>OZ025302.1:251487896-252882896 GCA_964019185.1 Maratus speculifer | reverse complement strand
ACAAAAGCAAACCTTCGGTCAGCTGCTAACGTAAATCGAATGAATAAAAAAAACATGAATTTTGACAATTACGTTAAGCCATAAAATTGCACATCACGCAATGTAGAACAATGCGAGAATTGAAAAGACAACGAACGATAAAAGATTAATAAGTCATATCTACATTTTTATTTGTGATAATAATGAATTCGAAAAGGATTTTATCGTTCAGATATTTTATCGTTCTGAAATTATGCAATACAGATAATACGAAATCATTAAATTTATTATCAATTGATATATATATATATATATATATGTATATTAAATCGTTCTTCTTGTAATCTTTTGTCGATATTCTATTTAACTTTTTATCATTATAATATAATTATATTATTTCCATAAATTTCATAACATTTTTGTCTAATATTATTTTAATAATTAAATATTTATAATAATAGTTAATTATAATTAAATTAATAATTAAATATATATATTTGGTTGCTGATATAAATTTCCTTACAATATTTTGTTAACTGTCATCTTTTAACTGTTAGCGAAATGAGATTGCAAGCTTGAATTTTTTTTTTTTCTCCCACATGTTGGCGATTGTATCATGTAAGTTTTTTCTCTTTGCTAATTATGTTATTATTTGTTTAATATACGTCTAGTTAGCCTCCGATGCTATTTCTTTCAGACAAGTTAAAAAATGTCGTGTCGTCATCCCTGAATTTTCTACTCAACCGATTTTGATAATTATTTTTTTAAATGAAAGCTATTTATTTGTAGTTGTGCCCATTTTAGCTATTTTTTAACTTATTTCCATTTTTATATTTTATTTTTAATTTTAAATGCTTTTTACGATATTTCTTCAAAATGGTGGCAACTCAGTTTAGCTTTTCTCTCGATAATAAAAATTTATTTTCCATTATCACTTTCCACCAGTCAGAAGCTTTATTTCATCACTGAACATGTCCTCGCATTTAAAAGAAAAAAGTTAATTGTTTTCGTAAAATTTAACCACAATAAAATTATTGCGTATAATTATGCACTAATTGAGGTAAAAAAAAAAAAAAAAAATTACTCAGAAATAATAATGTAAATAAAATAACAGAAAATAATTTATGATAAAAATTAATGTCTAAAGAAAAATTTCAAATGAGGAAAATGATGTCATTCAGCAACCAGATAAATGGGAATTACAATATTATTACGGATGCCTTTTTCATATTACTAATAACAGTAACTTTTAAAAAACATTTGAAGAGAAAATGACGTCACTATTTAAAACATCGCATTTTTACTCATAGCGATATTACATTTCAGTATTTCTTTTCATTATGGACGCTGAGATTGAGATTTTACTTTCAGATGACTTCAGTTAGTGAAAATAATGTCACAATAAAAATTAAATTAGTTTTTTTTTTTTTTTTTTTTTTTTTTTTTTTTTTTTTAATAAAACTATTTTTCTATGAGTGCATATAAAATAAAATTTCTGGATTTCGCCGGCACTCAGATTACAATTTTAACTGAAGATGTGCGAATGCAAAATTGTTACTGGCAAACTTGACATTAAGTTTGGAAATATATTTATTATATATTGATTTAATAATGTAATTACTTTTGCTTTTTTTAAAAAAACCAATCGGGATTCGGTCGGGTTTTTTAAATATTTCATTCGTCGAATTCGACGGGATTCCACTCGTTTTACTGGTAAAATGCATTTCCTTTTCCTCAGAGTCTATAAAAAAGCTTTTAAACTAAAGAAAAAATCCGTTTTTGATTAATCTAGTCAATGAAGAAGTAGCACGTCAAATTGTATCTCTTTATTATTCCGCAATTCCAATGACTCAGAGAAAAATTGCTAATCAATTGGGTATTTCACGCCGTTCTGTTTGCTATTATATTGATAAACACAAGAAAAATGAAGTTAGTTCATTGCATTCTAAACGGGGTCGCCCTTCTAAAAGACCCTATCGATTTATTTATTTATTTATTTATTTCTAATCGGAGGCGAAACTCATTTCTGCAATGGCAGAATCTACATTCAACTTGTAGCTTTTCTTTTTTTAACCGATTTCAAGGAGAAGGTTGTGATTTCGACATGTATGTATTTCTTGTATTTTTCATTGAATTAAATTTTGCATTTACGATTAATAGGGTAATTTAGAAATCATTTTTAGGTTTATCCTGATATCTAATCAGAAATGAATCGTAATTAATATATCTATTTGGCATTACTTTGACAACGAACCAAATACCACATTTCCAATACTTCGTATTTATTCCAATATTGCCAACTCCTCTTGTCTTGTTTTAGTTTGTTATTTTATGGGTTATTCTATATTCATTATCGATGTTAAATAGTAATATTGTATAATGGTTCTATATATATATATATATATATATATATATATATATATATATATATATATATATATATATATATATATATATATATATATATATATATATATAGTTATATATATATATATATATATATATATATATATATATATATATATACATTTATATATATATATATATATAAATCCAGATTAAAATGTTAATTTTTTTTTTCTCTTCTAAAAATAGAAAATAACATTAATCTAAAGCAAACATATTCAACCTTTTTACTTACCCATCATACGTAATATAGGGTAAGTCTTGCAATAGTTTTGAAAATAGAAAAAAAAAAAAAAAAAAAAAAATTGTAGGATTTAGACGTTTCGGACACTGGGGATTCCGAAAAACATATTTTAAGAAAAAAAAATACCGTCCGTTTGTCTGTGTGTAACTGTCTGTCCGTCTGTTTGTCTGTCTATGTGTGTGTCTGTAAGCGCTCTATCTCCAAAACGACTAGAGATAGAAACAGGAAATTTGATGTTTACTTAGTATGTAATAATAGAAAAAAGCCTATTTACTATAAGTAACCTCGATTTATCCGCAACTATTTTTTCGGATTCTAGAAATATTCGTTTTGGTAAAAGGCATATAAAATTTTTCTAATTTTTTTAATTAAAGGAGTTGATATAAAAGACAATAAAATAACACCAATTTCGCATGAATAAAGATGTCAATCGGATAATGAGTTACCGAGATATTTGTAATCCTATTTTCCACACTCTTCGATTTTTCATGACCCTGTAAATTTCATTCGAATTTCGATTCAAAGATCTATTTTAATTGGAAATGAGACGTTTAATTCGCACAGTAAACTGTCAGTTAAATGGATTATTATTTTTGTAGTTATACGGATGTTTCTTTTAAGCAGTTCGGTACTACTTGAGTAGTTTGGCGTTTTATATAATTTGTCGAAATTGGTTCATCAGCAATTCCTTAATAGAGCATTACTATGTGTTAAAAGTATTCAAATAAATTCTTAAATTTTATTTTGAAATTGTAATGCAATTTGTAAAAAACTTTCACATGTTTTATAGTATGTATATCCACGATGGGTCAGTATTACGTCCTCCCCACCCCCTATAAACGACTGGTTTTTCTCGCGGACCACAATATAAAAAGTTTAAAAAATACATTAATAAAAAAAATAATTGTAATTTAAGAAATTACCCCAACCATTTGAAAAATGTTTCACTCGATACATTCATCTATCATTTTAAGCTAAATACCAGTTGTTTTATTGTGTATTATCCGTGCCACTGCTATAAATGACTTTATACATGCTGCAATTTGAAGGTACGGTTCGTTTAAGTTATATCACTCTATTGTCGCCAAGCATAAAAGTTGGCGACGAAAGAAACATTTCAAACTATTTAACATTGTTGGTGCAAAAGTAATCATTATTAAAATACAGCTTTGGCATATACTGTTATACTTGTAAGACTTTGGCATATATTGTTTGATTTTACAGAGCAGAATTTTGGTGATGGAGGTTTTAAACCAAAATCGATCGCAGCACATGCATCTGTGAATGGGTCCATCAGACATCGAATCAAAAAAGTTTTTTCCCAGTTTTTCCCAAGCCGATTGCTTTTTAGTTTTCTTTTTAGGTGGTGGAAAATCAAGAGTAATAGCTATAACATTTTCCGGCTTGTTAGAATCACTATTGGCACTCAAATTTTCCTGGTTAGAACCGACCGATAGTAAAACGCCATGGCTAGTGGATTGGTCGCCCTGGCGACATGATGTTTTACAATTAATCGGTTCGGCATTAAATTGCTTCCTTTTTCGTGATCGCCTTTCAACACGTAATTGGTTTTCAGCGGCTCAATAATCTTTTGATTTTATCATTTTCTGCATTGAAAGACGTTTTTGCGCCAAACCAAATACAGTATTACTCAGTTATCCCGTCGACCAATTTCGCCAAATGATACGAATCGCCAAACTAATAAGCAACTTATACATGTTGACTGTGTTTAATATCATTGAATGCGATATTCACGTTCATTCATTTCTTTGGCTTCGGCTTTTTCCGTATCTGTTAATTTCCGTCTACCCATTTTTAAATTTGTTAGTTTTCTCCTTTATTACAATGATTTTAACCATTTTAATTTACTATTCAAATAAAAATTCTTCTAAAAGTAAAGAATTTAATTTAAATTCAAATAAAAACTCTTCTAAAAGTAAAGAAATTAATTTAAATTCAAAAGTGACCACATCATTCAAAAGTGGTAACATCATTCAAAAGTGGTAACATCATCGGGTCCATTCTCCCGAAAACAACAACCATTTTTCAAATGGTTAATAAAATAGTAAGGTAACGTAAGTAATATAAAAAATTAATATTAACCATTGGGGTTTAACGTAGGAGGGAAAAAATGCTACAAAAATAATTTCAGTGTTTTGGAACAATAAACTTCGTGGTAAATTTCTATTGTGAATGTTGTAGAAATAAATCCGAATTTCGTTGTTTTAAAATAATATAACAATACTGAATTTCAAAATGCAAGTGAAAGAAATCAAAATATTTTCTCTAATAAAACAGTCTTTTGGTAATTGCTAAAACCTTTTTTTTTTTTTTTTTTTAACCATTTGAAAAATGGTTGTTGTTTTCGGGAGAATGGACCCGATGATGTTACCACTTTTGAATGATGTTACCACTTTTGAATGATGTTACCACTTTTGAATTTAAATTAAATTCTTTATTTTTAGAAGAATTTTTATTTGAATTTAAATTAAATTCTTTACTTTTAGAAGAATTTTTATTTGAATAGTAAATTAAAATGGTTAAAATCATTGTAATAAAGGAGAAAACTAACAAATTTAAAAATGGGTAGACGGAAATTAACAGATACGGAAAAAGCCGAAGCCAAAGAAATGAATGAACGTGAATATCGCATTCAATGATATTAAACACAGTCAACATGTATAAGTTGCTTATTAGTTTGGCGATTCGTATCATTTGGCGAAATTGGTCGACGGGATAACTGAGTAATACTGTATTTGGTTTGGCGCCAAAACGTCTTTCAATGCAGAAAATGATAAAATCAAAAGATTATTGAGCCGCTGAAAACCAATTACGTGTTGAAAGGCGATCACGAAAAAGGAAGCAATTTAATGCCGAACCGATTAATTGTAAAACATCATGTCGCCAGGGCGACCAATCCACTAGCCATGGCGTTTTACTATCGGTCGGTTCTAACCAGGAAAATTTGAGTGCCAATAGTGATTCTAACAAGCCGGAAAATGTTATAGCTATTACTCTTGATTCTTCACCACCTAAAAAGAAAACTAAAAAGCAATCGGCTTGGGAAAAACTGGGAAAAAACTTTTTTGATTCGATGTCTGATGGACCCATTCACAGATGCATGTGCTGCGATCGATTTTGGTTTAAAACCTCCATCACCAAAATTCTGCTCTGTAAAATCAAACAATATATGCCAAAGTCTTACAAGTATAACAGTATATGCCAAAGCTGTATTTTAATAATGATTACTTTTGCACCAACAATGTTAAATAGTTTGAAATGTTTCTTTCGTCGCCAACTTTTATGCTTGGCGACAATAGAGTGATATAACTTAAACGAACCGTACCTTCAAATTGCAGCATGTATAAAGTCATTTATAGCAGTGGCACGGATAATACACAATAAAACAACTGGTATTTAGCTTAAAATGATAGATGAATGTATCGAGTGAAACATTTTTCAAATGGTTGGGGTAATTTCTTAAATTACAATTATTATTTTTTAACCATTTGAAAAATGGTTGTTGTTTTCGGGAGAATGGACCCGATGATGTTACCACTTTTGAATGATGTTACCACTTTTGAATGATGTTACCACTTTTGAATTTAAATTAAATTCTTTATTTTTAGAAGAATTTTTATTTGAATTTAAATTAAATTCTTTACTTTTAGAAGAATTTTTATTTGAATAGTAAATTAAAATGGTTAAAATCATTGTAATAAAGGAGAAAACTAACAAATTTAAAAATGGGTAGACGGAAATTAACAGATACGGAAAAAGCCGAAGCCAAAGAAATGAATGAACGTGAATATCGCATTCAATGATATTAAACACAGTCAACATGTATAAGTTGCTTATTAGTTTGGCGATTCGTATCATTTGGCGAAATTGGTCGACGGGATAACTCAGTAATACTGTATTTGGTTTGGCGCCAAAACGTCTTTCAATGCAGAAAATGATAAAATCAAAAGATTATTGAGCCGCTGAAAACCAATTACGTGTTGAAAGGCGATCACGAAAAAGGAAGCAATTTAATGCCGAACCGATTAATTGTAAAACATCATGTCGCCAGGGCGACCAATCCACTAGCCATGGCGTTTTACTATCGGTCGGTTCTAACCAGGAAAATTTGAGTGCCAATAGTGATTCTAACAAGCCGGAAAATGTTATAGCTATTACTCTTGATTTTCCACCACCTAAAAAGAAAACTAAAAAGCAATCGGCTTGGGAAAAACTGGGAAAAAACTTTTTTGATTCGATGTCTGATGGACCCATTCACAGATGCATGTGCTGCGATCGATTTTGGTTTAAAACCTCCATCACCAAAATTCTGCTCTGTAAAATCAAACAATATATGCCAAAGTCTTACAAGTATAACAGTATATGCCAAAGCTGTATTTTAATAATGATTACTTTTGCACCAACAATGTTAAATAGTTTGAAATGTTTCTTTCGTCGCCAACTTTTATGCTTGGCGACAATAGAGTGATATAACTTAAACGAACCGTACCTTCAAATTGCAGCATGTATAAAGTCATTTATAGCAGTGGCACGGATAATACACAATAAAACAACTGGTATTTAGCTTAAAATGATAGATGAATGTATCGAGTGAAACATTTTTCAAATGGTTGGGGTAATTTCTTAAATTACAATTTTTTTTTTTTTTTTTTTTTTTTTTTTTAAGCATATTTTTAAAATAGCAATACAAATGATAAGATTTTTTTTTTTTAATCTGATATTAAATTTCTGAAATAGTTGTCTGAGCGAGGCGAAGTCTTATACTCAGAGTACGAAACGATATTAAAAGTAAAAAAAATTCTTTCATCAAGGAAAACTCAAAAAGTACTTGTCGGATTTTGATTCTGTTTGTACCAGTAGGTACCTATGAAGGTAAACTGGTGAATGCACTATCTACGAAAAATTAGTTCCAAATAGTTTAAAAGTTATATTTAAAAAACTGATAAAAAAGCACAATTTATTTGCATACGTCACAGAAACTTGGTGTGCGTCATTTTTCACTGGCTGGATATTTTCGTAGACAACCGAATCAGAGTGCATGGAGTAGTAGTTGGAGGAGTAGTTGTCTTGACGAAGAGAAGACTAATACACATAGTACGTAACGATATTAAAAGTCAAGCATAACTCTTTCGTTAAGCAAATCTGGAAAAATACATATCGGATTGCGATTCTAATTGTACCAAACGGTACCTATGAGAGTAACCTACTGAATGCACCTACTTTCAAAAATTAGTTCCAAATAGTTTTATAACTATTTTTAAAAACCTGATAAAAAGCCCAATTCATTTGCATACGTCACAGAAATATTGTGTGCGCCACTTTTTACCGGTTGTATAGTTTCGTTAGATTCCCAAATTTAAGCACATGGAGCAAGGAAAATACGCAAACAATTTTTAAGTACAATTAATTATAGTTAAACTTAAGAAACAAACTGAAAAATAATTTTGTTTTTGTTGTTAATTTAAAAGAAAAAAGTCTTAATTCTTAGTAACTTAGTATTGGTATTTGAGATTTTGCGATAATTTTTATAACAGCACTTAATAGCCGCCATTAGCATCTTTTATATTTCGCACCTTCGCACATGCAAATTGGAAACAATTATGTCGTGTTTAAATAAAATATGTGCTGAAATAAAATATTGGTACGTCTTCGTTATCTCGTGATCAATTTCGCCAAATTGTACATATTCACATATTTTTTATTTTAAATAATGAAAGAAGAAATAAATTGGTGAAACATTGATAAAAATACAAATAAAAAGCGGTATAAAAAATCACTTGATGACGTTTTAAACACATGTTTACATTGTTTAATGAGACATTCACGATCATTCATGATTGGAATTTTATCTTATTATTTGGCGATAATTTTTTGGTCTACAGGATAATCAAGTAATATCAAAAAAGGAACTATAGTTGAAGCGAGGAATAAACAGTTATAAGTAATAAACATAATAAAAAGTATAATAAAAAATATGAATATCACAATAAATCGTAAATCGTAAAACACTTATAGCAATATTCAAAAACAACGTTTTCATCAATTTGGCGGGAAAAAAAATCGCGCTAACATGTAGCTTATATTTTTACTCGACATCTGTGCCATATTTACGAGTAAAAATAAGCATAAACGATCATCAGGTTTGAAATCTCAATTTCGGAAATTCAAACTGGACCATGATTTATAAAAACGCCAAGATAAAGATATTATTTGAAAAGTATCATGAAATTAGAGCAGAGATATCATATACGCATCGGGTTTGGCGCAAATTTTGCGAAAATAATTTTTGAACGAATTTCGATTATTTTAAACAGTAAGTAACAATTAAAAGCACGATTAAATTTAGGTTATATAAATATAGAAAAAAATAAGCAATTTATTAACAAACAAACAACAATAGCCAGACCACCATGCAATGTAAATAATGATATTTTGGCGCTAATTATATTGAAAAGTTTCATATCCTGTTCTAAATTTTTTGGCGAGCTTTTTTTTTTTTTTTTTTTCTAATACTTGGTTATTTCGTAGACCAATTGCGCCAAACTACACAAATCGCCAAACTGTTTGTCAAATTACATAAATTGACCTAATTTGTATTTTAAATAACAGAAGAATAAATACATTTTTAAAATGCAATAAGAAATACATATTAAAAGTTGAATTAAAAATCACTTTATGACGTAACAAGCACGCGTATCGTAAATAATGACAAGTGAAAGTAACATTTACAATCATCCAGTATTGGCATGTAACCTTATAGTTAGGCGATAGTTTTTTGATCGACAGGATAACTAAGAAGTACCTTTTTTTCGCCATTAAATCGATGTGGGTGTGATCTTCAGCCTGTGAGGTTGCTTCTTTTCTGCACTTTCCAACAAAGCTGAAAAATATTTATGCATTTGGTTTGTCTATCCGTCTGTCCACACTCAAACATCCATAAATATACACCGATTTATATGCAATTGGAAACCTTATTTAGGGCCTCCTAAGCATGTTTGATATTGTATATGAAGTATGTGGGATTAATAGTTTATTTACAGGAGCACCCAAAAGATTTTCATTACAGTATGGTCTATTGGGGGAAATCCTTTGCAGCGAATTTTAATGAAATTACGCTATTGCAAAGGACATAGCCGGATAAGCATTGGAAACATGCCTTTCAATCAAATTTCTTGATTTTTTCCCCATGTGTGGCTGCTTATCTGACAATGTATTTCCCTTATTATCACTTTATAAATATTGATATTTTATGAGATAAAAATATTTTTTCAATTTTTTAAAAACCTCATTTTCTCAAAAACTACCAAACCGAATTATATGCTATTAATTGAGTTTATATAGATGTCAAAGATGCATATCTGGGAATTTTTGTATAATTTTCTGATCGTAAAAAGTGTGTGAAAAAGTGATTAAAAAATTTACAAAAATAAAAATCATATCTTATAGTTGTCCGAAAATTACCATTTTCTTGTAAAAAAATTCATCATTTGTGCCCGTATATTATATAAAAATTTCAAAAGTTTGCGTTAGGTACTTCATATAAATATTTACGAAAATATGTGTAAAAAGTATTAAAATTCATCTAAAGGCGTTATTTGAGGCGGAGCTACTCATCTTCGACGCCTGAAGAATTTTGGGAATATTAACTTACAGAATTGTTGGTTTTTAAATATTAATGAAAACATGGGCATCATTTTGAAAGCTGGCGATACAGTTTCAATTTCAAAATTTGTTGTTGTCGTGGTATACAAGAACAGAAAAGAATATTTTTGGTATAGAAACAAAACTACATTCTTCGATATCAAAATGTAACGACAATGATCAAAAACAATTTAATGAAAAAGTTTTCTCACCAGTCAAACTCGTTTAAGATACGAATCAAGGGGCCGAGAGCATTTCGTATCTTAAGCGGGATCGTATCTTATCCGTATTTTATTGTTTTTGAATAATACTGCATATAAAACCAGTGCAGATTGTTATTAACGTAATTCAGCCATTTATATTTCTCATTTTATCCATTTTTAACAATTTTTAGAGTTTAAAAATCGAATTTAAGGATTTCGTTTTATTAATTTTTAGAAAACAGTAACTAAAATACTTTACATAATTAAAAGAGACGAATAATACATTTTCATAATAATTTTTTGAAAGACAAGCTAAATGCATGCAAGGAACAATAATTATTCGATACATTATAAAGATCGTGATGTAGTTTTAGTTTCTTGAGAAAAAGTCATTAACTTGGTTTGGTGCAACTTAGGGCGAGATTTTATTAGGAAGTTTTCTGGCTTGGTAATGTGATAGAAAATATCTTCGACGGAGAGATCAGCATCCATCGAAGAAACATACAGTCGAAGTAAGCTGAACGAGTTCATTACAGATGCGAATGATGGTATGGCTGGTACACCTGTTTCTTTATCCGCGTTGTCTTCTACTTCTTCTGAAGACCTAGGTTCATCGTAACTTTTGACGTCCGCGATTATATCCGCAATACAACGAAGTTCACTTGTCACATCCTGATTGGGTGGGGCTTGTTGAGCTCAAACCAATTAGTAGGCCTCCCCCTCCTGGCTGAATCACAACCTGATCGTCAATTTTGACAAATAAGTCCTAATATTTGCATTCTTTTTTACACTGCTCTTATTCTGTGATGTTAACATTTTGTGAAGTGCTACGAAAAAGCATCAAGTGACAAAAAGAAATTCATAGAAAAGGCACTCCTGAGGACGATTTATTGTAATAAAAATAAGATAATAGTAAAAAGCAGCTAGATAAGCGATACAAAAACTAAATTCATCCAATTCATCATATATTTTACCCAATAACTTTCTTATCCAATCACCAGAGACAACAATCAATGAAATTTCAGATCCATCCACTGCTTCGAAAGAATTGTGATGGTAAAATAATAGAAAGCGGTAGTTGTTTTTGTATTTTGTTGAAAAAGATGGAACCAATCAGAATTCAGTGTGCAAAAACAGCGGAAAAGAAAATAATTTAGCGAGAAAAAAAGGTAAAAGATAGTTCTTATGAAAAATAAATAAGATTTTACATATTCTGTCCCAAAAACACGTGATAAACTGATTACATAAGCACCATTTCGTATATTAAGGGGTGTCAAGAGTTTTAAAATGGTCAAAAAATCGATTTTTTTTTATTATCTATTTCAAAAGTTTGAACAATCCTTAACAAAATACAAAAACCGCTTTTCAATATTCGCATTACTTTTTGAGTTATATGTGTTTAAACATGACCCACTCTAAAAATCTGCTTCCGCTTCACCCATTCAAAGGGACCTTGGCATTTGTTTACATTTTCGCCTGAAGCTTGAAACTGTGTTTCTGTCTCACAAGTGAATCTAGTCATTCGCATTTTTCGTTTTTCTTTACCCCATGATTTACTGAAAACATTTTTGAACAGAAGAAGGATGTGCACAACTAAACTTTCGCTGATTTTGAAGCTCATGTTATGATCAAAAAAAGCAAACGTGAGTTCGCTGCTTTCGATTTTGATGATTATATTTTGCATTATTTTGCAAGTCATCTTTATTTTTTCGAGTTTATTAGAATAATTTCTAACTGAATATTTATTATACTTTGAAAATGAGTAAAGCTTACAACAGATCTGTGGGATATAGAAGTAAGAAACGTCGTTTTCATGGAAGGAAATCTGAGAACAGCTCTGATATTTTTACTGGAAAATCGGCTTCTTCTAAGAAACTGAAGCTTGACATTTCAAGTGCACCTGAAAATTCTAATAGTTGTGAATTGACAGGCTATCGTCTAATAGATATAGTTGTTTTTTTTTCAAAGAAATTTCTAAGTATGTTTCCTGCAATATTTGTCATACTAGTGTAAATTTTACAGAGGAATCAATTCGTGGCAATGCATCAGTTTTCAGTGTGAACTGTGAAAACTGTAATCTGAATAATAAAATAAATAGTTGCCCCATGATTGGACCCAAACATAATGTTCCAGAGGTAAATATTAGGCTAGTTTATGGCTTACGTTCGATAGGTCAGGGCTTAGCTGGCCTCAGAACACTGTGTTCTCTTATGAATATGCCATCACCTATCTCCCAGAAAAGTTATGATACCATAACCAACAAACTGAAGGTCGCCTCAAAAAAAGCTGCAATGAAATCAATGAAAGAAGCTGCTGAAGAAGAAATTACACTGAGTGGAGATTCCAACATTTGCATCAGTGGAGATGGCACACGAGGGCACACATCAAAAATTGGTGTGTGCAGTGTTATTGGCATTGAAAGTGGAAAAGTAATTGATGTAGAAGTACTTTCCTCATACTGCAAAGCCTGCGAGACATCATCATCTTCAAGCCATGATTGTAAAACCAATCATTCGGGAAGTTCCGGCAGTATGGAGGTGATAGGTATGAAGAGAATTTTTCTACGTTCCGAAGTTACTCGAAGTGTGAAATATCAGAAGTACCTCGGAGATGGAGACACAAAAACATTCCTCAAACTAACCAAAGCTGAACCATATAAGGAACTCAAAATAGAAAAACTCGAGTGCATAGGGCACGTGCAGAAGAGAATAGGCTCTCGTTTACGTAAACTGAAACATCGGTGTGAAACTTTCCGATGGCAAAGCCCTAGGAGGAAAAGGCCGTCTAACTGATGGTTTGATCAATAAATTGACAGTGTACTATGGCAATGCAATAAGGTCAAACACGCATTGTTTAGAAAGTATGAGAGCAGCGGTTTGGGCAACGTACTGCCATATGTGTTCCACGGACGAAGAACCAATGCATATGTTTTGCCCAAAGGGTATCGATTCTTGGTGCAAGTACCAAAGACATGTCTCTTCACCTAATACTACAGCACCTTTTCGCCATAAACCCTCAGTGCCTTTAGAGGTGATGAAGAAGATAAAATGTATATATGCGGACCTAGCTGCACCTAATTTATTAAAACGCTGCCTTAGTGGTAAAACACAGAATCAAAACGAAAGTTTTAATTCAGTCATTTGGAAGTTTTGTCCAACGGTATCTGGTGCTGGTTTCACAGTTGCAGAACTTGCCACTTATGAAGCAGTAATTGCTTTTAATGATGGCAGTAGTGGTCGTCTAACTACTCTGGAAGAATTGGGTATTAATCCAGGTACCTACACAGTCGAAGCTGCTAAGTCGTCTGATCTGAAACGAGTGCGCGTTGTTGAAAAGCGAGCCGATTTCAGTAGTTTAGAAGCTAGAAGAGCTAAAAGCTTAAAAGAAAAAATAAAATTTGATAAACTAGAGCTAAAAGAAGGAACAACATATGACCCAGGAGCATTTTAAATAGTCCAGGTTAGTTTTTAAACTTTTTTTTCGTAATTTTAACTTTAAGTGTCGTTTTCTCAGAACTCTATTTTTCAAAACAATCCGTAAGATTAAAAAAAAAATCTATTTGAAGTATCATCTGGAAATTTCTCACATATGTTTATATTAACATTCCCTATAAAATGAATTAATTTTGTAAAGATAATTTAAAATTTAATTAATTTTTTAATGATTAATTAATTGTAATTTTAACGATTTTTCAAATTTTCAAATTCAGATGCCATTTTAAAGTAGTTAATTTCAAGCAATGTCTATATCCTTAATTCATTCTATAAAATAGAGTTTAGAGATCATTTTAGTCTATGAATGAAGTTTATAGGTCTACTCAAAGTTTAGTTATCTTACGGATAGTGATAGCCTTTTTGAAAAAATACATGAAAATTTCATTACTTAAATGTTCTTGCTATATATTTTTTAGTCTGTTGTGAGTCTTTATTTTATAATATTATTAGACCTAAACCCTATCCCAAATATACCACAAAAAATTAAGTAAATACTTTGAATATTTATGAAGTTATGCGAACTCGAAGCGGAAGCACATTTTCATGAAGTGCGTTAAATTTAAAACTCCTGACACCCCTTAAGCGGGTTTTTTGACACCAAGGGACCAGTTTTCTTCATATATTAAGCGGTATCGTATCTTATGCGTACGTATATTAAGCGGATAATTTTACACAGGTTTAATAGGCAGTTTTCAAGGGTCCGAAGGTAATTCGTATATTAAGCGGGATCGTATTTTAAGCGGGCGTATCTTAAACGAGTTTCACTGTCGTGAGTAGTTTCAAGCTTTTTTATGAATGATGTGCTCTGTTTTGCATTGTGTAGACGCGCATGCGTATGTCATTGCTAAATTCCGCGATCAGAAACAAATTCATTTTAGTGAATGATTTTTATTTGTTACGATGTCCTCCATAAATGATAATTCGAAATAATGATTGCTGTGGAGGTTTTTTTGGGGAGGAAAAAGGGGTTACAGAAAAAAAAACTATTTATTTATTTTTATGTATAGAATAATGTAATACATTATCAACTGTCAGCTTTTTTTCCCATAAAAAGTAACTGTTCTTTAAAGTGTGGCCTAAATCACTGAACGGGATTATGTATTTGCATATAAATTTATACTATATTCACAAAAAATAGCTACGTCTTTACAATATTTTAATCTCCTGGTAAATTTTCCATTGTTTTTTTAAACTAATATTTATTTATTAAAAAAAATTACTTAATTAAATATTAAACGGTTCAAAATTACAGAAATATATTTTTCAGTACAAAATATCATCCAGTGTTATCAGCTTTCTATTTTTTCTTTTAACTCAAATTATGTATATTTCGCTAATATTTAATCTTCGAACTAAACAGCCACAGTAAGCTACCATAAGGATAAACCAAAAAAATTCTAGTAGCATAAATCTTAAACAAAAAAAATTGTCTATTACTACACATTCCAGATATATCAGAAATTTAAGAGCTCATTAAGTTTTAAATCTACCTATGAATCATCCATATTAGCGCAGTAAAAAATAATAACTACTTATTTTTATTATCCTTCCTTAAAAGTTGTGAAAATGTTTGAATAAAAGTCATTATATAACTGTCATTACATTTCGATACCGAAGAATGTTGTTGTTTTCTAGGCAAAACTATTTTTCTCTATTGTCTCCAAAGCAAAACACCAGTTTTCAATATCGAAATCGTATCGATAGTGTTGAGAATTATGGCTTATATGGTTAATGAAATCTATAATTTATTAGTTGACTTATTCTCTGTTGACATTGTACCAAAAAGTCTTTGGATGTCGGAGTTAAATAGCTCCGCCCCAAATAACGCCTTTAAAGGATTTTTAATAAGTTTTATACATATTTTCGTAAATATTTATACGAAGTACCCAACGCAAAGTTTTGAAATTTTTATATAATATGCGGACACATATGAGGAATTTTTTACAAGAAAATAGTAATTTTCGGTCAACTATAAGATATAATTTTTATTTTTGTAAATTTTTTAATCACTTTTTCACACACTTTTTACGATCAGAAAATTATACAAAAATTCTTAGATATGCATCTTTGACATCTATATAAACTCAATTAATAGCATATAATTCGGTTTGGTAGTTTTTGAGAAAATGAGGTTTTTAAAAAATCGAAAAAACATTTTTATCTCATGAAATATCAATATTTATAAAGTGATAATAAGGGAAATACATTGTCAGATAAGCAGCCACACATGGGGAAAAAATCAAGAAATTTAATTGAAAGGCATGTTTCCAATGCTTATCCGGCTATGTCCTTTACGAAACTTATATAAACCTCTGAATTTTATTACGATTAAGTTATAACAGGATATTCATAGCATTTTTAATCCAATTACAAGGACACACAAAAGAAATCGGTTACAATACTGTTTTTGAGCAATAATCTCTGGAAATGCGTTTTCAATTTCGGCGTGCGCTTTTAAATTTAACTGTTTTTTAGGTGTGTCCCTAATTAATATAAAATATTTAGTAACTATAGTCGCCGTCTGATCCGTTCGTCTGTATCTCCACATATAACAGCATAAAAACTTTCCTACGGAATCGTTTGAAATTTTAAATATCCATTTGCTGCCGAATTTTGTTGAGTCGTTGCAAATTTTAATAAAATCGGATAAATTCGAATACAGGGACAATAAAAAGTATTCCGTTACATTACGGCCGATGGGATGAAATAGTTTTAAGCTCTTTTTAATGATGTTAAACCCATCGAAACATAATGAAATTGATATGCATTTATGAAGAGCTCTAGAATACATATTTTGTAGAACATGCCACGCAAAAAATATTTATTATTCACGTCACCACAAAAGAATTCCATTATAAAATAGTATGGGGGGTGGGACATTAACTTTTCAGCTTTACTAATCTAGGAATTTTATCATAGAATCATTTTCTCAATTGCTACTAGCAGGCCTTTTAAATAATAACCTTTTTCCGGTAAAACGGCGTAATCGAGTTCACATTGGCGTATTTGAGCCAGCATGTTATGCTGAAAAAAATATGTTCAGATTTGTAAATCACTTGTGATGACACTTTGACGGCTCAAAGCTTATGCAGACGAGATATTCAGATCTCGTTCATATCTTATGCTATTGTAATTGCCAACAATGGAATAATCGTAAAAAATAGAGGATGTACGCTCTCAGCAGAGAGTATATGCTCAAGTTATAGAATATATCCTAGAATGTATGTACTGCGGCTTTTTGAGAAAGAGGGCGAGGGAGATAAGGTGATTCTTAAAAAATCCAGAAAGTATGCGGCGTATACCTCTGTAAACTCTCTACTACATTCATGATTGCCGATTCGTTTTATTTTATGTATGCTAAAGCGAAATACAGCTCAATTTCATGGGAATGGGTTTAAAACGAAAACAAATCAGCGTATGTAGTGGAAAGCATGCACGACCCATTTAAATCAGATTGAGCATATCTGGAACACACTCGAAACGACAGATTGTATTCCTTTGTTGGCGTTTTCGGGATTTTGATGTATCTTTTTTTTAAGTGAGAATACCCCAATTTTTTATCGAAAACCTCATCGCATACATTGAACACAGATGTAGATATCATATTATTATATGTATTTATTATTTTGTTCTACCTATTTAAGGGCACTACACACCATAAAAAAAAATCCCTCATTCTACTCAACCATCATGATTTGCTCCAATTTTAGGTACTAAAATTGCTGTGTATATTCTTTACGTCATTTCAAAGAGTTTAAATTCCGATACAAGATATTTTAACGCTTTATTAGCTGTATTCTTCAAATTTTATACTTATACGTGACTGTTTTGTATAGTTTGATTTCCCATTTTTTAACCGTGTATAAGAATTTGTATGTAATATTTTGCAAATGTACTATTCACCTTGCTCTTTTTTATCATTTCAATTTATGACAATATATAATCAATTAAAGATAGAATCTCTTTTAACTTTTAGCATATTATTTTAAAAACTCTGTTCTAAGCAATATCGCTCAGACTAATCCCTCTGAGGGAAGTCCTAGTTCAACAATTAGTCAAAACAAACAGCAGTATTTATGACAACAATAACAATAATTAGCGAAGTAAAACACAATTTCTGAAAATTTCACAAAACATTAAAATTAAATATTGATTTTTTTAATGCATTATTTTATAAGAAGCAATGATTTCGCTGCGATTTTAGTCATATATATATATACAGGGTGTTTCTAAATTCATGGTTCAAACTTTAAGGGGTGATAGTACACATCAAGAGAAACAATATTTAAACAGGAAACCAAGGGTCCCAAAGTCTTCCGAAGGAGATAGGCGCCATTAAAGTTTAGGGTCCAAAAATTCAAATGATTATGAAAAACAGAAAAATTGGTCGATTCGTTTGCGGTTTTCACTAAAATTATTCTTTATGTCAGTATTGTCTTGAAAATATATTATAAAGATAAATTTCAAAAAATGACGATAGAGGGCGCTTTAGACTTTAGAGTAACGAACAACTATTTTTTACCGTTATTTTTTGCATCTCATTAAAGGTTTCGTAAGCTTAGACTTAAACTTAAATTTTAAGCTCAAAATCTGAATAGTTGGAAGCAGTTAAGTAGCACAAACTTAACTGTGTTCAGAGGGTTTTAAATTCAAATGATTATAAAAAACGGAAAAATTGGTCGATTGATTTGCGGTTTTCACTAAAACTATTCTTTATGTCGGTATTTTATTGAAAATGAATTATAACGATAAATTTCAAAAAATGCCGATAGAGAGCGCTTTAGACTTTGGAGTAACGTGCAACTATATTTTACCGTTATTTTTCGCATCTCATAAAATTTTCTTAGAAGCTTAGACATAAACTTAAATTTCGAGATGAAAATCTGAATCGTTGGGAGTGGTTAAGTAGCGCAAACTGAACTGTGTTCAATGGGAGTGGGGACGTTCAAATTTCAAATGATTATAAAAAACGGAAAAATTGTTCGATTCGTTTGCCGTTTTCGCTAAAACTATTCTTTATGTCAATATTTCCTTGAAAATAAATTTTAAAAATAAATTTTTAAAAATACCGTTAGAGGGCGCCTTAAACTTTGGAGTAACCAACAACTATTTTTAACAGTTATTTTTTGTATCTAATTAAATGCTTGTAAAAGTTCAAACTTAAATTTTGAGCTCAAAATCTGCATCGTTTTGAATAATTAAGTGCGGAAATTTGAAATGTGTTCGAGGGGTGGGGAGGGTAACATTTTAACTCCTGAACACTGTTCAGTTTCCGCTTCTTAACCCCTCCATCGATTTAGAATTTGAGCTCAAAATTTAAATCTAAGCATTTGCAAGCATTTAATTAAATACAAAAAATAACGCTTAAAAATAGTTGTTGGTTACTCTAAAGTTTAAGGCGCCCTCTATCGGTATTTTTTTAAATTAATCTTTAAAATTTATTTTCAAGGAAATATTAACATAAAGAATAGTTTTAGCGAAAACGGCAGACGAATCGACCAATTTTTCCGCTTTTTTAAAATAATTTGAAATTTGAACCTCCCCACCCCCATTGAACACAGTTCAGTTTGCTCTACTTAACCACTCCCAACGATTCAGATTTTCATCTCAAAATTTAAGTTTATGTCTAAGCTTCTAAGAAAATTTTATGAGATGCGAAAAATAACGGTAAAATATAGTTGTACGTTACTCCAAAGTCTAAAGCGCCCTCTATCGGCATTTTTTGAAATTTATCTTTATAATTCATTTTCAATAAAATACCGACATAAAGAATAGTTTTAGTGAAAACCGCAAATCAATCGACCAATTTTTCCGTTTTTTATAATCATTTGAATTTAAAACCCTCTGAATACGGTTAAGTTTGTGCTGCTTAACTGTTTCCAACTATTCAGAGAGCTTCCAACTATTTTGAGCTCAAAATTTAAGTTTAAGTCTAAGCTTACGAAACCTTTAATGAGATGCAAAAAATAACGGTAAAAAATAGTTGTTCGTTACTCTAAAGTCTAAAGCGCCCTCCATCGTCATTTTTTGAAATTTATCTTTATAATTTATTTTCAAGACAATACTGACATAAAGAATAATTTTAGTGAAAACCGCAAACGAATCGACCAATTTTCTGTTTTTCATAATCATTTGAATTTTTGGACCCTAAACTTTAATGGCGCCTATCTCCTTCGGAAGACTTTGGGACCCTTGGTTTCCTATTTAAATATTGTTTGTCTTGATGTGTATTATCACCCCTTAAAGTTTGGACCATGAATTTAGAAACACCCTGTATATATATATATATATATATATATATATATATATATATATATATATATAACAGGGTTCTCGCTGTCGTTCGCCATTGCGCCAAATTGCGACTAAGTTCTTCATTTGGCGAGTAAACAAGGGATTAGATTCGCCAAATTGATAATGCTCAATTTTTTCTTTTTGTTCCTTTCCTTTTTTGTTTTTCATACATATTCATATATATACATATTTTTAATATATTTGTAGTGGATACTTGAAATTAGATTAATAACAATCGTTGTTGCAATTATAAAAATGTAGGTAATTTTAAAACATATTGAAAAAAAAAAGTACATTAAAGAATTAAAGATTAATTTTTGTGGTACACGACGAATCTATTTTGCTAATACTTTTTTCATTGGCGAATGTTTTTTATTTTTAATTAGCCAAATTACTAACGTTGGTCAAATGTCAGCGAGAACATTGTAATATAAAGGATGTGAAATAGATTCCTATATCATCGATTACTGAAGCTCTATGCTTTGTTTTCAAATATGGATTTGGCGCAATCTAGTAGCAGTTAAAAAAAGTTTGGTAAAATTGTAGTTTTTATAGAAAATATGCAGAACCAAAATGCATTGATTTAGATAAAAATCAATTTTTAAAAACTCTAACTATGTGACTTTAAAAATTCATTCCTTATTAATGAAAACCAAAATCGTTATTATTATTTCCTTCGTAAAACTTTATTACGCGAATTTTTAAAAGCTTAGCTTATTATATCTACTTGAAATATGCTTATATTGTAAATGAAATTTACATTTCTTATGAAATGTCATTAAAATGTAAGGAATATACAGTCATGTATAACATATACTAATTACAATAAAGCAGGTAATTTTTTTATTTTTAGCATAGTAATTTTTGAATATAATAACTTTGAAAAGTAAGAAAAATTATACTTTAATAATAGTATGTGGAAAAATAATTTTCAATCTTATTAATTCAGTCATAATAATATCTCATGTATCTATTACATCTTGAGAAAGAAAGTATTTTCTTTATAATAGAATACAAAATTTTAAAAATTAAGTGGATAAATGGTGACATCTTTAAAAAAATAATAATAAAACGAAATTTAAATTATATAAAAGAAATCATAATAAAATTATTCAATTTTTTTATACCTATTGAATGATATTTTAAAATTATATAACGGAAACGTTCAAGAGAAATCTCTTACACATTATTACATCTTGCAATTTTTATTTAATACTATTATTATTACTATTTTACTATAAATTCAATGGAAAAAATTCTTCATTTATATTGATTCCGATAGATGGCAGCATAATAAAAGTTGAAGTCAGTCCACAGAGCATAAAACATAAAAAAAAAACCATTGACTTGAGAATTTTTTTTTAAATGTTGTAAACTTATTGTCTATAATAAATATAAACGGAAGTGAAAATAATTTAAAATATATTAATAGGCTTTAATGCGATTTTACAAATACTTTAAAATCATAATTGGAAATTTTTATTATTATTATTATTATTATTTTAATGAATCACTCAGAGTAGTTCGTTTCTTTTTTGTGAAACCAGCGATCGTTTATCTTGTTTATAATAATTTACTTTTAAATTGGAACTTAATATATTGTAATTGGATATGATATACATGTTTTATAGGGAAATTAGCTCAACAAACATTATTTCAAGTGGGAGAAATTTTAAAAGCATCATTTTAGCATCTCAGATTAGATATTTTCAACTAAGCCTAACATGGTGTTTAACTACGATCGATGATTGCCAGATTAGAATGGTTCGTCCTGGAACCATTCCTACACTTGTCTCAAGTCGAATTTTATTATAATTATAAGTAGATACCCCCTTCCTCCCTAGCACGCAATTTTTTAGTCGCAAATAATTTTTTTTTTCCTATTAGTCGAAGTCATACCCAATTCACTAAGAAAATCAGATCTGCAGATGATTTCCACCACGATATGACTTGGTAGACCAGTTATATTTTAATATGCTAATCCAGTTCCGTCTTATCCCAGAACTTCAGCTGTCAATTCGATGACATGATGTTTTGTGCAGCTGCCTTCTACTCTAATAGAGTTGTCTATAAAATAGTGTTTTTTTTTTTTTTTTTTTTTTTTAACTACTTTTAGTTTTATGCTTATATTTTATTTAATCCCTTTTGACTACTCTCTGCGTGAACGTCCAAATTAGACTATCAAAATCCAACTGTTGAATTTTCGTAGCACATTGCTTACCCATCGTACGTAGTGTAGAATAAGTCTTGCAATCGTTTTAAAAATCGAAAAAAGAAGAAAAGGAAAGGAAAAAAGAAAGAAAGAAAAGAAAAGAAAAATTCACGGATTTACACGTTTTAGACATTGGAGATTTCGAAAAACATATTTTTTAAAAACAAAAAAATTGCCGTCCTTCTGTGTGTGTCTGTAAACGTTCTATATTCCGAACAAATTGAGATAGAGATTTGAAATTTTATTGTGTACTTAGTATATAATAATGGGAAGAAGTCTTTGAATATCAGTAACCTCGATTATCCGGAACTTTTTTTTTTTTTTTTTACTCTCAAAATATTAGTTCTGATAAAAAATGTAAAAAAAAAAAAAAAAAAAAAAAAAAAAAAAAATCGAATTTTTTTATTTTAAGGAGTGGTTGTAAAAAACGATAAAAAATGTAAATTTTGCATAAAGAATTAAGTCGATCAGATTATTAGTTGCAGAGATATTTTGAATCCTATTTTTCATACTCTTCGATTTTTCGTGACCCTGTATTTCATTCAAATTTCAATTCAAATGTATATTTTAATTGGAATAATGACACTTCATACCACTTTGTTAGTTAATAGATTTATCATTTTTGGAGTTTCTTTTACTACTTAACACGTTCGCTGACGCTTACGTGAAGATGTGATGATAGTTAATGCCGCACTGTAGAAGTGGGTTTTTCCCAGAAGCCGATTTACTTTTTATAACATAGAATCAGTGAAAGATTTTCTCCTGCCAGCTACTGGACTGGCTATTGGACATGACCCCACACCACGCGCTGGCGCGTGAATGGCCCCTTAATGTTGGCACCATATCACGCGCGGGCATGATCGGCAGCGAATGTGTTAGTTATACCGTCGACCAAAAACCTGTCGCTAATCTATAAGATTAACAGCTAATATTGTCTAATTGTAAATATCACATTTGCTTGATATTAAAAACGTTGCATGTGTTTGTATGTCATCAAGATTTTTAATTTGATGTTTTATGTGTAATATTATTAATCTTTTACTATTTTAGTTTATTTGTTATTTCGAATAAAAATCATGCCAATTTGTATAATTTACGAGGAGTCTGTCAATTTATATAATCGGTCGATGGGATAATTAAGTAGTAACCGCAATTTCGTAATAGAGCATTTCTATGTGTTAAAAATATTTAAATTTACGTTTATTTATTTATTTGTTTGTGATTGCGATGCATTTTCTGAGTAACTTTAAACATGTTTTATTTTAATATTTTATAATATGCATATCCATGGTGGGTAAATATTACGGTGGCCCCCGGTTTATCAATGTGCTTGTATTTTGTCAACTATCTGCAGATTTGCGTTTCCCATGGCAGATCAGAAAAACACACCAGGTAATACGGAAGTTCACAGTGCAAGGTTAGTAGAAGTATAGAATCACATGAATATCTGGCCTTCGAATTGTCATGCTATCATCGATAACACAAAATTTATTTTATCGAGATATCTGTTTATGCAAATTTTAAAAATAAATAAAAAATGAGATATGTATGTACAATGGAAATTTCAGAGTTTAAAAGGGAAGAAAATCTTCTCAGGTGGGTGCAACAATCGTTCCATAATACAGTGGAGCTTTTATTTAATTAAATTTCATTGTTATGTCTAAATACTTCGTAAAAATGAAATATTAGAAAAATATATTTTAATTTTTGCAGTATTTTTTAATGAAATGCAAGCACACCAAAAACATTTAATTTGAATAATGTTTAAAGAAACCCATAATAAAGAAAGATAAACAATAAAAAGAATATTGCCCAGTTAAACTGATGGCATTAAGCTCACAGGCTACGCATACTAATTGAACATTACAGCCTTATATTTTCAAGGGTTAATTCCGTTCGAAAAAAAAATTTAAGTAGGGGAAACAGCTCTCTCCTTTCCCCTTTTTTTATACTTAATCATTGAACCTCCTAAACTATTAAGGACATGTTTTATCATATAAAAAACTATATCTAAAATTCAGAGCAAATCGGATAATTCTTTATAAAAACACATTTAGCATTTATATAACTTAAGAGGAGTTATCCCCTTCTTTTATACTTAACCATTAAACTTCCAAAACTATTCAGAAATTTGAACGAAATCTGACAATTCTGCTTGAAAAACCCATTTATATAAATTAAGGGGAGAGGCATTAGAACCCCCGTTCCCCCTGTTTATACTTAGTCAATGAACACCTAATAACAGTCATGGAATCGCCCCATCAGAATGATCCTATATCTAAACTTTGAACTAAAACTTAATTCTGCATGAAAAACCCATTTATTTCTATTAAGGGGAGGGGCATGAGCCCCCCGTTCCCCCTCTTATACATATCGAATGAACTCCAAAAATTATTAAGGGAAGCGCCTTGTCAGGATATACCTATATACAAAATTTCAAGTGGATCGGACATTTTTATAATGAATTATCGCGTTACGCACTAACGAACATACATACAGAACGGGCGGGCACATAAGCTCTCAGGCTATGATAGCCTGTGAGCTAAAAACTGAAGCATAGCCTAACTTTTTTGTTTTTCTCTCACATCAGTATTGCAAATCCTTAACTTTAAAGAAGTCTGTAATATTACTTCGTGTAAGTCTCTTATAAAAATAAGTAAATTAGATTGTTCCTTAAATTTCCGGTATCCCAACAATTTATCTGTAAAAGCTAGAAATAGCAAGTGTTTATCTTACAAGAGAATCTCTGATGTTGCTCGCACGCATTTTTGCCGATCCCGCCGAAGCTAGCATAAGGAAGTAAATACGGGCTTCTGATTGGCTGAATAATTTAAAGCTGTTAATTTAATTGCTGTTTGTAAAAAAATTATTCTCATTGTGGATGTACGTATTAGGGGTGTATATGGATATAACGTGTTAAAATTCTAATAAAGCGATAATAATAAGAATTTTTTAAAAGTAAAATAGAACCATTGGGTTTGTAAATATCGCGTAATTGACGCCGTTATAAAGTAAATGTGATTATTGTTTGTAAATAAATTGCTCTGACATGTTAAAATAATTAAGAAGACATTAATGTTTCATTTTTATGATTATTATTATTTTTAAATAACACAGAACAATTGAGAAACATCATCATTCACTTCAATCTATATTATAAAGGCCAAACGTATCTGTGCGTAACGCATACGTCATTTTGTGAATAACAACACTTTAGCATGCAATTCGGTACTACAAATTTTATACTTCTTAATATTGCACATTTTCAATTTTTATATCGTCGTATTGAGAAAAAAATATACTTTTAAATGCAATTTGTTTGAAAGCTGTATCTCAATTTATTTATGAGTTATTAAATTTTTTATAGCTTTTAGTACGAAATTTGTATTTGTGGCAACAGAAATACGCCATTTTCTCTTAAAATTGATAAAAACTGAAATAAAAATGTCATATCAAAAGAAATCGTCTGATATAAAATCCGATGAAATTTGGTTTTATTGCGTTTTTATTCATCAATTAAATGCTTTTTTAGTTTATTGCAAACTAAATTTACAAAGGATACAACACATTCTTATTACAAAAATGTATTTTAAATAATATTCGAATGACTTCGCCGCATTTACTCAGTTCGTATCGGAAAGCTAAACGAG
Organism: Maratus speculifer; assembly: GCA_964019185.1. Classification (NCBI taxonomy): domain Eukaryota; kingdom Metazoa; phylum Arthropoda; class Arachnida; order Araneae; family Salticidae; genus Maratus; species Maratus speculifer. Next base: position 252,856,752 of record OZ025302.1, on the reverse strand, counting down.
AGCAATTTTATTTATCCGTGTGATGTATGTAATAATATTTTCCAAATTTTGAAAAAAAAAATACAAATGTATGATTTCTGATAAAACATGGAGCTATTATAAATAAAGAAGTGAAGATTTGTGAATCATCAGATATCCGATTTGTTTTGCCGAGTGTCTTGAATATTATTTTTGCTGCGTTTGTCTAATATTCCTTTCTAATGACGTCATATACATACATTTCTTTAAATGTTGTTTAAGACTGGATCCGTAAAATGGAATGCTTTTAGCGGATGCAAATGACTTTTTTTAATATAACAAAAAGCAAGTTATTTTAAAATGATTAAATTAAAATACTATGAGTTGTGCGTATGTAAATTTTTAGATGATGGAAATAATGACGGATTTAGATTTTACTGGGAATTCTATGATCATGTCCATTATGAATATTTTTTTTCGTTCGCTTTATATGAAACATACGAGCTTGAACTGATATTTCATCATAATAACTGACCATTGTTATACTCTACTGATTACATATGCGATTAAATTTTAATTTTAATAATTTGGACAACCGAGTTTTACACAAACAGTTTTTTTTTCTTTTTGTTTGTTTACTTTAAAATAATATTTGTTTGAGAGTTAGACTGACCAATCTAAGTTGCGTGTTTTACTGTAGCTAATTTTGTGGGTTTATTATAAATCAATGAAACAGATCCGTCCTAAAAATTTTCTTTCGTCGAAATTCGACGGGTTCCACCTCGTATTTTTAAATTCCAGAAAATCTTTCTTTTTATTTGTTAATAAATATGTAAAACCAGAAGGAAATTAATCAAAATCCATCTTTGTAGAAGGTTTTCAAACAGAAACTGGTGATTAAATAAACGTAAACTCAAAAATGAACCAAAACAAAATGCTCTTTAAATTATTCAACCAATCACAAGCCTGTATTTTCTTCCTTGTGCTAGCTTCGGTGGGATCGGCAAAAATGCTGCTCGCACATAGCATTTAGTCCATATTAAAGTAATTTAAAGCCCTATGTTAGGTAGTTTGTGAATCGGAAAAAATTTCTATGTTAAAGTCTTTATTATTATTATTATTTGGAAAATAGTTGTTGTCCTCGGTAGAGAATTGGGAAATCTGAAGTATATCTGAATCTTTTTATTGGTTGAATTCCGCAACTTATTATTATTATTATTATTATTATTTTTATTTATTTTATTTTATTTATTTATTTATTTTTTTTTTGTCGTTTCCTGATTGGTCCATGTTAAATGTCCAAAAATGTAATACTTATGTTTTTTATTTCATTCGTTTTCTGATTCATCAATCTTTAATGTCCAAAAATGGAATACTTCTGTTGTCACAATGGAAAAAGAGTAATAAAAACTTTTTAAAAAAATTAATAATTTCAAAACAAATTGTGATAAAGAATTCAAACATAATTTCATTAAAAATTGCGTTTTTTTCTCTATGCAACGGTGTAAAAATTTTAAATGTGCGATGTTTAGAAGATAAAAAATTTGCAATTCCGAAAATTGTAAAACTGAAATTTCATTTAGAATTTGTTTGTGATGGGTCCAGGAATATTAATGTTTAATACATGTCGAACGTAATATGAGGCGTTCAAAAGTCAATCTGATTAACTCCATAAAAAAAAGAAAAAAAAAAGAAAAAAAAAAAAAAGAAAAGAAATCTTGTTTTAAACAGTTAAAGTTGTCTATCTATAAAATACTGTTTTTTAATCATTGGTCCAGGAAATGCACGGCGTAAATAACATATGACTCATTATGATCCTCCTAAAAATGATGTTTATTATTATTATTAATTTAAAAATAGAATTTATTTATAAGTCTTTAAAATTTGAGTCTTTGAAAATATTGTTTTCCAAATAATCGTTGTAATTTGTTAAATTACATTTGTCTTTCTCTTTTTTTTTTCAGCATTAGCAGCATAACTTTCTGAAAATGCTATTTTCGAGGCCACTTATCGCACTATTATCTTTATTTTTTTAATTTTAAAAGAAAAGCACTTAAAAATATAAATTAATGAATAATAAATATAAAATATTTAAAAAGAAAGTTTAAACACTCCTTCAAAACCCTACGAATTTGGTTTTAAAAAAGTACGATATTATATTCAGAAAATGCTGGTATATTTTCAAAAGTAGAGTTTTCCGGCAACTCTAGCCGAATATCACAGCTTCAAAATAAGGCAAGCGAAAAATTAGTTAGTGACATATTTGGTGACTTAATTCCCTTTTTGCTTAAAATGAATAAATGAAAATCCAATAATAAAAAATTTAAAGTATAAAAAAAAAATATATATATATATAACATTATTTTAACAGATAACTTTTATCGGTTCTCTAACTTTTAGGTATTAGGGCTACAAAATGCATTATTCCTGTGAAAAAGTTTAGTGTGAAAAATTGTTTTGTTTTGCACCAAGAAGTATGGAAATGATTAAATTAATAAATAAATAAATTATTTTATTTTCCTATAATCCGCGGAAATAAATTCATATATCCATCCAATGTTGAAATCAGGGGATGGCCCGGAAAAGACACCCCCCCCCCCCAAAAAAAAAAGGTGACATTTTCTGTTTTCAATGATTGAAAAGTGCAATTTCTCCTTCTTTCCCAATTTTAATTGAATTCTGTAATGGCCCCTTCCGAGCCACAGAAATTCCTTCCGAATTACAGTCGACTCTCGTTAATTCGAACTCGTCGGAGCCACAAGAAATGTTCGAATTATCCGAAGTTCGATTTATGGAAAACAGGCTTAATATGGTGCTATTACAAAGGAATTAATATTATAGTGTTTTTTAAACTTATTTCGCCTGTTATCAATAGAATATGACTTAATATTAAATTAGAATGTAAAATACATAAACTATTTAAGAAATTAGAAACAAGCACGATGGAAGAAAAGTTTAAAGCGTCACTGATGGACAGACGGGACTGAAGAAGAAATTGGATGAAGAAAGTGGATATCAAATGCATTGGATTAGATGTATGCTCGTTCGGAACAATTTTCACAAAAACCTAAGAAAGAAAGCTATTCAAATTGTCTGAAATCCGCGTGAAAGAAGAGAAAAAGGAAAAATCGGAATTCTCGTTAGTTCGAAGAGTCAAGAGAAAATGAGTTCGAATTAATGAAAATTTTTAACGTTATTCTGCCATTGAAAATTTCGGGACTTCATGTTTAGTTCGAATTAAGCGAAGATTCGAATTAACGAGAGTCAACTGCATTTCCTTTGCCTGAATTCAACACTATATTGCGAACAACAACCTCTCCATTTAAATGCTGTTCAAGCACGAAATGGAATGAACATCATTATATGGAATATATTGTTCGTAATATAGACATTAATTTCCTTTTCAATGATGTCCAAAATCAAGGTTTCAGCAGAAAATTTCGTTAAACAGAAAACTTCGTTAAAGAAAATAGGGACGTTCTACTGTATATGCTTGACGCATGATTTTTTTCCCTTTCTTGTTTTAAAACTAAATATGACTTAGCATTTAAATTAGTTTTTAGCTCACAGGCTATCATAGCCTGAGAGCTTATGTGCCCGCCCGTTCTGTATGTATGTATATTCGTTCGTACGTGCGTAACGCGATAACTCATGATAAAAATATTCGATCTACTTGAAATTTTGTATATAGGTGTATCCTGACAAGGCGTTACCCTGATTAGTTTTTGGAGTTCATTCGATATGTATAAGAGGGGGAAAGGGGGGCTCATGCTCCTCCCATTAATTGATACAAATGGGTTTTTCATGCAGAATTAAGTTTTCGTTCAAAATTTAGATATAGGATCATTCTGATGAGGCGATTTCGTGACTGTTATTAGGTGTTCATTGAATAAGTATAAAAAGAGGGAACGGGGGTTCTAATGCCCCTCCCCTTAATTTATATAAATGGGTTTTTCAAGCAGAATTGTGAGATTTCGTTCAAATCTGTGAATAGTTTTGTAAGTTTAATGGTCAAGTATAAAAGAGGGGAATAACTGCTCTTAAATTATATAAATGCTAAATGGGTTTTTATTAAGAATTATCCGATTTGCTCTGAATTTTGGATATCGATTTTTTATATGATAAAGCATGTCCTTGATCAGTGGTGACCATCCCCCCCCCCAAACCCAATGATGAAAATTCCCCCCCCCCAAAAAAAAAGAAATCTTCATACTTTAACATTGACGCCCCCCCCCCCCCAAAAAAAAAAAAACAGAATATTAATTGTAAAATCTATTCTATTTATAATCTACTGCACATTCAAAAAATAGCGAGTTGAGCATAGGAGAATGAGTTCATATTGCCCTTATCTAGAATTTAGAGAAAGAAAACACAGGAACATTTCTGAAAATTCAATCAGAGTTCCCCCCAGGTTTAAAAAGGGGCAGGGCGATACTATTCTGAAAAGTGCACTTTTTACATTCTTTTACATTTATTTTTAGTATTGTAAACATCAGTTTTAATCTTCATTACATATACAAGGTAGAACCCATCGAATTTCGATGAAAGAAAATGTTTAAGTAAGAACGGTTTCATTAATTTATAATATATCTACTAAATTAATCACAGTTAAAAATGTACCTTTTATTCGTAAATCTAACTCTTAAACAAATGATATTTAAACTAAAGTTAACAAAATACTATTTCTATAAAACTCAGTTGTAGAAATTATTAAAATTATATAGTAATCGATATGTAAACCAGAGTTTCTCCCAGGTTAAAAAAGCGGCAGGGCGCTACTGTTCTGAAAAGGGTACTTTTTACATTCTTCAGGGCACTTTTATAGAGTTAAATCTAAAATCCAGCAGTTCAAAAATGTGTGAAAAAAATATATTTCGTCAAAAAATAAAAGAAAAATGTAAATTTTTTTAAAAGATCGCGAAAAAAATGGCAAATATTGATTAAAAATCGCGAAAAAACGGCAAATATTGATAAAAGATCACTAAAACAGGAAAATTTTGTTAAAAGATAGCAAAAAACGGCATATTTTGCTATAAAATCGCGAAAAAAGTCAAATCTCGTGAAAAAATCGCGAAAAAATGGCAAATTTTGTTAAAAAATTAACAAAAAATGGCAAATTTCGTCAAAAAATCGCGAAAAACCGCCAATTTTGTCACGTTGAAACAAAAAAATGCTAATTTCTAAAAAGGAGCGCAAAAAAACACATAATTCGTTACGGGAGAGAAAACGCCCTCTCTTTTCTGCCACATCCGCTGTAACCTTTCGGAAAATTTGCTGTGAATTTAATTTTTTTTTCTTAGGACTATCTCTGTGATTCTATCAGATTTTTTCCAAATTAAGAAAAATTAAGGCAGTCATTTCCGAAAATTAAAAAAAAAGTCGGTTGTAACTCTAAAAGACTTCTTATATAAAATATATCGCAATTTTTTACAAATAATCAGAAAAAAAAATCATTTTTGTAAATTAGCGAAAAAAATCGCCAATTTCGTTATAGAATTGCGAGAAAAATGCGAAATTTGCCAGAGGATCGTGAAAAGATGCAAATTTCGTTCAAGAACCACAGAAAAAAACAAACAAAAAAACATGAATTTGGAAAAGGAATCTCGAAAAATGGGAAATTTCACCAAAAAAAAAAAAAAAAAAATTTGTCGATCTTTTGATCGCAAAAAACGACGTTTTTTCCGCAGCCCTTTCATGAAATTCGCATTTTTTGTCTGTTGTACTTTAATAAAATTCGCGTTTCTTCAAAGGCCCTTTGGAAAAAAAACTCATTTTTTTCTGCGGTCATTTGACAATATTCGCTTATTGTAGCGATCATAACAAAATTCCCTCTTTTTCCACGGCCCTTTGACAAAATTCGCGTCCTTTCGATGGTTCCTTTATGAAACTCGAAGTTTTTTCGATTCTTATTAGCATCGTTTCTGTGATTCTTTGACGAAATGTGCATTTTTCCTAGGTACTTTGATAAAATTCACGCTTTCGTCTGCTATATTTTGATGCAATTAACGCTTGCTTCCATGATCCTTTTACAAAATTACCCTTTTTGTTGCGATTCATAAGCTTTTCCCCGCGATTCTATAATGAAATACGCCCTTTCCCTCGATTACTTGACGAAATTCGTTTTTTTCCGCAAATTATTGACAAAAATGTTCGGCAACCATTTGTTGAAATTCCTTAGGCTTTTTATAATTGAATTTTTGATGACTTTCTTTTAATTTTCGGAACAGAATGTCTTGAATTTTTGGGAATTGGAGAACAGAATAATCCCTGGTTAGAAAAACCAAATAATTTTTCTTATATATTTTTTTCTCTTTTAGCTAATTATTTATTTATTTATTTATTTATTTATTTATTTATTTATTTATTTAGCATTTTTTTTTTTTTTTTTTTTTTTTTTTTTTTTTTTTTTTTATCAGAAGGCATCGTGTCATCGACAGAAAATTTTACTATCGCAAACTTTACCTATCAAGACTTATCTACCTCAATTTAAGGTTTGAGAACGAACAACCCTAAGTGTATGAATGAGAATACAACTAGCAGGCGCGCATTCAATACAGACGCAATCAGTACTGATGCCGCTGAATTTGAAAAATCCTGGGTCCCCGGGATCTAGGACATTTAAAATTCTATGTCCTTTTTACTTACCCATCATACGTAGTATAGGGTAAGTCTTGCAATCGTTTTGAAAATCGAAAAAAAAATTTTTGACGGATTTACACGTTTTAGATAGTAGAGATTCCGAAAAAAATATTTTTAGAAAAAAATTTTTGCCGTCCGTCTGTCTGTCTGTCTGTCTGTCTGTCTGTAAACGCTCTATCTCCCGAACAAATTGAGATAGAGACTTGAAATTTTGTATGTAGTTCGTCTGTATGAATGGGACGAACCCTATTTAATATCAGCAACCTCGATTATCCGGAACTATTTTTTTCGGACTCTCGAAAAATTCGTTCTGATGAAAGGTATATAAAAATTTTCGAATTTTTTTGTTCTAAGGAATGGACGTAAAAGGCAATAAAATAACACATATTTTGCATATAGAACGAAGTCGATCGGATTATTAGTTGCCGAGATATTTGTAATCTTGTTTTCCACATTCTTCGATTTTTCATGACCCTGTATTTCATTCAAATTTCAATTCAGAGGTATATTTTAATTGGAAATGAGACGCTTAATCCGACGCAGTTAATTGTAAGTTAATAGAATTATTATTTTTGGAGTTATAAGGATGTTTCTTTTACGTAGTTCAGTACTACTTGAGTAGTTTGGCGTTTTATATAATTTGTTGAAATTGGTACATCAGCAGTTCTTTAATATAGCATTACTATGTATATTAACAATATTTAAATTTTGTTTATAAATTGCAATGCATTGTATAAATAGTTTTCACATATTTTATTTTCATATACATATCCATGATGGGTAAGTATTACGGTGGCCCCCCAACGACTAGTTTACAAATGCGTATCCCCACAAATAATAACTCATATTTTTCGACGCAAAAATGAAATGCAATAATTATTGTTTTAATAATAAATAAATAAATAAATAAAACCAATATTAATTTTTTTAAACTGTTAAGAGCAATTTTCTTTACTGTTTTAAAAATAAATGTCAAGATACAAATTTAATTATGAAATAATGCTTATTTGAGTTTAGAAGATAATAAGTATCACCATTATTCGCATTTCTTTTAAAGATTTAAACAGATTAAAGCGGATTGTGACCATAACAATGCGAAAGGAGGGCGGGGGGAGGACGGACGCCCCGGATGTAAAATTTAGGGGGCGCCAAATTTGTACTATAAAAGTCATTTTTGGGCTGCCACAAGAAAAAGTTGGGAGGAGGGGGCGTCAAATTCTAATTATGCTCGGGGTGCATTTTTCTCTTCGCACGTCCCTGATTGTGAAGCAGGAAAATCCGCTTTTGGAGCAATAAAAACACTATTTTGAAGCAGCAAAATTAGTTTTTAGTATAGAAAAATTCATTTCTGCCGTTAACTTTTTTTTTTTTTACCCTTTTGACAAAATTTGCATTTTTTCGCGATCTTTTGACAAAATCTGCCGTTTTTTTCGGGATATATCGAAAAATTTTGCGTTTTCCCTCGAATTTTTGGCGAAATTTGTCGGTTTTCGTGAATTTTTCATAGAATTTTCTGTTTTTTTTGTAATTTTTGGACGAAATTTGCAGTTTTCTTTGCAAATCTTTTGACGAAAGCTGCCGTTTTTCGCGAATCATTTGACAAAATTTTCTCGTTTTATCGCGGTTTTTGGAAAAATTTGTCTTTTTTTCACGATTTTTTGAGGAAATCTGCCTTTTTTTCGGAATTTTGCGACGAAATTAGCCATTTTTTTCCGGGAATTAGTAGTTATTTCGCGATTTTTAACGAAATTTACCGTTTTTTAGCGATTTTTGATAAAATTACGTGACCCACAGGACGCATAAGAGCTATATCTTGCGTAATTTACACGCTATAGCGCGTTCACATCGCTGAAGGGCTGCGTTTTTTCAAATGTTGGGCCAAAAAAGCGCTATTTTTTTTTTTTGAATGAGCGAAAAGAAGGAAGGAAGCTAGTTTTTGGATGAGTGGCAAGAGAGGCGCTATTTTTTGAACTAAAGGGCAGGAGAGGCGTAGCGCCCCGCTAAAACCCTCTGGGGGTAACTCTGATTCAATGTTAAAAAAAATTAAAAGTGATGTTAAAAGAATCAAGATTTACAAAAGATAGCGAGTTGAGTATAGCAGAATGAATTCTTATTGCTCTTATCTAGAATTTAAAGAAAGGAAACGCAGGAACTTTTCTGGAAATTAAATGTCGAAAAAATCAAAAGTGATACTTTAAAAATCAATATTTTTTTAACAGTAAAAAAGGAAATATTAACAATTTAAAAATCCCCCCCCTCCAAAATGTATTTTTTCTCAAATTCCCCCCCCCCCCCCCCAAAAAAAAAAAAAACTAAATTGTATGACGCATCTTGCGTCACGAAACCCCTCTCTGGGCACCCCTGTCCTTGATAGTTTAGGAAGTTCAATGATGAAGTATAAAAAATGGGAAAGGGGAGAGCTGTTTCCTCTCCTTATTTTTTTTTAACTTAATTAATCCTTGAAAATATAAGGCTGTAATGTACAATTAGTATGCGTAGCCTATGAGCTCAATGCCGTCAGTTTAACTGGGCAATAATCTTTTTATTATAAGTTATTTACAAAAAGAAAATTATCTAATGATTCATTTATTTACATGTAATGTAAAATACATAACGGAAATATTTACCGCAATAATAATTTCGTTTAAAATTCTTTGTTCGCGTCCTCGTCAATAATTTAAAAATAAAAATAAAAGGAGAGATTTTACACAAGTAATGTAAGTAATAACACCTTTGAGATGAAAGAGAAATCTAAACACATGATTACTTCCAACTAACATTTACTGAAATGCATGACGCATAACCGGAAAATGAAATTACGTTATAAAATAATTATAACTTACATGGGGAGGGTGGGGGAAGGGAGTTACTAGAAGAAAGTTTTCTCAATATTACATCAGTGTTCTTGATTTTCAGTACAGAAGCTGTAGAGTGTTTTGGAATTACTTTATCGCTATTTCATGGAATTAGTTCAGGTAATTGAACTTTATAGGAGCTGTACTAAATTACATCAAAAGTTTGCAAGAGCCCGTCAGGTCCGTAGCTAGAAGTGAATAATAAGGAGGGAGGGCACAAGAAAATGTAGTGGGGGGGGAGTCATATTTTCTCTCTCTGTGTGTGACGTAGAAAGATAAATTAGTACATATATAGTGCTAGTGCATATTCACACTGTAGTTACTATATTTCTTATTAAACTGTTGCAGTAACTTCATTTTGTGCTAAGAAAAGAATTATGATGATGAAAAATTCAAGTGCATAACTAGTGCAATATTAAACATCATGTTAGCTTCCTATGTGCAAATAGGATGAACAAGTGCTGAATAACACTTATTTTAGCTACGATTTAATATTTCTGCAAAACTGTGAAAGGACCTCAAAACTAAATTAGAGTTTAGAACAAAATTTCATTTGGATTTTCGAAACAGAAATTCATTGAGTGATTTTAGGATTTTTACCAGGGGAGATTCCAAATGTTTTAGAAGGGAGGGTTGAGCCTCCCCTATATACCCTTCCCTTTCTTAGCTACGGCCCTGGCATGAGGCCGACCTCCCGTAAAAGTGTAGGAAACAGTGCGCCTTTCCAAGTTGTATTCACTATGTTTTAACACTTCCCAAGATGCTTGAAATTTTTTTATGAATTCAGTTTTTCTGTCTGTCTATCTGTGCTCTAACTCGTGTAAATACAGTTAGATTGCAATGAAATTGATATATGTTATTAGGATATTGAAAATAAATCATTTAGCATTGGCGATATGTTTTCAGGTACATTTAAAAAGTAGGGAAAAGTACGAAGGGATACAACATCTGCAATAATTCTTCAAATAAGCTTTATTTTTAACTTATGACTCTTCCACCAAATGGAAGAGTCATTGCCTTATATTTGTTGCTATAAACCGTTTTAGTTGCAAGCATCTATGAGTTTGTGACTTAAAAAGGCTATCTTACAATATCAAAAGTAAGAAATATCCCGATTTTTAATGTACATTTTGAACTTCATTCTTTGTTGCTAACTTAATTGTTTTTAATATATTGTAAACTGAACAATATGTCTTTTATAAATAAACACTTAAATTTAATCTAAAAATCTCACGCTTGTTGTAAAAACTTGTTTATTTTTATGTTTATTTGGTTTATTTTTATTTATTTATTTTTGTATGTACTAGTATTATATAAAATCTATAAAGCATATGCACAGGGTAGCACAAAAGAATTCGAATACTTTTCCGAGTATTGAAGGACATTTCTGAAGGGGGATTATCGTCTGTCTTATGTATTTTCTAACTGCTAAATTTTACATACTACTTATTATGAATACAAATCTATAAATTATATGCAGAACGCCACAAAAGAATTCGAACATTTTCCCGATTAGTGAAGATAATTGCAAAGAATTTATTTAACATTTAATTTTTCTTTCTATTTTGTTGTTGTTGTTGTTGTTAATGGAAAAATAACAGTGATATTGAACATTTGTTTAATGAAATCTTTATTAATTCCCAAAGACTTCTTTTAATTTAAGAAAATTTTATTCACTTGTCCAACTGTTGCTCATCAAATTTCTGATAATGTCTAGTATTGTAGAACCGGATCAGAAACTGGGATAAACAAAATATTTTTGGCAAGATTTGCACCCGGCGGAGATGAATGTACTAAAAAAGTCGTATAGAATTAAGAATTAAGTTCTAAAAGTTTAGAAGTGTTGTATTGGCAATAGAAACACACATATGTATATAGTTTGTATAATTCTACTCTGTCAGAAAAACTGGGCTTTGTACACTAAATTATTCCTTTTTTTTTAACAAACAATTTCCGCACTCCTTGAAAGCAACTTTTTATCCGTAAATCCTTCCCAAAAGTAAAAAAAAAAAAAAAAAAAAAAAAAAAAGATGGGGGGGGGGGCGGTAAGACAATTATTTTTATTCAAAACACGCATGCGTATTGGCTTTGTTTATACAAAAATTCGAATTTATTTTAAAAACATAAACCAAAACTTCTATAAACTAAGATTTCTAATTTAATTTTTAATTTTTGTTGTTTTAAACTAAACCAATAGCAAAGACAAGAAACATTTCTTAATTTTAAACAATCCATTTAAAAAAAGTATTAGCCTTCTAATTCATTTTAAAATAGTGAGAATTTACTGTTAAATTTATGAAAAAATATTTGCATTTCAAATAATTTTTAAATGAGTGTATTTAAAATAGGTATTTTAATTAAAATATTAAATGCAAAAATATCAATTTTGCTCAAAAAAGAAATAAATATATCGCATAAAAATATAATTTTCATATTTTACATCTAGAAAGCTACATAAAAATACTTAGATTCATATTTTTATCCTAATTTAATACTATAAGTATTAAAACTCCAATCATAATCACATTAAAAACGAAATCTTCCTGAAATTAGTTTCAATGTTCAAAGTTTCTTCAAGAAATTAATCGAAACATACCTATCTAAGACAAACATATTTATTTCAAGCTGTTTTACTACTGTACAACCGTAGCCGTGTTGTTCGAGTTCTTGTCTCGTAAAACTAAGATAGTTGATTGGATCCCAATATCTGCAACTTTTTTTTAACTCCCATTTTCTTCAAATGACGTATATTTTACTTCTTGTAATGTGGGAAAAATAACATATTTTTATCCTATTTAAATACTAAAGTCCAAGCGCAATCTATATTATAAAGGCCAAACGTGCCAAACGTGCGTAACGCATACGTGATTTTGTGAATGGCAACACTTTCGCATGCAATTCGGTTTTCAAATTTAGAGTATTACAAGTTTTATACTTCCAAATATCGCACATTTTCTATTTTTACATCTTCGTATTGGGAAAAAATTTTACTTTTAAATGCAATTTGTTTGAAAGCTGTATCTCTATTTAGGAGTTATTAATTTTTTTAATAGTTTTTAGTACGAATTTTGTTATTGTGGCAACAGAAATACGCCATTTTCTCTTAAAATTGACAAAAACTGAAATAAAAATATCATGTCAAAAGAAATCGTCCAATGAATTTTGGTGTTCTTGCGTTTTCATTCATCAATTAAATGCTTTTTTTAGTTTATTGCAATCTTAATTTACTAAAGTATACAAAACATTCTTTTTACAAAAATGTATTTTAAATAATATTCGAGTGACTTTGCTGCATTTACTCAGTTCTTATATTAAAGCTAAACGAAAGCAATTTTATTTATCCGTGTGTATGTAATGATATTTTTCAAATTTTGACAAAAAAAATTACAAATAATTTTTGATAAAACATGGAGATAAATAAATTAAGAAGTGAAGATTTGTGAATCATCAGATATCCGATTTGTTTTGCTGATTGTCTAGAATATTGTTTTTGCTGCGTTTGTGTAATATTCCGTCCTAATGACGTCATATGCATACTTTTCTATAAATGATGTTTTGCATCCGTAAAAATGGAATGCTTTTAGCGGGTGAAAATAACTTTTTTTGTATTAAGAAAAGCAAGTGATTTTAAAATGATCAAATTAAAGTATTATGAGATGTGCGTATGTAAATTTTGAGACGATGAAAATAATGACGGGTTTAGATTTTTACATGGGAATTCTATGATCGGATCATGTCCATTAAGAATTTTTTTTCCATTCGTTTTATACCAAACATAAGAGCCTCAACTGATAATTTCATCACAATAATTGATCTTTGTTATATTGTACTGATTAAATATTAGACTAAATTTTAATTTTAATAACTTGAACAACTGAGTTTTACAGAAACAGTTTTTTTCTTTTTGTTTGTTTAGCTTAAAATAATATTTATTTGAGAGTTAGACTGACTAATCTTAAGATACATGTTTTACTGTAGCTAATTTTGTATATTATAAATGAATGAAACAGTTCCATCCTAAACATTTTCTTTCGTCGAAATTCGACGGGTTTCACCTCGTGTCGTTAAAGACGAAATCGTTCCAAAATTAACTTCAAAATTAGAAATTTCTTGGAAGAGACTTTCACAAACGTTGCTCTGTGTATTTAGCTAACACATTATGCAAATGTAATTTTGATGGCTTTGACGCATGCGCAATGAAAAATTATTTCGTAAATCTGCACATTTTCCATACAGCTTTTATTATATTTTAAATTATGATTACAGGATATTGTGTACAATGTTATTTGTCATATTTACTGAAAAGAACATTATTTTATAATAAGGACTCTGCAAATTATAAGAAAAAACTTTGAGACTGTTTTTATAAAAACCTTAATTTTTCTACGAGTATACATACTATCCACATAAAAATGAATCGCCTTTAATTACAATAAATCACTTAATCATAATCTACAGTTTGAATGTTTTTGCTACAATAATTTTTTAATTTTGACATGGTTATTCAAAAGATGTTCCTTTTTTTTTCAATTTGTTGACGATCCCCTATGAAGTTTCGGGTGAAAAATCTTTTCGGAAATGTACGATCTGTTTACACATCTGGAGTTTCAGAAAAATTCCTCATGCATTTTTCTAGATATTTAACAAAATGTCTAAAATCGCAAGTTGCCGGTCATCGTTGGCAATATAGTGTATAAGGGTTTCGTGAAATGAACGAAACCCTAAAAACGATATTTAAAGATAGAAAACCAGCGATTATAAATGCACAAATGATATATGAAAAGGTAGCAAACAGCTGTTTCGAATCTACTATTGAGATTCTTCGTCAGTGTAAAACTCAGCGAGCTATAGAAAAAGCAAAACTGAGCTAAGTTTTGCTCAGTTTTGCTTTTTCTAGCTCGCTGAGTTTTGCACTGATGAAGAATCTCGATAGTAGACTCGAAACAGCTGTTTGCTACCTTTTCATATATCATTTGTGCAAAATTCCGGGGAAGTCATTTCGGGAATTTTCGAGACCGTGGGACCAAAATTAAAAAAGTTATGAATTAAAAACCCCTTGAGAATCGGAACGAAAAATGTCTCAATTCCCAAACGGAGCTCCGAAGCAGAACACTGCGCAACCTTGCGGTGAAGGACATGAATTTTTCCCCTTTGGCTAAAAGAAGAAACAGCCGAAAACCTCTTTTTCTACCGGCGCTAATTGCGTTTTTTTCCGCATCAATTTTTTTGACTTGCCGTAGAATATTTACCGTAGTTTTCGCTAAAATATTGAACTTAGAAATAAAACAGGACTATCGAAACTTTTTTTGCGCGTTTTTTCTTAAACCATCATGCAGACAGTTTTTAAAGTAGAAAAAACTGATTACATATTCAGAATCTGCGTAAAAATCTGCTTCCGATGAACTAAAAAATACGAGAAAATGTCTTATGGGCGCACAGCGCCAACCGTGCAAAACCAAATATTTTTAACGGGACGATGGCGACCATGGCGCGTAGCGCCGGTGGGCCGGCTTCGCACGGTGGGCGCGTAGCGTCCACTGTGCGAAATCACGTATTTTTAACGGGATAATGGGCGAATAACAACCATAGCTCTTTAAAAAATGTCTTATGGGCGCGTAGCGCCCACCGTGCAAAACCAAGTATTTTTAACGGGACTATGGGCGCGAAGCGACCATAGCTCCGATCCACAATCTTTTTTTTTTCAAGTGCACGTGGCGCCCACCGTGCGAAATCACATATTTTTAACGTGACCATGGCTCTTTAATTTACTTTTTTTTGTGCTTGAGAATTCGAACACCAAGACTTGCTTATTAAATGAATTTTTTTGCTTATTATATACTGCTTAATACCGAGGTTCGTTTGGAAAAAGTGGCCCAGCTAGCGGGCGTAGCTCGCTAGTCTATACTAATAAAATCCGTGCGCCTCTGTCTGTCTGTCTGCTTGAAGCCGATTACAGTTCGCAACTCGGGCGAGTTGGAAGTCGCGAGAGGTGTCTTTCGATTCGAAAAATTCCGGGAAAGTCATTTCGGGCATTTTCGAGACCGTGGGACCAAAATTAAAAAAGTTATGAATTAAAAACCGGTCGGGAATCGGAACGGAAAACGTCTCATTTCCCAAACGGAGCTCAAACGGAGCTCTCAGGCAGAACGCTGCGCCACCTTGCGGTGAACGACTAGAACTTTTCCCCTTTGGTTAAAAGAAGAAGCAGCCGAAAACCTCTTTTTCTCCCGTCATTTTGTCAAAGAATGTATAAGAGAAAAAGAACTAATTGATAAAAATTGTTAAACACGGTTTAATTAATATAATAAGTACAACTATTTAAGCACAGTAAGATATGTTCACTAAGAGGTAATAGTGTTGCTAATTAATATTTTGAGGATCTCAGATGTAACTGGCTATTCATATATTTATTCTGTATGTGAGTATCAATCGTTGTAGCTCATTTTCATAATTTTTCTTTTTGATAGCATACACGAATATTGTGTAACCTAAGATTTACGCGATTAATACTAATTTCTGTTAGTACAAACGGAAAACGAGCTGCCAAAATTATTTGTTAGTTATGTTGTTTGTGATATTAATGAAATTACTTATTTTTTTTTTTTTAATAACAGTCTTTTGCAGTTTTTAATACCGAAATTTTTTTTTGCGCGTTTTTTCTTAAACCATCATGCAGACAGTTTTTAAAGTAGAAAAAAACTGATTATATATTCAGAATCTGCGTAAAAGTCTGCTTCTGATGAACCAAAAAATACGAGAAAATGTCTTATGGGCGCGCAGCGCCAACCGTGCAAAACCAAATATTTTTAACGGAACGATGGCGACCATGGCGCGTAGCGCCGGTGGGCCGGCTTCGTACGGTGGGAGCGTGGCGCCCATTGTGCGAAATCATATATTTTTAACGGAATAATGGGCGCATAACAACCATAGCTCTTTAATTTACTTTTTTTGTGCTTGAGGATTCGAACACCAAGACTTGCTTATTAAATGAATTTTTTTGCTTATTATGTACTGCTTAATATCGAGGTTCGTTTGGAAAAAGTGGCCCAGCTAGCGGCCGTAGCTCGCTAGTAAAAATATTAAAATTTGAGTGAGATACTTGAAAATAACGCCTCCATAGACTTTAAACGATGAGTTATTTCGGCTTAACTTGAGTTATTTTGAGTCTGAGATTTTAAGAGAGTAGGTATGTTCGTAATTACATAAACTAGGAGATAAACCCAGGTTTCCTGAGGTACATAAAATATGTGTGAAAACCATCGCATGTCCGATGTCAACATCCCCGATGTCAACATCCCGCTTATTCTGTATATACTGAAGGCACAGCGATGAAAGCGGTATTTTTTGAAAGGTTCTGCAAGAGGCTTTTCATGTACTATACTTATATATGATAAATTCTACTAAATATACTTAATACAATACATAAATATACTTATATATCATAAATCAATGTTCTATGATTAAAAAAAATAATGCCAAGAAAAAAAAATCAAAGTTTTCAGCGAAAAGCCTAATACGAATCTACTATTTATTTTCCTTTATAACACTTTCCAACAAAGTTCAAAAGTTTTTATGTTTTCGGTTTGTCTGTCCGTCTGCCTGGACTCTTATCTAACCGCAGATATAATACCTTGAAAGTAGAAGTTAAAGTAAGCATAGTTTAAGAAAGCAACCAAATATAATCGGAGCTAAAAAAAAAAAAAAAAAAAAAAAAAATTGAGTTTATTTGTTTTTTGTCAATATCGTTTATCTTTGTTACTATTTCTTTAAGTTTTTTTTCTTTCCTTAGAAAACTCTCGTGTTTCTCGCATGTACTTTGGTAAAAGCGATTTAGTAAATAACGTCTGAGTTCACGTTTCTTGTAGATAAACATATGTATGGGATATTTAGTCTTTTTAGGTGCAAATACATTCCACCTAATAGTCGTCCTATGCTTCGTCCGTCTATCTGTTTATCCGTCTGTTCCCATATAACAGCTCAAAAATTATCAAACCCAATGATTTGAAATTCAGTATATATAATCGTTGCAGAATTGCGTTGAGTTTAATTTAAATTTTATAAAAAATCGAATCATAACTTAAAAATATATGAATAAAAGTTTGCTTCATTTTATTGAATCCTATCATGAGTAATGAGTTCAGTGATATTCCATAATAGGCAATGATTGTAAGTTTGTTAGAGAGATGGTATTCTATTTAAGACGGAGTCCAATTATTTCCGTATTACTGAATTTAATATATATGTATAATCGTAATAAATTTTGTATGCATGTATTTTTGAATAATTAGTGCAACAGCACCAAGATATGATTTTTTATAAAACAAGTTATTGACAAGCTTGCGATGTGCAGTGTTCAATCCTTTTTTGAATTTGACTAATTTAATTTTTTAATTGCTTTGTTCAAAATTTTATTACCTAAATAGAGATTTATTTTATAAGCATTTAAATGACAATTTGTTTCAATTAAAGAATGTCTTTTCACATGAATATTAAAAACTAGTCATATGTGACGATCCCAAAATTTTATTCTATCTTTCATGGATGCTAATATTGTCTGAAAAATGCAGCATAATAGCGTCACCGGCTAGGCGGTTTAAACCAAAATCTAATCAACAATAACGTATGCCAACTTATTCCTGAATCTGAAGTGCGTCGAAAACCGGATTTCGAAATTTATCAGGAGTTTTCTAATTGTAAAGATAGCAGAAAGTAAAATTTGTTGAAAATCACGTCATATTTAAAACAATTTTCCTACAGCTTCATTATAAAATTCCTGGATGCAACAATATTATTAACTTACCCATTTTAAAGAAGTTGGTTTTCCAGTATTTAATTGTTCACTACTTTAATAAATCGCGAAAACTGCCGTTAGCTGTCGCGACAGCAGTTGATTTAACTTTCAGAACCAATAAATCATTCAATCAAAGGGAAAAGTAATCGCAACTCGATTACAGGCGATCGCGACTGGTCATTTAGTTATAATCCAAACTTCGATAATTTTTTTTTTTTTTTTTTTTTTTTTTTTTTTTTTTTTTTTCTTAATAGAACACATTAGAGTGCTTTTACAGCCTGCGGTGTTTAAATTTAGGTTGGCGAACGCAGTTAAGTAGGGTACAGAGACCCCTACAGTAGGTAGTAGTAAATAGTAAAAAAAAGTACAGTCGAGTCTCTATATAACGAAATCCATCGTTCCAGTAAAAAATTCGTTATATAGAGAAATTCGATGTATAGAGAATGATGTTAAAAATCGTATTTAATGTGTACATTTTGAACAAATATTATTTTTGATCTTTTTAATTAAGAATTTGAAATGTTTAAAAGTAAATATTAACCTAACATTTTATTTCTTAATTATTTAAGCAGTTTCAAAAAAGAGAACAGACTTGAAATTTGAAATTTGACTTTATTTGAAAGCTTAATGAAAATCAAATGAGAAAGACTTGCATTAATTTCAGACGAAGAAATCTGTAATTTTTTGTTGTTTTTATTTAAAAACTGTTACACTCTCTCAAAAAAAAAAAAAAAAAAAAAAAAAAAAAAAAGCTTAAATTTTAGCAAGGAATAAAAAATTGTAGTTAACATTTCCCTCCATTCTTGAAGGCCTCTCTTATGTGCCTCTCATCGATTCCTTTCTTATATGTATAACAATCCAATTGACTCTGTTTTGAGAAGGATGTTGAAAGGTGTGTGGGAGGTGGGATCAATTCGTTGGATTTAAAGAACGGAGAGAAATAATATTAAAAAAAAGAACTCAGCACTGAACGATAAATCAAAAATAAGTGATGGAAAATTGATTCCATATGATTTCGAAGCTTTTTTAAAACTCAATAAATTAAGACCAATTTATGAAAAAATTCGTTATATGGAGATAGAAGGTATTTCGCTATATAGAGACTGTTTTTATTGTAATCATGCAAAAAGGGGAGCGTTCCTACTAAAAATTCGTTATATAGAGAAATTCGATGTATGGAGTTTCGTTATAGAGAAACTCGACTGCAATTACTTTTTTTTATTACTTTTTTTTCGCGCTAAGTATTGAACCATTTTCCATGGCAGATTTTAAAGTTAATCAGTGAGAATATTTATAGACGGAAGGAATTGAAATATTACTAAACCAATCCAGTCACTCTTTTAATCCCTTGAGGGGAAACCAATAATGCATCTGTAATATTCAATTCTCAAAGGAAAAATTGAAAAAAATTTGTTTTAAAATAAAAAAACGCAATTTTCATCTGAACAGTGCTGAACAGTAGAGCAGTTTTGAGGGGTTTCCTAGTTGCAAACAACTTAACACCCAGTCTATTGAATTGAAGTATCATATCTATCAATATAATAAAAGCCAAACGTATCTGTGAATAACGCATACGTCATTTTGCGAATGGCAACACTTCAAACTTTAAAATAAAACTTCACTTTTGCAATATTTCTTTCTGTAAATTTTAAAATTTCTAAACATCCCACATTTTCAATTTTTACGCAATCGTATACAAAAAAAAAAAAAAAAAAAAAAACATGTTTTAAAATGCATTTTGTTTGAAAATTGTATCTTAATTTATTTTTAAGTGCTTTTTAGTATCGTTTTTCTAATTTTGGCAATAGAAGTACTCCATTTCTATTAAAAGCAAAGAGAAGAAAGTCTAAAAAAGCAGATTACTGTATCTTTATGTTGTCATTTTCTTATTAAAACTGCAAAAAATTAAAATTAAAATACGTGCTGTGTCTAGAATATCCTCTTTTATAAAACCTGGTGAATTTCGGTTTCATTTACAAAATTTCATTTACACTTAAAATAATATAAACTGTTTACTATCTGTTTCAGTTAATAGCATACAGACTTCAAGTTTTGAATTAAAATTATTTCAAAATAATGAAATTAAAATACCATTTTTTTAAAAGGTGAATACAGATACGTAAATTTTTATGGTGAAAATGATGTCGGATTTAGATTTCACGGGGAAAAAATTCTATGATTAAGTCAAAGTAGAATAAATTTTTCCTTTTTAAAAAAAATTTGGAATACTAGCCATAAGACCCTTAATTGATAACTTTATCATAATAACAGATCTTTATTATCTTTTACTTGTCACATGTACGATTAAAGTTTAATTTTAATAATGTCTACAGCAGAGTTTTATAGAAGTATTATTTTGTTAACTTTAGGTTAAATATCATTCGCTTAAGACTTGTTAGACTCACCAATATAAAGTGCATTTTTTATTGTGACTAATTTTGTAGGTTTATTGTAAATCGATGAAGCAGTTCCTCCTTAGACATTTTCTGTCGTCGAAATTCGACGGGTTCTATCTCTACCTTGTGTTCTTAAAAGACACTGGGAAAAAGAAAAATTGCAGGTATACTACATAAATTAAATATTAAGTTTTATAAGGGGGCAATTAAGTTAAAGTAGTAAATTTAAATAGAATATTAAAGAGAATTAAAATAAATTAATGAATTATTTAAAGGAGGATTAAGACGAACTTTAGTCTTAAATATTAATTTTAAGGTATAGCTGTAGTTAGAAAACTACGGTAAATGAAATTTTCAACATATTGCCGCCAAAATTACAAACATAAAATTTCGTTAAAAGTTTCTTGCGAAAATCTCATTTAAATTAGGTGAGATAAAGTATATCCACCGCCATTCAAGGGGTATAAACAAGCTGGAAACTATACGTCAAACGTGGCGAATGAGGTGCGTTCGTACTACAATTAGTTTTATAAATATTCAGATCATTGTGCAATAGCTGTTGCACTCTCGTCTAAAAATGTATGAATACAAAATTTATAACGATTCTACATATTATATATATATCTATATCTATATATACATACATATATATATATATATATATATAGAACCATTAGATAATACTACAAATCAACATCAAAATATGGAATAACTCGTTAAATAACAATACATGTAATTTAATAATATAAAAATAATAGGCTTCCATCTTAAAATAGGAATCATCACCGAAACAACCTAGGATCATGACCTATCATGGGATATTATTGAATTAATTTCGTACGACAGGATTTAATAGAATTAAGAAAACTTTTATTAATTTATTTTTAAAGTTTTGATTCGGTTTTCATAAAATTTGAAATGATTCGTCAAAATTCTGCAACGATTATATACATTAAATTTTGAACCGTTCGGTTGTCTAATTTTTGTGTTGTTATATGCGAACAGACGGACAGACAGACGGACCAGACCACAACTATAGGTGCTACGCATTTACATAATTAAAAATGCACCTAAAAATTGCAAATCTGAATACCATGAAGCAAACAGAAATAAAAGTAGAAAAACCTTAGGTGAGCATAACATTTTTCTGCAGCCTGTGTTTTACGCTAGATTTTCCTCGGGAAAGATATTTGTTGAAATTTAACCTTTATCGAGTACTCGAAAAGAATCAGAAGCGGAAATGAGATAATTTCCTTATAGATTATTTTAGCCGTTAACTGATATCTAGATTTTTTTTTCAATTAAATAAGAAATACAAAACTGGGTATTTACACTGTAAAAAAAAAGAGTCGATCTACTAAAAAAATTTTAGTGATCCTTGTAATTACTAAAAAAAATTTAATAATCTTACACGGTTACAAAGAATCTATAAGAATTACTAGAAAAAAGCTAGCAACGAATTGAGTTAATAGTTTTACAATTTTAATAGCTATTACTAAAACTCGCTTGCTGTGGTCGTGATAGCCTAGTGGTCATAGCACCGAACTCAATGCTGAAAGTACCCGGGTTCGATGCTGGAAGCCACCAAATATGCACCGAATGTATGCAATGTAAGTACTCGTTAAATAAAGGGATTATGAAAATCCTGTCGTAGCAGTTACCATGGGTAATGATCTCTGGACTTTCCCTCCTCTTTAGAATCATGTCAAAATAGAGCAGGCAGCAATGTTTGGTGCTGCCATCTATTGTGGTTTTGCCGAAAATCTTCCGCTTCAGAAGTCTAAATATAATTTTTAATTAACTAAAAATAATTTTGGAGCTATTACTAAAATTTGCTTGGTGGCTCATACAAAAAAGTTTTAAGTTAGTTACACAAAAAATTCTTTTGTTCAGTTTACAAAAGAAATGTTTGTTTCACTTGCAAAAAAAATGCTTGTAATGGTTACTAAAAAATTCTGTGGAATACAAATTTACTAAAAAATTTTTAGTAACCTCTTGAATATTTTTTTACAGTGTAAATCAACCCGTTCTGCCCTGACGTCCTATTGATAGGACATATCTTTCATTGAGTGTTATTTTTTCTTAACGATTATTACTTTCTTCTGTTGAAGATAGAAGAAAGTATTGTAATCGAAATTTTTTTCGATTTCCAATTTTCGACGGATTTACACGTTTTAGGGGTCAGAAGTTCCAAAAAACATGTTTTTACAAAATATCTGTCTGTACGTGCATGTGTCTGTGTCGTAAGTCGTTATGTACTAGTGAAAAATGTATGAAGATATCCATAGAATTGAACCATTTTTTTTTACTTTTTAGGTGCGTTCGTAATTATGTAAATACTTAGCACCTATAGTTTTCGTTCTGTCCGTCCGTCTGTCTGTCTGTCTGTCTGCCCGCATATAACAACGCAAAAACTACCCAACCGAATCGTTTGAAATTTTAAATATATATTTATTACATAATTTTTTCGAGTCGTTTCAAATTTTATGAAAATCGGATGCATAGATCAATTGCAGGGACAATCAAAAGTATTCCGTCACATTACGGTCAATGGGGAAAAATCATCAAACGCATTTTAATCGTTTGAAATTTTAACTATATAATTATTATATAATTTTGTCGAGTCATTTCAAATTTTATGAAAATCGCATGCATAGATCAATTACAAGGACGATCAAAAGTATTCCGTTACATTACGGTCAATAGGAAAAAATAGTTTCAAGTGAATTTTAATGATGTTAAACTCTTTGGAATATAATAGAATTGACATGAACCTATGAAGTATATATATATATATATATATATATACTAAAATATACATTCTGTAGAACCTGTGATGCAAAGAACCCTTATTATTCAATTACAGGACCACACAAAAGTATTTCACTACATAATGCTATACGGGGAACATTGTTTGGGGCGTGTTTTAATTATATTAAACTATTTCACATTTTATGAATATGATATGCGTTGCTAAGGTGTAATAAAAGTTACTTCCTGTATATTTACGGGAACGCAAAACAGATTTCGGCCACTATATACTGTACCCCAAGTATCCGAAGATCTAAATATTTTTAAAACTTCGCTATCGAACGAACGCACCTCATTTGCTACGCTTCACGTGCAATTTCCAATTTGTTATTATTATTTTTAAATTTCACTCTGATACTTTTTTCTAAAATCAATTTATTAACGCCTGTTTTCATCGCAGATCACGCCTCCGATGACTTCTAGTCCGGAGAAGAAGCTGAGAGCAATGGCTGACGCCCTGGCTTCACAAAGCGTCACCAACTACCAGTCCACGAGCATCAAATCACAAACTTCAGAAGAGCAGGAGCCACCTGACAGGCGAGTGAAATTTTTTACATGTTTTTTGCACAGAAAAATTATTGCAGTTGAACCAAAACTAAACCATCTGTAATTTAATTCTATAAGCATATCAGCCGATCTCTCAAGAATAGATGTATCAGAGTGTGTCTTTCATTTCTAGTACTTATTTTTGAAACTCCGAACAAAAATCGTCTGTTCTTCTTGCATATGGCATTCATCATTGTCAACTTTTCCGTCATAGTTCAAGAGCCGACCGCACAAAACCCTATGTCATCAAGCACAAGAAAAAACCCCTTTATTTTTATGGAAGGGTGGCAATAGAGGAATCTAAGGCCCGCCACACACCAGGGAGACATGCGTCAAAATTGCGTAATTTTTTTTTTTCGAGCACCTTCGTCGTTCCAAGCCCAAGCTCGCACTCTGATTGGTTGTTGCTCTCGGCACTGTTTTCATGTAACTTGGCGATAATCATACTTGGCGTAGCGATAGATGCTTCCGTCGAGAAATATGATTTCCTTCCGAACCGAGTACAAAGTAACTTTTCCCGTTTATTAATAAGTAAAGCATTAGCCATTTTATAAAATAACACAAGATAATAATACACAAGAGCACAAGATCACGAGGATAAGAATGAAGGAAGAATAAGAATGAGTAGGTTAGGTTTTAGGTTTACTCGTTCACTTACGAGTGAAGTATTTTTCGCCAAGTATGGTTATCGCCAAGTTACGTGAAAACAGTGCCGAGAGCAACAACCAATTAGAGTGCGAGCTTGGGCTTGGAACGACGAAGGTGCTCGGAAAAAAAAATTCGCGTCAAAATTCGTGCAACAGGACGCAGTCAAACCGGTTTTTTCTTTGTTATCAGGGTGAAATTGTTGCATGTCGCACGCTTTTTCGTCCAATGTCTCACTGGTGTGAGGCGGGCATAAATGATTCATGTCTACCGGAAGTGAAGGGGTGCATAAGCCAAAACTTAATACCTCCTCTAGTGGTTGACTCGTAGGTTTATCATTGTGTTTGCTGTACAATCAAATGTATGAAAACACGGAAAACTGCGTGCAGGAAAACACAATGCAAAATCTACGAGTCAACCACTAGTAATGCTAATTTTTGGCTTATGCATCACTTCGCTTCTGGCAGACATGTATCATTAGATTCCCATATGATGTAATCGACATTAAAGTGTGTTAGTGACCACTAAATTGTTTATTAGGATTAGAAAACTATTCTTTATAATTTTTATGTAAGAACAGAAATTCATATATTAAACTATCATTACATTCACACTTTCTTTTATGACAAAATGCTTTCTGTAGCAAAATATGTATATTATTTACATCAAAATCTGAATATTTTTAAAACTTTGTTACAGTACGAACACATTTCATTTGCTATGTTTGACATCCAATTTCCAACTTGTTTGTTTATGTTATAGATTGTTTCTAATTTTAATTTCGCCTGATTTGAAGCAGTAGAAACGCATTTCAGTTAACTTATTTTTCGCTAACCCTGTAAAAGCTATCCATATGTAAATACACAATTGTGAAAATATTTATTTTTACTAATATCTAGCCTCATAATTCTTACTGGGTTTTTTAAATACAGGGTGTTCCAGAACTTCGTGTACAAACTTTAAGGAGTGGTAGAGAATATCGTTTGGAATCACAATTACATAGAAACGCATGGGCGGAAACGTCATCCTCACTTGTTAACAGACAATGGTATGTCTATGAAACTACAAAATTTTTAATACAAAATGAACATTGACACCAGAATTTAAAATGATTTTTCCAATTATTATGTATGTGAAATGCATTTTTTTCTTCTTTGCAAATACATTTTTCCGCGATTTCTGATGCCATTCAGTTTTTCCCACATTTTAGCAATTTTTAATAGCTACTAACATACTTGATTTTAAAGAAACATAATTTTAAATTTAATTTAAAATTAAATTATTTCTTGCATTTTTTTTTTTTTTTTTTTTTTTTTTTTTTTTTTTGTTCTGTGTGTGTGTGTGTGTAGTAAAGCGTTCTACACTGCTTTCCGCATTGTGTCATAACTGTGTCATTGTGTTTCTTTGAGCTTTTCACGGACAAAGCACTTCCATTGCTGAAATGTGGAAAAATAGAAATGACATCAGAAATTGCGGAAAAATGTATTTGCAAAGAAGAAAAGCCAGACATTTCACGTACATAATAAATGGAAAAATCATATTAAAATTCTGGTGTCAATGTTAATTTTGTATTAAAAATTTTGTAGTTTCGTATACAGACCACTGTCTGTGAAAGGGTTAACAAGACGTTTCCGCCCATGCTTTCCTATGTAATTGTGGTTACAAACGATGTTCTCTACCACCCCTCAAAGTTTGTACACGAAGTTCTGGGACACCCTGTATAACAAAGCAGAGGATTTGACCATAAAAATATACATTTAGTACTAAATACATTTTACAGCAAATTTTCTTTAGTGGGACTTTTAAGTTCCGACAGTGCATAAAAAGTTAACGAATGCTTAATGTAAAAACGTCTATTGTTATATCGGAATTGAAAAGACTAGTATTACTTACCCATCATACGTAGTATAGGGTAAATCTTGCAATCGTTTTGAAAATCGAAATTTTTTTTGACGGATTTACACGTTTTCGACACTGGAGATTTCGAAAAACATATTTTTAGAAAAAAATTTTGCCGTCCGTCCGTATGTATGTCAGTCAGTCTGTCTGTAAACGCTCTATCTCCCGAACGAATTGAGATAGAGATTTAAAATTTTGTATGTACTTAGTATGTAAGAATGGGACGAAGCCTATTTAATATCAATAACCTCGATTATCCGGAACTATTTTTTTTTGGACTCTCGAAAAATTCGTTCTGGTGAAAAGTACATAAAAATTTTCGAAATTTTTTATTTTAAGGAGTGATCGTAAAAGGCAATAAAATAACACAAATTTTGCATAAAGAACGAAGTTGATCGAATTATTAGTTGCCGACATATCTGTAATCCTGTTTTCCACATTCTTCGATTTTTCATGACCCTGTATTTCATTCAAATTTCAATTCAAAGATATATTTTAATTGGAAATGAGACGCTCAATCCGACGCAATAAACTGTTAGTTAATAAGATTATTATTTTTGGAGTTATAAGTTTCTTTTTCGCAATTCAGTACTACCTGAGTAGTTAGGCGTGTTGCATAATTTATCGAAAGAGATTCATCAGCAACTCATTAATACAGCATTACTATGCACAATAAAATTATAAATACACGTTTAAATTTTGTTTTGGAATTGCAATCCATTTTATAAATAGTTTTCAAATGTATTATTTTCATATATTATGTATGCATATCCATGATGGGTAAGTATTACGGTGGCCCCCAACGACTAGTTGTTATATCGGAATTGAAAAGACTAGTATTTTAATATTAATGGCTAGCTTTATGATCAGCATCATTCTTTGACGCTGAAGAAAAAAAGATACATCATCGTTAGACGTCGCCATGGACATACAGTCTCCGAAAATAGATGCCATATAATGTAAGAACGCAAGAGAATCTTTGTAAACCAATTTATTATCGCCATTAAAGGATTTGATTGGTTTTTACGAGCGACGTGATCAAACTAAATGCCTTCTATTAGATGACATCCAGACACAAAATTTAAGAGGGTCTTGCTTTCTTTTCTGTTTGCTTTCAAAGAAAGCAAATGATGGGATGCTACAATAACGATGACCTTTAATTTTTGATGAATTTGGTAGAGGGCGTAGCCGTTTGTTTTGTAAATAAAAAAAATAAAAAAATCATGTGTTTGCATAGATTATGAGACACTTTCCAACACATTCAGATCAGAATAATGTAACAAAACTTTACCGTTTAATAAGTTAAA
The DNA here is from genome assembly GCA_964019185.1 of Maratus speculifer. NCBI lineage: Eukaryota > Metazoa > Arthropoda > Arachnida > Araneae > Salticidae > Maratus > Maratus speculifer. The sequence continues at coordinate 252,828,905 of OZ025302.1, read as the reverse complement.
ATATTATATCTAATTCAATAATATGCAAACGCATAGTACATTTGAAAAAACAAATTCAGCTGTCCCCATTTACATTCGGAAAAATATCCGATTTTTTTTTTTCCAGCAACCCTGTATAGATTTGTATCTCTTAATTACATTGCATGTGAAATTTTTTTTTTCAGTTAAGAAATATACATATATGCCTCCGTTGAAAATCCTCCTTAAGCAAATTATGGTAATAAGAAGAATGGTACGTGAATTTTTTGTGCAGCCCTGTATAATAAGGTATAGAATTTATATGCAACGAGTCAAATACAAAACATTTTCTAAATTTAAAAGTTCATGTCGAATTTTAAAACGCACATCCATCAATTATTATTCAAAGAGTGTATTGTAATCGATGTCTTTCGTGTCTATCTTATGTAATTGAACGACAAATGCTATGAATTCCCTAGTCTAACGTAATCATTCTGTTGTGAAATTCAGTGATTTGTATTAGTTTCAATATATTTCAAATAGCGTAATGTCATTAAAATACTCTGCGAATGATTTTTTCCCATTGACCATAATGGAAGGGAATTCTTTTGAATGCTCCTGTAAATGAACTATTAATCCCACATATTACATATTCAATACCATACATGGCTTAGATATAAATAATTTTTATCAATTGCATGAAAATCTCAGTATATTTACGGGAGTTAGAGCGTGGTCAGACGGTCACACAAACCGAATGCATAAACACTTTTTAACATTGTTGGAAAGTGTTAAAAAGAGAAATTAAAATTAGATTAAATTTTTAAAACTCTTTTACTTGTAACTAAATATTATTGAGTAGCATAACATTAATAGCTGGAGTAAAAAGAGCTATTGGGGGGGGGAGATAGTAATTTTTGTTGAAATTGTGAAAAAATTATAATTTAACATTACTAACTAAAAAATTTAATCTATTTAATACTTAAAAAAAATATTCTATGTAATTCCATATATAACTTTGATTCTATAAACATTACTAGATAATATTGGATATAGAACAGGGCCGTAGCTAGAAGTGAATAATAGAAGGGGGGGGGGGGGAATCATGAAAATCTAGGGGGGGGGGGTCAAATTTTCTCTCTCGCTCTTTATGACGCAGAAAGAAAATTAGTGCATATTCACACTGTAGTTACTATGTTTCTTATTAAACTGTTGTAATAACTTCATTTTATGCTAAGAAAATAATAGGATAATGAAAAATTTGAGTAACATAACTAGCGAAATATCAAACGTTATGTTAGCTATATATGTGCAAATAGGATGAGCAAATATTGAAACACTTATTTTAGTTACAATTGAGTATTTTTGCAAAAGCTGTGAAAAGTCCTCAAAACTAAATTAGATTTTTGAACAGAATTTCCTTTGAATTTTCGGTACATAAATTCATTTAGTGACCTTGGAATCTTTTCCAGGGGGGAGGAGCTCAAAATGTTTTAGAGGGGGCTGAGCCGGCCATAGCACCCCCTTAGTTACGACCCTGACGTAGTATATTGACAAGCAGTTAAAAACTCGTCTAAATATTGTATAAACTTTCGCTCTCAAAAAAAAATCACCCACTTGATGTGTACTTGAAAATGTGTAGCACTACATATTAGTTGAATATTTTGACGACAGCGTCGTTCCATCGAATATCAAAGTGGCATATTTTATGACATCAACATTGAATTCAGAGAGCTTATTTTTGCAATTAATTTTGATTAATAATTACATTTATTATTATTATTATTATTATTGATAGAATGTTCTTTTTTAGATATTACATAGTGAAGATAACTATGTACTTATTTGGTGTTACCTCCCTTCTCCCGTGGAATTTTTTCATCCAAGCAAATGATGTAAGTTAATACATTTTTTTTCTTTCGTTGCTGCTGATTTTCTTTTCTTTCTTTTTTAGGTGCGTTCGTAATTATGTAAATACGTAGCACCTATTGTTGTCGCTCAGTCCGTCCGTCTGTCTGTCCGTCCGCATATAACAACGCAAAAACTACCCAACCGAATCGTTTGAAATTTAAAATACATAATTATAACATAATTTTGTCGAGTCATTTCAAATTTTATGAAAATCGGGTGGATAGATCAGTTACAGGGACAATCAAAAGGATTCCGTTACATTACGGTCAACGGAGAAAAAAGTTTCAAATGCATTTTAATCGTTTGAAATTTAAAACATATAACTATTGCATAATTTTGTCGAGTCCTTTCAAATGTTATGAAAATCGAATGCATAGATCAATTACAGGGACAATCAAAAGGATTCCGTTACATTACGGTCAATGGGGAAAAAAGTTTCAAATGCATTTTAATGATGTTACACTCATTCGAACATAATAGAATTGGCATGAATCTATGAAATATATACTAAAATGTGCATTCCGTACAATCTGTGATGCAAATAATTTTTATTATTAAATTACAGGGCCACACAAAAGTATTCCACTACATAATGCTATACGGGGAACATTGTTTGGGGCGTGTTTTAATTATATTCAACTATTTCACATTTTATGAATAAGATATACGTTGCTGAGGTGTAATAAAAATTACTTCCTGCATATTTACAGAAACACAAAGATTTCGACTACTATACTGTATCCGAAGTACGCTCTACTATATCAGCAAGATCTGAATATTTTTAAAACATCGTTATCGGACGAACGCACCTCATTTGCTACGTTCACGTGCAATTTCCAACTTGTTTGTTTGGACACCAACTTATCGATGATTGTTAGATTTAATTTTATATGTAAATGCATATTTATCAAGAAATATTTAGTGTTAGCATGGCCAACTAGATTTATAGGCCCATCTATTTGAGATTAATGTATGAAGCCTCTCGCCAGAGGACTCTGATACCTTGCCCAAGTTATTCTGACCAATCGTGCAAACTCTGAACCAAAACAATGACCATGTGCACGGAACAGAAAACAGCTTATTCAGTGCTGATTTGGGCAGGGTTTACGTCACGAGGTCCAATGAAATGTTTCAGAGTTTGAACCTGAATCCAGCTTTACTTTTTCGGTGGTTTTTAGCGAAATGCGGAGGCCCTTATATATCTAGTTGGCCATGGTGTTAATAAGTAGCTATTGCAGTTTACAAATAGAAATTGCTAGTACTTTAATGTCAAAAGGTCTAATTGTCTACTCTACTTTGCAAAAAAAAGACAGATGTTTCTTAAACTACGAAAGTTGGACAAGTTGCGTAGATATGAAAATGGCCGAAGGTGAGGCACAATGGATTTACAGAAATAAATTTATTATAAATGAATAATTATAAATTTCTTGAATAGTTACAATTCTTAAAATAAATGTGGGTAAGATGTACCCAAAAAGGTTTGATGATAAAGAGTCTTTAATCCTTTCACTTTATTTAACTCGAATAAAGTTTCTCCATGCTGATGCACTGAGTTCTTTATAAACGGTGGGAAGGCACCCTTTCCAGAAGTTAAGACTTTACCGTCTTAAACACCAAACACATTTGACTACTTCTTGTGGTCAGGCGTCGCTGTCTCTGATCTTTCGAGTAGGCACGTTTGATGTATAATTGTTTTTTCAGTGCACTGAATTTGAACTGCAAGGGAGAAATCGAACGCGAAATCAGTTGACAGCTTTACGACTGAAGATGGGGGAGATAATTGCACTAGGATCTTTCCCTTCCTTTGTCAATTCGATAGACTTCCTCCCTCAAAAATCATTTAAAGAGGTTCCAAAACTAGCAACCTTTTGTTCCCGTCCCACCAATAGTCGGAAACACTGCTTCTTCAAAAAAATAGACTTATAGACTCTATCAGTGATGACGTCACAGGCATCTCAACTCCACATAATAGCCGAAAATGCGTTCCCAAACAAACAACAGAGTGAAGAAAAAGATAGAGATGAAATGGCATGCAGCTACAATTACAATCGCGAAATAGTTAAAAGGGTCACAATTCGGCCAAACGATTGTGGCTCGTTATGGAAACTTCTCCTAGTTTAGTAAATTCAGTCCTTGTTCCATGTTCTTTTCTTTTTTTGAACGATCATATTGCACGTGGTTTCGACGGTATAGTGCATCTCTAAAACACTCTGAACTCTATGTGTTTGTTTTAACGTATTTGAAGCTGATATGTCGAGTTGAGTTGCCTGTGACGTCACACTGATAGAGTCTATTGCTTTTTTAGTTCAACTGAAAGTATTGAGGTCTGTGGGCAGCCTTAACTTCTCAGCTGTAAACCTCAGCTCAAATCTAACTGACTTGCCCCTACCGACCCGAGCATCCCCTCCGCACCATCTGCTCCCCAAAAATGGGCCGGTATCTTTCCGACCAATCAGGCCTCTAGCTATTGCTACAACTTTAACTCGGATAGAATAGATATGCTTTTACCACGTTTTCAAAACAAACTCGCATCCTGGGTAGCATGCGGTACAGGTTCACTTCATAAAAGTTTTCATTAGTCAGGAATGTTCATCCCAATACGACCTTTAGAAATGGCTGTCAATGTAACGTCTGTGTAGAAGATAGATATTGAAGCATCGATTTGTCTTAAGGGTGTATTTCGATTAAACTGCTTATTTTCCGATTTGTTTTTGAATTCACTTTTGCCCTCAAATGCATCAAACTTGCAGATTATTTTATTTAGAAACTACTCAAGGTGCCGTATCTGTCAACTTTTTGATAAATGCAGAAAATATTACAAAAAATGCAGTCAAAGTTAGCCTTTTGATCCGAATTTTCTAACGCAGGCGATCTTGGGGCGAAAAATTGGGTCATAGTAAGAAGGTAATTGTTTATAAATCAAATTCTAATGAATTGAGCACAAAGTGACATCATACGGCATCTCATACATCTCTTCAAAAATCACCCCAGCAAGTTCCATGTTTCTACTTTTAAAAATACGTCTGAAATTGTATCAGAAAATTTCGAGCTGTTGAACGTGGAAAGGAATTTTTTCGAAATACACCCTTAAGCTTGCCGACATTCCGTTAATTTTTAACTAGCGTCCAAATGCAAAATAAAGTCGCTACCAATAAAAATTTAAATTAAAATAAACCTGAAATTTTATCATCATCCGCCTCTATAAAATAAGTAAGACAGACTTATCTGGTAGAATAAAGTTTGTCATATCAAGGTTTTGTGAAAGGGTAGAAAATTTTCAATAGAATGCTCTAAGAGTGATCATTATCCGCGATGACGGCAAAGCATTGTAACTCTTTAACCTTTCTACCCTGAATGGGTCTAATCGACCTACTTCTATAATTCATTTTATTCGATTTGCCCCAGAAATTTCTTTATAAAATAAATGACGAAAGATAGTGAATGAAGCTAAATAAATATTAAAAAGTAAATATTTTTGATAAAAATTCTGGTGTAAAATAATTTTATGAATTTAGAGTATAATTTCAACAGGGTAGGAAGGTTAATAATAATTAATTTAATGAAACATTGTCAACTTCTCAAACCTAGTCATATCTAGCTCATTTTGTTCATATGATTTTTTACCATCGATTTACATAGAAAATTTTCCGTTTCGCGATGATGGCACTTTAGATGTCACCGGCTCGCGGATTATAATATAGGGAGTACGTTAGATATAATAATTCTTCAAGTGCTATGGAATGCATATAAAAAAATATTCCCCTTATGATATTATGAGCAGGGGTGGGGAATTTTTCAAAAATCTTACTAGCCAAGGATTTATTTCACCAGCCAGCAAGATGCAACACACACGTAGTTGAAAATAGTTATGAAAAAATCGCACGCGATTACAGACGAAATTACTCTTACTATAATGCATTTTCGTAATTCTTTTTTTTCTATAATATTAAGAAATATATGCAACAGAGGTAAGCTTAATATAAGATAGAACTTAATACCATATTTACACGGTAATAATTTGGAAAGCTAAAATGTCTAGATTAAAAAAGTGTCTCTGGTCTTGCCTACAGTTTTTCAAAAACTAAAAATGCACTCGCTACTGGCGAGCAAAATGATATATTTCCTCAACCCTGATTATGAATGATGGTGATATTATGAAGCCCCTGAGTTAGAAAATAACCTTAAAATGTCAGTTTTATGTGTTTTATTTGAAATTAGTATTCTTTTCTTCCTTTTTCAGTACTGGATGTATAAATTTCGCAACACAAGTCTTCCGTTCGATCCGGCGTCGGAAGAGAAAACGAGCCTGCAGACCATTTTCAGCAGCTATCTGGCCATAGCTAGCAAAGTGCCCTACGTGTGTTTCCTTTTAGTCAACGCATACGTCAGCACCAGGTAAATATAAGAGTTTAAACTCTTTTAGATTTGCATTTTTACCTACAGACAAACAAACTCTTTCGCCTAGTTGAGGATGGTATAAAAAAATTGTAAAGATACACTAAAGCATCACTGTCCGTCGCGGCACTTAATATTATGCCATCTTGGCTTCTTACGGTTTTGTTCATCTTACGCCATTAACAAGAGCTCTCTTTTGACCTGTGAAGCATTGAAAAAAATTCCAGGATGATGACTGACAAAGCTTTTTTAATTTACAGCTTAATGTTTTACAGTGAGAGCACACTTTGTGCTATGTGCTCAAACTTGTTAAACCTGTGCGTGGGATGAGCCTACATTTGAAATTTCTTATAAAGACAAATGTTGGGCCGTAAACGGGCTTCACTTTAACGGAATAGTTCTTTCGTCCCGGCAGACGGTTCACGTCCGTTCTCCTCGGAGTCGAAGCCAAAAACTCAGTTGCAACCGCATATATCCAAAGCAAATTTCTTTGATAATCGCCGATCTGTGAGATGGATGAACAGGCAACTCGTGGACTGTCAAGTTATTACATTCAAGCTGTCCAAGATTAAGTTCTTGGTCTGAAATATCATTTTTATTCTGTTAATTGGAGAGGTCTCAAGTGAAATTTATTGCGTGTATATTTGGGAAGTTGAAGATTTTATTATACACAAAATGTATCGATCTTGTATCAGAGGGAATCTATTAAGGTATAACATTTGCCTCTATTGACAATGTGCTAATGATTAAACTAAGAATATCACAGGCCTCTTCCGTAAAACGGAAAAGAATGAATGCTTGTTTATAGAGCGATCACCTCTGGGGTTTTTTTTCCTCCTATTGTAATTCAATCTTCCGTAAATGTTTTAAAGCCGATCAAATTAACTGATTTTTGAAAATGAGGCGGAAGCTGACGAGCTTAGATCGTAGGGAGTAGAGGCCCATTGTTATTTTTTTAAATGTTGTTTAAAAAATGATAAGACCGGTGGATAAAGATTAAAAATTAAACAAAGTACTCTCATTGCGAAGGAGTTAATTGTATTATTAAAAGAAAATCCTTGCTGAAAGAATAATAAAACGTAAAAAATCTATACAAAGTAGGAATGAATATAACTATGCATATACTAGAAAAGTATGAATGAATATACCATAAAAGTTCAAACAGATACGAAGCCTAAAGTTCTGCACGGGCCGGAATTTCCAGGCCCGAGTCCGGCCCGTAGGAAAATTATTTCGGCCCGGCCCGGCCCGGCCCTTTGTTAAACTCAAAAGTTCGGTCCGGGCTCGGCCCGTTTAAATTTTTATATTTTAGGCCCGGCCCGGCCCGTTACAATTTCTAAGATTTCTAAAAAATTCAGATTTTTATCATATAATTAAGATTTCTTAAAAGAATACTGCATACATATCTATGGAATGATTTTACAGTATATTTTACTGGAAATACACATTAACAGCATTAATGATTACTTAGATATTTAGGCTTTCAACATTCGAATAAAGATTCATTAAAAAATTAATATGGCTTAGAGTAAAAGAAAAAAGAAAGAAAGCTATAAACATCGTTAATTTTGAAACTGTTTAATAAAAGAAGATTTATAAATGTATTTCTATATCATTTTATTATAGATTTCAAATCCAAATTTCTTTTTAAATTCAAAGAAGCTCTTTTCTAATACATATCTAACTTTTTTTTTTTCTCTCAGAAACGCATAAGATTAGCAAGTGTATTTATTCATTAACTATATAATCGAATGGCGTTATCCATTTTTTGATACAAGCAATTTAAGAATACTGCAAGCAAATAAAGCATTGTGATAGTTAGCGTTTTGAATAGAATTTCCGGAAGCGATAGCATGGGAATGAAGGAAAACCTGTAACCATTTGAAAAACTATTGTATCTCAACAAGGTTATACAAGTATTTTATTTACCAAAAATGAAAAACTCTATTCGATTCCAAATCCCTTCAATAGTCAGGCTTATCACTTTTATATTTTTACAATTTAAAATTAATCAGAAAATATGTTGTTATATTCAAAGATTAAGCTAACATAAGTTCTTTATCGCTGTTAATAATTTTACAAATCATGTTGTCCGCCCTACATATCTTGAGAACAATTAAGTCTAGTTCCGGTCCGGCTAGTCTACATGTAGAAAAATAATGCAAGCTTGATCTCGGGCCGACATGAGTCAGCTAAAAAAATATTAAAACGTATTACACACAATGTAACTGTCCGATGCCGATCTCTACACTGTAAATTTTTATAATAATGCTGTCAAACTAGTATGGCTCGTGACGCACATTTATACTTATTCTCGTTAAAACCATTTCGTTGAAAATAGCTCATATTTTATTGTATCTGCTTAAATCTTGCGAACGGACCGGCAAGCCCGAAATTTTCTTATCGGCTCGGCCCGGCCCGGCCCGTAGGGTAGAGGTCTGCACGGGCCCGGGCTTGGGCCGTGGCCCATACCCGGCGGAATCGTTTAGAAATTTCTAACGGGGCGGGCCGGCAAAAAAAATTGAACGGGCCACACGGGCCGGGCCGATAAAAAAAGTTTTCGGGCCTGCCGGCCCGTTCTGAAGATTTAGGCAGAAATGATAAAATATGAGCTATTTTCAACGAAAATGGTTTTAACGAGAATAAGTATAAATATGGCCATACTATAAAAAATATGGCCATACTATATAGTTTGAAAGCATCAATATAAAAATGCACAGTGTATCGGCATCGGAGAATTACATTATGTGTAACCCGTTTTAATATTTTTTTAGTTGACTCATGCCGGTCCGAGATCACGCTTGCATTATTTTTCTACATATAGACTGGCCGAACCGGTACTAGACTTAATTATTCGCAGAAAACATGATTTGTAAAATTATAAACAGCGATAAAGAACTTATGTTAGCTTAGTCTTCGGATATACAGTAGAACCCCGCAAATTCGGACCCCGTTAATCCGGATCTCCGGATAATCCGGACCGGTTTGGGCCTTTATTTTTTCAAGTTTAAGAAGCGATTGGCTGATTTCCATAACATTAACTGGTTTCATCGTCGTATTCTGAATAGAAAAATCCTTTTCTGAAACATTTTCGGAAGAATTAAATAAAGTAAACATTTTTACTGTCTGTAAATATTCAATAACTTTAATATAAAGGTGGTTTTCTGTAAGTATTTTTTATTTTACTAGGGGGGCCCCGCCCCCCTGCTCGCTATGCTCGCCAACCCCCCTCGTAATCGCTTCGCGATTCCAAATTATTGTCTACCCCTGCTTGCTGCGCTCGCCAATAACCCATGGTATGAATAAGCAGTTGCAGACCTTTCAAATGATGTGTCACACAATTGGTGTTGTAGTGGGGGATGACACACAACACATCCATAATATGAATAAGCAGTTGCAGACCTTTCAAATGATGTGTCACTCAACTGGTGTTGTAAAGAAATTAAAAATGTGACCGCCCCCCCTGGGGAGAGCAGAGTGTGGGGGTGACACACAAGACATCCATAATATGAATAAGCAGTTGCAGACCTTTCAAATCTTGTGTAACACGACTGGTGTTGTAAAAAAAATAAAAATGTGTCCCCCCTGGGGAGCAGAATGGAGGATAACACACAAGACATCCATTATATGAATAAGCAGTTGCAAACCTCTCAAATGATGTATCAAACGACTGGTGTTGTAAAGAAATAAAAAATTTGGCGAAATATTACAGTTATCGCCAAGTTGGCGTCACTTTTGACAACTAATTTTGGTCGCCAAATTTGGCGATATATCGCCAAGTTGGCGACAAACTTGGCGATTGTTGTCGATGGTAACCTTTCCTTTCTTTATGGTAACCCATATGGCGAGGCATAGACGGAGCCTTTTCCTGATTGGTTTATTCGACTCATGGAAGGAGTGGACAACCCGGATTCGTTAGTTCCGGAAATCTTCCACATCAGCATCATTCCAGGAGTCATTCCTTTTAAGGCTAGTTTTTTTTTACTATAGAAGGATTTCAGTTTTTTCTAATTCTCCGGATAAACCGGATTTTCGATAATCCGGATTGGGTCTGGTCCCAATTAATCCGAATTATCGGGGTTTTACTGTATATACTTCTTGATGATTTTTAAATTAATTTCTCAATAATGCGAAAGTTTGACACATTTTCTGATTAATTTTAAATTGTAAAAGTATAAAAGTGATAAGCCTAACTATTAAAGGGATTTGGAATGGAAAAGCGTTTTTCATTTTTGATAAATAAAATACTTGTATAACCTGGTTGAGATATAATAGTTTCTCAAATGATTGCAGGTTTTTTTCCCTTCTCTTGCTATTGCTTCCGGAAATTCTATTCAAAACGCTAATTATAAACAGTATTTTATTTGTTTTGCAGTATTCTTAAATTACTTGTATAAAAAAATGGATAACGCCATTCGATTATATAGTTTCTGAATAAAGATATCTGCTAATCTTATGCGATTCTGAGAAAGAAAAAAAAAAATGAATTTAGAAATGTATCAGAAAGGAGCTTCTTTGAATTTAAAAAGAAATTTGGATTTGAAATCTATAATAAAATGATATAGAAATACATTTATAAATCTTCTTTTATTAAACAGTTTCAAAATTAACGATGTTTATAGCTTTCTTTCTTTTTTCTTTTACTCTAAGCCATATTAATTTTTTAATGAATCTTTATTCGAATGTTGAAAGCCTAAGAATCTAAGTAATCATTAATGTTGTTAATGTGTATTTGCTGTAAAATATACTGTAAAAGCATTCCATAGATATGTATGCAGTATTCTTTAAAGGAATCTCAGTTATATGATAAAAATCCGAATTTTTTAGAAATCGTAGAAATTGTAACGGGCCAAAACGGGGCGGGCCTGTTTTCGCTGATATTTGTACGGGCCGGGCCAAAATATATAAAAATTTAAACGGGTCGGGCCGGGCCCGGGCCGAACTTTTGAGTTTTACAACGGGCCAGGCCGGGCCGACACAACTTTCCTACGGGCCGGGCTGGGCCCGGGCCTGGAAATTCTGACCCGTGCAGACCTCTACCGTAGGACCCGTTCAATTTTTTTGCCGGGCCGGCCCGTTGAAAAAACTATTCTAAATCCGCCGGCTCATCCCGGCCCGTTAGAAAATTCGAAACGATTCCGCCGGGCCGGGTACGGGCCACGGGCCAAGCCCGGCCCGTGCAGACCTCTAAAGCCTAAATAATATCAAATATTGCTATTTTGTGTAACTTCTTTTAAAATTTTATTCTAATCTGTTTACGAAGAACTTATTTCGATATAGTTTTTATTACTTCCCTCAATTTGAACTTTCCATGGTTTATGTGTAGAATGGCTGTGAGGATTGATTTTATAATAGTTCGGATGTACAGTAGAACCCCGCTAATTCGGACCCCAGTAATCCGGATCTCCAGATTATCTGGATCGGTTTGGTCATTTTTAGGTGCGTTCGTAATTATATAAATACGTAGCACCTATATTTGTCGTTCAGTCCGTCCGTCCGTCCGCCTGTCTATCCGTCTGTCTGTCCGCATATAACAATGCAAAAACTACCCAACAGAACCGTTTAAAATTTAAAATATATAATTATTACATAATTTTGTCGAGTCATTTCAAATTTTATGAAAATCGGATGGATAGATCAATTACAGGGACAATCAAAAGTAATTCCGTTACATTACGGTCAATGGGGAAAAAAGTTTCAAATGCATTTTAATTGTTTGAAATTAAAATATATAATTATTAGATAATTTTGTCGAGTCATTTCAAATTTTATGAAAATCGGCAGTATAGATCATTTACAGGGAGAATCAAAAGTATTCCGTTGCATTTCGATCAATGGGAAAAAAGTTTCAAATGCATTTTAATTGTTTGAAATTTAAAATATATAATTATTACATAATTTTGTCGAGTCATTTCAAATTTTATGAAAATCGGCAGCATAGATCAATTACAGGGACAATCAAAAGTATTCCATTACATTACGGTCAATGGGGGAAAAGTTTCAAATGCATTTTAATGGTATTACACTCATTAAAACTTCATAAAATTGATATGCATCAATGAAATATATGCTATAATATACAATTTGCACAATCTGTGTTGCAAAGAACATTTATTATTGATTTACAAGGCCGCACAAGAGTATTCCATTACATAAAGCTATAGGGAGAATATTGTTGGTGAACGTTTTAATTGTAATTAACTATTTAACATTTTATGAGATTGATATACGTTGCTGAGGAATACTACAAGATATTTCCATTATAAAATAAAGCAGATAGTATTTACAGGGACACACAAAAGATTTGAGGTACTATGTGTATCCGAAGTACTATCTACTAGCAAGATCTGAATATTTTTAAAACTTCGTTATCGTACGAACGTACCTCATTTGCTACGTTTCACGTGCGATTTCCAACTTGTAATTTTTTTTTTTTAAGTTTAAGAAGCGATTGGCTAATTTCCATAACATTAACTTGTTTCATCATCGTTTTCTGAATTTAAAAAAAAAAAAAAAAAAAAATCTTTTCTGAAATCTTTTCGGAAGAATTAAACAAACTAAAGATTTTTACTGTCTGTAAATATTTAATAAGTTTAACATAAATGTGATTTTCTGTAAGTATGTTTTATTTTATTTCATTTTTTTCTAATTCTCCGGATATTCTGGATTTTCGATACTACGGATCGGGTCTGGTCCCAATTAATTCGAATTATCGGGGTTTTACTGTACTTTAAGTACTGAATCTTAAAAATACCAGAAAATCATACAACCAATAATGGAAACCTCTCTAAAATGTTTTTTAAGTCATTTGTTGAATCTGTTTATTAATTTCTTTCGAAACTGTAATGTGATTTACGCTTTTGTGAATTTGAAAGAAAATATATCATGTTTGGCGTAACAAATGTATTACATTCACTTCGAAAAAGTTCACAGTTTGATTTTGACATTTACGGCAAAAATGCGGAGGAAAATTACTGTCGTACTCGATTCTTTCTTAGCAGTTTAACACTGTTTATAATCTTTATGTACAAGCGAGGACGCTTTACGTAACTATTGTTCGAACATCAAGTTACGAAAAAAATTCTGATGTTTATTGTTCAAGTGTGTATTACTTTCGCCGTTATTAGTGTCAGCAAAGCTTCATCAAATAGACTCATAAAGAGAAAAAATGAGAAGGATAAAGCTATTTTTCTTGAGAAATGGCTGATGAATATAGTGGAATTCATCAAAATGTATCCCAAGCGTGAATTCCAATAGAGTTACTTTTTCTTTTCACTTATATATACATATATATATGTGTGTGTTACGTAAAAATTATGTTAATCTTTTTGGCGGAATTCCACCTAGAAGATCAACAGCAGGTTCAGCAGCCGTAGTGTAACTTACCAAGCGATGGATTTCGGTCTTTGAGAATTTCCCCGTAAAAAATTACATCACTCCATTTTGAATTCATTTTTAAAGGGACACATGAAATACGTGGAGTTAGACCAGCAGTCACCTTGGCCCACATCGAATACTCCAAACTTCGTGACTAAGCTACTTCTTTCCAGCTTACAATTTATCGGGAAAATTTTAACGGTTGTCCTAGCAGTTTAAGAGACAGATGCATTCTGAATGTTCCGAAAAACTAGAATGAAACTCCAACACTCACACGGAAAAACTAGCCCCTCCCAGTCTGCGTCAGTAAATTAAAAATCCAATTAGGATTAACTTCGAGGCTACGCGTCAGAAATCATCACCTCTGATTGGTATACGAGGCGTGGCCTTCCCGTAGGAATTCAATATTGTCTCGCAAATAGACTAACCTGCTAACATATCCGCGCATTAACACAGAGCAGACGATCTTAATAAAAATAAAATTAAAATCTCGATAATATTAGGAAAAATATTACGAAATCGTTTCCCGCACTTTTTGAGTGAAACAAGCAATAGATTATTAATGAGTTAAATAAATAAGAAAAAGAACTTTAGCTGTTAAAATATTAATACATTACGAAACTAAGATTAAAAATATGTTCCACAAATTCAGAATTAAAAGCTCAAAGAGAACAAAATGGCGCAATTTTTTTTTTTATTACACACACACATATATATATATATATATATATATGATCATAAAAAGCAGAAAAAACTACCGAGAAAGACAACGGTAAGGGAATGGAAAACTAACAATTTAAACTGGTTTCCGTTTTAGCATACGTAATTGTAAATAAGAATATCTAGTGATTACGATAAGTATTTAATTTATCTTGGTTATATTGAATAATTACAACATTTACCGTTTAAAATTAAGGAGGATTTGGGGCCATTACCGAGCATAAGCCGACTCATTCGGCTATCAATTTGCAGAGCTCGGTCGGGACATCTTAACCCGCATCCGAACCAATGTGATTCGCTTTTCATCGCAAAATATTCCCAGGCCACATTGGATAAAAGTTATAGCTAGCAGAGCTGACGCATTCTCTCGGATTTGGTACTCAAATTGGTACCCAGTATTTAAAAAGTGTATGTGAAATATCGCTTTTTCTTATTTGTAAATAAATTTTTTCGTAATCTCCGATGTCATTTCTTTATTTCAATATTTTAGCAAACGGAAGTGCTTTTTCATTGAAAGGGTTAAATAAGTATTTTTGTGAATCGGTACATCTGACATAAAACCCTAGGGGAAGCGATACCGAAAGAAACAAAAAGTAAATCTCAAAAACAACACTTTTTAAAAAAAAAACTAGTCGTTGGGGGCCACCATAATACTTACCCATCATGGGTATGTATATGAAAATAAAACATGTGAAAACTATTTATACAATGCATTGCAAATCATAAACAAAATTTATATATTGTTAACATACATTACTTAGTAATGCTATATTAAAGAACTGCTGATGTACCAATTTCGACAAATTATATAAAACGCCAAACTACTCAAGTAGTACCGAACTGCGTAAAAGAAACGTCCTTATAACTCCAAAAATAATAACTCTATTAACTAACAATTAACTGTGTCGGATTAAGCGTCTCATTTCCAATTAAAATATACCTCTGAATTGAAATTTGAATGAAATACAGGGTCACGAAAAATCGAAGAATGTGGAAAACAGGATTACAAATATCTCGGCAACTAATAATCCGATTAACTTCGTTCTATATGCAAAATGTGTGTTATTTTATTGCATTTTACGTCCATTCCTTAGAACAAAAAAAATCGAAAATTTTTATGTACCTTTCATCAGAACGAATTTTTCGAGAGTCCGAAAAAAATAGTTCCGGGTGATCGAGGTTGCTGATATTAAATAGGCTTCGTCCCATTCTTACATACTAACTACATACAAAATTTCAAGTCTCTATCTCAATTCGTTCGGGAGATAGAGCGTTTACAGACAGACGGACGGCAAAATTTTTTTTTCTAAAAATATGTTTTTCGGAATCTCCACTATCTAAAACGTGTAAATCCGTAAAAAAAAAAAAAAAAAAAAAAAAAAAAAAAAATCTATTTTCAAAACGATTGCAAGACTTACCCTATACTACGTATGATGGGTAAGTAAAAAATTAAGCAGAATGCTTTTACGAACTAACTGCATGTTTAAGATGCAAAAGTACGAAATTTAAGAATCTGTCTTTCATTTTTTCGCATCCGTACGGTTCAGTTGGTGGGCGTTAAAATATTCTGCTAAGGTGTTGGTATTATTTATTGTTTAAACTAAATTGTAAAGCATACTGCTTAAACGTGTAGCAAGAGCGGAATAATAAACGCAATTTGAATAGGAAATAAACATTTAATAGAAATACAATCTATAATAAAACTACCTACATAATAAATGTCAAAATATTAATTATTTAAAAACAGAATTTAAAGATGTTGCCAAATAACAAAATTAAAATGAACATTTAAAAGCAGGTTGCTCGAGAACAACGAATAATAGCATAATAATACGAATAATAACATAGTTCAACATTTATGATGGCCGATTATCTGCACTAGGGATATAAGCCCGAGAGGAAGTGCCCACCGTGGTAGTCTTTCTAATGGATCCTAACCCGTATGTACGCAAAGTTACCCAAGATTCGAAGAAAACCACGGAAAACTCCGAATGGTTAGGAGAACGGGCGCGATTCCAGCACCTTCCGTCAACCAGCTTCGAGAGCTTAACATCTCAGCCACTGGTGGGGCAATATTCTCCAAAGAAAAACAGTATTTTGTTCTTCCCTTCTACGCATGCCAGAAAACAGAGATTGAGCACTCTTAGACACGCTTACCGATTATCAGAAAAAAATAATGTGCTTTCGTTGAGTTTTTAATTAATATATCGGTTAATTATCAAAAAATTAAAATTATGAGACTCAGGCGCATCAGAATCTGCCCTGGGTTATCCTTACCTAAATTTTCAGACTTCTAACTGCGATAGATTTCTCTTAGGTATCGCCGAAGCACACAAACGAAAGGAAGCATTGGTTTATTAGTGCAGCTTATAAATTAATTAATTAATTTTAAGGCTTTTTTTCCGTTCCTGGACGCAAGAGGAAAATCGTTAAATGTTCTTTCAAACAAATAATAGGGTTACAACTATATACCAGAAACAACAACAAAATAATTAATTATACGTCAAACCGCTCTCTCTAAAATATGCCAACTGTTTGTGAAACTGCACCAATGAAATATTTTAAACACTATATAAAGTAGAAAATAAAATATAGAAGAAAAATAGCGTAATAAGTTACAAAAGCGAAAAGGGAAAACAGAACCACTCTTTTAAAAACCTATTTTAGATTTTTATTTTTTGTATATTTTTTTCCTTATTTTTCTTTTTCTTATTTATTTATTTAGGTTTCCTCCCTCAAAAAGGATACAGTGGCCGCTGATGACTATGGCTATTCTTTTTCTACTAACAACAGTCATAGTTTTTGTAAATACAGACAGCAGTAAGTTTTTTCATTTTACGCACAACAGTGGTAAATACAACACAGAACGTTTCCTTTTAAAAGTATTTCTAGGGAACCTATTCTCTCTCTCTCTCTCTTTCGACAAAATTCCGAATTTTGTCGATTCCATATTTTGTCCAATCACTATGAACTTTTTTTCGCCTTCAACATATTCATGGATAAATTTTACACAGCTTCCAAACCACTACCTACATAGCATAAAGCTTTGGGACTAATTTGTGACGTCACCATTAGACGCCCTTTCTCGCTAAGCTTCGGGCTTTTTTCGTGCATAAAAAAAAAAAAAAAATAATTAATTGTTATTTATATCATGAATTTTTCCACTGCATATTTTTACTTTACTAACAATTAATTTGAACATTTATTTTTCATTTTCTTCCTACTTTATAAACAAAAAGGATTAATGTTTTTGTTTTGATATAAATAAGAATTTGTTAAAAGATTTTTCTGATACATTCAAATTTTATCAAATACATATTAGTACATAAAAGTTTGTATATTTTGTTAGAGATTTTTATTAACAAGAGTTAAGTTATTTATGTTTAAAGTGAATTGATGCTTAATTTAAATTATTAATGTTTAAAGTGAAAAAAGAATAAAACTTTAATGCATTAAAAATAATAAAAAAGTGTAATTAAGCCAATTTGTAACTTTATTAATAATAATTATAGACCATGTTCCACACAAATAATCTTTTGGTGAAAATAATTTGTATTTTCGATGTATTTTTTTTTTCTTTTGCAAAATTGTTAGAAGTTCAGTTTATTAATTTAATTTTATAAGATTGTTTATTTATGTATAAAAGTAATTTTTTATTTATTTCTGAAAAGTAATATTTAAATTATTATTGAAGAATCCATTTTGTTTCTCTTTTTTTATGAAAATGATTATTTCAAATCATTGTTGAAAACACAATCGAATCTTTTTCACAATCAAATTAAAGATTTTTATAATTGTAGTGTATCTGGAATTGGGACAAAATTTATTAAAATATCCCCTCTTCACATAGAAACAACAAATCGAATTAAATAAATTAAAAATATATAAAAAGTGTACTAGCGTATAGTTTTAAAATGAATATTTATATACTTACGTATCCCTGTACCCTAACATAAATAACTATTCTATTTTCAGATCAGACGGCGTTTTTTGCCGGCACGATTTCAATAGTGGTTGCCATTAATTGTAAGTAAATGTCATTTTTTTATCGGCTTATTTTCAATTTAATGAATTATCATAGTTGATAAACACTCGTTTTTAGCTAGCTCACAAGCTATCAAAGCCTAAAAGCTTATGTGCCTGCATCCCAACCCCTTTTAATTTAGACAAATGGGATTTTCATGCTGAATTGTCAGATTTCATTCAAACTTTAGATATAGACCATTCTGTTGATTAGTTTTGGGTGTTCATTGGTTAAATATAAAGGGGGTGGGGGATAGGGGTAACCCCCTTAATATAGGTAAATGACTTTTTTACCTAGAATTTACTGATAAGCTTCAAATTTTGGATAGAGGTTCATTCTGATAAGGCGCTTCCCTTATTTGTTTTGGCTTAAAATCGGTTTTCATATATTTTTAATATGATTTAAAAATATATTCAAATTATAACAATTTTAAAACTATATCTAATACTACAATCTATATTCTTATTGAAAAAAGTTAAAGATTTGATATTTATAAATTAATGATTTGCATTTATTAATTAAAGAATGGAGTGTTTTGAAAGGGATGTTAAATGAAACCCTCTGTGCGAACTTACTATCACATTTACCCACTTTTTTTCTTTTTAAATGTGTTTCTAATGATCATACGACCCACATATTCGCTTTGATAATGTAAGTTTATTTTCGATTTTATAGACTTTTCGTATTTCATAAAGGAATGAAAAATAGAATAATATTACCTTTTTTCCGTACAGCTATGTGCGGCTTCGTACAGGGTGGAGGAACAGGCATAGCTGGAAGCCTGCCGAAAAGGTTCATGGAATATAATGTGAATGGAATGGTAAGTTTTTTCAGTGGTTTATGATTTAAAGGTGTATTTCGATTCAAACTGCTTATTTTCCTATTTATTTTTAAATTCATTTTTGCTCTCAAATGCATCAAACTGGCAAATTGTCTTATTTAGAAAGTACACAAGGTGCCGTGATTGTCGATTCTTTCATAAATGTAGAAAATAGTTAAAAAAAAAAAAAAAAAAAAAAAAAAACAATTAAAACCAGCATTTTGAACGATTTTTCTGTAGCCGGAGATTTGGGAACGAAAAAATAAAGGTCATACTGAGAAGATAATTGTTTATAAATCACATTCTAATGAATTGAGCGTAAAATGACATTACCCGGAACCTTCTACGTCTCTTCAAAAATCATCTCAGCAAGTTTCATGTTTCTACTTTTAAAAATGTATCTGAAATTGTATCAGAAAATATCGAGCTGTTGAAGTTGGAAAAAGCGTTTTTTCGAATACACCCTTAATATGTAGCATGTTCTGTTCCATACGCGAAATATGTATTCTTAATTGCACTGTTTGTTTAGAATAAAACATGTAGATGGCAGCACCAAAAATCTAGGTGGAATATTTTATGAAAATTTCTAGGCGACTTGTTCCATGAACTTCTTACTTTACATCTGTAAAATGATTTGGAATTGGAGATGTTTTAATTTGTGTGAAATTGTTTTCGAGTTTATTATAAATGTTTGTGCGTTACTTACTTCAGTGCATTATTTAGTGAAGATCTTTAACATTTCAACAGCCATTTATACGTTCATACCTTGTAAACCCGGATTAATTTAACCCTTTCCGGCACACTGTGCCCGGTCTGGGATACCTAATTTTAATTCCAAACTTGCAAACGACACCAGTAATATTTTACTAAAATTCTGCTTTTACAATGAAAGCTTAAATTAAGGAATTCAAAATATCTAAAAAATTCATTTGTGAATTCCGGTGTCAGTCGATAATTTCTCCTTTTATTACAGATTTTGCCCGTGCCGGAAAGGGTTAAGACCTAATGCAGTACTATTCTTATATCCGGTCTTAAGGGGCTACTTCAGTCAAATGAAAAGACCCTTTCCCTAATGCTAATCCTATGGAAGAAATTTATAAAGATATCTCAGTTGCATTTCAATATTTTTAAAGTTTTTTTTTTTTTTCATTGAATAGTTGAGAATGATCTGAATGCAGGTCGTTTTTTACTTTTTCGATTTCGGTTGCAGATATTTTTTATGAGGGTACTTTCACTTTCCTAACCGGTTCCGAAAATGAAAGCGTCCCCATAAAAAATACCTAAAAACAATATCAAAAAAGTGAAAAATGGCCTGCATACAGATCAATCTCAGCTATCCAATGCAAAAAGAATCATTTAAAAATATTAAAACACAACCGAGATATCTTTATAAGTTTCTTCCATAGGATTAGCATTAGCAAATGGGTCTTTTCATTTGAGTGAAGCAACTCCTTAAGAGGCTACTTCACTCAAATGAAAAGACCCGTTCGCTAATGCTAATCCTATGGAAGAAATCTATAAAGATATCTCGGTTGCATTTCAATATTTTTAAATGATTCTTTTTGCACTGGATAACTCAGATTGATCTGAATGGAGGTCGTTTTTTAGTTTTTCGATTTTGGTTGCAGATATTTTTTATGGGGTTGCTTTCGCTTTCCAAACCGGTTCCAAAAATGTAAGCGTCCATGTAAAAAATAACTGTAAACAAAATGAAAAAAGTAACTAACGTGATGCATACAGATCGATCTCAGATATCCAAAGCCAAAAAATCATTTAAAAATATTGAAATGCAACCGAGATATCTGTATAAATTTCTTCCATAGGATTAGCATTAGTGAATGGGTCTTTTCATTTGACTGAAGTAGCCCCTTAAGCAGAGCTCGAAATGTTCCGGTTCGTGAAATTATGACTAATATTGTTCCGGTTTATAAAATACTGGCAAATAACGTTCCTGTTTTAAATTTACGGTTATTGTTCCGGTTGAAAAATTTATTATAACAGTTCCATGTATACAGTTTCATATATACAGCTTATTGTGATCTCTGTTGATGTACAATCAAAGCCGTAGCTAAGGAGGGGGGCTCAGCCCCACCTAAAACATTTTGAACCTTCCTTGGAAAAGACTCCAAGGTCAGTAAAATGAAATTCTGTTCAAAAATCTAATTTAGTTTTGAGGCCATTTAACAGTTTTGCAGAAATAGTAAATTGTAACTAAAATAAGTATTTCATCACTGGCTCATCTTATTTTCACATATGAAGCTAATATCGATGTTTAATCACTAGTTATATGCTCGATTTTTTCATTATCATGTACTTTTCTTAGCATAAAATGAAGTTATTACAACAATTTAATAAGAAATACAGTACCTACAATTTGAATATGCACTAACATATCTTTCTGCGGCAGAGAGAGCGAGAACATATGAGCCCCCCCCCCCCCCCTGCGTGCAACAGGGCCACCAGAGGTTGAGAGGTTCTGCTTTCGAAGCTGATAGACAGGAGGTGCTAGATTCGAACACAATCGCGCCCGTTGGCATAACCGTTCGGAGTTTTCCGTGGTTTTCTTCAAACTTTGGATAAATACAGATAGGTTCCCTTAGAAAGACCCCCACTGAGGGCGCTCCTCCCAGGCCCCATATCCTTCGTGCAGATAATCAGCCGTTATACATAACACCAACATACACACACGCACCTGCATCAGGTAGGCCAAAACGATTCTACTTGAATTAGGCCTGACTCGCGGTTCGGTTTGACGCTAATTTCTTCGTTGTGGGTCGAGTTGATTTTGGATGTTTCGGATTCGGTTGGGTTTTAACTTTTTGGGGGTTGACTTCATTATTTAAAAGAAAATGCTATACATTTTTCATGAAAAAAAAAAATCTCTATATTGGAATATTAATGAGTGCATGTATGATTGTTTGTATAAAATTTTTTATATCTCTATATACATAAAATAATATCAAAGATGTAATTATAGACTTTTTTTTTTCGAAATTGTGTTAAAAATAGATTTGTTTTCTGCCAATTCGGATTAGAAATGGATTTCGGTTTGGCGAATTATCGGATTCGGTCCGGTACAACCCGACTCATGAAAGACATATAGGCTGCCTCTATTTTTAGGGTTTCGTTCATCTGACGAAATCCTATTCGTCTTTGTCTTATGTCTGTCTGTGTGTCACAGAGTCCGTATACAAAAACTATACATGCCAGAGTTCAAATTTTGTGTACTTACAGCTGAATACCTCTTGTCACACAGCAATTCATAAAATTTCGAAAAAGACTATTATTATTATTATTATTATTATTATTATTATTATTATTATTATTATTATTATTTTCTTTTTTTTTTTAATATCATTAGTTCATTTTTGTTGTATTTTTTTTCCTTCTGATTGTTGCACGCAAGTTTAAATAGATATAAATAAAATTATGTATGCAACATAAATTAACGGATTCAATAAATCACGTGAAAAACGCGCCTATTTGTTTTTCACATGATTTAATCGTGTTAAAGTGTTTTGAAGAAGATATTGAACGAAACCCTCTGTCCCAGTGGCGCCAACTTTTGAAAAATATTGGGTTGGCCCAAAAATATTTTTGTAAAATAGTACGACCAGTTTGTTTTTCTTTGACGATAGTGAAAGATGATAATTTTCAGTCAAGCTATCACGCTTTAATAAAGTTGCAATTTTATTAAATTGTATTCTCATGTGTTTTTTACTTACCCATCATACGTAGTATAGGGTAAGTCTTGCAATCGTTTTGAAAATCGAAAAAAAAAATTTTTGACGGATTTACACGTTTCAGATACTGGAGATTCCGAAAAACATATTTTTTGGAAAAAAATTTTTGCCGTCCGTCTGTCTGTCTGTCAGTCTGTCTGTCAGTCTGTCTGTAAACGCTCTATCTCCCGAACAAATTGAGATACAGACTTGAGATTTTGTATGTAGTTAGTATGTAAGAATGGGACGAATCCTATTTAATATCAGCAACCTCGATTATCCGGAACTATTTTTTTCGGACTCTCGAAAAATTCGTTCTGATGAAAGGTAGATAAAAATTTTGGTTCTAAGGAATGGACGTAAAAGGCAATAAAAAAACACACATTTTGCATATAGAACGAAATCGATAGGATTATTAGTTGGCAAGATATTTGTAATCCTGTTTTCCACATCCTTCGATTTTTCATGACCCTGTATTTCATTCAAATTTCAATTCAGAGGTATATTTTAATTGGAAATGAGACGCTTAATCCAACGCAGTAAAATGTTAGTTTATATTAGGGATGCACAACCTATGGCCCGCGGGCCAAAAGTGGCCCGCGATGGGTTAACGCGTGGCCCGCGAACTTCGTCAATTTACAACTGGAAAAAATTGCAATTTTTGTGCAAAAGCTGTAGCAAAAAATCGTAAATTTCGTCAATTTATCGCGGGAAAATATAAAATTTCATCAGTCTTTTAAGAAACGCAAATTTCTTCGATCGGGCACGGAAAAATCGCGAATTTCATTGATCAAGTGCGGAAAAAATCGCACATTTCGTTCATGAGGTGCGAAAAAATCGCGAGTTTTGCCAATCGAACATGGAAAATTCGCGAGTTTTTGTCGATAAGGCATGAAAAATCACGAATTTTGTTGATCGGACGCAAAAAATTGCACATTTCGTTGATCGGGCAAGAAAAAATCGGCAAATTTGATGATGATGCACGAACAAATTGCAATTTAAATTCCTCGGCTGCGGAAAAATCGGATGTTTTCTCGGTTTATCGCCTGAAAAAAACGCGAATTTCCTTGATTGGGCACGAAAAATTCGGGAATTTTGTCGACCAGGGACGAAAAATTCGCAGAGTTCGTTGATAAGGCACAAGATAATCGCGAATTTTGTGATGATGCGCGGAAAAATTGAAAATTTCGTTGATCAGCTGTGAAACAATCGTAAGTTTTGTAAGTTTATCAAGAGAAAATACCCCGAATTTCATCTTGCCGCGTAAAAAAATGCAATTTTGTCAAAATTAGTTAAAAATCGCGAATTTTGTTTATTCGATGCCGAAAAAATGCAGATTTCGTCAGTTAAAGGCAGAAAAAGAGCAAATTTCGTTGATCGGACACAGAAAAATCGTGAGATTTATTGATCGGGTCCAAAAAATTACGAATTTTGTTGAACGAACGTGGGAATATCGCGAATTTCGTCGATTTCACGCGGAAAAATTGCAAATTTCATCGATCAGGTTCAAATAAAGTCGCGAATTCCATCTATCTGGTGTGGAAAAATCAGGAATTTTGTCGATCCGCTTTGCAAAAATCTCAAATTTCGTGGATCAGATTTGTAAAAATTGCGAATTCCGTCAATCGGATTTATAAAAATTGCGTTCATCGATAAGGTTTGTAAAAATTGCGAAATTCATCGATCAGCTTCGTAGATATCGCGAATTTCTGCGATAAACTTCGTAAAGTTCGCGAATTTTGTCAATTGGCTTTGAAAAATCGTGAATTTACCGATCAACTTCGTAAAAAATGCTAATTATTGTTGATCAAGTGTGAAAATTTGAGGATTTTCTCGATCGGGGCTTGGTAAAATCGCGAATTTCTTTGATCATACGAAGATAAATTGCAAATTTCGCCGATCAGCTTTGTAAAAATCGCGAATTTCTTCGATCGCCTTTTTAAGAATCGACAATTTCGTCAATCAGGCGCAGAAAAATCGAAAATTTCGTCGGTCAGCCGCGGAAAAATCGCGATTTTTACCGATCATGTGAGGCAAAATTGCGAATTTCGTTAGTCGGCTAAATAATTTTGTTAATTAAGCGTGAGAAAACTGTGAATTTTGTTGATCAAGCGCGGAAAATTTGTGAATTTTCTCGATCGGCTTCGTAAAAATCATGAATTGTCGTCGATCGGCTTCGTAAAAATCGCGAATTTCGTCGATTGGTTTGGTAAAAAATCGATAATTTCGTTGATCGGCTTCGTAAAAATCGATAATTTCGTCGATTAGACGCAGAAAATCGCGAATTTTATCGATCATGCGAAGAAAAATTGCGAATTTCGTCGATCAGCTTTGTAAAAATCGCGAACTTCGTCGATCGGCTTCGAAAATATCGCGAATTTCGTCCATCGACTTCGTAAAAATCGCGAATTTCGTTGATAGGCTTGGTAAAATTCGCGAATTTTGTCTATCGGCTTCGTAAAAATCGATAATTTCGTCGATCAACTGCAGAAAAATCGCTAATTTTATTAATCATGCGAAGAAAAATCGCGTATTTCGCCGATCGACTTCGCAAAAATCGATAATTTCGTCGATCAGCAGCAGAAAAATCGCGAATTTTATCGATCATGCAATGTAAAACTGCGAATTTCGTCAATCAGCTTTGTGAAAATCGCAAAGTTCAGCCATCGGTTTCGTAAAAATCGCGAATTTTGTCGATCGCTTTCGTAAAAAACGATAATTTCGTCGTTCGCCAGCAGAAAACCCCCCCCCCCCGAATTTTATCGATCATGCTAAGTAAAATTGCGAATTTCACCGATCAGCTTTCTGAAAATCGCAAAGTTCAGCTATCCGTTTTGTAAAAATCGTGAATTTCGTCGATGGGCTTTGTAAAAATCGTGAATTTTATCGATTGGTAACGTAAAATTTGTGAATTTTGTCGATCGGTTTTCAAAAAACGGAAATTTTCTCGATTGGTTTATAAAGATCGCAAATTTTGTTAATCAGGCACGGAAAGATTGAATTTTCTCGATCAGTTTTGTAAAAATTATGAATTTTGACGGTCACTTTCGTAAAATGCCCAGATTTGGTTGATCAGGCATGGAAAGCTGCAAATTTTGTTGACTGAACGTTGAAAAATCAGGAATTTCAGTGATGAGGCACGGAAAAATCCTCCTTCCCTCTCCTTTGTTCATAAAGTTCAAATTTTTTCGGCACCAGCCTCTTGTCTTTGTTTTCTAGCACTTTTAATAAAACAAAATTTACTCTCTTTAATAAAGTCAAGGAATACTATTACATCTTAAGAATATAATCCTTGCCATATCTGTTATATATACAAACGTAAAAACTGCTGATATAGCTTTACCAATTGAATTGCATATTTTCACTCTTTAAGCAAACCTAAAGGGATATCTCCATTATTTCCCTCTGAAAACATATTTTTTTTTTTTTTCCGATTATAGGCCACAGATCACAATTGAAATTCAATTCTCTCCATATTATTGATGTGGCCCTCGACCACCCAGACATATTTGTAAGTGGCCCTTCTCTTGAAAAGGTTGTGCACCCCTAGTTTATATTATTATTTTTTTGGAGCTATAAGGATGTTTCTTTTACGCAGTTCGGTACTACTTGAGTAGTTTGGCGTTTTATATAATTTGTCGAAATTTGTACATCAGCAGTTCTTTAATATAGCATTATTATGTATATTAACAATATTTAAATTTTGTTTATGAATTGCAATGCATTGCATAAATAGTTTTCACATGTTTTATTTTCATATGCCTATCCACGATGGGTAAGTATTACGGTGGCCCCCAACGACTAGTCCTTATAAAGACGCTGATATTTATTGTAATGTCATGACATCATGAACATGACTACAAATTGAATAAGAAAAAAGTTAAACATGGAAGCAAAACATTTCAGTCATTTGAGATTTATGGATGTTAGTCGGAAAATCAAAACACATGGCCATTGGCAAAATAAATTTTTTGTAAGGATAAAAATGAATAATAAAATAACAATGGAATAAATAATTAGAACAATGTAAATTGGGTACGCTATGATTCAAAATTATTGGGTGGGCTCGAGCCCCACGGGCCCATATAAGTTGACGCCACTGCTCTGTGCGATCTGCGATCACACTTACCCACTTGTTTTTATTATTATTATTATTATTACTGATACATAATAATGTACTGATACTTGTATTTTCAAGATAATTTTAATTAATTTTTGACCAATTGTTTCCCACAGGCTGTAGGTGGTCTCCTGGCGTCTGCGGCGCAGATCCTATCCCTGCTCGCCATCCCGGACCCTGCCGGGAGCGCCTTCTTCTATTTCGCCACCGCCACCATTTTCCTCCTCATCACCTACTGCATGTTCAGGCTCACACTCAAAAGCGTGAGTTTTCACATTTAAATATCAGTAATTCTACTGCACCAATCGATTTTTTAAACCATTAAAACACAAACAAGTTGGAAATTGCACGTAAAGCGTAGCAAATGAAGTGCGTTCGTTGATAACGAAGTTTTAAAATATTCAGATCTTGCTGATATAGTAGAGCGTACTTTGGATACAGTATAGTGGTCGAAATCTTTGTGTTCCTGTAAATATGCAGGGAGTAATTCTTATTATACTTCATTAACGTATATCTTATTCATAAAATGTGAAGTAGTTTAATATAATTAAAACACTCCCCAAACAATGTTTCCCCGTGTAACATTATTGAGTGGAATACATTTGTGTGGCCCTGTAATTTAATAATAAATATTTTTTGCATCACAGATTATACAAAATGTATTTTTAGTACATATTTTATAGATTCATGTCGATTCTATTATATTCAAATGAGTTTAACACCATTAAAATGCATTTGAAACTTTTTTCCCCATTGACCGTAATGTAACGGAATACTTTTGATTGTCCCTGTAATTCATCTATCCATTCGATTTTCATAAAATTTGAAATGACTCGACAAAATTATGTAATAATTATGTATTTTAAATTTCAAACGATTCGGTTGGGTAGTTTTTGCGTTGTTATATGCGGACGGACAGACAGACGGACGGACTGAGCGACAACAATAGGTGCTACGTATTTACATAATTACGAACGCACCTAAAAAGTGGTTTTTAAGCTCTCAGGCTATCAAAGACTTAGAATTAATGTGCCGCAGCTTATGTACGTACGTGCGTATGTATGTACCTATGTTTGTACATAACGTGATAATTCTTGACAGAAATATCCGATTTGTTTCAAATTTTGTATATTGGTTCATTTTGATAAGGCACTTCCTTGATTAATTTTGAGGGTTCATTGTTAAGTATAAAGCAGGGAATGGAGGCTAACCCCTACCTCCTTAATTAGGATGAGCGAAGCGAATCCTCTACTAGGCCACTCAAGTTACATTTTGTCGTACACTTTATAAAAAAAACTATTCAGTATTTTGACTTGAAATTAAACATAAGAATAAATTATGATTTGTAGATTTGCAGAATGTTATTTTTTTTTTTTTTTTTTTACAAAATAACCTTTAAAAAATATTATTTTAATGATTAATTTATTCTACATGTTTTTCTATTATGGATGCATTTTTGCAAATAAAAAATTGAAAGGCCTTTCTTTTTATTTTAAGAAGGAAAATAAACCATGGGATTAGTAATTATAGATATAATCATGATTAATTAATTAAATAAAATATATTTTCATTATTCCGCCAAAATCGTTTGCAAATAAAAAAATTGCACCCATATCTTTTTATTTTAAGAAGGAAAATAAACCACGGGGTTAGTAATTATAGATAGAATCATGATTAATATATTAAATAAAATATAGTTTCATTATTCTGCCAAAATTATTTACGCAGTTTATACTTACGGATTTTAAAAGAATTGTATAATGATTTATTTATTTAGGTATTTACTTTGGTAAAGTGGCAACAAAAGAATCGCAAACAAGTAAAATTAATTCTTATATTTGGTATTTAAAGTGAATATTTTATTAAATTTGGCAAGTTTCTTGGGTTTGGCATTCGAAATGAAAGATTGAAGAATAATTGAAGAATATTTTAAATGATTGAAGAATAATTTAATTCAACCAAATTAAATATATTAGCTACGTTTATAAATAATTTCTGGAATGTACAGGGGTTGGACAAAAATATGGAAACACCTTAAAAATAACACGTTTCCTTGCCTAGTATTGTGTACGGTACCCGTTGTTATTCAAAACAGCTTGCAGTCTTCTGGGAATGGATAAATACAGTTTCTGTATGTTTGCCAAGGGAATATTGTGACATTATTCCTGCAAAACGGAGCCAAGTTCAGATAACGATGTTCGCGGTGGATAGCGAGAACGCACTTTCCGCTCCAATGTAGACCACAAAGGTTCGATAATATTCAAGTCTGATGACTTTGATTGCCTGGGGAGATGCAAAAATTCATCCTCGTGCTCAGAAAACCAGTCCTGGACAATGTGAGCTGTGTGAACGGGGACGTTGTCGTCTTGGAAGATACCATCATCATTGGGGAACAAAGCTTCTACCATTGGATGGACATGATGGGCCAAAATATTCACATTAGTCTGAGCAGTAATACGCCCTTACAGAGTTATCATGGGGCCAGAAGAGAACCACGATATGGCTTCCCAAACCATCACGGAACCCCCGCCATGTTTCACCCTTGGCAACAAGCAGTCTGTATTATAGGCTTGAGATGACGTTCTCCAGACTTAAACTCGGCCAAAAGTGGGGAACAATGTGAAAGAAGACTCATCAGACCATATTACGCTCTTCCACTGCTCTATAGTTCAGGCTTTATGACTTAAACACCACTTTTTCCTGTTACAGGCATTAGCATTACTGATGGATGGCTTTTCAATTGCAACACGGCCAGCAATTCCCTATTTATGAAGCTCCCTTCTAATTGTTTTGGTACTCACAGGATTTGGTAGCACGACATTCATTTCAGCAGTAACATTTGCAGCTGTGGGTCTGCTTATTTTTCGCGATAATCCTCCTTAATGATAGTCTGTCACGATCACTCAGCACACATTTTCGTCCGCGCTGTGATTTAGCAGATGTTGTTTTTTCCGCATTTCAAATATGCGGAAAAAATCTTCGACACAGTACCTCTTGAAACACTAAAAACCTCGGCTACCTTGCTTACGGAAGCACCCACCATACGCGCGCCAACAATTTGTCCACGTTCGAAGTCTGTTAACTCTGACATAATGCAATGATAACCTCACATAACAGTGCTCCAACAACGACTGAACGGTGCAGAGATTTTACGAAGTTGTATAGGTGGCATCAGTAGGCGAAAACTCCAGTGCCATCAATATAGTTCATTATAATCAAGCTTTCTTTTCAAACATGCATTTCAAAAGGTGTTTCCATATTTTTGTCCAACCCCTGTATTAGTAATTTAAAAATGCCGAGAAAAAGAACACTTACTGGCCAGAGCGAACACCACTACTGGTCATTGGAAAATGTAAAAACATCTTTAAAACTTTTAGTTAAAAATTAAAAGAATATTTTGTAAAATTCTGCTTTGAAAATATTTTTATTTATACCTGCCTTATATCATAAATAAAAAATTCCGAGGAAATTCTTAAGTTATTTGACTGAATTTACATTTCTAAAATTTAAATGTGCCAAAACATGAGATAACGATTTTGCTTAATAAAGATTAAAAAAATATATAAAAAAATTATGTTACTTTCAAATATTTATCTTATGAAATAATGCTTCGCGAATCCAAACAAAGCACGGCTTTTTCTAGTTTAGATAAATAGGTTTTTCATGCGAAATTATCTGACTTGTTTCAATTTGGTATACTGGTTTACTCTGAAAAGGTGCTTCACTGATTAGATTAGGAGATTCATTTGTAAGTATAAAAGTAGGGAACTGGATGGGGAAGGGCTAATGCTCCTCCTTAATTTAGATAAACGGGTTTTTCATGCAAAATTATCTGATTTGCTTCAAATTTGTTATACAGCCTTATTCTGATATAGCGCTTCCCTGGTTAAATTTAGATGTTCATCGCTTAAATATAAAGCAAGAAAACGGGTGAGGAAGTTCCACCTTAATTTAATTTTCGAGGTGCATTATAAAGTATAACGTGTTATTAGTGTAAATAGCCTGTGAGATCAATGACATCAGTTTAACTGGACACTTTGATTTTTAGTATTTGAAATGACGCCAGTTATCTGTTTTGTGAATATTTTTAATATTTGAATGAATTGGTAGAATGTCACGCGTTTTTGTATTTG
The DNA here is from genome assembly GCA_964019185.1 of Maratus speculifer. Classification (NCBI taxonomy): domain Eukaryota; kingdom Metazoa; phylum Arthropoda; class Arachnida; order Araneae; family Salticidae; genus Maratus; species Maratus speculifer. The sequence goes on along the minus strand of OZ025302.1, from coordinate 252,797,725 downwards.
ATTATGACATAGCTATTGCTTCAGTGCAAACTACATAATGATTTTATATTTATGCATTTTTGCAATATGCAAAGTGTTCACTAAAATCCTGTCCACCCCTATTAACTTCAGAAAAGCTAACAGTTATAGTATATGAACATGGTTTAAATATAGGTGTATATGAGCATGGTTTAAATATATGTGTATATGAACATAATGTAAAGTTTCAAAGCGTTACGTAATGAAATACACTTACAATGTTATCTTGCGGTAAACTGCAGAGCTCCTATTTCGAAAACGGTAAAATATGTAAAAAAAAAAGTTAGAAATTGCACGTGAAGCGTAGCAAATGAGGTGCGTTCGGACTATAAGTTTTAAAATATTCAGATCTTGCTGATATAGTAGAGCGTACTTTGGATACAGTATAGTGGTCGAAATCTTTGTGTTCCTGTAAATATGCAGGGAGTAATTTTTATTATACTTCATTAACGTATATCTTATTCATAAAATGTGAAGTAGGTTAATATAATTAAAACACGCCACAAACAATGTTTCCCCGTATAACATTATGTAGTGGAATACATTTGTGTGGCCCTGTAATTTAATAATAAATATTCTCTGCATCCCAGATTGTACAGAATGTAGATTTTAGTACATACATCATAGATTCATGTCAATTATATTATTTTCAAATGAGTGTAACACCATTGAAATGCATTTGAATCATTTTTTTCCCATTGATCGTAATGTAACGGAATACTTTTGATTGTCCCTGTAACTGATCTATGCATCCGATTTTCATGACATTTGAAATGACTCGACAAAATTATGTAATAATTAAACGTTTTAAATTTCAAACGATTAAAATGCATTTGAAACTTTTTTCCCCATTGACCTAATGTAACGGAATCTTTTTCATTGTCCCTGTAATTGATCTATCCATCCGATTTTCATAAAATTTGAAATAACTCGACAAAATTATGTAATAATTATGTATTTTAAATTTCAAACGATTCGGTTGGATAGTTTTTGCGTTGTTATATGCGGACAGACAGACGGACGGACTGAGCGACAACAATATGTGCTACGTATTTACATAATTACGAACGCACCTAAAAAGAAAAAAAAATCGATTACAAAATTGTAGAGTGCTCCACGATTTAGTATGAAATGATGTCTAAAGCCGCTATCAGATACACCAACATTTAGTAAGACTTTTGAGCCAACACTCTATTTCCTCCAACTTTTCGGGAAATATCCTCCCAACTTCCAGTGTAATAGCAAACTGCAATGTCTCCCAGACTTTTTTCCACACGTTCAAAAAAATCTGGCCTAGCTTAGATTTTTCATCCAACATCGAACGTTTCAACGAATCAGAGGTAAGCGATTGATACGAGTAGGCGATAAATATTAACGCCTGGCACGAGTAGAAACTGGTTTTACGGCTTTTCCTCCGAATTTTTCAAAGACAGTTGCAAACCTTTGTCCCCCTTTGAACGGGAAAATGTTGGAGTTAAAATCCGCTGAAAAGTTTGTCTCGCCTAATGTCCGTGTGTCTAATAGCAGCTTTATTTGTAAAAATAATTTTATTGGAAGCCCTGAAATTCATTTTTTTTTTTTAAATACCTATCTTATTCTTATCATCAGCTTAAATTCATTACTAACTGCATGCAGAAGCATAACTTTATAAGGCAAATGCATATTTACTGATGAAACTTAACACCTGTAATTATGTAGACATGACCATGTTAAATATGCTGAATGTATCTACCATGTGACCATCTGCGTGTCATTTTTATGACTTTTGAATATCTATACGAGAAATATGGGCCAAGGGGGGTGCCTTCCGTAGGTGTCTTTCTAAGTGAATCTAATCTGTATGTATACACGGATATCTAAGGTTCGAAGAAAACCACGGAAAATTTTGAACGATTAGGTAAACGGCGCGATTGGGTTCGAACCCACGGCACTTCCCGTCTACACTGTAAAAAAAAAAAATTCAAGAGGTTACTAAAAATTTCTTAGTAAATTTGTGTTCCACAAAATTTTTTAGTAACGATTACAAGCTTTTCTTTTTTTTTTTTTTTGCAAGTGAAACAAACATTTCTTTTGTAAACTGAACAAAAGAATTTTTTGTATAACTAGCTTAAAACTTTTTAGTATGAGCTACCAAGCAAATTTTAGTAATAGCTCCAAAATTATTTTTAGTAACCATTACGTGTGCCCAAAGGGCAGGAGCCTCCTTCAAGCGCATCCAGTGGGTAAAAAGACAGACTTCTGAAACGGAAGATTTTCGTCAAAGCCGCAATAGATGGCAGCACCAAACATTCCTACCTACTCTATTTTGACATGTTTCTAAAGGGGAGGGAAAATTCAGAGATCATTACCCATGGTAACTGCTACGACAGGATTTTCATAATCCCTTTATTTAACAAGTAATTACATTGCATACATTCGGTGCACATTTGGAGCCGGCCAGCATCGAACCCAGGTACTCTCAGCCTGGAGTTCGGTGCTATGACCACTAGGCTATGCCGACCACACCAAGTGAGTTTTAGTAATAGCTATTAAAAATGTAAAACTATTAACTATTATTCGTTGCTAGCTTTTTTCTGGTAATTCTTACAGATTCTTTGTAATCGAGTAAGATTACTAAAAAATTTTTAGTAATTATAAGGATTACTAAAATTTTTTTAGTAGATCGACCCTTTTTTTTTACAGTGTATCAGCTTTGAGAGCAGAACTCCTCGGCCACTGATGAGTTATGAACATATGCAGAATGCATGATAATCATCGCTGTTCATGACACAAGGAGCACACTTAACTTGTTTTTCTTATTATCATAAACTGTACATTGCTTACATGAGTTAGTTTTACTAGTAAATGTGCGTCTGTCTTATATTGTTACGCTTCTTCATGCAATTAGTGAAGAATTTAAGCTGATGATAGGATATAAAAATGTTACAGATTAAAGGAATTATATCAAAGTTATTTTTATATCTAAGTGGATTTCTCGCTGCCGCTCGTCATTGCGCCAAATTCCTTCAGTTAGCGAATAAATGAACTATTAGGCTCGCCAAATTGCGAGTGCTCAATTTTTTTTCCCTCTGTGTGTGTGTGCTAATATAATCGAGATTCTTATCCGGATTACTAAACGATTGATATCACTATACGTATATTCAGTCGCACCGTGACACTTACATTGCACCATTTATAGGCATAAGCAACAGCAGAAATACAGAAAGAAGAATGAGATTTCTCTACTGTTATTTAATAACTATCTATGCGCTGGCACCGCGCTGGTCAAAACATAAATAAACGTACTCATATTAAGAGTCAAATATAGAAAAGTTTTGCTGAAATATGGCACTGAAATTAGTCATTTGCCATACTATTTATCAGTTGATGTAAAGTATAATTGGCGCAATTTTTTTTATTTGTTAGAGTCGAAATCTCATAGTAACTTTTATTGCATATTTTCATAATGGTAAATCAAAGGTAGCTATTTTGAATTTTTATTTAGAGTGTTAAAAAAAATGTCCTAGACATTTATACCTTTAGGAGATACTTAGAATGCACTTATTTTTAACAGTTTCTGTAGAGGAGAAAAAAAAAAAAGAGGGATACAGCAGGGCAGAGCTGTCTAACGCGGCGCCCGCGGGTGCCATGGCACTGTTTAAAGATTTTCTTGGCGCGCTTTTGAAATTTCCCTGTTATTAGACTTTTAAAAAGTAAAATTCCATTATAAAGAATGCTTTCTTTAAAATCATTCGTATTTGCATTGAAGATATTTTCAAAACTTGTGAAAACGCATTAAAGCGAGAAAGATACTTTGAAAATTCAATCATGCATATTTTCACAATTTGCAGTTATTGTTTATAAAGTATAATTATGATGGTTAAATTCGGTAATAATTGGAAATAGCCTAATTTACTGCTTAATAAGTAGCAGAAAATAATCCTTTTTCATTTTCTCCGCCCCTTTGAAGACATAACGTGCATGACAGTTCAGCTTTTTAGGTGCGTTCGTAATTATGTAAATACGTAGCACCTATTGTTGTCGCTCAGTTCGTCCGTCTGTCTGTCTGTCCGTCCGTCTGTCCGCATATAACAACGCAAAAACTACCCAACCGAATCGTTAGAAATTTAAAATACATAATTATAACATAATTTTGTCGAGTCATTTCAAATTTTATGAAAATCGGATGGATAGATCAATTACAGGGACATTCAAAAGGATTCCGTTACATTACGGTCAATAGGGAAAAAAGTTTTAAATGCATTTTAATCGTTTAAAATTTAAAACATATAATTATTGCGTAATTTTGTCGAGTCGTTTCAAATGTTATGAAAATCGGATGCATAGATCAATTACAGGAACAATCAAAAGGATTCCGTTACATTACGGTCAATGGGGAAAAAGTTTCAAATGCATTTTAATGATGTTACACTTATTCGAACATAATAGAATTGGCATGAATCTATTAAATATATACTAAAATATGCATTCTGTACAATCTGTGATGCAAAGAATTTTTATTATTAAATTACAGGGCCACACAAAAGTATTCCACTATATAATGCTATACGGGAAAACATGGTTTGGTACGTGTTTTAATTATATTCAACTATTTCACATTTTATGAATAAGATATACGTTGCTGAAGTGTAATAAAAATTACTTTCTGCATATTTACAGGAACGTAAAGATTTCGACTACTATACTGTATTCGGAGTACGCTCTACTATATCAGCAAGATCTGAATATTTTTAAAACTTCGTTATCGTACGAACGCACCTCATTTGCTACGTTCACGTGCAATTTCCAACTTGTTTCTTTTTTGCTCATGTCACACTGATCCATTAACAGTTTTATACAAGAGATAAAAGGGGTTTAATTTTTTTATTGGTGGCCTTTGAAATTTGAGGCTTTTCTTTTCCAATTTGCAAAAATTAATAAAACAGTGCAGAATGATTTTCATCTCATTCAGGACCATTTCTGTAGAATCATCCATATGGATTGGTCACTATCATGCCTATCATTGTTTTTGTACTTTTTTAAAAACTAAATTCCCGTCTTCAAAATAAGCCAAAGCGTATTTTCACATCGTATAAGAAACTTAACAATATCCCTGATTTTGCATGTTTATCTTTGTTGTTATTGTTATTGTTGTTATTATAGGCACAATTAAAGTTTCCAACCCCTTACCTTACAAACATTTTTAAGATAGACTTCTCATAGCAAAATGTATAGTTTGAAAATTAATACCTGTATCTCCAGAACTGTAGTGCCTTTTTATCTACGACTGTAAGATTAATTTGCATTATGTTAAGACGTGCGTGTAAAGTAATATTGTGCGATTATATTGCGAAATGTTTTCAATCATGTGAATAATGGCGCCCTTCACTGTGCCAAGAGCCGAGGTGCGCCCTTGCTTATTAAAAGGTTGGACAGGCCTGCAATCGAGAATTAAAGGTAGATTTTCCCGTGTTTCATACCGAATCTATTTGGCTAATATTTCTTTTCATTTGGCTGTTGTTGTTTTTTTTTCTTTTTTTTAATTCGCCAATCGCTAATGTTGGTTGGTCAAAAGCCAGCGAGAACTCTGCACGTAAGACATTATTTTATACATAATCGAGGACGAGGGCATTCTACAACTTTATAATTGGCTATTTTCTCGCACTTCTTACCGTTTTCGAGATAGAAATACTGGCTTTCCATTTTGCCGGATGGTGACGCTGCATCCCCTATAGAATGGCTATAGAAGGTGCTGCCTTATCGCGTTCGCGTAACGCATTGCCATTTTACTATGTTTAAATACCGCGTTCATGACTATAGCTTTCGCTGTTTTAAAGTTAATGAGGGGTGGACAGGACTTTATAGGACATTCTGTGTATTTTTTCATGCAATTGTTTTGTGTAAATTAACATATAACAGACTTCGATTTGTTTGTTTACAGGCTCTGTACAATTACTACATGTCCAAACAAACATGTGAGTATAGTATCTTTATTTATTTTATTTTATAAAGTTACCAATCACGATTTTCAAAGGGATTAGGAAAGCAGTTTTATCGTGTCTTGTAGAAGCTTCTATATTAATGAGATAAAAGGACTGGATCCTAACATAATCTAGCACTAGGCATTTTATCTTTTAATCTCACATTCAGAAACATACTAAAAATTAACATTTAAAAAATTAGGAATTCTGACCTACATTAAATTTTACATAACTAGAGGGCTCTGCCCCCTATGAGCTATGCTCGTCAACCCCCGTTGTGTCACCATAAACTCTAAAAATGATATCAGAAAGTAATAATGTGTATTGCTGGAAAATAAAGTTATCAGGAAAAACCACTTTTAAGCATTAGAATTAAGGCTTAAAAAAGTTTAATAGGATTTTAAATTTAAAATTTTTGAATTTAAATTTTAAATTAATTTTTTTAAAGGAGTTAACTTTATCCTTTCATATATATACTTTCTCTTTTCAGCTATGATCAAATCGAAAAATAGGTTGAAAGAAGAGACATCTAGTCGAATATCTAATTTAGAAATTTTCAAACAGGTAGGATGTGTTTATTTTATTTCAACTTGGTGTTCTCGTTCAAAATACATGAATGATTTTATTTTTAAATAAAAGGTTCTCTTATCTTTTTTAGAATCAGTATATAAAGGTGAAAACCAATTTTATTTGAGATTTTTGAGATATTTTTGTCGTTTGTTTAAGTATAATGTGTAACTCTATGAACTTAGCTTCAACGTGAAAAAAATTTATTGACAATAAAAGTGCAGCCTTTAATAATTGACTTTGGAATTAAAAAAATTTTGAAAATATAGTAATAGAAGTTACATTTAATGCATTAAAATAATTTATCTCCCATGTCATCGTGTTATTAATTTTTTTATTTTTATTATAAAATAAGAATGTACAGTGGACTCTCTCTATCTGGACACTTTCTAATGTGAACACCCCTGTATTATGAACGCAATCTGATGGTCCCGGCGAAATAGACTTAACAAAATATGAAATCTCTCTATTCTGAATATCCCACTATAATGAATACTGCTTTTAGTCCCCATTTCAATTCCACCTCTGTGTAAACTGAACATGTGTTTGCAATCTGAATTTGAATTCTCATCATGAAAATTCAGAGAAACTGTTACAGTAGAAGAAAGAGGTTCAGCGAACTCTATTAAAAAATAAACACAAAATCACTGTTAGATTTTAAGCAGGTACTTGAAGTTGCAATTTGTTTGAATACTTCAGATAAAATCTAGTTAAATGTCGAGCTGTTGTCACATTGTTGTCAGCTGCCTACTGTAAAAGTAGCCTTTTTATGATCTTTTTTTTTTATTAGAAATTGTTAACATTTTGTTTTTTATTACTTGGAGGCAATTGCAGTAAATTAAAATAATCCACTTCCATTATTCTTATTTCAAATAATAATTTTATATGAGTTATTATTAATCACATCTTAAGCATAATGTTCTAAAGCAGGGTTGCCACTCTAATCTTGAAAAAAAATTCCCTGTGTTTTCCCTGTACTGCAACGCGTTTATTCTATGTTGAGGGTGCAAAAATATATGCGTGTATGTAGGCCAGTTAACCACCTTGTAATTTCCCATTACCCAACTAATTGAGCAAATATAATACATTATGTAATATGAGCAAATAAAAATAACTCTTTAAAGTTATTACAATTATTATTAAAATCCCACATTTTATGTTAATAATAAGAAAAACAATAGAGCAATACTCAAGCATTCAGCTAAGAAATACTTTGAAATATTTATCACTCAACTGCAAAAAAAAAAGTTGTTGAAGACAATATTGCAAGAACTGCAGAAAAAAAAATTTCTGCTTTTTTTTTTTTTTTTTTTTTTTTTTTTCCAACAAAAATTGCTGTAAAAAAAAAAAAAAAAAAAAAAAAATGACAATTTTTGTCATAACTTTGTCAACGGCAATTTTTGGCAAAAATCGGCGTTTTTCATGCTTTTTTGACAAAAATTGCCATTTTTTTAAATAGAAATTGCCGTTTTTTTTCGACGAAAATCGCTGTTTTTTCGTTTTTTTAAATGAAAACCACGTTTTTTTCGCTATTCGATAAAGAAAATTGCCGTTTTTTGCGATTCGATGAAGAAAATTGACGTTTTTTTCTCGACTTTATGATGAAAATTGCCGGGGTTTTTTTTCGCAGCTTTTTGATAAAAATCGTCGTTTTTCAACGATCTTTTGACGAGAACAGCATTTTTTCGCGGTATTGTGATGAAAACAGCATTTTTTCGCGATCTCTTGACGAAAACAGCATTTTTTGTGCAATATTTTGTCGAAAATCACGTATTTTTCTCAATCTTGGGATCCTTCGACGAAAATTGCATTTTTCTCGCGATTTTTGGGGGAAAATCGCGTTTTTTTTCGCGAAAATTCTATTTTTTTCACGCGGTCTTTTGATGATATAAAAAAATCGGAAAAGCTAAAAATGACAAAAAAGCGGAAAATCGCGTTTCTTTTTCGCGAAAATTCTATTTTTTTCACATGGTCTTTTGATGATATAAAAAATCGGAAAAGCTAAAAATGACAAAAAAGCGGAAAATGACAAAAAAGCGGAAAATCGCGGATCCGCGAAAGAATCTCATGCCTGTTTTGAAATGACGCGACGGAAGAAACAGATGAGAAGGAGAAAGGGAAAAAACACTATGCAGATGGAACCCTGTTCGCACTGAGAAAGTTAAGTCACTTAACTTGAAGTTTTTTGAAGCGGTCGCACCCGGAATCAAGATTCTTGCTTAAGCAAGTTTCTGCAACTCACTTAAGCAAGCACTGCTCGCTTAACTATGAGTTGAGTGGAAATGTGCCTTCTGAATATTTAATTATTATTTCAGACTTTTAGAATATTTAATTCTGATTATTAAATTACTGGAGTTGAGTCCTAAAAACAATTATAAATTATTTGAAACTGTTATTTGTTTACCCCAATTGCTTAACACGTGCGTTTGTGAGGTTTTTTTTTTTTTTTTTTTTTTTTTTTTTTTTTGTAATCAAAGGTCAAAAATGGAAAATGTTGAACCTGTTATTTCCTCCAACAAAATAAATTGGGAGGATGACAAAATTAATTTTTATTTGAAATATGGCAGGGTAATTGCTATGTAAACAAAAAAGCAGTTAGGAGTTGCAGTTACAAATTTCAGAACTTATGCGCATGCCCAGATGCCTTTTTGGCCAAGTTAAGTCACTTAAAATATTTAGCAAGTGCGAACAGGTAAAGCCTAATTCCGGGTATCCCGCTTCAAAAAATTTAAGTGACTTAAAGTTAAGTGACTCAACTATCCCAGTGCGAACAGGGTAGAAGGCATGAGAGGAGGTGCTCTGTGGATTCAACTATTCGCATGGCAAAGAAGGGGTGTAGGCAGACACATGGAAGAGCCCCTTAAAGTGAATTTTCGCGCCGTTTTCCGGGACTTTCTTCCGCGAATTTTATTAGAATTTTCAGTGGCGTAGGAACTTTGAAAAAACAGGGGGAGCTGGAGCATCAGCGCCGTGCGAAAGTAGGAGAGCGAATGGGGCAGTCGCCCCGGGCGTGGAATTTTAAAAGGCCCCAAATTTATACTACCAACGTCATTTTTTGGCCTGTCAGAAGAAAAAGTTGGGGGAAAGCAGCTCCAAATTGAAACTTTGCCCTAAGCGCAGTTTTCTCTTCGCACGCCCCTGCGGAACATATTGTTAAAAGCTAGTGGCGAGGATCATTTCGTTTGCAGTTTCATTCATTTCGGAGGATTTCTTGTGTTGCACTTTTCACAAACAAGAGTATAGAATAGAAGCATATGAAAAGATCACCGACTTTTTAATCCAGTTTAAATAATTTATATTCGATATATTTGATGACACTTATATTATGGACGATACCGAATAAAATATTCAAAATTCAGGCTTCTCCCACTCCCATTTACCAAAAGTTAAAGTTTTATTTCTGTTGTTTGGCTTACAAATTCTTTACAATCTCTTCCAAATCAATTTTAAAGGCTTCTTTATAAACATGCAATAGCATCAAGTGATTGAGTCTATATTGATACCAGAGTTTCCCCAAAGTGTTTCAGTGGGGCGCTCCGCACCTCTTACCCTTTAGTTTAAAAACAGCGTCCCTCTTGCCCCTCATCCGAACAATTAGCGCCCCTCTTGTTGCTCATTCAAAAAAATAGCGCCCTTCTTGCCCCACATTTGAAAAAACGCATCCCTTTAGCGATAATGACGACGCGCTATAGCGCGTAACTTACGTAAAAAATTGGTGACGGAAAGCAAAAAATAGCCCCTACGCGTCCCACGGGACGCGTACTTTCGTCGAAAAATCGCGAAATAACGATTTAATTTCCGGCAAAATTCGCGAAAAAAATGGCTAATTTCGTTGCAATATTTCGAAAAAACAGCAGATTTCCTCAAAAGAATGTGAAACGATTTTGACGACGAAACGACAAATTTTGTCAAATGATTTGCAAAAAACGGCAAATTTTGCCAAAAGATTACTAAAAACGGCAGTTTTCGTCAAAACATCGCGATAAAACGGCAGATTTCGTCAAAAGATTTGCGAAAAAGCGGCGAATTTCGTCCCAAAATCGTAATAAAACAGTAAATTCTGACAAAAAATTCGCGAAAAACAGCAAAATTCACCGAAAATTCGATAAAAAACGCAAAGTTCGTCAAAATATCCCGAAAAAATGGCAGATTTTGCAATGGAAGATCGCAAAATTATGCAATTTCGTCAAAGGGGCACAAAAAAAGTTAATGCCAGAAGTAAATTTTTCTGTTCTAAATACTAATTTTCCTGCTTCAAAATTGTGTTTTTAATGCTTAAAAAGCGGATTTTCCTCATTCTGAATCAGGGGCGTGCGAAGAGAAAATTGCACCCAAGGCATAATTAGAATTTGACGCCCCCCCCCCCTTCTCCCAACTTTTTCTTGTCACAGTTCAAAAATGACGTTTGTAGAATAACTTTAGCGCCCCCTAAATTTTCACGCCCGGGGCGTTCGCCCCCCACACCTTTTCTGTTCACAATCCGCTTTTGACTGTCGAAAACTTTCTAAATGTGACTTCTGAAAGCACCCGTTTATTAAACAAAAAGAACACTTTATTCAACAAATGTAGTCTTTTTTTTTGTTTTTGTTTTTTCAATAAATCTATCTCGCTCCTGTTTAAAAGAAATGCGAACAATAGTGATATCGTTATATTCTACACTCAACTAAGCATTATTTACTAACTAAATTTGCATCGTGCACATTTATTTTTAAAAAAGTAAAGAAAATTTCTTTGAATAGTTTTAAAAAATTAATATTGGTTTCATCAAAGGATCGCGGGAAAAGGCGCAATTCATTAAAGAATGGCGGGGAAAAGCTTACGAATCGTAACAAAACTGTAATTTTGACAAAGGACTGTGGAAGCAACTGTTAGTTGCACCAAAATGTAGCAGATAAAAGCGTAAATTTTGTCAAAGTACTAAGAAAAAATGCGAATTTTGTCAAAGAGTCCACAGAAACGATGCAAATAAGAATCGGAAAAACTTCGAGTTTTGTAAAGGAACCATCGAAAGGGCGCAAATTTTGTCAAAGGGCCGTGGAAAAAAACGCGAATTTTGTTAAATGTAAGCCGACAAAAAGCGAATATTGTCAAATGACTTCAAAAAATGCGAATTTTTTATTCAAAGGGCCGCTGAAGAAACGCAAATTTCATTAGAGTATAGAACAGACAAAAAAGGCGAATTTCACCAAAGTGCCGCAGAAAAAACGCGGTTTTTCGCAATCTTTTGGCGAAATTTGCCACTTTTGTGATCTTTTAACAAAATTTGTCGTTTTTTCGCAAACTTTTTACGAAATTTGTCGAGTTTTTTTTGCAAATTTTTCCTTTTTTGCGATCTTTTAACAAAACTGGCCGTTTTTTTCGAACCAAACTTTTACCTTTTTTTTTTCTTTAAAATTTTTTTGACAAATTTTTGGATTTTTTTCACGATTCTTTGACGAAATTTCTGTTTTCCATGATTTCTTGAATCGCTAGATTCTAGATTCAACTCTATAAAAGTGCCCTTAAAAATAAAATAAAAAATGCCACGAAGAATGTAAAAAATGCTCTTTTCATAACAGTAGCGCCCTGCCCCTTTTTAAACCTGGGGAAACTCTGTTGATACATTATTATTGGGCGGTGTGTCTGTTTGAAGAAGAGCATTGAAAGCTCTCAGCTGTCACTAATGATATCGAAATAACAATATAAATTCTGCCAAAAAGTAAACTTTAGAAATTAATTTGTTTACTAATTCCTGTGTTGACAACATTTTAATTGTGATCGACAGCGTATTTCTGTCAGTTCCGTTCGGGACTAGTGTTGGTAGAAGTGTCAACGTTGCAGAAAGATTTGTCAAATCAAAATCATCAGCATGTATTCTAAGCTTTTGTTTGAGATCTTCTGCCGGGGTTGAAGCTGTATTCGTGAATATGGATTCGATCTGTATGTGAGAATCAAAAGTTTTTTGACTAAAACGATTTTGTATGCATTAGTAAGGTCAAGTGCAGTGTTAGAAATTAGCAGTCGTTAGTCGTCAAATGCAACTAAAAAATTGAATTTGACGACTAGATCTTGGTCGTCAAATTTGACGCCTAGCTTTTTAAAAAATTTATTAGACATTCAGCTCCGAAAATTTAAAAAAAAAAAAAATGGTCTAGTCTGAAAAATCAGAACTAAAAAAACATCGCAAATTTCGAGAAATAGTCGCAAAAAAAAAAAAAAAAAAAAAAAAAAAAAAAAAAAAAAAAAAATCAATTGCTCGTATAAGAAATTGCCACTTTCGGTAAAAGATGGGAGAAAAAACGATTAAAAAAAAATAACAAAAAAGCAAAAGTTTTTTACACGATAGCGTAAAAAAAGGCAAATTTCTACAAAGTATTGCGAATAGAGATGCAAATTTCGTCAAAGAATCGCAAGAAAAACGCGAATTCCATAAAATAATCGCAAAAAAAAAGTTAATTTCGTCAAAAAAATCTTGGGAAAAAGATGAACTTTGTTATAGAATCGCAAAAAAAATGCAATTTTCTATGAAGGATCATGAAAACAAATCTTAATTTCGTCACAGAATCTTTAGAAAAACAGCTAATTTTGTCAAAGAATTACAGAAAAAATAAGAATCTTGTCATAGGATCGCAATAAAATCTGTTAGTTCCATCAAAGGCTCGCGAAAAAATGCAAATTTCTTCAAGGAATCCCAAATAATCAGTAATTTTCGCCAAAGGGTTTGTGAAAAAAAGACACATAATTAACGGGGGTGGGGGGGTGTTCCCAGCCCTGCAGAAAACAAGAAATTTTGTGAAAAGATTGCGAAAAAATACTGCCCATTTCGTCAACAAATCTCAAAAAAACATGGCAAGGCTTGTCAAAAGATCGAAAAAACGGCAAGTTTTGCCAAATGATTGCGAAAAAACATGACAAAGTTTGGCAAAAGATCGCGAAAAAGGCAAAATATTTAAAAAAATCGCGAAAAAACCAGCAAATTTCATCAAAAGATTGCGAAAAATCGGCAAGTTTCGTCAAAAGATCATGAAAAAAAAGGCCAGTTGCGTCGAAAGATTGCAAAAAGATCTGCAAATTTCGGCGAAAGATTGCGAAAAAATGGCAAATTTTGCCAAAAGATAGCAAAAAACGCCAAATTCGTAAAAGTAGTGTGACCCCCCCCCCCCCCAAAAAAAAAAAAAAAATTGGGAGTGGATTTTTTTCTTGTCTCTGTAGTAACCTTAAAGAAAATTTGATGCGAATTTCAAAATTATTCTTTTACTCCAAATCACTCCAAAATTATATGCAGTATTACAGTAATATTAATATGAATTTTAGAAACTGCAACTAAAAATCTTAATTTGACGCCTAAGGTTTTTACAGTAGTCGTCATTTGACGCCTGCCTTTTATCTCCCATTTTCTATTACTGGTCAAGTGCTTCGCTAAAAACTCAATTTTTCTTATTGTGCTGAAGCGGAAGGATAGCTTGTCTGTTCTTATCTTATTAAAACTATCATTTGTTCGGAGATACTCGTCCTTTCTCCGTGAATTTTCTAGAAAAAGTAAACTTTATTTTTCAATTTCTCTCGAGGGAGCTGAGCCCGTCTGAAAAATCCCAGGGGGAGCCAGAGCTCCCCCAGCTCCCCCAGTTCCTACGCCTATGAGAATTTTATTTTGAAAGCAGAAAAAAATTATGTTTGGATATCACAGGAAAAAAATTTCCTATGTTTTCCAGGTTTTTTAGGATTTTCGAAAAATTCCCTGGATTTTCCCTGTTTTGAGAGGGTATTTTGAAATTCCCTGTGTTTTCCCGGTTTTCCAGGTTTTCCCGGTGGCGTGGCAACCCTGTAAAGATTAATTTTGTAATTTTTGACTGATTTCTTAAATTGATCAAATACTGAGAAAATGGCAACTAAAGAAAAGCTTGTAAATTTGTTGCTATTTAATTTTAGCAAATTTCATTTTTTCAGATGATAGGACATTCATTAAGTTTGCAATAACCATGTTGGGATACTTTTCGGTTAGCCGGCTACAAATATACATCCATATCTATACATTTATTCTACATACATATTAAATATGTGTATGTATACATGCATATATATATACTAGGACTTCCCTCAGAGGGATTAGTCTGAGCGATATTGCTGAGAATACACATTTAATAACTTGCAATAAGTAAAGAAAATGAGATGTTACCTTTAATTGGTCATTCATTGTGATAAACTATAATGATGAAAAAAAGCATATCGAATCGTAGAACTACAAAATCTTGTTGCATATACTATTTTTATAAAAGAAAAGCAAACCATGCATGGATATAAAATTGGAAATATGCAAAATGTTAAAAGTAATACAGAAAATAAAACACCAAATTTTCCTATATTGGAAATATAGCTCTTTGAAATGATGTCATGAGCATTAACAGAAGCTTCGCACCGATTTGAGAAACTATAAATAACATAAACTATTATGTTTGAAGAGAAATGGAGTGTATTTTATATGGTGTGAAATCCGTCCGGATAGTTTATAATGTTGAATATCTGTTTTCCACGGATGCAATGAGGTTGTCGATAAGAGTTAAGGAATCCTTTTTTTTAAAAATTTGTCCTAAACGAGCACTTACATCTTATAAGTTACTGTGATGCCAAAGTTATAGTTTCTGACCCCAACAGTATCCTAGAAATTGCAATATTCTCAATAAATGGGGTTTAAAACTTTTTCTAGAAAAAAAAAATGTTTAATATGTGAAATTAAATTATCGAATGTTTTAGAAATCGTTCATAACGAGAATATTATATCTTAAAAGTTACCACAAAAAAAAAAAAAAAAAAAAAAAAAAAAAAAAAAAAAAAAAGATTTTAAATTTTTAGTCATATTAACATCAAAGAATTCTCAATTTTAGAACTTTTTTGCTCGTGCATTGATGGTGATTATTGTTCCTACGCAAAATATAGTATATTTTGCAGCAAAGATGGTTACCAACATTTTTTGCCCACATTATTTTTTTAATCGGCTAGGTACTCCCAATGCTAACAAAAAACACACAAACGTTAATGCTTTATAGCATAGAAATACAGAATCAAAAGCTATTTATCTCCTATTATATACAAATACATAAATTATCTAATTAGTGGTAGCAGATGAATTTTTAAATATACATAGATCAATATAATGCTTCATTTTTCTTTTATTAGTATTTCTTAGTATTCATTTTTCATTTATTTGTATTATTCAGTAAAAAACTCACTTTCTTAAGCCCGAATTACGTCAAACTTTTTATAAAAGCGCCTAAGTCCATATAACAGCGAAGTATTGTGAAGAGTATTAAATACAAGGTAGTAAGAAACTTAGCCAAACGCAGGTAATAAATCACCAAATATTGTCCTTTTCGCCCTCTCTCCAAATGCATTTTTTTTTGTATATTTAAAAAACACGATTTTGAGTCATCTTATTTAAAATTCAAATAAATAAATGAGAGGAAGCAATAATAGCATAAGTCAAAACATTCATAAGTCAACATTAAGGAATTGTATCGTAGTTACACATGTGGAAAAAAGCTGCTTTCGGCCAAAAAACGTTGTCTTCACTAAATTTGAATCCGATTAAAAAAAGTACCGTGATTAATTAAAATGTTATAGGCAGAGCTGCCAAGTCTCCGGCATTTTGGGTACCGGTATTTTAATACAGAAAATGTTTTATTAAATTGGAACATTCTGCGGATTTAAAAAATAACTTTTCCTATAAGAAAATCCTGCTATGCAATAAGCGAGGGTTTGGCATCTCTGTATAGGAAAATTTCGTAATCTACTTTTTAACCTTAAAAAAAGCAACGACCATTTTTTGGGTACAAAAAGTATTGCTAATTGTTCCATTTTGCATACAAAGTACTGATTGTAATATTGATACATCTATGGTGATAAATTTCCAATAATTTTTCAAATCCCATTTATTTCATTAAAAATATAAATCTTTTATTCATTTAGTTTAAAATAAATGGTTTTAAACTAATTTCATAATACTTTTGAAATATCACTTTTCATTGAAATATTCATACTTAATCCGTAACGTACATAATATATGACTCTGTTATTACATAAGTCACCTTTTTATTATCATAAAAATTATGTTTTTACTGATTTTTATTAACTCAATAGGAAAAATTTTGTGTTTTGAGCAATAGGTGTCCGCATTTCCTATTATTTATTTATTTTAACAAAATTCTTTGTATTTAGAAGAATTTTTATTTAAATAGGAAATCCAGATGTCGCTGTTAATAAAGAAGAAAGTTACAAAAAAGGATACAAAACGAATAGACACATACTATCAAATATGGAAAAACGACGAATCCCAAAAAGACGTCGTATGAAATATCATCTTTTAAAGCAAAAAAACGAGGTCTGATTATCGAGCCTACTGATTACAAAATGTGCATTACATTAAAAAAAAAATGCTGCAAATATTGATTATTTTTTCTTTTGTGCAGTTTTGGCTTTGAAAGGTGCGCTATGTTGCAAAAAGATATAAGCGCCTATGAAAACACACCTGGTAAACTTTCATGCTCAGTTTTACAAATAAATATGGCACATATATGCCCTATATACACCGAGGTACCTAATTGGTGCCAAAATGGCGTTTAGTTGCTTAACATGCTGGTTATCATATAAATGTTATAATAAATTGTTTGTTCTAAAAATATTATCATTTATTGATTGTTATATCTTTTTTAATAACAGGAAATGTTTCATTTATTCCTTTTTTTTCATTTTGAAATAAATAAATAACGTTGTTATAGCATGCTATATGCATCTGGTAATCAAAACAATGTTTTCGCCTAATTGGCATAAAAAATCTCGCCAAACCCGGTGCTTATATCTCTAGTATATTATCTCAAGTATTTTATTTATGTATACTATAGTTGTTTTTACATACCACTTACTTCTTCTGGTATATAGAAATAGGTAAGTGGCTCCTTTATGCAGTATAAATTGTATAAAACTTTAAAAAATAGCCCCGTTGCCCCTTTTTGGATCGAATTAAAAAAAATCAATGTCTAATTCCAGTATTGCTCCCAGGTGTGCATACATACTCCATATTTCAAAGTTGTATGCCAACAGGAAACGGATGAAAAATGGGAAAAAAAATGTCACATATGCACCAGGGTACATAATTGGCGTCAAAATGGCATTATTTTACCTGAGATGGTAACCCGACTTTATTTATTTATCATTTGTTTATTTACTCATAAAATGTTTATTTACTTTCACTTCCTTCTTTTAATTATATAAAATATTTCTTTTTATAGTTATTAATTATTATTATTATTTTATTTACTGTAAGTTCTTTTTGAAAATAGAAAATAATTTAAAAATGTGTATGTAAGCGTTATTTGAAAAGGGAGTTTTCGCCAAATGGGCTTTGAAAAAAATTGCGCCAAATCTGATGCGCTTGTGGTATCCGTGCCGAAAAATTAGTGACCAGAATTGACTTCCATACACAAACAAAATATAAGTTAAAAGAAAACATGCAATGAAAATAAATATAAAGGGAAAATGATGTCATAAAAAAAAACTTTATTTAAAAACGTAATTGTTTCTAATTTTCACACGCGAAATATGTAAAACATTCTTTTAGCGATCAAAAAGTGCTGTTAAGAGATTATCACAAAATCTCAAAATATAAGTTTTTATGACATTTTTTAATATAAAACCATAACAGTTTTATTTTCCTGCATGATCAGATTTTAAAATGTTTTATTGCATTCAATATTTCTGAGTGCGAAAATGATTACTATTTACTCCATGTACTGATTCGGTTATCTACGAAAATGTCCAGCCGGTGAAAATCACGCTCACCAAATTTCTGTGACGTATGCACATAAATTGTGCTTTTTTATCAGTTTTTTTAATATAACTTTTAAACTATTTGGAATAAATTTTTAAAAGTAGGTGCATTCACCAGATTACCTTCATAGGTACCTATTAGTACAAACAGAATCAAAATCCGACAAGTACTTTTTGAGATTTGCTTGACGAAAGAATTTTTTTGAATTTTAATATCGTTACGTATCTCTGAGTATAAAGACTTCGCTTCGCTCAGACAATTACTGGCACACGGCTAACTGAAAAGTACCCATGTTAATTTACTTCTACAACTTAAAAGAAAGAAAATACAATAAAACCCCCATATCACAGACCTTATTTCATCAACTAATGGCTTAGTCACCATACATAGTAGTAGTAATGATGCATTTCCAACCTCCATCTGTAATCAATATCCCCATAATCTGAACATTTTCGGTCGGTCCTGTGAGTGTTCAGATTAGAGAGAGTCCGCTGTAATAAAATCTGCCCTAATGTGACTGAAATTTCCTCTTTATTGATTCATGCAATATTTATGTCCATATTTAAGCCTAGAATATATATTCGATTTTACTGGTGGAATTTACTCTTGCGATTCCGCCATATTCTGACAACCTTCATAAGCCTTCTGACAATGCCAGTAAATCCAATTTCCGCAGGAGAAAATTTCCACCAGTAAATTTGTATAGAAATTTGCATCCTAATTTAAGCGCCTTATTCTTGCAAAATTTCTGTTTTAAATACGGAAAAAAAATCTATTCGTTTTTAGTGACGGGAATTTGTTCCGGCATTAATCAGGCCCTGACCAGTGGAGACAAACAACAGTTGAATCTCAGTTACTTCGCTACAGGGGCCGCTACCGGGTCGCTACAGGGGGTGAGGGGATCCTCCTCCCCCCCCCAAACATTCGCAAATGTTGTTACACTTGGCAAATTTAAGACTTTTATGGCAAATTTAATTAAAATTTTAATAAAAACTACAATACATATCCTATTTTTGATAGAACTTACAAAAGTTACAACTCTAATTGGGAATATTTTTAAACTTTTTACAAAGAAGAACTGTATTACATATTGTAAATGTGGTAACTTGGCAAAATTATAAAAAGAGTTGGCAAATTTGAAAATTTGACTTGGCAATTTAAGGTCTTCTCCCCCACCAATAAAAAGTCTTAGCGATGGCCCTGCTTCGCTAGCGATAATTTCATTGTTCTATGCATATCTTGCTAGGTGGGGCTTGTTGTGCTTAAGCCATTTGGTAGACTTCGACCTAGCTGAAACTGTTCTATGCATACCGAGTGTTAGAAAACTTCGGTGCGGAAATAAAACGCGATAGAAAATTATCTATGGTTCGGAGACATGCGGTTTGCAAATAAATATTTAGCATGATATGGGATTTTGCATGTCACCAGAAGAAAAGAAAAAAAAAAGCTCAAAATTTGGACAATAAATTGCACGATTGTAGTTAATCTCATAAAATAAATCTATATTACTTGCACAAAGCAATATTTAGATACAAAAACTTTAAAGGTTACCGCATGTACATTTTTTTTTAACCAAATCTTGCGCTGTTTCAGCAGTGTAAAAATTATTCAATGGAATTATCTGCAGTAGCGTTCTCTGTTGTCAATTTTTTTTTTCTTTTTTTTTTTGTAGGTGTCTTTACAAAATCCTGTACCACATTGAATATAGTATACATATCTGCAATCCGCATATCTCTCCGACCCATCAATTATTTTTTATCGCGTTTTAATTTCATACCGATGTTTTGAAATACCCGATGTATTTTTTTCAATTAATTATTAAAAAACTATATCTAGCTATAAACTAATTTGTTCAGCTTTATCTCTATTTAGATCTGGGTGTATGCTCTGTCCATTGTTTGTGTGTTTTGGGTCACACTAGCCGTTCTGCCAGCTATCGTCGTGCTAGTAGTGTCTTCTTCAACGGAAAATACTATATGGACAGGTAAGTACAGAACAATTTTAAATTCCTGTAAAAAACAGCTAAAATTGACGGACGCTTTTTTTTTTTTTTTTAAGAACTGCAGAAGTGGATTTAATGATTTTTTAAAAAACATTTTAAACAGTTAAAAAGGCAACATTTATCCGATCTAAAATATAGGTTTTTAAAAGATAACTGATTATTAATGGATTTTCCAGTAAAATAAAATTAACAATAGTCTAGTATGGCAAAAAAAAAAAAAAAAAAAAAAAAAAAAAAAAAAAAAAATATTGAAAATTTTTTTTTAGTAAATTCGTCGTCAACGTCTTTTTCTCGTTCTCGAGAAAAATACGCATCAATATCATTTGTTTTTCACGGGATTTTATAGCTATCGTTGCTCGTTAATTTCAATTTACGAAAAGACTTCCTATTTTAATTCACAAATTATATTCAGAGAGTATTTCTAAAATAATGGACTCTGGGTTATTTTTCCCTTATCAAAAGAGTGATTATACCAAATTTCATGTCTTAAAATTTTCGATGGAATCTTCCGTGATCACGTTTCCTACCATTCGATGATGGGTCACATGACGGGGCAAAAAAAGTTCTGAATATTTGATCCCCACTTTAACACCCTCAAGGATAAAAATTTTTAAATCGCTGAAACACGTCTTTAATTATTTTTTAAATAGATTTTTTTTTCTGCTGTTTCACGCTACTTTTTACAACGACGGCTAAGATGTTCCAAATGTTCTAAATTGTTTGATCCCCCTTTTAATTCCCTCAGGGGGGGGGGCAATTTCTAAAGTCACTGAAATACGTGTTAATTATTTGTTCAGTATATTTAATTTCTGAAATTTCACACTGCTGAGGTATAGGAAGATGTTCCAGAATTTTCGACCCCCCCCCCGTTTGCCCCCCTTAGAGAGTGAATTTTCAAAAATCCCATCTTACTCGGGAACTGCAAGAAGTGTAAGTCACCGATTTTGACGAAAATGGCATCGTTGGAAAGATCTCATCGAGAGCAAAAAAAAAAAAAAAAAAAAAAAAAAAAAACTCAATGGAACTACCCGTCGCAAATGAGTCGTTATCGAGATATCCGACAATTTATGTCACGTAACTAGTGTATTACTTAATGGGGGACCGCAAAAAAAATTTAGTCTCAATTTTAACTAAAGTGGTATCGTTGAAAAGATATCATCATGAGGATTAAAAAAATCACAGGAATCACCCGTCGGAAATGAGACGTTTTCGAGATATCCGACAGTTTGTGTAACATTGCTAATGCACACTGCTGGGAAACTGCATTAAGTAACAGAAATTGTCGGATATCTCGAAAACGGCTCATTTCAGATGATTAGTTCCATTGAGTTTTTTACTTCTCACAATGATATCTTTGCAACGACACCATTTTTATCAAAATCGAGAAAACAATTTTTTTCGGTCCCCCATTAACTGTGCACTAGAACAGTAAGCACAAGCTACGTGACATAAATTATCGGATATCTCGAAAACGGTTCATTTCCGACGGGTAGTTCTATTGAGTTTTTTCTCCCTCATGATGATATCTTTTTAACGATACCACTTTCGTAAAATCTAAACTAAAATTTTTTGAGGGCCACCCATTAAGTATGCACTAGTTAAGTGACATAAATTGTCGGATATCTCGATAACGGCTCATTTGCGACAGGTAGTTCCATTGAGATTTTTACTGCTCTCGATGAGATCTTTCCAACGATACCACTTTTGTCAAAATCGGTGACTTACACTTCTTGCAGTTCCCTAGTTAGTGCACGCTTACATAATAAGAAATATATTTTCCCCAATTTTCATGTTTCTACGTTCAGTAGTTTTGGCTGTGCGTTGATTATCAGTCTGTCAGGACAAACTATTTTATATGTGTATAGATTAGTGGGTCACTTTTAATAATTTAACTAATGATTTATACTTTCAGGTCGACTATTCCTTCCACTGGCGTGTTTCCTCCTTTTTAACGCAGCTGATCTGGTCAGTCGACTGGTAGCCCAGGTGATAGCTATCGTAAGTATTATTTTCATACTTTTAAGTTTTTTGCCAAACAGTGCACGAGTGAGGTCTCAAATCTCTTACTCAACCAGGGCCGTAGCTAAGGGGGGTGTAATGGGTGACTCAGCCTCCCCTGGAAAAGATCCCAAAGTCACTCAATGAATCTCTGTTCCGAAAATCCAAATGAAATTGTGTTCAAAAATCTAATTTAGCTTTGAGATCCTTTTACAGTTTTGCAGAAATACTGAATAGTAGCTAAAATTAGTCGTTGGAGGCCACCGTAATACTTACCCATCATGGATATGCATATAATATATGAAAATAAAACGTGTGTAAACTGTATACAAAATGCATTGCAATTCCAAAACAAAACTTAAACGTATATTTAAATATTTTTAATATGCATAGTAATGCTCTATTAATGATTTGCTGACGAATCAATTTCGACAAAACATATAAAACGCCAAACTACTCAAGTGGTACCGAATCGGTAAAAGAAACATCCTTATAACTCCAAAAATAATCATATTAACTAACAATTTGCTGCGTCGGTTTAAGTGTCTCATTTCCATTTAAAATATATCTTTGAATTGAAATTTGAATGAAATACAGGGTCATGAAAAATCGAAGAATGTGGAAAACAGGATTACAAATATCTCGGCAACTAACAATTCGATCGACTTCGTTCTTTATGCAAAATTTGTGTTATTTTATTGCCTTTTATGTCCACTCCTTAAAATAAAAAAATTCGAAAATTTTTATGTACCTTTCATAAGAACGAATTTTTTGAGAGTCCGATAAAAATAGTTCCGGATAATCGAGGTTGCTGATATTCAATAGGCTTCGTCCCATTCTTACATACTAAATGCATACAGAATTTCAAGTCTTTGTCTCAATTTGTTCGGGAGATAGAGCGTTTACAGACGCTCAGGACGGACAGCAAATTTTTTTTTCTAAAAATATGTTTTTCGGAATCTCCAGCGTCTGAAACGTGTAATTCCGTCAAAAAAATTTTTTTCGATTTTCGAAACGATTGCAAGACTTACTCTATACTATGTATGATGGGTAAGTAAAAATGGTGTTTCAACACTTGCTCATCCTATTTGCACCTATCAAGCTAACATGATGCACTATGCATATTGCACTAGTTATATTCTAGAATTTTTCATTACCCTATTCATTCTTAGTATAAAATGAAGTTATGACAACACTTAATAAGAAACATTACGTACAGTGTGAATAGGCACTGATTTATCTTTCTGCATCATAGAGAAAGAGAGAGAAATTATGAGCCCCCCCCCCCCCACTATTATTTACTTCTAGCTACGGCCCTGTACTCAACAATGCAAAAATTTGTCTCATTAGGTGCGTTCGTAATTATATAAATACGTAGCACCTATAGTTGTCGTTCAGTCCGTCCGTCTGTATATAACAGAGCAAAAACTTATCCAACCGAATCATTAGCTACATGCGAATAGCAGAGGTTTCTTACATTTCCTGGAATTAATTATTTCTTTCCTAGGCTTTGGAGTACATTTTAGACTTTTCCCTGAGTAATATAAACACTGTTACTTTGTCAACTTCTCTTTTTGTGCAGATTTTAATCAAATGTTTTTTGTATGTTTTTATATACATTTTCTCTTTTTTCAATAACATATCTAGCACAAAAGTTTTACCATTTTTACTTTCTTCTATCTTCAATAGAAGAAAGTATTGTAATCGAAATTTTTTTTCGACTTCCGGTTTTCGACGGATTTACACGTTTTAGGGGTCAGAGATTCCAAAAAACATGTTTTTACAAAATGTCTGTCTGTCTGTGTGTATGTCGCTATTCTACCATCAAAAAGTGTATGAAGTTATGCATAGAATTGAACCAAATTTTTTGTGAATGTTTTTGGCTGTGGCAAGCAGGTCCTCCTTCAGTTTTGAAATGTTCCGCCGGAAGGAGGCGCTGCAATCGCGATTTTTGCGCCATTTTCAATATTGTACCAACCAAAAGTATATGAAGTCATGCATCGAATTTAACCAAATTTTTTGTGTATGTGTATAACTATGGCTAGTTGGTCCTACCTGAATTTGAAAAAAAATCCGTCGGAAGGGGGCGCTGCAATCGCGATTTTTGTGCCATTTTCAATATTGTACCAACTAAAAGGCATGAAGTTATGCATCGAATCGAACGAAATTTTTTGAGTAAGTGTATGGCTATGGCTAGTTGGATCGTCCTGAATCTGAAAAAAATCCGCTGGAATGGGGCGCTGCAATAGCGAATTTTATACCTTTTTCAATATTGCACCGTATAAAAGTGTATGAAGTTAGTTTTAGAACGGAACTAAATTTTTCGTATTTGATAAATTTTGGTAAGGCAAGTAGGTCCTCCCTGAATTAAAAAAAAAAAAAATCTGCCTATCATTCTATTGTTTATCGGCTCGTGCAGAGACGGAAATCGTTTTTACTCCGATTATTTGATTGAAGCAGAAATTTATGAGAGAAAATTATTATTTTATATAAATATATTATAATTATAATATATAATTAATATAATTATATAAATATATTATATTTATAATATATTATAAATATTTATATTAAGATGAAAATCAAAGTTGGCATGGTATTGAATTAAAATTATTAAAGCATTAAAATGAGTAACTATTTTTTTTTAAATATTAAAATGTACGTATGAGATAGAAGAAAGTTTTGGGATTGATACATCCAACTAGTTTAAAATCTGTTATAACATGCATTAAACATTAAATTTCAAAATTAGGTATGTGAGCTACAATTTTTTTTAATTCATAAGGTTTTTTTTTCTTTTTCTCACAGCCAGAACGTTTCAAATACATCACTTTCATATTGACGATCCTACGTTTTGTGTTTGTACCATTAATGATGCTGTGCAATGCCCATCCACGACACCATCTGCCTATTGTGTTCCATAGTGACGTCGATTTTATTATCATCACTGTCTTCTTCGCTTTCACGGGAGGTTATCTCTGCACCATTGTTCTCACTCAGGGGCCAAAGTATGTATATCTTTTTTATAGAATTTAACCCTTTAACTAATAAATTTTTTTACCAGAAATGTTTCCAAAAATGTCATATTTTTTATTGCATATAATCAAACATCATACTTGATAGAATACAAAAATGCAAGATTTATTTTTATTATTACCGTAATTAATGATATAAAATGATTTTTTATTTCAGAATTTAGAAACACAAATATCCTAAATGTTTGCTTTTTGCAACCACCTCTGTATGCAATGAAGACTGTTTTACAGATTTTACAAAAATTTAATGCAAACAAACTTACCATAAATTAAAACTTCTCAGTTTCAATTGATGTTTTTTATTTAGAAATCTTTTTTTGCGTAGTACAATTTGAAGCAAGGTGTAAGGCAAAGTCCCACATCGCAATCAAGATGGAAATGCCGAGTTTCTTTTCTGATTCTCTTCCCATTATCATTTATTCTGTAATACCAAACTGCACATTGTCTTGTATGTCTCAATTTTTTATCTGTGGGAGGAATAATTTCAAGAAAATGTCTCTTTGTCAATCAGGGATTTAGTGGAGGGTATACGGAGGTATATGCCGTAATACCTTCTGCATATTTTAAAGGAGCACCTATTCTCCCCTCTGTTCTCCCCCCCCACACACACACCGAAACCCTCTGTTTCTCAAGAAAGCTATAATATACACACTCAAGGGTATACTCTCTGCCTTGAGCGTATAACCTCTGCTTAGAGCGTATATCCTGAGTTTACGACTACACCCTTGCTGTCAATCTAAGAGGATTAGGCTCAGACCCCAGTTGTCCACATCTGAAATTTATTCCAAAATGATATTTTTTGGCAATTCGATCAAAGAAGAGAAAATATCAATTTTCGAAAGCAGTACAGGCAAAGCAATTTGGGCCAACTTCTAGTTGCCCGAACGCTGTTCGGACAAATCAGTTAAGGGGTTTAATTGATTCTGTGTTTTCAATCCAAAATTTTTTGCCACAAACAAAAAATAAATTTCATCTCTCAATGCATAAAATTTTTGTATATTCTTATTAGCCATCCAGTTCTCACATACGAACAACTAGAGCAAGTTTTATTTCCTTAATTGTTTTTTTAGTTATTTAGCCTTTAACCTCTTCCGAAGCTAAAATAATAATGCAAATACATATTTATTGTTTTTTACAAACAAAATGACATCATAAATGGCAGAAAAAATATCTGTTCTGAAATTGATCCTTTACGCATTTAGTAATTCAGGTTGTAACACCTCCAGTCAGTGTTGTGCAGTAGCGGAACGAATTTTAGAGACAAGAGGCTGGTGTTTAGATTTCTCTAATATTTATTGAATCAATACAATGAATTCTAAGTCCGGTTACAACATATATATAATTGGTTCTATCCACCAAAATAGAGTTAGTTGTTAGTCCTTTTTAGGAGGGCTTTACCACCACTCGTCACAATCAAAGTTTCTGTTCAGAGGTGCTCTGCACTAGTCCTTTTTTCCCGGGTGCTGACTGCCCCATCTCCGCTCTTAAGAGTCTAGACTACACCGTCTAATCTCTGGCTGCATCTAAAAGGGAACTATCTTTTCCTTCGCATCCGCTTTGTTTTTATCCTCAATTCTCCCATCTATCATCTTCCTGACAGGTACGCCCTATCGCTGTTTCCGCTCTGTTACTGACTTTCGATCATATAGATCATGTATTTACTTTCAGTGGAAGAGAGATTTCTCCAACAGATGAAATCGCAGCGAAAAGTGGTTTCCCACGCAATCTCACAGGCTTACCCTATGGGGGGGTCCTAGTGACAACACAAAGGCCATATGCATTGGCTAGAAAAGTTTCTCTAAAGTGGCCTTTAGAATCGGCTGTCTTCTAATGTCCATTTCGATGATGGAGAGAGATGTATACCTCTGTTTGGGGATTCTGATGGTTTAGCAAACGTGGGGGGTATTTTTTAGGTCTGTGAGAACTGAATTCCTCACAAGGTTAAAAAATATGGATCTAAAACACCAATTTAATAACCATTAACCTAAATTAATGCAATTGCAAATTAAAGAGTTTTAAACAAGTAAATAATCTACAAATTCCTAAACATTTTTATTGAAAAAGATTTAGGTTAAATAATTATGAAAATGTGTCACTTTTTTGGTCAGACTGTCTTTTTGGCATTTTGCAAATTTTGATGAAAATAACATTTGTTTTAGGAGGGATTCAGCTTATGCAGCAATTTATTTGTTTGCTTTCACTGCAAAAAACATTCAGCTATTAAGAAATGATGTAAAAAAAATCTGACATTTTAGTTTTTATAAGGAAAAGAACAGAAGTCCTCAGATGGAGACCAAAGAAGTTAAATAAATCTAATGTTATTCTTTGCAATCCCAAGCCTTTTCCCATTATCATAGACTTCCAATTTTTTCTTATAAAAAACAGTAAGCATCTTACTCAAATTTCAGGTATCTACGTAGAAATTTCAGAAACAAAAATTTTAATATTAGTTTTGGTATTTTTATGTTAGCCAGGTATAAATAGTGTTTTTTTTTTCTTCTTCTTCTTTTTTTGCCAACAGCAGCTTTTACTTTCTGTTTGTGTAAATTTGAAACAATTTTTTGATATTCAAATAAAATTTTTTGTTTTCTGGTATTATTTCTCATTTATTTATTTATTGTATTTTAATGAAATGAGAGAAATGCATGTATCTTAAATGTTTCTAATATATATATTTTAATGAGTATTTTAAATGGATTAAGGGAAAGGTTTGTAGTTTTAGTGAAAGGAATGCAATGAGAATGATACGGAGACTTCTGGTGTTTTATCAGATTTTTAATCCTCTGATGGTCTTGCAAAAGGGTAAAATTGTAATTTTGTTTTTTCCTCATTTTGTTTTAAATTCTAAGAAAAATATGATTCCTTCAACATTATATAAAAAAAACTTAGTGAACGTAGTACGTGCCAAACACTTTGAGGGTTAAAGTGCCGTATTTTTCTTTCATAGTTTTAATCTGTGTCTAAAAAATATTAGATATTGCAAAAAAAATAAAGAGCACTGATGTCATATTTTTTAAGAATAAAGATTGAATATTTACCTATAAAAGCAAAGTTTTAATAACTGTGCCTTTTATTGAACATGAACAACTTTAACATCAGATACCACTTGTTAGTCATGGAAAAAAAAAAAAAAAAGTTATTTATTTCTCTTAATGGAATGTAAAACTGTTTATAAATTCAAAATGGTTTTTTTCCTGGCGCATACATGGAATATTTTTTAACCATTAATATAAGGTACCCTGGGGTAATAACGCCACGTTAAGGTTTGACCAATTTTCACGGCTCAGTTTTAGTTTGTATTTTTCAAACAAATATATGATTCGATACAGCAACTCACTGACTATCTATATAAAAAAAATAATTTAACAGATATGTATTCATAAAACGTAATGGCGTGATTTCTTGACCAATGCTATTTGACGTCATTACCCACGTGGGTAATAACGCCATGCAAACAAAACTATGAAATAAGATGGAATAATTGCATGTAGATTGCCCCATTCTAAAAATACAAACTCTAAAAACTTAGAAATTGACAAATTGCATTCTAAGCTATTGAAAATGTTCAGTTTTTTGTGAAAGTATAAGAAAAATAAAGGTGTGGTGTGGGGGGGGGGGGGGGAAGGATGAGGCAAAAGAATATCAGACCGTGAGCTTCGTTTTGCTTAAAAAGGACCGCTTAAATAGAATTATTAGAAACATTGCACAGTTTTAACTGTGTTTATTTGAATTAGTATTTAGGATGTAGCTCGGCCACTGTAGGGAATCAACCGGGATATTAATGCCAAGGATTGGCGTTATTACCCCGTTATAGTTATTGCGCTGTACATTTTAAATTACAAATTATCTCGAGAAGATATCCAAAATCTTCAACAATATTTTGAAAGTCCATGAAATGTACTAAAAATTTATGTAATTAACAAAGTATTTCTGGATAAAAAAATAGTCTTCACATCACAAAACGTATCTCGCAAATTTTAGATCAAGCGTTAATTTTAGTTGCTTGTAAAAACAATAAGACCTAAAAATGAAACAAATTAACTTGAAGCTGTTTTTTGCGATTTATATGACTCAAAACCCTTCTGCGCAGAGCACATGGGTGTCATTTACCAGATTATTTCATAATTATGCAAAATATTAGCACTTGGCGTTATTACCCCGCCTGGCGTTATTACCCCACACCACCTTAAATGTTTTTATTCAGAAAGTATAAAATTCAATAACATTTTTTATTTTTCATTGGAGGAAGATCTTTCAGAAATTGCCATCAAAGTTGCTGTTTATAGCCAAACTTCTGGACACAACAGCCTGATAAATATCATCTTGAACCAGAAATCACTTATAACTCAAGATGTAATACATCTATCAAAAAAGCACAAATGTAATTTGATATAGAACCATTTCAGCAATAATATCAGTGAATATGTCAGAAAGAAATAATAAATTACATTATTGAACTCCCTTAAGGAAACATAGTATATTAAAAATATACCAGAAATCAAAAGGAATCTCTCTATTATATATATAAAATAAATAAATAAATAAATAAAGTTGTCCTTGTTGCAGTAATTGAATTTTTTGATCTAGAATCTTCCTTTGTAAATATTAAGAAAAATACTACACACAAAAATATGATAATTAATGCTATTATAGAGAAATGTTCGGTAAACACACCAAAGCCGATAGCTTGTAAATCAAAGACTTGTTTTAAGAGATTTTAATGTTAAAGTTGTTCAAAATCGTTCCATTAAAAAAGCTTTATGAGGGGAAAAACTATGCAGAGGTATTTAACAATTTTTTCAAAGGATATACATTGGAAGCTCCTAGTATCTAGACTGTATTTATAATTATTATTTTTTTCATTTTATTCATTTTTTGAAGATTTATTTCCATTTTAAATCAAATTTTCAGCATTTCCCGAAATATTTTTTTACATATTTTAGTAAAGGTTCTTACTATAAAACAGAAAAATACTATGAAATTAGAATTAATTGATTATGCGTTAAAAAGAGAAAAATATTGAAAATTACATTATAAAAATTGTTTCTAAATATGAATATGTAAAAAGAAAGAAAACTATAAAATAATGAATTATCCAATATGTGTTTAAAAGCAGTAAATGCCGGTAAAATTATGTGCTATTTCAAATGGCCAAATAATATTGCCAAACAATTTAAATTAAAATATATATTTACATGTTTATGAGAGATTTATTTAATATTTCAAGATGATTTTTTTCACTATTGTTGCCAATTCCAAGACAACACAAATAATAATATTGCCTTACTATCGATAAAAATATTTTCAGGTGGGAGAATATTACAATGAGAAAGAAAAGTTGAAAATCACGTGAAATTTAAAAATTACAATTAAGATCATTTTCTTAGTTTTATTAAAAAATTCCGGGGAACAAAGATTTTATTGACTTAGTTCATTTTATATTAGCTAATTTTCATATGTTTAACTAATCTTATTTGATCAAACACGAAAACAGCAAATAACAATATCTGATTTGGCCTTAAAATCCTACAGTAAAAGACAAATGCAAACTCATTTACATGGATACTAATGCTTTTTAAATTATAATTCAATCTTCCATAATATTTTTAAAGCTTATCAAATTAACAGAATTTTTACAGTCTGAATGGGGGTTGGCAAGCATAGCTTGTATAGGGCAGAGCCTCCTAGTCACGTAAAAGATCAGAAACGTGGGAGAACAAGTGAAAATCGGGAACTTTAAGAAGTCTGAATAAATATTAACACATTATGCTACAATAGACAAACTCTTTCAAAATTAAAAGCAAACTTAACATATTTATTTTCGTACAAATAATAAATTTTTACAGTAAAATTATTGTTTATTTACAATATTACTTTCTTCCAGGCAAGTGCAAGAAGAATATTATGAACAAGCAGGTTCCCAACTGGCTTTCTTCTTGGGAGTTGGACTGATGCTTGGATCTGTATCATCATACGGCTTGGTCAAACTTCTCTAATTTATTACCTCATTAACACAAAATTGCATGTTATGTATGATAAGGAGCACAATGAACTTAAGGCACCATCAACAATGAAGAGCAAATGTGTAAATATGTAGGAACTGAAAGACAAATGTGTATATTATATAGAAATTTATGTGAATAAAACTTTTTATGTATAGTAAAATATATAAAATAATACACTTGAACTAACACCTGAAAACCAACAACACATATTAAGACAAAATTATGGGATTATTACAAGAATAGAATTCAGAATTCATACAGAATTGAGAAAAAAGCCTAGAAAATTTTTAAAGAGTTCAATTGTTGCCATATGTGTTCATGTATGCCATACCTTGTGTTAGAGGTCTGCATGGACTGGAATTTCCAGACCTGGGCTCGGCCCACCTGAATGAAGGTTATTTTGGCCCAGCTTCATCTGGCTCAATACAATTTCTACTATTTCCAAAAAATTCTGATTTTTATCATCCTTTAAAGAATACTGTTTACATATTTTTGTGTTGATTTTACAATATATTTTACAGAAAATATACTATAGCAACATTAATTATTACTTAGATTCTTAGACTTTCAACATTCAAACATGGATACATTAAAAAATTAACATGGTTTAGAATAAAAGGGTTGGTTGGTTGGTTGATTTTTGACGTCCGATTATCTGCGCTAGGGATATAGGACCAGGGGGGGGTGCCCTTCGTGGGGGTCTTTCTAAGGGAACCTAACCCGTATTTACACAAGGTTCGAAGAAAACCACGAAAACTCCGAACGGTTAGGCCGACAGCCACGATTGGGTTCGAGCCCAGCACCTGCCGTCTACCAGTTGAGAGGTCCCAACCTCTCGGCCACTGGTGGGGCCTAGAATAAAAGGGAAAAAGAAAGTTTCAACCATCATAACTTTTGAAAGTGTATAACAAAAAATAGATTTACGAAAATATTTCTATATCATTTATTAAAGATTTTCTCAAATCCAAATAAGCTATTGATACATTTCCAAATTCATGTCACTTCTTCACACATAAGATTAGCAGGTGTTCTTATTCAGAAACTATACAATCTAATGGCATTAACCATTTTTTGATGCAAGCAATATGTCTTTGACAAAATACTGTCAAATTTGGCATTTTGAATTGAATTTTAGAAAGCGACAGCATGGGAAGGCAGAAAAATCTGCAGCCACTTGACAAGAATCTCTTACATCTTAACAAGTAATGTATTTACCAAAAATGGAAAAGCTATTAGATTCCAAATCAACTTCAATTGTCAGGCTTGTCAATTTTATACCTTTACAGTTAAAAATTAGCCAAAAATGAGTTAAAGTTTAACATTGTTGAGTAGTGAATTTAAGAACTACCTAAAAGAACCACCAAGAAGTATATTTCCAAAAAGATTATGTTAACAGAAGTTCATTATCACTATTAATACTTTTACAAAACATATTGTTTACCCTACACAGCTTGAGAACAATTAAATCCAATTCTGTCCCAGTTAGACTATGTATAAAAACAATGTAAACCTGATCTTGGCCTGGCAGGAGCCTGCTGAAAAAGTATTAAGCCCCGGTTAGACACAATGTAACTTTTTGATGCCAATCTCGAAACTGGACAATTTACATTTCTGTATTGATGTTGTCAAACTAGCATCGGCTTTAATGCAGATTTATATTTATTCTTGTTAAAGCCATATTCATTGAAAATAGCTCATATTTTATCATTTTTAGTTGTTGTGAAATCTATGTATCAGTAAAATCATGTATCTTTTCGTGCTTCTGTGCATCATTTTACTGAAATCTTTGCATTAAAAAATATAATTTTTGTAACATTTTTTCTCAACCCGGCCTGTATGGCCTGTTCAATTTTTTTTGTCAAAAGACTCATGCTTTTGCTGACCGGCCTGTATGGCCTGTTCAATTTTTTTTTTTTTTTTTTTTTTTTTTTTTTTGTCAAAAGATTCATGCTTTTGCCGACTCGTCTCATTCATTTTGTTCGTCAGTTTGACCTGTTGAAAAAAAAAATTTGTTCTAATTCTGCCACCGGTGTGAGTGCAAACCTCTACCTTGAGTAACATGTAATGCCTCATTTATGCTGTAAGTACAAGTAACTCTGAGAGAGCCAAAGAAAGTATTTTCAAGGATACAGAAAATGTTTTTATACAAGACATTTTCTCCCAATCCATATATGAAAATTCTCCAAAATTTTGCACAAATCTTTATTACCATAGGTTTAAAAAAATATATTTTTTTAAATAAAATTTCTCAACTTATGGTATGTATGGTACATATTATTCTGAGATTAAATTTGTTAAGATTGACATACAAATCTTTCTATTCATAGTGATTTTTTTTTTCTATTTTAGGGAATTATGTAATTTATTGATGTAATGGAAATCAATTGTATATTTTTCTGCAAAATTTCTCCAGATGGCTAAAATTTCACCTGATCCTAGATCAGTGAATTGGACATATTTTGCATCCCTAAGTACCTCAACAGACAGTGTTTTTTGTTTCATAAATCTACCCTGATCTTTAAAAAAAAAAAAAAAAAAAAAAAAAAAAAAAAAAAATCTACAAGTTGAATGTAGATTCTGCCATTGCAGAATTCAGTTTTGCCTCCGATTAGAAAGAAAGAAAGAAAAAAAAATCGATAGAGGTTTTTTTAGAAGGGCGACCCCATTTAGATTGCAATGAACTAACTTCATTTTTCTTGTGTTTATCAATATAATAGCAAACAGAACGACATGAAATACCCAATTGATTAGCAACTTCGCTCTGAGACATTGGAATTGTGGAATAATAAAGAAATACAATTTGACGTGTTACTTCTTCATTGACTAGATTCATTCAAAACAGATTTTTTCTTTAGTTTAAACGCTTTTTTATAGACTCTGAGAAAAAGGAAATGCATTTTAACAATAAAACGAGTGGAATCACGTCGAATTCAACGAATTAAATGCTTAAAATGCCCGATCGATTTGGTTTTTTAAAAAAAACAAAAGTAATTTCATTATTGTATCAATATATAATAAATATATTTCCAAACTTAATGTCAAGTTTGCCAGTTACAATTTTGCATGCAAATATTCGCAGATCTTCAGTTAAAATTGTAATCTGAGTGCCGGCGAAATCCAGAAATTTTATTTTGTATGCACTCACAAAAAAATAGTTTTATAAGAAAAAAAAAAAAAAAAAAAAAACCTAATTTCATTTTTACTATGACATTATTTTCACTAACTGAAGTCATCTGAAAGTAAAATCTCAACCTCAGTGTCCATAATGAAAAGAAATATTGAAATATAATATCGTTATGAGTAAAAATGCGATGTTTTAAATAGTGACGTCATTTTCTCTTCAAATATTTTTAAAAGTTATTGTTATTAGTAATATGAAAAAGGCATCCGTAATAATATTGTATTTGATTGATATTGTAATTTTATTATCAAGAGAAAAGCTAAACTGAATCGCCACCATTTTGAAGAAATATCGTAAAAAAGCATTTAAAATTAAAAATAAAATATAAAAATGGAAATAAATTAAAAAATAGCTAAAATGGGCACAACTACAAATAAATAGCTTTTATTTAAAAAAATAATTATTAAAATCGGTTGCGTAGAAAATTCAGGGCTGATGACACGACATTTTCAGCTTGTCTGATAGAAATAGCATCAAAGGCTTAAAAAAAAAAAAAAAGAAAAAAATAAAAAAAAAAATAAATGTTAACACTAGGAGTAGACATAAACATTCAAATTACACAAGTTTTGTTCTAAAACAGATTCCTACTACCACTACAAAAGAAAAAAAAAACTACTTCACTTTCATTTTGAAGAAAATAGCATTAAAATGACTTGAAATGGAATAGGTAATTTTTAAGATGAAAAAATATTTTTTTGTTTAGACAAGTATAAATAAAATTGTTAATTTAATGAGCTTGAGTCTGTCTGAGCCTGAAGGCTGGTATATAAATACAATCTAAGCCCGTATCAAGCCTGGACTAAGACTTTTGGGGGCTGAGTCCATCTCATGTCTATTGTGTACAGCAGAAATCTCACAAAGGACATTATTTCAATATTAGAGATTAATTAGCAGCTTAAATTTATATTTTAGCAGTTTTTAAATTTATATTTTACATAATGCTTTCCCTGTTCATAGCTTTTCTGTTGAGCTGATTCACTTTCTATTAATAAATGCTTCATCCCCTTTTATTTAATTTAGAAGAACTACTTGAATTTCAGAGGTATCTGAAAATAGTAATAATAATAATAATTGAATCTATTTTAAAATGTTTGCAACTGATCAAACTAAAAAAGCTTAGATTTATAATATAAGTTATAAGGAACATACCTCAATAATGTTATAAAAAATAGCAAAACCCATGAAAATATGGAATTTGAAATAGATTTTATTGCAGATTTTATTCTGTAATACAATTTTCAACTGCTAAACAGAAAATTTCTCTTTTATTCTTTTCAATCAATTTTAACAAATAATTTACATTTCTTTGGTAAAAAAATCATTTAGCTAGGTTAGAAAGTTTTTTCATTATATAGATAATACAGATCCCCTCAATTCTGCACAACTTGGCATCAGAGGTTGTGCAGATTTCTAGTCATTGCTTTATTTACATTTTTTAAACAGTAATTTAAGTGTAATGGTGCAATTGAGATTATAATAAATGTTTGCAATGTAATAAAATATTAAAAAAATTAAGCAAAATAATAAAAAAATAAGATAATTTAAAAAATGATTAAATTAAATGTGAAGTACATAAATAATAATATATAATTAAGTATGCATAATAAAGATGAAATGCATTTTTCTTAAATTATTCAATGATACTTTCCTTTTAAAGGTACCTTATTAATTCACATTAAAACGTTAAGAAAGAAACAAGTTGAAGAAAACAAGTTTTTTTCAAGTTGAGAAAAAAAAAAAAAAAAGGTTAGAAGAGGACAGTAAAAGAAAAACCTACCACTTTCAAAAGTCAAGCTTTTTTCCAAGACCACTGCAACCAAACTGTTCTTGTTGCTCAGGTGTAGGATCACCCAGCTCAGGTGGAAGATGCAAACGCTAAATGAAAAACAGTAAATACTTTTAAAATCAAGATTTTTCTATATTTCCATACCTTCCAAGGTCATGCATTTAGCATAGATTATGCAACACTTTCCAACATGAACAGAATATTGTTTAAAAAAATTACATAAAGTACAGTGTGTCCAGCAAATAAGCAGGGTTGGAAAAAAAACAGGTTTTTTCGAAAAAAACAAAAAAAACTGGTTTTTTTTGGTTTAAACCGGGTTTTTTTAAAACATCTGTTCTTATTATATATACATACATATATATTTACTGATAAAAACAGACATTATTGGTTTATAAGCAGTGTAGCTTCATTTAAAATAATTTAAACTGAAATTATGTTGAAAATTGAAAAAAAATCATTTTTCAATTTAAACAGTTTTAGCTAACAGCCTTATGTTGAAAGTTTTAATTGTTCATCACAGTGAACCATTGATGCCCTGTAAATCATTATAAACAATCATTTGATAATTAATAATAAACATTTGGATGTAGTTTGATAAATATTCTTTTCTACATTTATTCAAATAATAAATTACAAATACTTCTTAGGATTTTTTCTTTCTGAGTGACAATTTGAAGTTAACATTTTTAGTCGTTAGATTCAGCAGATAGCAGAGGGAAAAAATTATTATTAAAATGCTATAACTAGCAACCAATCTTTGCTTTTAATTCTTCAAGATAATCTCCCAAAAGAAAAATTTCTTTTACAGCTTGTGCAAAATCTTAAAAGGTCATTGTGTTACATTATTAATTGCATTAAATAATCTGCATTATTAAAAAAAATTAAAATATTTTATACCAAATATTGAATCTATTTTATCTTCGATCAATTCACATGTTTAAAGTTTTTTCTTTAAAGCAATAGATATGTTCACCAATGCATACTGATTTTAATCCTATGCATAAAAAAATGATGTAAACCCAATATATCTAATGCTTATTGCTGAAATAAAGTGTTAAAAGTAGAAATTATTTATATTCAATAATCTGAAACTTGTAAATTATAAAGAAAGAAAATGTCATTAGATTTCTTCTAAAAAACAGTAGAAATTATTTATATCTAATAATCTGAAACTCATAAATTATAAAGAAAAAAGAAAATGTCATTAGATTTCTTCCAAAAAACAATTTGCTCTTTTTTTTTTTTTTTTTTTTTTTTTTTTTAAGAAAAAAAAAATCAATTGGTTTAATCCTATGCATAAAAAAAGACCTAAACCCACTATATATAATACTTATTACTGAAATGAAGTGTTAAAAGTAGAAATTATTTATATCCAATAATCTGAAACACATAAATTATAAAGAAAAAAAGAAAGTTTCATTAGATTTCTTCTAAAAAACCAATTGTTTTTTTTTTGGAAAAAAAACCATTTGGTTTAAACCGTGGTTTAAACCATGGTTAAAACCAATTGGTTTAAACCATGCCAACCCTGCAAATAAGACTCCGATTTCAAAATTAAATTTCTCAAAAACAAAGATCGATAGAACTATGCGGTAAATGGTTTCTTTATAAGGTAAGCTGTAAAAATTTTATACACAAGTTTCGAACAGTGAATATATTAAAAAGATTGTGTTCTGATTTCAAAGAATGCTTCATTTTACATTTTTCTTGTTTTTGATTGCTTAAAGGAAACGAGTTTTTTGGTTTATAGTGCCATATTTTAAAGATTTTTGGATTACAATTTTTTTAAATTTCAAAGTTCCAAAAACTTAGTTCAAAAATCGTTAAAATATGGCACTATAAGCCGAAAAACTAGTTCTCTGTAAGCAATCTAAGACAAGAAAAAACGTCATATCAAATATTCTTTGCAATTAGAACACAATCTTTTCAAAATATTCACCGATCGAAACTTCTGTATAAAATTTTTACAGC
Organism: Maratus speculifer; assembly: GCA_964019185.1. NCBI lineage: Eukaryota > Metazoa > Arthropoda > Arachnida > Araneae > Salticidae > Maratus > Maratus speculifer. The sequence goes on along the minus strand of OZ025302.1, from coordinate 252,759,402 downwards.
TTGCCTTATAAACAAACCATTTATTGCATAATTATATCGATTTTTGCTTTCGAGAAATTTAATTTTTAAATCAGGGTCTTATTTGTTGGACACCCTGTATATATAAAGGTGATATGTAAATAAACAATTAAAAACAAAAACAAAATAGCAGGAAATGCTTTTGCTTTTAATAGTAGGTACAGTAGACTCCCTCAAATCCGCACAGCTTGGGACCAGAGGTTTTGCAGATTTTAGAATTTTGTGGATTTCTGGTCATTGCTTTGTTTACATTTAAAAAAAATAATTTGAATGTAATTAATAATGAAATCAAAAGTATAATGAATGCATACAATATACTAAAATATTAAAAAAAGTAATAAACTAAAATAATAAAAAATTAGATATTTTTTAAAATGATTAAAATACTAAAAGGAAAGGTAAAGTTAATAATCAATAATGTACAATTGAGGAAATGTGTTTTTCCTAAATTATTCAATAAAACTTGCCTCATAAAGGTACATTACTAATTTACATCAGGATCATAAAATAATGAAACTTTATTTCAGGTTTAGCCAGACTTAATAACTAAAAAAGCTTGATTCATACATAAATATATTCGGTAAGATTGTGATTACCAATGATATTAGCAATATCTTTATTTTTTCAGAAATAAATTATTCTTTCTTCATGAAAAAAACATGAATTCAATAATCTTAACAAATATTATAAATTAAAAAATGTATGGAATTGATATAAAACTGAAAAAATCAATTTTTGCATCTACATCTGAACTGAATGTTTCATTGTTTACATCCGTAAAATATGTGCGGATTTTAGAGAGTTGTGGATTTTAGGAGTGCGGATTTGAGAGAGTCTACTGTAATATGCGCAAATTCTTTCACGCAGCCCTGTACATGGTATATAGAGTTTATACACATCATGTGATACACAATATAATATTTAAGTGCCTCCTCACATACAATAAAAGTTATCAACTGCAGGTACCCTAGGCAAAAAACATAAAAAAATATGAAAATCATTTAATAATAACTTAAATGCTCACAAGAAATATGTATAAACAATTAAAATATATTAAAAATTGACATATTTCAACTCATTTTCATTGAGTCTTCTTTAGAATGTAAAATTATTTAGAATGTTTAGTTATTTATAAGGGAGTCAAATGAAATTTATTCAACCCGTTAAAGGTATTCAAAGGTGTGTAACAATACTTTATTTTTTCACATAAAGTATATTGATCGAATTGTCAAACAACATTTGGAATTGGTACACAGAAGGAGGCAATGAGCAATATAAAAAATATAGGGGGCAATATATGTTAATTTTTATTTGGTGACTATTTTCCAGTTTCCATGTGCACTGGAATTTGTTGTACATTCTGATGACGATTCAATAAAAGAGTTGAAATATGTAAATTTTTAGTATTTTCAATGTGTTCTTTATTGAAATGATGTCTTTTAAGCAAATAATTGTATTTTAATGTATGTTTTGACTTTTGTTTGGAATATATATTATTATGGTATAACATTATTTCAATGACTAAATAATATGACTAATGTCTATTTTTTGTACACAACGTTTGTAACGTAAATCTATTATAAGAGAGTCCATTGAAATTTATACGCGTAATAATCTGGTTTGCAATGATACCGTTTCTTTTATTATTCCTAAGTTATGGTTAGAATTAATGAATAACTTCCTCGTGAGGGCTTGAATGGGATGAACCAAGTTGGAATTTCTTTTGATCATGGTCTATTTTTATTTTTATTTGATTTTTTACAATAGCGCGTGTGTTTTTGGTGTTTTTTTTTATATCTCTTTGTTGTGTGTCATTTGTATTGACCGTGAAATAGTTTGAAATTTTTATTTTTTAATTAAGTTTTAGATCATGGTCTATATTTTAATTTAATTTTTTGCAATAGAGCGCGTGTTTTTTTGTTATTTATATCTCATTGTCATGTGTCATCTGTATTGTCCGAGAAATATTTTGAAATTTTGTTTTATTTATATTATGACTATGGAACTTATTTGACGGTTCCGAAACATGTCAATATATTTTATTTTTACTATAACACCTTTCTTAAGAAAAATTAAAATTGTTATTAAAAAGATTATTTTTTGTTTACTGTTAACTGACTACAGGTATTAGGTATGCAATGCTTTACATAATTTAATTAAAATCACTACGATAGAAAACAATATTACTTCTATTAAAAGCCCCCTTTTCTTTAACTTGAAAGCCAAATCTTCAGTCAAATCAGGATACATAAAAGTGTTCAGAACAGGTAATTTTCTTATATGCAGCAAACCTAAAAATACAGTTTGCAGATAAAATGAATATTACTTTTAAAGTGGAAGGAAACTCTTTTTTTTTCTTTGTGCTTAACGATGCAATAAAATTTAACTGCACTAAAAAACATGAAAATAGAAATGTTAAAAATCCCCACTCCCAAAACCTTAATTTTTATATATTTAACCTCTGAATAATGGACATTCCAAATAGCGGACACTAATTTTGATGATGAATACTGAGAATTTTATTTTTTATGTGAAACAAAAGTGAAAAAAAAGTAAAAAACCTCTAAATTTATCGGGACAATGTGTCATAATTTTTCAGACAACTGATAAATTTAGGGTTAGGCTGGGGAAAATCCCCTTCACGTGACCTGTATTGAATTCAGGGGGTGAGTTGGGAGAAAACGTCCCTTCCAGAGCATTGGTATGCCTCCTCTCTCATCGAAAATTTGAGATTTTATGCTTTTAAGAAGCGGCAAAATATGGTGAGCAGTTATACAATTTTTTATAAGGGAAAAAAAAAAAAGATGATTCAAAAGTGTTAAAGCTACCACCTTGATAAGAACTTGACACTGAAAAGCAAATTACATGTAATCGCAAGCAAAAGCAAAAGGTGTGCACAATTTCATTTCAGTTTTATTGCTTAAAAAAATTTAATTTCTGATTAATTATATAATAGACGGTGGTATATTTTTACGGTCATATATTTAGGACATATATGAGTCAAATAAGGAAACATACGCATTTCTTATCAATTTTTGAATCGCCGAGGTTTTCCCAATAGCGGACACCTCCGAATAGCGGACAGTTTCGACGCTCTTGAGCTGTCCATTATTTAGAGGTTTTACTGTATATATATACAAGCTGTATTAAACTATAAATTAAAAAAAAAAACAGAATTTTTATTAAATGAAATGTTGAAAAACAACAGTTGCAATTCTTTACAAAATGATACACATAGCAGAGCACCAATTAACTGGTTTGATCAAGGATCATACATTTTTTTTTTTTTTTTTTTTTTGCTTTCATCAAAATTTTCAAATATAAAGTGAAATTTCTTGGTGCAATTGGCTGGATGATATGAAAGTTAACAGTTAAATTAATCATTTGTTAATCCTGAAATAATAAAATTGCCAATCTGAATTATTTTGTGCATAAGAAAGAGAACAATTATAAAATCAACTGTTTCTAGACTCTTAATAAGTTTTACTTTTAATGTGTGAGAGTTCCCTGTTAGTTAGGCTACATCTTTTCCTGCGAAAATCTCTCTTCAGATTCTCTGAAGATGGTCAAATTCCCTCAAAACATGATGCCTCTAAACACAACTCAAATCATCTGTGTTTGAATGCAGAAAGTTTGCATAAGTCATTATAATGTAGAATCATGTATTGATACTTTAAAATACTCAAAATCATGTTTGATTCCTAATTACATTCCATTAATTTATTTGTGCTCACATAAATCTTAAAATCTATTCATTTACTGTGCAATATAACTTTATTTAGTATTATCTGAAAAGCTCCCTTTCATAATATTATTTATTTCCTTTCTATAATAAATCTTTAATTTAACTAAAATATTTTCATATGTAATTTAACTGGCCTTTACATTTTATTTATGTTTGCATAATGTTCAACCCTCTCCGGCACACTGTGCCCGGTCTGGGATACATAATTTAAATTCCAAACTTGCAAACGGCACCAGTAATATTTTACTAAAATTCTGCTTTTACAATAAAATCTTAAATTAAGGAATTCAAAATATTAAAAAAATTTGTTTGTGGATTTTGGTGTCAGTCAATAATTTCTCATTTTAGTACAGATTTTGCCTGTGCCGGAAAGGGTTAAGGGAAATTTAACATCTATCAGTTAGAATAGAATAGAAGTTAAATATTTAAAGGAGAAAAAATAATTTAGATTATTTATTATTATTACTTTAAAGTAACAAATATGGCATCTCAAAACAGATAAAGTTAACGATTTTTAACTTAGTGTAAAAAGAAGGAAGCTTACATGTATTTCTTTTCAAAAGTAAAAATCTGTTGATATCTGGAAGATTATCATCCTGTAATGTAATGTGAAATAACATACAGGGTTGTCCAGCAAATAACAGCCTGATTTCAAAATTAAATTTCTCAAAAACAAAGATCGATAGTAATATGCGGTAAACTGTTTTTTCATTAGGTAAGCTGTAAAAATCTTATACAGAAATTTCAAACAGTGAATATTTTGAAAAAATTGCTTTCTGATTGCATAGAATGCTTTGATTTGACATTTTTCCTGTTTTAGATTGCCTGCAGAGAAATAATTTTTCAGCTTGCAGTGCAATATTTTAAAGATTTTTCGAAGTAAATTTTTAGAATTTCGAAATTTCAAAGATTTAATTTAAAAAAACTATGAAATATGGCACTTTAAGCCAAAAAACACATTCTCTGGCAGCAATCTAAAGCAAGAAAAATGTCAAATCAAAGCTCAAAATATTTACCATTTGAAAGTTTTGTATAAGATTTTTACAGCTTACCTGATAAACAAACCGTTTACTGCATAATTCTATTGATCTTTGTTTTTGAGAAATTTAATTTTGATATCAGGGTGTTATTTGCTGGACACCCTGTTGTGATGTAGAATCACATATAGTATTCTTAAATTTTACATTTTTCTAAATTACAGTTAAAAATAATCTTTAATTAAATGTCCATTTTATCTTAACGTTTATTTTCGATTCCACAATAACTTTCCGTTCAAAAGAAAAGAAAGAAAAACATCTAGCATCTGCCTTATTACTGAAAAACGGCTATCAGATAAAGAGAATTCATTAAGATGCGTATTTCACCCTTGCTGGAAACAAATAAAAAAAGAATAAAGTTCGAATGTGTTTGCGGTCAGTGAAATTTCATTTTCCTCTCTGTGTAATTTTAAGTCTAACTTATTCGTTGCATATGAGTCTTTTCATGTAGATAATGGTTGTTATGTCTTTTGAGAACATTTTCCCAAAATATGCTCCTAACGTACGAATTGGCAGTCGGATTCCTTTTTGGCGTATTTTTTAGGACTGCTGTTTTCTGGTTGCCCTGCTATTAAATTCAAAATCCTTTTATTGTTTAAGCGTAACAGACAATTTTGCGGAGATGATATCAGTCATTTTTCATATGCTTAATGTCGCCATTGTGTGATGCCAATGTGTGAATTTTTCGTGAGGAATTAATTGCCTCCCTCTCGCTTCATGAACTCAGTCATGTGAAGACTGTTTTCTTAAAAAATGCGTTCAGGCACCATCCCTAACTTTTCTGTATGAAACCTTTAAATTTTGAAGTTTACTGCAAATAAATAATTTTTCTTAAAGAGCATTTATTGTCTTAAGCGATCATAGCCTATAACTCCAGCGAATGCATTTTTTAAAAAAGAACCTGGTCAATATACTTCAAATTACAGATCTACAATAAATAAATTTATGGTGCCTAACACCAGGCATTTCGCAATTTTTAACGTCAAGGGATGGTGCCTGCTTTTAATTGCCTGCTTCGATTTGCTTGAAAGTTTAGTTTCTGGACTATTTATTAGCACTTATCTGGACTATATCTGGACTATTATCTGGACTATTTATCTACCTGAGTAGTATGACATTATCTTATTCATTGGCTGTTAACAAGATTTTTGAAAGCCTATTTCCCCGACAGATGACTATCTATTACGTTTGCGGAATATAGAGTATTAGATACTACGAGTGTTCTTAGTTCATAGACTATCGTTTACGGTGCCTATAGAATGCGGACTGTCGCTGCCGGATTTTCCCCTGATGGATCGCATTGGAGTTCTTTCCCGGCGCCGATGTTGGATGCGGCTGATTTTTCTGATCAAAAAATTTCATGAGGCTCAGCGTAAAGAACTCCTGCTCGTTAACGCCTGCTCTCCCGATGTAGGCCTAAGAATCTGCGGTAGACTGGTGACTCCTATTTCGCTTCAGATAAACTCGCAGCCTTGCTTTCGGCAATATAGTGCATTTTATTTCTACTTTGTGTACTTCAGAAGTTTTTATTTACTTCAGAAATGGATCGAGTGCTGCAGTGTGATCAGTGCTACGGATTTTCATGTGTGGGCTCCAATTTAACCGGCATACACAGATGTGCTTTTCGCGCTGGATTTGATGTGTCTATGATTGTCAACGTCCAAATATTGCATTTCTTCAAAATTAAAAAAAAAAAAAGAAAAGAAAAGAAAAAAAAAGAAAGAGAGAAAGAAAGTGTACAAAATAAATAACCATCTGCGGCTTTAAATGTGAGTACGAGAAAAAAATTTATAATTTTAATACTCAATCCCTATTTTAATTACATGACTTTTTTTAAATTTTAAAATATGTTGAGTTATTTTTTTACAATTTTTGTTTACTATGCATTAGTTTCTCGTGCTCATATTTATTTTTATGAATAATAATAGTTAGAAGTTTCTTAGAGTACGTCGAAATATTTCATAATTTTACAAATGTTATTTATAAAATAAGACGCCAAATATGAGAACATGATAAAAGGATATTTTTCATATAGTTAAGTAGTTATCTGCTGTGCACTCTTACTGAAATTTGATTCAAAGTAGCAAGACAATCTTTAAAAAAAAGAATTCAGAATAGTGACTTTATGAATCGTATTTTTTTTTCTTTTTTTTTTGGATGATTGTTCTAAAAAAAAAAAAAAATTTCTATTATTTTACTTATTTTCTTTAAATATTACATTTTCATTTATCTTGCAATGCGATTCTTTTTGAACTATTACAATATGACATGTATATATATAAATTTACAGTTATATATATTCTTTACCTCATTTTATATTATGATTTAAAAAAAAAAAGTTAAAGGTAAGTTAATGGTGCATCTAAAATATTCATGTTTCCAGGTAAATAAGACAGAATGTTTTTGTGCCAGACTATTATTTTTTTGCATGTTTGGAAGTTTAAAAAAAAAGTATAAAGAAAGATAAATATGAATACTTGTCATAAATATAGATGTATGCACCTCTCTAGATATTTGACACTGCCTTCATCTTGAGATACATAAAATCGTATCATTTCAATTATATGTTATTATGCTTTGAAAATTCCATAATCAAAGGGTAAGTTATGTTTTACTGTGTTTCTATTGAGTATTATTTACAGATAATACATTATTTTTATATTTGTACTTAAAAGTAATTACCATTTTCTTTATTGCATAATTGAATATATGTAATCAATATCTTTAAAGCAGCATTTTCCATTAATTATATCCATTTAAGTAGAGCTATTTCTTGCAGCTAAATATTACAGAATTTTTTCTTTATTCTGTATACATAAAGAAGACGACTGTTTTATAACATATAATATATAAACGTACTACATGCAGAATATTCTTCATCAGTAATTATAACCTTATAAGAACTTTCATTTTAAAGGTTATTGCATAAAAATATATCTAGGTAATTTTCTTGGAATATCATAGTATTTCTTAGACATTTATTTGATACAGAATGGTACAAATGGTACTAACAACTTTATTTTTATTAATCAATGTGTGTATTTGTTTTATTATATAGGTGTGTCTTTTAGATATTTGTGTATAGATATCTTATTTTTAATGTTCATAAAGTTCATTAAGTGGTATATTACGACATACCATTATAAAAATATTTTATGTGTTGCCATGTTGACAAATTTGGAAATATAATGAAGGAGGCGAGAAACTTAAATTTGTTTTCGCTTATGGTAAACTTTTCACTTGTTTTTACTAAACTTTAAATAGTTGACAGCAATTAGACATTGAATAATTTATATTTTAAAATATTTTCGCAAATATAATATGCTTTTATATTTGGAGATGTCATATGTGAAATATCATATTTTCTTTAGTTATATTATCTCAACCTGTCACAAGCTTTCCTCTTAACATTTTAATGCCTGCTCGAGTCATCAATATTATTATTAATAATAACAGGAAGAGAGATTTTATTTATTTCATTGATGCAATTAAAACATATAACGTACTAGTATACATTTTAAATCAATTGTATGCCGTGTTGTTGCATACCAGCACACATTAGTACATGTGAAATCTCAGTATTTTTAAATTTCAGTTAATATTTTTTTTCTTTCTAATATTTAGAGACTGTTTTCGATTGATTTCATCTTGCATTGTGTTATTTTCTAGAGGTAGCACAATGTCAAGAATGTTTTTTAGGGGTTTCTTTTCCTTTTGGGGGTAAGATGGCCACTTACCTACGAAAAGGGAGAGAATGTTTATCTTCATTTACAAAATTCATTATTTCATTTTTTAAAATTTACTATTATTAGACACTTTGCTAAATTCTCACCGTTTTTTTCATGTGCAGAGCATTTTTTAATTTTTTATTTGTTTAGACATGACATTACTGAAGAGTAGTCTCGCGCGACCTCGCGGTTTTCAAATTAATTCGTTAGAATATATTTCACAGAGATTTCCTTTTTCTTGCAACTCTTGTACATATTTGTTGTGGTTTCATATTCAACCTGGCTTTACATGCATACACATACTTACACTTCATTCTCACAAAATTATTTTTGGTTATGGTTCAAAGATAACACTCGCCTTGGTTGAATTCAGTCATAATTTTTATGTACTTCTGTAATATTTTTTCTACATACTGTGTTATGATCACATTCCTTTTATTTTACTCTGCAGACAAAAAAAAAACTATTTTGTTTTACATAATTTTACACTCATTCATGCTGGTTGTTTACTGTTAGGAACAGGCATTTTTCCTCTTTTGAGGTTTAAATTGTTATAAATACACTTTATTTACATCTTCAATTATTTTAAACACTTGTTTTTTTTTTGTTTTGTCATATAATGTATTAGTTCCTGGTACACATGAGAATTTTGTTCATAGAAAAAACACAAGAGTTCATCGCACATTCTTTGTTCATTGATATTACACTAGTTCATCGCTTTACTTTCCATTCTTGTTGTACATGGGGAACTAGTTACATTCATTTTTTTTAAACAAAAAAATCGCTTTCTTCCTGGTCATTTTAGTTCACCGAATAAACAACTTAGTTCATAGCCTATTTACATGTTAATTATAGAAATTCTACACAGTAGTTCATCGATTTTTTTTTCCACTTTGGTTCATAGAATATTTACACGTTTAGTTATAGAATTTTACACGTTAGTTCATCGATGTTTTTCACATTAGTTCATAGAGATTTTATACATGTGTTCAGTCATGTCGAACGTTGTAGTTCATAGAGATGTACACTTTAGTTCGTTGAAGTTTTATTATTATTCATAGATTGTTTACACATTAGTTCAATGAAAATACACATCTTTGTTCATAGAATATGTAACACATTACTTCTTAGAAAGTAAACCACATTTTAATGTACATTATCTTTAAGATATAATTTGGAACCTCTTTTTATTTATTTTTTATAGATAAAACAGTAGTTTTTTAATGTTTTTCTAAAAGTCCATACAACACTCAGGAAACTGCCAGCACATACTTTAAGGATTTTAATATAGGAAATAAATTATAATATGTACATGCCTTTCCACATACATTTTTTTCTTTACTAAAAAAATTTGACTGATTGGACGCGGATGGTGACTCGATGCTAATTATATCATTTCACAAAATGATTCTTCTCAAAATAGTATAATATATCTTTAAAATTGGACATGTTTCTGATACAATATTATTTTGGTTCTTGTCACTAGTTAGATATACTTTTATCTTTAAAAGTATATATGCTAGAACAGGTATGACCATTACATCATTTGTACTTTCCTCTATTTTAAATGTCACTTTAAATTTTCACACATTTAAGCTTTTAGAAATACATGCACTTACTGCAGTTTGTTTAGATCACCATGTACACACAAAAATATTGTAAGCATTTTTATTATTTTACAATAATCACAATTGTTTTGGCATGACTCTTAGCTATACCTTAAACATCAAGAGTATTTAAATCGAGGAAGTTAAATACTTTTACAGTTTTAATAGTACATATTTGTCACATTTGATATTCCGGTAATATTTTATGCCTATACACTTAATTTTTAACCTTTTGCTAACCATAGTATTCGACAGTTTTTTTTTTTTTCACTTCACACATAAATCATAGTTAAAACACGTAGTTCACTGTAGCTGGTTTAGAGTTTAACCAGAGTTTCTTTTTACATAACACATGTAGTTCATTGAGACAAGTTATCCCTTATTCATCGAGTTGTTTAATGATTGTTAATTCATTAATTACGTAATTGAATGTCACTCATTGGTAGGTGTTTTTGGGTTCTTGTACACATACTGTCTGTTTCTTATGGTAGAAAAAAAAAATCCTAATTTGTTTTTCTACACAATCGCGAGAGCGTTGCTTAGCATGTGGCAATGGTATTTACAATGGTATTTTATTTTACAAAGGTTTTACAATGTTACTTTTGCGGCATGCTTCGCGGATGAGCTTGTGGTCTGTGGATAACAATTTTGTGGGATTTCGCCTTTCTTATTTTTCCCTTATCAATCGCATTCCTTTTGGGCCAAGACATTTCACGTGAATATATTTATTGTTCACGAATTTTCTTATAGGCAATGCACAGGTTTTCATTTTTCTTATGACATACAGGCAGCCTTCTCCTGGTTTATACCAGTTAATTCTTTAGCAGATATTAATTGAGGCTGAGTTCACACACACACACAATTTTCCTCTTCAGTATTACCTGTTGCACAATTCACTTTAAATTTCATTTTTCTCATACATTTTTACATTTAAAAGATTACATGATGGAATAACTCAATTTTTTTTACACAAGTAAATGCTTATTAAATAACAGTTTTATTTAAACTATATTTATATTAAGACAGGGGAATACAGTTGTCACATGGAATTAAATGGCTTATGACAGTGTTTGAGGTATTTTTTTTATATCCTGATTTTCTACAGTTTTTTTTATTGTCTTCTTTACCTTATATCTATCTCATGAATATACATTTATTTAATATTCATGTTGAGAGATAAAAAAAAAAAGAAAGAAGCTTAAAACCCATACTTTCGGTCATTATTATGGGCATTATTTCTGGATTCTTAATTATTTACATTATTTTTGTTTATCTGTGTGTTATATTATGTCTTTTATTGCTTTATATTACTCGAGTATCTTATTTTATTTTATTATAATATTGATCAATATATATATTTAAGGTTTATTATTGAAAACATTTTGAAACTTATAGCCAGCTGGTAAGTGACCTGTTTATTTAGGCCTAATGTATTTTTATTTTGTATGTGCACATTTCTGATACAGGTCATCGTCTAAATAAGACGAATTGAATAGTGATCACAAATTTTATTAATGAAGCTGCAGCTGTTTCTAAATAGAAACAATATATGTTGTCATCTGTATGACAAAATTTATGGTACCAATATATTATATCATGATATAGATACTTTTATTTGGGATGGTTGTCTACTTAAAGAGAAGTTCAAATGCTGTTTACTTTATTTAGTAAAGGTTTGGTTTGTTTTCATGAGCATTTTACACATTATTACTTGTAAGAGCATATGAAAATTGATTTTTCTCCCTTCATGTACATTTATAGATTTTTTTTTTTTGCCTGTGAAAGGGGTGATATATGTGATGTAGAATCACATATAGTATTCTTAAATTTTACATTTTTCTAAATTACAGTTAAAAATAATCTTTAATTAAATGTCCATTTTATCTTAACGTTTATTTTCGATTCCACAATAACTTTCCGTTCAAAAGAAAAGAAAGAAAAACATCTAGCATCTGCCTTATTACTGAAAAACGGCTATCAGATAAAGAGAATTCATTAAGATGCGTATTTCACCCTTGCTGGAAACAAATAAAAAAAGAATAAAGTTCGAATGTGTTTGCGGTCAGTGAAATTTCATTTTCCTCTCTGTGTAATTTTAAGTCTAACTTATTCGTTGCATATGAGTCTTTTCATGTAGATAATGGTTGTTATGTCTTTTGAGAACATTTTCCCAAAATATGCTCCTAACGTACGAATTGGCAGTCGGATTCCTTTTTGGCGTATTTTTTAGGACTGCTGTTTTCTGGTTGCCCTGCTATTAAATTCAAAATCCTTTTATTGTTTAAGCGTAACAGACAATTTTGCGGAGATGATATCAGTCATTTTTCATATGCTTAATGTCGCCATTGTGTGATGCCAATGTGTGAATTTTTCGTGAGGAATTAATTGCCTCCCTCTCGCTTCATGAACTCAGTCATGTGAAGACTGTTTTCTTAAAAAATGCGTTCAGGCACCATCCCTAACTTTTCTGTATGAAACCTTTAAATTTTGAAGTTTACTGCAAATAAATAATTTTTCTTAAAGAGCATTTATTGTCTTAAGCGATCATAGCCTATAACTCCAGCGAATGCATTTTTTAAAAAAGAACCTGGTCAATATACTTCAAATTACAGATCTACAATATACCTGTACATATTTTTTTAATGTTTCAAAATCTCATCTATGATAAACAAGCAATCTACTAAAAATATAAATTATAACTGATAACATTTAAGCCAAAAAAAAAAAAATCTTTTAAAAATTTCAACAGGAAATAATAATAATAATAATAAAATAAATATTACAAACCATCAAAATCTTTGAAAAGTGGATTGGACATCTTATCAGAACCCACAAAAGATTCTAAGGCAATTACAGTATCACAAGTTTGTCTAATGCGACTCATTAAAACTTTATTCTGAAAAAAAATATGAATTTAAATATTAAAAAAACAATGAAAAACAATATAAAATAATTTTTTGATATTAGAAAAAGAGACAAAAAGAAAGAAAGAAAAAAAAGATTATGTAACTCTTAAGTTGCATGTAAGGGATATTGAATTGCCATTGACAATGGTGAACTACAAGTGTGCAACATTTGAGGAAAAGCTATTTGACAGAAATAGATCAAAAATTAAATATAAGATTTAACTCAGGCAGACAAACAAACAAATTTAAACAAAACTGTGTAAAAAAAAGAGTAAAACTACAACCACTTACTGAAAATAAGAATGATGGAATACTAATAACGGCTACAGCAAAAGAAGTCCTAAGGAGAGCTTTTAAAACATAGAAAAATCTTATAAGATGGAGATCATCTATTTCTTTATTACTACTTTTCCACAATGGAGATCCTATGGTATTAATTCCGATTCGCAAAATAGTTTGAACATTCTTTGATGAAGTTTTAAGTCCTTGGAATTCTATTTCTCTCTTGATATTGTTGTACAAATCACAATAGGGCATTTTTAAAAAAGCTGCACATTGTTCATCACAGTTACAATCAGTTGGATTCCATGTAGATATGGAACAATTTTCAAGCAGTTCATCTGGCATTGTTTTGGTGAGGTCAAAACTCATATTATGAGATTCAGCTCTTATACTCTGAAAAAGAATAAAATAAAATAAAATAAAAACATACAGAAAAATAGTAATGTATGAAATGTTCGTTTTTTAGACTATAATTACTCATAAACTACTATTCAAATACAGTCAGTTGACTTGTAAGTTATGCAATTGTCAGAAGCAAGAATACCACATCACAAAGTACAAGTCAGAAATTGTAAGTCATGCGTTGCAAATGAGGTGCATTCATACTATAACTAGTTTTATAAGTATACAGATTTTAGTATAATAGCTGATGCAATTTTTTCAAAAATGCATGAATAGAAGATGTATTGTAATTCTATGTATTGAATTCAGTAATGGGGATATATAGGAGTTCATCTTAAATATAGTATATTACCAAGGTAACCTAGAATCATTACTTAACATGGGAAACCATTGAATTAATTACTTATGATAGAATTTAATAGAATAATCACATTGACAATCTAAGATCATTACCTCATGAGATAACATTGAGCTATTATGTATATGATTTAATAGAATGAAGAAAACTTTCATTAATAATTTTTTTAAGTGCAGATGAGATTTTCTTAAAATTTGAAATGACTCAACAAAATTCTGAAATGATTATACAGTGAAACCTCCAAATAAGGGACACCTATGGGACTGCGACTTTTGTCCCTTAAATAGAGGTGTCCCTTATTGGGAGTTTCTTACACAGTGAAACCTCTAAATAAGGGACATCTATGGGACCGCAACTTTTGTTACTTAAATGGAGGTGTCCCTTTTTCAGACTGTCCCTTATTTGGAGGTTTCACTGTATACATAAAATTTCAAACCATTCAGTTGAGTAGTTTTTGTACTGTTACATGCAAGGATGGACAGACAAACCAGACAACAGCTATGTATTTATACAATTATGAATGCACATAAAAAGAAACATTTTTCTTTTTCTTTTCAAAATATGGAAGTTTCCCTTTTTGGGGGGATAAAAGGAAAAAAGACAGGAATTTCAGAGAGGTTGTAGGTGAGCAATTTGAAATTTATGTGTTGAAGGAGATGAAAACAAAAATTTAACAGGGATGGAAAGAAATCAGATAAAGTTTTAAAAGAGATATGATTTGTCAAAATACAGATAATTCTCAATCTTGAACCTCAAACTAATTTATTCAATGATTGTGGTGATAACCAGAATAAGAAACTAACAAAACCTAACTTGTTAAATAAGACATTCTCTTCATCTGAAATGAATATTTCCAACTGAGTGAAAAATTCCAAGGCTAAGAATCAAACCCAGATGCTTGGCTTACAAGGCCAATGCTAAACATTGGTTTGATTATGTTAAGATAATAATATATCTACATATTCATCATTATATGGAGTACCTTTACCAGCAATTTATTCTGTCGATAAGGTTATCTGAGCAAAAAATGCCGATGGTTGTCACCCAGTTAGCTTAAACAGTACAGCATTGGCCTCGTAAGTCAAGGATCTGGGTTTGGTTACCAGCCTGGATAATTTTTTGCTCAGTTGAAAATATTCATTTTGGATGATAAATTTACCAACCAGTTTGATTGTGTTAAAATAATAATATTCTTTTCATCATTTATGTCATTTTCAGCAAGTTTCTCCCAAAGTGGAAAAACACACAGAAAAAAGCTAAAAATGCAGCCTAAAGAAATAGGTTTCTTTTAAGCAGGAGGAATGTTAGCCATAATTAACTGTTATTCTCTACCGAATTTAAAGATAAAAAAAATTAATTATATGCTAGACTAAAAATTACATCAGGTTTCTGGCAAGATCTCACAACTGACTAAAACTTTTTAATTGTTGAATACTGGGAGAGAAGTAATTTTATCCAAAATACATAAACTTCACTAAAAGTGTTCAACTTCAATTTAGTTAGCACATTTTTTATTATTGATAGTTAAACTTTTTAACTCGTAGTAAGTATATGAATAATGAATCATTATAGGATGGAATTTATTTTACAGGTTATTTAAATAAAAGACAGTGTTTAGAATTTATATCCATTTTATTAAGGAGGAGAGATTAATGCATTGCAAAAGTATGTAAACTAAGGTGCAAATAAAACAGATTATGATAATAATAAGAGATAGTATAGGTGAATAGTAATTAAAGTTGTAAAAGTGACAATTAAAAAATCAGCAATTGATCGCACCCTAGTTGCCACTCGCCAAGTGGCAATTAAAAAATCTGTTACAGATTGCCAAGTACAATATAGCTTTTTCATGGAAATATGCACCTCTATTTTGATTAAATATAATTAGCAAACTGATTAATTCTTTTCCCTACTTGATGAAAGCAGATTTCAACGATTTAGCTGTATTTTCAGGATTTTGGTATTTCACCATGAGTTTGCTCTTCAGTTGGATCATTTTTTTTTAAGAAATATAAATTTATTCTGCAGAATATATTCATCAGGATTCCACATGTATTTCAAGTGATTTATTACTTTTTTTCCCAATAGATGCAAGCTGACTTTAAGAACATTACAGTATTTCCAATATTTTGACTTCTACCACATGTTCAGCAGTCATTTTTCTTCAAGAGATACTGTTTAATCCTGTAAAATATGCTCACCAGTTTAGATTTCATTTATGTTTGTAGTGTATTTACTCATTAAATAAAATCCAACTATATATATACACTATATTGCCATTGATTATGGGACACTTGCGATTTTAGACATTTTACTAAATATCTAGAAAAATACATTAGGAATCATCTCGAAACTCTTAGTGTATAAATATAATAGTATACGTCATACATCTCCGTGAAGATTTTTTACCGAAACTCCATAAGGGACCGTCAACAAATTAAAAAAGAATGAATATCTTTTGAATAACCCTGTCAAAACTAATGTAGCAAAAGCGCTCAAACTCTAGATTATGATTGAATGCCTTATTGTAATACACTGTGTTCATTTTTATGCAAATAGCATGCATACTCGCAGAGTAATTAAGGTTTTTATAAAAATGGCCCGAAATTTTTCTAAGTTTTTCCCTTATAATTTTCAGAGTTCTTAATATAATATAATATTTTTTTCAGAAAATATGACAAACAACATTGCACACAGTATCCTGTAATCAGAATTAAAAAATAATAAAAATTGTATGAAAAATGAGTAGGTTTACTAAATAATTTTTTACTGCGCATGCGTCAAAGATATCAAAATTTCATTTGCATATTATGTTAGCTAAATGTATAGAGCAACCTTTGTAAAAGTCTCAAAATTATAGTTTGAAAATTCTGAAAGTAATTGTCTATAGAAAAAGGACAAAATCCGTTGTTTCCAAAATGAAGCAAAAACAAGAGGGGTTGTATCCATATATTCATTGATTAGTGTCAATATAGAATACACAATACGGGATGTTACGACTACTTTTGGATAAAATCCCTCATTTTTTTGCTTCATTTTGGAAACAACGGATTTTGTCCTTTTTCTATAGACGATTACTTTCAGAATTTTCAAGCTATAATTTTGAGACTTTTACAAAAGTTGCTCTATACATTTAGCTAACATAATATGCAAATGAAATTTTTATATCTTTGACGCATGCGCAGTAAAAAATTATTTAGTAAACCTACTTATTTTTCATACAATTTTTATTATTTTTTAATTCTGATTACAGGATACTGTGTGCAATGTTGTTTGTCATATTTTCTGAAAAAAATATTATATTATATTAAGAACTCTGAAAATTATAAGGGAAAAACTTAGAAAAATTTCGGGCCATTTTTATAAAAACTTTAATTACTCTGCGAGTATGCATGCTATTTGCATAAAAATGAACACAGTGTATTATAATAAGGCATTCAATCATAATCTAGAGTTTGAGCACTTTTGCTACATTAGTTTTGACAGGGTCATTCAAAAGATATTCATTCTTTTTTAATTTGTTGACGGTCCCCTATGGAGTTTCGGTAAAAAATCTTCACGGAGATGTATGACGTATACTATTATATTTATACACTAAGAGTTTCGAGATGATTCCTAATGTATTTTTCTAGATATTTAGTAAAATGTCTAAAATCGCAAGTGTCCCATAATCAATGGCAATATAGTGTATATATATATATATATATATATATATGGGTACATACAATGATTATAGTTTACCTAGATGTCAAGAAAGTTTGAAACATTACCATGGCCCTAACTGACTCTACCGACCACTGGCTACTAACTTAATTTCCCAGTTATCACCTATAGGAGCTAGCATGATACTAATAAATAATATGTGGTAGTATATACACAAAAAAGTTTTAGATCATTAGTCTTTTAAATGCAGCATCATGCCTGTTTGTAACACTTGATTAAATCCCCTGAAAAAATAAATCTTCATTTTTTTAAAAATAAGTTACAATAGTATATAAGTCATAATCACCGATTAACTTCATAAATATCCCATGAGCCATTACATAGAATTGCTTTTAACTTTCAAATATTTTATTCTTTTGTGGATTTTACTCCTATAATATTTATAAACTATAAAATCATCAAAAAATGTTTTCTTTTTTCACCCTTTGCACATTTATTCATATCCACCAAAAAAGAATTTTGTTAAAAGATCGCGAAAAAACGACAAATTTTGTTAAAGGATCACGAAAAAACGGCAAATTTTATTAAAAGATCGCGAAAAACGGCATATTTTGCTAAAAGATCGCGAAAAAACTGCATATTTTGCTAAAAGATCGCGAAAAAACGGCACATTTTGCTAAAAGATCGCGAAAAAACGGCACATTTTGCTAAAAGATCGCGAAAAAAACGGCAACTTTTTGTTAAAAAAATCATTAAAAAATGACAAATTTTGTTAAAAAAAATCATGGAAAACGACAAATTCTTTATAAAGATCGTAAAAAACAGAAAATTTTGTTAAAAAATCATGAAAAAAAGACAAATTTTGTAAAAATATTGTAAATAAAACCCGACAAATTTTGCTAAAAATCACGAAAAACGACAAATTTTATTAAAAGATCGCAAAAAACGGCAAATTTTGTAAAAAGATCGTAAAAAAACGGCAAGTTTTGTTAAAAGATCGCAAAAAAACGATAAATTTCGTCAAACGATCGCAAAAAGACGCAAATTTCAAAATAAGGGCGCGAAAAAAAAAAAGCACATAACTTTGTACTGGGAATGGAATTGCTCCCCCCTTTCTCCCACTTCTGTTGTAACTTTTCAGAAAATTTGCTGTGAATTTCATGCTTTTTTACCTCTGTGATTCTAATCAGATTTTCCACAAAATCAAGAAAAATTGAGTCAGTCATTTCGGAAATTAAAAAAAAATCGGTCAAAACTCCGAAAATTCGAATATAAAACGTATCGCAAATTTTGACAAATTATTGGAGGGGGGGGGGGGGGAGAATGCAGATTTTATTATAGAATCGCATGAAATAAACGAATTCTGACAGAGAATCGTGAAAAGATACGAATTTCATTCAGGGATTACGATTAAAAAAAAAACGTGAATTTCGCAGAGTCGTGAAAAAAAAAAAAAAAAAAAAAAAAAAATGTTTCTTCCACAGCCCTTTGATACAAAATTTGCATTTGTACGAGACATTCTGATGAAATTTTGTCTCTGTACTTAGATAAAATTCGCGTTTCTTCAACGACCCTTTGAAAAATAGCATTTTTTCTGCGGTCATTTGACGAAGTTAGTCTTTTGTCCGCGGTCATTTAACAAAATTCGCGTTTTTCCGTGGCTCTCTAACAAAATTTCTATTTTACACCCGATAATCTGACAAAATTGGCATCCTTTCGATGGCTCCTTGACGAATTTTGAAGTTTTTTTCCGATTCTTTAAAATTTACACTTTTGTCTGCTGCATTTTGATGAAATTAACGCTTTTTCGACGATCCTTTGTCAAAGTTAGCGTTTTTCTCGCAATTCTAAAACGAAATACGCTTTTCCCCACGATTCCTTGATGAAATTCGCGTTTCTTTCTTTCTTTCTTTCTTTTTTTTTTCTTTTGTGTGGTGTGAACGATTGACGAAAATTTTCGACAATCATTTGTTGAAATTCGCGATATTTTTTATGACCTCAATTTTCTGATCCATGATAAAAAAAAAAAAAAAAAAAAAAAAAAAAAAGAATGTTTTTAGTTCTTGGAAATTTTGGAACAAAATCTTATAAAAAAAACTTGACCTGTCAAAGACTTGTATACCGCAATGCACGCTTTGAGAACGCGCGGTCTTAAATGTATGAATGAGAAGACAACTAACTAGCAGGCGTGCATTCAGTTCGGATGTAACAGCAGTAAGGGCGTTTTTTCAAATGAGGGGAAAGAAGGGCGCCATTTTTTTTAATGAGCGGCAAGAGGGGCGCTAGATTTTTAATGAGGAGCAAGAGGGGCGCTAGATTTTTAATGAGGAGCAAGAGGGGCGCTAGATTTTTAAACTAAAGGGCGATTTGTTACTTTCGAATCAAGCTTCCCAGCTACTAACGTCCAGATGAAAGGAAAGCTTCATAGAAAAGTAAAAAAAAAGCATGCCGATTTGTTGTAATTAACTCCGGAATTTCCGGGGCACTTTTAGTAAAATCGCCGGAACACAAACAGGCATGCAGCATTGAGATATGAGATATACATACAAGTATTAAGTTAATGTTGACCTACACATTGATTCTACATTTAATAATTCAGCTACAAAATTAAAGCATGGAAGAAGATTCCCCCCCCCCCCCCCCGCTAAAAAAGTTGCTGCTGAGAAAAAGTTCTTTACAGGATGACACAGTCAATAACAATCAAAAACTTATTCACAACAATTCAGTTGGTAATTTTTGCTTTGTTGTATGTGGACAGATGGATAGAAAGGCACTATAGATGCTACATATTTACAAACACACCTAAAATCACTGTGTAGAATTATTCTAAGTTATTGCTTTAAATTGCTTCAATGCTATTTCATCATGCCTGTAGTTGTAATTTTGTAAATGGTACATACATTAACAGTGGGTTTTAAAGATTTTTTTCTCCCTTCCAAAGAGTTTAATTATCCTCCCCCCTATTGTTGTTAGTCCCTCCTACAAGAAACTGAATTTCAAACACTGCTAATTCTTAAAAAAAAAAAAAAAAAAAAAAAAAAAAAAAAAAAAAAATCTAAGTGACCAGGTAAAAAAAAATTAACTAAAAAATGTGTATTAAGTGTTACATTTTGGTTAAGCATAAATTAGTTACAACAGCATAGTTGTTATTAGAACTGTTATAATAATTTGAATATTAAAAATTTATCTTAGGTTATATTCTAGATCAGACATAAAGAACTTTTTTTTTTCTTTATAGGGTGCAACATACCTATATAATAATGTAAAAAAATTGCAATTATTATAATATTAAGATAACAAAAGTAGTATAGCAAAGCAATATAATGATAATATATGTATATTTT
Organism: Maratus speculifer; assembly: GCA_964019185.1. Lineage (NCBI taxonomy): Eukaryota > Metazoa > Arthropoda > Arachnida > Araneae > Salticidae > Maratus > Maratus speculifer. Next base: position 252,738,312 of record OZ025302.1, on the reverse strand, counting down.
TAAATTTCCAATGCAGCAGGCGATACAGACATTATCTTCACACTGAACGAATAGTAATATAATTAGTAGCATTGAACATTTGTTGTCGAAGAAATGTGACCCAAAGATTTTAACACCAGTATTACCAAAAAAAATAATACTTTGTGGCAGATTTCAATTACAAATCACCACAAAGATTAAAAACAATGGTGTAAAAATTTTGTTGCTTTTTTTTTTGACAAATGCTTAATCCAAAAAAGCATTATTAGCTATACACTATATGGCCAAAGGTGACCAGCCACTTGTGATTTTAGACATTTTGTTAAATATCTAGAAGAATAGATGAGGAATTATCCTGAGATTCTAAGTGTGCAAACATAACAGTACAGGTCATATATTTCCATGAAGATTTTTCCTCCAAAACTCTAGAAGGGACCATCAACAAATTGAAAAATAATGAATATCTTTCGGATAACCCTGCCAAAGCTAATGTAGCAAAAGCGTTCAAACTGTAGATTATGATTAGCTTATTGTAATAAACTGTATCCATTTTTGTGTGGATAGCATGTATACTCGTAGAAAATAAATAGAAGCAATTATAAAAGCAATCCCAAAATTTTCCACATTTTTTGCTTATAATTTGCAGAGTTCTTAATATAAAACTATGTTCTTTATAGAAAATATGACAAACAACATTATACATAATATCCTGTAATCAAAATTAAAATATAATAAAAATTGTGTGAAAAATGAGCAGGTTTACTATTAATTTTCTACTGCACATGTGTGAATGCTATCAAAATTTCATTTACATACTGTGTTAGCTAAATGTATAGAGCAACTTTTGTGAAAGTCTCAAAAACATAGTTTGAAAAATTAAATATTTTTATTATTCACACAATTTTTATTATTTTTTAATTCTGATTGCAGTGTATTATGTACAATGTTGTTTATCATATTTTCAAAAAAAAAAAAAAAAAAAAAAATATATATATATATATATATATGAAAGGATAAAAACTAACCCCTTTTTAAAACTTTAATTAAAAAAACTAACCCCTTTTCAAAACTTTAATTTAAAATTGAATTCAAAAGTTTAAAGTTCTAATTAATATTTTTAACTTTAATTCTGAAGCTGAATGCTATTTTGTCCCTGTTAACTTTCTTTCCCAGCCTAACATTTATTACTTTCAGAGATCATTTTTGGATGTTCTTTAAGATTAAAAATGCTTAGGTAAGCGCAATTCTTAATTTGTAGGATCAGCATGCAGCCCTAGACAACCGCACCTAAATCACGTCAGATTGCCCAGATATTTCTTAACCAATTAAATTAAATGTTCCTCCCTAATTCACAACTGTGCCCTCTGCTGGAAAATATGACAATCCCTAACATATTAGCAAGAACACGCACGAAAAATGAGAGACTTCGCAGATTTGAGATGACTGGAGAACCTACGGCCATGTAAAAGCTCCATAATCTACGTAAACGGCTCGGCGACCTCCGACCGGACTCGCGTACCCTTCTGTAAACTGAGCGCCCTAATAAAAAGAGTTCGATCCAACAAGAGGCTCCTGAGTCAAGTTCTTATGCCACGAATACAACACCCCCAAAGTCGTTACATATATATATATATTAAATTAAGAAATCTGCAAATTATAAGCAAAAAACTTGGCAAAATTTGGGACTGTTTTTATAAAAACTGCAATTTTTCTTAGAGTACACATGCTATTCACATAACAATGAACACAGTTTATTACAATAAACCACTAAATCATAATCTACAATTTGAATGCTTTTGCTACATAATCTGACTGGATTATCCAAAAGATATTTGTTATTTTTCAGTTTGTTGATAGTTCCTTATGGAGTTTCGAGAAAATATCTTCGCGGAAATGTATGACCTGTACTATTATGCTTACACACTTATAATTTCAGCAGGGCCCGACTTAGATAGTGGAGGGCCCTGGGGCAAACATTATTAGGGGGGCCCCCTTCTAACTTAAAACTGTTCGTGAATTATACTCAAGTGACTAAAATTAAAATTCAAACCTATTATATATGTGTATAAATTTCATATTAAATACTATTCACATATATATACATAATAGCAAAAGATAGATAATTTTAACTATTAGCCTCTTTTTATAATTAACTAGTACTTTAAGGGAGCATGGGGCACTCAAACAGAGGAGATAAGAGAAAAAAGGCCCCTTAAATCTGAAAAAAAAAAAAAAAGAATTTTAGTCATATTTCGCCATTTTTTATCATTTGACACTCTTTTAAGGAAAAACTTTTCTCTCCTTGGGGGGCCCTGTCCAATTGCCCCGGATGCCCCTGCATTAGTCAGGCCCTGAGTTTCAGGATAATTCCTCATATATTTTTCTAGATATTTAACAAAATGTCTAAAATTGCAAGTGACCAGTCACTTTCGGCCATATAGTGTATGATAACTATAGAACTTAATAATAATACAATGTAGCATTTACAAGTTCTCAAGAAAAATAAATCAGTCCCTCACCCCCGAGCCACAGAATTCCCTCCCAGAGAAAAATGTCTGAACTCAACACTGCCTACAATCCTGAATATAATATACTTCTAACCAGTAAATAACAAACCAAAATTACTTAATTATATATAAGATTTTAAAAAACATGTATAACTTACATCTTCTAAGCACTTGGATTTATAGCGCCATGCTATTTTTAATTCAGTGCCATCTAACTCTTCATCATCAGGTCTTGCCTTCAAATAGCTTTCTATAGGAGCAGGTGTTACCTGACAAAGACAATAAAAATTTATAATGTGAGTATACACAGAATTTATATGTAGTCTGCAAAATTTTTCTAGGTACTTTTGATAAAACTAAGAACAATATTTTAATGTTCTTAAACATATAAAGATACTGTGAATTTTATTCAAATTAGTATTATTCTAGAAAAAAATAATGCAAAATGTTAGTTAAAAAGATCACTAGCCAAGTAGAAAAAAGTGTTATTTTGAGAAAAAAAAATGCATTATGTTTAATAATGATAAAAATATATGTATGATTTTTATGAATTATAAATAAATTCAGTAAAATTACAAAAAGATTTAACAATCTATTGTTTTTCTTTTAATAATTTTCAAAAGCATACAAGTACATAAATTGAAAAAAGAAAACATTTTTTACAAAAGATCTCTATGTCAGCAATGTAGTCATAACAAAACCAAGAATACACCAGAAAGTACATGCTACAACTATTGAAGGTATATGGAGTTATTCAAAAGGTATATGGCATATACAACCATTTAACGATACTTCTACTTCATTCCAACACTGGGTCTGGTAGCAGAAAGTTCGAGACATGAGACGGGCATTGCATATTTTCTTTTCTCTTTTGCAGATTAAAGTTAAGATTATGATTAATAAAATTTATAAAATGACTACAAGATATCTACTGTAGTCACTACATTTTCAAATAGTTTGTTATGTTCAAAACTATATTTTGAAAAATAATGTAATGAGTAGTTTATCAGTGTATGGGCCATTCAAAAAATAAAGGTGCCTTTTAAGATTTTTTTTCACTAAAATTGAAGTAAAAAAATCTTTGAAAGAATTGTATGCATCTTCAAGAATATAAATGATATATTATCAGCATACTTAAAAAAAAAATATTATTTACTTCACTTAGAAAGATATACACATTGAATGAAAAATGTCCTCTGTGTTACTATACTTTAAATAATCTTCCCATTTTGTCTTATAAAAACATAAAAAAAATATTTTTACAATTATAACATTTCAATATAAATGTTCTAGCTCACTGCCACATTATTTTCTGTTTATGTATATATTTTCTCACAAAATGGACATATTTTGTCCTCTGTACAAACACAACAGCTAAGTGATTGTTTGATTAATTAACACTTCAATTGTAAAAATATTTTACTTGCAGATTATTATTTTTTGGCCCTGAAGTATGTGTCACAAACACTAAAAGAATTTTCTGCAACTAGGGCTCTGGATACAAAAAATGGTTGATTTTTTTAACCCCTTGAAGGGCGGTGATGCCGCCACGGCATCACCTAATTTTAATTCCTGAATATCACATTGGCACCCGAATTTTTTAAAGAGAATTTTACCTTTATCAAATGAGCGAAAATACACTTTTACTAGTTTACAAATAAATTTGCTTGTGAATACTGGTGTCAATGAATTACTTCAACATTTTGTGAAGACATGTACCTTGCCCCTGAAAGGGTTAAGACAGGGAGTATTTTGCCAAATTTAGAAAGGATAGGGCACTTCATCCTTCATTAATAGCTTAGAATGAATACTAATAGAAATGATCATTATGAAAATATCACAATTACTCTTTAAATGAACATATAAAAATATCATGATCATCTAAACAAACAATAAAATAAAGAGTTATTACTGTGCATAAAATATTTATGCATATGTCCCTTATTTCTAGAAAATATGTACTAAATTAAAAAATATTCTTATATTTTTATTAATTAACTTAATATGTAAGTAATTTTCGTTGAATAACACAAGTAAATCAGTGTAAAAGACTGTAAAAAAAGGTTTTTACTTCTGACATTATATGATATTATATAAAAACCACATATCACATGTTTAAAAGCTACTTTAATAAATTATTTTTTATTTGTATTCCCCACTAAGAACACATTTTTTAAAACATATCTTTTATCATCAAAGGACGTTTGATAATATTTTCAAGATATCTAAGGTTCATTGTAAAGAACAGTTTATTCTTTGAACATATACTATTATTAAAAATATTTTACAAATTATTTCAATTATCGACATAACCAGTTCTAATTATTTAATTTAAATATTTTAACTAATATTTATACTTAAACTTAACTAATATTATTAACTAATTTATTAATATTATTAACTAATATTTATACTTAATATAATATACAAAATGCTTATTTTTATCAACAAACATGGATGGTACAATGTGAAATAGAAAATGATATTAAATGAAAAAACAATACATACTTAATATAATATCCAAAATGCTTATTTTTATCAACAAACATGAATTGTACAATGTGTAATAGGAAATGATATTAAATGAAAAAACAAATTAAAAAAAATCCGATTTAAACAAACATAGAAAAAAAAAAATTATTTAGGTTTTTTGAAAAAAGCCCCCCCCCCCCTCCTCCCCCCAACACACACCTCCTTCCTTTTTATCAACTCTGGCCAAAAGTGTATCCAGTTGGGAACTTATATTATGAAATTTTATGTAGTTAAACCTTGACACAAATTTAGAATACTTTACTTGTCATTTTTCATCTATGCAAAAATATTATAATTAGCTACATATATTGGATTTTTTTTTTTCTCTCTCATAATACAGTATAAAACCTCTGAATAGCGGCCACCACTGGAAACATGGTAAAGTGTCGTATTTCAGAGGTTCCATATTTTAAAAGTTCAAAATCACTTACATTAAAATAAAAATTATTTTATGTTTACAGCTAAAGCATGCATATTATTATACATATTATCATTAACCACTAAAAAAAATCACTCATTCGATTTTTTAAGCATAATTTTTCTTTAAATGCATAATCATATCCACAGATTTGTTGTAAAATTCATTATCATTTTAAGTGAGTGTAACATTTTTGCAAACAATTCGAAAGCGATTCACAAATGCAACTTATGAATCTTATCATAACCAGTTCTTCAACGGTTAATTTAAGATTCCAAATTTGCACTTTAAAACGCCTTTTCTAAATAATTTTTTTTTTTTTCCAGAGTGTCACCCTTTTGTATCTTTTCACAGTTCAGCATTATTAGCAATTAGTGTTTCAGCTAATTTTCGTGCTTCAGTACCTTTTTTGCTGTCTTAGATAACTTTCAATTTATCACTTACAAAAATATTTGCAGTTTGAACCCAATCTGTTAGAGAAAAGCATGTGCTGCACAAAGACAAGAAAAATCACTGCATGATTCCCAAAGAGTACAAATGACTACTATTCTCTCAGATTTAAATTTTGTCATCCCCAAACCCTTTTCGCCACACATATTTATGAGAAAGGGGATTTTGATTTTGTCTTTGGGATTCAACCGATAGAGATTAATAGAGAATTTTTAAGGGCATCAAATAAGAAAATCCATCTCTATTTTCTTTGCAATCTTGGTTGTAATTAAAGCATAACATTAAAATAAATAAATAAAAAATGCTTTAGGGTGGCTGTTGCTTGGAATTCATTGTTCAGAGGTTTAGTGTAATGTTATTTCTAAAGAAGAGATTCGTTAACATTAAAACATAACCGGTATTCGGAGGTTACAGTTGTAGGAGGTTTTACTGTATTAACAATAACAAGCTCTTAATTGAATTAATCATATTACTTTATTTTGACAGTACACCCACAATCTGTTTTGATAGATAGTGTAACTCTTTAAACAAAGAATAAAAAACTAATATAAAATTGCTGAATATTAAATTATAATATATGCAAAAAACCCATTTTTATGTGAGTTTTAACCCAAAAACTCTACCAGGGTTTTATTTGGCAGGTTTTTTGCAACCCTGATTGAAATACACCAGACCTGGAAAAAACACAGCATATAGTAACATATATTTATAATTTTTAAATGTACCTTATTCTGAGGCATTAGTTTTTTCTAATACAAAAACTACAACTATAGACAAATTTTCTTATTTATACTCTTTATACAAAATGTAGAGTTTCCCTCATATAAAAAGCATGCATAATCAGTTTCATAGTTTTATGTTATAATACATATGTTATAATTCATAGTTATAATACAAAGGCATTGATTATGCATGCCTTTTATATGAGGGAAACTGTACATTTTGCATAAAGAGTATAAATAAGGAAATTTGTCTATAGTTATAGTTTTTATATTGGAAAAAACTAATGCCTTAGAATAAGGTATATTTAAAAATTATAAAGTAACAATGGGCATTAAATATAATTTAATAATTCTATTAGATAGAATTGTTTTTTCTAAATAATAGCATACATTTCCTGAATCTTGAGCTGAGAAACACGCTCTCTTCATTGGATCATGCACTCCATCAGAAATAGTTTTGGCTTCTGTTTTTGAACTAAATTCAACATTTTTTGCTATGGGCAATTCCTGTAGAAGAAATTGAAAGAAGTTTTCACATTTTAAGCTATTAAAATTGAGATAATAAAATTAACACAATCAATATTAGAGGAATAAAAATGAAAATTATGCACACATACATAATTAAAAATAACATTTTTTACCTTCAAAAACTTTTTAGGATCTTTATCTCCACTTGCTAGAAACAGAGAGTGGCGTCTGATCACTCCTTCAGCAAGGAAATATTTCATTAACAAACTTGCATAAGAATTATACCGATCTTCTTCTACAATGGGAAAAAAACACAAGATCATGATATAGATGAAAATTAAGGGTCGCCATTCAACACAGGGCGATTAAAAAATCTATTACCAATCGCCAAGTAAAATATAGCTTTGTTCTTGGAAATATGCACCTTTACTTTGAATAAAACTAATTAGCAAAGTGATTAATACTTTTCTCTACTTGATGCAGATTTCAATGATTTAGCTGTATTTTCAATATTTAGGCATTTCACCATGTATACTTGCTCTTTATTTGAATTATTTTTTCTAGAAATAATTTTATTCTGCAAAATTTATTCATCAGAATTACACATGCATTTCAAGCAATTTATTCCTTTTTACTCTCACAAGATGCAAACGGACTTCAAGGACATTGTAGCATCTTTAATATTTCAACTCCTGCCAAATGTTCAGCAGTTATTTTTCTTCAAAAGATATTTTTTAATCCTGTAAAAACATGCTCATCGGCATAGATTTCCCTTATGTGTGTAGTGTATTAATAACACATTTACTTTTTTCAAATCCAAATAACATTTTATTATTTATTTACTAGCGGCCTTCGCCCGCTACGCTGGTCGGTTTATCTAAAGAAATCTTGAAGAAGTAGTTAGATAAGGTTCAGACATACATTAAAAAAAAAAAAAAAAAGCAAGTCGATCATTCAAAAAACGTTGGGAAATATCAAATATTTACTGTAATTTTTTAAGAAAAACAAAGTTTCGAAAAAAAAAAAATTAAATCGAAAAAAAAATTACACTGACATATTAATGCAAGGAAATTTTCCCAGAGAGAAAATTCGCCTTGAATACAATATTTCAAATTCTTTTAATTGCTTATAGGCGTTAATGCCAACATAGTGAAAAAAAATTCCATGCTGGGAATCGAACCCGGGCCATCAGTATGGCGCACTGACGTTCTACCGACTAAACCACATGGAACGACAGCCAGCTTGAAACTTTCTCATACTTAAGTAGACTGGCGAAAACATAACGATAGCGCGTTTTAAAATCGCACAGTGACATCTATTGGATTTTATATGTACTAAAAAACGTTATGTACTAAAAAACGTGAGCAGCGCACCTAATAGTTTCTTTTGTTTCTTTTTGTTACTTTTTTGTCTGTTGTCCGATTTTGATGAAAGAAAGCCTATACACTGCCCGGGAGTGTGCATTCTTCATTAGTGAAAACCGCATAAAAATCCATTCAGTAGTTACGAAGATAACCTCGAACAAACAGACAGACATTAAAATAGCAAATAAAGCCTTTGTGCACAAATGTTTAAAGATAGAAAACCAACGAATATAAATGCACAAATAAAGTATGAGAAGGTAGCAAATAGCTATTTCGAATCTACTAACGAGATTCTTCATCAGTGCAAAACTCAGCGAGCTAAAAGTAGCAAAACTGAGCCAAAACTGGCTCAGTTTTGCTACTTTTAGCTCGCTGAGTTTTGCACTGATGAAGAATCTCGTTAGTAGATTCGAAATAGCTATTTGCTACCTTCTCATACTTTATTTGTGCATTTATATTCGTTGGTTTTCTATCTTTAAACAGACAGACAGACAGACAGACAGACAGACAGACAAAAAATTCAAAAAAATTTTTTTTGTGTTTCATTGGTTTTCTTTTATCGCCCTGACTCCATTTTTGTCAATTATCTTCAATGTACAGACACACCGGGTCCTACTGTTTTATTATATGTATAGATTTTATTTTATTTAAACAGTAGTCACTAATAAAACTGAGTCTATCACCACCGGCTACTAACTCAATTTCTCAGTTTTCACCTATAGTCCAAACAGGGCCATAGCTAGAAGTGAATAGTAGGGGGGGGGGGGGGGGGCTCAAGAGAATGTAGGGGGGGGGCTCATAATTTTTTTTTTCTCTCTCTCTCTGACACAGAAAGATAAATTAGTGCATAATTACACTGCAGATACTATGTTTCTTATTAAACTGTAGTAATAATTTCATTTTATGCTTAGAAAAGTACAGGATGGTGAAAATTTTGAGTGTATAACTTGGAGCAAAATTAAACATCATGTTGGTTTCATGTGTACAAATAAAATGAAAGAGTGTTTAAACACTTATTTTAGGTAGAATTTAGTATTTCTACAAAACTGTAAAAGGACCTCAAAACTATAAATTAGATTTTGAACAAAATTTCATTTGAATTTTCAGAACAGAAGTTTATTTAGTGACCTTGGAATCGTTTCCAGGGGGACTGAGCCCAGTGTTCTCGCTGTCGCTCGCCAATGCGCCAAATTGCGACTAAATTCTTCATTTGGCGAGTAAACAAGCGATTAGATTCGCCAAATTGCTAGTGCTCAATTTTTTCATTTTTGTTTTTCATACATATGCATATATATATATATAATATATACATATTTTTTATATTTGTAACGGGTAGCTGAGATTAGACAAATAACAGGTAGCTGAATTTAATAACAATCGCTGTCACAGTTATAAAAACTTAAGTTATTTTAGAACATATCGAAAAAAAGGGGGTACATTAAAGGATTAAAGATAATTTTTTTGTGCTACACGGCGAATCTATTTTGCTAATACTTTTTTTCATTTGGTGAATGTTTTATATTTTTAATTCGCCAAATTACTAACGTTGGTCAAATGTCAGCGAGAACACTGACTGAGCCACCCATAGCGCCCCCTTAGCTATGGGCCTGAGTCCAAATGTCATTTGTACAAGCATTCAAGCCAAAGAAAATTGTATCAGTTTAGATTTAATTAAACCATTGTCCAAAAAAAGGTGACATTCTTTTTTTTAAGCTCTTTAAACTATTTAACTACACAACTCTTTTATCTCTAATTAAATTAAAAAAAAAAAAAAAAAAAAAACATTGTATTTTACTTTTTTAACAGTTATTAAAATAAGAATTCAAAGACTGCTATAAAATAAGCAAAAGTTTCATATTTTAAATCAATCAATTATTATGAATGTTTCAACTTTCAACTCAATTTACTTAAAATTTTATCACTTGTATCCCTTGTCTTCTGAGGTCCTCATATATAGGGCAGACTAGTACACAATGGCTCACTTTAGTAGTTCACATTTCCCCCCTTCTTTAATGGAAAGTCCAATCTGCCTGAAAATATTCTTTAAAATTCCTTAAGCATTTTTACATGGTTCAGAATTTTTTCTGAATATTGCTTTAAATGCATTAATAAAAAAAAAAAATAAAATAAAAAAAAAAAAAATAAAAATAAAATAAAAATAAAAATGTATACACTTTTAAAGTGGACCAGTGTGCCCCAGAAATAGGTCACAGTGGTATGTTCCATTATTAAGTATCATTTGACATATAATAAAATTAATTTTCTATTAATTTAAATCCTCTCCATTCTTCCCCTCTACCCTCAAAATAACATAATGCAAATTTGTGAATAACATTTTTGAACAAAACATGTACAAAGCTAAATAGAAAAATTAAAAAAAAAAAAAATTATATTTTTTAAATACCATTAAATAACGACAAAGGAATGATTGCAAATAAAATGAAGCAATTAAATAAAATAAAACTATCATCATGAAAATTTGAAAATAAAATTCTAAAATACTTATGAACCTGAAATTTTACAAAAATTCTTTTAGATCTTTTAGAAATTTTATGATAACACTGATATAAGGCACAGATAAATAGCCATAAAGTTTTGATTTTAAATTTGTTTTATGTTACATCTAAAATGAGTAATAAAATTTCATATCCTGCCAGAAATATCTTTAGTAATAACATGTTACAGTCAATAGGGTATTTGTATTGTTTCTAAAAGCAGTAAATACATCCAAAATATTTCTTACTATGTTACAGAATTTCTCCCATGTTTAAAAAGGGGCAGGGCGCTACTATTATGAAAAGGGCACTTTTTTGATTTTTAAGGGCACTTTTATAAAGTTCAATCTAGAATCTAGCGGTTCAAAAAATTGTGGAAAAACAGAAATTTCGTCAAAGAATCGAGAAAAATATCTAAAAATTTCGCCAAAAAATTGAAAAAAAGGTACACTTTGTTAAAAGATTGCGAAAAAACAGCCGATTTTGTTAAAAGATCGCATAAAACAGCAGATTTTGATAAAAGATTGCGATAAAACAGCAGATTTTGCTAAAAAAATCGTGAATAAACGATAAATTTCGAGAAAAATCCGCAAAAAAAGGGCAAATTTTGTTAAAAGATCACAAAAATGATAAATTTCATCAAAAGCTTGTGAAAAACTGCCAATTTTGTCACGTTTAAACAAGAAAAAAACGGAAATTTCGAAAAAGGGGCATGAAAAAAAAAAAAAGCACGCCTCTTTTTTTCTCCCACCTCTGTTATAACCTTTCAGAAAATTTTATGTGAATTTTTTTTTTTTTTTTTTTTTTTTTTTTATTTCCTTGTTTAGGATCACCTCTGTGATTCTGTCAGATTTTTTTTTAAATTAAGGGAGTCATTTACAAAAGTTTAAAAAGTTGACCGTAACTCTAAAAATCTTACGTAAAATACATCACAAATTTTGACAAAAACTGAACAAAAATCATTGTTGTAAATTAGTGAAAAAAAATTTGCAAATTTTGTTATAGGATCGTGGAAAAAACGGGAATTTTGCCAGAGGATCGTAAAAAGTTGCAAATTTCGTTCATGGGGAAAAAAAAAAAAAACATGAATTTTGACAAAGAATCTTGAAAAAAAAAAAAAAATGACATTTCATCAAGAAATTGCAAAAAATGACAAATTTCGTCAAAGGATCGCGAAAAAACTGTGTTTTATCTGCGACTCTTTGATGAAATTCTTGGTTTTGTCTGTTATACTTTGATGAAATTTGCATTACTTCAGCAGCCCTTTGGAAAAAATCGTATTTATTGCAGTCATTTGACAATATTTGCTTTTTGCCGGTGATCATTTAACAGCGTTAGAATTCCTAAAAAAAAGTCACTGGTCCCAAGGACCAGTAAGCATGAGAATTTACTGGTCCGCAGACATCATCACTGGTCCGCTACATAAAAATCTATTAAATAATTTTAACACTTAGAGTAAATTTTCTGTACTTTTTAAAGAATAAATGTGCAAGATACAAATTTAATTATAAAATAACTAGCAGGGGAGACCGAGCTTAGCTCGGTCAAAATTAACTTTGTGTTCAACTCGATATAGTATTTTCACTGTATCATTAACTCTGTATTATTACTGTAAAACATCTTTATAATAGTATTATTTAGAAAAACAACCAATAAGAAAACTATGTTTTTATGCGCATGTTTAGAAATTTTACTTTATTTTAAAATTTACAACGAAAGGACATCGATCTAAATCACTTTTTTAGCTCGACTCTGATTGGATTAACCATGCATCTCGAATCCTCTTAAGAATGTATAAAAAAATTCTTTAAATTTTGAAAGACAATATTTTTTGCTAGATATAGCCAAATTTGGAGGCATTCTTTCATTTGGCTCCAAATACGTGTTTTGGTTTTAGTAATTTTTATAGTCGATTTTTTGGCCATATGTCGCCAATATTTTGTCAAATATCACCAAGTTATTGGCTTTTGCCATATTCTCATGACCCTGACCCGTATTACCCAAAATGAGCCACTAATCAAATTTGATCAAGCATGTAACATAGCTCAATCGTCTTCAGGTAATCAAAAACAGTAGAATATAAAATTGAATCAAAATCGTTTAAGCCATTTTCTAGGTAAAATTAGCTTGGCAGCATTCAGCAATGAAGTGAAATGACCCACTAATATAATTTTGTTTAACACGCGACTCAGCCCAATAGTCTTCTCGTGACAAAAAACGTTTTGTTTCAAAATTTAGGTAAAATTGATTGAGTCGTTGTTATATATAATTAGAATGACCCTAGCTCATTAAGACCCAAAATGACCCACTAATAGAATTTTCGCGAGCCTGTGTCCAAGCCAAATGGTTTTCTCTTGCTCAAAAACGATATAATAAAAAGTATAGTCAAAATGGTGAGTACCATTTTCTATATAAAATTAGCATGACCCATCATGACCAACAAATGACCCTTATAATCGAAATCTCTCGAACGTGTGGCCTAGCTCTTTAGTTTTAGCATGCCGAAAAACGTTAGATACAAAATTTAGATAAAATCGATTGAGCCGTTTTTTAGATATAGTTAGTTTGACCCTGACCCCTTATAATCCAAAATGACCCATTGATCGAATTTTCTCAAAAATCTGTCCTAACCCAATGATTTTCTTGTGACCGAAAACGATAAAATATAAAATTTAATCAAAATTGCGCGAAACGTTGTCTAGATAAAATTAGAATGACCCAAAAGTGGCCCACTAATCGAAATTTCTCGAACATGTGACCTACCCCAATGATTTTCTCATGCCAAAAATATGTTGTATACAAAATTTCGTTAAAATCGACCCACCCATTCTTTAGATATAGCTTGACCTTCACCCATTAAGACCCAACCCTTAAAATCGAAAGCTCTCGAATATGTGACTTAGTCCATTAGTTTTCTCGTTTCTAAAAATTGTTACATACAGAATTTCGTTAAAATTGATCCTGCCGTTCTTTAATTATACATAGCTTGACCCAGACCCTTTATGATCCAAAATGACCCATTAATCGAAATTTTTCGAACATGTAACCTAGTCCAATGACTTTATCGTGCCAAAAAAATGTTGCATACAAAATTTCATTAAAATGGATCCACCTGTTCTTTAGATATAGTTTGACCATGACCCATTATGACCCATCATGACCTCATAGTCGAAATCTCTCAAACATGTGATTTAGCCCATTAGTTTTCTTATGTCAAAAAACTGTCACATACAAAATTTCGTTATAATCCATCACGCCGTTCTTTAAATATAAATAGCTTGACCCAGACTCTTAATGACCCCAAATGACCCATTAATCGAAATTTTTCGAACATGTAACCTAGTCCAATGATTTTATCGTGCCAAAAAAATGTTGCATACAAAATTTCGTTAAAATCGATCCACCTGTTCTTTAGATATAGGTTGACCATGACCCATTATGACCCATCATGACCTACAAATGACCCTCATAGTCGAAATCTCTCAAACATATGGTTTAGCCCATTAGTTTTCTCATGTCAAAAAACTGTTACATACAAAATTTCGTTATAATCCATCACGCCGTTCTTTAAATATAAATAGCTTGACCCAGACTCTTAATGACCCAATATGACCCATTGAAATTTTTTCTCGAACATGTAACCTAGCCCAATGTTTTTCTCGTGCCCGAAAACCATAGAATGCAATTTTTAGTCAAAATTGCGTGAGAAAATCGCTAGATAAAAATAGCATGACCCACAATGACCCCAAAAATGACCCACTTACCGAATTTTCTCGAACATGTTACCTAAGCCAATGGTCTTCTTGTAATCCAAAACGATACAATATAAAATTTGGTCAAAATCGTTAGAGCCGTTTTTTAGATAAAAATGGTTTGACCCATAATGACCCAAAAATGACCCACTAATCGAAATTTTTCGAACATGTGACCCAGCCCAATAGTTTTCTCGTACCAAAAAACGATTGGGTACAAAATTTCCTTAAAATCGATCCAGCCGTTCTATAGATATAAATAGCTTGATCCTGACCCATTATGACCCAATAATCGAATTTTCTCGAACATGTGACCTAGCCCAATGGTCTTCTCGTGCCCGAAAATGGTAAAATCCAAATTTTTACGAAAATCGTTAGAGCCGTTTTTGAAATAAAATTTACCCACCCACCCACCCACCCACCCACCCACACACACACACACACACACACACACACACACACACACACACACACACACACGCACGCACGCACGCACACACACACACACACACACACACACACACACACACACACACACACACACACACACACACACACACACACACACACACAATTTTTGCTCGCATTATAGTATAAGATGCTTATTTAAGTGCAGAAGATAACAAGTATCACTAATGTTTGCATTTCTTTTAAAATGGGGCAAGACAGGTTTATTGAAAAGACATTTTTGCTGAAAAAAGGAATATTTTTGTTGAGTAAATGGGTACTTTGCTTAATGAAATGGTGCTTTCAGGAGCAGTAGCGTAGCTATGTTTTTTGGCGCCCGGGGCCAGCAAGAAATTTTGCGCCCCCACCCCAATATAGATATATAACAATTTCTCTCAATTTGGCGCCCCTAGGTCTCGCCGCCCGGGGCGGACGCCCCCCTTGCCCCCCCCCCCCCCCCCCCTAGCTACGCCACTGTTCAGGAGTCACATTCACTCAGAAAGATCTGGAGCAATAAAGAATCGATTGGGAAGCAGAAAAATCAGTTTTTGGAGCAGCAACAACAATTTTGAAGCAGGAAAATTAGTTTTTAAAACAGAAAAATTCTCTCCCGATTCACTTATTTATTTTTTTGTGCTTTTTTGTCGAAATTTCCGTTTTTTCATGTTATTTTGACGAAATCTTTTGTTTTTATTGAAGAAATATACCGTTTTTCGCGATATTTTTTAACAAAATTTGCCGTTTTATCGCGATTTTTGGGGAAATTTGCCGTTTTTTCGCGATCTTTTGAAGAAATCTGCCGTTTTTTCGCGTTTTAGGATAAAATAAGCAATTTTTTTTTGCGATTTTTTTTACGATATTTCCCGGAAATTAGTCGTTGTTTAGCGCTTTTTTAGCAAAGTTAGAGGTTTTTTTCGCAATCTTTTTGTGAAATTTGTCGTTTTTCGCGATTTTTTTTTGACAAATTTCGCGTTTTATCGAGATTTTCGGATAAAGTTTGTCGTTTTTCGCGATTTTTTGAAGAAATCTGCCGTTTTTTGCAATTTTTTGAAGAAATCTGAAAATTTTCCGCAATTTTGGGGAAAAATCTGCCGTTTTTCGCGATTTTTTGGGCGAAATTTGCCGTTTTTTCGCGATCTTTTGAAGAAATCTGCCTTTTGTTTCGGGTTTTGGAATGAAATTAGCCAATTTTTCGAGAATTGTTTGACAAATTTGCCGGAAATTAGTCATTTCGCGATTTTTTTAACGAAATTTGCCGCTTTTTCGCGATTCTTTAACGAAATTACGCGTCCCGTGGGACGCGTAAGAGCTATTTTTTGCGTCCCATCGCCGATTTTTTGTGTAATTTACGCGCTATAGCGCGTCCGCGGCATCGCTGATAATTAAAAAAAAAAATCTTTGTGCGATCGGTTGCAGTTTTCTCAGGGCCTGAAAAAAGGCACTGGTCCTGCGGACCACCAAGGATTTCGAACGCTGATTTAACAAAATTTGCATTTTTTCCAAGGCCCTTTGATGAAATTCGTGACGAAAATTTTTTTTTTATGGTTCCTTTATGAAACTCGAAGTTTTTCTGATTCTTATTTGCATCGTTTCTGTGAGGGGATTTAAGAGCGCCAAATTTATACTACAAATGTCATTTTTGGGCTGTCACA
Source organism: Maratus speculifer (assembly GCA_964019185.1). Taxonomy (NCBI): domain Eukaryota; kingdom Metazoa; phylum Arthropoda; class Arachnida; order Araneae; family Salticidae; genus Maratus; species Maratus speculifer. The sequence goes on along the minus strand of OZ025302.1, from coordinate 252,721,526 downwards.
AGAAAAAGTTGAGAGGAGGGGGGTCAAATTCTAATTATGCCCCAGATGCAATTTTCTCTTTGTTTGCCCCTGATTGTGCAGCAGGAAAATAAACTTTTGGAGAAATAAAAACACAATTTTGAAGCAGGAAAAGTAGTTTTTAGAGCAGAAAAATTCACTTCTGGCATTAACTTTTTTTTTCTGTGCTCCTTCGACGAAATTTGAATTTTTCGTGAATCTGCTGTTTTTTGGGATATTTTGATGAAATTTGCCGTTTACCATGAATTTTTCGACAGAATTTTCCATTCTATTGCAATTTTTGGATGAAAATTGCCATTTTTTGATGAAATCTACTGTTAAATCCCGATTTTTTGACAAAATTTGCCGTTTTTTGTGATCTTTTGGCAAAATTTGCCGTTTTTCGCGAACCGTTTGACGAATTTTTCCGTTTTATCAAGATTTATGGACAAAATTTGTCATTTATTCACAATCTTTTAGAAAATCTGCCTTTTTTCGAGATTTTGTGACAAACTTAGCCATTTTTTCACGTATCTAGTTGAAAATTAGTCGTTATTTTGCAATTTTTCAACGAAATTTGCCGTTCTTTCCTGATTTTTTGGCAAAATTATGCATTTCGCCAGATGTGTAAGAGCTATTTTTTGCCGAATTTACAAGCTATAACATGTTTGAATATTTGGATGAAAATTAAAAATTAAATATAATTATCAGTAACTTACATTTAAATAATTATCTCACAGTTATGAAATTTAAATGAGTAGATGTTTTATAATAAACTGCAGGGATGCCCCGGACGCGCTATAGCGCGTAAAATACGCAAAAAATCGGCGACGGGACGCAAAAAAATGGAGCTTACGCTTCCCGCGAGACGCGTAATTTGCGTCAAAAAATGGAAAAAAGGCAAATTTCGTAAAAAAAATAACGAAATAACGAATAATTTCCGACAAATTCCATCAAAAAATTCGCGAAGAAATGGCTAATTTTGTTCCAAAATCTCGAAAAAAAAAGGGCAGATGTTTTGAGTAAATACTCAAAAGATCATGAAAAAACGACAAATTTCGTCAAAAAAAAATCGCAAAAAACGGCAATTTTCATCAAAAAATCATGATAATACAGTAACTTTCGGCAAAAGATTGCAAAAAACCAGCACATTTTGCCAAAAGATCGCGAAAAAACGGCACATTTCGTCAAAAGAATCGCAAAAAAGGCAAGTTTCGTTAAAGAATCGCGAAATAACGAATAATTTCCGGCAAATTTCGTCAAAAGATTCATGCAAAAATTTGATTTTGTTACAAAATCCCGAAAAAAAGGCACATTTCCTCAAAAAATTGCGAAAAACGATCAATTTTGTCCAAAAATCGCGATAAAACAGCAAATTTTGTCAAAAAATTCGCGAAAAACGGCAATTTTTATCAAAAGATCGTGATAAAACGGTAACTTTCTTCAAAAGATCGCGAAAAACCGGCACATTTCGACAAAAATCGCGAAAAAACGGTAAATTTCGTCAAAAAATCGCTTTAAAACTCAACTTTCGTAAGAGATGGAAGAAAAAAAAATAATGCCAGGATAGATTTTTTCTGTTTAAAAATTAACTTTCTGCTTCCAAATTATTATTATTATTATTGTTTTGCTGCTCCAAAAACAGATTTCCTACTTCATAGTCTGTTTTTGATTGTTCCAAATCTTACTGAGTGAACGTAACTCCTGAAAACATCCATTCATTGAATAAAAAGTACCCCTTTACTCAACACAAGTATTCTTTTTTTCAGGAAAAATTTCTTTTTCAATAAATCAGTTTTGCCTTTTTTTAAAAAGAAATGCCAACAATAGTGATACTTGTTATCTTCTACACTCAAATAAGCAAATTTTTTTTTATAATTTAATTTGTATCTTGCACATATATTTTTTTTAAAATAAAAACAATTTCTCTTAATAGTTTTCAAAAAATTAATATTGGCTTTAATTATTTATACATTATTATCAAAACAATAATTATTGCTTTTGATTTTTCTTTTGCAAATGAACAAGTTCAATTTTTTCGTCTAAAAATATGACTTATTATTAGTGGGGACCCGCTTTTCTAAAAAAGGGACCCAGAATTTTAGAAGTCCTGGGTCCTGGGGACCCAGGATTTTTCAAGTCCAGCGGCATCACTGAATTGTGTGTGGGGCTAATTATCTTTTTCTATAAAATTTGTATATCTGGAACGATAAATTGTGCAACAAACAATTTTGCTGAAGCACGGCGTTTTTTCAAATATGGAGCAAGAAGGGCACCATTTTTTTGAATGAGCGAAAAGAGGGGCGCTAGTTTTTGGATGAAAGACAAGAGGGGTGCTATTTTTTAAACTAAAGGGCAGGAGGGGCGGAGGGCCCTTCTGAAACCCACTGTGGGAAACTCTATTAGTATATATAAAATGACATTTTTTTCTTTTTGTAATACATTTTACAGTTAAATAATTACTTTACATCAGTATTTCTTTGTAGAGAATAAGCAATTATTAGATTTTTGAAAATTTTATACTACAATAACAGAGTGGATTGTGGTCCACTGTACACTATGTTGAAATTCAATAGATTTTCATAAAATTGTTATTTGAAGCTTTTTTTTTTTTTAAAGCATATTAACTTTATTATTAAATAGAAACAAATGTCTTATTTTTTACAGAAAAAACTGTTTTTGCTTATTTATCTATAATCTTTAATTAATAATAATTAAAAGTATGAGGAAAAATTTTATTTTTAGAAGCTCAAAACAACCTGTCAGTATAAAACGGATCATTCACAGCTAATAATGTGTTTTGAAGTCTATAAATAATCAATCCAGTTCAGTAATCAATTAGCCTAAAAGAAAACTTTAAAAATAAATAAAACTTAAGGGGTGATTCACCTTATCTCACACTCCCCTATACAGGGCCAGATTTACAGCAGGGCATTCGGGGCCCAGGGCCCCCTCAAATGCTGCTGAAGGTTTTTCAATTATTCTCCAAAATCTTATTTAGTTTTAGTATTTAATGAAATTTTACATTTCATTCTCAATTCTATTATGTTAATGTTGTATTTTTATAATGTTGTATCTATATTTTGCCCGAAACATCCGTTAATTACTTTATTATAGTGAATATTTTCTTTTATCCTTATCACTTTAAAAATGCAATGTATTTTTGATTGTTTAATCCTTTTCCTGTTATCAACAGAATATTTGAGTGTTGGTGAGCGTAGCTTGCAGATTGCAGAGCTCTATAAGATTTTAAATAATTATAGCACGGTGTATAGTTGTTGCACAATTTATCGTTCCAGATATACAAATTTTATAGAAAAAGATAATTAGCCCCACACAGAGTTCATTACAAAACATCTACTCATTTAAATTTCATAACTGTGAGATAATTATTTAAATGTAAGTTACTGATTATTATATTTAATTTTTTAATGGATATTTTAAAGACAATAACAATTACTTTAATAACTATCCTTTTTTTTTTTTTGGTCTGTCTCTCTGTAAATATCAATGTAAGCCCCCCCCCCCCCCGTAAGCATTTGTGCCCACGGCCCCAAATTTGTAAATTGGTCCCTGCCCCTACATACATTTGAATTAAAAGTAAAAAGCAAATCAAGTTTTTTTTTTTCGCATATATTTCTTGATTTACTATTTGTTTTCTTTATATGTTCTACATAGGTAGTGTTGTTAGAATCAGAAAAAACATGTTGATGGCAATCAAGTACCAAGCCTAAAATGCATTTAATTAGCAGTGTAAGTTAATAGAGAAAAAACATTAATTTATACAAAAATAGAAGTGTTTATTACAATAAGTATGTTGTTTGATTTTTTTTTTCTTATGTCAATTTTATTTTATAAGAAATTATTTTTTATTTTGTTGCAAAATCCACACATTACATAGAACAAAAACCAGCCATATGAATGCATGTTTACACTAGTATCAAATTGCTTTATGTACGATACATACTAATTGTGAAAAAGATTGTACTTATTTAAAAAAAAAAAAAACTTTAAGTAATAATTAACTTAGTTTTACATATCTTTTACGATAGTTTAATAAAACATAAATATAATGAATTTTACCTATTACACATATTGTACCGATTGCCAAACCTCCACCTAAAATACAAAAAAAAAGGAGAAAAATAATTCTTTTCCGAAAATGCTCATGTGATATAAAGAATTAATAAATCCAACAATAAAACAAATAAATCAATTACCAAGGAAAAAATCTAATGTAGACGATCCCGTAGAAGTTAGTAATTGCGCGTTAGTAAACGATACATTTGTACCCGGAATGTTAACATTACTTGCTTTACTTCGAAAACTTGAAGCAGAAGAGCTTTTCATGACTAACCAAGAAAACAAAATAATATTCTACTAGAACAGAACAAAAATGTTTCAAGAAATGATAAGGTAAGTCTTTTGTTTTACAGTTGAAAAACGGTTCTATGAAACTTTAACAGCGTGGCTATATTGTTTGTTTGGAGGGGGGGATTTTTGAGACTTATAGCGGCTGAGCTGTTGTCTCGAATGATCCAAAGTCAGAAAACACATCAACAAACAAGATCGAGAGAGAGATTAGAAACGATCAATACTATGTAGGAATTTAAGAGTTGATATCCGAAAAGATTCAGAATTGCAAAATTCCTTGGAGAACTCAATGAAAGAGCGAAAACAAGCTGTGCTCAGCGTGGAAGGATCCCAACACAGATTACGATGCAATTGATATTTTCGACAGGAAAAAAGAATATGCTCTAGGGAGTCAGAAACATGGCACCTGCTACATCTGTCTTCATTCGTCAGACCGAAACGAGAAAGAATGGCAGGGGTGATCAACATCTTGGTTAAAAGACGCGAAATGATGACATCATCTCTACGATTCGACGCCCAAGTGTACGTCTGCTTGACCAGAGGGATATTGCCATGAGAACTAATATATTTGCTCGATCTGTACTGTTGGTTGAGAGTATTATAGATTTCATTCTTTCTATACTGGATGAGGTCCTCTGGTGAAATCCAATTCAGCAAAACGTCAGTGTCACTTACGCCTTTAGCGAGACTATCTGCTTTTTCGTTGAGGTGAATTCCACGATGACCTGGTACCCAGCAAACCCAGAAACTCGGAGAATGCGAAGCAATCCTTTGAATCTTGTTATACAGCCACAAAATGACTCTAGGAGACTTGAGAGAGACAGATTGAAGGGCGGTGAGTACCGATAGGCTGTCAGTAAGTAGAAGAATGGGGCGCCCCAAGGAGACCAGTTCGTCTAAAGCCGTACCCATGGCCAAAGCCTCAGCAGTAAAGATGGAGTTAATATTGGGAATTCTGTAGTAGAACTGAGAGGTATCCGAGCACCCAGCGATGGAAGTAATAGCTGAGACTTTGGACGCATCGGTGGCAATGACCTGCCAGCTGCTGGAGAAATTTTGCATGAAGTCCTGAAATAGCGGGACGATGACGCTGCCATCAAGTTCCTTATTCTGGAAAGGGAGGTCGTCTAAGTGGAGTTGCACAACTTCCTGCCTGCTCGGGAGAGGCATCTGGAAGGGAATCAAATGTTCAAGGCGACCGTCAATCTCTTCTAATATGGAAACAATGCCGGGGATGCTTTCCACCAAGCAAAACATGTTGCCCTCTTGAAAATCCCAGAAAGGAGACTTGCTGCCTAAAGAGCAATGCTTAATCCAGAAGCCAAACGCCAAAGAGTTGATTCTATCAGCCAGCAGGGGGGAGCCAGCGTGCTGTCGAAGAATAATATTTGGTACCCATTTCGGGAGGCCGAGAGCCGTCCTGAGGGCAGTAGTCTGCAACACTTCGAGTTTCTTTAAAATGGATTCACAAGCCGATAACAGAGTGGCCGCGCCATATTCTATAATACTCCGGATGGAGGAGTTGGCCAGCGTGAGAAGATGATAGGATCGGGCTCCATAACGAGTATTGCAGAGGGCCTTGAGGATATTGATTCGGTTAAAAACTTTCTTCCGGATGTATTCTGAGTGTTTGCGAAAACCCCCGCGCCTTGTAATATAAAAACCTAGAAACTTTAATTCGTCGCACCACTCAATCAGACCTCCATTGATGCTAAAATCGAAGTCACAGTCTCCACGTCTTCTAGAGAGGTTGATGGCGTGACATTTATCTGGGCGTATGGACATCTTCCAATATCGGCACCATTGAGCTATTAAACGAAGGGCTTCTTGGAGTTTAGTTTGGCATAAGAGTAATGAGGTGTCAGCACAATAAATGAAGATGTCATCAGCGTACAGCAAGTACTTGACTCCAAGACCATCCAAAACTTCAAAGAAGTCGTGCATGAAGATGGAGAACAAGATAGGACTTAGAACCGCCCCCTGGGGCACCCCTCTTCCAAGGTTGCGATTTGAAGAAAAAATTCCTCTCCAGAACACCTTGATGCTTCTATTCTGCAGGAAACGGTGAAGCCAGCGAAGGATCAACCCTGTAATGCCAATTTGTGCGCACTTCAAGATGAGGCCGTCCACATAAACAGAGTCGTATGCAGCCTGCACGTCTAAAGATATCCCCAAAATGAATTTCTTATCCTTCTTTGCACGAACGGTGTCAAGATGTAGCATCTGCAGAGCGGTCTGGCTATCCCGGAATGGCTGGAAGCCAAGGTGCCTATGATGGAGGATGTTATTTTGGAGTAAGTAGTTACTAATGCGATTTGCAATCATGCGTTCACAAATCTTGCACATCACGGAGGTCAGAGCAATCGGGCGATATGAGGCAACATCTTTTTTAGATTTCCCAGGCTTCAAAATAGGGATGATGACAGCAGATGTCCAATTTAGAGGAATTTCACCGGAGCGCCAGATTTCATTATAAATTTGAAGTAGGTGCATCATAGACTGCTCATTCAAACCCTTAAAGAAGGCAGCACTAATCTTATCTTCACCAGGGGATGAGGATTTGGTGCGGCGGATAGCTTCCTTTAATTCGATGATCTCGAAGGGACGATTTAATTGGGTACATTCTTCTCCACCATAATCCAACGGAATTGGCTCATGAACTACGTCTTCGCTATAGTGGTCAGCCAAGACTTCAGCCTGAGAAACAGCATCGGAGATCAGAGTCCCATCCTGGGTGAGGCAAAAATGGGCATCAGGGGGAGAACAAGAGCGATTTTTTATCTTCTTAAAAACTTTGTATAAGATGCGAGGGTCATGTGCGTTCTTGCAGGCCGAATCCCAAAAATGAAGCTTGGCATCCTTGATGACTTGCCGGAGTTTCGCAGCCACCTTCTTATACCTCATCCAGTAGTCCATGGACACGAGTTGACGAGCTTTCCGCAGCAAAAAATTCTTTTGTTTGTAAAGGTTGTTGCACCTGGCTGACCACCAGGCAGGAGTACCTTTAGGATGCGGAGTATTAGATATCTTATGATTTCGCATGAGGTTCTGTACTAAATTAATGAAGGAAGTGTAGTCAGCACTTGGCTGGGAGGCGAGAATGGTATTAGCTTCTTGACAGATTCGGTGCCATCTAAAACGAGAAAACTGAGGATTAACAGGAGGCGAAAGAGTAACAGTGATGGAGACGGGAAGATGATCACTGTCGAACGGATCATCTACAACATGGATAGAAGAGCAGGCTAAAAGGTCAGCAGAGCATAACGACAAGTCCAGGAGGGAACAAACTCCCCCGGGAGAAATATGGGTTGGCGACGTAGTATTTAGAAGGCAGAAAGAACTATCTGCCAGCCAATTGACAAAATCTTCACTGCCACTAGAGCGATAAGGAGCACCCCAAAGAGGGTGGTGCAAGTTAAAGTCCCCCAAGATGAAGGAGGGACCCGTAACAGCTTGACACACCTTGACCAAATCATTAGTTACCCTGCCAGAGTTAGAGTAAATGTTAATAAGGTTAATGGATGAGCTGCCTTGAAGAATACAAACACCCATGATTTCATTAGTGAAATTGAGAGAAGTGAAGTCGAGAAGGAAAGAGGACAATGTTGAATTAACAGCAATAATTAAGCCACCACCTCGGCGGTCAGTTCTGTCTAAACGGTAAACTATTTTACCAGGGATGTTAAAAGTCTTGTCAGAAGTAAGGTAAGTCTCTTGGAGGACCAACACGTCAGCGGTGGTGAAAGGGGAACAATTTAGCCAGGCTGTTTTATTACTGACAGACCTGCAATTCCAATGGAGCAAATTTAGACCCATGGGGAAAAAACACAAAAAAAAAAGATAAACACAGCTAAAAATATACTGTGAAAATAAGCCCAACCCAGGTGAAATACAGTTCGTATCCACCAATAAAAAGAATAAAAACCTTGTAAAAACAGGAAAGTTTCATCATCTTGAACTTCCACCCTGATTCGGGCGTTTCCGTCTTTCGGGCGAGCTGTCGCTTAACTTGGCTAAGACATTCATGATCATGGTGGATAAGGTGGTAATAGCCTCGATGATTTTTTCTGTTTGCTGATTGGACTGATTTAGTATGATTTTAAGCATGGCGTTAGTTCTATTTTCAAATATTTTTTGAATTTGATCTAAGTCTGTATTTTGTGAGCTTGCTGCTCTGGCATACGAAGTTGGTTCAGTTTTTTGCTTAAATTGACGTCTCGCGTCAATGAATGAAAGGAAATTTCTACATTTAAACTTAAGCAGTTCAACCTCCTTGAGGCGATGGGAGCACTGACGATAGTCCGCGCGATGTTCTTGGCCGCAATTGCAGCATTTCATGGGCTCTTGACATTGCCCCGTATGCTGAAAACCACATGTTACACATAGTTGATCGGTAGGACATTTCGTAGTAGCGTGGTTAAACTTAAAGCACTTTGTGCATTGTCTTGGCCGGTCAACAAATTGATTTATTTTTCTTATAGTCATCCACATTTTAATTTCAGGGGGGAGAGTGGTTCCCAAAATCGTAACAAGTACGGGAGAGACTAAGTTTTTGCTATCTTTGCGAATGAATCTTCGTAGTTCAAAAACATGAACGTTATTTGAGTCCATTATTTCTTGTCCAATCTCTGAAAGAGGAATGTCAACGGGGACATTGAATAGTAAGAAACGATTGGTTATATTTTCAAAAATAATTCTGGAGGAAACGTCAGCTCCCAAAAAAGATGACACCCGACAGATATCGATAGCACAAGACACATCTTTAGTGCTGAAAATAATACTGCCAGTCCGGGTGTATCGAACGTTATCGATATTCTTGAAGTGTTCAATTTTGGACCTGATTTCGGTTTGAACAGCACGGGGATCGCGCTTAGGAACAGCATTAGTCGAATTACTAGATAAGAAAATATTAAAATTGATTCCGCCATTTTTTGCTGCCATTTGCAGCAGAAAATCATTCGGTGCTAATAACCGAGCCACATTTTGATTATTTTTATCAAATTCCAGAATGCTATCTTGGGAGTCTAGCATTTCAACATTTACGGGCGTTGCATCAGCAATATTATCTTGAACAACCTTTAATATAGTATGCGACATGATAGAAAGCAGGCTGACAACTCAGCTTTAGGTATCCAATGTCAAAGTCAAAATATAAACAAAACACGAACAAGTCGAAAATTTACTACAAAGAAAAGAAAAAATCGCTTACCTCAATGCGAAAAGACAAAACGAATTAAGAAAATAGAAAACAAACCACCAGAAACCCTTAAAAACCAACACTCTAGCCACTGACTCAAAAAAACCCGCCCCTCACACGTCGACCACGTCGCCTCGATCCCGACGGAATCCGCCGCGTGGCTATAACATGCGTAAATGTAAATAAACAAACGATAAGGTAGGCTGGTTGGTTCATTGGTTCAAAAATGAGAGCTGCTACAAAAAAACAAATCACAAAATAAATCATTTAAATAGTTTAACATAATTTAAAAGCATGTAAAAAATAAAAAAAAGTAGTTATTGTGATAATTTATCTTATTAAAAAGGTTCCGAAAACCCAGCGATTTGTTTTCTTTTCTGCCTGTATCTTAATCGTCAACCAACAAACCAGCCAATGTATGTTTTTGTTTGTTTACAATTTGTCGTGTATTTCCTTTTCCGTGTTATTACGCAAATCAAGGTGAATAAATAGGAATAAAACAGTTAAAACTCATGAAACACTTCCGGTTACAATCCGAAATTGTATGTAAACCACAATTGCTCGACGAGCACAAGTCTGATATCGAGCATTATATCTTTAATCAATAGAGTACGGTTTGAACGCTAGCGCTTATCATGACATAGGTAAATAGCTAAAGTGAAACCTCTGATAACATATCTTACATCATAAAAGAGAGAGCGATTTTAGTTTACGCCCGTAAATTTTGTAAAACAACATGGTCAATCGGAAATATCTCTTAATAGTTTTTGCGTGTTTTATTGCATCAGTAAGTAAATTTTCTTTTCTTTCTTTTGTCAAAAACTTTATCTCTATATTTGATACTATAAAAATAATAAATAACTTTTAGGATATTTCTTAATTTTAGTTTTTCCTCTTTGGTAAAAACTTCTCAACCTCGGTGAAAAATTTAACAAATTTTATTAACTAGCAAAAGCCATGCTTTGTTTGGATTCGCGAAGTATTATGCTATAAGATAAATATTTGAAAGTAATAATATATTTTAAAAATTATTTTTGCATCTTTATTAAGCAAAAATGTAATTTTATGTTTCGGCGCATTTTAATTTTAAAATGTATTTCAACCAAATAACTAAGAATTTCCTCAAATTGTTTATTTATGATATAAGACTGGTATAAATAAAAATACTTTAGAAGTAGAATTATACAAACTATTAATTAATTTTATTTGTTTACAATTCTTTTATTGCCACTTCATAAAAACATAATGAATTCATAAATATCGTCTGCTTAAATGATTTCACAAAATAAGAATAAATTGTGTATTTGAATTCCTAACACAGAAAAATACTTTTATAATTGAATGTTAATAAGTGAATTTTCACAAATTTTAATTCATTAAAATTATGCTATAATTTTTCTAAAAAAAAGTTTTTTATACATTTTATAAAAGAAATCATGAAACTATATATAGTTAAAGGGAATGAGCATAGTTTGAAAATCTGAAAGCAGTTTTTGAGATATTTTATCAGAATAATGAAAATATATTTTATTTATTTATTTATTTAATGATGATTCTAGCTATAATTACTGACCCCATGATTTAAGTTTTTCTTCTAAAAAGGTACGTGTTTCACTTTTTATTTGAAAAAATGCGTTCGTAAGGGAAAACCATGTAAAATAAATTAATTAAAATAATAATTTTTTTAAAAGTATCTTTGTAAAAAAAATAATATTCTGCAAATCTACAGATCATAATTTATATTTGTGTCTAATTTCAAGTGAAAATACTGTATAGTTTTTTTGTAAAGTGTACAACAAACTGTCATTTGAGTGGCCTAGTAGAGGATTCACTTCGCTCATCCTAATAAGATATAGTGCCTAAAATTGCATCATGTATGTAAGTCAAATTTATGCATTATTCTATATATTTATTGCTTTCAAAAGATTTTTGTATCATATGCAATACACTGTATATTTTTAAATAAAATATTTATAATTGTATAAAATATTCTATTTATATTTTATAAAATTTTCTGAGTTTATTTTATTTTACTTTTTTTGGAGGGGAGGGGGTACTTTATTAGTCCAGATTTTAAATTAAAAATGGAATTATAATCATTTATATGTCTTAATTAGACCTTTTAATTATTGTAAGGTTCATTAAAACTTATCAATTATTTTTTGAAGTTTCCATTTAATCGATTGATTAATTCTTCAGTTTTTCTCTGCCATCTAAAAAAGATATTTTCAATAAGCAAATTCGAGGAATAATAAATTGTGTCCAGAACTATCCTTTGTAAATCTTAATTAGACATTTTGATCACCATGGAATTTCTGAAAATTGATTTATTAGTTCCGGAGTTTTTCAGTATTGAATGGTTGATGGTTTGATTCTCTTCTACTCCACCTTTTTCCTCAAAGAAACTGTTTTAGATTTTGGAATATGACAAACTGCAGATTCTATATGAAAACATTCTCTTCTACCCCTGTTAAGTTTAGTATTTGTTGTGGCCTGAATATTTCAATACTCGACTGACCAATAGTTTGATATTCAGTAGTTAGGTTGAATAGTAACTACCAAATATTACTAAATATTCAATGCATTCCTAACAGATATTCCAATTATACATATATGTGCAGATTATTTCTGTAATTTCTTTTTTTAATCAAAATAATCTCTCTTTTTTTTAAACCTTGCACTTTTATGATTTTTCATTTTATCTGTGAAATAAAAAATATGCTCATACTTTCAAGCTATAAGTATTATAAATGTATAATTAATATTATTATACAATTTACATAAATGATTAAAGGTAACATTTTAGGTTATAAAAATATTTTTTATTCAAAAATATATGGAAAATTAAAAAATGGATGTCAAAAAAACAATTTAATGTTAATTATTTTAATTAAAATGAAAAATAATTGTAGTACCTAAAAATTTTAACCAATTTTGGAAGCAAAGTTTTTTAGTATTGTCTTTTTAAATAATATTAAAATGTACCTTCCACCATTATAAAGAGCTGAATTTTTTCAATAGTCAAACCTTATTAATGCAAACATGCTTAAAAGATTGTGCAAGTGTAACATTATCAGTTATAGGGGGGGGGGGGAGATCTGGCACATGATACCGTAAGATATCTATGGGGGGGAGAGGGGGATTTTGTCTTTTGATATCAATATCAAAAATTTCTCTTTTTATTTGTAACATGATCTTTGTTATGAAATAACATGTTATTTTTTAGCCTGTTTTGTGTTATCTATTTTCATAAAAGTACAGTTATTATTAAAATCCCTAAATTATTATAAAATTATTTAATTCTAAAATACAGAATACCCCAACATTTGACATTCCTATCTTTCTTCACATGTGTATGCATACATAATCACGGTTTGAGAGATTACGATTGAAATATATTTGAAATGAAGCTTGTGTTTATTAATAAATAAAAGAGAAACAAAAAGAAAGTTGTCTACTAGTTTTGGCAATAAAAATTTCTATCTACTCCCACCACACTTCTGTTCAGTGCAAGCGCATCAAGATTTTATTACTGTTGAATGTAATATGTGACAAAAAACTATTATAAAATACTTTAGTAATTATTTCTTTTAATTATTTGATACAAAGCAATGTTTTAGTGAAATAACGCCAATAACAATGTTGGTAATTATTAATTACAATAATACACTTTGTATAAATCACCATTAAATGAAAATAACAAATCAGGACACATTTCGAGCAACAACAATAACAGCTTGTCATCAGCTGAAACCAACACGTGTCCGGACCCTTGTTGGTTCAGCTGATGACGAGCTGTTATTGTTGTAGCTTGAAACGCAGTCTGATTTGTTATTTTCATTTAATAGTAATTTATAAAAAGTGTATTATTGTAATTAAAGTGATATTTTATTGACTTCCCTTCAATCATTTTCAGCCATTACTTTCATTTGAATCAATTAAGTATGTAAAAATGTAATCAGTTATGTATATCTCTTCAAATGAAATAAATAAATTCTAAAAATCAAAATATTACTACACTTTGATAATAATATCATTACCAAAAGGGAGGGGGGGGGGAAGAGACATTCAAGGAATGATAATGTATGCTATATAAAAGAAGGGAGGGGTTCCACAATTACCAAAAAGTTGATAATGTTATATTTGCAGAGCCCCTAATGCAGGCCCGTAGCTAAGGGGGTGCCAGAGGCGGCTCAGCCCCCCCCTAAAAATTTTTGAGCCCCCCCTGAAAACGATTCCAAGGTCACTAAATAAAACTGTTTAAAAAATCAAAATGAGAAATCGGCCCGAACCCGGCCTGTGCAAATCTTTTGAATGTCTATAATCGTACATTATGATGTTTTGCAATCAATATAAATTTGTATATACTTCAAAAATTTATCTAGATTATTCGGTTTATGTTTAGCAGAAATAAAACAAACATTTGAATCTAATCATCAACGTTCATTATTTATCGATTTCCATTTCAAGTTGAGCAATCTTTTCTGAAATGGAAAAAAAGTACTTAATTATGATCATAAAAAATATTTTTGCTTTTAACAATCAACAATTTGGTTTGGCAATTTATCAACAGAAATATTTATTATCTTAAACACCCCCCCCCCCCTCCATTTGTCGGCGAGGTGAATGAGTTATTTATAGATTTGTAAATTTAAATCGTTGGTATTTTGTAATGTGAATCCTATCTAATTATTATTGGTATTATTGTCTTCTATTGCTAGTATACATGGGTGACGTATGTGTGGCGCCATATCAGCTGGCGCCAAAAACCCGGTAACGCATTATATATATATATATATATATATATTTAAGCAAACGTAGAATTTAGCTTGGCTAGGATCCAGGAAGTGTAAATGACTCTTTTTTTTATTATATGTTTTTTATATTTATGTTAATAATTGTTTTTTCTTGTGTGTGTGGTTTAATTAAAAAAAAAGGAATTTTAAATTATCAATTTATTTTATAGAAATCTGCTCTTAGCCGGGGAGGCAAAGTTTTCATTCGGTCAATGAGGTGTCGTATCCCGCCCCCCCCCCCTCTGGAAGTGATTTTATGATTTTTAGTCCGTATTACGCAATCGGATATCAGAAACTCAACAGGCGTGAGGGTTATTCTTTCGGTCTTCGGTGACTTATCAGGCAGGATGAATGCCGATGCACCTAGTGACATATTGAAGGTGGGCGATAGAAATTTAAAAAGTACAAATTTATCAGAGTACCCAAAAAATTCGGATAACAGGAGTTTTCAACCAGATTGGATGAAAAAATTTAAGTGGCTGGAATATTCCAAAAGCAGAGATGCTGTATTTTGTTATCCTTGTCGACAGTTTCCTCATTCGGGGACTAAAGAAAATCCATTTATCTCAGCCGGTTTCCGGAATTGGAAAAAAGCATTGTCCAAGGACAGAGGGTTTCAAAAGCATGCTTCGTCACAGAATCATATAATATCAATGAGCATGTGGACAGAAAGAGAAGAACGTGAAAAGATGAATTTGAGTGTGTCATCTTTGGTATGTAATGATGTTCTAGAAAAAAACCGATATTATGTTCAATCTATTGCAGAAATCGTACAATTTTTAGTTATAAATGAACTTTCATTACGTGGGACGTATGATATAGATGAACACGAGGAAAGTAGTTTATTTCAAAACCTTTTTAAATACACAATCAAAAAGGACAATAAACTTGCAGAATGTGTCAAATCAGTGCCAATTAATGCAAAATACACTTCACCTGAAATACAAAATGATGTAATACAAATCCTTGCTGAAATAGTGTCAGAAGATATATCAAATGACATTAACAATGCTGATGTTCCCTGGTTTTCGATTTTGGAAGACGGAACGCGTGATAGAAATAATAGAGAAAATGTTGCATTAGGAGCAAGATACGTAAAGGACGGGAAAATAAAAGAACCAATTATCGCAATAAAAACATGTTCTGACTTGGATGCAAAAACATTTGCTGATTTAACTTTAAAGATCCTTCATGATTGTAATTTAGATAATTCTAAAATTTTGAGTCAATGTTTTGATGGTGCTTCAGTCATGAGCGGTGAAAAAGGAGGGGTCCAAGCTATATTGCAGAAACATCTTGATAGAAATATCCCATATGTACATTGCTGCAACCACAGACTTCATTTAGTAATTATAAAAGCAATAAATGATGTAAGTGAAACCAAACAGTTTTTTGATCAGTGTTCCATGCTGTACAACTTTTTGAGAAAAGGTAACATAGCTAAGAAATATGAAGGTCAATCCCTTGTTCGTTTATTAGAAAAGCGATGGAGTGGACATTTACATGTTACAAAAATTGTGTATAACAATTATAAAAAAAATTCTGAATACTCTAGAAGAAGTAAAACTGGACAGAAAACAAGATGGAGTAAACATTGCAGAAAGCACTGGTTTATTAACGATAATGAAAACTAAAGCGTTCAAATTCTGCTTAATATTTTTGAAGAGAATTCTTGAAACGCTAGATCCTGCAAACCAATTATTGCAAAAGCTAGAAACTAGTTTAACTGATTCTTTAAGAATTGTAGATTCTACAATAGATTCACTTACTTGTTTAAGATCAGATGAAATTTACGAAGAAATTTTAAATTTGATGTCCACTGAATTTGTTGTTGAGGAAGAGGAAGAAGAAATATGTTCAAAAAAGCGAAGAAAAACCACTCCTACAAAACTCAGAGATTATTTAATTGTAGAAACTACAGGTGCTAGCTCGAATATTGATGAAACATTACATCTAAAAGCTATTTATTTTGAAACTTTAGATATAGTATTAAATGAAATGAAAAGGCGGTTTAATAATAACGATAAGTTACTTCTAGCGCTGTCAAGTGCAGAGCTTGATATGGATTTAAATAAAATGAAGATATTAGAAAATTATAATGTTAAGCTTCCATCTAAAGATGAAATAATTGTTGTAAAGAATTTCATAAAAAGAACCATTGAAGAAAATACAAACACCATTGTATTTAATGAACTTTTTAAATATAGGGTTGCATTTGAAGACACTTATAGACTATTAGCAACTGTTAAAACTTTTGGATGTAGTACTGCAATATGTGAATCAACATTTTCAGTCCTTACAAGAATAAATCGTCCACAAAGACTAACAATGTCTCATCAAAGAATAGCCGATTTGAGTTTTCTTGCGTTTGAAAAAGAAAGAACAGAAACAATCAATATGGAAGTTTTCCTTAAAAACTTTAATGAGAAAAAGAATAGAAGACTTCAATTGTTTTAAAGCAGGTGAACTTCAATTTGTTGACACTACTTTATTCCTTTTAAATCTACTTTTTTCAGTTTATGTATTTAGTATACACTACAAGGTTAGTTTTCACATTTATAATGCTTATATAACCATTCGTATTTATATATCTATTTAACTTAAATATTTTATATTGTTTCATGTATCCATTAAAGCATACTTCATTATATTTTTCCAAATTGGTTTTAAAAAAATTCCGTTTGTTACATGTACTATTGTTTGTTTTTATTATTTTGTTTTCGTGTTACATGAAAAATGCAGTTCGTTGCAATTTGGTATTTTAGCATTTTGCTATAAAGCGTTTTTTCTGAAGAATTTTTTAATCCTGTTTTGCTTCTAGTATAAAATAAAGCTTTAAGTATTCATATTTTGCTTTGTGTTTGAAGTTTGAGTCATGGTATTTCAAATGAAAGAATTTTTTTAATAGTATACTCAATTACAAATGTTTTAAACATTTGACTGTGCATAAAAATAATTTTAAAATTCTTTATCTATGAGTGAATTTGTTTATGCTTTTATTATATAACAATAATTGAAGTTCTCTTTTTATTAAAAAAAGATAATGATTAGAAATGAAGATTACAACTCGTTTTAAATAGGAGAAATGCGAGCATTTTAATTACTTTTGACATATTATTTATATTATATTGTATCAGCATTAGTTATATGCTGAAAATATTTATTCTGTAGCGTTTTCTATTACTAGCATAGATCAAACTTATAATTAATTTTATCATAAATATTATCTTATGATAAACATTTTGTTGTATATTGGAATATTTCTAGTTTAAATTTTAAAATATATACGTATATAGTCCTTGATTTATGAATGGTAATCAAAGAAAAATGCCAATAGCCAATTCAAATGTACATGCTTTTAATTTTTGAATGAACACAGTAATAATTTTAAATGCAAAATTACAACTTTGATTTTGTTAATGTTTTTATTGTAAAAGAATAAAACTTAAGCTTCTTTGAGGGCAGATTAAAAAAAAAAAAGATTAAAGGTTGCAACTATTTCGAAACAAGTGAACTGTAAGCTTTTATTTACTTGTTGACATCATCATTTATTTCACTAGTAATAAGTATTAGAGATCGAACGCCAATTCTTTTGCGTTTTCGACCAAAATTCTGAGTTTTATGAAAATTCGTTTTTGACGAAAATTCTATAACCTATATATTTAAACCTATGAACTTCTTTTTTTATAATTATCTGTCTTAAGACGCGAGTGCAAACTATAAAGATAGCAATGCATATATATGACTAACTTTTTCATGTGCTTTTTAAAAAAAGCAGATTTAATGTTATTAGAAAATTTTAATTCGAAAATGCAGAGGCATTTCAATTACTCTGTCAGAAAGTTCTAGTATGACAGATAGGGCCGTAGTTAAGGATGTGCTGGCTCAGTCCCCTCCCCCTCCCCCAACCCTTAAAGCATTTTGAGCCTCTCTTAGAAAAGATTTCATGATTACTCAATGAATTTCTTTTTTGAAAATCCAAATGAAATTCTGTTCAAAAATCTAATTTAGTTTTGAGGCCTTTTCAAAGTTTTGTAGCAATACTAAATTATAACTAAAATAAGTTTCAACACTCGCTCTTCCTATTTGCACATACGAAGCTAAGATGATGTTTAATTTTGCACTCGTTATACACTCGAATTTTTCATCAGCTTATTCTTCTTTTAGCTTAAAATGAGGTTATTACAACAGTTTAATAAAAAACATAGTACATACAATATGAATATGCACTAATTTATCTTCCTACATCAGAGTGCGAGAAAAAAAAACATGAGCCCCCCCTACATTTTCTTGAGCCCCCCCTATTATTCACTTCTGGCTACGGCCCTGCCCTAATGTAAATTACTTTCGGTGCTGTTTCTGATTGCGCTTTCTAATTGTATATAAGTTTGGATCCCAGTGGCAGAACTATCTTCAAATGTCTGCAACGCTAATAATATTTTTTTTAAACAGTCTGCAAGATGCAACATACTGTGTAAATATGTTCTGTATGCTATTGTAGTGCTAATAATAGGCAAATATGACAACTAGGCATAATTTTGAGATCATGAAATGTAAAAATTGAGTTGCATTTGATGATTAACAACCGTTAATTTCTAACCTTGGCTGTACTGTTTTTATAGTATTGCTTATTACTATATCTTTCTTTGTTAAAGTTTATTATAATGATTAACTGAATAATTGATTTTATTTTAAGGTCTGTTCAAGATCCTTTAAAGTGGATTATAAGCGTGACTGCTTTTTGAAAGATGGGAAACCTTTTCGTTATGTTTCTGGATCCATTCATTACTTTAGGGTACCTCATGAACTGTGGCATGACAGAATTTATAAAATGAAAATGGCTGGTTTAAATGCTATTCAAACGTAAGTGGGTAGGATTTTCTTTCTTTAATATAATTATTAAAATTATATTACTCTATAATATAATTTATAAATTAAATAACAATGTAATTCAGCCAAAGGTTAAAATTCACGGTCGCCACCGGCCACAGGGCGACTAAATGTAAAAAATTGGCGACTTAATATTATGCATCTGATTGCCAAAGTGGCGATCAATCATTTCCAAAAAATTAAAAAAAAAAGGTCATAAATCCGAAAATTAGGAGATAAAATATATCGCGAATTTCGAAAAATGGTCGCCAAAAAAACCAATTTCGCGAATCGTTTGAAGAACAATCGCTAATATCGTCAAAGAATTGCGGGAAAATGTGAATTTAATCAAAAGATTTTGACAAATTTCGGCAAAAAAAATCGTGGGAAAAAAGTAAATTTCGACAAGAAATGATAAAAATACGGCAAATTTCATCAAAATATCGATGAAAATATGGCAAATTTCATCAAAATATCGATGAAAATACTGCAAATTTCATCAAAATATCATTGAAAATACGGCAAATTTCATCAAAATATCGATAAAAATACGGCAAATTTCACCAAAATACCGCGAACATATGACAAATTTTATCAAAATATCACGAAAATACGACAAATTTCATCAAAATATTGCGAAGAAACGGCAAACTTCTACAAAAAATCGCTGATCTCGTCAAAAGATCGCGAAAAAAAGCAGATCTCGTCAAAAAATCGCGAAAAACGTTATTCTTTCTCAATCATTGCGAAAAATAGCAAATTTCGTCAAAAGATCGCGAAAAAACGGCAGATTTCGTCAAAAGATCGCGAAAAAACGGCAGATCTCTTCAAAAAATCGCGAAAAAAACAGCAAATTTCGTCCAAAAACCGCAAAGAAACGATTAATTTCATCCAAAAATTGTGGAGATATGATAATTTTTTTCAAAAAATCACCAATTTCTTCAACAGATCGTGAAAATCCATTTAAAATCATAACTTTGAACAAAGTTATGATTTTCTATATACATAAAATAATTAACTATTTAATATTCTGATTAGAATTCCATGAAACCAAATTCTATATTTGGGCAAAATAATTTTAGTGTAGTATAAAATTGTACATATTGACAGGTAGCGAGGTAACTATTCGTTTACACCAATCCAACTATGAAAATGCAGTTTATTTATTATAGAAAATGCTATAAAACATTTTAAGGGGACGCCAGTACTTTTGAAACCATCTCTTCAATTTTGAATAATACTGTAATATATGCGTATATGTAATATACTGAAATATTTTTTTTCTTTATATAAAAAAAATGAAAGAAATTCAGAAAAATCTCAATTTAAATAATTAAAAAAAATAACTATAAACTTGAATGTTAAATCCATATATAAAAATATTAAATACACCATGCAGAACAATTAAATCAAACCTCTATCTCAATTAATAAAAGAAAAAAAAAAAACTTGAAATTTTTTCAAACAAGCAAATTATAAAAACATGAACAGGGAGAAAAATCAGTTTAAATTTTTTTATTTAATTGAGTCATTGTGCTGTATTTATTAACATAATTTGCAAGATCTCACAATATAGGGCTCGAAAAATAGCGATCCCGGGGAACCCAGAACAGAAATCCTTTCTGGGTCCATATTTTTTTTTTTTTTTTCATTCAGGTTCCCGGTCGGGAACCCAACAAATCGCCATAGCCGCAACGGCAATTTCGTCAAAGAATCGCTGATAGTAATTAGTGGCCACTAAGTGTACAATAGTGGCTACTAAACATTCAGCCTCTACTGGCCACTGGCTACTAATACAAATGTTGAATTTTAACCTTTAAATTCAGCCTTTGAAAATATATTGTATAATCTAAAATTGAATTGAATAGTTGAAAATTTTAATATTTAATTCAATATTGTAAAATAGAAAATCCTTCAAATTTAATTAATGTGTAAAACATCTAGATTTCAATAAATCAGGGTTTTGTCCATATTTTTCTCATGGTGCTGTTTTTGTGAAATTGTTAAAAGTTTTTATATTTGTGAAAAATTTAAGTCATAAATTTGTGACATCAACTACCAAGATATGAGAAAATGAATATAAGACAAATAGGAATATATGGATGAATTATCCTTATATGCAGCTTTTTGTTTATCTGTTTGTAACAAGATCTTGCATGTGTGAAAAGACTAAATAATAGATTATTTGGCCACCTTAGCTGTTTTGTAAAGGTCAGATTTTATCTAAAAATGAAAAGAAAAAATATTTTTAATACTTAAACAGTTTAGTTTGGAGATGGAAAAATTTCATTAAAAGCCTATAAAAGATTACCTATTTTGCCATTTTCGCAATAGCTCTATTTGCAGAACTAATGCAGGAAATTTCATCAAGCTTCAGATTCAGTTAGTCCTGGGCATAAATTGACATTTTTTAGGGTTTGGTGTAAATTGCTCAACAGGTAGGTTGCTATGCTGCATTTTTTGTGATTTCTGCAATAACTTTATTTTCAGGATTAACGTACAGAATTTCCTCAAACTTCAGATACAGTTGGTCCTTGGCATGAATCGACTTTTTTTTTATGTTTTGATGAAAATTGTTCAACAGGTGGTGCTGCTATGATGCATTTTTTACTATTTCTGTAATAGCTTTATCTGAAGCGTTAATGCACTGATTTTCATCAAACTTCAGAGTCATGTATGCTTTGATAAATGTTGGTGCTAATTATGTTTTGGCATGAATTGCCTGATAGGTATCGCTGCTTTGTTGCCATTTTCACGATTTCTGCAATATCTCTATCGCAAGAACTAATGCACAAATTTTCATTTAACTTATTATCCAGTTAGACATTGACACAAGTTGTTGCTGATTAGGTTTTGCTGTTAATCGCCTAATAAGTTGCACTACTAAGCTGCATTTTTTAGGATTTACACAATTTTAGCGATAGTCATTTTTCAAAAACTAATACACAGTATTTCATATCTTTAGAATCCTCATGATGGGCCATTTAATAGATTGTTGTTTAATTTTGGCACTGTGATAGCGAATTTTGCACTTGAACATGTGTGATGTAGAAGCAAGTTTTGGAATTGCCACATCCGACTAGTTTAATGTTAATTTGCCTTACTGCTTTTATTTGTTACTTTGAAATATCAATACATAAATATTGATCTAGATTACACCCGCTTAAAAAAAAAATCTGATCGCCAGCCATTTGCTTCATCATCACACAATTTATAACCTTTTAAAATAATCCTTTTATTTAAAAAAATAAAATCTCCCATATTTATTAGAAATAACAGTAAATGAATAATCATTTACTCTCCCCCGCCCTCCTCAAAATTTTTGTTTGTCTTCTTCCTAACACAGAAATTATAAAATGTTTAAAATTCTTTATTTCGTTTATTTAAGTTTCCCATTCTATTGATTACTTTTCATAAACTATTAAAAAATCTTTTTTTTCTATTATTTTTGCCTTAAATGTGTATTCCTCCCTCAGCCTTAATTCAGCATACAAAGTTTAAAATATTTTGTTTATTTATTTTGCTTTATTTGTTTATTGTCCTTAGACTCTTAGAGATCTGTTTATCTTAATTGTATCTTTGAAGCAACAATAAATAATCATTCTAAATTTCTTATATGGGGATTATTAACTAAGGGGATGGAAGTAGCAAAGTATTTTAACTCTTTTTGTAGTTTGATCTGTTATGACTCTTTTCTTTATATTAATGATGATTCTTTTCTAGACTGTTCACACAAAAATATTTTACTGTTAATTTTTTCAAGAACAGTGGTCTCATGGTAGGGCTACCTAATTTTGATATCAAAATCACACATTACAACAATTGAACATGTTAATAAAATTTTGTTTTATAATGAAAGTTTAGAAAAACAGGTTTTTACTTTTTAAGAAGTTTGTTTGTAAATTATTTTGTCATTCATTCATTTCATCATTTTACAAACAGAATTTGTGTGTGACTGAAAAGGTTGATAAAGTTTGTTATAGAAAACATAGTAATTTTGTGCCACAGGATGTGTTGCTAACACTATCAAAGTGAAATAAAATTGTACATTACAAGTCATTTGACTAATAACATCCTTTATTATTTGCCAACAGCTGATATGTGCCCCTGATAATTGAAAGGCAGGCCAGCCCTAAACAAAATTAAATATTGTTATACAAAATACACTTGCAAATTAAGAAAGAATCATAAAATTAACTAATTATTCTTTTTATATTAACTAAAATTGCCTATTTAATAATAATAATAATATATATATATAACTAGACCATTAAATTGTTTAAAATCTTTTACTCTTGACACATGGCTTCTCAATATTTAATTTTAGATATGTTGAATGGAGTCAACATGAACCTGAACCAGGAATCTACACATTTGAAGGCAATAATAATTTACCAAAATTTTTACAGACAGCCCAAGATTTGGATATGCTTGTTATTTTACGTACTGGCCCTTTTATTGATGCCGAGAGAGACATGGTATGAATTGATATGTTTTTTTAAGATCAAGTTTAAATATCATTTATTTTTGTTTTAACTTTTCTTTTTTCTTAGACCATCAGTATAAACATGTCATTCTGATTTATGTAATTTTATATATAATATACTTTTTAATATATGTCCATGCATATCTTTTAAACAAGTGTTTGATAATACTTTTTTGTTGGTTTTGATGGCAGTCTTTTATAAATTTCATGGGAATGGAATGGATAAAAATGGTTAAAAATGCAATGTTATCCTTTTCAAAATTGTAATTGTTCATCACCAATGCAGTGATAACTATCATTCAAATTTTAGTTTATGTGCAAAAATGCAAATAAACATTCCTTAATTGATATGCTGTCACCATTTGTATATTACACTAGACACAATGTGAGAAGATGGGAAATTAATAACTACAATACTTCAAATAATATTAATGGATGATTTATTTACAAAATATTTTCCTTAAAACATACTGTTTTTATTTATAGAATATCCTGTCAAACATTAAATTTCATGATATTACCTATTTACTAAGAAATATTATTTGAAAATACACTCTTCTTCTCTCTGTTGACCATATTCATTTAAGCTTATTCAGCGAAATAACCTCCCTGGTAGTTCCCAAACGTTAGTATGTATACATACTTTTCATTGGAGAAATATTCTGTGCCTTCTTCTGTAAAGAATAGTTGCTTTTTTCAAATTATATGTTTTACATCCAAACAAAGGCTGGTTCTGTTACTCGTTTCTCACTGTGTCTTCTCCCAGGCTCTAGGATATTTACCTGTAAAATTGAGGACAATCTATGTGCCCTTTCTTATTACCCATTTGTTCATTTCCAAGATATCACAGGAGATTATCTTTTGTGCTTCCTCCTTTCTTCTCACAAGGGTTGCAGAGTCAGTGGAGAAAATGACAGACTCCAACTCCTAAACTTCTAATGACTTTTACTCTGACTCTGCGTTGGCTAATATACTAGTGTTGCTATTTGTTAAAATTATGAGGGAATGCAAAAAAAATAAAATAAAATAAAATAAAATAAATAAATAAAATAAGGCAAAATTTTCATTATTTTGTTATTAATTCAGTTCTTAGAGCTTTGAAAGAAAAGAGAAAAAAAATATATTCTATTTTACTATTTTTTCAATTTTGCGTCCCACAGACGAGAAAAATCCAACCATCAAAATCTAAAGAAGAAAGCAGAACAGAACAAGAAATTTACTATTCGGTTCGGTGGACTTGAAAAGTGGAAATCTTTACAATCTTGTGTTAATTTGTATCCTCCAGAGCAGAAAAATTTCTATGGAAAGAAGAAAAAGAAAAAAAAAAAAAGTAAAGCTAAAAATTTTACTAGTTCGGAAATAATTTGGAATCTACTAGAGTTTTTAATTAAAAATGATTTTCATCTACTGTGTATGCTGAGCAATATATTGTGAATCCTTAATTTGGGTAGCCCGATATAATCCAAAAATAATAATAATAATTCCTTTTATGGATTAAAAATTACCTGTAACTGATTAAATTTCACTTCAAATTTTCTAACAAAAAAAGCTGGAATTTGTTTGTTTATTGCAACTCTGATTCTTTTGCTCAAAAATCGGCCTGACTCCACAACCTTGCTTCTCACTAACTTATTTTCTATTGTTAACCACATTCTGATACATAAAAGACCCTCTATTTCTGTTTACACAATATAACTTTTCATACAATTCAAAAATGAATATAATGGTACTCATTTAAATCTCATAGATGAGAAATGTGTTTCCATAATTCCAGTATATAGATAATGATATATAGATAAATAAAATGCATAAGGGACATTAATCAGCAGTAATTTTCACTAAGCATATCTTTATTAACACCAGAAACCTGACAAAAACCACTTGAAAGTAAATGATCTAAATCTGCCTATGAATGTTCTTCATACAATTTTTCAAAAATAAAATATAAACTGCTTTAAGAAAATTTCAACATTAGATGTTTAGGTTATTTTTAAAAATTTTTAGAAAGAATGTCTTTTTTTTAGTTTGAATGATAACTTTTAAAGCATTTTTCAACTTAATTGATAACAGACAAGAAACTGAATATGTAATATATAAATTAAAATATTTAAAAATTTCTAAGTCTTTGTTTGAATTTTCAGGGAGGACTCCCTTATTGGTTACTTAGAATAGATCCCAATATGAAATTCAGATCATATGATTCAAGTGAGTAATTACTTATTTTAACATACTAAATGTGATACAGTAGACTCCCTCAAATCTGCAAGCCAGAAATCTGCAACTCTCTAAAATCCACACATATTTTAAGGATGTAAACAATAAAACTTTAATTTCAAATATTGGGACAAAATTTGATTTTTTTTAGTTTTGTATCAATGCCATATATTTTTTAATTTATAATTTTCTTAATACACTATTCATGTTTTTTTTTTTTTTTCATGAAGGAAAATTTTTTTTTTTTTTTTTTTTTTTTTTTTTTTGAAAAAATTTAGGATATTGCTGATATCACTGGTAATTACAATCTTCTTACCAAATATATTTATGCATTAATCAAGATTTTGCCTGGCTAAACTTGAAAAAAAAAATCTTTATTTTATGATTTTGATGTGAATTAGTAATGTATTTTTATGAGGCAAGTTTTGTTGAATAATTTTGGAAAAAATACATTTAATTTTCATAATGAATATTTAATCATACACCATTGATTATTAACTTGACCTTTGCTATTATTACTTTAATAATTTTAAAAATTATCTAAATTTTTATTATTTTAGTTTATTATTTATTTTAATATTTTATTATCATTCATTATAGATCCAATTGCACTATTAATTGCTCTCAAATTACTGTTTAAAAAAATGTAAACAAAGCAATGACCAAAAATCTGCAAAATTCTAAAATCTGCACAACCTCTGGTTCCAAGCTGTGCGGATTTGAGGGAGTCAACTGTATTGACTTATCATTTCCCTTATCTTTGTTTTTTTATGATTTCATTTCAAGATTTCCTACATAAACAAAAAAGGATAAATTTGTGCTTGAATATCAAAATTTTAGATATTAAGTATATACTATTTTGTATTAGAATTAAATATTTTCTGTTAATCTTTGAATTTTAAATTTATTCAGTTAGTTTAAAATTTTGTCTGCATTTTTCAGATATTTGCAATTGCCTGTGTATAATTTTTGGAGAAATTTTATATATGTGTATGAAAAATGTAGGTTTCTTCCACAGTAGAAGAAATGGAAGAAACTTATTCTTTATAAATTTACCATATAATTTAAAACTTTGTAAGATACAATAAATAACTTCTTGCTATAACTTTAAGTAAATTAATTCCATCAAATCTATACAAATTTAATTAATTATATGCTAAATTAATACTTACATCAGTTTTTAAGCCAAGATCACATGATTCTAGTCTAATGATCTTTAGCCATTGCTAAACAAAGAAAAGGAATTTATCTAAAATGGACAAAACCAATTAAATGTTATCCATTTTAATTTTACCTGCATATTTTTCAATTATTAAAACTTTTGAAACTAGTAGTAAATAGTACAGATCATTTACCAACAGTAGAATAAAACTCATTTAAATAAAAAACAGTGCTTTGAATTTAGATCAATTTTTCTAAGGTAAGTAATATAGTACAATAATTACTGTATTTAAAAAAATCATTAAAATCCTGATTTTCCTTATTGCAGTACATTATTATATATATACAGTAGACTCCCTCAAATCCGCACATATTTTACGGATGTAAACAAAGAAACATTCAGTTCAGATGTTGGTGCAAAATTTGACTTTTTTAGTTTTATATCAATTCCATATATTTTTTATTTGTAATTTTTGCTAAGGTTATCGAATTCATGTTTTTTCACGAAGAAAGAATAGTTTATTTCTGAAAAAATCAAGATATTGCTGATATCATTGGTAATCACAATCTTATCAAATATATTTATATATTAATCAAGCTTTTTTAGTTATTAAGTCTGGCCAAGCATGAAATAAAGCTTCTTTATTTTATGATTTTGATGTGAATTAGTAATGTACCTTTATGAGGCAAGTTTCACTGAATAATTTAGGAAAAATACTTTCATCTTTATAATGAATATTTAATTATACATTATTGATTATTAATTTGACCTTTGCTTTTTAGTATTTTTATCATTTTTAAAACTATCTAAATTTTTATTATTTTAGTTTATTACTTATTTTAATATTTTAGCATATTGTAAGCATTCATTATACTTTTGATTTCATTATTAATTATATTCAAATTACTTTTAAAAAAATATAAACAAAGCAATGACCAGAAATCCGCAAAACCTCTGGTCCCAAGCTGTGCGGATTTGAGGGAGTCTACTGTATTAATATAACCAAAAGAAAAGTCTTTTAGCAGTAGAATGCTGCAATCAGTTTCTCAATTTAGAATGGAAGAATGCAAAAGATGAATTTAAAAAAAACTCAAGTCCTACAGAAAACTTGGAAAGTTTAAATTCATTTTGACATGTTCATAGATATAGGTATAAAAATCAAGGCACCAGTGAGCAGTCTTATATCACTAAATTTTATTTGTTTCTTCTGTTAAGTTTTATTAGAATTCTTGCAAAAAATTTAGATAAAAAATATAATTTAATGATGAAAAACTGCCCACTGGCCTTAGATTTTCACAGCCCTGTCCATAGATATTTTGAATAATAATAATAATAATAATAATAATAATAATAATAATAATAATAATCTTTTTAAATCAGCATTTAGATATACATGCTAGATGCTAATATAAATAATTGCAAATTTATATATTTACTGTGTTGCACAGTTTTCAATAATGCATTTCTATATGAAAATAATGTATTTTTATATGAAAAATAAACAATTTTCAGGTAGTTTTTCTCTTTTTACATAAATGGCATATTATTAAATAAAAAAACATCCCTCTACTTCTAAAGTTATAAAATCCATCACACATGAATGTCTACTGAACCTGAAATTTGTCATTAAAAAAGTAACTTATTTTTCCAAAAATGATATTTTTTAACATTAATTAAATTTTCCAATTTAGATTTCATATAATTATACTTTTAGCAGCGTTCGAAATCCTTGGTGGTCCGCTGGTCCGAGACCACCGATAATTCAATCGGACCACTAATTTGGAAAATTTAGTGGTCCGCAGGACCAGTGCCTTTTTTCAGGCCCTGAGAGAACCGAGACCGATCGCACATAAGATTTTTTTTTATTTACAGCGATGCCGCGGACGTGCTATAGCATGTAAATTACGCAAAAAATCGGCGATGGGACACAAAAAAATAGCTCTTACGTGTCCTACGGGAGGTGTGATTTCGTTAAAAGATCGCGAAAAAACGGTAAATTTTGTTAAAAGATCGCAAAATAACAACTAATTTCCGGCAAAATTTGTCAAACAATTCTTTAAAAAAAATGGCTAATTTCATTCCAAAACCCGAAAAAAAGGCAGATTTCTTCAAAAGATCGCGAAAAAACGGCAAATTTTGTCAAAAAAATCGCGAAAACGGCAGATTTTTTCAAAAAATTGCGGGAAAATGTCAGATTTCTTCAAAAAATTGCGAAAAAAGACAGATTTCTCAAAAAATTAAGATTTCTTCAAAAAATCACGAAAAAAACGACAAATTTTGTTAAAAAATCGCTAAATAACGACTAATTTCCGGAAAATATCGTCAAAAAATTCGTGGGAAAAAAAATGGCTAATTTCATCCTGAAACCCGAAAAAACGGCAAATTTCGGCCAAAAATCGCGATGAAACGACAAATTTTGTCAAAAAAATATATCACGAAAAACGGTATATTTCGTCAATAAATCCCCCCAAAAACAAAAGATTTCGTCAAAATAACTTAAAAAACGGAAATTTCGACAAAAAAAGCACGAAAATAAATAAATAAATAAAATAAATAAGTGAATGCCAGAAGAGAATTTTTCTGTTTTAAAAACAAATTTTCTTGCTTCAAAATTGTTGTTGCTGCTCCAAAAACTGATTTTCCTGCTTCCCAATCGGTTTTTTATTGCTCCAAATGTGACTCTTGAAAGCACCATTTCATTAATCAAAGTACCCATTTACTCAAAAAAAAAAAAAAAAAAAAATCCCTTTTTTCAGCAAAAATGTCTTTTTCAATAAACCTGTCTTGCCCCATTTAAAAAGAAATGCAAACAATAGAGATACTTGTTATCTTCTACACTTAAATAAGCATTATTTTATAATTAAATTTGTATCTTGAATATTTATTCTTTAAAAAATACAGAAAATTTCTCTTAAATTAATTTGGTTTTAATTATTTATTATTATTAAAACAATTATTGCATTTTATTTTTCTTGTGGAAATGAACAAGTTCAATTTTTGCATTGAAAAATGACTTATTATTAGTGGGGACCCGCTTTTGTAGAAAAGGGACCCAGAATTTTAGAAGTCCTGGGTCCTGGTGACCCAGGATTTTTCAAGTACAGTTGCATCACTGACACTTGCTACAATTCCACCACTCAGGTTACAATCTGGAGAAAAATCGAAAAAAATTTGCATTAAATCTTACAGTCAGTTGAAATAAGTAATGGCAAATAAAATATCTAATTAATGATTTGATAGTTTTTCTTTACGTACTGTTTATTTAATTTTTAGCAAATTATAATTTTACATATTATTATGCTGAAAATTTTTGATAAATGCAAAGTAAGATTGGTTATTTTCCAGGGAGGGGGGGGGGGGAGGCCACCCTAAGTGTTAAAATTATTTAATAGAATTTTATGTTGCGGACCAGTGATGATGTCTGCGGACCAGTAAATTCTCATGCTCACTGGTCCTTGAGACCTGTGACTTTTTTTTAGGAATTCTAACACTGCTTTTAGTTTAATTGTTTTACATAGTTATTGTACTTTAATTTTTAGCATATTTTGTTTACTGTTGGTTTCTTTCATTTCTTCCAGTTTCTTCCACTGTCCTGGAAGAAGTATGTTTCTTCTGGAAGAAACCCAATCCTGTTTAGCTAACAACATGTAGGGGAAGATGGGATACTTGAGCCATTTTTTGAATTTTAATTTGTTTAAATTTTTTATAATTTCTTAGAATAAAATAAAGTATTGAAAATGAAAATTTGATATTTTTTCTTCAACTGAAAACCACTTTCAATTCATTTGAACTATTTTTCTATGTATAATAAATGTTTATTTTTTGTTTTACATCGTGGCTCAAGTATCCCCATGGGGGGGATACTTGAGCCATGGTGAAGGGATACTTGAGCCACTACGGAAAAATACCTACAAAAGTAATTTGTTTTGCTTTATTTTTGCACAAATATTTTACAGAATGATAAACTATGAAACATAAAGTAATTCAAAACCAATTGAGAAAACAAAGCTAGTAATACGATCATTTTTTGTCGATAGAATTGGTTGTCGAAGGATAATTTCAACTTGAGTTATAACGACGGTAGAAACATCCTCAGTTCAGAGCCATTTAAATTTGAAATCTGCGATTCTTCGTGCAAATTTCATTTTCAAAATATTAAGCACTTATCCAAGAAATATTTTTACAGTTAGTTGTCTTTCTGGCATATTTTATTAGTAACCAACCATCAATAGAAGGTTTTCTTTTCAGATCATCACCATCATTGACAAAATTTTCCTCTAATGATATTGTCGAACTCATGCTTTTAATTTAGTAGCTGTCGGAATTTAAGCCAGATGTATCATTCTACTATTTCAAACACTTTTTTGATTTCACAGGAAAAGATTTTGTCTTCCTCTTTGGCTCCATGCAGGTAAGTTTGAACTGGGATTTTTGTTGCTTTTCTTGTTTTTTGTGCGCTCTTTTTACCAATTTCTCTTCAATTTTCTTAGTTAAAAAAAGTTACAGCAACAGAGGTTGCGATTTCAATATAAAATAATAATCTTAATATGTTATATTAAAAAATAAATATTTTAATATGTTGGACCTAACTAATTAAAGCATTAGAGATTATAGCCTGTAAAACAGTTTTAAAAAGTTATTTTAATTTAATAAAAGTTAAATTGAAAACTATGTTTACATTTATCTAGACAGGCTATTTTGCTAGTCAAAATGAAAAATAAAATGAATATTTTCATTTAAAAAATATACATTTTTAAACATTTTTAGGTCGTTATTTTTTTAAGAAAAAAAAAATAAAATGAAAAATTATTCTCCCTTTTATCCAGAAAAAAATCTGTTAGTGAATATAAGGATGGAATTTTATTTTTTGTTTGTTTCACCCATGTTTAATTTCTAGTGGGAATGGTTGAGACATGGCTCAAGTATCCCCACTCTCACTGGCTCAAGTATCCCCATTACCACTATTTCTGTTTCCCGGAGTTTTACTAAATAAAGCATGCAGCTATTAAAACTATTTTAGATTCTAAATACAATTGAAATTATGCTTATTAAATTTATGTATATAGTTGCAACTTTAAACAAAACTTTGATTACAAAAAAACCATGCACCCAAATATTTACTTCAGATAGGGAAAAGACAACTATTAATCACTATACTTTCAAAATGGTACCAAGATGTGTGATTTCTTTTTTACATGTTAAGAACTATATATATGTTACCATATTGGCAGATTTAGAAAGAAAAATTAACCAACTGTAGAGATAATAGGGGTGGCTCAAGTATCCCCACTCTCCCCTATATTTACCTTTTATTATTATTATTATTATTATTAATGAAATCAATCATTGATAAATTACATCAAGACTATGCTTTTTTTAGTGTCTGAACTAAATGTCTAACTTTATTTTCAATTGTAAGGTAAATTTACTTGCATAAGTGAAGTAAAATAATATTTTTATTTTTTTCTCCTAAAATATAAGATTATTGATTTATTTCAGAATACATAAAGTATATCAACAAGTGGTACAGTGTTTTACTTCCTGTGATTGAACCCTATTTATATAATAATGGTGGTCCCATAATAACTATTCAGGTAATTTTAAACTGTTCTTTTTTGTAATGTATTAGATTTTTTTTTTTTTTTTTTTTTTTTTTTTTTTTTTGTAATGCAATGGAATTAATATGTATATATAACCATTATGTAATACTACAATTCAACATTTACAACAAATGTAGAATAACCCAATGTAACAAACTTAAACATGACCAGACAATCAAATGGAATCAGCAATATTAGAACAATTACAGATAAAATTGGAAAATTTTGGTGCATGGCTCATTATCAAGAGCAATGCTTCGCAGTCACAAAAATTATGATTAATTTCTGAAGTAGAAATCAGGAAAAAGTCCTGATGCGTAATTTCTACAATTACTTGATTAATCGTAACCAAAAATTGTATAAGTTAATAAACTGAGACATATAAAACCATACATACAATCTGAATCATATAAAGAAATTGTTGAGCACAAATTGTTTTGACCATTAAAAATATAAATTGAAATGAGAAAAACTTAGATTGTACAAATTGCTAATGTGTTCAAAAAACTCAAAACTGCGTACTCATTTTACTAACAGTTAATGAGATTGTGGACTGTTACGGAATATAAATTGGAAGAAAAAAATTATAATTAAAAATAACTATTACTAAGAATATTATATTATTAAAATAATATTAAATACATCAACTTGTATGTAAATTAATGGAAATATAAGGTAATTTTAGTAAAATGAATTGTTAAAATAGTTAGTAGATAATCAAAAGAGATTACATACGCAAAAAGCCTTTTAAAAAAGAGGGATTATTTACTTTTTTTTTAGTGTGACCATCTAAAGTTGGAAATAAGAATTAAGTAATGTTGAGAATAAGTATTAAATATTATTTGAAATAAGGATTAAAAATCGCTAAATTGTGCAATAAATTACCTTCATTATAGGTTTAAAAATATCAAGTTATGATTATATTTGAATCATAATCAATTATTTGAGAATTAATAACATATTATACCATCTAAAAAGTATACATAATGTACTAGCAAGATGATAAAATGAAAATAATTAACCTGTATAGAGTTCATATGGATAACTTTTATGTTATTTTATTTTAAATAATGAAAATACAATTATCTAGCCAAAAATGAAAATGCAAATTAAATTCATTAGGCATTATCAAGGAATGCTAAGTCAACATACATATAAACAAGTAATTGACTATTATTACACTATACCTTTTTATATATGTATATCCATTCATTTACCATCTTGAACTCATGATAATTTTAGTATGTAATTTGTTATAAAAGTAGGTATTATATCAAAAATTGAATAATTTCCTTTTACTTTCATTTTTTTTTTGGAAATATGAGGGTGGGGGGAGGGGGCATATTTTTTGTAGTACAATTTCAACTAAAAATATAACAGCTAAAACTAAAAGAAATGCATTTCTGAATTCAGTGTTATGTGATCTTTCGAACAATGTCCCACACAATATTGAAAAAAAAAAAAATCAAGAACATAATAAGCCCTCTAAAATTAACTGAAAAATATTTATTAAGTAATGGCTAATAATCTGTAAATATGTAAGTCAGTTGCCTTTTTAACTTTACCAAGTTTGAATTTTCTACGTTCCATAGTTTTTGAGGTGACAGTCAGACACTAGTAATGTTATAATGGTTCCATTTTTACTTTTTAAATATGGAACCCATAAAAATTCACCACTCTCCCATTTCACCACACCACCCCATACACCCCTTGTCATGTACTCATCATGATTATTTATCTCTTCTTTTTGTTTTATTTAATATGCATTATCAATTTTTAGAAGTGTTTTTAGCTCACAGGCTATCATAGCCTGAGAGCTTATGTGCCCTTCCGTTCTGTATGTTCGTTCGTGCGTAACGCGATAACTCGTGATAAAAATATCCGATCCACTTGAAATTTTGTATGTAGGTATATCCTGACAAGGTGCTTCCCTGATTAGTTTTTGGAGTTCATTCGATATGTATAAGAGGGGGAACGGGGGGCTCATGCCCTCCCCTTAGTTGATATAAATGGGATTTTCATGCAGAATTAAGTTTTCGTTCAAAATTTAGATTAGGATCATTCTGATGAGGTGA
Organism: Maratus speculifer; assembly: GCA_964019185.1. NCBI lineage: Eukaryota > Metazoa > Arthropoda > Arachnida > Araneae > Salticidae > Maratus > Maratus speculifer. The sequence continues at coordinate 252,686,756 of OZ025302.1, read as the reverse complement.
TTCCGTGACTGTTATTAGGTGTTCATTGAATAAGTATAAGTAGGGGGAACAGGGGTTCTAATGCCCCCCCCCCTTAATTTATAAAAATGGGTTTTTCAAGCAGAATTTTCAGATTTCGTTCATATCTCTGAATAGTTTTGGAAGTTTAATGGTTAAGTATAAAAGAGGGGGATAACTCCTTTTAAATTATATAAATGCTAAATGGGTTTTTATTAAGAATTATCTCATTTGCTCTGAATTTTGGATATCGATTTTTTATATGATAAAGCATGTCTAAGTATAAAAAAAAGAGGAAATGGGAGAGCGTTTTCCCCTTTTTAATTTTTTTTCAAATGGAATTAACCCTTGAAAATATAAGGCTTTAATGTACAATTAGTATTTGTAGCCTGTGAGCTCAATGCCATCAGTTTAACTGGGCAGTATTCTTTATTATTGTATTATTTATCTAATTAGAATAAAATATTTATTAATTCCTTTGTATTTTCTAGATAGAAAATGAATATGGAAGCACTGGCATTTGTGATGCTCATTACAAATCTCACTTGAGAGACTTTTTTCTGAAACAGTTAAAGCATAATGTGGTGTTATTCACCACTGATGGAAGCAGTACCACAGCTCTTTCTTGTGGAAAAACAGATGAAGTTTTGTCTACATTTGACTTTGGTGCAGGTAAATTTTTTATGACTTTATGGTTTAAAATTTTATTTCTTAAATGCAAAAAACTGTTCAGAAATGCAATAAATAAAAAATATTAAAAATCTAAAAATAAACTTCTATCAACTTTTTTCAAAAGGGACACTTAACAGTTTTGTATGTCTTTTGTAGGGATGGCAGAGCTTTTCATATCCTCTTTCTCAGGGGTGCAGAATATGTCCGATCCAGCGATCTAAGATCGGAGGAAATTTTAAGCAGCTGGGGAAATTTTGCAGGAAAATATACAATTGATTTCGAATTTTACAACTAATTCCCTAATATGGAAAAATTCCACTACAAATGAAAGAACCATATGGCGATTTTCACAAAATCATTCTCAGAATCTGTACAGTACATTAGTACTGTTCCGAATGTTCTAAAAATTTAAGGTATTCGGTTCCGATTTTTTTTTTTTATTATTATTATTGGTCATCAATTGGAAAATTCAGACATAAAAATATCGCAAATTTTATCCAAAAATTGCAGGAAAACGCTAATTTCATCAAAAGATTGTGAAAGAACCGCAAATTTCGTAAAGAAAAAAATAAAACGCAAATTTTATTAAAAGAATTATAATTTTCGTCATATGATCGCAAAAGAATAGCAAGTTCCGTCAAAACATCACAAAATGAACGCAAACTTTGTCAAAAAATTACGAAAGAACCACACATTTCGTCAAACGATTGCAAAACAGCCGCGAATTTCTTCAAAAGAGGGCAAAATAGCCACAAATTTCGTAATAGACTGGCAAAATAACCTCGAATTTCGTCAAATGGAAAGCGAAACAATTGCAAATTCCATAAAAAGATACTAAAAAGGGCAAATTTTGTCAAAGGGCCGAGAGAAAAAAAGTGCTGGGAATGCATTTTCGTCCCGTTCTGCTATAAATTTTCAGAAAATTTGATGTGAATTTCAGAAATTTATTTTTCACTCACAATCATCTGTCACAATCATTCATATATATTCACACATAAGTTGAGAAACATTAGAAAAAAATGTTTCTATATCTATCACAAAGCAGCATTTACCTATAGCATACTGTAAAGTTTTGGGGAAATTTTCATGTGGATTGGGGGAAATGTTGGGAGTAGAAACATTTTCTGTACCCCTGCTCTTTCTTTTTATTTACTTAATTTGTATTTATATCAAAATTCTTGGTACAATAAAAGCAAATATTTTCTGTGAAACAAATCTGATAAGTGAAGACTCAAGCAAAGATGCCAAAAACTACACTAGTTTCATTAATTACCATGGCAAGAGGATGCCAACATCTAAACGTTATTAAAACATGAATATGAATCAAATAACTATCCAGGTCAAACCTAAAATGCTATACTATAACTCTCGCAAATTGTTAATGAAATATGAAGTTTTTCTCATTTTTATTTATTCTTTGCTGTAAACTGTAAGTATGATATATATTGTCATATATATTTTATAAATTAGAAATTTTAGTATGAACCTGTTTGGTTTATTACAAATGGTATTTAATTTGCTAAACAGCACTGTACTTTGTCATTAAAAAAAAAAAAAAAAAAAAAAAAAAAAAAAAAAATATATATATATATATATATATATATATATATATATTTAACATTGGTTATAAATTATAGGGAAGAAAGAATAAGAAGAATAATAAATCTTTAATTTTAAAATCTCCATACTGATTGTTTTATATGATGTTAATTTTATAAATATATTACATCAATTAACTATGTTAGAGATTCATAAAAATCGAGATATTTATACAAATGTAAATTGCTTTTGATCATTTCATACTTCCATCATCAAGTGTATCTTTGCAATGGTAAAACAAAGTTGTGGTGGCAACTGAAAAAAGCTTTACATTGCATTAGTACTGAAAGAAGAGAGAAGTCAAAAATCAAGTCCTAATTTAGCACCTATTGCTTGCAATGCCATCTACTGCAGCTGTTTTAAACTAAACTTGAGAATTGCAGTAAAAAAACTCCTGACATCTTACATTACCTTCCTGCAAGAATTCTGTTAATAGCTGCCACTATTTGCAAATTTTTTAAATTCAAAATCAGTCACTCCATTTTAGTATACCTGGTAACTAAAAATAATTTTTACACAAGTGCATTAAATTTGAATTTACTTTCTTTGAATGTGTCTTTTTTGGATTGAGTTTCTGTTGAAGTATGTTGGATTTGGATCAAAGTATATTTTTTGTTGGATTCAGTTTGTCTTTCAATCAAAATTTTGGGTTGGCAGATAATCAAAAGATTTTAAAGATTGGAATTCTAATAGAGCTGATTAATTTCTTATTAATAATTAAAGTTTCACAGTATATTGTGTGTATTTATTTATTTTTATTTTTTAATTTTGATGGTCATTGTAGAATAATAAATTTATCTTTAAAATAATATTTTTTTCAAAATAGGCAATTTTTTTATAATTAAATGCTATACAGAAATCTTTGAGATTAATATGATTTAAATTGTAAATATCCATTCAACTGTTAGAATTAATATCTGGATATTCATTATGAGTAAAAACATGTAACTGATTGTTTATATTAAAAAAAAAAAAAAAAAATACTGTATATATTTTTTTATAGGATCAAATGTTTCAACCATGTTCGAACTTCTCCGATGGCACCAAGCCTCTGGACCTATTGTTAACTCTGAATTCTATCCTGGGTGGTTAGACCACTGGGGACAACCTCATGCTCAAGTTAAGACAGAAACAATTGTGGAAACATTGACTGATATGTTGCAAGCTAATGCATCAGTAAATATGTAAGAAGTTTTATAATTCTGTTATTTTTAAAAGAGAAACAACAGGGATGTCTAACATGGCGTTGTGACATCCTTTGAAAGTTTTTTTAGTGCCCTTTCAAATGCATCATGTCAATAACTTTTTTAATAATAAAATTAATTTATCTTAAAAGATACTTTCTTCTGAAATCATTAATTTTTACATGCTGTTTATAAACTATAGCTACTAATATAATGCTGTATGTCAATGATTCTCAGCATTTTATGCCGCACATGCCCCTTAAACAATTGCATGTTCTAAGCATGTATACATGTAAATATAAAGGGCAGAAAACAAAATAGATAAATCATAGCAAATTTAACGTTGCATTTTTCTGAGAATTGTTATTACTTATCTCAATGCATTTTGCATGAAAAGGAGTACAAAACTTTAATATGGCTTGATATAAAAGCATGAAAACATTAATGGTTTTAAAGCAAAGTATCCATTAAAATAGACTTTTTTGAGAAACTAGAAAATCATTAAAAGGTGTCAATATAAGCTGCAAAAGTACCATAGTGGCACATCGAACAGTTCTGCATGAACATGTTACTGTTATACTTTTTTTTACTTAAGGTCTTTCTTTATAAAATAATTTGCTCTTTTCATTTTAGATATATGTTTCATGGTGGAACATCCTTTGGTTTTACAGCTGGTAAGTTACCACCTCTGCATTAAGATTATCTTGAAATTAAGGCATCTCCCCTCTGCCTTCCCCCCTTTGATAACATTATTTATTTTTTATGGTAATCATATGCTTTATTTAAAGCATGTTTTCTATGTGTCTGAAAATATAAAAACTGTATTAATTATACTCAAATACTTAATAAAATTAATGCATTATGAAAAGTATCAAACAAAAAAATATATATTTCTCATTTCTTCTTATCCATTGTTCTACCTTCCATTGATAAAAAATTTTAATGAGCTAAACTGTAGGTTGCCACTGACTCAATAGTATCTCCAGAGAATAAAAATGATGATTTTGCTCATTTTTCTTTGACAGAGTCTGTGTGTTTATTGACAATTCCTGTGTTAAATTGAAGTGTTTCAACTGATCTAGACCTTTTATACATAAAATTCAATAATTATACATATTTGTGTAATATATATGCAATACAATAATTATACATATATAATTAGGAATCGTATGAATTGAAATTTTTAATATTTTTAGGTTCTAATCTTGATTCAAATTTCCTTGCTTGCCCTACAAGCTATGATTATGATGCTCCTTTGAGTGAAGCAGGTGATCCCACACCAAAATATTATGCAATTAGAAAAGCCATAGGAAAGGTTTGTTTTTTTCTCTCATTCCAATTTATTCTTTAAATTTGTTTTTTATTTTGACAATGTCAGATTAAGATACTGACACATAGAGAACAGGCCTAGGACTACCAACTTTAGAAAGCATAAATTGTTTTGATAAAGTTTAAAAATTTTTTGTTATAGTGTAACAAGATAATTTAAAATATACAATATGAGCTTTAAAAAGCACACTATTTTACTTAAAAGTTGAATATAAATAATAATAAAAGAAATGTTATAAGTTAAAAATATACATTTAATTTAAAACTCTGTAGTACTTTCTGTTGCATTTCCTAAGCCTATCAATATAGAATATTTTAATAGCTAATTGCTGTTCATTTTTATCATTGCATCGCTTCGTTTTGAAAATGTCAGAGCCAATGATTATTGGAGTTGAAAGTAGAAGTAGCAGCTTCTAGGATTGAATTTAAAATGAAATTGATATACGAGAACAGAGGCATGTAATAAAATAAACAGAATTGCAGTTGATAATAATGTATATTTTCTGCATGAGTTCAGTCCAAGAAACTGTTATTTCTACTTTCAGCTCTAATAATTGTTGGCTATCTCATTTTCAAAACGAAGTGACATATATGTAAACAGCAATTCTTAAAATATTCTCCAATGACGGGCTTGGGAGATACAGCCTGAAAGTACTAAGAAGTTTTAAATAAAATACATATTTTTAACTTGTAACATCTCTTTTATTGTTATTTTAATCATCTTTTAAGGAAAACATTATCATAAATTCCCGAAAGTAAGCCCTCTTTTAAATCTAAGCCCCTTCCCCAATTTTAAGCAATTTTGATTTTCCTTCTATTCTTGAATATAAGCCCCCCCACCCTTGAAAAGAAAAGAAATAATAATAAAACACTTATTTTCAAAATAATAATAATAATAATCAGACATGCTACTTTTCCGCGGAAACGCGGAATTCCGCTTTTTCGGCGACTAATTTTATTATCCCTGGGATCAATGCAAATATGCATTAAAATTTGATGTCATTTATATGTAGGGGGGGGCAGTGGCGTAGCCACCTACTGTCATGTTTTTTGGCGCCCGGGGCCAGCAAGAAATTTTGCGCCCCCACCCCAATATAGATATATAACAATTTCTCTCAATTTTGCGCCCCTAGTCCTCGGCGCCCGGGGCGGGCGCCCCCCTTGCCCCCCCTTAGCTACGCCACTGGGGGGGGGGGGTAACGATGAAATAATACAACAAAAACGCGAGTCAAACGGCGCTAGATTAAGAAAATTTCTTCAAAGGATTGCGGAAAAAACGCAAATTTCTCCAAAGGATCGAAAAAAACCTATAAAATCTTCAAACGATCACGGAAAATATACTATTTTCTTCAGAGGATCGCGAGAAAAAACACGATTTTTGTTAAATGATCATGAACAAGACACAATTTTCGTCAAAATACTGCTGGGAAAACACGCCTTTTGTGTACAGGTTTCGGAAAAATACTGTAATTTTGTCAAATAATCGTGATAAATAATCGTATTTTATCGAAAGATCGCGGAAAATGCTTCAATTTTGTAGAAAGATCGCAAAAAATACCCAAATTTTGACGAAAAATCACGGAAAATACGGAAATTTTAACGAAAGATCGCAGAAAATATACATATGTCGACAAAAGATCGCGGAAAACACACAAATTTTGACGAAATATCATGAAAAATACGTAAATGTTGACGAAAGATCGCGGAAAATATGCAATTTTTGACGAAAGATCGCGGAAAATACGCGAATTTTGACGAAAGATCGCGGAAAATACGCGAATTTTGACGAAAGATCGCGGAAAATACGCATATGTTGACGAAAGATCGCGGAAAATACGCAAATTTTGACTGAAGATCGCGGAAAATGTGCAAATTTTGACCGGAAAATGCGCAAATGTTGACGTAAGATCGCGGAAAATACGCAAATTTTGACGAAAAAGCGCGAATTTCGCAAAAGGATTTTGGAGAAATGCAAATTTCATTAAAAAGGCTGTAGGAGAAAAGGTGCGATTTTCGTCAATTAGTCGCGGGAAAATGCTAATTTCGTTAAAAAAATTGCAGAAAAACGCAGATTTCTCCAAAAGTCTGTGAGGCCGTGAAAGTTCAGCTTTTTTCTTGCTGAGCCTGTAGCATGTCTGAATAATAAACATTTTAGAGTGATACAACTCAAACTTTTATTCATTTCCATTTTACACAATTCTACAAGATTGGTCAAGTTGTTTTTTATTTTATTAAACTTGCATTCATTCATTTAATATTTAAATTTAATTTAATAACTAAAAAGAATTTTTTAACTTATTTATTTCAATTTTACATGATTAGACATTATTTAATTATTTACTTATTTTCCTTCTCTTACAATCGATTGCAGCACAGTGAGAATTTTTATTATCTGTTTTGATTTTACATAATTCTACAAAATTAATCAAGTTTTTTTTTTTTTTTTTTTCATTAAACTTGCATTTTTTTATTTAATATCTAAAATCAATTCGATAACTAAAAAGAGTTTTTTATATCCATTACTATTATTTTTTTCCATACTTTTTAAAATTGTTCAAAGATGCAGATTTTGCAATTAAATAAATAAATTTGCATGATGTTGCCATCTACCTCTAGAGAAAGAAAATAACATTTTTATCTTTTTTTTCTTGCAGTAAATGATGGCACCATGCAAAGTATCATTATCTGTTAGAAAATATGAATATTTTAAAATTATTTTAAGCAAAATAACATATAGATACATATATATAAAATGAATTATAGTAATATTTTTTTTCATTTGTTTTATTTGCTTAAAAAACTGAAAATTAATATTAAAAACAGAATTTAAAGGGATTTTTTTGTTCAAAAAATCTCGATTGTCCCCTCCCCTCTAAAGGGTAATGTTTTTTTTAAAAGAGGAGGCTTGCAATCGGTATTTTTTTGCAAGTTCATATTGTATATTTTATGTATGAACCAAGCTGAAATATTGTGTTTTGTCTTATGATTTTATTTGCAAGATACAGTAGACCCCCTGAAATCTGCTCAGTTTGGGACCAGAAGTTGTGCGGATTTTAGAATTTTGCAGATTTCTGGTCATTGCTTTTTTTTTAACAGTAATTTGAATGCAATTGAAACTATAACGAATGCTTACAATGTAGTAAACTATTAAAATAATTAATTAAAGTAATAAAAACGTAGATAATTTTTCAAATAATTAAAGTATTAAAAGTAACGGTCAAGTAAATAACGTATAGTAAATAATCAAATATATTTATTACAAAGATGAGATGCATTTTTTCTAAATCATTCAATGAAACTTGCCTCATAAAGGTACACTACTAATTCACATCAAAATCGTAAAATAATGGAGTTTTTATTTCAGGTTTAGCCAGACTTAATAACCAAACAGCTTGATTAATACATAAATTATTAGGTAAAAAGATTGTGATTACCAGTGATATTAGGAATATCTTGAATATTTTCAGAAATAAATTTTTTCTTCCTTCATGAAAAAGCATGAATTCAGTAAACGAAAGTTACAGATATACATGGCATTGATATAAAAATTAACAAAATCAAATTTTGTCCCAAAATCAGAAGTTAAAGTTTCATTGTTTACATCTGTAAATTATGTGTGGATTTTAGATAGTTGTATATTTAAGAGAGTCTGCTGTAATTTATTTTTCTGTTCAAAAATATTGTCTTTTGCAAATCATAAGCATCTTAAGTGAGGTTTTTTTTTTTTTTTTTATCTGAAGGGAGCAAAACTGTATTGCAGATTAAGTAAAATCACATATTAAACACAATTATTTTTGGATTAATCATATGAATTATGTTCAAAGGACTGGAAAAAATGTACATACTGTCAAGGATCAATAATCTGCAATTTTCTATAATTCGCGTTTTTTTACGAATGTAAACAATGGAATGAACAGTTAAGAAAATTTACAAATTTGTAATCCAAAGATGATTTTTTAAATCAAATAATAAAATAAAGAAAACGGAATCATAATAAAACATCTAATTTTTTAATATAACTCTTTTATTTTATTAACAGTGAAAAATAAACTGCATTACATAACATATGTAATTATTTTTATTTAAATGCACGTCTATATCAACTTTTTTAAAAATAAAATAACTTTTAAAAGGCATTTTTTTAAAAAGCATATTAAATTAATTATTAGATTTCATATTTATCTTTTCATACTATACTTATTATAGAATTAAAATGCTGTCTAGGAATAATAAAATGATGTATTATAATACATAATATTCTAAAACCAACAATATTCCATAATCCGCACAACCTTTGGGCCCAACTTTTGCAGATTATAGAAATTTGACTGTATTAAGCTGGATTGCATATTAACCATGAATATCTTAACTGAGTCTGATCACACAGCAAAAGTTCAAGAGACTGTTTATTCTGGTAATAAATATAAATAAAATGTAATAAAATTTTACCAGAAAAGTTTCATATGAAATTAATTTGTCTGTGTTGTGTTTGAGCTGACGCTTTGGTCAGGGTATCAAAGAAAATATAATGTTATGTTTATTTGAAAGTGGAGAAAGCACTTTTTATTTGCCTCTACCCACAATTAGGCCAAAGTGATCGTGATAATGATAGCACATCACGGAGAATGGGGGCCTGCAAACGACCCTAATTACTCTCTTCATTATTTCATTTAAAATAATAAAAATATTCTTTATCCAATGATGAAGAAAAATCAAGTATAAAGTTATAAAAATATAAAATTAAAAAGGTAAAAAGTTACCTGTTGAATCCTTGGCTTTTGATGACAAATAAATCCAGACAATAGGCACAAGAAATTAATATACGAACAATTTTCGAAGAAAAAAAATATATTTTATTTCATGAAGAACTTGTTGCTTTTTTCATGAATAAATATTTCTTCACAAATTTATATTTTTGGTGACTCGTACATATTAATTTCTCACTTGATAAACAACCATTTCATAACATATGTTAATCACAACTATTGCTATCTCCAAGCAATAAAAATTCTTTTCATAACATATTCTAGATATCTCAACAACATGTAATTAAACAATTTTCTTCATGACATAAAAGGAGAATAAATTATTATTTCTTTTTGAAAAAGAACACCTCTCATAATATGAACTTTCAAAACAAAATACATCATACTTCATATTGTATAGATACATGCCAATATTTTCTTTATAACGCCCCGTAAATATTAAAAAAAATTATATATATATTGGGCCAGATAATGAAGTAAAAAGGACTTATGCAAATAAAATTTCTTCACCTGACGAAAGAAAAATCTTCACCAAGACGTCATGTAAACTATAATATTATTTCTTGAAAACAAAACAGTTCTTCACCTCTGCCTACTTCTCAGAGGATGGAGAATAAAAAGATTATCGAAGAATTGGGCACATTAGATTTGTAGAAGAAAACTCGTTGATGAAGAGATGATGAGAAAATGAATGAATATTTATAAAATACGTGACGACATTTTTACAACACTTGTGAAGATAACACGAGAGCATAAACTGAAGACGTATAATGAGACCTTATATAATTTCCGTAATCCAAGAAGAGAATGCACAAACAAAACAATTTTCGGGATGCTATTGCAGTGAGAAGTGCCTTGCTACTAGCCGCCTTGAAAACTCAACATCATTTCCAAAAAGAGAAGGCACAAACGAATACATTCAGGAATGCATTAAACCACTTCATTGCTCCTCGCAGCACAGAGGGACTTGGCTTAACAGAAATCAACATCACTTTCCTAGATGAATTTTGAGGGCAGCACTTTTTCTTTGCCGCACTTAAAAAAAATCAGCATCGTAATAATCTCAACATAACAAAAAAAAACCGTTCCATCCTTCGTTAACGGGGGAGCACCTCTGCCCCGAACTTTCACTCATGCGACTGCATCCATCACAGCAGGTGTCTATCGGCGCAACTAACGCAGGTGGTCGCGAGCCCAGGGGAAAAGGAGAAAGGGTTATTGTAAATGCAAAATACGCCAATTTGGCAGTTAGCAACAGAGGGGGTGAGGAAAAACTAAGCCAAATTACAATATACAGTATGAAAAGATATGTAACTAATAAGAATAAAATTGATAACCATCTTAAGAAGGAAGGCCAAAGCTGGTGGCCATGTACTTAACGGCTTGAAATACGTCACCTGTGGAATTTAATTTGATAGGTTAGGGGTGTGTCCGAATAAACGGAAGTTCCACCCAAAAGAACTAGCGAGAAAGTTCTCGAACAAATTTAAAACCGGAAGGAATGATTTCAAACAGAATTTTACCGGCTTGGAACAATCGAAAGCTAAGCAAGAAAGAAAACAATACAGGCGACGAAATGAAAATAAGAGAAACCGAAATTAAATTTAAATTGAGAACATTAATAAAAAGGAAGGTGATATGAAATAAAATGGCTAATAAAATTGAATTAAATTAAACATATGGGGGGGTTATGGAGTAACCACCACAGTCTGCATAAAGATTTTTAAATGTTGATTGATATCTGTGATTGTTTAATCTGGAATGTAATATGAATTTATCACAATTTAAAGGTGCAATATGAAGAATTGCATAAAATAGCTTAATGTTCGAAAAGAAAAGAAAAATATAAGAAATTAAATCATTTTAGTAAGGTTATCTAATTACAAATGATTGTAAACCAGTTTTTGTAAGACAAACTTCTGCTTTTTTTTTTTTTTATTAAATTAAACATATTTTAAATGTGAAATCTTATTTATTAAATAAAATGTGTGAATACCACCTTGAAGTAATACACATTTTATTAAATAAATAATTTTGCTCAAAATATGTTTCACTTGAAAAGAACTCAGAAGGTAGCATCTATACATTTTTCCTATTATTTGCAGTTATCGAAACTTTTATATTACTTCATTTTATTAACTTTTTTCTACAAAATTTATATATATATATATATATATATATATATATATATATATATATATATATATATATATATATATATATATATATATAATACCATATATATATATATATATATATTGTATGAAATTCAGTTAATTTATACTTTTTTGGTTTTGAAAATTTTCAGTTTCTTCCTCTTCCATCTGGATCTGTACCATTTCCTGCTCCCAAAATGGAAACTGAACCAATTACCCTGAAGAAGGTATATTTTTTAATTTTTAAAATATGAGGCTTCTTATTAAAACTAAAGTGTTTAACGTTTATAGTTCATTTACGGGAATAAAATAAATAAATAATAAAAAGGATTCTATTACATTATTGTGCATGGAAAAAAATTGTGTGCTGTCTATTTTAATGATGTTAGATTACTCCAAACATAATGAAATTGTTATGCATTAATAGAGTGCACCGCAAAAACTTTTTTTTTTTTTTTTTTTTTTTAATGTGAAGTGTGTATCATTTATTTGCAGACAGGCTAAAATAATTCACTTAGAATACTGTCTATGAACGGTATAATTGATGTGTTCAAAATGCATTTTTACTTGTGGTATGCATATATTATGTGGTACATATAAGTTCTATACATCATACACAGGAACACAGAACTGCACTTTTTTTTTTCTTTTACTTTACTATTTATGGCTGCAAATTGCTTAACATATTCTTTTTTTTTTTCCCAGCTTATTTTAGTAAACTAAGAGACATTTGTAGAATATTAATAAATTCAAAATGAGAGGATTGCAAAATATTCTAGAAATCTAAGCATAATGCTTGATTTTTATTAAATTATTTTATTATTAATTATTTTTATTAATTTAAACACAATGTTAAGATGAAGTTAAGCAGCTTTTTTAATATTACTTGTTATTTTTATATTATTTATAAGTAACTAAAATCTTAATCCATTTAGCAAAATGTCTACTTTAGAAGATAACTACTTTACTGAGGAATTTTGTTTTAAATTTCAGTTAAGGCATATATTGAAATATGTATTTTAAGCCCCATTTTAAATAATTGACTGTTTATAAATATTTCAATTTTTGTACATTATTATTATTATTATTATTATTGTAGTTTTTAATGCCATTTCTTTAATGTTGGCATCTGAAATACTCTATTTTTGTTGAAACTAAAGGAACAATATTAAATCATTGTATCATTTTGTTGCCATTTTCATATAAAAACTTAAAAAAAAAAAGTAATTATGAGCTATTTTCAAACAAATGAATGATTCCTGATAAACCATGGAGCTATTGTAAGATATATTTAATTTTAAATATCCATATTGATGTAACAAACAAATGAAGGCATATGAATTATTAGATAGCTGATTTTTTGTCAGTTTCTTGAATGACAACATTGTTTTTTGCTGTATTTGTGCATCATTCTGCAATAGTTACATCATATGCATACTTTTTTACAGATGTTGTTTAAAACTGTTGTAAATGTGGAATTTTTCAGCACATGCAAAGGATGTCATTCTATATAAAATAAAAGTGTGTTTTAAGTCTTAAAACTGAAATATGTTTTGTATTATAATTTTTTTTTTTCAACGGGTGCATATATATTAAATTCTGAAAAAGCAAAATTCCTGTTTTCTAGTCTTAAATAGTTTTGTTTGTAGCTGAATCGCCCCTATTAAATGTTAGTTTTCATCTCATGATATTGATTTGTTGATTAAATTTATTGTAGATCAAACTAAAACAATATATTTATGTATTATTCCACATGTGTACCTTTCTTTCTTTTAAATCATTTTGATATTTTGTTAAATAATATTACAGTTCTTTCCCTTTAAAATATTTTTATTTTTGTTTTGAAATTGATTTCAGTTCTCTCTATGGGACTACATTTCTCTCACTAGCAAAGTCATAAAATCTCCTTATCCTGTTTCATTTGAAGATATCTATCAAGTAAGTTTAAATTTCTTTTTTTATCATTAATAGCTCTTTCTTTTTGTGTATGTGTATATTATTCACTAGAACTATGCTTTTTTGTATTGCTGGATATCCTTCAGATTACAGTTAAAAGTTAATGTCATTTAATTTTTTATTACATTTGTCTTGAGATTAAGATTGATGTTATGGTTAATTATAGTTACAATAATTATAATATTAATGATTATTATTTTTTTAACAGTCACATGCATTTAAAAAAAATCATAACTCATAAGTTAAGATAATTTAACTCATAAGATAATTTAACTTTTTAGCCCTATGGATTAGTGCTGTATAGAGTTACTGTTAATTTCATGACAACAGACCCTGCTGTATTGACAGTTAAAGATCTCGCTGATAGAGGCTATGTTTATGTCAATAAGGTATGTATATAAAGTATATATCTGTATATTTGTTAAAATATGAAATAGTACTAGTTTTCTGAATAATTCATTTTCAAACCAATGAATTTTTAAACTTTTTAACTCTGATGATTTTGTTTATTTTTGTCTATCGATTAATTCTACTGTTATAATAGATACATTTAATTAATTTAAAACATTTGCCTTTTTGTTATTTTTCATTAAAAGTTAACCTTTAAGCCTCTCGTTGCTTAATAATAAAAATCAATCAAGATTAAAAAGTTGTACATTTATTTTATTATATATTTCAAATCTACATATATTTTATAGATGAAATATGTAAAATTTATTTCTAAAAATTTTTTTTTTAAATATAGAAGTAGATCATAAAAGGAAAAATTACAGAAATCATATCAATCATGCACAAAATTTGCCCAACCCATGATTTCTGCCATTTTTCGTAACCTAGAATGTTTCTATTCTCTGAGAGTGGTGTGTTGCTTTTAAAGTTTTATTTTATTTTTCAAGTTTATTCTGTCTTTAAAAAGGAAAAAAACTATCCTACTTATCTTATTAAAACAATAATAATACTTAGAGTTTTCATATTATTAAAGTTTCCAATTCTGTTACTTTTCTTGTGAGAAGTTAGACTTAGTTTCATTATTACTTAATGCATTTTCTAAAATCAGAGTTCATATACTCTTGCAAAATTCCTGATTTTAAAGAGTTATTTTTGCAGGGCCCTTCAAAGTCTTAATTTTATTTCGCCTCCTGCAGAACTCCTCTCAACATCTGCAAAGATTTTTAAAAATAATAATAATAATTTCATCAAAATTTATTTTCTTTCTGTAAACAAAGATTAAAGTCTCTAAAACTTTTTAAAATCTGCTACATTATTTGTTGCTCTGTAATAACAATAAATTACTAGTCAATCATCTGATTTATCTTCCATTCCCTAAAATTCTTCTCTGATTCCCACTTTGTTCACTTCCAACATTTATTTATCATTAATAATATAAACTTTTAAATATTAATTCAATCAGAAATGGTTCAAGTCTCACTAATATACATCATTCCACAATACTGCTGTTTCTAAACTTATTTGTAAAACTGTTTGAAAATATTACTATAATAAAACCTACTACTACCATGGAATCACAAAAGAAAAAAAAATACAAGAAATATATTTTTTTTCTTGCACTGAGGAAGGGGATCAAGGCATCCTTGAAACAGAGTACGTGATTCTTTGGGGGGGGGGGGTTGCTTTATAATATTTGTGTGGTTATAACGTTGTAGTTTTTAACTGATGTAATGAAAGTTGCACAAAGTGTTACAGTTTTGCTTATATCATAACAAGTGCTTCATTCCTTATTAACAGATTTGTTAAAAGAAAAGTTATACAGTTTGTTTTGTTGTTGTGGTTTCTCCTCCTTTTAACAAAGCTTTTTCTTTTTTCTTCCAAGTATTGCCATCATGACTACAATGTCTTTATTAATAATATATATACAGTCAGTGACTGGTTAACAAAACTGTTTGGTTTACTAACAGATCAGTTAACAATCACTTTCGCAAGAGATTTTTATGTTTGGATTGTGAATTCCTCAGAAAATAAAGCTAAGAAGAATCTATGCTGTGTTTGCAAAATGGTATTTAATTGCATATATTGTTAACTAAGAGAATATTTTAAGTTTTATATGCATGTTCTTTCATGGGTTACCGGGTATTCAAGCCATACATTTCAGGGTTCCCAAATTTTTCAATGAACAGATAAGAAACATTAATTTTTACATTTTGTATCACTTTTTAGGTGTGTTTGTAATTAGTATGTATACATGGGTCATTTTCAAACAACTTGTACATTCTATGTCCCCCAACTTTAAGAATTTTAAACAACTAAAATAAAGTTTAAAAAATAAAATTTAAGCATTTACATTACTTGTCTGACTGTTTAGAGTAAGTGTGGGCTGAATATTATCAGAAATTAAAAATTATATTAGTGTAGTTATGGTTTCAATGTGTCAGCTATAGCTAAAATGCTATGTCCCCTCTTCCCTTTTTAGTTTTTCAACTGCTATAAAATTATAAATCAATTGTCAAAAGTGTTAATTTTTTCAGTTGTGACAATTGTTGTATGTCTTATCTGTAGCATAGACCATATAATATGTTTTTTAAAACTTTTTCTTTTATAAAAATGAAACAATTTATTGTTGTCCCCAGATTTTTTCCCCTCTGTTACTTCCACTCTGTTACCCTATTTATTGTAATAAATTATTACTACTAAGTGTTCAACACAAGGTTCTAATGTTCTTCAAACAGTTTATCTTTAGATGAGACCACCATTTTTTAAATTATTAAGTTATTTTTACCGTGGTGTTGAACTAAAGCATTTACAAGATAAGGATGTTTTATTCAGTTTCCCCTCTGTTACCAGCTTATTTATGTGAAATTTATTTTTTTAATACTTTTATAAAATTTTAACCATAAGATCAAATGGTGCTTCTTAAATAAATAGGCTTAGTTTTTCTTGTTTTTAATTCACTTTGTGCTGATAAAATTATTTGTAGTTTTTTTCCCCTCTGTTACCATTCCCCTCTGTTACCATGCTATGGTAACAGAGTGGGACAAAGTGTAACAGAGTAAGAAACTACTAAAAAAACAAGTTTATTTGAACATTGTTCTTGAAGGCTGCACATTCTCGTTTCATGTTCTTAGAATATAATTAAAAATATGCATTTTTCTTTTTAAATATAAAATAGTAGTTTTTGTGGTGAGCTAGTTGCCATAAACATTAGGCTTTAATTTTCGCAAACAAAATGCTTCTTTAATTGTAGTCATTTATATTTATGAATAAATACTACTTATTTATGAAAAAATAATGCAGCGTAAAATACCATTATTTTCGAATAATAATTTTTGCAACAGTCGTTAATTCTTGCTTGGTCTGTTTTAAATTTTAGGATATCTTATAACACATGATAAAAATGTATTAAAGAAGAAAAGGTCATTATTTAAGTAGAAAAGAATTTATAAAAAAAAATACACCGTGCCAAATACTACTATTTTCAAATAGTAATTTTTGTAAAAATCGTTATTTCTTGGGTTAAAGCGTCATCCAGTTGGCACGCGAATTTGTTAAAATTTGAAAATCTAAGGCGAGCTGTTATAAATTGAAACACGGATTATAACATATGATAAAAATTTATAAAAACAATGCCATGTGAAATACCAGTATTTTCGAATAATAGTTTTTTTTTGCAAATATCTTAAATTCTGCCATGATCTGTTGGAAACATTGAAACTTCATGATAGCTTGTAACACATAATAAAAAGTTATATAAAAAAATTGCCTGGTCTAATCCCACTATTTTTTAATATTTTTTGCAAAAATCTTAAATTCTTGCTTTAAAGCACCACTACCTCGACTAATATATGATGAGATTTTTTTTTTAAAACTAAGCAGTTCATTTGTCATAGCACATGATACAAATTTACAAAAAAGAATGCCCCGCCAAATACCACTATTTTCCAATAGTAATTTTTGTAAAAATCTTAAATTCTTGCTGGATATGTTTGAAACATTAAGATCGTATACAATACATGATATAAACTTGATAAAAAATATGCCACATCAAATATCACTCCACTATCAATCAGCGTTCACTTCGGTTACTTTTTTTCCACTCTGTTACCGTCAATTTAAGTTGGTTTATTTCACTAAAAATTTATCAATCATCATTTTGAATAATTAATTGTGTAACTTTAACTAATATTTAATTTATGTAATATTTTTTTATAATTTAACTGAAAAAATGTGAATGCACATTTAATTAAAACTTATGATTTTTCCAAAAAAGTAACAGAGAGGAAATCTTTTGTATTTTACAAAAATAAAAATAATCATAACAAAACAACTGTTGGGATTTTCTGAAAGTAGCAATAATGTAATTAAAGGAAATGTGATATTTACTGTTTTAGGGGTTTTATTTTTTTAAATAAATTTTTTTGACTGTTGGTAACAGAGGGGAACATTTTACTGTTGCAAGTTCATACTTTATTTTTTATTTGACGTTCCAAATCAAAAAGTGAACTGCTGTTTTCAGTTTTATATACAAGAAATGTTTTAGTATCATCTAATATTTTTATAAGTTGCATTTAAAAAAAAAATTTTTTTTGTGAAAAATTTCCCAAATGTACAAGTTTTTTGAAAATGACCCACATAGCACCTATAGTCGTCATTCAGTCCGTCCGTCTGTCTGCATTTAACAGAGCAAAAAATACTCAACCGAATCATTTAAAATTTTAAATATATAATTGTTGCATAATTTTGTTGATTCATTTCAAATTTTATGAAAATCGGATGCATAGTTTAATTACAGGGAAAGTCAAAAGCATTCAGTTACATTATGTTCAATAGGAAAAAAAAGTTTCAAGTGCATTATAATGATGTTATACTCTTTCTAACATAACAGAATTGATATGCATCTGTGAAGTATATATTAAAGTATACATTCTGCGCATGGGTGCAAGTTTGAAATTTTGCCAGGACTGAAAATATTTTGAATCACACCCCCCCCCACCGAGTGAACAAATATACGCGTGCATGATTCACGTTTTTTTCATGACCGTTTGACGAAATTCGCTTTTTCCCACGATCTTTTGACAAAAATTCGTGACTTTTTCGCGATCCTTTGACAAAAATTCACTACTTTTTCGCGATCCTTTAACAAAAATTTACGACTTTTTCGCGATCCTTTAACAAAAATTTACGACTTTTTCGCGATCTTTTAAAGAAAATTCGCGATTTTTTGAAGAAAATTCGCGATTTTTTCGCTATTTTTTGACAAAAAAATCATGTTTTTCCGCAATTCTGAAAAAATAGCGTTTTTCCTGATATCATTTGATGAAAATCGCATCTTTTTCGCAATTCTTTGAAAGAGACTGCGTCATTTTCGCGATCCTTCGACAGAAATCGCAGTTTTTTTTGCTATTCTTTGACAAAAAACGCGTCTTTTTTGCGATCTTTTGTCAGAAAAAGTGCTTTTTTTCCGCGATCTTTTGACAAAAATCACGTATTATCAGTAATCTTCTGAAAAAAATCGTGTCTTTTTTTACGATCTTTTCGACGAAAAACAGATTTTCCTCGATATTTTGACAAAAAACATAGTTTCTCTGCAATTTTGACAGAAATAGCGTTTTTTCCACGATCATTTGAGGAAAATCGCGTCT
Source organism: Maratus speculifer (assembly GCA_964019185.1). Taxonomy (NCBI): domain Eukaryota; kingdom Metazoa; phylum Arthropoda; class Arachnida; order Araneae; family Salticidae; genus Maratus; species Maratus speculifer. The sequence goes on along the minus strand of OZ025302.1, from coordinate 252,667,503 downwards.
TTTCTGCGATTCCTCGACAGATTCTTTGACGGAAATAACGTTTTTCTTGGGATCCGTCGACAGTAATCACGTTTATTCCGCAATTTTTTTGACAAAAAACGCGTCCTTTTGCGATCTTTTGAATGAAATAGCGCTTTTATCTGCGATCTTTTGATAGAAATAACGCCCTTTTCCGCGATCATTTGACAAAAATCACGTTTTATTCATAAAATTTTGACGAAAAATCGTGTCTTTTTTAGCGATCTTTTGGCAAAAAACGCGTCATTTTCGCGATTGTTTTTCATCGTCGGAGATTTTTCCGTCCCGCTTCCGTCCTCGGGAATTTTTAAAAGACGGAAATCCGTCCTGTGGACGGAAAACTTGCACCCATGATTCTGCGCAATCTGTGGTGCAAAGAATATTTGTTATTAATTTACAGGGCCACACAAAAGTATTCCACTACACAATGATAGGAGAAACACTGTTTGGAGTGTGTTTTAATACTATTAAACTATTTCACATTTTATCAAATTGATATGTGTTGCCAAGCTACTTACTGTATAATAGAAAGCAGATAGTATTTACAGGACCATACAAAAGATTTCATCCTCTATACTCTATACCAAGATCTGAATTATTTGAAAAACTTTACTGCAGTACGAACATAATACCTCATTTGCTACATTCGACGTGCAATTTCCTACTTGCTTAAGAAATATTTTTAACTCCAAATCAATTATTTCAATTGATATTTAGTTCATAAGTTAGTAAGAGGCTTCAGACTCCACTTTTGAGCTTTATCAGACTTTGCTGTAAACATGATCTTTTAGAAAACTAAGGTTTTGAAAGTTTTTGGAAGATCAAAGAGACAAATTAATATGATTTAATGCCATAATCAATAAAAGTAATTCTAAAAGTTTTTACAAAAGACATGTCATTTATTATTACTTTTTTTAAATATCCCACGACACAGATAAAGCATCAAAATATGATCTTTCTAAATTAAATAAAGATGTATATTAACCATATTATAAAGAGAAAATTACATGATATTTTTTATACATAATTTAGCTTTTAAGAACAAATTAATTGAATTATCATAGAAATCAATATACAATCTATGGTTGATTAACAAACAATTTGATTAGTGAACATTGTTTTAGAACAGATTAAATTTGTTAACCAATCACCGACTGTATTCCATGAAGTTGATTTTGCAGTAGATCTTTAATTCTTCATATAACACACAACTATCTCAGATGTCAACAATGAATTTTGAAATGAAGAAGCACATGAATTCCTAGATTGTAAAAATGTTCTACACGCTAGTAAACTAAATTTAATACATTAGTTCAATTTTATCTTGTTAATTTAGAACTTGAAAATGAGTAATATAATGATGTACTTGGGGCAGGTTTAAAAAGCATATTTAAAAATATGTGAATGATCTGTATAATAAAAAAAAAAAAAATGTATAATCTGGATAAGGAATGCAGTATAAAGATAATCTAATGTATTTTGATATGTTTCAAGCATATTTGGCTATGCTTATGAGGTAAATTTAATGATGTGCTAAAAATGACCCATATAATGCAAAATTCTATATAACACATAACCATGCTTTATAGGTTTGCATTACATAGATTTTCTACTGTATTTATTTTTTCTTAAACTTCTTACTGACGCAAACTAATAGATCTGTTTACTAAGCTGAAAGTTTCCCTGCAATAGAAGCATTATTTAAACTACATTTCAGCACATATAATGCAGTTTTAAGAAATTTATATTCCAGTTTATAATTAATACTCTCAATGCATATATGTCGATACAAAAAAAAAAAAAAAAAAACCTTGTCATATTTGAAAAAAAAAAATTGTTTTTTTAGCAATTAAAATAAAATTACGGAGAAAACAACATTAATGTTTTGACCTTTTGCTTGGCGGTCGGAAGGTTAAAAGTTATTTGTAATTAATTCTATTCTATTTCTTTTCCCTTGTAACCAAAAAATTCCATACTTAAAATAAAATTCAGCTGAGACAGATTTTACTATATTAACGAATTTCAACATGGAACAGAAATTTTCAAGTCAATATTTTTTCCTTTTACGAAAGAAGCTTTATAAGATATCAAGAGATGCAATTTTGAATTAGTCAATTTCCCACTTCTTCTTTTGAAGGTTTTTCAAGGTATCCTAAGTCGAGAGCAGAAGGTGTACAGCATGCCTATTCAAGCCAGGGAAGGAGATGTCATTGAAATAATTGTTGAGAATCAAGGACGAGTCTGTTTTGGTAGCGGTATTGCTGACAGAAAAGTAAGTTCATAACAAGTAAAATAAATTTTTCTGTTGTATAAATATATGTAAAAATTGTGCAGTCTGATTGTTTTTTATTTGCCAAATGGAGCATTTAGTCACAAATTGGTGCAATGGTGAGCGACAGCAAGAACCCTGGATACAATACCTCAATGTGCAGCAGATCATTGGAAAAATACTAATGATATAAAATTTTAAACTTCATTATTGCAAGATGGCAAATTCTGTAATTAATTTGTCACAATCAGGTTTGACTGTCTAGTGATGCTGTGTACCTGGCAAAATATTTACTCAGAAATAATTTAAAAACATATTGAGATTGATTTTTGTTTGTAAATTTACAAATATTTTATTATTTTATAGGGAATTTTCCAAAATGTAACTCTTGGGTCACACACACTATTGAACTGGGACATGGTGCCAATTGCACTGGATAGGGATTCACTACGGAAATTGTGGACATTAAGATCTCTTGGTGACGATGACCCATTAGTGCCTGCAATTTATTCTGGTTCCTTTGTCCTTCCTAATGACACTATTTATGATACCTTTTTAAGAGTGGATGGATGGCATAAAGTAAGTATCAGTTATATTTATTATATTAACAATAGTGTAGTAATTAAGAAAAATAGGAAGAATCATTTTCAAATAAAGTGCACATACAGTTAGAATTATCAATAATTAATAAGGTATTTAATTCAAGCGAATAATTTTATTTTCACTAACTTATTATTAATTCCATTATCAAAAAATTAATAAATATTAGAATTGCTTAGGTTAGAAAATATAAAATGAATTCTAGAGAGTCGTAATTATCACAGGCATGAAAGTGGGAAATGAGAAAAAAGGTGGAAAATTTTTTCCATCTATACAATGGCGCGAAATTCTTAAAATTTAAGTATAATTTAAACAGCTACCTATATAATAAAATTACATGTAATTGCACATATGATTGCTTTTTTTTTTTTTTTTTTTTTTTTTTTAGAAAGTATTAATAATACTAAAGGTGTAAAACCAAATATATCTGATCAATTAATGTGAAGTACAGTCTTTAATATTAGATTAATTTTGGAACACGATTATTCAAACGGTAAATTAATTATAACAGATGTAATTTTAGCATTTTTCATTTTTTGGATGAAAAAAGTCCAGGCCAGGATTCGAACCAGGGATGTATTGGCTGAAGCTGCCAATGCCCTACCAACTGAGCTGCTCCGGACACGAACACTGGAGGACTATTTCACCCAATTAAGGGTGTATTCGAAAAACGCTTTTCCACCTTCAGCAGCTCGAAATTTTCCGATACAATTTCAGACACATTTTTAAAAGTAGAATCATAAAACTTGCTGAGGGGATTCTTGAAGGGACGTATGAGGTGCCGAGTAAAGTCTTTTTACGCTCAATTCATTAGAATTTGATTTATAAGCAATTAACTTCTCTGGAAGACCCTTTTTTTCGTTCCCTTATCTCCCACTTCGGAAAAATAGGTTCAAATTGCCGTTTTTGATTGCTTTTTTTGCAATATTTTGTACACTTATCAAAGAATTGACCTTTACGGCACCTTGTGCACTTTCTAAATAAGCGAATCTGCGAGTTTCATGTGTTTGATAGCAAAAGTGAATTCAAAAATAAATCGGAAAACAAGCAGTTTGAATCGAAATACACTCTTAAGAGCCCACAATAGTCACAGAAAAAGTACACAAAAAGACCCGCATGATCATGTAAAGTCTATGGGAGCGTTCTTTTTTAATATCTCGCTCAAATTTTAATATTTTTACATGATTTTTTTTGCATAGGATAGCTTAGGACGATCTACAACCGGCCTAGTTTTTACTTTTTCGATTTTACTCATATATTTTTTATATTATGATAGCAGGGGTGATTCTCGTCCGAAAATTCCGAAATTTCCGAATATTTAAGGCATTCTCTTCCGAAAATTTGAAATTGGGTTATCAGTTCCGCATAGTTGCCAACTTGTATGGTTTTGCGCGCGGAAAAAAACAATTGTGTAGAAATGCAAGCTTCGTGATAAGATCGCCGAAATAGCATACATTTCGTCAATATTTCGTGGAAAAACAACGATTTCGTCAATGTTTTTGTAAACGAACTTTGCCAAAAGATCGATGAAAAACGCGAATTTCCTGTGCGGATCGCGGAAAAAACGGCAATTTCACCAAATATCGCAGATAAAACGCTGATTTCTTCTGAAGACGGCGGGAAAACGCCGATTTCGTCTAAAGATTGCGGATATAACGATGATTTCGTTAAAAGATCGCGGAAAAAAACGCCGTTCTCGATAAAAGATCGCTTAAAGATATTTTGTCAAAAGAATATTTGAAAAAAATACGCCGATTTCATCAAAAGATTACGGAAAAAAATGCCGATTTTGTCAAAAGATCGCGGGAATAAAAAGCCGTTTGAGAAAAAATCGCGTAAAAAAGCAAATTTTGTCTAAAGATCATCGAAAAAACGCAGATTTTACTTAAAAAACTATGGGAAAACGCCGATTTCGTCCGCGGGAAAAAATCGCGTAAAAAAGCAAATTTTGTCTAAAGATCGTCGAAAAAACACCGATTTCACTTTAAAAAATACATGAAAAAATGCCGATTTCGTCAAAAGATCGCGGAAAAACCGCCGATTTTGGCAAAAGACCGCAATAAATCGCCGATTTTGCTAAACATTGCTGATTTCGTCTGAAGATAGCGGAAAATGCCGATTTTGTCCGAAGATTGCTGGAGAGGGGAACTCACGACCCCCCCCCCCCCCCCCCCCAGCCGATTTCCGAAAATGCTATGCGAATTTCCGAAAAAAAATTTTCATCCAGAATCACCCCTGTATGATAGTTTCAATTTCAGAACCTGTTTAAACCGGTTTTGAAAGATAAAATAATTTTTTTAAAAAAATCTGAAACCAAAATTGAAAAAGTAAAAACTAGGCCGGTTGTGGATCGTCCTCAGCTAGCATATGCAAAAAAATCATGTAAAAATATTAAAATTTGAGCGAGATATTAGAAAAGAACGCTCCCATAGACTTTACATGATCATTCGGGTCTTTTTGTGTACTTTTTCCATGACTATTGTGGGCTCTTAACTTCAATGATCACTTTATCTGGTCTGACCAGATAAAGTGATCGTTGAGATTAATTGGTGGATAAATGGTAGAATTTAGGATAACTAATAATGTTATTGTTTATATTTTATTATTTAGTAACAGATTAACAGAAAGTCTCCTGTAAATCTGAAATTCATTATCTGCAAAGAGAAAAATTTTAAAAACACATTATTTAAGTTATACAAATTTCTGAAATTTGTTTTCTATATTAATAAAAGATAGGTCTAAAAAAATATTTTCAAATAAAAGTTTTATTTTAAATGCTTATTAAAATGTGAAAGTATATGAGTGCACAAACATCTTTAGAAGGCATAGTTAACAAGTATCGTTTCTTTGAATATTTAAAGAAAGATATTGGTATATACCAGGGCTAGAAAAATTTGAAAAAAATTACATGCCCAGTCGGGCATGTGGTAGGGAAAAATAGATGCCCGAATAAAAAATTTACATGCCCAACTTTCTCAAATCGTCAATAGCGTACATTATGCGAGCCGCCATTGCTGTGCGGGTAAATATGTTGCTCCATAACTTTTGAAAACCGTTATTAAAGAATCACTGGTACATCGGCGATCACGGCACTTACAAGGAAGGTCTCCATTGGGGGCATACGCAGAATCTTTTGAAAAAAATACGAATTAAACTACTCATGTAGGTAATAAAAGATCAGTGAAAATTAGCGGCGGAATTACATTATTAAATATGTAAAAAAATTAAATAGTTTGGAATAATTGGCGTGAAAAGCTGAAAGCGACGCGGGATTTGGCGAGCAATGCATTTCCTCGCCAAAAGCAGACGATTTTAACGAATCTGAAAATTGATTTTAATTGACTTCACTTTTTAAAATCTGCAGCATTTACTGCAACGTCACTCCACTACTTTTATAGAATATCTCTCTTCTGACCAATGAGAATGCTCCATAGCACGGTCAATTGACCGCGTCATACACTGCTAAAAATCTGCTGCATTTTGTTGCAACGCACTCCACCGCTTGTATATAATATCTCTATTCCAACCAATGAGAAAGCTCCATTTCACGGCCAAGTAACCGTGCTGCAACAAAATGCAGCAGATTTTTAACAGTGTATTTTTCAATTTGGAACAATTTTAATCAATTTAAATTGTGTTTTAAATGATAAAATATATTAATTTCATTTTGTTAAAAGTACATATAAACGAATATGACAAAATTACACTTAAAGTAAAGTAAAAATGCAAAACTAAAATTACTTAAACTAAACTTATTTAAATAAATTGAACATAGAAAGTTTTTTCTTTAAAAAGTATTCGAAGCGTAAAAGCGTATTTTTCAAAATTTCGTTTTTTCGCCAACCGGAGATAAATCGCCAAATAAACGAAATTTTTATTATTTTTTTACGGACGTAATAAGGAAATTCCGCTGAAATTTTTTTATAAACATATATAACTGTATGAGAAGAACATTCTGTAATTTTTTCAGATTTTTCTGAGTATGCCCGTATGGAGACCTTCCTTGTTAGTTACGTGAGTGACGTTCTATCCTGGCAGCCAATGCGGTAGCGGCTAGCGGAGAGTCTTTCTCTGCCGTTCCATCGGAGAAAAGGTGTGTACGCGCAACGGATGTGCGCAGCAAAGGCTATGCTCCTCTTCTATTTTCACTTGTTTTGATGAAAGCTCAGTCGTATTCCGGCGCTGACCGATTGTATTGTAAATAAAATGTCTACTTTTCGTAAGACGTCCATTAATTTACGAAGTTTGATCATTCTTCTTCATGATTTAGCTTATGCCAACCTATTTAAATTTAAATGTGGTACTTTCAAAAATACATGCCCGTTCGGGCATGTTGATAAAAAAATACATGCCCGATCGATAATTTTACATGCCCCGGGCATGTCGGGCAATAGATTTTTCGAGCCCTGGTATATACTCATGGAACTTGGCTTTAGATACTTTCTTTTAATTTACAATTATATTTGTGTGTGGCTGTAAACTGTAAGGAAAATCTTTGAAATTATTAAAACAGTAACTATGGGAAAAAAAAAAAAAAAAAAAAAAAAAAAAAAAATTGTCATATAGGAGAAATTTGAGTGTACAATTTAGCCTGATACAGCTAATAGGTAAATTCACAACATGACAATCACAATCCCTCTACCATCAAACTTAATTTTGTCAGTTAAGGGCTATATATATATATATATATCAGACTATGTAGTGAAAAATGTTTGTATCATAAGATTCACCTTGACTAATGCTCTGTTATGTCAGTTGCATATTACATACTAATCAGGGATATGTTTAGGAAAATTTTAGGTCTTTTAAAGGACCTTTCACAAAGTAATTTATCTTAAAACAGGACCCTTCACAAAATTTTTTATCCCTGAACAGGACGTTTACAAAACATTTTATCCCCAAACAGGACCCTTCACAAAATTACTTGTTCTTTAAATAGATCTTTAACAGAATTTTTTCACCTTCAAATTGAACTTTTCACAAATTTAATCATTTAATAAAACCTGGCTTGTATATAAGCAGTTGAACTCACCAAAGAGCATATTACTTAGCTTTTTATATATGAAAAATAGAATCTGAATACATTAAAAATTTAAAATTCAAAAAATTCTGACAATTTTCACAAAAACAGGTTCTTCTGAAAAAAGTCTAGACAGACCCCTTCCAATCCAGTACAAACATGCAATCATTACTGTGTAGTGAATGATGTATGGGGTGTATGCTATGGTCATTGTTACTGAAATCAGAGGACAAGGTGATAATATACTATTAAATTGTTTTTATTAAATTATATATTTCCTTTTTCAGGGAGTTGCCATCTTGAATGACTTCAATTTAGGTCGATACTGGCCAGTAGTCGGGCCTCAGATTACTCTCTATGCTCCAAAAGTTTTGTTCAACCCACCACCAGTTTTTAATAACATAATGCTTATAGAACTGGAACATGCACCCTGTGATACTATAGAAACATGTACAGTGAAATTTGTGAAAGAACCTGTGATTAATGGCACAACACCTGCTAGCGTATTTCGTCCTATCTATCTAGGTAAAAAATATATGCGTCCTCAAAACCAAAAATAAAGATTTATGTAACTTGTTATTACATATTTGTTGTGTAAGTAAAAATTTTATGTTTTATATTTAAATTGTTCAATTTTGATATATTTTTTGTAAATAAAATGAAATTTAAAGAAAACTTTATTTTCTTTCAGACATTCTTCACAAATAATCTTTTATATACTATAAAATTGTCAGCCTCATACTTTTAAGTAATTTTGATTTTCTTTTCCATTTTCAAACATTCTTTCCTTTCAGAACACACCTTTGTTTTTACACAACTTTCCTTTCAGAAACTTTTTTTGTGGAGAAAATTCATTTAGAAATCAAAACTTAAAATGGTACCTTTGCCTTTTTTGGAGTTTCCTTATGTTTTTGCATAATTTTAATGAATAATAATACATGAAATGTATGCTTCTCTTCTTTGCCCTCCCTTTCACCAGCATAAAAAGTTTAAAATCTTTAAAATAATCTGTCCTATTTTTTATTTTGTAGTAAGAGGATTTATCCAAAATGTCATATCTAAAAACTTCATTTTCTTTAAATTTTTGCTCCATACTTTTCTCCAAAAGAGAGGCTTAATTTCTACATATGTAGGAGGAAAGCAAAAGATTTTCTTTTTTTGCAAAAAACGTTGAAAAGAAAAGATAAAGTAATGTAATTTAACAAATTATAGCAACCATTTATAAAATGAAACATTGGAAATGAAAATAGACTACCTTTTATAGTCAATTTGCTTTTTAACAAAATATAATGAGATTAATTTTCTTACAGAAATTGGCTGATCATTGATATAGAATTTTTTCTTTTTTCTTTATGATACCATAAGAGTACCATCATGAAATTTGGCACAAAAGTTGCTAAAAGGGTGTTAAATATATTTTTTTAAACAAAATCAAAAATTCCAATTTTGAATACAAAATCAAAAATTCAAATTTTGAATTTTTAAAAATTTTACATAAAAAAATTTTTTTTTTTAATAATTTGGTTATGTTATATATCTTATGAAACACAATAAAAAACTGAAAACAATGACTTAAATTTCAACTCTTTAGGTCAAATAGTTCTCAAGTTGCAACAAATTAAAGATTACCAAACAATACAAATTTCATTAAATTAATAACTCAAAAACAAATGATTAAAAAAATCTGCAAATTTGTATTTTTTTATCTACAGGTCATTCCATGCCAAATCAACCGGTGACTCAACCTGACCCTTTCCGATTTCAATGAAACTGCTAGGGATCATTCTCTATGATGATATAAATTAGAGCATATTTTTATTTTTCGCTTTAAATTTTTATACAATTAAATTTTGAAAAATCTTCATTTTTTGACATGCATAAATATTTTCAATTTCGAATTTCTCAAGTTCTATCAAACATAGAAAATTTTATGACCACCCATTTCAAAGAGGAGTTTATAAGGTTTAATTTGATATGCAAGTCAACTATGTATAGTTAAAATAAATAAAATTTTAAATTTTTTTAAATATTAAATTTGAAAGTTTTTTAGATAGTTATTTATAAAAATTTTGAAAAAATTGTATGTTTGTTATATTATTATAAGCTATAAATTCTGAAATTTTTAGAGTGGGATCTCAATAGGATCAGGAGTTATTAAATTAAAGCAAAAATTACAATTTGCTATTTTAATTTACATTAAAATAGCAATTTAGTTCTGTCTGTTTTGTTATTTATTTATGATTTGTATGGTAATTTTCAGCTTTTATTTCATAACTCCTGATCCCACTGAAATCCCACTCTAAAAAATTCAGAATTTAAAGCTTATAATATTACAACAATCATACAATTTTTTCAATTTTTTTAAAAATGACTATCTAAAAAATTTTCAACTTTTAAATTTAAAACAAAATTAAAATTTTATTTATTTTAATTATACATAGTCAACTTGCATATCACATTAAACCTTATAAACTCCTCTTTGAAATGAGTGGTCACAAAATTTTCTATGTTTGATAGAACTCGAGAAATTCAAAATTGAAAATATTTATGCAAGTCAAAAAATGATGATTCTTCAAAATTTAAATAATTAATTGTATGAAAATTTAAAGCGATAAACAAAAAATAAAAATGTGCTCTAATTTATATCATCATAGAGAATGATCCCTAGCAGTTTCATTGAAATCGGAAATGGTCAGGTTGAATATTGAATTTTTTTGGTTGATTTGACATGGAATGACCCCTACCATTCTTGTACAACATCTGAGCCCAAAAATTAACAAAATCCAAAGACCTGAAATTTTGTCCATTGGTTGGTTTGATGTCTACTGCCCCTATTAAAAATATAAAATGTGGAGGATGAAAGAGGAAACTTTTGGGGAAAAAAAAGATGGTGATTTTTTTTTCTATTTTTAAATATGCAGTTTGCCAAATCATGGAAGATTCTCATTTCTGGCTGCACAACAATGAAAGTTTTTCAAATTCCCTAACTTTTCCAGGTTCTCCAGATTGTGTAGCAACCCTGCTTTTACTACAGACTCAGCTATTCAGGATGTGGGTCGAAATTTTTAAACCTGGCTTTGACTAGAGAGTTGCAATAAAGGAGGAAAAGCTAAAAAATCATGGATGTTAGAAGAAAATCTAAAAGATCAAAAGATTGTAAAAAATAAAATAAAATGTGAATATCACAAGTTCTATTCTCAACCAAAAACAACAACCATTTTCAAAACTCTTAACAACAGAAAGTTTTTTTTTTTTTTTTTTTTTGGAAAAGATGGTGAGAAATAATTTAGATGGTTTTTAAATATTTTAACAAAAAAATTGAAACTACTGAAATACAGGACGGATGTTAATGATATGAAGGAGAAGATACATTTAAGTGATGTATTTATTTGTTGCTGTAGTGTATTATATAGGTCAGAAAAGAAATTAAAAAATGAGTTTTATAGGTTCAAATATGCAAGTCTGATGCCACAAGGAGGGGGGGGGGGGGAAGAAAAAAAAAATGACAAAGGAAGTCTTTTTTTTTTTTTTTCCCTCCCTGAGGCTTGGAATGAAATCTCTATAAATAAAAGGAATTCCGAGGATAATTAATTAATTAATTGAGGCACAGGGGAAAGCAAATCTTGGCAATGCGCCAACTCGGTCCAGAGGAAGCAAATCTTGGCAATGCGCCAACTCGGTCCAGAGGTATAAAAGCAAGATAGAAAAAAACGCGCAGGTCTGTGCATTCAAGTACAACCACCCATATGTATATGCTGAAAGTTTGTTCTGACGCTCACCCGACGCACGTGGAGTGCCGATGGTCCGGGAAGCGTACCATACACATAAATTATTAAATAAACCTTCAAATTAAGCCCGGCGAAGCGGGCTGGGTATGCTAGTACCGAATAAAGAAGTAAATCTGCTGAAATATGGAAGATTCACTCCCTTGTGTTTGCCTTATTTACTTTTAAATTGATGATAAAAAAAGGGTTTTTCTTACTGATTTTAATAATTAAAACTAAATTTTGCATCCCCATTGCATAATTTTTTAAAGGGGGGGGGGGGAGGTTATTTACGAAATTTAATAATAATCTTTTATATAAAAATTTGTAAAAAAAATTCTAAACAAAATATTTATTAATACTAACTTTTAAAATTATTCCTATTTGATGAGCTTCTTTTGCTGAGAATATAAAAACTGAGTTTTTTTTTAATTTTTTAAATCAGGATTCAATTTTATGGAATAGAATTTTTGTAAAATGTCTTTTATTAAGTGAAATTTGTTGAAGGAGCTATTTTTTATGATAGGATTTTTGTAAAAGGACCTTATACCGCTCCCCCCCCCCTTTTTCTTTTTTTGCTAGGATAGACACCTGTGATGTCTTTGCATATTTTACATGACTGTTTTTGAGTTTTGTCTGAACAGCCACGCCTTTATGAAAAAAACTATATGTCATAAAAATCAACCTCAAATACAAATGTAAATAATTCATTAAAAAAGATATAGTTTTTGTTTTTTAAATAATTCTTGAATAACTATAATGTAATAACTCAAGCAAGATAGGTTGTTGCTGCGGGCTGCCTATCTAGTTTTACATGTTCAGGATTGATATATTTTTTTTTGTATAAATTTACATATTTCTATTAATTTTATTACATTTCCTACATAAGAATTCAAAATATTTTAAATAAAAATGATTGCAAACAAATTTTAAGAATTCATTTCAAAATTAAAATTTTATTATTCTATTAAATTTTACATGTGGCACACGGTAATTTGCAAGTCTAATTAAACATAAAATAAATTCATGAATTATGTTTAATCTGCTTCAGAGGAAATAACTCTCCATTGAAAATACTAATATTAAATACTTTTATGTTAAATAAAAGTTAGATTTTTAAGCATCTAACTTGTAAAAATGCTGTGATTTTTAGAAATGAGAAAACATTTATTGGTATTTTTTGGAAAGGCATTATGAATAAATATTATCAATGCAGTTGCACTTTACTTTCAGAAAATAACAGTATTTTGAATTTATAAAGGTTTTATTTAATGTTATTAAAAGGTAATTTTTAATCTAACATGAGTGTAATGACTTTTCTTGTAACATAAATGATGAATTTGATTCTTATTTTGCATGTAAATATCAATATAAAAAACCGATTTAAATCAAACAACACTGAATGTATATGTATATTATATAATTTTTTTGCGTGTTCATGCATTATGCAGATAAGACTTTACACATTGGAAATTAATGACTACAATTGGTTAGCAAATAGGAAGGTGCAACGCCCAAGGTGTTTAAATGGAAAATTATGTGCAAATTAGGAAACTGAAATTTGAGAGAATGACTTGCATGGGTACTGATGGACCCCAAAGCAGAATATGCTTAAAAGTGTGACGTACGTCGCAGAACAACAAACTTCCCTGCAGAATGTTTTAAATATTCCTTTGAGAAATTCACCATTCAATCGAAGGAAAAATCGAGAAATTTGCAGGGGTTCCAAAAACTAAGAAAAATCGGTTCTAAATCAGAAAATTCCGACATAGAATGTATTGCGAATTTCGACAAATGTTTGCCGAAAAAAGTCAGTTTTGTCAAGAATGCAAAGAAAAATCACCAATTTCATCACAGAATTGGAAAACAGAAAATTGGTCAAAAGAGCAAATTTTGTGAAATGATCCTAAAAAAAAAGCAAATTTCATCAAACGATCGTGAAAAAAAAAGAGAAATTATACGGAAAATATCTCAATCTTTCAGTCTGTTGCAAGGAAAAAATTGAATGATTAAATCTGATTTTAAAAACTTGAAATATTGGAAAATTGTCATTTGATTGTTGGAAAAACCCACAAAATTCATCATTCTATCAGAGTAAAATTGCAAAATTTGCCAATAGTTTCTTCCGTGTTTGTATGTAAACATTTTTTGCATTTCTATAAAAGTTACAATCGCACTTCATGTATATATAAAAAAAAAAATTTGTTTTTCTTTTTCATTTCGCAGAACATTTCTGATCAACTGAATTTTGTTGCAAAACATTGCAAAGTATTCTGCTTTGGGGCTGATGGAACAATATCAACAGAACGCAAAGTTTTTCACAGAAGTGCTCAAGGCTTGCAAACTAGACTGTATTTTTTTAAATGAAAAAAATTACTTTTTTCCCCCTGAAATTACACTACCTGTGGAAAATATTTTTAAATATATAACTGCAAAAAGAAATACAGAAATGTAGCAAATAAAAAATAATTAAAGATACAAAAATAAATTTTGTCAGGTTAGAATAATTTTTAAATACATAATTGTAAAATGACAATAACATTCATAGCAATGCCATCCTGTTCACATAATTTTATTGCAAATATAAAAAATCAGCATATACCTATTTCTTGTAATGTTTTCTGAGATCACTTTATACCAATATTTGGCTCTTTTCTATTTTTAAGTAAAATTTTCATATTTTTATTTCAAAATAAAACATACAATATCAGCAATAAAGCATAAAAATGAAAGATAAAAAATAAATTTTTATTTTAAAAAATATATACATATATTACATGTAAAATTGGCAACTTTTTGGCCGCATAACAATTTATAATCAATAAATAACAATAACAAAGCAAATGAAAAGTTACGATTCATATTTACAACAGAAGTACAATTTTAAATCATTTCATAATTCCATTGGTTCTTCGTCATCAGAATCGCTGCTTTCATCACTTGCAGACTCCTTTTAAAAGTGTAAAAAAAAAAAAAAAAAAAAAATACATTCTAAGAACTTTATTTGAATTTCTTCTGTGGATATAAGATTACACAAATATACGCCATCTGTTAACAACAGTGCATTCAATGTAAAGAGGGAATTTTAATAAATTAGTTTAAAAAAATTTCATAATTTCAGGATTGAGAGAGGGGAGGGTGGGGGGAAAGCAAAAAAAGAGGAAATGACGCTTGAGGTAAAAATTGAGCAAAAAGTTAAAGTAAAAAATGAGCAAAAATGCAAAAATAAAATTTGTGTCATTTTTTGAATTTAAAATGCAACATACATATGCAATACAAAAATACATTAAAATGAAATATGAAACTAGTAAATATAGTAAGAATGACATTCAAATTTTATTCAATAATTCATGGTAAATGACAAATACCAATATGGAAGTTTCCCAAAAATGTAAAATTATTCTTAAAAATTTGTTTAAATAAATTCATTTAAAAATCTGCATTCGAAATAACTTGTCAATAATCCTTCCAAAAATTTCTTTTAAAATTAATAAAAATGCAAATATGAACAAAAAATTATAAAAATAATTTTTGCTTTTAACTCTTTATATATTCTGCAGTTTTTATCATTCATGTTTAATGATTCATAAAATAATAACTGTGAAAAGTATTGGCATGAAAAATTGTATTTGATTACTTTACATATCTTTTTATCTTATACAATTCAAAAAATTAACATTAATGTCAATCTTGTGTTAAAATCAGCTTTTGAATTAAAATATTAGGTGGCTACACTTTTTTTTTTTTAGACATTATTCTACTTAAAATTTTCCTATATGTCTCAATGTATATATGTGTGTGTATAAAGTTCCTGTTTGAATTAAAAGACACTTTTTCGATATTTTTATTTTATGCAAATGGATTTTATTATACAAATTTTATGAATTTAAGCTGATTTCTCTTTAACAAATTTTCTTCATAACAAAGTGTTTAAGCATAACGATGAGACTTCGTTAAATGGAAGTTTTACTACAATTACTTTTTCAATAGCTAAAAAATTACAAATTTAATACAATGCCTCAGTCCTATAAGTTTCATTTCGAAAAAAATTCTGCATGTTCTAATACAGCGGTTCCCAAACTTTATTGGTACGTGACCCATATTTAAGCAAAAAAAAATTTTCTGACCCACCTAATATAATGTTGTATATCAGTATGGAAATTATTGTATGACCTCTATATAAGCTATCAGCAGTGTTCTTGCTGACATTCGACTAACGTTAGTAATTTGGCTAATTAAAAATCAAAAAAATTTGCCAAATGAAAAAAGTAATAGCCAAATAGGTTCGCTGTGTAACACAAAAGAAAGTTATCTTTAACGCTTTAATATATCCCCTTTTTTTATATGTTCTAAAATAACCTAAGTTTTTATAGTTGCAACAACTATTGTTATTAATACTAAAATCAACTATCCGCTACAAATATAAAAAATATGTATATATTAAATATATATATATATATATAAATACGTATGGAAAACGAAAAAGAAAAATTTGAACACTAGCAATTTGGTGAATCTAATCTCTTGTTTACTAGCCAAATGAAGAATTTAGTTGCAATTTGGCGCATTGGCGAGCGACAGCAAGAACACTGGCTATCAGTTATCCTATCCTATGAAAAAGGCAAAATTTCATACGAAGGATCCACTATCAATAAAAACAACATTTCGTAATTAGAATGTGCTTAAGCGGAATAATAATTAACACTACAAGCAAACTACACAGATAATTAAAAATATTTAATTCCTTTCAAAACATAACTTTATAATCAGTGCGTTATCTGACACAGGTTTTTACTGATGAGGGCATCTATAGATGAGGGTTAAAACTAGTTAATTTCAACCTTAATTCACTTTCAACACACAGTTTTTTCTGTACTTGTTTTTCAAAAACAGCCGTACAAAACGCATGTTCACATGAGTATGTTGTGTTGAACTCTATCAAGAAATTCAAAGCTCATTTAAATGTCTCTGCGTATTCTGATTGTACATTTTTTCTTGTGGAAATTAAGGAATTTCTCTCGAAATATTATTTACTGTTGAAATTGTTATATATTTAAAACAGATGAAATACAAAATATTTTTTGTCAAACAAAAATTGATTGTTTCCTCAACCCACTAAAATATCTGCCGCGTCCAAGAGTTTGGGAACTGCTGTTCTAATAGATAAAATGGAAAAATTTATTTGTCTACGGGCAAAACTTACTAAGTTATGATACTCTGAATTTTACGAATTTTCACCAATTTAGTTAACATAAATTTATGCGTTTTTAGAGCATGAAAATGTAAAAATGCATGAAATTCAAAGTATCATAACAAGGTAAATTTTTGTGTTGCAAAAATTTAAATTTTTAACAACAAACCAATTTTAATGATGTGTATTCATCTAAACAGAAAGCAGCATCTATACTTACATCGCAAAATTATTTCAAACATTTTTTAAAGGCCTTCTTATTAAAACATTCTTTGACAGCATACATAGTGATTAGTTGTATGTTAGAAAAATAACTGATTGTCGTAACTTGTTACCTGTACAAGTGTGGAACAATGCAACCTGTTAACTAAATGTAAATTTTTCCCATCACTATTGTATAGACACAGACCCCCCCCCCCCCTTCCCCCACAAAAAAAAGAGGGAATCAAACTGTGATAAAAACAAAACGTTAGTATAGCTAAAATATTTCAGTTTTCATGGATTCATTGAAAAAGAGAGAAAGGTAGGTTAAAAAATTTCAATTTCTGTGATACTTTACGTCTCACAAACTTTGATCGGGGAAGTTAAAAATCGAGGAAGAATTTTTATAATTTGAGCCTCTTTATTTTGTCTTCGACACATCCAGAAAGAAAGACTAAAAAAAAAAAAATGATATTAACAATGTTATGTCAAATTGAAAAATGAATGAATATGTATGAATGTGCTGAAAAAGCAGAACTTATTCCCATATACTGGCCAACAGAATGATGTGCTCAGCTTCTATTTATGATAATTAAAGTTGAAAGAGGGATAAGGGAGAAAAATTTGGAGATGGGAACAGTTTCTAAGAGATTGATTTATCACTTGGTGTTCTAGATAAGTAAGAAAAGCCATTTTGCATTTCTGATTGGTAAACAGTTTTGATTAAAAATTGAGAAAAAGAAAATAAGTTATTCAAAAATAAGTACTTCACAATGAAAAAAGTACTTGTAAGGATCTTGCAAACCTATTTTCAAATACTGATTTTGCAACGAAAAATCCTCTCATGTACATTTCAGGATGTACAATTTTTCCACGGCAACAATTAACGACATTTTTAAAACCAGTATCATGACACTCCCACCTCTTCAAAGTAAAATAAAAATAAAATCACATCAAAAATAAAGTTTGTACATCACTTTTATAAACAATACAAATAGAACTTAAAAACACAGATGAAGTCTGTATGCCTTGTGGGTCAACATTAATTATTTGGTAGTTTAAATAATTTAATTTCACTTTATAATTTTATCACCTCTGTGGAAAGCATTATGAATGAATAATATGAAGGCTACAAAACTCCCAATATATTAATTAAATTTTTTTCTTTAATTCCTCTTGAATTGTTGCCAAAGCTCACGATGTTAAAAGGTATGTCCAGTGTGTCAGGTCACTGAATAAATGTGGATGTGGGTCGATGTAATATCATAAAGCATGCAAACAGTAGTTGCCCTTAATTTCCCAGAGTAGCCAATCATTTTGCCAGGTTTAGGGGAATTTTTTGCATTATTCTTTCAGACTCCCCTGATTTTTACAACCCAAAATCCCCTGACGAGTATGAACCCAGTGCAATCTGCAAATGGAACCTACTGTGATCAGTACCTTAACCAATAAGTAAGCAGATAGGTACTATATTAAAAAAAAAAAAAAAATTATAAATAATAATAAAAACTTTTAGCAAAGAAGAACTTTGTTCAAATAGTATTTTGAATTTTTTTCAAAAAATAATTATTGTTTATAGGTAATTATTTTCTTTTCAGGTTTAGTTAAAATTAATTAAAAATGTGAAAACTAAAAATAAATTTTTGTATGTTTCACACTGCTTAGATTATCATTTTTATTATTTACCAAATATATTAAAATAAACAATTTTATTTACGTACACATTTTTGTAACATTCAGATAACAGAACCCAACCTAAAAATTTGTTTTAACTTAACATGTTTGCCCTAAATTTGCTATGTATGAAAAGAGTAATAATCACATTCCAGTTTTAAATGATCTTCATAAAAATGACATACAGAAGATGTTTAAAAAAAAAAAAAAAAAAAAAAAAACATTTATTCAATATAAACTATTACCTGAACTTGAAGATTTAAAAGTCCATGTAAAACTGTCATTTTATGAAGCGTTTCACTGATACTCAAAGAAGATAAATGCTTTCTACTTTGATTTAAAGATTCTATTACATCATCACACTAGGGAAAAAAAATAAAATAAAAAGAAAATTAATATAACCAAAAAATATGAAAAAAAAAATAAATAAATAAATGTACAGTTACAGATTAAAGTAAACCATGTCTTAAATTTTAATGAAATACTTATGAAAAATAAACTGTAGTGAAACAGCAAAATAACCAACATTTGAAAGAAAATTTATTAAATAGTAAATATATACATAATTTTGCTCAGCACTGCTGGTGGATTTTCTGACAAGATGGGTGAATTTTTACATAGTCTTCAAACAACTGAATGTTATAAGATATGCCAAAAAATTCATTTAAAAAAAAACCTAGCACTATAACTGTAGATTATGATTAAGTGGTTTAATATAATATACTGTATTCATTTTTATGTGGATAGCATGTATACTCATAAAGAAATCAAGGTTTTTATAAAAACAGTCCCAAAATTTTCCAAGTTTTTTGTTTATAATTTAGAGAGTTCTTAATACAAAATGTTCTTTTCTGAAAATATGACAAACAACATTGTACACAATACCCTGTCATCAAAATTAAAAAACAATTGTATGAAAAATGAGCAGGTTTACTAAATTTTTCATTGTGCATGCATCAACGATATCAAAATTTCATTTGCATATTGTGTTGGTTATATGTATAGAGCAACTTCTATAAATATTTCAAAAGCATAGCTTGAAAATTCTAAAAGTGATTGTCTATAGAATTAGCTCAAAATCAGTTATTCCCATAGTGAGGCAAAAAGATTAAAGGTTGTATCTATATACTCACTGATTAATGGCAATATAAAATACACAATATGGCACATACTACTATATTTGGATAAAACCCCTGAATTTTCTGTTACATTTTGGGAATAAAAGATTTTGAGTTGATTCTATAGATGATAATTTTCAGAATTTTCAAGCTATGTTTTGGAAACTTTTACAGAAGTTGCTGTATACATTTAGCTAACACAATATGCAAATGAAATTTTGATAGCCTTCACGCATGCACAATGAAAAATTATTTACTAAACCTGCTTATTTTTTCATACAATTTTTATTATTTTTAAAATTCTGATGACAAGGTATTGTGTACAATGTTGTTTGTCATATTTTCAAAAAAGAACAATTTTTTATATTAAGAACTCTGCAAAGTATGAGCAAAAAACTTGGAAAAATTTGGGACTGTTTTTATAAAAATCTTTTTTCTATGAGCATACATGCTATCCACATAAAAATAAACACAGTATATTACAATAAGCTACTTAATCATAATAGTTCTAAAGTTTGAGTGCTTTTGCTACATTAGTTTTGACAGGGTTATCCAAAAGATATTTGTTCTTTTTCAATTTGTTGATGTCCTCAATAGAGTTTCGGGAAAATTTTTTCACAGAAATATGCGACCTGTACTATTATGTTTACATACCTAGAGTTTCAGGATAATTCCTCATGTATTTTTCTAGATATTTAACAAACTGTCTAAAATCGCAAGTGGCCGGTCATCTTTGGCCCTATAATGTATGATACAATGGTCAGTATATGTTTAAGGGAGACCAAATTGGTCGTCAAGGGCAGCTTGACTAGTATTTAAAAAAGTATTTTACAATTAAAATTTATAAATACAAATCAATGTATCTATATGAAAATAATATTAAACTTATTAATTTTCATATATATGCATATATATAGGAAACTTTTTACACAGTGGTAAATGGGGAAAAAAAAAAAAAAATCTATACATTATTTAAAATTTTTACATTAGAAAACAAGAGTCGGCAATCAGTTTCCCAGGAAGACAAGATTTGAAGGATTGCCAGCGATACAAATACATTATAAGGAAAGAACATGTGACCACCAATATGGTGTTAACAATAAGTTTTAAGCCTTATAATTTTGATAATAATACATAACCTAATTTTAAAATTAAATATCATACAGATAGTAGTTGAAACCATCAAAATAGAAATATCCAAGTCACATTTTAGAAAAATTACTTTTATTATTATTATTATTTTAGGATTAAATTAATCTAAATCACTGAAGTGCACATTTACAACTATTCCTCACACATACAAACCAGGCATGAAAGTGGACCAAAGAAAAAAAGGAGGAAAATTTTTTTCGACTTCAGATGCCAAATATGAAGAGAAAAAATAGAAAAATTCTAATGACGATATTTTATAGACTGGAATGCAGTTTTAAATTTTACAAAAACATAAAAATTACAAAAAATTTGATTTTAAAAAAAATTTCAAAATTCGCAGTATAAATAAATGTGTATCTCTTGATAAAACAGGGGACCACAGCCATCAACCTTCTGTAGACCTAACAGTAAAACGACAGTTTTCCTCAAAAGATCTTGAAAGAACGAGAAATTTTGTCTAAAAATCACGATAAAACGACAAACTTTGTCAAAAAATTCGCGAAAACGACAGATTTCGTCAAAAAATTCGCGATAAAACGGCAAATTTCGTCAAAAAACTCGGGAAACGCGGCAAATTTTGTTTAAAAATTTCGATAAAATGACAAATTTTGTCAAAATTCGCGAAAAAAATGGCAAATTACGTCAAAAGATTCACGAAAAAATGGCCAGTTCTGTCGTAAATCGTGAAAAAATGGCAAATTTCATCGAAAAATACGCAAAAAATGACAAATTTCGTCGAAAAATT
Organism: Maratus speculifer; assembly: GCA_964019185.1. Lineage (NCBI taxonomy): Eukaryota > Metazoa > Arthropoda > Arachnida > Araneae > Salticidae > Maratus > Maratus speculifer. Next base: position 252,645,751 of record OZ025302.1, on the reverse strand, counting down.
CGCGAAAAAATGCCTAACTTGTCATAAAATTCGAAAAAAAAAAAAAAACCTGGCAAATTTCCTAAAAAAATTGAGTAAAAGCAACAAATTGTCAAAAATTCGCGATAAAACGACAGATTTATTCAAAAAATATTTGGGGATATTTTTATTTTCAAAACAGATTCCAAAGGTAAAAATATCCTTAAAGATTTAAAAAAAAAAAAATCTGCAAACAAAATTGAAAAATTAAAAAACGGTCTTTGTATATAATAACCTCAAGTATTCAATACAAAATAAATAAAATTTAAATTATCAAAACGCAAACTGTATGCTTAAAAAGATTTCTCCCATAGGATTAACATTAGCGAGCGCGCGTTCTTGAGTGGTGAAGCAGCCTCAGAATTAGAGGTCTGCACGGGCCGAAATTTCCAGACCCGAGCCCGAAAATTAAAATTTTGGCCCGGGCCCGGCCCGAAAGCAAAAAATATTGGCCTGACCCGGCCCGAGGCCCGGACCGGAAAAAAAATTAAATTCGGCCCGAACCCGGCCCGGCTCGGGTGAATTTCTACAGAACATTGATCTTTAGTCTACCGGAAGAGTTCAGACCAAAAAAAAAAAAAAAAAAACTTAGTCTCTTTTTTTCTTCTTTCATATTTAAAATCTTTATTTATGCAGCAGTGCCATAGGCTGCGATATTTACGCTTTTAATGAATCTTTGTTTGTTGTAAGAAAATGTTTCAGTTATCATTAATATTATTAATGCATTAAAAAAAAAATCTAAAAAATGGTATACGGTAAAAGTAAAATCTTCTAAGACATTGGAAGAAAAAAATACTTTTCCTTCTTAGCAGATGTAAATGTTTAATATATTTTTTTTCTCGCGTATTGTTGCATTCATTTTGCATAAATGAACAGTTTTAAAAAAATTTGCAGTTTTCGGTCTAAACGAAAATTTCGTCATAATCTTTATTTTTTTTTTAAATGTGATTAATTCTATTTTGAGACGCCTAATGATCTACGATTCTTTAAAAAGAATAAATTCTAATGTTTAATTGTAGAATAATGACGAATTAAAAGTATATTCCTATTTTGCAAAAATTTTTGGACCAAGCCAAACTTTACTGATTTGTGAACAGACTTATTTCCACGTCGAGAAAGGGATTTTCATATGGGGAGATTCAACAGGAACTGATTATTTTGGTTCGTGAAGATTAAAAAGAATGAAATCAGTCTCGGTTTCTATGGAAGAAGTAAGTTAGGCTCGGCCCTGCCCGATACTCCAGAAAAAAAAAATTACGGTCCGAGCCCGGCCCGAAAAGATTAGTGACTAGGCCCGTCCTGAGTCTTCAGAAGCAAGGCCCGAGCCCGGCCCGGCCCGAATGACGTTGATGCAAATCGGCCCGAACCCGGCTCGCGGACCGGGCCGTGCTCGGGCTTCGGACCGAGGCCCGGCCCGTGCAGACCTTTATCTCTGAACGCAAATATCGTAAAAGTCGTACTTGTAAATGGAGTGTAAATGCACCATAAATAATTATACTAGTGTTCTTTGTGGCAGAATGTATATAATTTATCAATGCCATATTCTCATTTATTTCAGAAATTATATAATTCATCGATCAACAGTATTTATAATAATAATGATGAAGATATCAGTCTTAAAACTCTTAATTATGATTAGTAGTCAAATCTTGCACGTACTCGCGTTCGGGTATTTTAGTTCTAATTGAAAATTCCACTCGAAATAAATTCAAACGCAACTAAAAAAAATGTTTAAAAAAGATTGACCTGAAATTGACATATTTTAACCAGAACTGAAGTGCAATAATAATAAAACAATTTATATTAGCTCGTATCCGTCGCGCTGCAAAAACAATAGTTATTCTGGAAGACAAAACAACTGAAAAATTATTATCACTGTCTTAAAGCTCATTAATCCAGATTAAATTATTCCCTCCTAAGATTTTCTTTCTCTTCAGCGTCACAGTGACCTATGGAGCCAGGTGTCAGAAAACAGCTGCCAGTCTAAGGCTGCGGGCACACACAAAGTTTTTTTGCGGTTTGCAGGCGGCGCGTTTGATGTAAATGAGTTTTTCAGTTCAACTTCAATCCAAGAGTAGCACAGGAATCTTTCCCTTCAGTAGGGTTAAGATAGTGATCTTCCGTGACCATTGTATCTCCCTCGTTTCCCACTGTCAGTAAACCGTAAGTGAGAGAAAAGAAAAGGCAGTTCCGGGAATAAAGTTTAACTTCAGAATAGTTAGTTTGCCCGGTCCTTAAAAATAGATTTTCGCCCCGCGAAATGTACCGCATGTGATGCTCCTGAAAGTAAATTGACCGCTGACCTTGACAGATAGCTCTTCGGCGATTTGTGGGTGAAGTCTAGCGGGTGAAAGATAAGTCCGAGAATTACTCCCGGAGCTTCTTGGACCCCCCCCCCCCCCAAATTACCAGCAATATTTTCTTTGCATTTTTGCATCGATCCAGAGAATGGCCAAAATCATGTTCAAAAAGGCGGATTTCCGCCTTTAGGCGGAACTCTTTCATCCCTGATACAAACATGGAAATTTCAAGGAAATGTAAAACATTTTAAAAATGAGAATATTTTAGAAAATTATTGAATGAAAGAATGAATAAGACATTGTTTGCATTTTATTTTTTGAAACACATTTTATATTTCTTGAAATAAAAATAAAAATTACATATCCTATTAAGTGGATAACTAATGTTTTTCATAATACACAAATATGAAATTCAAAAAGAAAAAAATTCTTTTGAAAGTTTTTTTAAATAGAGAAAAATTTTTATTCCAACAATTTATCTAGACCATGTCTCAAAAAGATATTTAAATGTATTTACCTGTGTTAGATATCTTAGATGTATTCTTAAGATTTCTTTGAGCCACCTACATAATGTTATAGAATACCTATAAATGAAAAAAAAAAGAAAAATAAAATTACTTAAAATGTATTCAATGTTTATAAAAGTACAGAAAACAGTAGAAAATAAAACGGATCACATAAATAAATCTGCTCATATATAAAGTTGAGAATTTCTTTAAACTAGGGTTTTCCAAACTATTGCACAGTATAAGTTTGGTACAGCCTTCCTATATAAACCTGAATATTCTGAATGACAGAGTTAAGGGACTCTTCAGTCATATGAAAATAACTGCTCATTAATGCTAATCCTAAGGAAAAAAATAGTAACTTATTTGCATTTCAATAATTTTAAAGTTTTTTTTTTTTTTTTTTCCTCCTCTTTAGATAGCTGAGATTGATTTGCACAAAGGCAATGTTTTTCTAATTTTTTTTTCTTTCTTTTTCTCTTAAATAATGATTTCACGTTCGAAATTGGTTCCAAAAATGAAAGTGTTCTCATTAAAAAATATCTAATTAAAATCAAAAAAGTGCAAACCGACATTTGTAAAGATTAATCAAAGCTATCTAATGCAAAATCATTTAAAAATATAAAAATTCAAACAAAATATCTTTATACATTTTTTCCCATAGGATTAGCTTTAGCAAGTGGGTCTTTTCGCTAGACTGAAATAGCCTCTTGAATAAAATCTTTCAGAATCTCCACATATCTTTCAGCCCATTGAAAAAGAACAAATTTTTTGGTGAACAAATTTAATTTTTGGTAGTGAAGCATCATTTAAAAGAATGATTTAAAACTAAATGGTTTCAAAAATATCTTTGTGGAAATAGGAATCTCAGTGAGATGATTTTTATTCAAATTCACCAAGAATTGCTATAACTCCAAACACTGTTATAAATGGTCATGGGAACAACACATGACGAAAATGAAGAATTTTCCCAATATATCAGGGACCTTAGTTCATCTAATTTTATATGATCATCTGAAACTGAAAATGGTATATGCATGATAAATTTCACACAGGTAAAATGGACTAGGGAGGAGTATGAGGCATGAACAGGCATAGGCAAAATAAATTGTATAAGAGGTTGAAACAGTATTTATGAAGAACTGAGTTAGATCTTTTTGACACTGCAATTTCAAATCCTCAGCTTTGTGATCAAAATACTTTTTCTGGAATTTTCACAGCAGTTTTAGATTTCTCCAACTTTTTCTCAGAAATTTCAAATTTCTTTGACTTTTCTACAGGAATGGTAAATTTCCTAAACTTTCTCTTATCTTTATTTATTTATTTATTTATTTATTTTTTTTTTTTTACATTCTATATTTGAGATTTATCAATGAATGTAGTAATCATACTACTAATAAATAACACAGAAATGAAAGAAAATGTTATATAAAGCTAAATATTTACTATTAGAAATATATTTAAATGATATAATACAAAATAAATGAAAAAACATTCATATTTATTTTTAAATCTATCAAACACCCCAGCGATAGTGGTTTGCTTTATAACTTTATGCTATGTAGTTTATTGTAGAAGCCTTTTAAGAATCAGAATTTCTTGATCAATAAAAAAGCCCCCCCCCCCTCTCCCCCCTAAAAAGCTAAGATATTTATCCTCAGCAGCAAACTTTTTGAAAGAAATTTTATCTTTTATATAGCCAGCAAATGTGTTGAGAATATAGCAAGCTAATAGTTATTTATAAAATACATAAAACATTTTCCTCTAATGAATGCAGATATGCATTAAAAACTCTTAATAAATTCATTAGGGCAGTCAATTTTTATTTTGTTAAAAAAGTAAAGTAAAGTTTACTGTTTATTTATATATTTTAATATAGTGCAGATTATACAGTGTGGATTGGAGGAAGTGGACTGTATACAAAAGAATTGCATGACCTCCTTTGTTAGAACTAAGAAACAAAAGTAAAGTGAATTAATGCATCAAAATAACAAGATGAGTAACACAGTGGAAAAACATCATCAGGCTTGGATACTTACTTCTGGGATAGTTTGTGGTTTAATTCTTGTAAGATAATATTTAAACTACATGTTGGTAAAGCTTCTACAACTGATGACGTGTACTCAGACTCGCTATTTTTAAAAATTGTCTGTAATAAAGAAAGAACTATATTAGTTATTTTAATAATTAAAAGATAAATTACATTTTTAAATTAACTTCTAATATAAGATATGAAAAAATTATTTATAAAAAGGTCAATACTTATAGTAAACAGAACAATACTTGAACAGACTTTTGATAAGAAAAAAATTAACGTTTTCTAATGTATATGTAGAAATCATTTTATGAATTGGGATTTTATATAACATATTTAATAATTTATGGAACTTGAAATAAAAAATCTATTTACATTATTTTCAGTTTGAATTTAGAAGTTACACACAAATATAAGAATCTTTTAAGGTAAAACAGTTGTATTAAACCCCCTTACCCTCAATTAGAATGTCACTCAATACCATTTATTTATAAAACAGGGTATTTACAAAAATTGTAAAAAGTTACCTGATTTCTATTAAGAATACACATACAATAAATTTCATGTATGTTGCTCCCTCATACATGGATGAGATTGACCAAAAAGCAAAATAGCTGAAAACTGCACGAATGCTGTTTGAGCAATGACAGGAATTTCAATCGCAACAAATATAATTGCTATTAATATGTATAAATTACATACAATTTCGCTTTGCGTAAATTAAAAAGAAATTATTAACATGAAATAGGCAGAAAGTATTTGATTACTCTAATGAAAATTTATTTTATTAATATCAGGGGCAATTGCGACTTTGAATGAAAATCCTGAAAATTAACTGATACTTAGTACAAAACTCTGAAAATTATTGAATGCAAAATATACCAATTTCAAAGGTCTCATTCACTTAAAAAGATTTGGAACAGAAAAAAAAAAACTTTTGGAGCAAAAACAGTTTTTGAGAAAAGTGATAAAAAAAAAAAAAGTAGCCACAAAATCAGTTTTTAAAGTAGCAAAAACAGTTTTTGGAACAGAAAGTTCCACTCCAGCAATAACCTTTTTTTTTTTTTTTTGGCAATCTTTTGATGAAATCAATTGGTTTTCTTTTTTCGCGATCTTTTCACGGAATTGGTTGTTTTTTCGCACTTATTTGACGAAATTTGCAGTTTTTTCGCGCTTATTTGATGAAATTCATCATTTTTTGCGATTGTTTTGACAAAATTGGTCGTTTTTTCGTGATATTTTTTTGAGAAAATTGATTGTTTTTCTGAGATTTTTTAATGAAATTGATCTTTTTTTGCCATTTTTTGACAAAATCTATCTTTTTCCCCCGATTTTTTGTCAGAATTGGTCATTTTTTCGCAATTTTTTTTTTTTGAGAAAATTGATTGTTTTTCCGGGATTTTTTAACGAAATTGATCGTTTTTTTTGCCATTTTTTGACAAAATTGATCGTTTTTTACGATTTTTTGACGAAATTCATCATATTTTCATGATTTGAGGAAATTTGCCTTTTTTTTTTATTACGAAATTCCTGTTTTTATCCTCCCGATTCTATACAGGAATTAGTTTTTCGTGAGATTCTTTAAAGAATTTCTTGTTTTTTCCTTAATTTTTGACGAAATTTTCGTTTTTCCCGTAATTTTTTTTTTCGAAATTCGTGGTTTTTTTAATGTCCGATTTTTTTACTAAATGAAACGATATCATAAATTAGGAAGGATCGATCGAAAAACCTGGAAATCTGGGGTACACCCAGAACACAATCACTCCTGCAATATACGGCACATGAATAAAAGCCCTTATTGGCATGATTTCTTTTTATTGAAACTAGCTGACCCGCCCGGCGTTGCCCGGGTCCGTATTAGCAATATTAAACGAACTTGAAATTTGTATGATTTTATCAATAACTGGAAGCATGCAGAAATGCATTGTCTGAAATACGTCATTTTCATCGTTATAAAGTATTAAAAGGTTCTGAAAAAAAAAGAAAACTTTTAGTAATACAATTTTTAGTTTAAATCAAATGTTTTCAATATTTTATTTAATTTTATTCAAAATGAAAAAAGATTTTCTTAGCAGACGATTTTTTGTGATAAATACATTATCTGTTTTATATTTCTTCTGCTTTATTCCTTTTATTTATAGAGTTCAAAATGAAAAAAGATTTTCTTAGCAGACGATTTTCCTGTGCCTCAATTAATTATCCTCGGAATTCCTTTTATTTATAGAGATTCAAAATGAAAAAAGATTTTCTTAGCAGACGATTTTTTGTGATAAATACATTATCTGTTTTATATTTCTTCTGCTTTATTCCTTTTATTTATAGAGTTCAAAATGAAAAAAGATTTTCTTAGCAGACGATTTTCCTGTGCCTCAATTAATTATCCTCGGAATTCCTTTTATTTATAGAGATTTTGAAAACAGTAAGACATTTTTGACTAAATATTAAGGGGAAGGAAAAAAAATATAAATTTTGTTTGTTCTTTTAGCTTTGGTCTTGCAAAAGGTAAATTTCTTTTTCCTGCTTTCTTTCTGTATATTCTGCATTAAAGATATCCATTTGTGGATATTTTTTGTACTGAGATTGAGATGGATGACACAGTACAAGGGGTGATTCTGAGTTTTGAAAAAATGCATCTAAAATTCACAGCAATTTTTCTGAAAAGTTATAGCAGAAGAAGGTGGGGTATCCCTCGTGGTTCTAATTATTATAGGGTTTTTTCTGTATTTTTTTTTACTAAATTCGCGTTTCTTTTTTTTTTTTTTTTTGGGGGGGGGGGGGGCGGCAAAATTCATCTTTTTTTGAGATTCTTAAAAAAAAATTCAAGTTTTTTCCTGTGATCCCGTAATCCTTTGAGTAAAATCATGTATTTTTCTGCAATATTTTAAAGAAATTTGTTTTTTCTGTGATGCTTTTAAAAAATTTGCGTTTTCCCGCGATCCTTTGACGATATATCTGATTTTTCTGCAACCTTTTGACGAAAATCTTGTTTTTCTCACAATCTTTTCCCATTTTTCTGCGTTCTTTGTCAAAGTTTGTGTTTATTTCGCGATCATTAGATGGAAATCATGTTTTTCTGTGATTTTTTAAAACGAAATTTGTGTTTTTTCTGCAGTCCTTTGACAAAAATTGCGATTTTCCCGTGATCTTTTGATGAAAATCGCGTTTTTCCCGCAAAGCTGGGAAGGTGGTGGAATGATCCTTCAAAGTTTTACGTGTTTTCTCTGCAGTCCTTTGACGAAATCCACTCTTTTCCCACGATTCTTTAATTATATCCTTTAACAAATTTGCGTTTTTCCATGATTCTTTGACGATATTTCCGTTTCTCCCACGATCTTTTGTCAAAATATTAGTTTTTCCCGTGATCTTTGGACGAAAATCATATTGTTCCCTTTTTTTCCATTTGAAGATTTTTTTTTTCTTTTTCCACGATTTTTTGTGAAATTTCCACTTTTTAGTCACGATTGGTTAACGAAATTTTCAATATCTTTCTGCAAACTATTAACAAATTCATTTTTTTTCGGCGACCATGTGTCAAAATTCGCGATATTTTTTAAAGTTCGAATTTTCCACTAAATGTAACGATCTCATAAACCTAGAAAGATCGAACGAAAAATCCAGAAATCTGAGGTATACACGGAGCACAATTGCCCCTGTTGAAGTCTGCTCGTCTGCTGTTTTAAGACAATGCCGATAAGTTTTTCAATGAGCATTCGGCGATCGCGATGAAATAAGATAACCACCACGTGCGATAAAGGACCTCTCGTAGTTGAAGTGTTGAAATAGACATATTTTGATGCGAATTAAAGTTATTTTATATTCTTGTTTTTTTATTTAAACAAATAAAAAACAGAAGTCTGCACGAAATAAATTCTCGAAAAATCAAAAATTAAAAATCGAAAAAATGGCAAAAAAGTGAAAATTTGAGGAAAATCGGAAAAAAGCGGAAATTTGAAAACGACAAAAAAGCTGAAAACCGCGGATCCAGCTTGCTAATCTTATTTGGGGGGGGGGGGGGGGGAACAAGTAAAAAACATACAAATTGCCTCATTTTTATACATATAAAAAGTATTGGTTGGCAGTTTTATAAATATGAATTCAAAATTTAGTCCTATTTCATACAGTGACCAATGGATACAAAAAAAACTTCCTAATTTTTTGAGAAATGTTCAAGTTTAAGACTTTATATCTGACATGACAGCTAATTGGATTAAACAGCCACTTAATCAGGTTATGCTAATCATTTTAATTTTTCAAACTAAACTGCTTTCAATATAAGCGCTATCCACCAAAAATGAGGACATCTGATCACCTTAATTTGTATTAAATAACAAAAACTCACACATGTGCAACCATTACCATTTAAAAAAAATATTGAGAAAGACTAATTTAGCATGTGAAAACATAGGGTATAGAAGAATCAGTCTCATTGGGAAGGTGTAAATATTCTCATATATGGATAAATTTTCCTGATTTTCAAGCATTTTTACAAAATTTCCCTGACTTTTCCCCGATATTTCCAGATTCACAAACCTCCTTGATTTTTCCATGATTTCTTCTGTAGAACTTCAAGAAATTTTTTTTAATTCCTTGAAGGGTTTTTTTTTTTTTTTTTTTTTTTTTTTTTTTTTTTTTTTTTTGCCATTTGATACAAGTCATAGGGGTGAACAGAAGTGTTGTTAAGCCAGGTGGGTTTAACAGCAGAAAGTTTTTATCAATCATATACAGGGGCGGGGAAATACATCATTTTGCTCGCCAGTGGCGAGTGGATTTTCTGGCAAGGCGAGTGCAATTTTAGTTTTTAAAAAACTGTAGGCAATAGAGACATTATCAGAGACACTTTTACAAACTAGATATTTTAACTTTCCAAATTATTACAGTGTAAATATGGTACTAAGTTCTATCTTGTATTAAGGTTACCTCCTTTGCATATATTTCTTAATTTTATAGGAAAAAAAAAAAAAAAGAATTATGAAAATGTATTGTAGTAATAGTAATTTCGTGTGTGATTTTGTCATAACTATTTTCAACTGCGTACGTGTTGCATCTTGCAGGCTGGTGAAATAAATCCTTGGCTGGTAAGATTTTTGAAAAATCCCCCACCCCTGATCATATAGAATTCTATATTTCAGTATTTGAATAAAAAAGCAGTACCTGGGGGGGGGGGGGGGGGGAATAGAGAAATTATATAAGAAACTTAGTTTTAGGATAAATTTAGTAAAATGTCGACAAATAAAATAAAAATAAAAAAATAAAAATAAATCAAATAATAAAATAAAATAAATCTTTATGTGATTATATAAAATATTAGATGAGTTTATGAGTAGTAAAAAATGTAAAATTAACTGAGAAAATTTCTGAGAATTATTTATGAAAGAATCCACAAAAGCAAATCATATTACAGTACAGAACCATTTATCCAGAATGGTTGGGGTCAGATGTATTCTGGATAATTGGTTGTACATTAAAACAGAATCCTTTTGATAAGTTTTATGGAATATATATGGTTGTGCTATTACATCTTATTTTAAATTAATTATTAGATTACTAGAAATTAGAATGAGATGCAAGTAAGATCAAATGTTAGAGTTTGAAAGAAGATAATTTATGGGAATTCCCTGGGAAAAAATATTCTTCTGTTTTATCTGCATAAAAATGAAAACATCTGTAATATAACTATATTTACTTCTATTTCAAATGCTAGATGCTGTTATCAAACTATACAATTGTTTCAAGCAATGTATATGTCAAACTGGCTGTGTATGACACATTTTTCTACAAAGAGTCTAACATCAGTCTATTAGAAATATCATTCCAAATAACTGGTTTCCAGATAAATGGTTCCATACTGTAATTAACTTTTATCATCAGAAATAAAAAAGTTCTGTAAGGCATCAGAATCACCCCAATGAACAATGGTGTTCTCTCAACTGACTAATATGATAAAAAAAATTGGGGACTAAAATAAAATCAAGTAAACTTTAAAGTGATGCACTTAAAAACAACTGTTTTCTGGGGAAAAAAAAAAAAGGATACAATATGTAGATAGTACATCATCATCCATCATACAACAGGATGCCCATGCTCCTGGAGAAAAGCAGTACAGCACTAACTACAGTTGACTCTCGATTAAATGTCGATAGATTATCTGGGTTAACGTATAATCAGTACAGTAAAAATCTCAGTTTTGAATGCAATTTGCTATGATAATGGAAAATAATAAAATGAAATTAGCGAAAAACGCCATTATTAAAAAATCATGGAAGGCAATTTTATTGGATGAAGAAAAAGAAATTCTTATAGAAAATAACGATACTACTGATTTGATGAGAAAAATCATAGAAGATATAACTGTTGTGAAAATATGGGCGAAGAAGCAGTGTGTCGGATGCTCCTCTCAGTCCACCAAACTTAGAAGAATGTCCTAGGTAGTTTTAGCTGCCACCACCGATATTAATGGGTGATATCGGTCACCTGCTGTGAGGATTGGGTAAAATAACACTGACGCTGTCAATGAACTGAACTAACAGTTTATTTAAGATATAGATATGTACACAAGAAACAATATTTACAACTATCTACAATTACAACTCGGATATAGATGATCCAGTTCAACATTAAATTAACTACAATAAACGTTGGTTGTGTACCGTTCAACTTATACTTTCTTCCTCACACTCAACGCACGTTAGATACACTTTATCAGAGATTACTGCAGAATCTCAATACACAAGGGTATTAGGCCTCACTTCTCGGCCTATAACACTATCCACCGGGACGCCTTGTCCCACGCTCAAAATATACACTATCCAACAGGACCACAAATCCTGAGCGACCTATCGGTCTCAACGCCAAGCGAGAACTGTCTTCAACCTCTCTGTCCAGAGTTGACCTTGTCAGAGATCTTCCTTCCCCCAGCAGGGCCTCTTAGAGTTCCTCCATTGGTTCAATTCCGCATACCAACCTTGAGTCATGACATCTACTGTTTACACATCACTCCAATAGCTAGATGACAGCTGAGGCACGCCCCGTGGTCATCACTTTCATTCATCAACGAGTGCGTCATCTGCACACCTGTGTCAACATCTGTCATTCGTTATTATAGAAAAGAAAGAAAGGTATTTCGAGCTTCACGGATACACAACCCACAATACATAAAATATTCAGATAAGGAAATGTTATTCCTTTCTAATTCAGGGCAGATGTCTTCTAGGAACCTGACACCCCCCCACCTTAGCGGAAAATATGCCTCTTAGGGGCTAATTTTCCCCAAATATATAATAATATTACGGAAGAGTTCAATAGTCTCTTTGCAGATTTCTTCATTCTAAATATTACATAGGCATTTTCAGGTGGCTGAACATTCTCTACTGACATCTCTACTGAACCTTATACTAATACTACTATTGCATAAACAATACACATGCTCATTTACTATTATAAACACAAAACTTAAAAAAAAATATTTACACACCCACAAAAAAAATTAGACATGTGATGATATCCTTTAAGGTTGTCTACTATTTTGACATTGATACGGATGGGCTAGTAACTGGTTGTTCTTCCCAGCTCTTTCTCTGTAGCCCCGAAATTGCATCAGCATTCAAATGTTGAACTCCGGGACGATGAGAAATGCTCAGGTTCCAGCATTGCAAGGCTAGAGCCCACCTAGTGAGTTTGGGCGACCTTGGGGTTGTTTCCGTGAGAAATTTTAATGGATTATGATCGGTAATGACCTCAATTTGAGATCCATAAGTCCACTTTTCAAACTTCCGCAACCCGAAGAGAACACTCCAAGCCTCTTTCTCTATACTCGGCCAAGCACGCTGAGCCCCTGACAATTTCTGACTGGCAAAAGCTATAGGTTTAAACTGACCTTTTTCATCTTTTTGAGTAAGACAACATCCTACTGCAAGGTCGGAAGCATCGGCATGAAGCTGATATACCCGGCCTACAATAGGTGTAGCCAAACTCGTCACTTTACACAACTCATCTTTAAGAGTATTAAATGCTTTTTCTGCCCTTTCATCCCATGGTACAGTATTTTTGACATTTCCTTTGGTTAATTCGGTTAAAGGTATAGCTATCTCAACATAATTTGGAATATAAGATCGGTAGAATCCCATTAATCCCAAAACTGATCTAACTTCCTTTTTAGTCTTTGGTCTCTTTAAGTCCCTTATTGCTCCGATTTTCTCCTCATCAGGTGCATGAGTTCCACCCCCAATAACATGACCTAAAAACTTAGTCAATTTCTCTCCAAATTTACATTTGTCTAGTCTAATCGTAAAATTTCTATTTTTCAACTCTTCAATGACAGCCCTGACATGCTCACAATGCTCTTCCCAGGTATCGGAGAAAATGATGACATCATCAATATATGCTTCTGCATACCTCCGATGACCTTGGAGAACCTCATTCATGTCTTTTTGAAACGTAGCAGCAGCCCCTGATAATACAAAAGGCATTGTACGCCACTGATAAGTTCCGTTATGCGTCGTAAAAGCTGTCAGAGGTTTACAATCCTCAGCCATTTTAATTTGCCAATAACCCCTCAATAAATCTATTGAAGATAAATATTTAGCTGCCCCTGCGGTATACCTAATTTCTTGGGAATCTTTCATCGGGAAGGTGGGAACCTGCGTTACAGAATTTAAAGCTCTGTAATCAATACACATTCTGACAGTTGCATCTTTTTTCGCAACGCAAACAATTGGATGGCTAATTTCAGCATTCGACGGTTCGATTAGATTTAATTCTAATAACTCCTGAATCTGCCTATCCACTTCCTCTTTATAAGCTACCGGCACACGCTATATAACTTTGGTTTTTTTCCTTTCTACACCCGGTTTCAGATCAATACGATGTTCCCCTACTTCCACTGGTCGTACAGGACCCATAAACACTTCTTTATTTTCCCTCAAAATGGACTTTAAATCTTTGACTTGACTATTAGATAGCCCTTTTATTTCAAACCTCTCAATATCCCGTTCTATCTCTTGATCCCGGTTCAAAATAGGAATTTCCCCAACTTCTCCAAATTCCTCATCACCTTCGAAAACAATATTAACTATATTACATTTAGCGATAAATTCTCTTATCTTATTTTGGTGCACATGCTTCCTACTCCCGTCGGCTAACTCAACAATAAACGAATGCTGGTTTCGTTTTTCTACAATAGTTGCCGGCCCTTGCCACCTAGAATATAACTTATTAGTCGAATCGGGGATTAACAGTATAACTTTATCGCCTACCTCAAACGTTTTTTCTTTTGACCTTAAATTATAATGATACGCCATTCTATTTTGTTGAACCTCAGACGACAATTTTGCCTCATTTGCGGCTCTTTCTAAGCGGTTCTTAAGTTTATCCAAGTACTCATGAATCGGCGTAGTATCTAACTGCGCTCCCTTATTTTCTCCTGCCCATGACGACTTAAGAATCGATAACGGACCCTCCGGCACTCTACCATATAACTGGAAAGGTGCGATTCCCGTCGTAGAATTTGGGACTTCCCTATACGCCCATAATATAAATGGTATTTGTTCATGCCATTTTTTTCCTTCTTCCCTAATCGTATGATGTAGCATACGTTTAAGAGTCTGATTAAATCGTTCCACAAGTCCGTTGGACTGTGGATACTGTGGAGTCGAAAATCTTGGACTAGCACCTAACCTTTTCTCAAATTCTTTCGTTAAGTCGGCAGTAAAATTGGTTCCATTGTCGCAGGCAATTACATTAGGAATTCCTGTTCTCATCAATATTTGAAGTAACGCCTCACACGCGGTTTTAGCAGTTAAACTTTTTAGAGGGATCGCATCCGCCCATCTGGTATGCTGATCAATTAAAGTCAGTATATACCGATGCCCTTGTGAACTTTTAGGATCAATAGGCCCAATTAAATCAACATTAACAACCTGAAATGGAAGTTCCGGCCGTGACACTGGGGAAATAGGAGCTCTATCATTTACTTTAACCCCTCTAGTCAATTGGCACTCTAAACATGATTCACAAAACTGTTTAGCTTCTTTTGCCATTCCCTCCCAATAAAAAGAATACCTTATTCTCTGCAACGTTTTCTTGGCTGCATGATGCCCTCCAAATACCGATGAATGCGCTAATTTTAAGATTTCTTCCCTTCTTACCTTGGGTACTACTAATTGCGCTATAGTTTCGCCTAACAATTTCTCTTTATGATACAATAATCCGTTTACAATATAATAATCCCCTATTTCCTTTTTAGCTAATTCCCAAGCTTTCTCTAATTCTTTACATTCCAACTGGGATTTCTTAAACATATCTGAGTTACTAACAATAGATTCATTATTTTCCTCCGTTTCAGTTTTTTCTGGATCCTGACTTTGTACATTTTGCGATCTCGCGTCTATTACGTAAACATTACAGTTATCGTTACTTACATCTTCCTTTTCATTCGAGTTATCAATAATAATTTCGGAACTTTTTAATTCTTCGGACTCTATCAATGGCTCCTCAAGATTGACACCTGACAACTCATTAATCACCTCGGGATGTAAAATTACTTGCTCATTAATATTATCAGTTACTGCGCAAAGTACTTCCTGATGAATAATATTAGTTTGCCCGAATTGCGGAATAGCTAGCGGTAGTTTAACTAACTGTGATTTAACAGCTTCACCAAATAACCCTTGTAAATAAATACTACCCGCTCCCTTTAATTTCTCTTCCGGGACTAAATCTTTATGAACAACACTAATCTCACATCCAGAATCAACCAATCCCTTTGCTTTTTGCCCATTAACACTAACTTCAATTTTCTCAAGTTTATTTAATTTCTCACCAATAACATTAGTTTTCTGCTCGGCCTTTGCCGATATTCTAGCCACAATAGCCCCATTAGGTAACTCTTGATTTTCTTTCACCATAATCTTATGAACACCTGCTTTCTGGTCTCGCCCTTTATTGCCATTATTAGTTCCCTCATTACCCACTTTATTACAAAAACTTTGGTAATGACCTCTCAAACCACACTTAAAACATTTAGGCCCTGAAGCATCATTCGTCTTCTTAAACTCTGTTTTCCTATCCGGAAAAGAATTACACTCATTACTACCATTTTGCCTCCAACTACCACTAAATTTATTATCCTCCCTTGGTCTCATTTTTTCATTGTTTACGTACTTATCTTTACCTTTAAAGCTTTTATGCGTAACCGCATAAGACTTATGTTTAGCATCAAAATAATTATCACACTCTTTAGCAATTTTAGGAGCTTCTAACCATTTACCCTGGTGAGTTAAACTAATATATGCTGCAGTATCCTCATCTAGCGTACTCATTAGCTTATCAGTAACTATTAACTGGTTGACCTTTTCATAAGTGTCCGCACCTCTAATTTTACAATAATTTTCCCACGTAGCTATTAAACGCGATACAAATAATACATGGGTTTCGTTCGGATTTCTCCTAGCTTTCCGGAAATTTTCTAAACATGCCTTCGGGGTTGGCTCATGTTCCCTTAGGACTAACTCCTTTAATTCCTCATAATTCTTCATTTGTTCCTTAGTGGTATAAATTAACAAATTATCCGCCTTATCTCCTAACATATTTAGTAGAATTTCGGCCTGCTGGTTTTCCGGTACATCTTTAGTTTGGAATGCCCTTTCTAAACTGTTGAAAAATAAATTCCATCCCTCAGTCCCTTCTGGTACTTTGATAGATAGAGTTTTAACACTTTTGATCAATTTTTCTATATTACTTTCATTATTAGATTCCCTAACATTAGAATTATTTGCTGAACCTTGAACTCTGAGCCTTTCCATTTCTAATTCATGTCCCATCCTCAATTTCTCCATTTCTAACTTTTCCTGTTTTTCTAACTTTTCGAGTTCTAACTTTTCCTGTTTTTCTAACTTTTCGCATTCTAATTTTTCACGTTCTAATCGTTCTGCCACAATAGTGTCTGATAATTCCTTAATAACCCCCTCGTCATACTCATCACTGTCCATTATCTTTTTCTTAAGCTGAATTCTGGTATCATCTTCCGTGAATTCAACACCCAATTCTTCGGCTATCCCCTGAAGATCAACCTTTTTTAGTTTTAATAAGAAAGCCATACCTTCACCGATTGTTATTACCACCCCACAAGAATAGTTAAACCTACCAAATTAATATTTCCGAAATTTCTAACTTAGTACAGATATTTCTCCACTTTATTAAACTAATTAATACCCTTCAGATAATCCATGCATTTCATTTCTAATTAACCTACTGAATACTCTAATTTTTCTCAACCATTGATATCACACAATTTACTTCCAATAAAACAAAAAGGTAAAACAATAATTCGATTTGATTGCTATGCAATATAGGTCTCAATGTATACACTTAGATAACAACATACAATTTACATAATCATACTGATACGTTGATATTGAATAGAAGTATTGATGTCAATCAAGAAATCCACATAAAGAAAAATTGTACAACATGCATATATAAATTTCTACAATTATCCTCATAAAATATTTCCGAACTCAATACTGGTTCTTACACTTAAAACAAATATACTGAAAATCTTTACTTTTATTTTTACTCACTATGGCTCTCTTTTGGGCCTTTTTTTTTCACTATGGCTCTCTTTTGAGCCTTTTTTTTTTTTTCACTATGGCTCTCTTTTGAGCCTTTTTTTTTTTCTCACTAGTATTGGCCAATTAAAATTTTCATTTGCTTAGAATTTTGATAATGCAACTCTTAAAATTTAAACAGTATTGCTTCATTTAACAACTACTTTAACAATAATTTAGATTTAATGCATTAATTTAGTTCACTAATATCATTATAAATAGCATATCATTATCATCTCAAATTATTATGACCTTTCTTTAAAACAATAGCAATATGGTTACTAATTCTTTACACCTATCTGAACACAATTATTTCATTGCACATAAATTACCTAGACAATTTACTTAAATTACTATTAATTATACAACAATACAATTTGGTTCGAGATGTCAGAAGAAATAAATGATCAAAACACCTTACCTTATACTTTATTTGCTGGATTACTTTTCTAATCACAGGTAGCTCCACGATGTAGCGGTAATATGGCACAACAGTTCAGTTTAGTTCTTTCTAATAAAGATACGCACAACACTTTAGTCCACACTAGACGATATGGCACGATACTTTATCACACACTCGACGATCCGGCACGATACTTTAGCACATACTCGACGATACGGCACAACACTTTACACACATTCGACGCTACGGCACGACACTTTAGCATACAATCGACGATCCGGCACGATGCTTTAGCACATACTCGACGATATGGCACGACCACACAAGAATTCCACTGGATACTCTGGCCTTAACAGACTGCAACACGGCTCGCTGGTCACTGGTTTCAGGCGATTCTATCCCGATGCTGCCACCAATTTGTCGGACGCTCCTCTCAGTCCACCAAACTTAGAAGAATGTCCTAGGTAGTTTTAGCTGCCACCACCGATATTAATGGGTGATATCGGTCACCTGCTGTGAGGATTGGGTAAAATAACACTGACGCTGTCAATGAACTGAACTAACAGTTTATTTAAGATATAGATATGTACACAAGAAACAATATTTACAACTATCTACAATTACAACTCGGATATAGATGATCCGGTTCAACATTAAATTAACTACAATAAACGTTGGTTGTGTACCGTTCAACTTATACTTTCTTCCTCACACTCAACGCACGTTAGATACACTTTATCAGAGATTACTGCAGAATCTCAATACACAAGGGTATTAGGCCTCACTTCTCGGCCTATAACACTATCCACCGGGACGCCTTGTCCCACGCTCAAAATATACACTATCCAACAGGACCACAAATCCTGAGCGACCTATCGGTCTCAACGCCAAGCGAGAACTGTCTTCAACCTCTCTGTCCAGAGTTGACCTTGTCAGAGATCTTCCTTCCCCCAGCAGGGCCTCTTAGAGTTCCTCCATTGGTTCAATTCCGCATACCAACCTTGAGTCATGACATCTACTGTTTACACATCACTCCAATAGCTAGATGACAGCTGAGGCACGCCCCGTGGTCATCACTTTCATTCATCAACGAGTGTGTCATCTGCACACCTGTGTCAACATCTGTCATTCGTTATTATAGAAAAGAAAGAAAGGTATTTCGAGCTTCACGGATACACAACCCACAATACATAAAATATTCAGATAAGGAAATGTTATTCCTTTCTAATTCAGGGCAGATGTCTTCTAGGAACCTGACACAGTGCAACAATGGATTAATGAAAATTTGAAATTGGAATGCTATGAAGTTTTAAGTGACAATGATATTATGCCATGTGTTATTTTTAAAAAAAATGAGGAATTAGAGAAAATGTCCTGAAAATGATGAAAAAAATCTTTTAACTCATCCAAAATTAAGTGATGCATTAAATATTTATTTGGAGCAAAATGAAAGCATACCTGCTGAAAAATTTATGCTAAAAATTGAAATAGTAATTTTAGTCGAAATATAAACAAAAAGCGAAAACAGGCCTCATCATTTTATCCAACTCATAACAGTAAGATTGACTACATTTCCATTTATTTTTATTTTACACTAATTATAAATTTAAATAACATTAAAATTTATACTTTTCTTTCTTTTGTATTAATTAAATAATTATTAATATTTAAATAATTATTAATTTATAAATACCCAATTATATAAAAATTTAACATTTTCTATCCTTTTTCTAAAAATTTTCATTAAAATGTGCACAAATTTGATTATCTGGGATATTTGCTTATCCGGGATGAGGCATTTTTCTAACCCATCCCAGTTAATTGAGAATCTATTGTATAACATTTTAGATTCATTATAGATCATAAAATCACAAAAATTCAAAGTTCATCTCGAAAAACTGACCATAGTAACAAACAAAGGAAATAAGTTCTTATGAGGATGCAAATGCCTCTAAAACAGGGAGATCTTCTTCCCACCACCAATTTTATTTGTAAAATTAAGATATATTTAAAGTAATCTCAGTAAATAGATGAATGCTCTCTGTATTTAAAAAAAAAAAAAAAAAAAAAAAAAAAAAAAAAAAAAAAGGGCATATGAAAAAACTGCTTATGTGTATATGAAACAGTAAATAAGTTGCCCAAAAAAAATTTCCTTATCTTGTGATGGTCATTTTATCTAACTCACCAAGATCTTATAACAAAGAAGTACTAAGTAATTGCATGCAGTGTAATTCTATGAAACCAACACAAAAGACAAACTCTTCTGTTTTGATCATTTTGATTTAGTACAATAGATGTATTTTGAGAGAACATCCAGATCTCAAAAATGTACAGGCTGTAATATCTCATATAAATGGAAATTTTATTTTGAACAAGATGTTTTTCTTCTTTTAATAAACATATAAAAATTTTAGGATCTCTACAAAAATTGTAAAAGTTCCCTGATTTTTTCACAATTTCCTTGACTATTCTTATCAGACTTCCCTGATTATCATTATTAATAATACACATATGGTATTTTTTCATGCATGTCAATTCCTTTTACAACACACTTATCCAGCTTGGTAATATCTTATTTGTGAGAAAAAAAAAACAAGAGAAAAACATAAAAATTGACTAATATTTACTAAGCATTGGTTGACAGTTTTATAAATACAAAATCAAAATTTAATCCAACAATTTCTTATAGCAGCCAATGGATACAAAGTGACCAGATAATTTCCTCATTTTCTGAAAAATATTCTATTCTAAGACTTATCTATATCTGACGGGATAGCTAATTGGATTGAACTGTCCACCTGATTAGGTTATGCTAATATATCATTTAAAATGTTTAAAACTCAGTTAATTCCCTTCAATATAAGCACTATCTACAGAAAATGAAGACATCTGATCACCTTAATTTGTGTTAAATATCAAAAACTTTTATTATGTGCATCTTTTTTTAAAATATTGGGCATGTGAAAAAAAATATGTTACATGAAACAGATGAATTA
This sequence comes from Maratus speculifer, assembly GCA_964019185.1. Taxonomy (NCBI): domain Eukaryota; kingdom Metazoa; phylum Arthropoda; class Arachnida; order Araneae; family Salticidae; genus Maratus; species Maratus speculifer. The sequence goes on along the minus strand of OZ025302.1, from coordinate 252,624,891 downwards.
GTCTTGTTTGCAAAGTGAAAATGCAAATATTATCACATATAGACAAGTTTCCTTGATTTTCAAGTACTTTTAAAGTTCCCTGACTTCCCCCCCCCCCCCTCTTTTTTTTTCTTCCCAGACTGATAAACTTCTCTGATTTTTCCATGATTCAACGATTTCCAGATTCTGTAGACATCTGTTTAACATGAGTCAATATATGTAATTATTTCTCAAAAGCAAAAAATTAAATAAATACATACCAAAACATATACTCCAATGTCGCAAATTTATCACATATACATCACTTAAAGCCTTATGACATGAATTATACACCATAATATATTTTAATTACAAAATGTAATTTTTTTAAAATATTTTATTTATTACCTCTATAATATTGTTGTTTCGAAACTCGATTGCTTCAAGCAATATACTGACAGCCCTTTTAGGATCATTTGCTTCTTCCTTAACAAGCTGGCTCTCTGAAATTCTTTCTTCTGTAGGCTAAAAATATAAAAATAAATAATACAATAAAATAAAAATATTCATACATGTTTGCAAGAAACAAAATTAATTAAAAAGAAAATATTTCAGTTTCTGTCTAGGCAATAGCGTTTTTGAAAGAATGTCATGATTTAAGCTATTATATGGCAAATAGGTTGTAGACCACTGCTGAGAGATTTGTATAGATTTTTTTACAAGTCAGTCAACAATTTACATTCAAAACATTTTGTCCCTGATATAACACAAAATACTAAGGAAATGTTGTGACAAAACATAAATGATTATTTATTTTTATTTAATTTATTTTTTTGGGGGGGAGAGGGGGGTTAAGTATTTTAGCAACATGCACAGAGGTGCCAAGTTTCAATAAAAGTTATCAGTAACCAAAGTTCAGAGAAGAGTTGGGGGGGGGGGGGGGATTTTCAAAAATTCTTTCTTTTTTCCGCAATCTTTTGGAGGAAATTTACAATGTTTGCACAGAATTTTCACATCTTTCGAATTTTTTGGACGAAATGTGGGCGTTTTTCGCGATTTTTGGACGAAATGTGCGCGTTTTTCGCGATCTTTTGACAAAATTTGCGCGTTTTTCGCGATCTATAGACGAAATGAGTGCGTTTTAAGTGTTCTTTTGACGAAATGAGCGCGTTTTCCGCGATCTTTTGACAAAATGTGCGCGTTTTTCGCGATCTTTTCACGAAATGAACGCGTTTTCCACGATCGTTTGACGAAATAATCGCGTTTTAAGCGATTTTTTGACGAAATGAGCGCGTTTACCGCGATCTTTTGGCGACATAAGCCTGTTTTAAGCGATTTTTGACGAAATGAGCGCGTTTTTCGAGATCTTATGATAAAATGAGCGCGTTTTCCGCGATCGTTTGACGAAATTAGCCCGTTTAAAGCGATTTTTTGACGAAATTTGCGCGTTTTAAGCGATTTTTCGACGAAATGAGCTCATTTTCCGCGATCTGTTGACAAAATGTGCGCATTTTTCGCGATCTTTTGACGAAATGAACGCATTTTCCGCAATCTTTTGACGAAATAATCGCGTTTTAAGCGATTTTTGACGAAATGAGCGCGTTTTTCGAGAACTTATGATGAAATGAGCGCGTTTTCCGCGATCATTTGACGAAATTAGCCCGTTTTAAGCGATTTTTTGACGAAATGAGTCCGTTTTTCGATATCTTTTGACAAAATTTGCACGTTTTTTGCGACATTTTGACGAAATGCGCGAATTTTACGCAATCTTTTCTGTTTTTCCCGAGATCTTATATTGAAATTTGCGTTTTTTCAAGCGATACTTTGACGAAATTCGCGATTTTTTTTATCCGTAATTTCTATCCGACGCCCGTAACGCCGTAACTTTTGTTGCATATCCGTAATAATTACGGACAAATCGTAATACTTGGCACCTCTGCATGCATTACAATTTTCTCATTGTTCAGAGTTTTAAGCAAACTATGCCTAACAAATGATAACTTTTTTTTTTTTACATGAATTTGCATTTTTCCAAATATAAAAAAGAATTCCATCACAAGACTACAAATCATGAATGTAACAGTTTTTTCATGTTGCAGGGGAAACTACAGATTTTCTTTTGGAATTTCAAGATCAAAATATTTTCTTTTTTATTTCACAGATTTCTGTATTCTTCTTAAGGCTGCTAGTCATTCAACTTCCAAATTCACATCATCACTAATGTTAACTTTATGGATGTTTGATGCATTCATGTGTCTAAAAAATCATCTAAAAAATCTTCTTGAAACATTAATATTTTTAACAAAATTTTTATGTGTTCTCTTCTAAAAAGGATGTCAAGAGTTTGAGTTTTCAAAATATTTCTATAATATATGTTTAATTTTGAATGAAATGTTAAAATCAGGGGTGATTCTGGATGAAATTTTTTTTTCGGAAATTCGCATATCATTTTCGGAAATAGGGGGGGGGGGGGTCGTGAGTCCCCCCCCCCTCCAACGATCTTCGGACAAAATCGGCGTTTTCCCGCTATCTTCAGACGAAATTAGCAATATTTTAGCAAAATCGGCAATTTATTGCGATCTTTTGCCAAAATCGGCGGTTTTTCCGCGATCTTTTGACGAAATCGGCGTTTTCCCATGTTTTTTTAAGTGAAATCATCGTTTTTTCGACGATCTTTAGACAAAATTTGCCTTTTTACGCGATTTTTTTTTTCGAAAACGGCGTTTTATTTCAGCGATCTTTTGACGAAATCGGCGTTTTTTCTCTGATCTTTTGATGAAATCGACGTATTTTTTCAAATATTCTTTTGACAAAATATTTTTAAGCGATCTTTTATCGAAAAAGGCGTTTTTTCCCGCGATCTTTTAACGAAATCGGCGTTATATCCGCAATCTTTATACAAAATCGGCGTTTCCCCGCGGTCTTCAGAAGAAATCAGCGCTTTATCTGCGATATTTAGTAAAATTGTCGTTTTTTCCGCGATGCGCACAGGAAATTCGTGTTTTTTATCGATCTTTTGACAAAGTTAGTTTACAAAAACATTGACGAAATCGTCGTTTTTCCACGAAATATTGACGAAATGTATGCTATTTCGGCGATCCTTTTACGAAATTTGCATTTCTACGTAATTGTATTTTCCGCGCGCAAAACCGTACAAGTTGGCAACTATGCGGAACTGATAACCCAATTTCAAATTTTCGGAAGAGGATGCCTTCAATTTTCGGAAATTTCGGACGAGAATCACCCCTGGTTAAAATCTTACTCACTGTTTGTCACTTTTTAATACATAAAAAATTAAGCATAAACATTTTGAAAACTAAGAAAAAAGAGAGAACCTTTAAGAAAAATACTCAGAGAAAAGGAGTAATTTCCGGGGTGATATTTAAATAAACGAGTGCATCAAATGCCCATAGACTAGCCATTAGCATTCAGAAGCTGGGTGACTAGCAGCCTTAACCTCTTCAGACCCCAAAGTTTATTTACATAATTTTTCTTTTAACTTCAGTAATGGATTTATATTAACAAACTAATAAAAAAAAAAAAAAAATCATTTTTTGGACATAAAATTTGATGATACATGGGGACTCAAAAAGCACATTTTTTGACAATTTCTTTAACTTTTTTATTTTATTTTATTCTTTTTGCATTGCAAAGACAATGAAAAAAGGAAATAAATATATATTTAATATTTTTTTTTTTTATTATTACCAATGGACTCTACGAATGATATCTTAACAGAAAAATTGTTCTTTCATCTTTACAGTGAAACCTCCAAATAAGGGACACTCCGAATAAGGGACACCTCTATTTAAGGGACAAAAGTTCCGGTCCCAGTCCCTTCGTATAGGAAGTGTAATGTATTTACCTCTGAATAAGGGACACTTGAAAATGAGATTAACCCTTTTGACTCGAAAAATTTCCTTCAAATACATTTTTTTTTTTCAAAAAAAGATTTAATTAAATAACAAATTTTATTTTCTTTTGTTACTGGTATGACAAAAATAAATTTTGCAAAGAAAGATTCTGCCCAGTAATACTGGTGCGAGTGCAAAATGTTAAAGTGGTTGATTTTTGCATTTTTGAGATAATGAAATAGTCTGTGATGAAAATGAAAATACAGAATTTTCGGAACTTATCAGATAGGCAGTTATGTTGGTACAGAGGTATGCAACTCAACTGATGGGTATTTATCCACAATTCAAATGAAGACATCGAAATACGTTTATCCCTATTAGAGCCAGAGCCAGAGGTGGCAGTGCAGACAATAACTTCATCGAGTTCACAACTGAAATTTCAGAATAGGTTAAAACTCGATTCACATATTGAAATACAATTGGTCTGCCAAGTCATATCTAGATGGAAAACACATATAAATCCTATTTTAGTGGTTCCTTCGTAGGTCTATCATTAAAGTATCCATATTTTCATAGATTTGAATGCAAGAAAATATAATGGTAAATCTACGAGTTTTCACAGTTCAGATTTTTAGGTGTTTTAGTAGAACGATTGCGTTTTAACATGCATATTGAGTTTTAACTAATTCTAGAATTTCTGTCGTGAACTTGATGAGGTGATTGTCTATGGTGCCACCTCGCAGTTTATATTGAAAAGAATGCTGAAAATTGTGAGGGATGACTCTGAAAATGAAAGAGAAAGAAAATTGTGAAATAAAGAATTCACAGATGCTTTAAAATATGCAAAGCAGTTGAATACTTTATCGTAAATACTGCTTATAATGAAGGACTAAAAGTTATAAGTGTGGTAAATGAATATCTGAAAAGTTTAGTAGTAGAAAAATTGAAATCTGCAAAATAGTCACTTTTTTATTGATTATTTTGCAAGAAAGATTTTTAAAAATACTATTGCACTTTTTGCATTACAGAAACATTTACGTAAAAAATACAAATCAATAACTCAACAAATCAATTAAAAAATTAATTATCTATTACTTTTGTGCCTAATTAATCTAATTTGTAACCTTCGGGTACATTTAAACTTCAATTTTAATATTTTGTTATTTTTTATGTCCTTATGAATGATTAATTAAAAAAAATGTAAAAACTCCGAATAAGGGACACCTCTATTTAAGGGACAAAAGTTCCGGTCCCACGGGTGTCCCTTATTCGGAGGTTTCACTGTATAAATTTTGTACATTTTTGATGTAATGCATTTTAATATAACACATTTTGCTACAAAAGCGCTATAAGAAACAAATTGCTATTTTGTTTAGTTCTGCTATCAATTAGGCTCCATTCACACCAATTTCTTTATTTTTAACATAATTTATACACGTGAATAATATTTTTAAAGATGTATATTCTGAAGAAGACAAGGGGACTGAAGTATTAACATTGCAAACAAATTATTTTTTAAATAAAACTTAAAAGCAAAAATTAGTATTTTAAAAATTAATCTTTACAGAAACTTAAAAAAAAAAAATTAAGATGTCAGCATAAAGATCTAAAAAAGTAAACAAGAAACAAATCTTGAAATAATTCCTGATTGGAGATGAGGAGAGACATTCTATTAAATCTAAACAAATCCGACACAATAAGCGAGATGTCCAATAGATACAGTCAAATCAATATAGTAGATTACACTAAAAGTACTAAGGTTTGTCTCTGGGTTTGGTTTGATCAAAATTCACTTAATCTTTCACATCCTTTATGATTGAATCAAAAAGAGTACCGAGATGCTTGGGAAGCAAACACCATTAATTTTCTAGGGTTTCATGTTTTAGATATAAAAATAATCCCTTTAAATAATATATCTCCCCCCCCCCCCCTGAAAGCCAATAAAAACTACAAAAAACATTCATAGCTATTACTCAAATAGAATTAAATAACTCAAATTAAAAATAACTCACATTTGATAAATTTGGTACTATTAAAGATGGTTTTGTTGTAGACCTCAATTTTGACTTATAACTACTAAAGAATGAATCATTAAGCCCATTGACTGGAGGATTTTTTTCTGGTTGACTTGTATCATTTACCTAAGAAAAAAAAAGAAAATCATCAAAAATTTTGAAATTTTTCCAATTTTATCAAACATAAGAGTGATTGTTCAAATGTTAACATGACTTCAAGACATATATGTATATATATATATATAAATAGCATTTTTCTTTTTGGTTTTTTATATGCTAAAGCTGTAACTTTAATCTTCAATTTTGTCTTCAACCTTTAAACAGTTTTCAGTTAAAAAGAGTTACATTTGAGATGTAAAAGTAATGATTTTGTAAACTAATTTGAGGACAAAACCCAGGGATGCCACTTAGAAATTAACAAAAAAGAGGAAATTGCGCATAAAGTAAAATGTATGACATTTTCCACAACATTTATGTGGGAATTTTGTAAACTTTATTGTTTATAATAAACTAAATGAATTAAATTTATATTAAACTATTTTTTTAAAAGAAAGAAACCATCTTTTCTCTCTCTCTCTTGTAAACCTTTAACAGAAGTCTTTCTAAATGTGCGTTTGTCAAAAAATTTGAAATATACAGTTAATTCATTGTGCATGAAAACTTATAACAGTAAATAATAATTATTTTTTCTTTAGTTCACAATATTTTACATCAATTAAGGTAACTCAGCAACAGATTTAGTGAGAAATTTTATGTATTGTATAATTTTAAATTAATTTAGGTAACCAGACAATAGATTCGATGATTATTCCAATAATATATAGCAGAGTAAATAGCAGAAATTTGCAGGGTTTTTTTTCCACAATTGTTTGACAAAAATCACCATCTTATATCACGATCGTTTAATAAAAATCGCCGCTTTATATCGCGATTGTTTGACAAAAATCGAACATTAATAAATTAAACACTAGATTATAACATGAATGAGTTTAATACTTTTTCCAAAAATCAGCAAAATAAACAGCAATTACAAAAGTATCATTTTTATTTATCAACTTTTAAAGTAATTTATGTATTACTTACCAAAGATAACTTTGCAGATGATTCTTTATTCAGAGAAAAAACATTTTCTTGTTCACTTTTTTGCAAGAATTCTTTTATTTTCTAAAAAGAAAAAAGAAAAAATAAATAAATAGAAATAATTTAGAGAGAAAAAATATATATAAAATGCATTAAAAAAAAAAAATTATATATATATATATATATATATACATATAGACTTAATATATGTGGATTATCTTTTAGATAAGTTGGGGAAAAATGACCCTGGTTTATCTATAAATTATTTTGAATTTTTTTCTATAGTAATTTTCTGTCAATTTAAGGAATATTATGTTCCATCTTTTGACTATATTTTTTCATTCTATATCAATAAAAGAGTTTTACTCTGCCTATGTGTCTGCAGTGGCAAACTATGGCACAGATTTTATAAGAATAGCCCTAAATTTCTCCGATGCACACTAGATGCAGAATTTTAAAATTTAAAACTATCAGCTCTGTGAAATGACTGATGAAAATGTACTGAAATTTTGCGGCAATGCTTTCCTCTGGATGGCTGCAATAAGTAACTTCTTACTTTTTGTAAGGGAAACTATCTAAAAGACGCTTTTGCAAAAGTAGAAATCTGCATGTAATTCTAATGACCTACATATTTATGTAAATTTACTAAGCTAAGTTAGTGAAGCATGTTTACTATTAGAGTATAATTCCTATGGTAACTTCAATTATTTTGTGAAAATTCATTTTATTTGAAAAAGATTGATGCAATTTAAGTTTTTTTTCTTCCCCCCCCCCCTCTCTTCTTCTTAAACAGAAGTGTTATGAAATGTCTGTTTTTAGACAAAGAATTTCATTAAGGGTTCATTTTTCAAATGAAAATATTTTTTAAAAATTATATTAGCAGATGTTTGTATCATGATAATCCATTTCTTTTATTTCATTACCTTGAAATTCACAATATTAAGATTTATTTGGCTAGGTTAAAATTAGATTTATAGAAGATTGGCTGTAAACACAAAATGTGGACAATAATTACCACATGTTTGAATGCAACTACTGATCTACTGGAACCATAGGCAATAATACAATCATCAGCATCATCTGTGAGCTTTACTGATAAAACAGAAAAATCTTCACACTCTGAATTTATATCAACTGAAACTTTAGGTTGAACGAAGTCACTAATATTTCTGAAAATAAGCAAGAAATAAGACATTGTAATTAATATAAGAAATAAAGTAAACAAACTATTATTATTATTATTATTATTTTAAAATTTTGCTTGAGAAATAAATCATGAGTTGCAAATAAACATACTTACCCATTTAGAGCATGCTGAAATATATGTAGGAGCCCATCTTTTGTCACAGCTGATAACATTAAAGGCTAAGAAGTGAAATAAAAACTATCAAATATTGCAATAAAATTCTAGCTCAATATTAACAGAAGTATTAATATTTTTTACACATTTTCAATTACAAATTATTAAAGAAATTTTTTTTTTTGAAAAACTAAAGACACATGCATGAAAATTAGCTTAATCCTTTAATAGCCATGCCCTTTATGTATATGAGCAACCACTTTCAACAAATTTTCTTTGAAGTGCCTTAGATTGTATTTTTCTGGAATAAAGCTGTGAAAAGTCTGATTTTATCATGCCCATATCATTTTTAAATTTTGCATTTGCTTTTTGCATGGCAGTAACAAGCATGGAATTAGATTAAAAAATTGCTGTAGGTGCTGATACAACAATATACAGATCTATAAATTAACTAGCAAAAGCCATGCTTTGTTTGGATTCGCGAAGCATTATGCTATAAGATAAATATTTGAAAGTAATAATATATTTTTAAAATTATTTTTGCATCTTCATTAAGCAAAAATGTAATTTTATGTTTCGGCGCATTTTAATTTTAAAATGTATTGCAACCAAATAACTCAGAATTTACTCAGATTGTTTATTTATGATATAAGACTGGTATAAATAAAAATATTTTCGAAGTAGAATTACACAAAATATTAATTAATTTTATTTGTTTACAATTCTTTTATTGCCACTTCATAAAAACATAATGTAATGTAATTCTTTTAAAATTCATAAATATCATCTGCTTAAATGATTTCACAAAATAAGAATAAATTGTGCATTTGGATTCCTAATAATGGTATTCCTAAAAAGTATTTTATACATTTTATAAAAGAAATCATGAAACTATACATAGTTAAAGGAATGAGCATAGTTTGAAAATCTGAAAGCAGTTTTTGAGATATTTTATCAGAATAATGATGAAAGTACATTTTATTTATTTATTTATTTAATGATGATTCTAGCTATAATTACTGACCCCATGATTTAAGTTTTTCTTCTGAAAACGTACGTGCTTCACTTTTTATTTGAAAAAATGCATTCGTAATGGAAAAACATGTAAAATAAATTAAAATAATAATGTTTTGAAAGTATTTCTGTAAAAAAAAATAATATTCTGCAAATCTACAGATCATAATTTATATTTGGGTTTAATTTAAAGTGAAAATACTGTATAGTTTTTTTTTGTAAAGTGTACGACAAAGTGTCATTTGAGTGGCCTAGTAGAGGATTCGCTTCGCTCATCCTAATAAAAAAAGTGTTTCAGTTGGCATGAGTTTTGGATGGATCCTATTTCAACTATTTTTCTGATTTTGTGAAATTAGTTAAGGGCTCATAAAGATTTGAAATGAAAAAAATCCAAAGAATCTAGAAAACTTCCAATGTATACTTAAAGCTTTGTTACAATAGATTGATTAATTTATAATTTTTCAAAGAATTTTAAAGGACTTGTTGTATTTTTCATATATGGTTTGCCCTCATGTTAACATGCAGACAAATCCTACTTTTCATATCTCATTTAGAGAGACAACCCATTTTGTTTGATTAAAATCTTTCATAGATTTATAGGGCAAAATTGGGAAATTTCTTTAGCGGCCACTGGCTAGTCAGACTAATTTTTCAAGTGCCCACTATGTTTAAACTAGTGGCCACTTTTTTATTTAAAAGTACTAAACAGTTAAAATTTCAATAAGTATTAATGTAAGACTTCATAGGACAAATAAATATGTTAATATGAATATATTGGAACCTAAAAAAGTAGGATTGTTGATGAAATGTAAGTAAATTGTACTCTCTCCCTGTAAAAAAAGTGGCCACAAGGTGGCCACTGATAGACAATTTTTCACTGGCAACTTTTTCTCATTTACTAGCCCTGTGGCCGGTGGCTAGTGCTAATTTTGCCCTTTAATAAATGTGAATATAAAATTGTCAGAAAGCAATTTTATGCAGTAAACAATTGGATATTCCATTCTAGTTCTACCACATACTAAAATTTAGGTTTTGAAAGTAGGGATTGGAAAAGTGTCTGTTAAACAAATATATTATGCTATTTAGGAGTTTCTGTTATGAAGGTTTTACTGCATTTGAATTCTCTTTTAATAATTAGTATTCTACAGGAATTATTATATTTATGGTGTTCTGTCTCTTTTTATGCAAAATATAAAATTATGATTTTCTTATAGTATTTTTTAAAAGCTTTTATATTAAGATATTAGGTACTAATTTTTCATTCGAAAATAAATAAATAAACAAATTGAATGTAGATTCTGCCATTGCAGAATTCAATTTTGCCTCCGATTAGAAAAAAAAAAAAAAAAAAAAAAAAAAAAAAAATCGATAGAGGTTTTTTAGAAGGGCGATCCCGTTTAGATTGCAATGAACTCACTTCATTTTTCTTGTGTTTATCAATATAATAGCAAACAGAACGGCGTGAAATACCCAATTGATTAGCAATTTTTCTCTGAGACATTGGAATTGCGGAATAATAAAGAGATACAATTTGACGTGCTACTTCTTCATTGACTAGATTAATCAAAAACAGATTTTTTCTTTAGTTTAAACGCTTTTTTATAGACTCTGAGTAAAAGGAAATGCAATTTAACAATAAAACGTGTGGAATCCCGTCGAATTCGGCGAGTGAAATGTTTAAAAATCCGATCGATTTGGTTTAAAAAAAAAGCAAAAGTAATTACATTATTGAATCAATATATAATAAATATATTTACAAACTAAATGTCAAATTTGCCAGTTACAATTTTGCATGCAAATATTGGCACATCTTCAGTAAAAACTGTAATTTGAGTGCCGGCGAAATCAAGAAATTTTATTTTATATGCAATCACAGAAAAATAGTTTTATGATAAAAAAAAAATAAAAATAAATAATAATTTCATTTTTACTGTGACATTATTTTCACGAACAGAAGTGATCTAAAAGTAAAATCTCAATCTCAGTGTCCATAATGAAAAGAAATATTGAAATGTAATATCGGGTACTACTAAGTTATCCCGTTATACCAATAAATTATCGCAAAGCTATAAGATTAAATGCCAGTAATGGATGATCGTGAATGTCACATTCAATGACATTAAATACAATTCATGTGTTTAAAATGTCATTAAGTGATTTTTATTTTGGCTTTTTATTAATATTTTTATTAATGTTCTACTAATTATTTGTTTTTTCGTTATTTAAAATAAAAATTATGTCAATATGTATAATTTGGCTATTAGTTTGGCGATTTGTATAATTTGGCGAAATTGGTCGACGGGATAACAGAATAGTACCTAATATCATTATGAGTAAAAATGCGATGTTTTAAATAGTGACGTCATTTTCTCTTCAAATGTTTTTTAAAAGTTACTGTTTTTAGTAATTGAAAAAGGTATTCATAATAATACTGTAATTCCCATTTATCTGGTTGCTGAATGACATCATTTTCCTCATTTGAAATTTTTCTTATTTTGCTTTAAACATTAATTTGTATTATAAATTATTTTCTGTTATTTTATTTACATTATTAATATTTCTTCTCTGTAATTATATATTTTTTAACCTCAATTAGTGCATAATTATACACAATCATTTTGAAAAATAAATTTTTATTATCGAGAGAAAAGTTAAACTGAGTTGCCACCATTTTGAACAAATATCGTAAAAAGCATTTAAAATTAAAAATAAAATATAAAAATGGAAATAAATTAAAAAATAACTAAAATGGGCACAACTACAAATAAATAGCTTTCATTTAAAAAAATAATTATCAAAATCGGTTGAGTAGAAAATTCAGGACTGATGACACGACATGTTTTAGCTTGTCTGAAAGAAATACCATCGGAGGCTAATAAAAATAAGCTTAAGTTTGAAGCCTACAGTTAGAAATTTAAATAAAAAAATAGATATTTACTATATTTTTAAGTGTAGGTCACATATTCACTATTAATGCTTTCATCTGAAATGAAGCAGCAGCGTTAGAATTCTTACAAAAAAGTCACTGGTCCCAAGGACCAGTAAGCATGAGAATTTACTGGTCCGCAGACATCATCACTGGTCCGCTACATAAAATTCTATTAAATAATTTTAACACTTAGAGTAAATTTTCTGTACGTTTTAAAGAATAAATGTGCAAGATACAAATTTAATTATAAAATAATGCTTATTTAAGTGTAGAAGATAACAAGTATCACTATTGTTTGCATTTCTTTTAAAATGGGGCAAGACAGGTTTAGTGAAAAAGACATTTTTGCTGAAAAAAAGGAATATTTTTGAGTAAATGGGTACTATGCTTAATGAAGTGGTGCTTTCAGGAGTCACATTCACTCAGAAAGATTTGGAGCAATAAAAAACCGATTGGGAAGCAGGAAAATCAGTTTTTGGAGCAGCAACAATTTTGAAGCAGAAAAATTAGTTTTTAAAACAGAAAAATTCTCTCCCGGCATTCACTTATTTTTTTTCGTGCTTTTTTACCGAAATTTCCATTTTTTCACATTATTTTGACGAAATCTTTTATTTTTATTGACGAAATATACTGTTTTTTGCGATATTTTTTGACAAAATTTGCTGTTTTATCGTGATTTTTGGGGGAAATTTGCCATTTTTTCGCGATCTTTTGAAAAAATCTGCCATTTTTTCGCATTTTAGGATAAAATAAGCCATTTTTTGCAAATTTTTTGCCGATATTTGGCAGAAATTAGTCGTTATTTAGTGCTTTTTTTTTTTTTTTAACAAAATTTGTGGGTTTTTTCGCAATCTTTTGAGGAAATTTGTCGTTTTTCGTGATTTTTTTTGACAAATTTTGCGTTTTATCGGGATTTTTGGATAAAATTTGTCTTTTTTCACGATTTTTTGCAATTTTTTTTTTTAAATCTGAAAATTTTTTGCAATTTTTGGAAAAAAATCTGCCGTTTTTCGCGATTTTTTTGGGCAAAATTTGACGTTTTTTCGCGATTTTTTGAAGAAATCTGCCTTTTGTTTCGGGTTTTGGAATGAAATTAGCCATTTCTTCATAAAATGTTAGACAAATTAGTCGTTATTTTGCGATTTTTTAACGAAATTTGCCGTTTTTTCTCGATCCTTTAACGAAATTATGCGTCTCGTGCAACGCGTAATAGCTATTTTTTTTTGTTCCATTGCCGATTTTTTGAGTAATTTACGCGCTATAGCGTGCCCATGGCATCGCTGATAATAAAAAAAAATCTTATGTGCGATCGATCGGTTGCAGTTTTCTCAGGGCCTAAAAAAAGGCACTGGTCCTGCGGACCACTAAATTTTTCAAATTAATGGTCGGTTGAATTATCGGTGGTCTCAGACCAGCGGACCACCAAGGATTTTGAACGCTGAGCAGTCTAATAAAGTATGGTAAAAAGACTTCATATAGATTATATTCTGTTAGAATCTAACATTTACAATAGAAAATTCACACAGCTTAGTTCAATTTTTGCTATCTTTTGACAAAATTTGCATGTTTTCTTGATTTTTTGACAAAATTCGTGCTCATTTGGAAATTTTTAGAAGAAATTTGCGGGTTTTTTCATAATTTTTTGACTAAATTCTCACTTTACGCGAATTTTTCACAAGATTCGCATTTTTTATGCGAGCCTTGGATGAAATTTGTGTCTTTCTTATGTTCCTTAAGACCAATTTGGAGCTTTTTTTTTTCGCAAAACTTTGAAGAAATGAGCATTTATTTTTTCCCAAGATCTTTTGACAAAATTGTGTTTTTTTCACAATCTTATGTCAAAATTTGTGTTTTTTCAAGCGATCCTTTGCCCATAACACCATAACTTTTGCTATGTTTTCATAATACTTACGGATAAATCATAATACTTGGCACCTCTGCACAATAATTTAGTACACAATACAAATTAAATTTCATTTCTAATATTTTGTGTGACTTTATTAACTATTTTTTGACTTTATTACCGTAAAATCCCATTAATCTGCTCTTCTTGATCAAACACCCCCTCCCCAATTTATAAAAAATTTGAAATTTTCAAAAAATCCCCCCCCCCCCCCCGAAAAAAAAATTGCTGAAAAAACAGAAATTATGTAAAAAAAAAAAAAAAAATCAAGGAAAAAAAAGGAAATTTTATCTAATGATCGTTGAAAAAAAAACGTTAATTTTGTAAAAGAATCACAAAAATAAACCGCAAATTACTTCAAAGGATCGTGAAAAAAAAAAAAATAAATAAATTTTATCAAAGGATCACCGAAAAACCCACATTGTAAGATTGCAGTAAAAACGAGAATTATGTCAGATCTTAAAAATGCAATCAAAAGATCATTTAAAATTTTCTACAAATTTATCGAATATCGCTGAAAAAATTCTGCAGATATCTTGCAAAAAATGCAAATTTTGTGAAACATTGTGGAAAAATCCAGTGAAAGTGGCTGATTATTTTAAGGTTTTTCATCACTTTGATAGGGAGAGGGGGGGGGGGGGGATATTAACGATATTTTACAATAACCATTTTTGCGATTTCTGCCATTACAGAATTATTTTCACATACCCCCAAGGGATACACATACAACAGGTTCAAAACCAATGGTATACACCAATCTTTAAAATTAAATTACTGTAGTAAAAATTTCACAGCATACATAAAAAAATATACAAAATTTATCCAATATTGTACAGCAGTAAGCAGAAAAACATAGCATCATTTGCCTAGGTAAACTAAAGATGAAAATAAGGAATTTTGCTTAGTGGCCACTGGCCAGTAGGTTGATTTTTTTTAGTAGCCAATTATTGTCTAGTGAGAAAAATTTCTTTAGTAGCCAGTAAGTACATTTATGTCACTGAATATTTAATTAGAAGATATATACGAGCTTAGAATAAATAAGTAATATATGAACCAGATAAAAATATTTTAATTTGTATTGTTTGGAACAAACTTGAGATACTAATTAACAATATTTTTTAAATTAAGTTAACAGCAAAGTTATATGTAACATGCGTATGTAGTTAGCTCCTGAAACTAATATTATACGTTTTCTGCATAATACTTTGACATAATGTGCATTATCTCCCTTTTTTGTGATCTTTTGACAAAATTTGGGTTAGTTTTCGCAACTTTTTAATGAAAATCACATTCGGCATCGTGATTTTTGGCCGATATTCGCTTTTTAAATGTGTTTCTTTGATACAATTTGCATTTT
The DNA here is from genome assembly GCA_964019185.1 of Maratus speculifer. Taxonomy (NCBI): domain Eukaryota; kingdom Metazoa; phylum Arthropoda; class Arachnida; order Araneae; family Salticidae; genus Maratus; species Maratus speculifer. Next base: position 252,609,481 of record OZ025302.1, on the reverse strand, counting down.
TTTTACGTTCATTTTTACGCTTTTTGATGAAAATAGTGTTTGTTATCAAGATTTTTTTTCTTAAGGGAAGGGATCAACTTTAAGTTCTGATCAACTAAATAGAGAAATTTGATTAAGAGAAAACTTGCTAAGTCATTCACTTGAATAACAAGTAACATAACAAATCATTTTAAGCAATTGAATATATTATGCATGACAGGAGCTATGATTTAAGGAGCTCCGAAAGAACTTGGTTTGCAGTTAGATCTCACTTCTTTTATTAGCAAAACCTTTAACGAACTTGGCATTCTTTCACATTCATGTTTTTCACAGTATATCATTATTTTTTGTCAAATCACTTCTTTTATGAGCGAAACCTTTAATACCTAATCACAATATTTTTTACGGTTTTCGCGTTCGTTATCGCGATTTCTGACGGCATTCATGTTAGCCATTGTGATTTTTGACGATATTAACATTTGTTATTGCGAATTTTGGTGGTGTTCGCGTTCGTTATCGAGATTTTTTGACGATATTTACTTCTTTTCACGCGTTTTTTGATACTTTTTGCATTCGTACTTACGTATTTTTTTTGACAAAATTCGCGTTTGTCGTTGATTTTATGACAAAATTTGCATGTTTTTACAATTTTTTTTGGACGATATTTGCATTTGTTCGTGATTTTTTGGACAAAATTTGCGATTTTTCGCAGTTTACTGACGAGAAATGCATTTTTTGAGATTCTCTGACGATATTTCCGGTTTTCTTGCACTTCTTTGACAATATTTGCGGTCCTTTGACAATGTCTTTTTGTGATACTTACACGAGATTTGTGTTTTTCTACGATTTTTTGACAAAATTTGCAGTTTTTTTTTTTTTTGGCGATTCTTTGACAAAATATGTTTTGGAAAATCCTGCATTTGGCTGGTACTTTCCACATTTTTAGTCGCTAGTTTTCTACATTTAGTCGCCGAGTGGGGACTGCTTATTTTCATCTTTAATGTAAACTAAATTTAAAATCCAAGGAATAAAGGTTTAAATTAAGTACTTATAACAGCTCTTTCCATTTCTAAAAAGCTGTTTAAATACCTGCCTCTCATAAGCAAGAGTGGCAGTGGGTAATATTTAAATAAGTTATGACAAAATCGCATGCAATTACAAAAGAAATTGCTATTTCTACAATGCATCTTCTTAATACTTTTTTTCTATAATACTAATAAATATATACAAAAGAAAAAAACTTAATATAAGAGTACCATACTACCATATTTACAATGTAATAATTTGTAAAATCAAAATATCTATTTAAAAAAGTGTTTCTGGTAATGTTTCTATTGCCTACAGTTCTTCAAAATCTAAAAATCCACTCACCTCGACAGAAAATCTACTCGCAAGCAAAATAATGTATTTCCCCAACCCAGCTCATAAGTGTTTAGAAGTTCTTAGTTTATAAAATTCTTGAGATTCCATAGGAGATATAATAACTTAAGGAAATTCATTACTTATGCACAAAAATGCATATAACTTACTTTATCTTTGGAAGATACTTTAGAAATATCTATATCCTCAGGTGGAAGAAGAAGAGAAAATGAAGCTACAGATGCATCAGATGCAGACGAAGATAATGACCTAATAGAAATACACAACAAGTTAAAATTAACAGAAACACATAACAAGCTAAAATTAACAACACTTATTTGGTTATATGCAGTCATATTTTCTTGGTGACATTTTTATAAAAAACAGACGATAATCAAAATTTTTTTTTTCTTCTTCTTCTTTAAGATGCCACTCGAGTCTCTCTAAAAGACTCGGGTGATAATGTTAAGTCCAAGGAGGCACAATTTTCAAATATCTCACTCAAATTTTAGAATTTTTGCAAATTATAGGATATTTTTTTTTTTTTTTTTTTTAATAAGTAGCTAAGGATGATCTACAACCAGGCTAATTTTCACGTTTACAATTTCAGAACCAATTCTGAAAGAAAAAAAAAAAAAAAAAAAAAAAAAAAAAATTGAAAAGGGTTAAAACTAGCATGGTTGTAGATCATGTTCAGCTACCCTATGCAAAAAAATTCATATAAAAGTATTAAAATTTGGACAAGATATTTGAAAATAATGTCTATAGACATAACATTATCTGGGTCTTTTTAAGTGACTAGTGTGGGCTCTTAAGCTAAATTCTTTGCAATAATAATTGCAATGGTAAATAATGAACTAGACAATTGACTTATATGTGCAACTAATAAAATGGATTTTTTTCTAAATAAAGACTATTTTTCTACAAAATATTTTAATAAAAAGATTTAGCTTTTTGGAATTAAAAATTCACACGAGCTTCATTCCTTTTCATACATAATTTGATAATTGTATTTTATTGATTATTAGCAACAGTTGAGAAAATGTTCATACAGAGTTGCCATTCTATGCAACATATAATATTTTTTAATAATAAAAAGGTACTTCTCAACAATTTCACATTTTATTTGTAATACTGATTCTAAGTAAAAATCCAAGATATATTTCTATAGCATGTGCAAGAAAACAATATCTATTAATAAAATATAAAAATAGCCATATCACTTTTATTCCTGACCCGATATATTAAAAAATATTGTGTTACAGAGAGTGACAAATCTATTTATGTAATAGAAAATTAACTAAAATATATAGTAAATTACAACATTCAAATTAAGTTAAAAATAACTATTTTGTCACAAAGAAAAAAAAAAAAAAAATTCATGAAAATATGACTGGAGATAACTTTTCAAAGTTACAAATAAGGAGAGAAATAAATGAAACTTACCAAGCATTTACTTTTGTATCATCAACTGCAGCAGAGAGAAAATATAAAGATTTCATTGAATCCACATTTACAGGTAATAATTTTATTATTTCAGTCGTATGACCTGAGAATTTCTAAATTAAAAATGATAAAACATAAGAATGCTGATTAAATAAATAACTTAATGCTTAGATATTTATCTATAAAATACATCTATATAGCTTTTGTAGCATTTGATTCTGCTGAGTACAAAATAAAGGGAGATTCATAAATAAAACAGTAGTTAGGCCAGGTTGCATTGTTATAGAACAGACCATATTATCTTATACAGTAGACTCCCTCAAATCCATACCAGTTTGGGACCAGAGGTTTTGCAGATTTCTAGTCATTGCTTTGTTTATATTTTTTAAACAGTAATTTGAATGTAATTAATAATGCAATCGCAACTATAATGAATACTTACAATAGTATAAAATATTAAAATAATTCAAATTCAGATAATTTTTAATATGATTAAATATTTAAAAAAATGAACGTCAAGTTAATTATCAATAATGTATGATTAAATACCCATTATAAAGATGAAATGTATTTTTCCTAAATTATTCAGTGCAACTTGCCTAATAAAAGTACATTACTCATTCACATCAAAATCATAAAATAAGGAAATTTTATTTCAAGTTTAGCCAGACTTAATAAACCAAAAAAAGTTTTATACATAAATATATTTGGTAAAAAGATTGCGATTATCAATACTGATCAGCAATATCTTGAATATTTTCAGAAATAAATTTATTCTTCCTTCATAAAAAAACATGAATTCAGTAATATTTTTAAAAAAATTACAAATTAAAATATATATGGGATTGATATAAAGTTTAAAAAGTCAGATTTTGGCCCTATATCTGAACTGAAATCTTCATTGTTTACATCTGTAAATTATGTGTGGATTTTAGGGTTGCAGATTTGAGGGAATCTACTGTATTGTTTTTGTCATGCAGTTTATTGAAACTGTGTTGCTTATTATGAATCACCCTATGCAATGCTATCCCACTGACAACAATACATTATTATGAACAAGTAATACAATAATTGACATTGTTATGTTGATTATTTTGGGTCTAAAATAATTTAAAATTATATAAAAATAATAATAATAATATTTTATTTAAATAATTTAGTTTTGCTTGCTAATAGGATATATCTCTTTTTATCAAATAATTTACAAATTACTCCATATAATATCTGGTAAATATATTTAATGTTTAATATTTTAATATTTTTGAGGGGGTTTTGCTGTGTTGGCAAGGCGCCGGCCGATACATCGATATATTCCTCAAAAGATATTTAAAATATATGTGAAATTCTGATTTAAAATAATATTTAAAAAAAAAAAAAAATGTTTGTTTTGGAAGTTTTTTGTAATGTGTATTTTGAAAATATACAAAGATATTTCATATTTCAATATTTTGAGACGCACGTGGTCTGGACACCGAATAATGCATTCATACACGGCAGGTGTCCGATATTTTGAAGGACAATTTGGTTTTCTTTGCATAAAAAAATTTTTGATAACAAAGAAAAATTGTAAACGGCAATGCCGTTCTTTTGTTTAAATAAATGAGAAATTTTGTTGAACCACCCAAATATCTAACATACATGTTGGACATCAAGTGGATTATTTTGCCTATGCGATGGAAATGAAGTGATGCGGCACGTAGATAAAAAGGGAGACAGACGAAGATCGAGAGGCTTTGGAGAGTTCAGGAATGACTGGAAAACGAGCGACTTCAGTGCGAAACGGCGACGAGGAGGGAGAATTCATCAATCGTTACGGGAAGGAGCGAACGGAGGTCTGGAATTCGGCGAGCGTCGAGGAGAAGGTGTGCTGCCTGAACGAAAGTTACTACTAAGAGGATGTCGGATTCTAGAGAGATTCACCATTATCTTCCTAATGCGATTGTCCATTTTTTCAAGGTTTTGATTGTGATACTATAATGTAATTAAGGTACCATTATTTTTATTCTTCCCCGGGGTCGTAATGCATATGCATATTATTAGCACATGTTAAATACTAGTATTATTTTTGTATTTTCTTAATGTTAATTTAATTCTCATTTAAAATTTAAATAAAATGTAAGTTATCTTTTCCCACAGCAGTTTATTTTCTTTTAGAATGATTCTTGAATATGCAAACGAGGTTATTTAATAATTACTATACGATCCGACTTTTGATAAGATAACTGAAGATTTATTTAAATTTAGTTTATAATTATGTTGAAGTTCGGTAGAATCTATTTTATTCTACCACGTGTTTGTGTGTACCCATCTTAACTTGGGGATTGACACAACAACATTTATGGTAATGAAAAGAAGATTAGATTTTAAACATCCTAAATAATATGGTACTTTATTGATTAGAATGAAAATATAACTTAAAACAGTTATAAGTACATTCAACTAAGTGTAGTTATTCACATACAGACACATACCAACAATGGATAATTTATATTTCATTTATGCAATATGCATTGAGTAAAATTATAAAAAACAGTCATTGATCAAACAGTGAAATAGTTACATAATTTCAGATATTTTGAATAATTTTAATGAAAGGTATCTCTTACATTTAAATTCATGATTCATTTCAAACCATTAACTATCTGAAAATAATGACGGTCATTAATTACCGATTTACACTGTTAAGCTCTGTAAATTTTTATGGGAATAGAGATTGCTTAAAAAAGTATAAAACATCTGAAATGATATTGCAAAACAATTAAAAATATTAAACATTTAAAATCCGATACTACAAAATTTACAAATAACAGTCATTGATCAAGCAGCAAAATAGTTACATAATTTCAGATATCTTGAATAATTTTAATGAAAGGCATCTCTTACATTTAAATTTACGATTCATTTCAAACCATTAACTATCTGAAAATAATGACGGTCATTAATTACTGATTTACACTGTTATACTCTAAGTTTTTATAGGAATAGAGATTGTTTAAAAAGTATAAAACATCTGAAATGATATTGCAGAACAATTAAAAATATTAAACATTTAAAATCCAATAGTTCAAAAAGAAAAATACATCTATTTGATCCTTAAATTAAAGACCTCATTTATAAAAAAGTCAGAAATTTCACAAACAAAAATTTGTTATACAAACAGGGTTGTTATGATTTTGCCCAGCCCAAAAAACCCGGGCAGGTTTTTTCTGAAAAAACCCAGGAAAAAACCCAAGTGGGTTTTTTCAAATTTTCAACTTTAAATTACATATATAATGTATTTATATTACATATATAATATATTGTAATATATTTCTTAATATCAGTACAATACTCATAAAGTTTATAACCATCACCCCCTCCCCCCACCCCAAAGAAAAGAAATAATTGTTAGTTAATCTGTGTGGCATGTATAAGTAACAAAAAAAATTTTTCCCATTAAAAAAATACTTTGATGTGTAATCCGTTCTATGTTATACAATAGAAACTCATAACAAAATACCATGTATGCTTAGAATCCTAATTTAATTATGTAGACATGTAGAATTACTTGGTTTATTCTATTATTTAGTAATAATAAAAAATACTTTATAAATTATTACTAATAATCAATTTATCTATCATAATTTTGATTACTGTCATTGATTTATATATATTTATAATAATCAATTAGCTACTTTAAATTTAGTAATAAGTACTTTTTTTTTCAAGCATTCTGAACCACCTCCAATAACCCCCAAAACCCTGAAAAAACCCCAAAAAACCCTGAAAAAACACAGTGGGTTCGGTTTTTTCTGAAAAAACTTGGGTATTTAACAACCCTGTATACAAGTAGTTTAATAAAATCATTCTTACTCTCTATATTATAAAGGACAAATCGTCTCCTGAGAATAATAAGGTTCTATCTGTGTTTTTGAAAAAATTGGCTTACCGATAAAGAAAAGTTCTATTTGTATCTATGAAGGCATTTTTGCATCAAAATGATCTTATATATAATTTACATATGGTATAACGATTATAATATATGACATTTTAATCCAGAAATGTCTTGTCTTCATAGATACAAATAGAACATTTCTATATCGGTAAGTCATTTTTTCAAAAACACAGATAAAAGCTTATTATACTAAGGTGACGAAATGTGTCTGTCTATAACTTTTATGTCATTATGCGAACGGCAACATTTCACAATAGTTTCTTTTTTTCAATATTTGTTACTGCATTTTTTTAATTTCTAAACATTACACATTTGTAATTTTGACATCTATGCATAATGAACAGACATGAGATTGCAAAAAAGTTTTTCCTGACACTTAATATCACAGTTAAATCAAGTGCCTGTCTCATCATTAAAAAGCATTCCAAGAAAATGTGACCCAAGTGCTCAATATATATATAAATAGTAAATGTATTTTATGAAAAGATAAAAATAATATAGAAAAGGAATATTTACTCTCAAAACTGTCTTTTTAGAAATATCCCACCACAAGATTACTACACTAGCAGAAAGTAAATTTTCATCATCAATTACACAGATTGAAGAAACAGGATTTTCACCAGCTTTCCACTTCCTACACAAACAAATAAAAAAAAAATGCCATTAAGTATTTTATTTTCTTTCTGACACTCACAAAAATTCCACATGATCAATACATGTGAATGAAAAAAGAAAAAATTGCTTTTCTTTCTTATGACAACAACAAAGATTTAAGAGAATACAATTTAAAATACAGAAATTTGAACTGAAAAATGCCTGCTTTAAAAATATTAGGATTACACTGTAAATTTTAAACAATATACTATAAGAATTGCATTGCATTTGTAACCAATATTATATTTATATGTGTTACTAGGGGAATCTGCCCCCTGCAAACTATGCCCGCCAACCCCCGTTCTGAGTTTAAAATCATAGTAATTTATCTTTTCTTAAAGGAAATAACTAAATAATAATAATAATAATAATAATACCAAATTACAGAAAATGACATGAACAACAATAATTTTTTGTAGTCGTGTTACCCTTAAGTTTTGAATGGAGCATTTTTCGATTACCAAGGTATCATCCACTGCTGTCGCGACAGCTGACGGTTGCTTTGGAAATTGATAACTAAAATCTGCTACACATTTGAAAATCTGCTAAAAAGAATGGTTGTGTTTATTTTTTACTCAGGGCTTAGATAGATGCGGTCTGATCTCCCCATGTAAAGGTTAAAATATCACTGGCAATCAGTCATTTATAACGACACTATAGACAATATTCTGTTTAATTCAAGGAGTAAAAAATTCCATAGCAGGATTGGTTGGTAATAGTATTTAAAACCTCGAAATGTACCCAGGGATGGGAACTGCAAAAAAGCAAAAAGACTGAAAATATGCGTGAACGAAAAATTGCACCATATTGTATTCACAGGCGCAAATGAAAAATTGCACCACAAGTAAGGGGTTACTTTTTGTTTAATGAATAGGTGTTATCAGAAGTTACATTCACTTTGAAAGATTTGAAACAATAAAAAAAAAAGATTGTGAAGCAGGAAAATCTGTTTTTGGAGCAGCAAAAAGAATAATCTGTGAAGCCGGAAAGTTAGTTTTTGGAACAGAAAAATTCTATCCACCAGGTATTAACTTTCTTTTCTCGCCCCTTTGACAAAAATTGCGTTTTAAAGCGATTTTTCAACAAAATTTGCCGTTTTTTCGCGATCTTTTGGCGAAATTTGCCGTTTTTTCGAGATTTTTTGACGAAATGTGTCGGTTTTTCGCGATCTTTTGACAAAATGTGCCGGTTTTTCGCGATATTTTGACAAAAGTTGCCGTTTTATCACGATTTTTTGATGAAAATTGTAGTTATTCGCGAATCTTTTGACAAAATTTGCCATTTTATCGCGATTTTTGGTCGAAATTTGTCGTTTTTTCGCGATTTTTTGAGGAAATCTGCCTTTTTTCGGGATTTTGTAACAAAATTAGCCATTTTTTGGCGAATCTTTTGACGAAATTTGCGGGAAATTATTCGTTATTTCACTATTTTTTAGTGAAATTACCTTTTTTTGCAATTCGTTGAGGTAATGCACCGTTTTTTCACGATCTTTTGACGAAATATTCTGTTTTTTTGCAATCTTTTAAAGAAAATTACCTTTTTTTTAAATAAAATTTACCGTTCTTCGTGAATGTTTCGACAAAATTTTCTGTTTTATCACGATTTTTAGACAAAACTTGTCATTTTTTCATGAATTTTTGAACGAAATTTGCCGGAAATTATTCGTTATTTCGCGATTTTTTAACGAAATTTGCCTTTTTTTGCGATTCTTTGACGAAAATTACGCATCCCACGGGACGCGTAAGCCCCATTTTTTAGCTTCCCGTCGCCGATTTTTTGTGTATTTTATGCGCTATAGCGCGTCCGCAGTATCCCTGTTACATATTTCTGAAATCCGCGGAAAAAGTGGAATTTTTGTGGTGAAAAATCTGAAACTTATCAAAATAACAAAAAAGCGGAAATCCGCGGAATTTCTTAAAATAACAGAAAAGCGGAAATCCGCCAAAAAGCAGAAAATTCCCATCTCTGTGTACCGCGTCTTGAAATTTTATGCTTTTATATTATGTTTTGATCGACTTTTAGACATTAGCAGTAACAGGTTTTAATTATTTTCTCTATTTTAATGCATCATCGTGCATATATGCATTTTATTTTTAAATTTTAAATTGTTTATTTTATTTATTAAGCTTTTTACAAATTTCCTAAGAAGTATCGAATAGTAATTTGTACAGAAAAATTTGAAAATGTTTGGCGCAGGTAATCTGCATTTACAATGCCTGCAATGCAGGCATATATTCATTTACGATGCATACGTGCCTTATCTGTTTCCTGAAATATATTGAAACAAATTTGTTAGCCGTGATACTTTTATACCATGTCATTCTTAATGCGACGTCAAATGAATATTGTCCATAAATAAATCTTTTTAAATGCCTATTTTAAATTTATGGTTTAATTTTTACCTCAAGTTTGATTTGCGTGAAATAATTTTATTACTTTTAAGTTTTTTTTTCTCCTTCAGATTTACATACAAATAACAATTCAATCATGTTATTGAAATATTAATTTGTTTTAGATTTTAATAGCATTGCTGCAAAAGTTCAGGAAAAAAAAAAAAGAGCAGATGATGCCATTTCTGCATTACTGATGTTGTTTTCTTATTAAAATTGAAAAAAAAAAAAAACCAATAATTTTTTTTTTTTTTTTTTTTTTTTACAGTTGATTATAATTTTATACAGACGATTATAATTTCATATATTCTTTTCAGATATCAGAACAGGTCCAAAGGAAATTTAATAACTTTTAAAATTTCTAACATATATAATATATTAGAAAATATTTAAAAAGTAAGATTATTAAAAGATTAACCTGTTTCAAATTTAAATTACATTTCTCTTATAAATTAAAAAAATAAAATAAAATATTGCTGTTGATGTCATCTTTGCATTATTATTCATATTTTTTTTTTTTTTTTTTTTTTTTAAACCTGAAAAGTTAACCAAGCAGGAAATTTTATTCTCCTTACATTCAGTTGAGTTATGCTAAAAGAAATCACCATTTTCCAATTATGATGTCACACGATTGAAGTTACCGCACACATACGATTAAAGAAAATTTCGCGTACATTTAAAAGAATATCAGTAGTTTAGTATTCATGTCCAGCTAATAACTCCCAATAAAAAAAATGGACCCTGTTCTTCCTTTTGGTTCAAAGCTATAAAAATCGTCATTTTACCAATTGTAACGTCTCAGAAATGCTATTCATTATTATTTCTACATTCGTTCCACATATCTACTTTTATAAATTCATTTCATCAGAATATTACTTTTCGCCAAATGCAAAAACGAATATGATACAAAAGAGTAATTTCATGTGACGTCACAATTTGCCGCAAATTGTTTTGTATCTTGCGCTAATATGGGTGTAATTAAAAAAAAAAAATATATATATATATATATATAAGTAATAATCTCTATTAGCTTCTCGTTTTCTTTTTCCTTAGTTTTTACATAAAAACATCATTTGGAAGATGACTCATATATTTCCAGTAAAAGAATTAAATACTTAGAAAATTGTATATTTTCTCTTTAAACCATTTCAGGTTTATGCACAATTGTCAACTAAAAAAGAAAAACCATAAAAAAAGCTAAGGTGGAATTATTATTTTTATGCATAGAGTAAAAAGAAAGAAAAGAGATGAGATGAAGCGTGGTGGCTGGTATGATGTTAAAAAAGTAATAATAAAATTCGCTACATTCGACTCAAACATGTGTTTTCGCAAGAAGAAAACTTTTAATGATACTATTTTTAATTCTGATACAATGAAATGTTACTTTAGAATGCCTAAATATAAGCAGACCATTTTCATTTAGAAAAAAAATGTACGGTTGATGTCAGAGAATTTGATCCCCGTTTTGCTTGAGCCGAATGAGGGCATTTAAATCTGAGTGATTATGTGCAACATATTGCAAACCATTTTTACGGCATACTGCATCTCACTCTATCTCTTTCCTTCATGATTTTTAAGTCAATGGAATTTATTTCAAGATGAAAATGATAGACGATTTTTTGTTTTCTGATGTAAATTGATACCTAGAGATTGAATAAGTAAAAATAAGATTTTGATTTGTCAGACATTTTTGAAAAAAAATAATTTAGTCAATAGTATTTTCACTATTGATTGAAATAAAAGTTATTTTTGATTAGAATTAAAAAAGGACAGAAAAAAAAAAAAAAGAAATCTTATAATCCCTGGCATATTCCATTTTCTACCATTTTTCACAGAAATGGGATAATTTGGTTGCCACCATCAGGGTTCGTGATTTTTTTGATTTTTTTAATAAAAATCAAAACAATCGGATTTTTTTTATTTAAATCAGATTTTTTTGATTTTTTTAAAAACTGCCACACATTATTATTATTTTATGATTTTTTGATTAATTTAAATAATATAAAGTTTACATACATAGACATGCATATTATAAGTATTATCTATTACTAATATTACACAATTTACATAAATGATTCATACTATTTCAAGGTAAAATTTTAGGCTATGAAAAAAATCTTGATTACACAAAATGCATGAAAAACTACAAATTAGAAGTCAAAAATAAGTGTTGACTGAGAAAAATGAGTTCAATTGCTGCCATTAAAATACTTAAGGCCAGAGGACACAAATTGAAATGTCATCACTAATTGACTGACTTCTCAGTAGTGTTGGAATTTACACAGGAAAAATTTGAATAGCAATTTTATTTTACTTGTGGAATATTTATCATCTTATAAAACAATAACTATTTAAACTCACTAATAAGAACTTGGAATCCCTAAATAAAAATTCAGCCAGAGAAGAAATGCTACAGTGTTGCCGCATCTGGATATTTTTTTATTGGGGGATTCCAAATTCTCATCCGAATGTTTAAGAAGTAATTAATCATAAGCAGGGGTGGGAAATTTTTCCAAATTCTTAACAGCCAAGGATTTATTTCACCAGCCCGCAAGATGCAACACACACGCAGTTGAAAAAAGTTGTGACAAAATCGCATGCGATTACAGACAAAATTACTACAATGCATTTTCATAATTCTTTTTCTATAATATTAAGAAATATATATAACAGAGATAAGATTAATATTAGATAGAACTTAGTACCATATTTACACTGTAATAATTTGGAAAGCTAAAATATCTAGATTAAAAGAGTGTTTCTGATAATGTGCCTATTGCCTACAGTTTTCCAAAAACTAAAAATGCACTCGCCCTGTGAGAAAATCCACTCGCCACTGGCGAACAAAATGATGTATTTCCACACCCCTGATCATAAGTTAATCAGTATGTTCAGTGTTTTATACGATGATTGATATTCCACAAATAAAATAAAAGTAAATTGTTATTCAAAATTTTCTAGTGTGAATTCCAACATAAGTGAGAAGTAAATCAACTAGTGAATACCTCACAATTTGTGTCCTCTGGCCTTGAGCATTTCGATGGCAGTGGTTTAACAGTTTTATCTGTTGATTTCTAATTTCTGAAAGTATCAAAAAGAAGGCAAAAAACATTTGTTCGATTGAAGCAGATAAATCTATTGTAGTAAAAAGCTAGTTGATCATTAATTCTATTTTTAGTATGAGCTTTTTTGATAACTGTAACAAAAATATCTTCCGCCATTCTAAATTGCTGAGATCAATTATATTAAATTAAATAAATAAATTAATTGCTGATTCAGATTTTGCTCAAATCCTTATATAGCAGGCTTCACCAAAATACAGCACATAAAGTCATACAATTTTATTTTACCTCAACTTGCAAAAGTTTTTCTAAATACTAATGAGTAAATATTCAAATATTTAATATATTTCTGCTTAGATTTCTTTACCGTTGCAAGATTATTTTATAATTTGATTCAAATGAAATTTGAAAGCATTTTTTTTTCTAAACTTTACATTTGTTTTACTTTTTTACTAAGCTTAAGCTTTATCTTTCTGAAAGTTGTTTGATTATATATGGTATATAAAACTAAATTATATTAAAGCATATTATGTTTGTTTCATCTGAAATTTATTAAAAACTAACTTAAAAGAAAAACTGATTTAAATCAATGATTTTTTTAAAAAAATCAGTTGATTTAAATCGTGATTTAAATCATGATTAAAATCAAGCCGATTTAAATCAACGAACCCTGGCCACCATTAGAGAAATTTAATTCAAATTAGAAAAAAATAATATCTCGAAAACTAATTCAAATTTTAATATTAGTTTTGAGATTTATATTAATTTTACAGCATAATATTCAATATTTTTGGAGAAATCACCATAAAACAAAATCAATCCTTTCATAACGATTTTATATATATGGGGTAGATAGAGAAAAAAAATGTGTTTAATTCTATGAAACTTGTTACAAAGTAAATTTAAATTCTTATTACCGAGTAGAAAACTATTTTTACATATTCTTTATCCAATATTAATTTTGAGATTGACAAATTATTTTATTACTAAGAAACTAATTTTGAATTATTCTGATAATAACAGGCCTCTATAAACATTCTACATTAAAATGGTATTATATGAATCTTTTATATATTAATTAAGATTGATAAGAAATATTTATTTTTTTTGCAATGCAAAGCTGATAAAATGCATAAAAAAGCACATGATTGTAACAGAAAGTATTTTTGTTCACATTAAATCCCGATACAAAAATTATATATAACAAAATGCTATGCAGTACAAAATATTTCACAGAAATAAATTCAGTTGAGCTTATACCTCCCCCCCCCCCTCTTGTTACCATACCTCTTATAAATAAAAATAGTGAAAAATGTATTTCAAAATATTTAAAGGCCTTAATATGACTTATTTTAACATAATCAAACTGATTGGTAAAGAATCAATTCGAGCGATAGCTTTAATATGCTTTTACAAATATTTTATGAGCAGAATCAGATATTAAACACAATTTTTAATGAATCGTTCAAAGAGTTGCTTATTTGTTTCTAGATTTGGTATTTTGTATTTATGAATGGCAACATTAGTTTATTTTGGTAATCTGATGTTGTTCACTATTTTTTTTATAATTTATAATTTAAAACATAATTTTATATGTTTTGAAAGATTTAGAGAAAATGAAGAAAAAAATGTGATACAATGTGGGATAAATTAAGGTAGTTGCTTGACTGATAATAAGACATTGAAAGCTTAAGCCCAACAAGGCCGTGATGTTTTCTTTTTTTTTTTTTTTTCTTTCGAGGATGGGCGCGACCTAGTATCATCAGCTTAGCATATTATATAAACAGATATTTAAAAAAAAATAACTAGTTATGTGTGAAGAAAACTGGTAGCTATGTTAATTTTTTTTTACAAATCAGTTCAAACTGGTCAAATGCATCCCATCATGGATACATAAAGATCAGCTGCAAGGCACTTTTGTTAATGCATTTGAAATAAAATAAAATTCAATCAGTACAACTGATATGTTTAGAGCCTTATTTCTGCAACTCTTAGAAGGAATTTGCGATTTTTACAATCCTTTGACAAATTTGCATATTATCTACATATATTGTGACCCTTTGAAGAAATTAATGTTATTTTTTCAAAACTTTGACGAAACTTGAGGGTCCCACCCCCCCTCCCAACAATACTTTGACAAAATTCACTTTTTTTTCAATGATCCTTTGATGAAATTCAAGTTACATCTTCATTCTGAAATACGGGTCTTTTCTGCAACTTTTTGATGAAATTATCAATTTTTTATAAGAATGATTGTTGAAATAAGTGTTGTCTATTTATCAAAATTCACGATATTTTTTTATGTCCAAATTTTATATGGATGATAATTTTTTTAAAATTTTTGATATTGAATGCCTTAAATTTTCGAAAAATTCAGAACAGAATTGCTCCTGGAAATTCATGAATTTTTTTTTTTTTTTTCTTGTGATTGATAAAATTTACATAAAAAAGATTAATGAAGAAGTTTGGTATTTTAAAATTCAAGGACTATTATTACATTTTTGGTAAATTTCCAGAAGTTTTTAATCCTTGAAAATGAATACCATTTTTCTATAAAGTATTATAATTACATTTTTAAAAAAATTTCCAGCATTTTTCATTTTTTGAAAATTAATACTATTTTTTCCAGCACTTCTTCTATTTTTTCCAAAGCATATGAGCCATGTATATGTATGGCATGAGCCATGATTTTCCAGCAATTTTAAATTGATATTTAAAACTGCCAGAAAATGATTTGAAAAAAAAAAAAAAAATGCATATAATTAAATAATTTTTAGTCCATTTTGGCAAAAGTACAAAAAAGTTTTATGTGAGGTATTAGAAAAAATATAAATATGTGAATGTTTAAATCCTTCAAAATCTTTGTCACCGAACAGTATAAAATCTGAAACATATACAGATAATTAAAATACATATATATAATATACATATGAAACTTGAAAAATATAGTTTAAGATAATTTTCTTTTTGAATTTTTAACAAATAACAATAGATAAATAAAAAAAAAAAAAAAAAAAAAAAAAAAATACTAACGATATTTGTTTTCCAGTTGAAAAGTCCCATATTGCTATATGCTGATCATTTGAGCAGGTGAAAAGAGAATTATTTTTTCTATAAAGGCACATGTCATTTATGGCACCATGATGACGGCCAGTCTAACAAAAATAATAAAAAGATCTTTAGTATAATTTCAATTTATATCTAGTTAAAACTAACTAGCATAATACAATTCACATGAACATAAAAATACATGGTACTCACCAAATGTAAAAATAGATTCTCAGTACTTAAGTTATAAATAAGAACATCTCCTTTAAAAGTGCCTGCAGCTAATAAAGTATCTTTAGAAATATAATCAGAACACAACTTTGGTTTCTTTTTATTATTCTGAAATAAAAAATACAAGTTAACAGAAAATATTTCAAGATCAATCTCAACTATCTAAAAAAAAAAAAAAAGTAAAGATTCTTTTATAAGTTAAAGAATTTGATAATTGAATCAATTTTTTTTCAGTCTTCCTTTAACTAGCATTCACTAACAAACAAACACTTTGCAAAACGGGCAAAGTGTTAGTCACTAAAGCAGAAAGAGGAAAAATATTAAAGAAAGAAAAAAAAGGAACTAGTTCTATAGAAAAGCGCATTGCTTTCAACATAAATTGATTTGTGTTTTACAATTAGGATTGGCAAGTCTTTGACAGTGTGATGGTTTTTTCAGTCATGTCAAAAATTCCCTTTTGAAGTATTCTTGACAATAAGTGTCAAAAACCTCAAATTAAGTCCAAAACAGTTTTAAATTGGGTCATTCCACGTGAAATCAACCAATTTAAAGAAAACTTGTTGCATCATAGTCACAGATTTTTTTTTAATTTTTATCATAAACAGATATAGTAGTAAAATCCTCAAATCTGAAATTTAAAAGTAATTTTCACAATATTGGCTGAGATATAGTCATTTGAAAACTGACCATTTTTACGAAATGGCGGCCATCTTGGAATTGTATCAGTGTCTAAATATGGCCATAACTTGACAACTAATGGCTCAAATTTTATGTATCTGGTACCAATTGTTAGCTATTTGTACAAAGAATGCATATTTTACATAAAAACAATAATAAATTTTCATTTCTTTACATTTTATTATGTGCAAAGTGAAAATTTCACTCCAAAAAAGGGCAGATTGTAATGGCTCATAAAAAAAATGAATCATCATAAATTTTTCTGAAACTTGGTAAAAACATTGCTCCATCTGTGTGCTTTAAATTTTAAAAAAATTGGAAAGGTAAAATTTGTTGTTTTAAAATAAATGGTTTTTTACACATAAGGTATCATTAACCAAATGATTATCATTTTAGAATCTGTAAGCATTCCTGATTAAAAAAATACCGGTTAAAATAAAAAAGACAATTGAAAAAATTTTACACTGAAAAAGATAAGAAAATAATTAAGGAATATAATGTATAATTATAAAATACCAAAAATGCAATGCATACATATGGTGATTTACTTCACATATAGGGGCGAGTGGGGTGGAATGAAACAGTAGGTTTTCTCTTTATGTATCATTCTAAATATTTCATCAATCACATATTAGATAAAGTAATAGCACTGCAATCTTTAGTTGAAAAAAGTAGCTAATTTACATAAGCTTGCAATTATATAAAGAAAAAGATTATTTCAAGTCTTCAGCGTCCATTTAAAAATGGTATATTAAATGCATTTGATCTCTATAATTTTGCAAAAGAGTCTGTGAAAAGAATTGAAAGTTTTTTTGTAACAAAATCTGAAATTCAAACCGCAAACAGTCAATTAGCAGATAGGTATGCAAAAGCAGATACAATCATAGAAACAAGACTGAATCACTGCTTTGTACCAATCAATGATTGCCAAATGCTGGTTTCCAGGGTTTCAGACAGTTCATCAACAAAATTTATTGCTTCTTTGGGAATCAATGAAACTGTCAGACCATTGACATTTAAAAGTGAACAATATGTTGCATGTGTATATGGGCTAAATTGGTGGATTGGGAAAATTTTAGATTACTGTGAAGAACTTACCGACTATAAAATTATGTTTATGCATCCTCATGGCGCTAATGCTTCATATTCATGGCCAAAATCCTCAGATGTTTGTTGGATTCTGCATGAACAAATAATAAAAGAAGTGTCTATTCCTGTAACTGCTACAGGAAGAACATATACTGTTGCACCAGAGGAAACTGGAACAATTCAAGCATTATTTTTAAACTTTAAAACTGATTAAATCCTTTTTATCTTAAATCTGAAGAAAAAACTATTATAATATAAAGTTATATGCATGTAAGTAAGTATTTTGTTCTTATTTTGTCTAGATTTGTTCCATGTGTAAGTTTAAACTTTGTCTTATTTCTCATCATATTCAATGTTTTGCCTGGATTTGTATTATATTATTGTTATTATTTATTTATTTTGTCTCATCGTATCTAGATTTTTGTTCATATAAATTTTAACTCAGTGTGAACAAAAAATAACAAATGTCAACTCAATTAACTCATTTATGTATATTTATTTTATTTAAATTACACAATTGAATAATTCAACTCTGTAATTTACAGCTAGTATTTTCTTCAACATTTCTGGAGAAAATATTATGTGCCTTTTTTTTTTCATGTATTCATAGTAAGGTATTTAAAATATTTATGTAAATATGTTTTGAGAATTATATTATCATATTTTGAATGAAATGAAATAAAAAGTACTGTAAAAATGAATATTTAGTGTAAATAACTGCAAATTGATATTTCTTTATTGAATTATATGATATACACACAATACTTTAATTAGATGCTAGAAAATTTCATTTTAACCAATATTTCTTAAATTAAGAATACTTATAGATTTTAAAATAATCATTATTTGGTCAATGACACCTTATGTGTAGAAAACCATTTATTTTAAAACAACAAATTTTACCTCTCTAATTTTACAGTATAATGTTCCATATATAAACTGTTATATCTATGCATAATCAAACCATTATACAGAAAGCGTAGAAAGTATCTGAACTAAATTTACTTTTGATTTTTGAAATAATCTTTTTCTTTATATAATTGCAAGCTTATGTAAATCAGTTCCTTTTTTCAACTGAAAATTGGGGTACCATTACTTCACCTAATGTGTGATTGATGAAATATTTAAAATGATACATAAAGAGAAAAACCTACTGTTTCATTCCACCCTATATGTGAAGTAAATTATCATACATATATGCATTGCATTTATAGTTATTTTATAATTATACATTATAGTCCTTAATTATTTTCTTATCTTTTTCAGTGTAAAATTTTTTCAATTGTCTATTTTTTTTGGGGTGGGGGGGGGGAGGCTGGGGGCAGATTCCCACAAAATTAGTACAAATGTGGTTTTGAATATACTTTTGCATTAATTTAGATGTTAGAAAATTTTATTTTAACCATTATTTTTTGAATAAGGAATGATTACAGATTCTAAAATGATCATTATTTGGTTAATGACACCTTATATGTAAAAAACCATTTATTTTAAAACAACAAATTTTACCTTTCCAATTTTTTTTTAATTTAAAGCACACAGATGGAGCAATGTTTTTACCAAGTTTCAGAAAAATTCATGATGATTCATTTTTTTTATGAGCCCTTACAATCTGCCCTTTTTGGGGGTGAAATTTTCACTTTGCACACAATAAAAAGTAAAGAAATAAAAATATATTATTGTTTTGATGTGCAATATGCATTCTTTGTACAAATAGCTTCAAACTGGTACCAGATATATAAAATTTGAGCCATTAGGTGTCAAGTTATGGCCATATTTAGACACTGATACAATTCCAAGATGGCCGCCATTTTGTAAAAATGATCAGTTTTCAAATGGCTATATCTCAGCCAATATTGTGAAAATTACTTTTAAATTTCAGATTTGAGGGTTTCACTACTGTGTCTGTCTATGATAAAAATTAAAAAAACATATATGACTATGATGCAACACCCATTGGTTGAATTCATGTGGAATGACCCAATTACGGTTTACATTTTTTCATAAATTTTAAATTTTAGACAGTAGACACTTTGAGTAGACTTTTTGACAGTTTTAGACATTAAACTATTTAGACATCTTGCATAAAACTCAAAATATGTTTTTGGTTAACAACAATTTGCATAGAAAGTAAGGTGATTGTAAGTATAGAATAAAATATAAATTAATCAAATAAAATACCTTAACTTTAGAGTGCACAACCTTTTCAAGAGAATTCGATTTCAAGGAGATGATCTGAGACTTATAATCGGATAAAAAATATAGTTTCGGAGGGGATTGGGGGGAGGTATACCTTTAAATTAGCATACCCAGTCAAAATATCTAATTCAGTTGGTAAGATTATATCAGCAGTTTTTATGTTTGTAGCAGTTATAGCAAAGATTATTTCCAAGATGTAATAATACTCCTTGATTTTATTCAAGAGAGTAAATTTTGTTTTATTAAAAGTGCTAAGAAACAAACATAAGTGGTTGGTGCTGAAAAAAATGTGAAGTATATGAACGAAAAACAGAGAAGGAGCCGCTCAACAAGATTTTTCCGTACCTGATCAATGAAATACCCGATTTTTCGTGCCCTGATCACCGAGATTTGCAATTTTTCCACAGCTGATCGAAAATATTTCGTTTTTTTACCATACCGATCGACAAAATTTGTAATTTCTATGAAGCGAATCAAGAAAATTCACGATCTTCCCTCGAACGATCAAGAAAATTCACGATTCTTCAGAAATCGATCAAGGAAAAAAATCGCGATTTTTACAAAGCCGATCAACAAAATTCATGATTTTCACAAAGCCGATCGATGGATTTTTGTAATTTTATCGCACATGATAGACGAAATTTGCGATTTTTTTGCACATGATTGGCAAAATTCGCAATTTTTAAGAAGTCGATCGGCGAAATTCGGGATTTTTCAGAGCTGAGCAAAAAATTCGCGATTATTATGAAGCCAATCGAGAAATTTCACGATCTTTCTGCGCCTGATTAACAAAATTCGTGATTTTTACGAAGCCAATCGATGAAATTTCTGATTTTTACGAACCTAATCGAGAAAATTCACGAATTTATTTGAGCTTGATCGGCGAAATTTACATCTTTTCCTCATGTGAAGAACAAAATTCACGATATTCCCATGTTCGACAAACTAAATATCAGATTTTGTTAGGGAAAACTGACATAAGTCAATGTTTTCCCCAACTTAACACATTAACACTGATTAAAAAAAGTTTTAGCAGAGTGCGTTCTCAAAGTGCAGTGAAAAAGCTTTCCCAAAAAATGAGGATGTAAAACTTGACATATATTAAAAAGTCAAAAGAATAAAAGTTCTTGTAAAAATTATGTAAAGTATTCTTGCATAAATAAAAAGTCAATATTACTATGGCAGTTCATTTATTGTACTTGAAAAGGTAACATACTTGAATCACATTCGGAGTATATCATCAGAGTTCAAAAACATCGAAGATTTTACTTACAAGAGTTCATAGGAGCGGTGAAGTGGCGAGACCATTTAACTTTTAGAAACTTGAAAGACGAATACGACTAAATAAACTAAACACAGAATAAATATGAACTTAATATAACAAGCCGGCAAAAATACACAGCTTCCCGAAGACGACGTACCAGCTGGCATCTTCGTATCGTGACTAAAACACATTCAAAACAAGCGAAGCAACCGGAGAACGAAAAAGCATTTATACCTCCGCGTAAGAACGGCACGTGTCGACACACCCCCTTCCAGAAGGATCTGTCGCACGACAATTCGCGGGAGTGGATGACGTCCGCTAATGTATGCAAAGGTTACGTCATTACGATGCTATCGCCTCCTGGCGAAAAGATAGCGAATCGTGTCTTCGAGAAAAGAAAGTTAGTGACTGATGTTTAACTAAAGAACCGGGAAATGTAAATAAAGATAAAGTATAAGTCTAAAAGATATTTAACTAGACTGCAAATTAAAATAAAGGATCATCAATAAAACATCATATAATAGGATTAAATTAAGCAAAAGGTAAGTTTATTTTAACAATATATATAAAAATAAAGTTATATTGAATGTATGAAGACCGATAAAATTAAATATTTTATATGTTATTTTAACTGGAGAAATATATTAAATGAGGCATTGAGAATATGGAAAGCTTGTTAAATCCTAACAAGTGCCCCCCCCTCTCAATGTCTCGTTAAAGAACTGCCACAGAAAAATCCTTCTTTCTATAAAAAAATTCAACAAAATAAATTCAATTAAACAAGCTGACATTAGCCCTTAAGGCCAAAAACTTGCATGTCCAACGGGACTACTCATTACCAACTACAAAAAAAAAAAATTCAACAACTTTTCTTAAATTCTTAGACTTCAAAGACTTAACTCTACCGTTAACAATTAGAGACAAAAAAGCAAGACAATTTTTTTTTTTTTTTTGCCAACTTCACATCTCCTTTACAAATTCAAAAACTTCAAATATATAACAAATTAAAGTTTTAACAATAGGAAAATTCAACAATATAACAATTATAAATATAAATCACCATACGTACCATCTTACAATAACATTTCAATTTGAAATGCCATTTCACCAGCTTACAGAAATCCGGTCTCTTGACCACAAGAAAATTCATAATATAATTGAACAATTAAAAAAATTCCTTATTTTTACAATAACAAATTTTTCATCTCTCCATGTAGCATAAGAAATCTAATAATCTACTTGAAATTGATTGAACATCTGATTGAAAGAGACAAATACACTACGGTCCAATCTTTCATCCCCATACATCATCTAACATAACATAGGTCATTTTCTCAAACCGACATTCGCTCATTCATCCACATAGAAGATAATCAGATGCCTGTAATTAGAAACACTAATTAGTACAACAAATATAAATAATTAAATCAGTCCAATAATCCATAATAAACAGTCTCTGAAAAAAAAACCAGATATAAAAAGCAAACATAACAATAAATATTTCAGTACCAATTCTTAACTTAATCAAAAATTACAATAATTTCCAAATTTACCACATAGGAGAAACTCAACATTTCCTCAATCATTATAAAAAAAAAATACTTAACAATAAATTTATTATATTCATAGATTCAACTTTTAATTTATCAAAAAAATTATACATTATCCAATTATTTAAAATTAAATCTATAAAAATTTCTCTCAAACATTGACTAATAATCGGGACATAAGTGGCATTCTCACAACAAACTTAATAAAATAGGGACTTACAAAATAAAATTTTAACATGCCCGCAGTAGATCCTCCGGTAGCGGTTACCCCCCACACGAACTACCTCAGAAGTTCTCTGGCATTTACCTCCCTAGGGGTCACCCACCCGAAACGGAACTGTGGGCTGCTCGAACCCCCAAGAATAGAACGGTAGAAGGCACCATTTCTACCATCGGACGGGAAGTTAATTGATCAATAGTCAAAAAGAGAAAAATTTATACCAAAACAAGTGACCAAGAGATCCAAAAATGCTGGCAAAAACCTTTAAAAACCTTGCATAACAACTATGAAATAGCTATGTACACTCACCATAACATAGAGTTACAAAAATTTTTACACTATGAAAATATTAAACATTGGTACGCAGAATGACAAAAAATCAAAAAAAATTTCTTTACAAAAGTTTAATTACAAAAAAAAAAAAATTCATTTTTCAAAAACAATTTGAACAAATTTTAATAAATCATTCTTAGTTTGTGGTTTAGTAAAGACATCACTGAGGTTTGACTTGCTAGAGACATATTCTAGTTCAAAAGCATTATTATAAATTAAATCCCTAATGAAAAACAATTTAACATCTATATGACGTGATTTATAATTCTCAATAGGGATTTTACAAAATTTATAGCAGCTTGATTATCAGCATATAGTTTAGCCTTTAAACATAAGTTACGTATGATTTTTCTATCTCGGCACTCCATCATAATGCGATCAAACCAGACCAGGTTTTTCGAGGCCTCGGTCATGGCCACAAATTCTGCTTCCATAGTGGATAAACTGACACATTTCTCTTTAAACGTGCGCCAGTCCACTGGGGAACTGTCAACCATAACCATCTGCCCCCCTACCGATGTTCGATCGTCTTGATTCGCTGCAAAATCAGCGTCAGTATAAGCAATTAACTTTTCTGAATTACATTTTAAACGAAGACGGTAGTGTCGAGTAAATTTTAGGTAACCAAGTAACCGCAATAAACCATCCCAGTGATTAATTCCAGGATTAGCTTGAAACTGACTGAATATATTGACTGCATAACTGATGTCTGGCCGGGTTCTACTAGAAACAATCGATAAACAGCCCAGTAAACTTCTATATGGAAATTTAGCAGGGTTGCAAAAAAGCCGGCTAAAATTAAAAAAAGCCAGGCCGGTCGGCTTTTATTGATTTTAGCCGGCTTTTTTTGGCCAAAATTGGCCATAATTGGCTTTTATACAGTGAAGCATTTTAATGATAAGATACACATTTTTAAGTGTCTTTTAACTAATATTAATGATGTTTAATTTACTTTGAGTTAAATAATTTATTAAAATGAAAGATTGGGATTTTAATTATGATTCATTATGAGAAATTGGGATATAACTCAATTTTTCAATAATGAAGACATTAATACTAGAATAACACATTGATGGAGTTGCTAGTGGTTTATAGTCAGAATTGCAAATATGTCAGCTAAATTATAAAATGGCCATACCAAGTGATTTTTCTGATTTACATTGACCTTTAAAAATCTTACTCTTGTTTTTCCATTTTTACTGCTTTAAAAAATTAAAGAGGACTATAGTTACTTAGTTACATGTTATGTTATTACTTAGTTATTAAAATTTCTTATTTTATTCCCTATAAAGTTTGACCACAGATATTGAAAAACCAATAAAACCTGCTTTAACGTGGGTTTTTTAGAATGGGTTTTACCCATTAAAACCCACCCGGGTCTTTTTGGGCAGATGGGTTTTTTGCAACCCTGCTGTAAACATTTAAAATCATACATAAAATAAAAACACCATTTCTCACTATTGAAAATAGTATTTTGAATTATGTATATTTCATAACATATTATATTTCTCAATTTATTTCAGTATTCTCAATTAGCATATGCATGAATACAGTAGAAGATCTATATAATGCAAACCTAAAAACGCAAGGTTGTGCGTTATATAGAATTTTGCGTTATATGGATCACATATCACGCATCATCAAATTTACCTCATAAATATAGACAAATATGTCTGAAACACATGAAAATACATTAGAATTACCTTTATACTGCATTCCTTATCCAGATTATAAATTTTTCTATTATTGCGATCATTCAACATTTTGTTAAATATACGTTTTAAAAATGGTCCAGATACACCTGGACCCAATTTATTCATTATATTGCTCATTTTCAAAAACATTTATTGTAATAATAATTTTTTTTCCTTTAAAAGTTCTAAATTAAGGAGGTAAAATTGTACAAATGCATTAAATTTAGTTTTCAGACAGTAGCAGTTTTTTACAGTCTTAAAATTCAGATGCTCCTTCATGGCAAAATTCATTGTTTACTTCTGAAAGGTTGTGCGTTATATGGAGAATTGCGTTATATGGAATTGCGTTATAAAGATCTTCTACTGTATATTCATTCATGCAAGTGGGCATATAATGCACTTTTAAATAACAAAGACCTGTTCAAAATTTTAATTCAACAAATTTTATTAGAACTTTTTTTATTGTTGTTTAATTTTATGTTAATATGTGTTAAACTCTTCTCAAATACTGAATCCTTCCTAATTTCTCTTTCAACATTGTTCATTTTATGACTTAATCTTTACATATTGGCCTGTAAGAATGTTTCCATGAATGCTTTGATATGTTATATTTTGTCATAATTCAATTAAATATAATTCTTAAGAATGTGTAATATAAGTATAACTATGAAATATAGAAATTTAAAACACATTTTTTGAGTATATTTCCTTTTTTCCAAGATTTATATTTTTCAGACATAATGCCTTCACAGTTGGCTTCTAGCGGTTATAAAGACTTATTTATTTGAAAAATTAAATAGAAATTTATAACTTTTTTTGTAGCAACAGGGCTTGAATTTCAGGGCGGGATGGCGGGATTCGCGCCCAAAATTTTGAAATCCCGCCTAAAAGAATAACGTGGATAGGAGGCTCCCGTCCAAAAAATTTTGCATTTTGAAACTATGATCAACTCTCACGACCGTTTTGTGAATTTTATGATATTTTCGTGCGAGTAATCGACATATTTTGCGAGTTTTTTACAGCAAAAAATCATTGAAAATCACAATTTTTTCCGCGACTGATTGACAAATTTTGCAATTTTTTTCCTGCAATGATTTGACGAGTTTCATTGTATTTTCCGCGGCGAAATAGAGGTGATTCTGTTAGGAATTTCCACTCTCCCCCTCCCCCACACACAAAAAAAAAAAAAAAAAAAAAAAAAAAAAAAGAACGCATTCAATTCTAAAAATTATGAAACGGTGATGCCGCGGACGCGCTATTGCGCGTAAATTACTCAAAAGATCGAGATGACACACAAAAGAAACAGCTCTTACACGTTTCACAAGACGCATGATTTCGTAAAAGTTTGCTAAAAACGGCAAATATTGTTAAAAGATCGCGAAAAAACAACTAATTTCCGACAAATTTCATCAAAAGATTCACGAAAGAATGTCTAATTTCGTCACAGAATTCTGTAAAACGGCAGTTTTTGTCAAAAAAGTTGCTAAAAAACATCAAATTTCGTCCAAAAATCGCGGAAAACGACAAATTTCGACAAAAGATTCACTATAAATGACAAATTTCCCCAAAATTAGGGATGGGACGAATAGTGATTTGGCCGAATAGCCGAATACCGAATATTCGGCGGCCGAATACTAGCATTTTTTTTCAATAAAGAAAATAACTTTTGATTACATATAATTTAAAAAATAGGAGCTCATTAATCATTACTATTCTTAAATGTGCTTTAAAATGTATTTTTAAATTTGAAAAACTTATTTTAACACAAAAAATTAAGAAATTGCATTATATCCTTTCATCCTAATGTACATCAAATTCCTTTTCAGTAAGTCAGGAAGGTAAGATATTTCCATTAAAATATGAAAAATATACTTCATGTTTACAATCAAATGATACTTTTACCCTTTCTTGCATCCAAAATCAATAATATTCTTAATCTCTCTCTTTCAGAACTCAAAAGAAGATATTTTCTGAAATAACCTTTAATAAAGCAAATTTTATCATTGAGAATTTGTGTCCTCGATGATAAAAAAAATTTGTAAGAATGAGACTGTTCTGAAATAAGTTGCCGAGCTTTAAATTACAAATTATGTTAAAGCAAAATGTATGCTTAAGGTAGAATGCATATGTTAACAAAATCTTTGACATTTGAATCGTATTCAACTCCAATATTCTGCTTATTCAAGAAACATTTAAAAGATAAACAGAAATTGATAACAACATGAATGAAGGAAGATGTAAATTAAAAATATATACATAAATGTTACATGTTTAAGCAGTAATTATGCAAATAATTATTTTAAAGTGAAAAGTATAGAATAAAAAAAATATTTTGCTCAATATTTACAATTTGTACTTAAATATTTATAAAAACATGATCATGAAGCAAGTTGTGTCATCTAATGAGTATCTAGTTTGACAACAGTTCTGTTTTCATATGTACTGTTGTACTTGGAATAGGGATATTTGACATTAAATCTAAAAAATGAATCTTCATTAATACACTCAGTGAATGAATTTTTTCATTTCTTACTTTGTAAAAAATAAGTTATTAATTTCATAAGAGCTTTTATATGTGCATGGAATTTGCAGAAATTAATAAATATTCGAATGTTTTAGAATAAGGCAGTGTTTTTCTTTTTCTTTTCTATACCTTTTTACATGTTGACTTGTAATTTCTTAATGAAGACATATGCCATACAATTGAATCTCCAATCTTCTGCAGCATTTTCTAAAATATCACGCAACTTTTATAGGAAATACAGAAAGGCTGTATATTTTTAGTATCTGTATAATTGTACATTTTGTAAGTAAGAATGAGAACGACTTCATAAATGTGCCAGAATATAGCCAATTTTGGATTTTTTTTTTTTTTAAGAAAAAAAGAAATGCAAGAAATGAAATTTTTAAAATTCTAAATTTATTTGGCAAGATATCTTTCACTATTCGGCAAAATTTTAGCAATATTCGGCCAGATATCTCTAAATATTCAGCTATAGGTATTCGGCCGAAGCATTCGGTCAACAAGCCTTCAATATTCGGCTAACCGAATATTCGGCAAAAGGGCCGAATATTCGTCCCATCCCTACGCCAAAATATCACAAAAAGCGACAATTTTCGTAAAAAAATCGCGATAAAACATCAGATTTCATCAAAAGATCGCGAAAAAACGGCAAATTTCTTCAAAAAATTCACGAAAAAACATCAAATTTCGTCCAACTATCGCAAAAAACGACAAATTTCGACAAAAGATTCACTATAAATAACAAATTTCCCGAAAATATTGCGAAAAACGCAATTTTCGTAAAAAAAAAATGCGATAAAACATCAGATTTCATCCAAAGATCGCGAAAAAACGGCAATTTTTCTCAGAAAATTCACGAAAAAACGGCAAATTTTGTCGAAAAAACGGCAGATTTCGTGAAAAGATCGTAAAAAAAAAAAAAAACAGATTTCATCAAAAGATAGCGAAAAAATGCAACTTTTGTCAAAGGGAACCTCTCCCTCCTTCTTCCCCCCCCCCCCCCCCAAAAAAATATATATAATGGGGAGTTCATTTTTCTGTTCAGCAAACTAATTTTCCTGCTTCAATATATTTTTTTTCTTTGCTACTCTAAAATCAGTTTCTGACAGCTCCAAATCTTTCTGAGTGAGCGCAATTTTTGAAAGCAGCCATATGTTAAACAAAAAGTATCCCTTTACTCAACAAAGTATTCATTTTTTAAGAAAATCTTTTTCGATGAATTTGACTTGCCCCTTTTTTAATGCAAACAATAGTGATATTTCTTATCTTCTACACTCAAATAAGTATTATTTTATGATTAAATTTGTATCTTGCACATTTAAAATACAGAAAAATAACAATATTAATTATAATTATTAATCATTAATTATAATTATTAATCATTAATTGTAAATATAAATTTATTAAATTAATTAGAAGTTTTATTAATTATTATTAAAATAATAATTAGACCTGTGACAAAAATAATTAGCACCGGGAGGGAATTTACCCCCAGTAAAAACTATACAGTATAAAAGCTTTTTTTTTTTACACATTTTGCATAATTATTCTGAATTGGTGATAAAAATTGCTTCAGTGATATTTTTTTATGTCTGTATTCTGGAAATTCTTTAAATGGCACATAAAATAATGGCAGATTTTAAACATTTTTTCTCCCTCCCAAACAGCCAAACTCCCCTCCATTTATAAATGTTGGTAGGGAGACTCCCCTCCTTCAAAAAATTGAATTTCAAGCCCTGAGTAAATAATTAAAAATGTATTAAAAATAAATCAATCCAAATTTAATATGAATTCGATACAAATTAACACTTTAAAAATAAAAGGCTTTTTCAATTTTAGCCGGCTTTTTTCAATTTTAGCCGGCTTTTTTTAAGTGGATAAAACCAAAAAAAGCCGGCCGGCTTTTTTTGGCCCGGCTAGAAGCCGGCAACCCTGAAATTTAGACATATATTTCTTTTCTGATTCAGAGAAAGGACAATCAACTTTAGAAAATACAACTCCTTTGCTAATTGGGAGAGAGGAGATAGGGATTCTAAAACTCTTAAACCTTTCACATACTTCATCAATACAGCTTGATTGATGGATACAAAGTGAATCCCCCTTTTCTTCAAACTCTACCCCCAGGAGCTTACGGGTTCTACCTAAAAATTTTATATCGAAATAATTACCCAATAATTTTAAAACTTTATCAATTGCCTTCTTGAATCTTCCAAAAATTACAAAGTCATCAACATATAAAAGCAACGCTATGTCTGTCCCAAAAATATAAGTACAATTACATGATTCAAACTTTTTAAAACCAATATCAATAAGTA
The DNA here is from genome assembly GCA_964019185.1 of Maratus speculifer. Classification (NCBI taxonomy): domain Eukaryota; kingdom Metazoa; phylum Arthropoda; class Arachnida; order Araneae; family Salticidae; genus Maratus; species Maratus speculifer. Next base: position 252,579,512 of record OZ025302.1, on the reverse strand, counting down.
CTTTATTCATCTGAAAATACCATTCTCTTCCACTCTGGTGGAGCCCGTACAGCGCGCGATCCAGCTTGCAATAGAGATGTTCTTTACCGGGAACAACGAAACCGGGCGGTTGTGACATGTAAACGGACTCCTTTAGTGGGGCATAAAGGTAGGCACTCGTTACGTCACACTGAACATGTGACCATCGGCAATACGAAACCAAGAGGGAGAAAAAGAATCGAATCACTCCAAAATTAACCACAGGGCTGAAGGACTCATCATAAGATTCGCCCTTCACTTGCTTAAATCCCTGGGCTACAAGGCGTGCTTTAAAACGAGCGATTCGTCCCTTCCCATCCTGCTTGATCGTATATACTAGTGATGGGCGATTTCGATTTTTTAAATCGATTTAATCGATATTATGGTCAACTCGATTTAATCGATACTATAAAATTTTTAATCGATTTCTCAGAAGATATTATTTTTATTTTGCTTCAAAAGTTGAAGATAAAGCAGTCGGATGTGCCAATCTCAAAAAGTCTTCTATCTCATACATGATAAAACTTCGAAATGCACTAACACATTGTCAATGTCAAATTTAAATTATTTATACCCATCATGAAGATTTAAAAAGTATAGGTTGAAGTATGAACATTTTACAAGTAAGCATTGCGTTTTCCAAACAAATCGCTGAATTTCGGTCCACCCCCGCTAGATGTCTGTAACCGAAATGTATGCAATTCAAAGAGTATCACAGCGACACCTGTTGTGCAGTATGCACTCAAGCCTAATAAGACAAGCGTAATAAGAATCTATTTATGTGAAAGTTTAACCGAATATGAAATTTGATTAAATTCCATGCATAATTTCTAAGATATCACTAATATCGTGAAAAATGCAGTATAACAGAGCAGTATAATATAACTTACACAAAAACCTAATCAGGAACAACGTATGATAATATCTAAGAGACTATTAAGTTTGATGAAATTCCGTTCAGGAGCTCTTGAGATATGATCAATAAAATCTTGTAGATCCTGAAAAAGCGGTTGAATTCAGGGGTCAGCCCGAAGAGGAACATCTCCGCCCCGGAACTTTGAAATGTCTCACGAAAATATTGAAGCTTCATGTACAAGAGTAACCCACCCTTCTCTGAAGTATAGAATGCCCCTTCAAGGAGACATAAAAATCCCTCCCAGTGAAAAATATCTGAATTCAACACTGCTGATAAAAGCAGCATAGCAACGCCTCCTGCATAGTTATTTACACTGAAACCTAATAAGCACCAAACTTATGAATGTGAAGCTTGATGAAATTTTCTGAATTAGTTTCTGACAAGGAAGGTCTCCATACGGGCATACTCAGAAAAATCTGAAAAAATTGCAGAATGTTCTTCTCATATAGTTATATATGTTTATAAAAAAAATTTCGGCGGAATCTCCTTATAACGTCCGTAAAAAAATAATAAAATTTCGTTTATTTGGCGATTTATCTCCGGTTGGCGAAAAATAAATTTTGAAAAATACGCTTTTACGCTTTGAATACTTTTTAAAGAAAAAACTTTCTATGTTCAATTTATTTAAATAAGTTTAGTTTAAGTAATTTTAGTTTTGCATTTTTACTTTATTTTAAGTGTAATTTTGTCATATACGTTTATATGTACTTATAACAAAATTAAATTAATATATTTTATCATTTAAAACACAATTTAAATTGATTAAAATTGTTCCAAATTGAAAATTACACTGTTAAAAATCTGCTGCATTTTGTTGCAGCGCACTCCCTTGCTTGTATAGAAAACGGTTACTTGGCCGTGAAATGGAGCTTTCTCATTGGTTGGAATAGAGATATTATATACAAGCGGTGGAGTGCGTTGCAACAAAATGCAGCAGATTTTTAACAGTGTATGACACGGGCAATTCACGGCGCTATGGAGCATTATCATTGGTCAGACGAGAGATATTCTATAACAGTAGAGGAGTGACGTTGCAGTAAATGCTGCAGATTTTTAACAGTGAAGTCAATTAAAATCAATTTTCAGATTCGTTAAAATCGTCTGCTTTTGGCGAGGAAATGCACTGCTCGCCAAATCCCGCGTTGCTTTCAGCTTTTCACGCCAATTATTCCAAATTATTTTAATTTTTTACATATCTAATAATGTAATTCCGCCGCTAATTTTCACTGATCCTTTATTACCTACATGAGTAGTTTAATTCGTATTTTTTTCAAAAAATTCTGAGTATGCCCCCAATGGAGACCTTCCTTGTGAGATGCAATTATCGCAAAAATCAGGAAAAATGCAGCGTCACCTGCCGTTAGATTTAAATCAAAACTTAATCATCAACAATTTACGTTAATATCAAACCGAATCTGAAGTTTGGCAAAAATACGTGCATTAGTTCTTGAGGTATCTATCTTGCAGTAATCATGAAAAATACAACATAACAGCGCCACTTGTAGAGCGATTTTTACCATAAGTAATCAGCACCAATTTATATGAAAGTCTAGCTGAATCTAAAGTTTCAAGAGGTTCCAAGCATTAGTTCTTGAGATTGAGCGCCCACAAAATTTTGTAAGAGACAAACAAATAGAGAGACTGAAAGACAGACAATTTATAAAAACAGTAAAATGTGTTATATTTAACAATATATTCGAATTTTGTAAGCATTAGGTTATTATTATTTTTTTAAATAACATCATACAAACAAAGAAAAAAAAAAGCAAAGTTTTTTTTTTTTTTTTTTTTTTTTTTAAGAAAATAAGCAACATATAATGTCTAGAATTATATATGGGTGTGTAAACATGTTTAATAATCTACATAACCCTCTCCCCCCCCCCCCCCCCCGTTTTTAAATAAGTTAATGGGAATTGTCTTTTTTTGTAATTATCTTCTTCTTTATAGTTTTTCAAAATAATAATAATAATAATAATATATATATAATAAAAAAAGGAAGTCTATCAAAATGCAGAAGATTCTCTCCTTTCCTCGCCCCCCCCCTCCCCCCCACGGAGGACATCTTCTGCCCTTTGTACCTATATCCCTCGTGTTGATAATCGGCTGTCATAAAATAAACCAAACCTTTTCCCGTCTACCCTATTTAAATCCTCTATCTTCACAGTTTCCTTTTCCCTGCCGAAAATCTTGCCAGTCCTTTGAGTCAAAAACAGACGCAAAATCACTGACCAATCACATTACAAGGCGATAAAGCCTAGATGCAAAATCGCAGGACTATCTTGGATGCAAGTAGTAGATCGAATCAGTACAGAGCCTTGTGTAGTAGATCGATGTCGATGTCGATTTCGATGTCGATGTCAGAATCGATTTTATTTTGATTTACTAAAATTGAAATCGATTTTTGAAATCGATTTTTAGATACAAGTAGTGTTGTTACTTTTTTGATATGCTTGAAATCGATCTACGTTTCAGGTTGAATCGATCTTTCCCTTTCTATTGTTTTAATGGTAGCAGTAAAAATTTCAAACTCAAATATTAGGCGAACCGTTGATTTTAGAGGGGTAAGACTTAAGTATGTCAAGATATTCTAAGGTATGGTCAATCGAATAGTGATGACCATTATACCCTAGCAGCACATAGGGGGTGGGGAGCAGGGGGGGCAATATTCAATACAGGTATGGGTGGGTCATGTGACATATCGTTGCAAAGGTCTTGGCCTGGGCTATCCATATCTGCATATCGCTTCATAATATAGTTCAATTTTCAGACTCCAGGGGGCATTTTTAAGCTTTTTTGGGGGGTTTTCCCTTCCCCCACTTTGTAGTGTATCATTTTATAGATCTTGACTTGTAGACCTCAAATATCTTGAATTGATTGGTAGAACTGATGTAAAATTTCGTATAAGAAAGGATTACCATTTTTTTTTTCAAACCAGATATTTCTAAAAGTAAAAATTTCAAACTCAAATATTAGGCGAACCGTTGATTTTAGAGGGTTAAGACTTACGGATATCAAGATATTCTAAGATATGGTCAATCGAATAGTGATGACCATTATACCCTAGGAGCACATAGGGGGTGGGGGGGGGGCAATATTCAATACAGGTATGGGTGGGTCATGTGACATATCGTTGCAAAGGTCTTGGCCTGGGCTATCCATATCTGCATATCGCTTCATAATATAGTTCAATTTTCAGACTCCAGGGGGCATTTTTAAGCTTTTTTGGGGTTTTTTCCCCTTCCCCCACTTTGTAGTGTATCATTTTATAGATCTTGACTTGTAGACCTCAAATATCTTGAATTGATTGGTAGAACTGATGTAAAATTTCGTATAAGAAAGGATTACCATTTTTTTTTCAAACCAGATATTTCTAAAAGTAAAAATTTCAAACTCAAATATTAGGCGAACCGTTGATTTTAGAGGGTTAAGACTTACGGATGTCAAGATATTCTAAAATATGGTCAATCGAATAGTGATGACCATTATACCCTAGCAGCACATAGGAGGTGGGGGGGGGGGGGGCAATATTCTATACAGGTATGGGTGGGTCATGTGACATATCGTTGCAAAGGTCTTGGCCTGGGCTATCCATATCTGTATATCTCTTTATAATATAGTTCAATTTTCAGACTCCAGTGGGCATTTTTAAGCCTTTTTTTTTACTTTTTTCCTTACCTCAATTTGTAGTGTATCATTTTAAAGGTCTTGACTTGTAGATTTCAAATATCTTGAATTGATTGGTAGAATTGATGTAAAATTTCGTATAAGAAAGGATTAAGGTTTTCTTTTCAAACCAGATTTTCCTAAAAGTAAAAATTTCAAACTTAAATATTAGGCGTACTATTGAAGACTTACGGATGTCAAGATATTCTAAGGTATGGCAATCGAATAATGTTGACCATTATACCTTAGTAACACATAGGGGTGAAGGACGGGGAGGGACAAAATTCAGCACAGGCATGGGTTTACGGATTTTCTTCAAATTTTGGATATATTTTCATTCTAATAAGGTGCTTTTCTGATTTGTTCTGGGTATTCATTGGTTATGTAAAAGGATTTGGGGGCTACTCTTCTTAACCGTTTAAACGCCAATGTTCCCAAAAGAGAACATAGTATTATTTGCAATGCAAAACATATATTTTCCAATATAATTACGATGTTCTTATTTTTCCTATAAAATATAAGGTTGAGTTTAACTTTTGAAAAAAAAATATGTTTAAGCATTTATCACAGGTATAAAGAGTATGCAAATCCCTTAATTTACATAAAAATATAATTTTTGTTTTTATCGTTTCTCTATATTACTCACATTTGACCACTAGGAATCTAAATGTTTTTGGAATTCGAGAAAATACTCAAGAAGAACATTTTTAAATTTGTATGCATAAATCAAAACATTTGAAGTTGTAATATGAGAAAAACAAAATTATTATTACATTGCGATATTAATTCGCTTGTAAACAATTAATTTAGGTAAATGGTTTTTTTTTTGTGCAGAATTAACCGATTTGTGGCCGATGATAGGTTATGCGCTGCCCGACCATTGAAGGTACAGTTATCCATTAATCCGAACTTAGGTCGCTTCCAACTTCTTCGGATAATCGACGCTCCGCTGTATTTTTATTTCTTTGTTAACCAGAGAAAAGTATGTTGTTTTTGTTTCACTGTTAATTATTCTTATGAAAACAACATTTTTTTTTTCTGTTAACTGCTGAAAATTTGGTAAACGTTAAAAAAGAATAATATTTTATAAGCTGTAAATGAGATGAGGCGATATATATTTTAAAAGAGAAAAAAAGTTTAGTCACATATATTTTTAACCCTTTCCGGCATACTTTCATTAATTTCAAACTTGCAAACGGCACCAGTAATATTTTAGTTAAATTTTGCTTTTAGAATAAAAGCTTACATTAAGGAATTCAAAATATTTAAAAAAATCGTTTGTGAATTCCGGTGTCAGTCGATAATTTCTAATTTTAGTACAGATTTTGCCCGTGCCGGAAAGGGTTAAGCAGAATTTCTGCTTTTAAATTGGTGGATAATTAATAATTAGCATGTGCTGATTGTGCAATTAAATCATCACAGCTATTTTGAAAGAAAATTTGCAATATTTGCGTTTCCCAAACCCTTAAAGAAGGTCTTAAAAAGACTGAAAAAAAATTTTTTTTTGAATAAATTTAGAGCTTTTAAAATTTTATTCATATGCGAATTTTTAAGAAGAATGACGTTTAAAGGAAGTAAGGCTCCATTTGTTTGGTTGAAGGAGTATGTAGAAAATACATGTGTTTCGGATTAAAATATATATATATACAAATCATTTCTCCCTTTTATTTTTTTTATCTAACCGAGATCTTTCTAAAAAAAATAAAGTTAAATATAATATAAATTATTATTAAAATTGTATCTAAAAATAATAAAAGATAAATCCTTATTATTCGACTCTAAAAGCTGTAATAGCTTACTTCTGTGCCTCCCTAAATGGGAGTGAGGAGTATGAGGTGTTACGGCTCTGCTGATTAGCCAAGTTTTAGAACTAATTTTGAGCTCATCTGTGTAAAATCTAAAAATATCGAAATATCGATTTTAGTATCGATTCTAGAATTTAGAAATCGATTCTTATTATAATCGATGTCACTTTATACGATGTCGATTTTAATCGATTCTCAAAATTCCCAGAATCGCCCATCACTAGTATATACCCACCGGCATCCCACAGGAGTCACGTTCTTTGGTAATTCTTCCAAATGCCAAACCGACCGTTCGTTCATTACACCGATCTCCTTTTGCATCGCTGCAAGCCACATATCACGCTGCACGGACAGAGAAGCTTGTTTATATGTCCTAGGGACAACTATGTTGTCTAGTCATGCTGAGGGAGCTATATTGGAAGTCTCTGGGCTATCGGAACCGGTATCTAAATTTATAGGGATATAACCATTATAAGTATTACTTCCATGAAAGTCGAAAATGTCTGGGTTAAACCTGATATTATTTCTGTCACAATACCGTTCCACATCTACAAGTGATCTTAATCTTTGATTTGACCCCTCTTCAAAATAATAAATATCCGTCCTATCTCCAGTTTTTCTCTTTACGGGTTTACGTAACCACCTGACTTCTCTTTTGGAGGAAACAGGGGTCTCGCTTTCATCAGAATCTGACTCGGATTCAGTGGTCCCCTCCCCATCAACCCTGGAGTCAGATGGTGTGCTGGAGGGACTCAAGGGTCTCACAGGGTCTACCTCCACTGCACCTTCACTCTGACTATCGCCAGGATCGATGGAAAAAGGATCACAGAAATCCGGGCCCATCACGACTCCACTGATATCTGAAGAATTATCGGATCCTGGGGTTTCTTTAAAAGATACACTTATAGATTCAACAATTTGGTCGGTTTCAGGGATCCAGATTCGGTATCCTCTAGTATTAAAAGCATACCCGACCAAATAACCCTTTTTCGCCTTAGGATCTAACTTTGATCTTTTCTGATGGGGAACTCCTACATAGGCTACAGTCCCAAAAGGTTTTAAGTGTCTAACTGATGGTTTTCTACCCCCATATAACTCAAATGGAGTTTTATTTAAAGACTTAGGACAAGTTCGGTTCCATGTGTAGACAAAATATTTTAGAGCTTCCGGCCAGAATTTGGGATTCAATTTACTTTCAAACAAAATAGTGCGTACCCCATTGACGGCAGTCTGCATAAATCTTTCAATCACGCCATTCTGCTGGGGAGAAAAGGGGTTGGTCACTTCGAGATGAATGCCCTTTTCTTCGAAAAAGATCTTAAAATTGTCATTGACAAACTCACCCCCGTTATCCGTCTTAAAATTCTTTACTTTATGACCCAAAAAATTTTCTGCACGTATAATATGTGATTTAACAACATCAAAAACGTCGGACTTTAATTTTATTGGGTATACAGATACTCTACGAGAGTGGTCGTCCATTATTGACAAAAAGTACCTTTCTCCATTTCTCCCAGCAATACGACACGGTCCCCAGACGTCAGCACTTAAAAGGTCTAAAGGTTTTTCAGAACGAATACTGCCAATGGGTTTAAATGATGGCCTTCGAAACTTATTAATTTTACAAACTTCACAAAAAAAATTATTATCTTTTAAGTTGGTTAACCCTCGAACTCCATTTTTTTTAAAAGTGTGAACCAAAATTGATGGACTAATATGGCCAAACCTCCGGTGCCACAAATGCATTTTATTTAGTCTATTAAAATTACTAACAGAATTTGATTCAAAAGACACATTTTTATTTAGTTTAGGAGTTCTAGGATATAACTGATAAAAACCACCTTTTAAATAGGCCTTAAATAAAATATCGTCTCCCCTCATGATGTCTATTACTCCTTTACCACCCGCAAAAGACAATCCTTTCTTATCCAACTGAGGACCGGAGATCAAATTGCGTCTTAACTGGCTAGAGTATAAAACATCAGTAAATGTAAACATTCTTTGGCCAAAGCGCAATTTTATTTCTCCTCTTCCCTCAATTGGAAAAGATACCCCCTTTACGGCAACATTTAATTTCTCATTATTTACTTTTTCAAATTTAACAAATTTCTATTACTTGTGAAATGATGCGATGCACCCGAATCAAAGATCCAGGTGTCATCATCTAAAACATCACATAAATTAACATGAGAAATAATGTGAGTAAACTTACGTGAACTGTCTGAAAACTCACTATTCACATCTCATCTACTTCTATCATGGCGTCGCCTTGCTCGATAGGGGTGGTCTCGTCTAGGACTGGGTGATCTGGAACTCGATGCTGTTGTCACTCGACTGGAACTAGTCTGGCTATCAGTTGACTCCAGGGATCTCCTACGAAGATCATCCGGACGTTCACGAGATCTGGATACAGAAGAGGAATCTTTTCCATAAGTTGACGTTGACTGCTTTTCTTTACATTTTTTACTTGTATGTCCAGGCTTCCCACATCGCCAGCATATTATTTTCTTCTTATATTTTCGTTTTAATTTAATAACATTAGCAGTTGGAACAACTTTAGCATTATCCATGTCTCTCACTTTAAGTCTGGTTTCCTCCGCCACCAGCTCCATTACTATTTTATCAAATTTAAAGTCTGTTTCCAGCCATCTTAGAATATTCTGCACCACACTGTCAAATTTTCTTCCCAGATATCTAAGTAACTGAAAGTTCACATAAATTTCACTAAAATCCTTATCCTGATCTCTTATGACATTTAGCAGCCTTCTCAGTCGGGTTGCATATAAATTAATAGATTCATTTTTCATTTGTTTACACTCTATTAAATCAGTAAAAGTCTTCATATGAAATGCTCTTGAGTCTGGAAAAAAATTTAACTTAAGTCTTCGCCAGGCGTCTACAGCATTCGTACAGTCTGCAATAATTCTCTTATAATCATTCTCTATATTCAAAAATATTACCGACAATGCTTGACTGGATTTCTGTTTAAACTCATTTTAACATCTTTATCAGTAACCATAGCACTAAGTTCCAAGAACTCCTTTCCAGATTCCACAACATACCACAAACCCTTTTCTATCAAAACACATTTAATATCAACACTCCAATTGGCATAATTCAATGCATTTAATTTTTCTATATTATTGACTGCCATTTTTAAAGATTCTATTAAAAAATGTTAAAATTCAATTCAAAAACCAAAACAAACAAAAATGTTAAAAAATTTTCAGTTAAAAATTACTTCTTGATCTGCATGAAACAGGAAAAATATCACAGTCTCTTTTAAATAATTTATAAAACTGAAAAAAAAAAATATTTAAATCTTCGGCCCCCCCCTCATTTATTCAACAATCTTCATTAATTCTCTCACTATTTTTAACTTAGGAGTAGGGCCACATCGTTCCTTCACTTAAATGCACTTCAAAAAAATTATAAAAATATTTCCAAAAACATATTTCTTCTTATATTTAATTCATCCTCTTATGGGTCACCGCCCATAACCTTTACTTGTTAGGGAAAACTGACATAAGTCAATGTTTTCCCCAACTTAACACATTAACACTGATTAAAAAAAGTTTTAGCAGAGTGCGTTCTCAAAGTGCAGTGAAAAAGCTTTTCCAAAAAATGAGGATGTAAAACTTGACGTATATTAAAAAGTCAAAAGAATAAAAGTTCTTGTAAAAATTATGTAAAGTATTCTTGCATAAATAAAAAGTCAATATTACTATGGCAGTTCATTTATTGTACTTGAAAAGGTAACATACTTGAATCACATTCGGAGTATATCATCAGAGTTCAAAAACATCGAAGATTTTACTTACAAGAGTTCATAGGAGCGGTGAAGTGGCGAGACCATTTAACTTTTAGAAACTTGAAAAACGAAATACGACTAAATAAACTAAACACAGAATAAATATGAACTTAATATAACAAGCCGGCAAAAATACACAGCTTCCCGAAGACGACGTACCAGCCGGCATCTTCGTATCGTGACTAAAACACATTCAAAACAAGCAAAGCAACCAGAGAACGAAAAAGCATTTATACCTCCGCGTAAGAACGGCACGTGTCGACACACCCCCTTCCAGAAGGATCTGTCGCACGACGATTCGCGGGAGTGGATGACGTCCGCTAATGTATGTAAGGGTTACGTCATTACGATGCTATCGCCTCCTGGCGAAAAGATAGCGAATCGTGTCTTCGAGAAACGAAAGTTAGTGACTGATGTTTAACTAAAGAACCGGGAAATGTAAATAAAGATAAAGTATAAGTCTAAAAGATATTTAACTAGACTGCAAATTAAAATAAAGGATCATCAATAAAACATCATATAATAGGATTAAATTAAGCAAAAGGTAAGTTTATTTTAACAATAATATATATAAAAATAAAGTTATATTGAATGTATGAAGACCGAAAAAATTAAATATTTTATATGTTATTTTAACTGGAGAAATATATTAAATGAGGCATTGAGAATATGGAAAGCTTGTTAAATCCTAACAGATTTTTCGGAATCCGATGTATAAAACTCGCGATTTTCCATGTCCGATCGACGAAATATGCACTTTTTCCGCCCTTAATTGACGAAATACAAATTTTTCCGCGTCCAATCAACAAAAACTTGCAACTTTTAACTAACTGTGACGAAATCTGCAAATTTTTACGCCGCGAGATGAAATTCGCGATTTTTTCATTTTGATAAACTGACAAAACACTCGATTGTTTCGCAGTCGATCAACGAAATTTTCCAATTTGTTGCGCATCATCGCAAAATTTGCGCTTTTTTGTGAATTACCAACGAAATTTGTGATTTTTTCCATCCCTAATCAACAAAATTTGCAATTTTTTCATGCATGATCAACGAAATTCACGTTTTTGTTTGCACGATAAACCGAGAAAACATGCAATTTTTCCGAGCAAATGTACATAATTTGCAACTTTTTTCGTTCGTCATCAACAAAACTGAAGATGTTTTCTTGACCTATCAACAATATGTGCGATTTTTCGCGTCCGACCGACAAAATTCACTACTTTTCCCATGCCTGATCGACAAAACTGCTACTTTATCCCGAGGACAAAGTTCATGGACAAAATGTGCGATTTTTTCATACCTGATGAACTAAATTTGCAAATCTTCTGTGCTCGATCAACGAAATTGGCGATTCTTAAATGACTGACGAAATTTATATTTTTCCACTGTAAATTGGTAATTTTTGCTTTTTTTTTTTTTTTTTTTTTTTCAGAGACCTACGCACAAAATTTGTAATTTTATTCATTTGTAAATTAAGGAAGTTCGCGGGCCACTTTTGGCCCGCAGGCCTCAGGTTGTGCAACTATACCTTAACTTATAAAAATGAAAGTTCACGATGAAAATACTTGTAAAATTTAATGTATAAAATTGCAGATGAATACACATATTTTTATATTGTTTTAATGTTTACTAAGACTTTTTCACAAAAAATGACTAAGGCTCTAGACTTGCAGCTAAAAACTTGAAATAATACACTCAAATAGGAAACTTTTAAAAAATATTTTATAATGTAGAAAAAATAAAATTTAACATAAATTGTTCTAAATACAGTAGTCTCCATAAAATCTGCAACTCTAAAATAAAATAGACTCATAATTTACGGATGTAAACCAGCGTTGGCAAGTTTTTGACATGCAACAGTTTTCGATGGTTTTAACCATGGTTTAAACCGTCATGTCAAAAACCTCCGTCATGTCAAAAATATCAAAAACCTATATTGATATGTAAATAAAAATATTTATTTACGCATATATAATCTACCTATATTTATATTTAATAAGTAAAATTTATTTACTTTTAACAAAGAAAATGTTTCTAAATATGTTGTAGAAGTAATAAATTTAAATTTTTGAAGAAACATATTTTGAATCAGGGTTGGCACAGTTTAAACCAATTGGTTTTAAACATGGTTTAAACCAACTGGTTTTTTTCTTTAAAAAAAACCAATCCTGCTTCTGAAGAATCTCAAAGTTCGGGTGGTAGGGCCCCAGGAATTTGTTTAGGAAGAAATCTGGTTCTTTAATTACTAAACTTTTCTCCTTAAAAGTTCTCTCACAAAAAAAATTCCATCTCCAAACTGAGCCTTTCACAAATTTAATCATTTAAAAGTAAAAATTATCTATATAAAGAAAACCTATGTAATTTACATATTTTAAAATGTATAAACAAGAACCTAAATACAATGATCATTTTAAATTTCAGAAAATTATGACTACATTTTTTCACTAATATAGAAAACTGTTCAATTTCACACACACAAAAACAGGAATTCGAGAGAAAAATCTGGAAAAATTCCTGCTATTGTTTTTAAAGTGAATGGGCGAAAGTAATTACTTATACTTAACCAGAAGTTTTTTGCGAATAGGCATTAAAATTACATTTGTTGTTTTTCAATTTACAAAAGTAAACAAAGCATTACTCACAATCAAACAGATTTTGATTACTTGCATGAAAAGAGATATTTAAGACCATAATGTTTGTTTACAAAATGTTAATCAGGGTTCGCCATGTATACACTCATTTTGTGCGTTAAGATATTTTTAGTCCGCACGGAAATTTTAAAAGTTGTTGCATATCAGTAACTATGACATAGTAAGCTGTTAATTTTTTTCAAATATTGTAATTAAAATTTTACGCAATCTGTACAATTTATTAAACACGAAAGCAACAGGAATCTGAGAGAAGACATGATTTAATATAAAAGCAGCATTTTTGCAGTATGAAAATAAAAATTAACTTTGATTTTCAACAATATACAACATGTAATTACAAAACTATTATTAAACATTGGCACAGTTGAACTTAAAAGTAAAAGACAGAAGATGCTTACATATTTATGTTGCATAGAGATCCAGCGGATACAAGTGCATGCGTTTACATTCCTGGCGAAATCAGTGTTTATCAATTTGTTGGAAGCGATCTCCCAAATTAATATGTCATCTTTCTCGTTAATGCAGGCAAAGTAGGTACCATCGGAAGAAAAAGCAGACTTTTTCTGGAGATGCATTTCTTTTTTTCTAAATGCTAATTAAATATCTTACGTTTACACTCTCTCTTATACAAAAATTACAAAAACCATGCACGCACACGGCAAAAGAGAAGAAAATAATTTGTAATGTAAGGTTTGAGATGTTTCTATCCTTCTGCATCAGAAATATTTTTACTTTTTCTTAGAATAATTATTAAAACTTTTATCGGATTTACTTATTTTTGCAATTATTATTTGCTGTTAACTTCTAAAAAATAAATTTTCACAAAAAAACCTTTATCTATTATTTTTCGGAAAACGAAAGTATGTCAACCAGAACGTCTGAAGAAGATTTGTTGAATATAAAATGGCGTACGAGAGTTTGAGAAAATATTGCCTGTTTGCCCTTTAAAAATTATTTGATTGTGTATATTTTTGAGGATTCCAACGTTTTAATATATTTTATTAACTTTTCAGTTAATGTGATTGAAAAATCGGTGTTTTTATAAAATGACTAACTCTTCATTATTTTAGCATCTATTTGTATAGAAAGTGGGACACGTTGAAGGTAATGTAATCCATAGATTTGTACAGTTATTTCTGCAATATAATCCTTTTCCTTTATTATATAAATGTATTTTATTATAAATTATAAATGTTATGTTCACTCCATTTGTTCTTCTATCTGTGTTATAACCTTTAAGACATTGTTTATACGTACCTAATTATAATGTGTGCTAAATAATGCCATATTAGTATTATTTAATAAATGGAAATTATCATCGTGTTTTGTTATAAATACAGTTTTGCTTTCTTAATCTTTTTCATATTAATCATCATGAATTCATTGATAATAAGTTTTATTATTATTTCTCATTGATAAATGTTGCTCACTGAACCGTAGTAAAAATATATAAAGTATAAAATTAGCAATAGAATTCCGTAAATAATTGTTTAAAACATTATTTTTAGGTCTTTGAATTAATTGTAAAAGATTTTTGTAATAATACTTTTAAGTTTTCATAGACTTACGTGCAGCATTGAGGAAAAAATGAAAAAAAAAGGGGGGGGGGATAGAAAATAAGTACTTTCAGGATTTGAACTCTACCCTTTTTGAAAAACAGATGAACTTTTGAATTAAATAAGTATCTCCTTAAGAAGCAAAATTAATGATACACTTGTTTAAAGTTTTTCCAGATTAGTGTTTGATTTCATTCAATATAGGGTGGATGATCCAGTTTTGGCCACATTTATAGAAAAGTTAAAATAAAAATTTTACAGTTACTGACCGATTGAAGCTACCTAATAATAACAGTATTCTTTAGTAAATTTAATTGTCTTTTTGTTAAATACAATAACATTTTATATAGAATATTTTAAATTGTAAGTAATAACTTGTTAAGTAATTTCTTTCAATTTGTACCAGTTTCGACCACCCCAATATGTCTTTGTTTTTTTTTCTTTTTAAGAAAAGGGTATTTTTTGCTTAGCAGGGAGGAACAGTTCCATATCCTGTTCCAGTTGGCCTTGAATGGAGACAAAATACCATTATAGCATTTTATCAGATTTTTCGAGATGTCAGAAAAACATAATTTTTAAATATCAAATATAATAGGTCAAGAGATGACTGCACAGAATAAGTCAATGTAATTTTTTTTTTAAAATGATACTTTGTTCTTGAAATAAAAATCTTTTATTTATTTTGCATACTTGTTTCTTGGTTAGGTTGAAGCAGAAAAGGTATGGATGATACATCCAGTGAGGAAAGTGGAGAAGGTAATGAAGCGTCAGAACAAGATAAAAAATATAAAGGTGATGGTTCTTGTAAAAGCAAAAAAACAGTTAAAAGAAAATTAAAGACTTTCTCATTCAGCAAATGGCAGAAAGGTTTCAACAAAGAAAAAAATAAGAAAAGGACTTTCTGTTTGAACAGGGATGCATGGCAAAGTTGCAGTTCTGTTGTATCTGAATCCTCTTTAGAGAATGCCACCTGTATCTGTACCGGTTATAGAAAAACCAAAAGTTCTTCTTCTGATAAACGTACAAATCAAGATGAAGCTGGGCCATCAAAAGAGATTGCTGTCTGTAAAAAAGATACTGTTGGTGGAAGTATTTTGGCTATTGCAACATGTACAAGGAGCGCATCTCCAAGCAATAGTGAAGAGACAGAGGAAAGGAGAAGAAATAATCAACAGGTATCATATATTTAGAGAATTAAAGTTTCATAAGTGGGTATGCCGCCAAACTTATCAAATAATAGCATGGTTGGCAATAGTGTTGTAGTAGTTTCCAAATGTAGATATAGTTTGTGAGCATTTACCTTTCAATGTATGTTTGCATATTTGCAGAATGCTTAGAAAAAGATTTAAGTTTACCAAATCAATTTTATCAAAATAAATTAAAAATCTTAAAAAAAAAAAAAAATCCAATTTAAAAAGTGATTTTTTTTTTAGTTAACATGAATAAATTTCAGAAAGAAAGACTAAAATATTTGTTAACATAAACAAATAGATATTTTATTTTACGATTTTATTATACAACAGTTTAAAAAACACAAACAAATTCACAGGATTGAAATGAAATTTGCACAAGCTACACAAATAATTGGAAAAAAAAAAAAGGAATGGTTGTTGTCATACCTGCTTGTGGAATTTAACCCTTTTTATATTGTTTTATTAATTCAACTTGACTTTTGAAGTCATTTTTTTATTTTTATTATGAGGATGCTTTTTCTTCCAAAACCAATTCAAAAAAGGTAGTTGTCTTAATTAAAACTGCAAACAAAATTGTAAAAGTTTGTCATTTGTACAGATCAAACTCGCATTGTAAAATAAAAAGAAAGAAAAAAAAATTGGAATGCAAACAAGGTATTTAAAAAAAAAAAATCTATGATATTAACATCCTGGACGCAGAATCAGTGCAACACTGCAAACTGCAATGCATGTCGTAGACTCTTTTGAGAGGGTTTGCAGACAAATTTTAAACTGTTAAAATTTAGGGGGGAGGGAAATGCTAGAAATTATGTGCGATAGTAATATGATCCACATGCGATTGACGAAGTTCCGATTCCCGTTAAACTAGAAATAAAGGACAATTCTGTTCCAAATTTTCAGAAAAATTAAGGTAAACATTTCCAAAAATTTAAAAAAAAAAAAAAAAACTGACATAAATCATAAAATTTGGGCATAAAATGTATCGCATTTGACAAATGGTCACTGAAAGAAATAAATTTTGTCAATCGTTCAAAGAAAAAAATGCTCATTCCAAATCGCTTATTCAAATTTTGTCACAAAATTGTGAAAAAAAAACTGCAAATTTTTGTCAAAGGAACATGAAAAAATGCTAATTTTGTAAAAGTACCAAAAAAGAAAAATTCAGAAAAAAACACAAATTTTGTCAAAAAATTGTGAAAAAACCATAAATTTTATCAAAAGAGAAATTTCCCTCCTTTTTTGGACAATGTATGATGATCAGGGTTGGTAAAAAACCGGGTTTTTTTTTTAAAAACCCAAAAACCATGGTTTTTTTTTGGTTTAAACCGGGTTTTTTTTTTTAAATGTTTTCCTGTTACAGATACATAATTTGTTTAATATACAATCAATTATGTAAAAAATTGAAATAATTTAAAATTTAAACATTTTTAGAAAAAGCTATGTCTTATATTTCATAAATAGAATGTTTTACATACTGAAACATTGGTACCTTGAAAATCTTAATGAACATTTTTTTTGATTACCAGCACTATAAATAAATATATGATATAGATTCATATATTTTATTCATATATTTTATTTTCAAAAGGTTATTCAAAATAATTAATTTGAAATATTTGTTATGTCTGATTTTTTTGTTAGAAGACTACATGAATTATCTTTTATTGAAAAATAAAGCTTTTTATAAAGAGTTTTTGGAATGATTTGCATTTCAAATATTGTGTATTGCTATTTGACACTTCTCTGAAACTACCAAGTTAAAAAAAGAAAAAAAAAGACAAATAACAAATAAACAAAATATATAAATATAATAAACAAAAATACCGATTTAACAGATTTTTAGACTATTGAAAAACATTGATCTTAAAATATCAATTAGTTTTATAAATACTGTCATCCACTAAAGCATTTGAACAACCATCGGATTACATGCTTTATTATAACACTTAGTATTTTTATTTTTAAATGCCTAAACTAAAAATTACAAAATTAGTTAAGATACTCAAGATATGAAGTTGACAATTTAAAAAAGTCTCATAAAAATGCTTAAAGCATTTTTATGACACTTTTTTTCTATTATGTCTCAAGCAAACCTTGTCTCCCCCCTCCCCTTTCTGCCAATTTTCTCGGTTGATCTTAGTAATGGGTTTGGTTATACAATAGAAGATTTAAATATATCTTTTGCATATTTTAGTTTTATCAGGTTTACTAGCACCTAATTTTTCAATGTCTTCTTATTCAACTTCATATCTTGAGTTTCTTTTTTATTCTTAAAAGAATAAAATTCCAATTGATCATCCAATTGATTCCAATTGAAAATTTTTTTGATCCCCCAATCAAAAAAATTTTCTTTTAGAACTTGACTGAAATTTTAAAGATCATTTTATGTCATTATCTGTACATCTGCGTTTTTCAAAGGAAAACATTTTTTAAATCTAAATACATTGCATATTTTTTATCTATTTTATCTTTGCTAAATTTACATAATTTAAATGGTTTCTTTAGAGCTTCAGATATGTTCATCAATGCATGAAATTTGCATTCTACATGCATACTAACATGACCTTGACTGGACTCACTATGTCTTATGGTGACTATTGAGATAAGACTTAAAAATAGAAATTACTTTCATCCAATAATTTGAAACACTTAAATTACAAAAATGAGAAAATATTACATTAGATTCGTTCTAAAAAAATTATTGGTTTGAACTGTGCCAACCTGGTTGGTAACAGAATAAAATCACAATGCAAAAAACCGAATCTCAATGTAGGAATGCAAGAAAAACAAAGGCTTATTAAAATCAATAACCACAGAGCAAAAAAAAAAAAAAGCTCATTGCCAATTACTCAATAGCATACATAACAAAATGAAATTAATGGGGAAAATCACTTAAGTATGTCATATTTGAAGCTTTCTGGAATGATGAAATCCTTAGTAAATATAAACTAATCAAGCAATTTAAATAGTAAAAGTGCATTTTTAACTAAAGTCTGCCTTTTTTGGCTATATATATATGTTTTACAATTAATGACTATATATATATATATATATATATATACAAATATAGATCTTAAAAGTTTTTTTTTTTTTAACTAGCTAATTTTAGAAAAATTAGTTATTCTGCCATGTACATTTATAGCTTACAAGAAAAGTTGAGTTGATTAAAATTGTTTGTCATTTTAGAAATTTATTAATTCATCATTTTTCTACAGCTTTGCTTCTGGCTTCTTCATAATTTGGATTTTGCATTTTTCAATAATGTGTAAAATAAGACATTTGGGTAAAAGAATAAAAAAAAAAAAAGATTAAAAAAAACCACTTGGTTTAAACCATGGTTTTAACCACGGTTTAAACCAACTTGGTTTAAACCAAACAACCCTGATGATGATGTTAAAAATTCTGAGGACACAGGTAACTTATTTTTAAAAATACTTTTCTTTTGTGTTAATATTTTTTTTTTTTTTTTTTTTTTTTTTTGGAAGTTTGAGTGCATGAAACATAATGCGAGGGATTGGAAAGAGGGCAATTGTCCAAGCTCTGCAGACTGCTTTTAAAGTTTCTACTTGTTTTGCAGACTGTAGAAAAGAATTCTGCTGCTGGGTTTAACATTAGCAAAAGACACATGACTGAAGTAGCCTTCTTAGTCCATTACCAGCCAGCTATAGGTGTAAATTAACAGTTGCCACTCACCACGTGGCGATTAAAGTTGTAAAAGTGGCGAATAAAAATCGACCATTGATCGCCATCCTAGTCGCCACTCGGCGATTAAAAAATCTTATTTGCCTTGTGAAATACAGCCTTTTTCATGGATATATGCATCTCTACTTTGTTTACATCTAATTAAAGAATTGGTTAATTCTTTCTTTTTACCGGATGCAAGCAGATTTAGCAACTTTGTTGTATTTTCTATATTTTGGCTTTATACCATGGGTTCTTTATTTGGATTATGTTTTTAAGAAATAGTTTTTTTCCTACAAAAAATAGTCATTAATTTTAATTTCACACGCATTTCAAATAAATTATACCATTTTTATCCATTATTGTAAGGATATTTTAAGGACATTGCTGTATCTTATATCTTTCGCTCTTGCCAAATGCTCACTAATTATACCAGTAATAGTTGGCTGGTACAATTTGTTTTACATTTATAATTAAAGTTTATGTAGGTGTCAAGAAAGATTGAAACATTTTAGCCAATTACTTTTAAAATGTAGGACAAAATTAGCACTCGCCACTAGGCGAGAAATACTGCATATTTAGCATCTGACTTTACTGCCACCAAGCAGACTTCCTCCACCTCACCAACACATTAGCACTTATTGATTGCCTTAATAAGACATCTGGAGTTTTGAAATCTCGGCCAAAACAAAGAATATTTATATTTATCTGTACATTCACCAAACTTAATAATTACCACTTGACATTCTTGGATCCTACTAAGTTTTAAGTAAAAATAAAATATCCAAGAAAGATGTGAAATTATTTTAAAATTTAAAAATACAATTTCCTTGTTTGTTTTGTACACTACATTAATATATATTTAAATATAGTTTATCACTTATAATTTTATCTGCAGTATTAATTATTAATTCATATTTTTCCATTCAGTGGAATGCCAGTTTTATTTTTAACCAAACAATTGTAACTTTGTTACTCACTAACCGCTAAATAAAGAGAAAAAAAATCATTTTGACCTATATTTAAAAAGTGGCTACTAACTTTCAAAAAGTGGCCACTAATGAAACTGGGTCTACCGGCCACTGGCAACTAATTGAATTTCCCAGTTTTCACCTATACAGCCGACCATGTAAGAATAATTATATAGTAAATATGTCTAATGCCAATCTGACTCGAGTTTACTGAAAACTTTATACTCTGTTTCAGATATTATGTAACTGCCTAATGCTGATCTCTACTCTAGGGATTGACCGAATCAGGAATTTTGACAAATAATGCATATTCAGTTAAAGTGTTAATTGAATATTCAGTACTCGTAAACTGAATAATTAATTTTTTTTTTTTTTTTTTTTTGTACTTATCTTTTTAAAGGAATTTTAATTAAAATTAAGTTCTTAATAATTTATGTCAGTTACATTTTTATACTTAAGTTGAATTATACAAAAAAAATTTAATGTAATGACTTGTTTTCACTCACAAATTCATTAATTAATACTTTTATTATTTTATAACTAGTCAATATCTTAAATTAATTATGAAAATATTAAATTTTATAGACTTATTAAAGATAAGGACTGTTAGAAAAATTAAAGTTCAATCAAGTAGAAAGTAACTGGATGTTGTCATTAAGTTGATCAACTAAATCTACTATCCTGTATTGAATCAGTCCCTACTCTAAACATGTTTTTTGTGTTGATGCTGTCAATCAAGTATCAAATTGTGCTGCACATTTATACTTCTCCTCATCCCAGTCACATCTATCGCAAAAAAAAAAAAAAAGTATTTTATTAAGTTTGTTACTTTTTAATTTTTATGTCTGTCTGGTATGCCCGTTTAATACTTTTTATTGGCTCAGACCAAGACCGATGAAAAAATAAACAGGCTAGACCTGTAATTTTTAATTTTGCCTAACCCACTTATTTTTTCTTTCGCCTAGCCCAATAGGAATTTTGTATTCATTTCACTAGTCCTGGTTTAGTCTCCGACCAAGCCCAGGCCCGTGCAGGTCTCTGTCACAGCCTACAAATCTGATCAAATGGATATTGCTTCAATGTCCAACCAGCTACTCAGAAAAATTTATCTGAAATACATTTCACTCCAACATTTCTGAATAAATAGTAAAACTATTAATGGTAAAAGTATTATATTTAAAAAAAAAAAAAAAAAAAAAAAAAAAATGCATTTACAAAAAGTCCTAAGGTTTAGATTGGAAGGAAGGAAAGGGAGGAGGGTTCACAAAATGTTGCAATACTTACTCTATTATGTTTTAAAATTACAGAATTGCACTTGCAATAGATACTGTACCAATACCTGTTTGTTAAGGTTTTAATCTGATGATAATCAGTGTTAGAGAGTGAAAAGATAAATTACATGTTTGTAATCTGCAAAATCTGTTTTATTTTTTAAATCATAATTTGAAAAATTGATTTTTTGAAAACATTTGACTTCCTTCCTTTTAAAGACTTTCACTTAGAACTCTGCTGAAAAAACTTTTTTCCAAATAAAGGAAAAAAAAAAAAAGATTTATCCCTTTTGTAAAGTATTTTTAAAAATCATATAAATTCAAATATTTTATCAAATCCTGAAATTCTGCTCTCTACAGGCCTATAAACTTTTAGGTTAGATGAATATCAAATAAAAATTAAGTGATAAAAAGCAAAAAATTAAATTGCTGTGCGAATTCTGAATGCATTTTATTAAAACGAGGGCATAATGCACTATACTGGGTTAAAAGATTGACTTAAACAGCTTTTATGAGTTGCTCAAAATCGCTAATAAACTTTAAAAATATTTTTAAATTTTTTTGCTTATTTAAAAAAAAAAAAAAAAAAAAAAAAAAAAAAACTGTGAGAACTAGGTGCATTTGGACCTCTTTGTCTTTCTGGAGCCAAATTTCATTTCTTGCTCAAAATGAAATTTTGTTCCAGGGTAGTTAAAACCAGTGTATGATTTACTTTTCTTTATTTGTGTGTTATAGGTATTGGATCTGCTTATATGCATGCTTATATTTATATATTTTTTCTATCTTTATAGGTAGTGCAAGCATCTAACAGTAATTTAGTTATTACCTGCCAGTCCACTCAACCATTGTCTATTAATGAAATTAGTATTAGTGAACTAACTTTGGCTCTTGAAACACACATGCGATTATCGAATGGAACAAGTCCTATAGTCATACGGTATGGAAATGTTGTTGAAAATCGAACTTTCTTTGATCGTCGATCATGCCTTAATCTGTTTTCCACTGCCCATACACAAATAGATTACGTACATCATTTAGTTCCAGACTTGCTTGAAATCACCAATTGTAGCTTCTACTGGGGTAAAATGGACCGTTACAAAGCAGAAAAGCAGCTGGATAAAGAGCCAGAAGGTACCTTTTTGCTACGAGATAGTGCTCAGGAAGAATTTCTATTCAGTGTCAGCTTTCGTAGATATGGACGCACTCTGCATGCTCGAATCGAGCAGATGAATCATAAGTTTAGTTTTGATTCTCATGATCCAAATGTATATACCTCTGATACAGTGTGTGGTTTAGTTGAGCATTATAAGAATCCAAGATGTTGCATGTATTTTGAACCCATGTTGACCATACCAGTCCATCGTAATTTTCCATTTGATCTGCAGCATCTTTGTCGCGCTGTGATTTCTGATCATATTACTTATGATGGTATTAATGCACTACCATTACCAAAAAGGTTAAAAGCTTACCTTAAAGAATATCATTATAAGCAAAGAGTTAGAGTACGTCATTTAGAAAATGATCATTTTGTTTAGATTGGAATTTAAAGAGATCTGATTAGGAGCTCTATAAATAAATTTAATAAAATGTGTAGTTTGTATAATAAATTAATTTTCAAAGAGTTGATTGTGTGATGCTCATGAAAGTCTCATCTGAGATTTTCATGAAATATTGTGAAGTTCTGATCCAAGGGTTGTTTTTTCTTATTTTGAAATTCTGATGAAAGAAATGTCATTTAATAATAAATATAATTATTGCATTTATTATATGAGATGTGCATGCATTTTAAGATTTGTATGTATTATTTTTTTAATGTATAGATTTAATGAAGCCAAAATTTTAGGCAATTTCATTGTTTGTGAGACTTTTCTGTGAAATTAAGCCAAATGCTTGAAATATCTACCAAACTCAATTTATATTGTAAAGTTATTGGATTTTAAATTCTCTCCTACTTGGTTCTAATAATACTAATCTTGAATACGATTTAGTGATTATCATAATGGAATCTAAAATTATCAATATAATTAAACAAATGGCAGATATATACTATTGAAATGTATGTATAAAAATTCAAAGAGTGAAAAATTATTTTCCTGATTAGAAAGTGGATTTAAAATCCAGTTTTTTAAACTAAAAGGATTACTAGCATTTACTGTTTGATTTTTCGCTGTGGTCATTAACTTTTGATGTCTAAATTGCCATGGTTTTTAGGATAATTTTTCTTGGAGAAAAAACAAATGATTAAAGTGTATTTAGATTTATACTGTTCAGATTAATCTTGCACATTCACATTTTTATGTACTTTTGCATAACAAAAATAAAGTAAGAGATATCTTCCTAATATTTTCCACTATAATAAATTGTGCTTGGCTTATACATGTATTTTTTAATGCATCTTTCCCAACTCTTTTCTGACTTGGGTTTAAGATTTGTAGAATAGTTAACATTCTGTTCTCATGAATTTTATGATTTAAGTATACACATTTGATATGTCTCTGCTTTATTGTACATGTATATATATTAACTTATTTTTCACTTTGAATTCCTGAGTTGTTTAGTTTTTTTCCAAAACTAATAGCTATTGTTTTTATGCCTTTGTTTTACCATGTGACCACTGGATTTTTTGTGTTTATGAGCCATTGGCTTTTTCCAGATTTTGGTAATCTGCTATTACAAATATGAAGCTGAATTTTTTTTTTTTTTTTTTTTTTTTTTTTTTTTTTTTTTTTTCCTGTAATGACCACAATGACTACAGCATCTGTGATTAGCACATTGCCAAAATTGTATTATTATTAAAATTTATAATTTGTATGTATCTGCCATTTTCCTACCATATGTGCTTGATTGTGAAATATGGAAATAAATGGTGATTACTAATTTAGCAGCTTTGCAAATGCATGTGATAATTTGAGGGGCTCACAACTGTGGTAAACAAAATTCCATTTTGAAAAAAAAATAAAGTCCAATGTTAAGGTGAAAAAGCGTCAAATACACTGGCGATAATTGATAGTTATATTTATAGACTTTGTAAAAATCACCATAAAATAAAAACAAAGCAGGACACATTTTGATCTAAAAACAATACAATTCATCATCAGCTGAAGTAGATTTGTGTTCATAAGGGCACAAGGTCAAAGATGAACTATGTTCATCCGTAAACCGTTCATATTTGACCTCATGACCTTACAAACATGTGTCTTCTTCAGCTGTTCATTTTTAGCTTGAAATGCATCCTACTTTGTTTTTATTTTATGGTGACTTTTACAAAATCTATTAATATAACCATTTAAAAGGTGTTATCGGTAAACAGATGACATGATGAAACATATTTTATGCACCTTCTAAATTGACTATTTTTTTTATTTTTTATCCCCCCCCCCTCCTCGAAATGGACTTTATCTACTGTTGTGAACTCTTCATTTAATACTGTAGAGAGGGGGGGGGGGAATTTAAAATATTAGTTTTGCTTTATCTTGATTTCTTATTGTTACATTGTTTACATCTTCTGGTAACATGCTTTATTTTATGTTTGCTGCTATTTTCTTAAAATAATTAGCTATATTTCTAAATGTATGAGGTCAATTCTTTAAATTTTGTCAAATTTGATTAATTCTTTAAATTTTGTCAAATTTGATTAGCTAAGTCCTACAAGGTTTCTTCTCATCTGTGTAATTGACATAAGTATCCCCAATTTTCATAACAAATAAACAAAATTAACAAAATAATGATTTATGTAGTGATAAGTCTATTATTAATTCTTAAAATTTGTATTATATATATATATATATATATATATTTTAACTTTATAATGAACACTGTAATGCAGTGCATGGAGGTGGAATGATTTGTTAGGTATGGCTGTATTACAATGCTAGTTTTTTCTAGTGTCTTCTTTTTGAATTTGTTAGTATGTGTTTTTCTCTTGATAGAACAAAATGAATGTGCATAATTTTTTACTATTGGAATTCTGTTGTATCTATCCTAAGTAAAATTTGTTTTGAAATGTTTACAAAAATTTATATATACATGTATTTTTTTCATTTGTATATAGCATCTTTTGTTATTAAAAATGTTATTTGAGTATATATTTCTAAAAAACGCTGTATTCTGTGCATTTACATAAAATTTAAATAAGATATTTATTAATCAGTGAAGCTCTAATAATAGCAATCCAATATTTTAATTTCATATGTATGTTTCAGATTACCCTTAGTATAAAATATTTTTTAACCATATGATGGGCATGAAAATAACCTTAAATATGCATTTTATTAAGCAAAAGTAGCTTTTTTTTTTTTTTTTTTTTTTTTGCTACATTTAGCGTTGTAGTACTGTTGTCTGTTTGAAGGATATGAATGTATGTGGATGTTGAGAATTTAGGCAAAAAGCCTGGGAAATGTCGGAGTTTTTTAATATTTGAAGTGGTCGGGAAATTTTTAATGTATACTGCTTTTCCATCAAAATCTTCTTTACCACCATAAATGAAGTAATTTTGAATTAATTATTCATCCAGTCTAAGTTTTTTATATAAAAACTTATGCAAACTAATAAAATTAGCATAATATAAAAAAATAATTAGGAAATTCATACAGTGCATACTTTTTAAAAACATTTATCTAGACTAAAATTGTTCATTATGTTCCAACAATATATATAAGCCAAATTGTTATTGAGAAAAATCAGGTATTTACTGAAATTGTGTTGGAACCCTGTAAAAGTATATGTCCTAGTCTTCCTGTTAATAATAAAATCTACAATTTGTTAAATCAAATATAAAATAAATATTCATTTATTTATTCATTTTCCTTAGCTTGTTTTTGTGTGTTTCACAAAAAATATCTGCAATGAGATCTTTAAGTTTTTAATATGTATATATACAATACATACCCCTTCTCTCTTTTTTATATGAACCCTTTAATTCCAATGATAGAACATGTTCTAGAAATTATGTAGTTCAGAAAATCTGACTTTACACCAGAAAGTTTTAACAGCTAATTTTGGTTTATTTAAATACGGAATGTTTGTTATTAATGAAAGCAAATATTGCTATTTTAATTTTCTGGTGAGAATTGGGATATACAAATTAAAATATTTCAATATCTCGGGTGGTTTGGGATCTAGAGGGTTAAATATAACTAGATGGGGGGATCTTCTTTCTCTTTCAGCCATTACTCTGTTTTGACTAACATCTTTAAACAAATTTAATAGATGTGATATATTAAAAATTACATGCAACTAAGTTACATTATCTGTTATCAAAACTTTAAAATATGAAATGTTCTTAAGTATGTTTTTAATTTAGATGCTTAAGTTTGACAAAATTATATTGGGAGGAGGGATTTTATATTTCTTCCATCAAGTTATTTATAATAGAAGTTATTTGACTGTCTCTAAATATCTCATGTCAGTTTTGCTTGTAATTTTTGTTTTATAACCAACATCCTATGCTATATTATGCAATGCATTCATAATATTTTTAATCGGTACTTAAATAATATATACTCATTTCTTGACTGATATTTATGCATTGATGATTTATTTTAGACTACTATGCAGGCAACTATGCAATATTTTGTTTTATGTAAAGAAAATATTTTTTCACATTTAAAAAGCTTTATTGATTAAATGTTGAATAATAAGGTGGAATACACTACTCTGCAAATATTTGAATGTACCCAATCTTTTGATCAATTCTTTTACTTTAGCATCTGTAAATATTTTTTATAAACAAATTATATATATGCACATATAAAACATATAATGTAAAATATGACAGTGTGTGATTTCTTTAAGCTAAGCAATAGAAATTTTTAAATGATCAACTCTAGTGAAGACTTTTTTTTTTTTTTTTTTTTTTTTTTTTTTTTTGGTAAAAACTTTGCAACGGTGTTCTGAAGTTAAATGGGACCACAGAAGGTGTAAATGTCCGAGCTCAAAATACTACTTATATGCCAACTGGATAGATCTTTTTATTATTATTTCTCTATTCAGTCACAGAGGTTGCACCGAATATATTCCTATTAGTAAAACTTTGATTATCTGTCAGTCATGGGATCATTGCTGTGACAGATAACGGAAAGGCTGACCACAATAACAAATTCCAGAAATCAACTATTACGAATAAATTTTAAAACATGACTTTATTTTATATCTGCTTTATCAAACAAAGATTACAGTTTGAATTTATACTATTTTAACTTCTTAATTATTCATACAAAAGTGCAAATCTAAAACAAACTAGCCTGAATATATACAGGGTGAGTCATAAATATCGAAACAATAGGCTATCTCCTTAAATATTGCCCCTAGACCCATACTTCCAATTGCAAAAATTCATAAAAAAAGGTGAAATTTTTGATAAGATAAGTTGCAACTCCATGGGGGGTCTATTTGAAAAAGTACGAAAATTAACTTTTTATACGGCCCCCGTAGGATAAAAATTCCAATTAGGGAAACTTTCCTTGTCCAGTCCTGAATAATACACAAAAAGTTGCATCGTCATATCTTAAAAATTCGCGGAGTTATAACCGTTTGAATAATTCATCAGGTTTTAAGGGATTAAACACAAATTGAAATGCGCGCAATTCTAAAGACAATGTTACTTTAACAGTTGAAGGAAACGCATAAAAAATCTATCTTTTGAATTAGAATTTTGATTTTTTTCCTTTTTTGTGATGGTTAGCCATATAATTTGCTAAGAAAATCACATGCTAAAATTTATCATAAAATTTAAAAAGTTTCATATTGTTAGTACTGGTTTCAATGTGATAGTTAAAAATCCTTATAACTCCAAACATTATTTATCGGATTTCAATTTCTTTCTATTTAACTAAAAATAAAAATATGATTTTAGTTTTGTTTCGAGGTTTTTGTTTTTCAATATTTATTTTAGAGCTTTAAAAATATTTATTAAAAAAAAAAAAAAAAAGAAAACTTTTAAAAAATCATATTTTTAAAAGTAAATAATTTTTCATTTTTTTAAACAAAACTAATGTAAAACAATTAAAAAATGACATGTTTCAAGTTTGTACTTTTTTTTCTTTAACAATTCTTAACTTTTAATAATTTAAAGACAAGAAGTAGTCGAAAAAAAAAAAATTCATTATAGAGAAAAGCGAAATGTACTGTGTTACTGCCATTAGTTATTTAAAAGAATGCTTTTCTGAGATGCAGATTAAGTACTTTTTAAAAAATTAGCTCTCTCAACTTCAAGCTTTTTATCGTCCGGTAGAGGCTGTTAAAAAATCTGTATTCTGGGCACAAGTCAGATCAGGACCGTGACGTTACTTTTTTCTGAAGACTCGCCTTTCCGGGTCTAATGTATTTTTCATACCGGAGGGGACTGCTTCCTTTTTCCTAGGCCCCACCAGTGGCCGAGAGGTTCTGACCTCAAACTGGTAGACGGTAGGTGCTGGGTTCGAACCCAATCGCGACTGTCGGCCTAACCGTTCGGCGTTTTCCGTGGTTTTCTTAGAACCTTGCGTAAATACGGGTTAGGCTCCCCTAGAAAGACCCCCACGGAGGGCATCCCACCCCTTAGGGCCTATATCCCATAGTGTAGATAATTGGCCGACATACATACAACAACAACAACAACCTTTTTCCTAGACTTGCACTGGACGAAATTTTTAATCACGGTCTCGAACAATCCATAATTAAATCACAGAACTAATGCGTACATAAAATAAGTAAAATTTGGTTTAATCAATATTTTTACGAAAACCACATAAATTTTAAAACCGCTTTTATTTTACAAAAAAAAAAAAAAAAAAAAAAACTAATTTTTTTTTTTTTTTTTTTTTTTTTTTTTTAGAATAGTATATTTAAATGCCAAAAAAATAAACAAAATAAAACCAGAGAAAAAAATCTGCCTATGACGGAATTCTGTCTTAAACAGAAAATGTGTTGATCCATGCAAAATAAATACAATAATACCTGAGAATATAATAAACTCCATTTAACCTTCATAGGAAATGCATTTGTCTATTACGTATTTTTTCTTTCCTATGTGATTCCGTCTTAAAAGGTTTTACTGTATAACATTTTTCAAATTCTTCAACGCACGGGATATGGATTAGCGATAATAAAATATAAGTGAAACATTTACATATAAACATAAAAATATATCACAGGCTTTGGAGCCTCTTTAATAATATAAAGTATAAATATAAAAAACGAAATTCTATATTAAATATTTTTGGTCAGAACTCCTGCACGCAAAACAATTTTAAACTATACTGAAGTAAAAAACTATGTAGAAATTTACGGCTGAGCCGGCTATGGTTTAAGCTTTTTTTCCTGGCTGGTCCGGATTATGATTTTAACATTATTTCATGCCATATCATCATATCATATTAAATGCTGAACTTCTTTCCCTATGGGTCGATCTAGGACTGGACCTAAATACTACGATTTATTCAGACTTTCAGTGCTAACGATTAACATGTTTTAGAAACAAGTTTCAATTTTAAATGAATACGCTGCTTTATTATGGCCAAATAAGAGGCACGGTCTTAAACCGATATATAACAAAGTTACAATTTGTGGACAATCCCTTATTTGCTTTGAAAATTGATGAAAAACGCTTCGTTTAAAGTGGTGTAAGTCACGAATTTTTGAGAATTTTAGATTTTGATATCTCTGTCAGGTTTTCAGATAGGGAGATGAAATTTTTTTTGTTCAATTTAGGAATGGATAAGGAATAATTCCCTAATTGGGAATTTTGCTCTACGGGGGCCGTATAAAAATTTAATTTTCGTATTTTTTCAACTAGACCCCCCATGGAGTTGCAACTTATATTATCAGAAACTTCAACTTTTTTTATGAGTTTTTGCAATTGGAAGTATGGGTCTAGAGGCAATATTTAAGGAGATAGCCTATTGTTTCGATATTTATGACTCACCCTGTATATATATAGTGTTATCAATTCTTTGGCAGTTTTGGACCCCTCCCCTCTGTCCTTCCCTTATAATATTGTTATCAGTGTCTTTTTACATTTTTGCAATGGTATGCAAATATGTTTATACATTTATTGGTATACTTTACTGATTTAAATGAAGAGAAGGAGTTAATACAATATCAATGTATGAAATAAATTTATATCAAATAACATATTAAAGAAATACTTAATATTTAAAAGTATTTAATAATAGCTTTTTGTTGCATAATGCATTCAACAGTAATATTGTTTTCTTGTACTTACCCCATGCATGGAATAAGCAGAATTTTATAAACAAAACTGGTAGACAAAATTTTTTACTTGTAATAACAACAAGTATCACTTCAAACCTCATTTTTCTAACAATGCATTACATGTGAATATGTTGGAAGAAAGGAATGACGAACGTTAGCATAATCCATATTTTGGAATTAAATGACCTTGTAATCATTCAATGGTAATAATTTTTTTAGTCACAGTTAACAACTTTGTATTTTTATAAAAATAGATGTCAGACTTTAAAAAAAAAGTTTGTAAAAGAAAAGTTACCAAAAAATAGTTTGGTTTGATCGAAAGATAAATCCTCTCTATACTAGGGATATCTTACAGTATCATGTGTCAGACCCTCCCCTACCTCCTAAAGGGATAACATTATATATGTAATCTATGATTTAGGATTATATAAAGTTTGACAATTCTCTTTATTTTAAATTCTTATATGTTGAATTCCTTGTATATGTATTAATTCTTATGACTGGTGGATAATAGAAGTTTTAATGTGTTGTAAAATTAAGAATTTATTATTTTCGATTGGAAAATCATTTCATTCAATATGCATCTCAAATGAAATGTGATATTGCTTTACCAGGAACGATTCCTTCTTGCTGTTAAGTAACTATGTAAATATGTCTGTAAAATATTGTAAGATATATAAATATCACACAGATTTTCTTTTCCCCTTTTTATTTTTCAATTTATCACTTGTATATTGATTTATAATTTTGCTGAGACATGAGATGGACTGATTCAAAGTATTTCTAAGGGACTTTATTGTTAGTGTTTCAAAAGTAACTTGTATGTAGACACATTATAACCCACCTTGAGATGTAGTTTTTATATAATGTAGGTTTTGTTTGATTGCTATTATATATTTGGAATTTTTGTTTCAATTGTCGAAGAGGATTAGATTTCCATTGTTAAGTATTGTGCTTTTATTTTCTGAATAAATACATTTTTAAAGCTTAATTCATTTAAGTTTTGCACTTTCAGACTTGTTAATAGATATTTACTTTAACTGTATGCAATGATTTAGGTGATTGTCTTGGCGTTCTAAAACAAATGTTTATAAATGTCTTTCTGTCTGAAAAAATAAACTTATAAAACTTTCAATCTCTTTATTCTGAATTCATCTTATTTAAAGTACATGTAAAATATAGTTGCTGAAGTATGGTACATAAAGTACTTTCACAATATGAAATTTTACATTTAAAAAAAAAAAAAGTTTATGTTTGTATCTGAAGGTGGAATAATTAAAGTGCTAATTTTTAAGTACAAGGTGTTTGTAAGCATGTGCATGCAGGAGAAAAATAAAAAAAAGGCTGTCCAAACAAAAGTTCTACTTTTAATGATATATTATGACAGTTTAACTTAGACCATTTACAACAAATCATACATCAAACTGAAAGTAAACTAACCTAGTTCTTCTTCAAATGTTCAATAAGTGTACCTTTAGTTATATGGCACACATCCAACCTCCATAGACAGTGCAAAATTTGTCTAAGGCAGAATACCATTTACTGTGAACAATTTTCTCAGTTCTGATTGATTGACTTATACAGAGTTTACTGTACATCCCTTTATCTTCATTTGTTTTTTTCT
This sequence comes from Maratus speculifer, assembly GCA_964019185.1. Taxonomy (NCBI): domain Eukaryota; kingdom Metazoa; phylum Arthropoda; class Arachnida; order Araneae; family Salticidae; genus Maratus; species Maratus speculifer. The sequence goes on along the minus strand of OZ025302.1, from coordinate 252,547,157 downwards.
TATAAGGGAAGAGCAGCTGATGTTGCGTGAGTTGAATTACTGCGGGGTGGCAATAGCAAGAAACATCTGTCTGATCTTTATATCTCCTGCCGTACACATGACCTCGGCCAATCTGATTGGTCTCTGTTTAACAGGTCCATGATAAGGCCTATATTGCCATAAATGTTCCTGCAATGATCACTATGATAAAAATGAAGTGGTGTGGTAAATTGGTTGATGGAAATGTTTGTAAACATGCTCTTTCCTTCTATATATATTGACTAAATATTTTGTTCTTGTTCCTTCACAAATCTTTCCACACATTAAAAGGAGAGGACAATTAGTAAATTTTACCATGGGTCAATTAGTAAATTTTACCATCCACAAATTTCTCGTATTAGGAGAGGTTTAGTGTTTAATCTAATAGGTTACTGGATTAGCAAGATTCCAGGAACTAACACATTTATGCTTTAAGGAGCATAGATATGGGAGAGAGAATTTAAAATAAAATTTCAACAAACAGTTTGGTTTGGAACAAGATCAGTGTAGTACTGATATTTAAAATGTAAGTCAAATGACTGGTATTATATTTGGTAAAAATCATTTGAACTACTTCAAAAAAAATGTTTATCGTTCAAATTTTCTAATAAACATTCTTCCCATCTGTTGATCACAAGAACATTTCTACTGTCAATTCACTTATACTTTAATTGACAGTTTATTAGACAGTTCATTTTTATGACAACAGTTATTAATTAATAATACATTTCATTTTAAGAATAGTTTTTGTAGAAGAAAAAAAAAGTTTTAGTAAAAGCCGGCCTTTTGCAAGTGGTTTAAACCAGAAAAAGCTGGCTGGTTTAAACCGGCCCAGCTAAAAGCCAGCAGCCCTGGGAAAGAGGTACTATAATCCAAATGTCTGTGCTATTTTCATTATTTTACCATCAAAAAGTGTATGAAGTTGTGCATAAAACAGAGCTAAAATTTTTGTGCATGATTATTTTTGGGTATGGCAAGTAGGTCCTTCATGAATTTGAAAAAAATCATCCTATCATTCTACTGTCTATCGGCTCGTGCAGAAACAGAAACTCATTTTTACTCTGATTAATGAACTGAAGCAGAAATTTAAGATGATAATCAAAGTTGGTATAGTATTGAATTAAAATTATTAAAGCATTAACATATGTAATTATTTCTTTAAATATTGAAATGTATGTATGAGATTTTTAATTGTCAGTGCAAAGCTCTGGCTTCCCTGAAAAAATTACACTTTTGTGAACACGATAGCATCTGAAATATTTGATAAAAAATTAGCCGGACGCCCGTAGTGCCAAAATCTCAACGGGTACTGAAAATCAAAAATATTCTTCAACTCTAATACTCTGAAATATTGGCTTTCAGTGTTCTCACAGAAACATTACCATTGTTTAAATCTATATAATTAAAACATGGCTGTTTCTTTAGACATTTGCCATGAGCTTTCTTCTAGATTAATTTTATCAATAAATAAATTAGCTGTTCATTTGTATATATGCCCGCATTAGCATTTTTAAAAAATTCCTATTTCAATCATTAAAATTTAATTTTAAAAGACAAATCTGAAATAAATTTCTTCAAAATGGTGGCAAGTGTATTGCTTCCATTGTTGCAGAGAAATAATTGAGTTTATTTATGCTGCCATTTTCTACAATTAAAAATAATTTTTAAAAAATATGAACAGACGATGTCATGTTTTTAAAAACAATTTCCTTTATAAAGTTGTTACGTTTCGATATGTTTTCATTCTGCTGCTATTAAATTTAAAATGCCATATATGAAATGCATCATTGAGCAAGAATGACATCATATTAAAAGAAAACAATCATTTAATATGAAATCACTAAATATTATAGGGATGAGATTTCTGCATTTTTGCACACTAGTATTTTATTAGAAAAAATATTGTCTTAAATTACAAAAATGTCTGCATTTTCTCTAACAAAATACTAATGTACAAAAACATGGAAACCTCATCATTGATATTGCCACAAATGTGTCTAAAAGACATGAATTCTGTGAAATTTAACTCACCTGCACCGAGATTAGAACCTCAAGTCAATCGTGTGATTCTTTACAATATATGTAAAGTTGTAAGCATGTAACAATCTTTTTGTGTGTGTGTGTGTGCATAGATAACCAAATTAAACTCAGAGCCATCCTCACTCTGGAAAGAGAACGAAGAAACTATGCAAAGAAATTATTATTCGAAATCATTAAAATTCTATTTCATCTGCAAATCGTCCTAATATTATTGAAAAATATTTTCTCCATTTTTACATAAAAATTAGCATAAAACAATCAATGTGTTTCAGAAGAAATGAAATTGAAACAAAGAATGATTGATGAGGACATAAAACTTTTTTTTAAACGTCAAAATTTGACGGGTTCCATCTCATTATAAATAAAATTACTGTTATAATTAGGACATTCTTTTATTGGCCCCTTGTACAATTATAGGATCTGTTTAGAGTATTAATCATATGTGTTGCACAAAGTTGAAGATGTCACTTATGAAAATTTGCTGACATGCATGTACAGTGCATTGTTTTAAGTAACAATGTTTTGAATTTTGACTTCCTACATGTTAGTTTCAGTTTGTCCTGTACCCCATAGATAACCATCGATAGTTCAGATTATCCCATAGATAACAATACAGTAGAATAAGATCTGAACTACTTGGAGGCCATTCTACAGATCTTCAGTGTCCTATCAAATGTTACTCTTGTTGGTCCAGACAGTAGGACACCCTGTGTGTTAAACACGCTTATCTAATCCACTATCTAGCCTTTTTGATTAGAACAAGAAAAATTTGTTATGGCTCTTTTGAAAGTTTTTTTTTTTTTTTTTTCAAAATGTTTTTGCTTGACCTTGTTAATATATATATATATATATATATATACTCAACAGTACCACATAAAAAGTAAAAATAGGCATTAAAAATTTATTCACTATGCTACAATATATAGGATGTCCACTCTCAACAGTGGCCAATGGCTTCCTTAACTTTTAGTCATAGCCATTTAGTTCCAATTACAAAAATGTTTTTAATAAGATAAGAAATATTTTAAAAGCCATTTGGATAAATTAAAATATTTCTTAAAAAATTACAAAATTTAAATTTTTATACGTTTTTCCTGTCTTATAAGTTACATTTAGTAAACTTTTCCTATTACCGTAATTTCCTGCGTATCATCCGCAGATCAAACAAGTCTTTTTCGACTCAGAAATTTTATTTTGTAATCGAAGCCAAATATTTACGCCAATCTAAAAAGTTGCATTTAATTTTAAATTTTTCCCGGGTGGAAAAATGATTGTTTGACTTGCAGATTATACGCAGGAAATTAAGGTACATTGCCAAATAAGAGAAAAAAAATCCTGTTATTCTATGAATAAAATTGACAGAGTAATAGCTGTTTAAAGTTGGAGCATATTTTGTGCTACATATTAGACACTGACAAGTAATACAAAGTCCTGTTCATCTAACACTAAAATTGACAGAGTTACGAAACTTTAAAATGCATGACTTATACTACTTTTTCACATGTAAACACAAATAAGTTTGGCCTGCTTTGAGGCGTCATATACCAAGTGCTTAAAGTATTCTAAGATCTTATGTATCTGCACTTTGAAAAAAAAATCGTAAAATTATTGCAATTGAGTTAACTTTTATTGAGTTTCAGATTGACTAAAATAATTGTATTACAACATATGTTTTATGTAGTAAAGATTTAAGACTGTTTCGTTTCATAATTTCTCTTAACAAAAATTATATTATTTTTACATGTTTTTCCACTTCAAAATTTTTACTCAAACTTTAATTCATTTTCAAATATCCGATCAAGATTAAATTTTACATACTGACATAAATTTGATGATAATTTAATATTATGATTTTCGGTAGTTAGTTACCCATGCATTTAAACTTGTTTTACAGCATAACACGAAATATTTTGGACAGATTACCTCAAAGAAGCTTAAGAAAAAGTTTTAGATTAGATAACACATGACTGCAAGGGTTGTGTTTTTTAAGTATTATGTATTTTTTATCACTAAATCTGAAAATTACTTTAATTTTTAACCATCATTTCAGGATTTTTCACGAATAATAAATTGTCAAAGTTAAAAAAAAACAAAGATCGGATATTATAAATTAAAGAAGATGGCAGTGTTTTTTAACTTATGATAATTTATTTTTATGTACTTTTTAGCACTAAATCAAAAAGTGCCCTTTATTTTTAACCATCACGTTAGAAATCTTTTGCAAATTGTAATTGTCAAAGTCAAAAAATCCCTGTCGGCTTGGCCTATAGGCGGAGGTAGATTTCGAAGAGTGCTCATTTCAACAACAAAAAATAAAATATGATTAGAGATAAATCCAGTTTAACAATTTTCTTTGGCCGCTTTTGAAATTTTTTTTATTTTTATGTAAGAACTGGTTTTTATCAAAATCATCTTAAGCGAAATTCGGCTCAAATGTCCATTTTGACAACATATTTTGAAATATATTCTGACTTTATTATTAAAAAATCGACCAATACGCAAATTATATAGTTCCTAAATAACAAAAAACTGTCAATTGAATGCTTTTGAGAGCAAAATCGAATTTAAAAATAAGTCATAAAATAACCAATTTGTTATTTGAATACATCCTCAATTCTTAAATCATGATTGCTTTGGGAAATTTTGTGCGAAGTGCTCACTTTGACAGCTTTAAAATATAGGTGTAAATTAACGGTCGCCACTCGCCACGTGGCGATTAAAAATTGGCCATCGATCGGCACCCTAGTCGCCACTCGGCGATTGAAAAATCTTATTAATTTGCTTTGTGAAATACAGATTTGTTCATGGATATATTCATCTCTACTTTGTTTGCATCTAATCAGTGAATTGGCTAATTCTTTAAATTCAAAATCAGCCATCGATCGCCACCCTAATCGCCGCTCGGCGATTGAAAAATCTTATTTATTTGCTTTGTGAAATACAGATTTTTTCATGGATATATTCATCTCTACTTTGTTTGCATCTAATTAGTGAACTGGCTAATTCTTTAAATTCAAAATTGGCCTTCGATCGCCACCCTAGTCGCCACTCGGCGATTGAAAAATTTTATTAATTTGCTTTGTGAAATACAGATTTTTTCATGGATATATGCATGTCTACTTTGTTTACATCTAATTAGTGAGTTGGTTAATTCTTTAAATTCAAAATCGGCCTTCGATCGCCACCCTAGTCGCCACTCGGCGATTAAAAAATCTTATTAATTTGCTTTGTGAAATGCAGCTTTTTTTCATGAAAAATGGCATCTCTACTTTGTTTGCATCTAATTAGTGAATTGGTTAATTCTTTCTTTCTGTCTGATGCAAGCATATTTAGCAACTTTGTTATATTTTCTATATTTTGGCTTTTTACCAGGAATTCTTTATTTGGATTATGTTTTCAAGAAATAGGTTTTTTTTCCTACAAAATATAGTCATTAATTCTAATTCCACATGCATTTCAAATAAATTTTACCAATTTTACCTCTGAATGCAAGGAGATTTTAAGGACATTGCTGTATCTTAAATCTTTCACTTTTGCCATATGCTCACTAATTGTACCAGTAATAGTTGGCTGGTACATTTTTTAAAAAATTTATGATTAAAGTTTATGTAGGTGCCAAGAAAGATTGAAACATTATAGCCAATTACTTTAAAAATATAGGAAAAAATTAGCACTCGCCACTTTGGCGAGTAATACTGCAAATTTAGCATCTGACTTTACTACTACCAAGTAGACTTCCTTGACCTTACTAACACATTGGCATTCTCTGATTTTGCCTTAATAAGACATCCGGAGTGTTGAAATCTCAGCCAAAGTAAAGAATATTTATATATATCTGTACACTCGCCAAACTTAAAAATTACCACCAATTTTAAGTAAGAATAAAATATCCAAGAAAGATGTGAAATTATTTTTGAATTTAAAGTTTAAAAATACAATTTCCTTGTTTGTTTTATACAATGCTTTAATATATATTTAAATATAGTTTATCGCTTATAATTTTATCTGCAGTTTTAATCACCAATTCATACTTTTTCATTCAGTGGAATGACAGTTTTATTTTTAACCAAATATGTGTAACTTTGTAACTCACTAGCCATTAAATAAATAAATAAAAAAGCCATTTTGACCTATTTTTAAAAAGTGGCCACTAATGAAACTGGGTCTACCGGCCACTGGCTACTAATCGAATTTCCCAGTTTTCACCTATATTTTAAAAGTATATATATTTAACCTTTATCAAAAAACTGACAAATACGGCATATTACACAGTTCCTAAATAACAAATAACTGTCAATAGAATGCATTTGAAAGCAAAATTGAATTTAAAAATAAGTCATAAAATAACCAATTTGTTATTTTAATACATCCTCAATGCTTAAATCATGATCGCTTTGGGAAATTTTGTGCGAAATGCCGACTTTGACAGCTTTAAAAAATATATATATTTAGCTTTTATCAAAAAATCGACGAATTTTCACATTATATAGTTCCTAAATAATAAAAAAAACTATCAATTGAATGCGTTGAGAGTTTTGAGAGCAAAATTTAATTTAAAAATGAGTCATAAAATAACCAATTTGTTATTTGAATACATCCTCAATTTTTTAATCATGATGGCTTTGGAAAATTTTGTGCAAAGTGCCCATTTGGGCAGCCCTTTTTGAAATATATTCTGCCTTTATCAAAAAACTGGCCAATCCATCACATTATATTGTTCCTATATAAGAGGACCTGTAAATTGAATGCGTTTGAGATCAAAAATGAATTTAAAAATGTGTCAGAAAAAATGCAATTTGTTATACTTCCTCAACTTTTCAATCATCATCACTTTGGGAAATTCTGTTCAAAATACCGTTTTTGCCAGTCTTTTTTGAAAAATATTCCACCTTTATGAAAAAACTGGCTAATACATCATATTATACAGTTCCTAAATAGGAGGATCTGCCATTTGGATGCGTTTAAAATCAAAAGTGAATTTAAAAATGGTTCAGAATATAAGCAGTTTGGATTTGAGTTTTTTCTCCAACTCCTATTTTTGTTTAATTTATTTTTGCTATAAGAATTGGTCCTATGAAAAACTTGTTAATATAAAAGTCATAGATATTATTGAGAAGATATAAAATAAATTTAATTAGATTTGATTGCTTAAGAATTGACTAAGTTATGGATTTTTTTCTTTTTCCACCCCCCCCCCTTTTTCTTTTCGTTTTTAATTTTTTTCATCGGTAAAAGTTGTTCCTATCAAAAACTTGTAAATACAAAAGTTTTAGATAATTTTGAGAATATTTATAAAAAATTTAGTTGGATTTAATATCTAATAAATTGACGAAGTTATGATTTTTTTTCTCCCAAAAACTCTGTTTTTTTCACCCCTTGAGCCCATTTTTTAGAAGTAATAGAAACTTTAAACTGATTTGATATCTATTTTAATTTAGAAGTTATCGAGTTTTTTCTGTTTTCACAAAAACCCTCCAAACTTCCACCCCCATGGTCCGATTTTGCCCATTAACAAACTCGACCGAGATTTTATGCCTCTTGATTTTATGTAAAAGTTTGAAGAAGATCTGAGCATAATTATGGAAGTTATCGTGTCCAGAAGAAAGTGATATACACCGATAGATAGATAGATAGATAGATAGATAAACTTTTTTACTAATGGTAGTTTTGGGGTCTAGGGATCGCGAACGGTGTAGATCTGCAAAAAATTTTCAGAAATTCCAACATGGGAGCGATCGCAATAGGTAGTATTTCTTACGAAATCTACCTAAAAACACTGCCATCTTCTTTATTTTATAATATCAGATTTTCAGTACATTTTAACTTTAAAATAGATTCTATAAATCATACTATAAAACAGATACAAAACTTTTTTAAATAAACATAAAAAAAAAAGTAAACAAAATGATGAAAATTAACAGAGTTTAACAGACAGAAAATTACATATGTTAAAATATTATTAACACTAGCCAGCAAAATTTGGGTTATGACATGTTGTTTAGCTTTTGATAATTATGTATTCTGTACTGCTGAATCCAAAATTAATCTACTTTTTTTTTTTTTTTTTTTTTTTAAACCATCATGTAAAGATTTTTTGCAAATCTAAATTTTAAAGATAAAAAAAAGAACAAATAGTGAAAATTTGATACTATTAAATAGATGTGATTGTTGTGTTTTTAGGTTTTGATAATTTTTTTTTATGTATCTTCTTCACTTGATATGAAAACAACCTCCATTTTCCATCATCAGATCAGGATTTTTTGCAAACTGTAAATTTCAAAGTTAAAATTCAACATCCTTCCTTACCTCAATGGATTCCTTATGGATGAGGGCAATCTTATTCGCGTTTGTAATGACCGAAAGGTGGCGTTGTATAGACCTGATAATCGTTTGTTTATGTAGTGTTGTTTGTTCCATGCTATAGCATAGCCGAGCATAGCGAAACTCGTTAAGAGCTATTTAAAGTGCAGTTTTTTATCTTTTTTATTTAATTATGGGAGATAAATTACAAATATCGACAATTTTAGAATTTCTAGATACTGGAAAATCTAGTAATTGCTTTAGAGAAGCTGAAGCAATTATTGCAAGCATTGTGTTGCTGTCATGCTATTTTGCCATGAGTAAGTCAAATGTACTTTTTTATATTATAGATCTAAACTTTGTGTATAAAATTTTGATTTTAGATAATTTTAATACAAAGAACCCAACGTTGCATGCATTATAGAACTGTTTATTTATTTATTTATTATAGAACTGCTTATTTATTTATCGGCCTTTTAAACACTGATTTCAGCGGAAGATGTTCACGGTATCAGTTCTATTTCGTTTCAGGCTTTGTCCACGAGAGGGCGTCTATTTCATTTCAAACGTGAATTCTTAGCCGACCCAGTGGCGTGGTTCGTAGCAACAGTTCCTCCCACACCGCTGGACCCTGGTTCGAGTCCAGCTAGCGGCATGGGTGTCTGTGTTGTCCCTATGATGTGTATTAAAAATGTATGTACTGTATTTCCTGTAATAATAATAAAGTGTTCTGTATTTGTTTCTGTGCATTCTGGATCATTCGAGGTAACAGCCATTGTAGCTATAGACCTCAAAGCATTGTTCACTCAAACTCAAATCTTATTCTTAGTATAAATAAAAATAATGAACTTATCTCTCCTAACCTAGTTAATTTAAAAACATTTTTTTTTAATGTATGTTATGTTTCAAAACATAATTACATAACTATATAAGGAGCTGTTTAGTGGAATAAAAAATTTAATCTTCCAGAAACTTACTAAACTTAGCACTTGTCTGATGCTAGCTTTTTATAAATGATTTTAATTCTATTTGCACAACTATATTCTAAAAATAAATTTTGTAGTATATTTCTTTTGTACATGTTGTCAAAATACAAGTAAAAACATTTCATAAAAAAGCGATACCAATCAATGAAGTTTAACACTTTTTATTTGAAATGAAAACACCAATTAATCTGCAATTAGAGGGGCTGGTATACTCCAGATGCAATCAGTTCTTCCTGGCTTTAAATTACATTTTTAAAGAGCTTTAAAAGTATTTTTCTTCTTTTTTTCTGTTTTTTGTCTAATTTCTTTCCTTAATTTCTTTTTAATATAACTCAAAATCAGATTAATAATATAAACTAGGAAATGTATCTAAAATTTTGAAGCAGAGGATGGAAAAATGACTTGGTGTACTCCATACGTCATCCTTTCAAAATTGAACTGCACACAAGCCCATCCAACTAAATGTTAAGAAAATCAATATTTCTATTAGCTATGTTCAGCGGCTCGAGCATAAATGTTTTCTACAAAGAGTCATCCATTTTCTGCAGTAATGTCACTGTATTTCTGGCACAGGGATTGGAATTATATCTCTAAAAATAATGGTTTAGGAATAAATTAATTATTGGTAAACGATAAGAGGGAATACCTTGTAGATACACGAAACTTTTGATAATAGCATTGGATAAAATAATGATAAGGAGAGAATCTAAATTTAATCAAATATAAAAACCTTTAAAATATAGAAAAACAATAAATAAAGGTATGTACTAAGATTCTTTAAGTAAATGAAAAAAGTATATATATTAATAAAAAAATTTATTAACAGAATGTATACATAGTTGAAATTATGATTTTTTTAAAATACACTGTAATCATGTAAACAGAACTTTTAAATTACAGTTTTTAATTTTGTTAGTCTTAAACATTAATATTTCTGTATAAGACAAGGTTTGGTAGTGAAGGCTGCTTGAGAACTAGACATATGTTTTTGGAATCTATGTATTATTTATTAATTAAGGCCTAAAATCTATTAGTTTTTTTTTAATATATATATATATATATATATTAGATTCTGAATATTTCTACAATAGGGTCATTCCATATCACATGTGGGACAGTCTTTTTACTAATTTCTGCTGTTTTAACAATGTTTTTACATCCTCAAATTAAAACAACCATGCAAATATGAAAATCTAGTTTTTTGTTACTTTTAATATAAAGTTTGCTTTAATGAGTTATAAATTAATAGATATAAGTGTTTATGTAAATCTTGCATGCAGAGACATTTTGTCAGTTTTTCATGGAATGGCCTTGAAATGGGTAGATTACTCAGGCTTATAACTAAATAAATAAACAACGTTAAAGAGCACAAATATTATAAAATAAAAGATGTTAAAAGGATACAGCTGTTTCAGGACTTTTCAAGTCCCATCATCAGTGCTAAAAAGTGTAAAACGTAAAAGAAAGTCACATCGTTAAATAAAATAAAATAAACATCTGAGCTCGCCGCTTAGGCGAACTGACCATGAAACGTCGCAAAGCAACAGTAAAATTAAACTGGCATGTGCACCCAGAGGAGACCAATCATATGTCACTTCTCACTGGACGAGTCCAAATCAAAGAGAACAGGAGGGGGGGAGGGGGAGTGATATTACAGGAATGGAAACCAGACATCAGAAAATTTTGGAGTACTGGACATGTCATTAACTAAATTACTAAAGTTTTTCCATATATGAAAAGCTTCCCAAAAGTCTAAATCATAAACAGATGAACAATATTGTATTATTGAGGCTTCGGAAAATTTAAAATTATGACTATTAGACCAGCAATGGTTGGCGTCATATTGTCTTATACTCAGGCTTAGGATTTAAAATGTGAAAATTTTTAAACCTATTAAATGGCCATTCCAAATCACATGTAGAACAAATTTTCTACTTATTACTGTTGTTTTAACAATGTTATTGTATTTTCAAATTAAAACAACTATGCTAATATGAAAATATAGTTTTTTTTTTTCTTTTTAGTTTTAAAATATAGTTTATATTTTAACAACTTATAAGTCAATAAATATAGACATTTATGCAAGCATCAAGTGTGGGACATTTTATGCTTTTATCATGAAATGGTCCAATAGCAATTTGCAGATTTTTATTTTTTAGACTAGTTTTTTTTTTTTACTTTTGTATATTGACTAAATACTATTGCATTTCAGAATGCTATTGCATTTCAAAATGTTTAAAATCTTCTTTAAAAAAGATGCTAAATTTGCAGAATATTTACAGATAAGTTCAAATGCATGTTTAATAACAAATATATAAGTCAGTATTTACTTGCAGGCTGCATAGCAAGTACCACTGATCAACCTTTAATTTATTAATCAATTGTGATATTCTAAAAAATAAACTGTTAAATTTTCTTTCAGTAACATTCAACATATGAGAATCTAAATACATTAGAGGTTGAAATTTGGTATAAAATGCATACTCACTGACATTTGCACATTTACAGACACAGTATTTATTCACATGCACACAATTTATTAATACAAAAGTTTGTTAAAAATAACAATAAAAACACTAAACATAAGATATACAGATCATTAAAAATGCTAAAATTCCATATTTTTTATAAATGATTTATTTTCCCCAAATGCAAAATTATAAATTAACTAATACATAACAAATAACAAACACATTTTTCAGTTATACAAAAAAGTCAGGTTTTTGAGGTAAAAACTCTTTTTTTGACATTAAATAACTGATTTCATTTTATTTGTAGAAAATTTCATTACAATATCATTCAGTATATAAGAATATGTGACCAAATACTTTAAAAATTGCAATTAAATATAAAATACATAGCCAAAAACATTTGGACATTTACAAATGAAATATTAATTTGCATACACATTTATTTATGAAAAAGCTCATTAAAAATATCAATAAAAGCCTTCAACATAAGATATACAGATCTTTAAATCTACTAAAATGCCAAAAAATGCAACATTTATACAATTGATTTATTTAAAATTATAAATTAACTAATACATAACATAAATGATATTCAATGATATATTTCCATTTATACAAAAATGTCAGGATTTTGAAGTAAAAACTCTTTTTTCATAATTAAATAATTAATAATAAATTTTTGTTTCTAGAAAATACACCTTTCAATAATATACTTAATTGCATAAATTAACATTTTATTATACCTATAAAAAACAGAAAAATCAAATTTTTAATAATAGATAAAAGTTAAAAGCACACAAAAGCTCTTATTACAAAGATCCTTAAGATACATTTTTTATAAATGGACTCTCAGAATTAAATCTAATCCATTTCAAATGGTATTTGTAACTTTCTAATTAAGTTAGTGTTTTGTTTTTTAAATAAGTAAATTTGTCTGGATATCCTATAACTTTCAACCTTAAGGACATAGTTATCTAATCTAGTATAATAATGCTGTTACATAATACATGCTTAAAACACTGAAATTATCCATTATAAACACTTTGAAAGGTATGGGGCTAGTCCAGGCTTTAAATTGCAAAATAAATAACTGGAGCAATAAAATGTTGCTTATCCTTCATATTCTCTGAACATTTATTGTTTATTTACAATAAGTTTGCCAATGCAAATTCAAATTAGTTACAGTAGACTCCCTGAAATCTGCACAGCTTGGGACCAGAGGTTGTGCGGATTTTAGAATTTTGCGGATTTCTGGTCATTGCTTTGTGTACATTTTTTTAAACAGTAATTTGAGTGCAATTAATAGTGCATTCGGAACTATAATGAATGCTTACAATGTAATAAAATATTAAAATAAGTAATAAACTAAAATAATAAATTTTAGATAATTTTTAAAATGATTAAAATACTAATAGCAAAGGTCAAGTTAATAATCAATAGTGTATGATTAAATAGTCATTATAAAGATTAAATGTATTTTCCAAAATTATTCAACAAAACTTTCCTCATAAAGTACATTACTAATTCACATCAAAATCATAAAATAAGGATTTTTTTTTCAAGTTTAACCAGGCTTAATTACCAAAAAAACATGATTAATGCATAAATATATTTGGTAAGAAGATTGTGATTACCAGCATTATCTTAAATTTTTACAAAAAAAAAAAAAAAAAAAAAAAAAAAAAAAAAAATCCAAATTCATGAAAAAAAGATGAATGGAGTATAATTAAGAAAATTACAAATTAAAAAATATATGGAATTGATACAACTCTAAAAAAAATCAAATTTTGTAGCAATATTCGAACTGAAGGTTTCATTGTTTACATCCATAAAATATGTGCGGATTTTAGAGAGTTGCGGATTTCTGGTTTGCGGATTTGAGGGAGTCTACTGTATTAATATGGTAGGTAGAGCACTTGGAGCGCTATTCCAAGGGTTCCGGATTCGATAGCCGGCTTGGACATTTTACAAAATGTTGGTTCTACACTTTCCAAGTGATAATTCACATATTAATATGGCAACTGTAATTAGCAGAATATTTTTTTTTAATTAAATTACAAATTTTCTATATTATTTAAGTGTGTTACTTTTTTTTCCCCACAACATCCCAAAATCTTTCAAAGTCATTGGCTAGCTAGTAGTTGGAGTATAGTTTACTAGCATAAGATTGTGACTAGGGATTCATCGAATAGTGATGTTGGCTGAATACCAAATGTTCTGCCAATATTCAATTAGGCGAATAGTGACTATCAAGCTAAATAAAAAAAAATCAGCTTGCTAAAATTTTTCATTCAATATTTGATTTGAGACCCTTCAACATTTGATGATTGCTTGTTTTAAGCAGTGAATTCGACTATATATATATATAGCAAATATAAATCACCTAGAGGAACGATTTGTTGAATTAAAATGTTTGATTGTTTTTTAAGAACTTTTACCATAACAAATTAAACAAAAATAAAAATTGTGAAAGTATTATGCGTCAAAAACCTGTCAATTTTGCATAAAGGAATAAGCATTTAAGTAATAATCAAACATAAACAAAACATCAAATAAAACTGCTTAAAACAATAAACAAAATAGATAGATCAAAAACAATAATGATATGCTAAAAAACAAAATGAGATTACAAATTACAAATATGAATAACATAAGGAATGTTTTCTGTCTTAGGATGATCTGGGACAGACATTTTTATTTATAAATATTTATTACTACTCATTTTTCCCTTCTTGAAATGTGTATTTATATATACATTGTTTTTCATTTGTGATATCTTTAAGTAAAATTCAAACATTTAAATTTTCACAATGTTTAAATTTTTATACATTTTTCAAAGAATAAATATTAATGTCTTTGGAACTTACAAAAATTTTTATTTAGTGTTTCTTAAAAGAAAAGCTTAAGCAGTGTTTTTTATTATGAAAATCATACTTCAAAAATTTTACTCAAAACGTAAAATTTCTAAGATAAATTGAAAGAATACATTACTGAAAAACATCATATAAAGTTTCAAAACTTTATATTTCATAGAAATTTAATAAAATTAATTTTAAAATGACAAATCTTGAAAAAATACGTTCAGAGACAAATGTATTTAAATCTTGACGGAAGTCAGAAACAGGAATTATAGAAAGACAAGTATAAAATTTTAAAAAACTTTTTTTTATACTTTTTATACTTGAATTGTATGCACCATTTTGTTATAAATACACTAGAGAGGTGTTTCCAAACTATAGTTATATGACCACCTTAAATTAAAAAAAAAATTGTGACTTACCAGCAGTTAAATAAAATGTGAAAAAGGATGATATTTTATAAAAATTTGCATTTAATATACATATCACAAACAGAAACAAAGCATATGGTACAAGAAAAAAGTAAGAAGAATCTAAATATGAATAATCATATTAATAATAAGCCAATAAATTATAAAACTGTTTTACTATCCATTCTAAAATACATTAGAATCGGTGATAGTTCAAAGGACCAAAGTTCACATTTTGACATTTCTCATTTTAAAATGATTGAAATGATTTTTCATATTTATTGACTTATTCATGAAGAAAGGAATTCTGTCAAGGTACTACCTGATAGGGGTGAGACAGGCTCAACTTTTATACATCAGCCTTTTGACTCATTCTTTTTGAACTTGTGAATTTTATTTATTCTTGTATTAAAAAAATCCTTTAAAAATTATTAATTTTATCTTCAAATCATTTTAATGCTCTTTTGATCAAAATGAAAGAAAAACAGAGAAGTTTTTTTCTTTTCTAGTATTAGACTGATGTTATTTTAAAAGAAAATTTGTGATTTTTGCAGATTTGTGTCTGGCATTGACGATAACAGTCTGTTGATAAGGTGCCATTAGGATATTTTTTAATTATAACATTTATTTATTATTATCATTTTTACAGAGATCTGACACAAAATTAACAGTTTCTTTTGTTTTTAATACGTTTGCAAAATTTTCATCATCTATTGTATGCAAGTCATAATCGCTTTTTATATGAAAATAATGTTAGTGAATCAAATTGTTCATCATGAACTCTTTTCATGCTGAGGCTCTATTCTAAGTCATATTCATTTGTAAATAAATAAAATTGCTGTGTATTGTTATTTTGTTAAAAAGCAATTGAGCATTGTTTGCTCTTTTTCTATAAAAATATTGGATCTATCTGATAACAGTCTGAAAATTTTTATCTAAGTGATTTTCTAATACATGAGAATTACAAAAAATTGTTTTGAGGTCGATTGGAATAGATTTTCATTTAAGTTGTACACTTTTTATATAAATAGAAAAATGCCATTTGATCATTCATCACATATATAGTAATTTTTTGCAAATTTCATTCATTTGTTCATTGAATGCACTTTATTGGTATGTCCATTAGATTTACTTGTTGAGAGAGAAAAATATAAAAATTATTTAAAGGAAGTACATTTTTATTTGACACTGAACTTTTCTTTTGAAATGATTGAATGTAAATTTTCATAAAATTAATTATGTGCAGGGGATTAACAGTTATTTCCATATAAGAAGTTGTTAAAAAATTAGATATTACATTTAGAACAAATTTCAAACATTATTATTTTATTTTATGGTACTTACGTATTAATGCCACTACAGCAGAAGTTGCACTAATGCGCCAATAAAGAACAATCTTGTTGTTCACATGTGCATGCAGTTATCTTTTGGATTCCTTGTGGCCTTGTTGTTTGCTAATTTTTGACACCATTTTTCAGTGCTTTTTTTTTTTCTTTTGCTCAGTTTTTGACAAATTTTTTTGTGCTCATAGGAACACCAAAATTTTTCTTTATTGGCGCATTAGCACAACTGTTGCTGCAGTGGCGTTAATACGTAAGTACCTATTTTTTTTATTATTATTATTACTACTAATTATAATTATTTTTTTTTTTTTTTTTTTTTTTTTTTTTTGTATTGCATAGTTTTGGTATTCAACTCGGGCTATGATAACACAAAATGTTTCAGACTTTTGTTGGGCTCGGAAGAGCTGAACTCATCTGTATTACCTAAACATGTTTGGGAGCGAGAAATTTAAAAGTTGAGCATTGAAATGCACTATGTTTACGACTTAGGAAATTTCAAAACTAGAACTTAGTTCCTTTCAACAATCACCGATTCATTTCTAAATGAATTTAATATAATACTTTAAAAGTCAATGCAATTTATAACTGTTTTGCAGAATAAGACTAAATGCAGTATTTCACATTGATTCAAACTTAAAATATACAATATGAACTTTTAAAAGCTCTACGTTTACCTATATATGGAAATATAGCAATAGTAGAAGAGATGTTATACGTTAAAATATATTTTATTTAAAACTTCTTAGTACTTTTGAGCTTTCTCAAGGCCTTTATCAGAGAAAATTTCAATAACCAATTGCTGTTTATTTATATATATATGTCGCTTCATTTTTTAAATGAGAGAGCTAATAATTATTAGAATTGAAAGTAGAAGTACAAATAAAGGGTAATTAATTATTCAAATATTCTGTGATTCACTGAAAGTTTAAGAAGTTTTAAATAAAATGTATTTTAACTTGTAACATCCCTCCTACTATTATTTTAGCCACCCTCTAAGTAAAACAGGAGCTTTCTAAAGTTTATGTTGTATATTTTAAGATGCAAATTATACTGATATTTCTAACTATTTTTGTGATTTTTGCCATTACTGATTGTATTTTATATACCCCCAACAAGCCCGGCAAGTATCCCTAGGGATACATATACACCAGGTTGGGAACCACTGCACGAGTAGATCACAGCCTATAGTTTGATAACTGCTGCTCGAATATATTTTTTAACACAAATAAATAGATAAAATAAAAGTGGGATTTTTTTAAAAATTATTGCTACCCAAATCACCATAAACAAAATTTTACACAAGTTGTATAAAAACATAAGAAGAAATAGCACCCAACATCAGGCCAGCACCCAAAAATGCAGATAATACAACACCAGCCATTTCTTGAAGCAGCGGATTTACAGATCTGAAATAATAATAATAATAATAATTAGCATTTGGACAAAAAATAAATAAATAAATAAATAAATAAATAAATAAATAAATAAAATAATAATAATAAAATATCAATAATATTAATATTTAAGCATAAAGCTGAAGTATATTACACAAACAATAATGTGCTGCACAGTAATAAGATTATTAATTTGTAAAAATTGTTATTAAAAAAATATAAAAAAAAACTTCACAAACTGCAATTTCTGGTGTGGTTATAGGGTAAATATCAAAATGTTATTAATAACAGCTTTTGATATAATACTTTTAAAATAAAAATTTTTGAAACTAAAAAAAAATTTCCTTTCAAGTTAGTTAAACTTGAAAGGCAAAAAAAGACCATGCCAGTTAATAGCAAATAAAAAATGCAAACATTATTTCGAAACTTGCGGTATTTTTGGCCTGGTGTTAATTGAAATTCTAAAACAAGATATAGTGATATCATACATGATTTTAAATAAGCTCAGCTTCTCTAAAATTGATATATATTAAACTAGCTGACCCATCCAGTGTTTAATATTCTTAAATAAACAATAAATTTGTATAATTTTTACATTTGCTGTTCACACACTCTTCAAATTATTTATCAATCAGCTGCCAGATAAAAAAGGTTAAAAAAATTAAAATTATTAATAAGTGTACATCCTTAATTGTGGTTGGAGTTCAAAGAAAATTAGATATTTACATTTAAATAAATATAAATGTCTAATAAAATGCATAAACGCGTTAATTTCAAATTGATAAAAACAATATTAAAAAATATGTAACATATCTTTAAAATTTCTATTATACTTTAAAATGTGGCAACCTGGTGAACTTTAAATTCTAGTAAAATCTTCCTCTCAAAAATTAAGAACTTTTTTTTTTTTTGGACCTGATTTGCAAACTGCTAGCTTAGATGCAATTTCATAGGTAGCCAATTGATTGAAAGTCATGCGTGGCTCTCAGATCAGAGTTCAGTTCTAGTCAGCTTGTGATTTTGAAAAAATAAATATATATATATTTTTAAATGGCTGATTGATGTGTTTCTAATTAATATTCCAGCTAATTGTTAGAAAATTAAAATTCAGATGTCTCATGTACATCAGGATTAGGACAGCCCTTGGACTATATTTACAAAAATTTTCAGCCTTGTACATTTTGTAGATTTTAATAGCCATCACAGACACACACATACAGACAGAGGCAGATAGACACACATAGAGTGAAACTTTCTTTTATTAGCATAGATATATGTTTCACATATATTTTACTCATTCTTTTTAATTCTCATGAGAAATTTTCAAATAATTTTATTTATTATGTTTTAAGCACTAAATTTACTTTTAAGTTGCCAAAGCATGGAGATGTAAAATGTTTTTAAAGAAAAATTAGCACACATATGTGAAAAAAATTCACCATCCTTGATCTAGTCTATTATTTGTTTACAGAATCATTTGCTAACTTATGTACATTAGATGAGAACTGACAATAATGGCAAAATAACTTATAATTGTTTTTAGCATATTTACTAATTCCAGTGACTAATGGATATTAGAAGTCTTACTGTACATGCTGAAATTCTTATGCATACAAATATGAAATTGATTCATGATTGAATCATCAAAGGCAAAAGTGATTTATGAATCTCTATAACTTACTGGATGCCATTCAACATGGCAACAGATATAAGATAGCCATTTGTAAGTCCAAGTAAAGTCATGAATGATATGTAGTAAGCGTCACTTTCAAATAAAACAGGAAGATGATCTCGTGGAGTAAGGTTGCAGAGCATAAATAGTGGAATGAACAGGAATCTGGTACAACAGAGTATGAGCAAAAGCATTCGTTTAGAAGAAGGCTAAAGGAAGAAAGTATGATACACAATTTGAAATAATATAGAAAGTTAAAACAAATTAAAACATACATATTTATGTATAAAAATAAATTAAAATATTCATTAATCCTCTATAACCTCTATAGTGCATGGGTCTCCATTTGAGGACCTCTAATCTTTTACTTATAGAAACTAAAATGTCTGATTTTTTTTTTTTTTTTTTACATTTTTGCTTTACATTTTAATAACTTTTTTTTTTCTTCACTGAAAGCAAACGAATAAATGCCCTCATTTAAGCTGAACCCCTCTTAAAATAAATGTTATTTTCATCTAAATTTGCAAAATGCCTAAAAATGTCCAAAAGACAGCATGACCAAGAATTTGATAAATTTTCATAACTATTTAACTTATATCTTTTTCAATAAATTTTTTTGAGGACTTGTAGATTATTTATTTGTTTAAAGCTCTTAAATTTGTGGCTGCTTTAATTTAGGTTAATGATTATTAAATTAATGTTTTGAGGGGATTTGTATTTTTAAATCCCTATTTTTAACTTAAATTATTAAGAGCCTAAAGGATCAATTTCAGAAAAGATATTTTTCTGTCATTTACAATGCTATTTTGTTTGAGAAAAAAAGGAAAAAAAAAATGGATAAGTATTTGTATTATGATTTATTGATGAATTTTGTAACCAAATATGTTAATAAAAAGCTACATGTTGCTGACAACTGGATTTTTCATGAATCATTGCCATAGATTAATCTTGGAGAATGAAACATTTGAAGTTACTAAAAAATTTAATAAAGTATTTGTCTGAAAAATGTTAGATTAACTGTATTAGAAAGATAGAAAATTGTATTTTTATTGATATAAATTTCAAATTCAATGATTATGCCACTTTTAAAATACTGAATTTCAAAAATTTATTGTGAAATTTATTAACTACAGCATTTTGTAAAAGTAAAGTGATATGATATGACCAAATTAAATTACAACATTTTTACTTACTAAAAATACATTTCTCTGGAGCAAATTCTCGGATTTTACCATTTTCTTAAAATTTTAAACTTATATATATACACATACATAGATATAAAAGTCTATAATCAGAGTAGAGAGGTTTTTAGCTCAAAGGTAAGTCATTATTTAAAGTTAGTCATTATTTTTCAAATTTATGAATTTTCTTACTTCTTGAATCATACTTTCATTGACATAATTTAGGCTTTCAAGGTTAAGTAAAAATATACGTATCCATGTTATAAATGGGCCCAGGTTTTTAAAACATATTTCCAAAAATAACTGTTGCTCGAAAATCAATTTTAGAATACTAATTTTTCATCATTTAAATTAAGATATTCACAATATGAAGTTCAATTGAACAAGGTGGATGTGAACAAGGTGAAGTAATAATAACCTTTTTTAATGAAAAAAAGTTTCTGAACTTACTATTGGTAACCAACCACCAATATAACGACCACAGAAGTCACTCACATTGAATAATAAAAAACAGGTGATGGGAAGAAATATTTTACCTGTAGGGAAAAAAATTATATTGAATAATTTATTAATATAAAACATAAAGAAAGTATAATTACTGTTTAACTCACTTATAGTGAGCTCAAATACTCTAAGTGACAAGATCTAATGAGCAAAAGAAAAAAAAAATGCTCATCTGATTTAAAAAATATATTGCAGAACATTTAATTGTTATGGGAAAAAAAAAAAAACCTTTAAAATAATCAAAATTTTTTAGAGGGATCAATATATTTTTTTTCCACTTTCCCTGATTGAAATGTGTTTTTAGTGTGTAAATAGGCTATATTAAAGAATTAGGGAAAACAGACAAAGAAATTGTCAATTTATGCAGCCACATATGTAAATATATATAAGAAAGTCTGGATTTGGTATTAACACACAGCTCAAACTACTGAATCTAAAATTTTAAAAATTGAGGTAAAAATACTTTGTAAGATATTGAGTGCCACTAAGAAAGGATTTTCGAAAATTCCCTCCCTAAACTGGGTTTAAAAAAAGAACAAACTTTTTAAAAATTCCTTAAAAATCTGATTTTATAGTTATTTTTCATCTGATAACATATTTTAGTGTATTTTTGTATGCTAAATCGAATGATACTAACCAAATTCTTTTGAGTCTAATAATTAATGGAATATACATTTTTTTTAAATCTGGCAATGACTTTGATATTAAAACCTTAAATTTTTAATTGAAAATTTCTAAAAATACATTTGTAACTATAGCACGGAAGGAATTCAAACTGAATAATTTTTTAATTTGGCAATGACTTTGATATTAAAACCTCAAATTTTAATTGAAAATTTCTAAAAATACATCTGTAACTATAGCACGGAAGAAATTCAAACTGAATATTTTTTTAATTGATTCTTTTGTTTAAACAAAAGAATTAAATAAAACAACTACATCAATTAGGATAAAAAAATTACTAACACCTCAAAAATTAAAAAAGAAAACTGATGCTTTTTCATTTTGTCAACACCAAGCCATGTATGGCATCACACCATTTATTCCAACCTCAAACGTGGAAAGGATTTTTATTGCAAACCATGCCAAACATTTGCTATTATTGAATGTAAATATTTTTTATGAGTGTTATCCAATTATAATCTCACAAAACATTTTGTTATTTTTAATTTTTCTGAAAAAAAAAATATATATATATTAAAATTTATGCTTTTATTTATTAGTGATACGGACATGGATTTTACCATTTGGTAGCAATCTAATGATGAGAAAGCTACAATAAAAATATTTCAGAACTTAAGAATTATACATATAATGTCTTCATTAAAAAAAAATATTCACTGCAATGCGAGACATATATTTTGCATGCCACACATCAGCACTAAGAGATATTTACAATTTCAAGCCTGCAGTTTAAATTAACTATATTTTATTACTCGCAAAGTATTTATTTGTTGTTTTATTTTAACTACTTATTTTTAATAATTTAAAAAAGTCAAGGTTTGTAATTTTCAAAAGTTATATATCTATATTTTTTAATGTGCATTTTTTTTATCAATGAAATTATTATTTATTTATTATTATTATTTTTTAAATATTCATTTTATTTTGGGCCTACTATTGCACTTGGTGATAATGGTTTTAGCATAACAAAAAAATAAATAAATAAATAAATAAATAAAAAATAAAAAAAAAATAAATAAATAAAAATACCAGAACAAATACCATTTTTTTTTTCTTTTCTTTTCCCACAAATGCAAAGAATAAAGATTTAATGTGAAATAAATACTGTAAAACGAAAACATTTACTTTAAATATAAAAACCATGTTTGCATGGCTTTTAAAAAGGTTTTAAGTTTCAAAGGTTTAAATTTGAATTTGGTGATTTGTTGTTTGTTCCTGGATAAGTAGAAAAATGGATACTTTTACATTAATCATGTGCAAATATAGCCAATATGCAATAACGATTTTGAAATTGCAAGTAACAGCAATTTATATTTACGATGCATGTAAAACTCAAATTCTGATTCTATTCCGATTGTTTGTAACTCATATTGTACTGAACAGAATTTTGTAGAACTTACACTGCTAGATAGTAAATTTGGTTTATAAATGGTTTAATGTAAAAACCATGATTCCAAGTTGCTTAGTAAAAGTTACAAGAGTTTTAAAAGTTGGTGAATTTCATTAGGAAAGATTTCAAGTTTTATTGAGTGGATATTAATGACAGTTACACATATAGTTAGGTAATATTTCACAGATTTTTTCATTATTTATCATATCTTTCTAAACTATTTAGCAATGGAGATATGCAGAAAAAACTATATCTAATTATCTCAATCTATATATATAAAATAAGAGATGTATGTCTGCCTGCCTGCCTGACTGTGGATAACGGTGAAATTATAACATCCAGATCTCTGAAATTTTTGTCATGTATGGATGCTAACAACAGAAAGTGCACTTTGCAGCCGAATTTTTTCAATTTCGATTAAGATTTTTAAAAACTAAAACTTATACTGGGTAAGAGGATATTTGCAGCTTTCCACCAATGCACGGCAATGAATAAGCCATGTAAGAGGCTATTTGCATCAAGCCACCAATGCGGCAACGAAGCAGCCAGCCAATGAGAGCAGACAGTAAATAAGGGATTTAACAACCATTTCATAGCTAAATGCTACACAGCTAAAAATTTGAAACTTTTGCTACATCGTCATTCCACTGTTTTTATAGAAAACAAATACTTCACTGTATTATGGAGCATTCTCATTGGTAAAAATAGAAATATTCTATCAGTATAAAATATTCAAATTTTTAACAGTGTTGCAACAAATTGCGCATGCATTTTAAAAACTTTTCCTGTTTTGATGATTTTATTTTTCCTGATTGATTTACAATCGATTTTCAAAATCCATCCATGGCACAATCCAAAAAAGTAGTAAATTAAGTAATTACTCCTTTTATGTTTTCTTAGGGTTTGTTCAGATGTGCAGCACACATCACGCGTGTGTCCAGAAAATTTTGAATGGAGTAGGTCTCTTTTAAAATAATTCAATTATTGAATTATTTTTGTAATTTAAAACAGCTAAAATAAAAGACTATATTTCTTTATCCTTCCAAAACATGTTTTTTGTAAAAGAAATACATACATGTATTCACTCAGATCAAATTTAAAATTGTCTAAAATTTAAAATATTCTTCAGATAAAATTTAATTTTTTTGTTTTTGTTTTTAGTATGAATTGAGATTTTAAATATTCACAATTTATTTTAAAACATCTATGGTCCTGGGCAATGCCGGGCAGATCAGCTAGTATATGTATAATCAGGGGTGGGGAATTTTTGAAAAATCTTACCAGCTAAGGATTTATTTCACCAGCCAGCAAGATGCAACACACACGCATACAGTTGAGAATAGTTATAATAAAATCGCACACAATTACAGACGAAATTACTATTGCTACAATGCATTTTCGTAATTCTCTTTTTCTATATTAGGAAATACATATAACAGAGATAAGCTTAATATAAGATAGAACTTAATACCATATTTACACTGTAATAATTTGGAAAGTTAAAATATCTAGATTAAAAAAGTATCTTTGATAATGTCTACTGTCTCCAGTTTTTGAAAAACTGGAAAATGCACTCGCCTTACCAAAAAATCCACTCGCCACTAGCGAGCAAAATGAATTTTTCCCTTCTCCTGTGTATAATACAAAAAGAAATTTCATTACAGCCACTTATAACTTGTTTTCTGCAGAGTATATATTGATGGGACTTACATTGTTAGTTAGATATCTTTTTAGAAAAGGTGTTAGGGTAACATAACATTCTATATTGCTTAGTTAAATAATTATGGGGAAAATTCTAAATCAAATGAATCCAATTTCGAAAGATTGGCTTTTTTTTTAAAGGTTTGCACAGAATGAATTTTCATGGGATTTAAACTATCAATTAGATCATTCTTAGGGAAGTTTCGGTACATTTTCCCGTTTTAAAGATTCTACTAAGTGGATTTCGATGGAAATTGATTACTTAATTATTTTTTTCATTGAACATTTTAGTACAAAACACATATCATCTGCTTGGTCAACAGGTAGCTTGGTTGTAGAACAATGGTTGAAAGTTTTAGGTGAATCCAAGTTCTAGGCAACTCCTAACCTCCTAGTTCCAACCAGTTCTAACTTATTTCTAAGAAATTTGGTTGGACATTCCAGGTAAATGTCCACATTGCCTCAAAATGCATGATCAAATTCACAGACATATTTCATTTGATTCAAGACTTCTTTAGAAAACTGAATAGCCTAGTGGGCGAAAGCTGCTAGTATATATACGTAAGAGTTTGTCCTAACTGACTAATAATTAACACAGCCCAATCTATCAAACATAGAAGCTTGAAAATTGTTTGGAAAATACTTTCTATGACATAAACACATACTAAAAAAAGATTTTTGAAACTTCTCTCTCCTAAAAGTTTAAAGAGTGATTTCAAAATTTGTATAATATCTGGTTGCAATGAGTTAAAAAAAAGAAAAAAAGAAAAAAAAAAAAAAAACTAAAATATGCATTTAAGTGATTTTAGAAATTTCCCTTTTAAAGGTATTAAAAGGCAAAAGAAGGATTGAAAATTTTAGAGTATTTGACATACCTCAGCATCACATAGGTAGCAGTGTGAAATTCCAGCAAATAAATCTACCAGAAAAATAATTAAACACATATTTCTACGATTTTAGAAATTCTCCTATAAATGTATTAAAAGAGGGGTGAAGGGGCAAAAATTTTAGAACATTTGACATATCTCAGCAGCCGTTTTAGGAAGGAGTGTAAAATTTCAGAAAAAAAAAAAAGATTTACTAAAAACCTAAACAATTATATATTTCAGTGATTTTAGAAATTACCCCAAAAGGGGTTAAGAGGCGGGTAATTTTTAAAAAAACATTTGACAATATCTCAGCAGCCATTTTAGATAGACACAAGGAATTCTGAATAACAAACATATTATTTTAAAAGAAGAATAAAAGGGCTGTTTTCAGCACATGAGAATTTTATCAAATTTCAAATAGTTACATCAATGTCTGCATTTACCGTTATGAAATTCTATTTATTGGGTTTAAAAAAAAAAAAAAAAAAAAAAAAAAATCAGAAATACTGAATAATTTTGTGGTTAACAATGCTGCAAGAGAGTATTTTGAGAAGGAATAAAACATATATTATTAATAAGAAATAATTTCTTACATTACTTTCTAAAAACTAAACTCTTAAATTTAGTGCCTGAACTATGGATGGCCTGTAGACCTGTCTAGAACAATTTTTATTACTCTGGAACCTTATTTTTTTTCAGCAGACTTGGTATGGGTCCAGAAAATGCCAGGCTAGTTTGCTATTAAATAAATAACCTTGCTACTAATATTAAAAATAATAAAAAAATAAAATATTCAATGATATACCATCCCAAAAGCTTCCTTTAGAAGTAGGAGTAGCTAAAACTGCTAATCCAGGGAAAATGCCAATTGTAACCCAGAAATCACAGAGAATTGTTAATGCAAAAGGCCAAATCTGAAAATATCAATAATAATGATTAACAAAAACACAAACTAGATTTAAAAACTAAGCATGACAAAACAACACAACAATTTAATTTTTTTAATACATTATGAAGATATTAACATTATTATGTTTCTTCTAAGTATTTTTATCAGAAAAAACATTCTTAAAAATGTTGCACTTTTACTTACAACGATTT
The DNA here is from genome assembly GCA_964019185.1 of Maratus speculifer. Classification (NCBI taxonomy): domain Eukaryota; kingdom Metazoa; phylum Arthropoda; class Arachnida; order Araneae; family Salticidae; genus Maratus; species Maratus speculifer. The sequence goes on along the minus strand of OZ025302.1, from coordinate 252,520,235 downwards.
AATTAGATTTAATACTTTTAATAATGAATACTATTATAATCAGCCCTTCTTTTTTAATATAAGAAAAAACTAGCCTTATTATTAATAGTGTTAAAAAAAAAAAAAAAAAAAAAAAAAAAAAAAAAAAAAAAATTGCTAGCATAGTAATCAAAAGGTAAAGAAAATAAAAAAGAATTATCTAGTGCAGTCATACTTGTTTAATCTTTATTATTTTTATTTTTTATTACCTACAATATGCATTATAAAACATAATAGTAATATAACGTATGTTTGAAGTTGTACAAACTGTGGTTATGATCTAATCATAATAATTTATATGAGGTGTCTGAATAACCTGAAATTATTTATATCTCTTTAATAGAGTAAAAACATACAGGAAGTGAGAGACAAAGAATATTAAAAGATGTGATCGAAGAAAAATTGCAATTATGCTAATATAGCTGGTTTGTGTTTCATTCAAATATCTAGATTTATTTCCAATTAGAAAAGTTCACTTAATTAATCTTTTATTAAATACAATAAATATTATAATTTTAAAAAATTATAAATTGGCAAAACTCAAGAAGAAAAAAAGAATTCTCTTCTTGATGAATGAATTCATACCTTTAGTGGGATTTTTTTCCCCCTCGAAAGACCAAAAATGTATTGTGTATCATGCAGGATTGCATAAAAACTGTTTGCATATTAAACATGATATTTTTGCATTAATCTTAAGTTCAAAAGACAAAAAAAAAAAAAAAAAAAAAATCTATGTATTAACTATGAGCATCTTAACCAGATTAACCTTCCGTCTACCAGATAAACACCCATTTATCTACATTAAATATTGCTGTCGGGTCCAATGGACCCGTCTGGTAGACGGAAGGTTAAACTGTAGCCAAAACACCATATTAGATTTATTTATGTGTATAATAAAGTAAAACACAATGTAAAAACCACACTACTATTATGGCACTTAATCTTTCTGCATATATAAAATAAAAATAATATTGCCCAGCTAAACTGATGGCTTGAGCTCACAGGCTATGCATATTAATAGCACATTACAGCTTTATATTTTTAAGGGTTAATTCCATTTGAAAAACAAATTAAAGAGGGGAAACATCTTCGTCCATTTCCCCTTTTCATACTAAATTATTGAACTCTCTAAACTAATCAGAGACATGCTTTATCATATAAAAAATCTACATCCAAAATTCAGAGCAAATCTGAAAATTCTTAATAAAAACCCATTTATATGATTTAAGAGGAGTTATCCCCCTCTTTTATACTTAACCATTAAACTTCCAAAACTATTCAGAGATTTTCCTGATCAGATAGAACCTACATCCAAAATTAAAAGCAAATCAGACAATTCTGCATAAAAACCCATTTATCAAATTTAAGAAAGGGAAAGGGGGGGGGGGGTATCGCAAGCACCCCTTAAACAAGAACTTAACAAAAGAACCGCACAGCTAATTAGAGGAGCATCTTATTACTATGAACCTGTATCCAAAAATTGAAAAAATTGGTTAAATTTGCAAGAAAAAAAAAAATTTAAATAAATTAAGGGAGTAATCCCACCGATCCCCCATTTATACTTATCCAAAGAATTCCCAAAACCAATCAGGGAAACGCCTTATCGGAATGAACCTATATCTAAATTTTGTAGCAAATTGGTAAATTTTGTGGGAAAACCCCATTAACCTTTAATAAGGGAGAAGTTACTTCCCATTTCCCCCCTCTTAGTTTCATCCAATTGACTCACAAAACAAATCATGGCAGTACCCTCATCAAAATGATATTATGCTAAAATTTGAATGAAATCTGATAAATTCTGTATGAAATCACATTTATATAAATCAAGGGGAGGGGCATTAGCTCCCCGTTTCCCCTCTTTATACTTATCAAATGAACACCTAATACTAATCGTGGAGGTGCCTCATCAGAATGACCCTATATCTAAATTTTGAAAAAAAACAGATAAATCTGCATGAAAAACCCATTTATATCAATTAAGGGGAGGGGCAAGAGCCCCCTGTTCCACCTCTTATACATATTGAATGAACTCTAAAAACTAATCAGGGAAGTGCCTTATCAAAATATACCGATATACAAAATTTCAAGTGCATAAGATATTTTTTTATCATGAGTTATCGTGTTATGCACACACATACATACAGAACAAGCAAGTACATACGCTCTCAGGTTTTGACAGACTGTGAGCTAAAAAAGTAATGATTTGTAAAATGAGCCAAATAATTTGGAAATGGACAAATGAAAATCTGCATAAATACTGCAAAACCAAATCAAAAAGGCAAACTGTAGCTTTTTAAAAGACTCACATCTCAGAACTACAAGGACAAAAACCTCAAAAAACACAAAGGTTGGAAACAGAAAAAAATCTACTAAAACACGATTACAGTAGACTCCCTCAAATCCGCACAGCTTGGGACCAGAGGTTGTGCAGATTTTAGAACTTTGCAGGTTTCTGGTCATTACTTTGCTTATATTTTTTTAAAAGTAATTTGAATGGAATTAATAATGGAATCAAAAGTATAATGACTGTTTACAATATACAAAAACATTAAAATATGTAATAAACTAAAATAATAAAAATCTAGATAATTTTTAAAATGATTAAAATACTAAAAGCAAAGGCCAAACTAATAATCGATAATGTACAATTAAAATTAAATTTTCATTATAAAGATGAAATGTGTTTTTCCTAAATTATTCAATGAAACTTGCTTTATAAAGGTACATTACTAATTCACATCAGGATCATAAAATAACGAAGCTTTATTTTAGATTTAGCCAGACTCCCAGACTTAATAACTAAAAAAGCTTGATTAATACATAAAAATATTTGGTAAGATTGTGATGGCCAATGATATCAGCAATATCTTGATTTTTTTTTTCAGAAAAAAATAATTTTTTCTTCATAAATTAAATAACCTTAACAAAATTTACAAATTAAAAAATATATGGAATTGATATAAAACAATAAAAGTCAAATTTTGCACCAACATCTGAACTTAATGTTTCATTGTTTACATTCGTAAATTATGTGCAGATTTTAGGAGTGCAGATTTGAAGGAGTCTACTGTATTATGATATTAATTATTTAAAGTATTTTTTGTTTCATTATTCTGAAGAACACATACATTTTTGTCATAAATGATTGAGATTTTTTTTTTTTTTTTTGGTTAATTACTTTCTTTTTCTTCTCTCTTTTAATTCATTATTATTTATTTAATGTTTAGAAAAAAAAATTATTCTTTTATGTATTTTTTCTTTTCAAAAATAAAAAAGAAAAATTTGTCAGGTAAGGATTCATAACCTTTTGATAGTTGCCTTTCCCTTTATGTCCATAAACTACTAGCCATCAACTATCAAAATATGTAGATACCATATCACAAATGGCACATTTTGGTAACAAATCCAAGTGGCTGGGGAATGTAGCACCATCTATACGCTGCCTACTTCTATGATAAAATCCATAACGATCAAATGACATATGACAGTGATTGATGACTTTTTAAATAGAGGTTTAGGAATGCCAGAGCCATGAACAAAGTTTACTTAATAAAATATCTTCTGCTATTCAAAGCCCATTTACATAATATATATCTTTTAATTTTCAATAAGAAAACAAGGGATAAATTGACGATTTAATGTTTCTACGTCTCATAACTCCTTAAACAGATTTTTATAACTTAGAATAGGGTAGTTTGAGAAAATACCAAAAAATGGCAACTCTTTTTTTTTTTTTTTTTTTTTTTTTAACTTTGAAGAAGCCAGCTATATATTTAATATTGGTATATTCACCAGCTAATTTTGTTTCTACTTGTTAAAAAACATATTTTTATGTAGCTTTTATTAAGAATTTATTATTATTTTTTTTACGTTAAAAAAATTGTTAATTGCAAAATTTATAAGTGACGAATTCAATCCACCACCAGCTAGCTGGCAGGTCAATGATTTTATAATCAGGTAAAATTGAAATATTATACAGGTTTCATCAAGTATCTACTCCAAATTACCTGCTAGTTCTAGAGTATAACACAATGAAACCATTTTCAAATACATAAACTAGGAAAGGTAAGAATTTCTGAGGCAAATCTTTTCTGGGATGTCTTGTTCATTTTAAAACCACTTCTCCATTAAAAAACAAGTAAGAAAAATCATGTGTTAAGCATAGATTATGCACTATGCACTATGCTAAGCACTCTCCAACACTTTATGAAATCTTTAACAAAACTTTGTTAATTAGGGAAATAAGGGTATATAGCCAAATATGTATTCCAATACTTTTGAACAGCCCTGTATTGTATCTGTCAGTTGATGTACATATTACATAATGGGAAAATTTAGTTTAGCAAGAAAAAAGATTAAAATTTCTTTTTGAGCAATTTGTACTAATAAATGGGAAACATACTTGAAAACTTTTGTTCAGTCCTGTAGTTTACCTTGTACCTTTATTACACGTCAGTAAGAAGCTAAAATTCATTTTAAACTAAAATACTCTTAAAACAACTGAAATCACATTGTTATAAATTATCATTCATAGGTGTCCATGTACACAATTCTTTATGTGGCCCTGTATATCATTTTATCTATATTCTGCAAACATTTCTTTGTAAATTGAAATTGAATGCAATTCTGCATAAAAATGTATACCTTATTTATCCTGTATATCAACTACAACATTTATACACACCCTTATAATGTACAAAAATTTAGTGAAACTTAAATGCGTATATCATAATTAAAATGTATTACATCCATCCATCAGCTATCATAGGAAACATATACAGTCTGTCGGAAGGAATATAAATAGTATAAATTTAAATAGTTTGATTGGGTGTAACATCTTTAAAATTTATTTGAAACAATTTTTCCCCATAGGTCGTAATGTAACGGAAAACTTTTGACTGACCTTGTAAATAAACTAATCATGATAGAAACTTCATTTTCAGTAGGGTTCGTGCTACGGTAAACGTCAATAACATACAAAAATTTCAGGGCAATTCGAGTATATTTACAGGAGTCAGAGCGTGGACAGACGGACAGACAAACTGAATGCATAAGCACTTTTCAAACAATGACCAAGCACTTTTCAAACTTTTGGGAAGTGTTATAAACATTAAAATTCATTTGAAACAATTTTTCTCCATTAGCCGTAATGTAATGGAAAACTTTTGACTGTCATTGTAAATAAATTAATCAAGGTAGAAACTTCATTTTCAATAGGGTTCGTGCTAGGGTAAACCTAAATAACATTAAAAAATTTCATGGCAATCTGAGTATATTTACGAGAGTTAGAGCGCGGACAGACGGCCAGACAAACCGAATGCATAAGTACTTTTCAATTTTGTTGGAAAGTGCTAAAAAGGAAAAAAAAAATGCTCAAAATTTAAGATAAAAAAAATACAACAAATCAATCTAAGAGATTTGCAATTCTCTCAATTGTTATAAACAAAATGCAACATGTTCAATATTCTATACCTTGTTCTTTATAATCCTTAGATTATCAAAATATATATATTGAAACTTAAAAAACAGACAAAGTTACACAAATCCATTTTCAATTTTTAAATGTGGCTAAGACAAATTTAAAATGATATAACGAAAGTAAATAAAATTTAGTTACTTTTGTTTTTATGTTATTTTTTGCAAATTACAAAACTTTAATTAATATCATTATACAACAGTTATACAAGTAAATAAATAAACAAACATACTCACAAAATGTTATAAAAATATGCAATTATTAAATAATTCTAAAATGGGAAATGAATAAAAATTCTTTTCCATATCACATATAAGTTTAAAAAAAAAAAAAAAAATCTAAAAGTTAATAATACTGTACATTTTCCACAATCATATTTTTTTATTTAAAAGAATAGCAATAATGATATGTTATGCATTAGAAAACAAAATACAAATTACACCAATGAAATTAACTCATTTCATTAAACATAACATAAATTATAAATTAATTTACCAATACTAAAGAAAATAGAGGTTGCTATATGACATACGCTTCATTCATAAATTTAAAGATGATGTAAAAATAAAAATATATGAATAAAATAAGACTCAAGGTTTCGATTTAACCTTTAAAACCATCTTCAGGAGTAAAATTTTACAAAAATGCAAACTGGCAGGAAACAATCTAAATACTACATCATATATATAAAAGCGTAAAGCTGATTCTGTAAAAGCAGACACAAATTTTGTCACATTTGCGCATGCATGAAGTTAAATTTATTAGCTCTTTGTTTCACATAGAGGTAGACAAGAACAGGTCAGGTTAGCATAATGGTCTAATGCAGCAATATAAACCTCTGAATTTTTGTAGAAGATTATGGTTCGAGCCCAATGCTGGCAAAATGATTTCTGTAATATTTTTGAGGGATAATTAATTTCAACAATGACTCTTTTATTTAGGGGAGAAGTTATATGATTTTTAATTTATTATTATTTTTATTTGAATGCTTTATAATTAAATAAAATTCAAGTGAACATTTTTTTTTTTGAAAAAATAATAGTTTTATATTTAAAATATTTAAGCTAAAATATTTTGTGTCCAATCATCAAATAAAAGAATGCCACAAATCTATAATTTTTGTTATAGTTTCTGACCATTATCAAGAATATATATGTGCGAGTCAGAAAGAAAAGTTTGCCATTCTTTTCTGTAAAAAATACAAAAATAAAAGGGAAAGAAAGAAACATATTCATATAAGAACTGTAAAAGTAATTACCTTCATAGCTATTGTTTAATATTTGAAAAAATATATAAAAATGTAAAATAAAAAGTATCAAAAAATACATATTATAAACATAAGCTGCATCAAGTTTCAAATTTAGGCTTTTAGAGAATGAGACTGATAAAAATAAAATTCAGGGCAGCTTTTAAGGTCAAGTAGTTAAAAAAATTACAATAAATAAGAATAAAAATAAAAGTTTTTATTTTTCAAGAAAATAAGACTGTAGTAAGTATAAAAAAATGCTCTCCCCAGTATTTTTTATGTAAATTTGATATAAAGCAAGTATAATGTTTGTACTTAAAAGAAAAAAATTATAAACTTATTTTTTTTTTAAATGTTTTTTAATAGGTAAGACTGAGAGCACCAAGTATCACCTTAAAGAAATAGGGATAACTTATAAAACTTAGAAATTTATCTCAACTTCAAAAATTAATTTAAAAACAACTAATTAAAAATTTAAGAATATTTCTAATGAAAAAGTTTTGCCAAAGACTGCAAAATCTTGACGGGTACTACCTAGTCAATAATTAAATTCAAACTGGAGGAATCAATAGAAACCTAAGAAAAAAATAAAAAATAATAAATAAAAATAAAAATAACCCAGAGGCACCAACTGTTATCAAAAGAGATTTAAAAAAGGGCGAGTTAAAAAAATGGAAACATCACAATCATTCAAACTGTGATTTTTACCATTTTAAAACCATTTTTAAAAGATTTTTTATGTTTCTATTGATTCTTCCAGTTTAAGTTTAATTATTGTTGATGTAGTATGTAGAATGTTTTCAAATGATTTGTATTCTTGGAAAATATTACTCTTTGAGGTGGTTTTAAAGACTACATTGAAACGTTGAGTCTTATTTTATTCATGTGTTTTTATTTTTACATCATCTTTAAGTTTATTAATAAAGTGTATGTGGATAGTAACAGCTATTTTGTTTCATATTCAATATTACAATGAAAAGCCTTTAATTTTTAATTTACCAATTTGAAAATAAGTAGAACTGAAGTTCTAGGCTTGACTTCTGGTTCAGACACATCTTTTAAAACAGTGGTATCTATAAAGAAATACCATGAAATTAAAATTTGCTACAATGTTATTAAAGTTAAATGAGATAACAAATTAAAAATAAAAACAATCTTACCTCTCAGACTATAAACATGATATTTAAAAAATTCCTGAAAAAAAAAAAAAAAAAAAAAAAAAAAAATGTTAACATTACATTTGTGTTAAAAAACAAAAATAAGATATAATAATAATAATAATAATAATAATAAAAAACTATGTGTTAAAAATTATTTACTTATATATATATATATATATATATATATAATACAAGCGGAAAATTTGTGTTTTCTACTTACTCCTCCAGTTCTATTGAAGGGATTTTGATGGAACTTACACTGTTAGATAGATATTATTTTAAGGAAGGTTTTTGCATATGATACATCATTCTACGTAGATTAGTTTTAGAATTATGATGAAAAGTTCTGTTATTTTGGATAAAGAGGTTACCATTGGCATAAGTTTATGATTTTGGTGACAGCATTTTATTCTATCATTTTGTTAAAAATTGAAACGTTCATATAAATTAGAAAATAAAAGATACAATTATAAATAATATTAATAATACAATGTATTTTTTTTTTTTAAATATTTATATGCAAATTTAATTTTATGAAAGAAAAATAAATTTTAACATCTTAAGAAAACTACTGATAGAAAGGGATATCCTCTGAGAAAAGGTGGAAAGAAATCAAAGTGTTTTTGGACCTCAGATTTAAAGTTTTCTTTTCAACAAAGATGATGCAAAAGATGTGGAAGTAAAGCCCAAATTAACTGCTTTAGTAAGATTAAGAAAGACTAGTATGAAACTTGTAACAGAATACGAACAAAATATTTCCAACATTACATAACCATTCTATCTTCTCATATTACAAATTCTTTATGGGCATGATTTAATAAAACTGCAAGTCAGTCATAGAATGAAGCCCATATAGAAATTTTCCCTCAATGTCAAGAAGTAAAAGAAATAAGTAATTTTCTATTCCAGTCACTATTAGAAAGAAAACAGCATCCTTCAAACAGATGGGCAAGGAATTCAAAAGACTTTCCAAACTTTTCAGAATTAGACAAGAAAGAAGTACCTTTTTGCACCAGGAAATACTATACATAGTGAGTGAATATTTTCTGAGGCAGGTAGCATTTAAGAAAATAAGGGAAATAGACTAACGCCTGAGAATGCTGTATTGTTATTATTTTTTCATCAAAATCTACAATTATTAAAAACATGTTAACTGTTTTTTAAAGCAAATAAAAAATTTAAAAATTACAATGATGTTCTTGAAAATATTATGTAAAACATGCATACATATTAATTAAAATAATTTGGTATTTATGTATATATTTTTTGTTATTTAACCACTTAACTGGAGACAGGTATGGGGAAACAGTGCTTTTACTCCCGACATATCTCGGGGCAGACGGTCAAGTGGTTAATAAGAAATACAACACTCTCTAAAAAATCCTTTAAAAACCTAAGTACTACAGCATACATGACTTAAATAACTATGTTATAGATACAAACATCTATATCTAATCTATCCTACGTAGTTGTTCTTTATAATAATAATAAAAAAAAAAATTATGAAACAAAGGATAAATATTAAACTTCACATAATACTTTTAAAAAATTAGAATTTACTTGAATGGCTAACTCTGTTAGAACAATTTTAAATAGATTAATTTTAAATTTATCAGATTATGTTAGCTTATTATATACAATTTTTGTACTTAATGATACAGCATAAAATTTATCACGATTTTCTGAATTACCCTTTTATATAGAAATGGGTAGATAAAACCCATTCAGGGTATGAGAGTTAAATGGGCGGGTAAATGTTAATTTCAAATAAATTTTTTATAATACATGAAGAATATAAATTGCCAAATTAAAAAGTTTTACTCTATAAAAAATATTTTTTGTAGCATTATTCGTCCGAAACTGAATATTCAGCTGATAGGCTGAATATTCGGCTTCAGCTGAATAATCGTTGGATCTCTAGTTGGCAGGTCTCAATATGATTATTTAAAAATACAGATATTTAATAATTATAAGTATTATAACATAAAAATAATTACTTACAGATTTTGGGAGGCTAGAATAGCATATAAAAGATAAGAGTATCAAAACATCGGCAATGATAAAATATGTGAAAGCACTTCTGACCGAATCACAGTGACCAATAAGTGTGAGAGCTTGAGCAATGGCAGCAAATATACCAGCAATTGCCTAATCAAACAAGAATAAATGTTCATTAATAATTCAAATAAAAATCATTATGAATTTCAAATATTACTACCATATACAGACACATAAATTAATAAAAATATAAAGGAAAAGTTCGATGTACAGAAAATTCCATTAACAAGAGTCCTTTTATTCCAAGTTTGGTTCAATCCAAAGTCACTAAAAATGACACTTTAGTTTAAACTAACTTATTTAATTAGCTTATAATAGTGCTGCATGCTTTTAAAATACCTTAAGAAAAAATTTTTGGTTCGAATCAACTATTATCAATTTGGCAAGGCTCAAAATAACCCCTCATAGTGGTTCAATTGTTAAACATCAAATTAAATAATTATGATGTTATTTAAAATAGATTTTTATATTTACAAATCACTGTGCTCTTTATTTATTTATTTATTTTGCTATCTGATTTCTCTATTTTTTAGTTATACTGAATATGTATGCCGATTTTTTCTCTTTGATTTCATTATGTAGTATGTATAAGTTCATGTTTTCAATAATGGTGTTGGTCCCATTCAATTCAGATTATTGGATTTGACTGTATTATCAAAAATCAGGTTTATGGTAAGTCAGCAGCAGGGTTGGGTTTCTGACATCAGAAACTGGTTTTTGACATGACAAGTGTCAAAAACTGGTTTAAACCATCAAAAATTGGTTTAAACCATCAAAAATTGGCTTAAACTGTCAAAAACACATAATGCTCTTTAAAACATTTTAAGAAAAAGAGGGAAACATTGACTTAATATAACTTAATGATTTAAGTAATTTTTTATTTAAAATTAATTACTATAATTTAATAATTACAAAAAAATTAAATTACTTTAATTTCAATAAAACATTTTTGTTTTTTTTAGAATGTTCAAACAGAAGAAAATAATTTTGTACAGTTAATAATCTGGATCAGTGTTACCCCGCAGCATCTTATAGCGCATAACCAATTTAGCACATTTATTTACACTCAAACGATTTCTGAGTTTAGAGTGTATGAAGCCAAAGATAGAAAATACTCTCTCATTTGATACTGAGCTAGCAGGGCTTGATAGCAAAAGCATTGCTAATTGAGCAAGTTTGGAGGCATGTCAAATTTTCTGATTTATGACAATTTTTTTTTTCTTCTTTTTTTTTCCGGAAATGATAATATACAATACAGTAATAGTGAATTTTTAATATTATATCTAATGTTGTATATGTGTCAAAAATATTTAATCTGAAATTTTACAGATCAGTGTAGTATTTGAGGTTTCTGACGAGGTTTTCGACATGACAGTTTAAACCGGATAAAACCGAATATTGTCAAAAATTTGTCAATCCTGCCAGACATGTTGAAATAAAAGGTTAGCCATTTTCAATTGATTTTTATTTATTTATTATATATATATATATATATACAGTAGACTCCCTCAAATCCACAACCCTAAAATCTCCAACTCTATAAAATATGCACATAATTTACGGATGTAAATAATGAATAATTCTGTTTAGATATGGAGAAAAAATTTGACTTTTTTAGTTTTATATCCACTCCATACACATTTTAATTTGTATTTTTTGTTAATACAATCGTCCCCGCCTAAACAAATATTGACGGTTCCAGAAAAAATATTTGATTAAGCGGGGAAACATATAAGTGTAATATTTAATTATTAATAAAAAGATAAAATTACTAACAACATTATAAATTATAAAAGTGCAATAAAATCATTAAAAATTTCTATAATACAAAGTAAAATAAATATAAATGGAAATATAAAAAATACGCAATAACTTAATGTTAGCACATTCATGTATTTGGTTTAGATTAGATTGCACTTAAACAGGCTAATAATGTTAGGCTTGTTAAAATTTAATTTATGGTATTTACAATGGCTTAAAAAAGTCGTTTAAAGTGGCTTGCTTATGTAGAGTTTTAGCAAAACAAATATCCAGTTCTTTATCAAATGCATACAAAATGTCATAGTTACCACCTCGAGCCTCGAAGTGATGTCACATTACAATTAAAATCTGATTAACAGCATGGAGTGATGGTGCAGGTTCAGCTGTCTCATCATCACTTTCTTCTTTTTCCCATTCCTTCGATATCGGCAAGGCATCTTCAGGTTCCATCTCTTCGTCTGCATCTATATCAATGAACTCATTGAGCTGAGATTCCGTAAACTGTAATAATCCAAAATCCTTATGACGGAAATCTCCATCGAAATCGTAAATTACTGTGTTATCGTCGGATATATCAGGATTTGTACATTCGTCTTTACGTTTTAGAAATCGTGCTTTCTTGAAACAATTTTCGATGACTTTTGATGTAACATCATTCCATGATCTTTTTCACACAATGCAGTGCAGTCAAGAGGCCGATTTTCTTGTAAATACCACAGAAAGATTTTGAGTCCATGCTTTCATCAAGAAAATGAAGAAGCTCTTTAATTACATGTTTCCTGTAGTGGCTTTTAAATGATCGAATAATTCCTTGGTCCAGGGGCTTTATTTTGCTTATCATATTGACAGGAAGAAATTGAAGCTTAACGTTTGTGAGGAGAATATATCCATTATCAACTTTGTGATTGGAGACATTATCCAAAAACAAAACTATCTTTCTGTTTCGTTTTTCCATATCGGCATCTAACTTCGTTAGCTAATTTTTGAATATTTTCATATTATCTGGGCATGATAAATGGAAACAATGTAGTAAGATGATAATTTGATGATTAGACAAATTATTACCACAGCCATTTAAGATACGATTTTTACAATTAACAAATTACATTTAATATTTATTAGAAAAAATAACTACCTGTCCTAAAACCATAATCTGCATATATTTTGGAGGTAGAAGTGAGGCAACACCGGCAATGCCTGCCTGGAGTATGGCACTTGTAGCTAGAAATTAATGAGACATTGGAATAATTTTCATAAAAAAATAGGTACTACTTACTCTGTTATCCCGTCGACCAATTTCACCAAATCGCCAAACTCATAGCCAAATGATACATATTGACATAATTTTTATTCGAAAAAACAAATTAATAGAATATTAATAAAAATACAAATAAAAGTAGAAATAAAAATCACTTAATGACATTTTGAACACGTGAATCGTATTTAATGTCATTGAATGTGACATTCACGATCATCCATTATTGGCATTTAATCTTATAGTTTGGCGATAATTTTTTGGTCGACGGGATAACCTAGTAGTACCAAAATATATTATTTATAATAGCAAAGACAGTATCAAAAATCAGAGAAAATACTAGTAATGAACCAACAGATTATGTATTTTATCATTAAACTATTTTTATTATCATGCCACAAGAAATAGTAATAATATTATAATGGAGACATTAGCAAGAGTATTGGAAATATGAAAAACTAACATACTCACCTGACATTTCCCAGGCCCTTAAATATATCTAAAATTATCTTCTTTTTTCATGACTTATTTTAAAATAATATTTTAAAAAAGTGTTTTTCAACTCTTTTATCTCATGAAAACCCCATGGTCAAACTTCCATGGCACATGAAAATTATGAGGAAAGACATTATGACCAGAAGGCAGGAACAAAATACTTGGCTATCTAAGGATTCACATGACTTCATTTATTTGTAACATATTTAAATGTAGAATAGCTACAGATTTTATCAAAAATCATTCATATCTTTTCAAAATAACACATATTTTAATGACTTTTTTTTTTTTTTTTTAAGATGTTATGGAAAAATGACAACAAATTCCAACTACTTTTTTTTTTTCACTTTCTACAGAAATGGAGTAATTATACAGAATATGCAGACAGTGAAATAAATTTCCAAATAATGCAACTTTATGATACTGAATATTTTGAAGTAAATTGCATAACATGAAAAGTCAGGTATTAAAGTATTGATATTTCTATTAATTATTAAAATCCTGATAAGATCTGACTAGAGATGGGAATGCTCGGAAAAAAACCGGAAAAATTGGGATAAAAAACGGGTTTTTTCCGAAGGCTTATTTTTCAATTTTTCCGAACTGGAAAAATTGAAATTTCATTTATGAAATATTATAGTGAAAATTTTGTAATAGCTACATTCTCATACTTTTTATTTATTTTATTTTTATGTTGAGTGTCTCAAATGAAAATTTTAATGTGGGTATTCTGATCTCTGAGCAGAAATCTGTTTGAGAAGACTTGAAAGGATTCTTCGCATTTTTTTCTTGTTTGAAACATAAGACCCTTTGCAAAATTTCTCTTGAAAATAGACTTTTCAGAAAAAGTTTAATCAACAAATTGAATCTTTCGCAAGTGCAGTGATTGAAGGAAAAAAAATCTCATGCCATACAGCAGCTGAATCTTATTAAGTTGCATATATGTATGTAAATAACCTTATTAAAAAAGTCTAAATAGGAACCTAAATATAGTAATAATTTCTTATTCAAAAATTCTGAATATATTTTGTACAAGTATATACAAAAAGTTCGCAATTTCACAAAAACTTGATTACATAAAAAAAATCTAGATATGTAATTAAATGCAACTTCTCTTTTTAAAAATTAATTCATGTGTAAAATTATTGCAATAATATGTCGATTAATGGAAGTGATAAAATTGAAAATTCAACATAAAATTTTGAAGTATGCATTTATTACTTTAATCTATGTTTTCAAGAAGTAAGTATTGAATTCGTGAAAATTTTGACTTCCGGTTTTTGGTGTATTTAAAACTTTTAGAAGGTCCTGAACACGTTTTGATGGTTTTTGGAAAATATCTGTCACTCTGTGAGTCTGTATGTGACAAATTTTATGGGCACTCTATCTTAAGAACTGATGCACATAATTTCACAAAACTTTAGATTCAGTTACACCTTGATATAAACTCGAGATGTTTGGTTATTAGTATATATCGCCAAACTGATGGTGCTGCTATGCTGCATTATTCATAATTTCCACAATAGTTCTATCTCAAACTAATGTATGCATTTTTATAAAATTTCAGATTAAGTTAATCGTTGACATAACTTCGTACTCATTACTTTTTGGTGTAAATCGCTCAACAGATGATGCTGCTATGCTGCATTATTCATGATTATCACAATAACTTTACCTCAAGGATGATTTAAAAAAAAAAATCAAACTACAGTTTCTGATATATATTAATGTTGTTTAGTTTTTGGTGTAAATCCCCTATAGGTGGCACTAGCTGCATTTTTCAAGATTTCGTTATAGCTGATTAATTGAATGTTTTTTCAAGGTGTTGAATCTAAAATTGACCTCCATTTTACCTCCATAATGTACAGTAATGTTTCAAAAACATGGACAGTTAGAATTAGAAAAGTACAACTGCGATGAAAAAAAAACAAAAACCCATATTTTATTACAAGTAACTATTTTCCAAATTATACTTTCCTTCTTGATTAAACTTTGAATTTTTGTAGTCTTCTAAAGCACAGTAGAAGTTTATCTCTGTATGTAACTGCTTTTGTTAATTCCACAAATAGTGAGCATTTTCTATTTGTAGTGTTCTGTTTTCATAACTTTTGAGTTCCACTCTTAGAAATATAAAATTACCATGTGGAAACATTATTGAATATGGTTTCTTACTCAATAATAGAATACCAGATTTTAGGGTAAAAAGAAAAAAATTATATTTAATTAAACTAAAAAAAAAAAGAAAAAAATTCTGGTTTCAGTGAGTAAAAATTTAACAGTCAATAAATCCTATGCTATTTTTTAGCTGCAGACCTGAGTAAGCCAAAGTAAAACTTAGTTTTGTTTGAATTTAGATTATAAAACTAAATCAAAAGTTTTTTGAGTTGAGATTGGAAAGTTATACCAAAACTAAACATATTTTATAAAGGAAATAAAATTAGAATTCCAAGAAAAAAAAAGTAATAATGTAAAAATATACATTTTTTAAACAAACAACGGAGTTTTTGAATACTGATATTCATAATAATGACAAAACTGCCATAATTTCTTTAAACTAGTATCATTTACTTAAAAACTATACTTATGTAAATGGAATGCATAATTTATTTCATTCCAAACTGCAGACATATTGGCTCAGGTTTTTACATTAGGTCAATTGGTAGTTAAACATGTAACTGAAAAATCATTTCAACAGAGGTATGATATAATAAACAATAGAATTTAATAAAAATTCTTAGACTGTGGGGAAAAAACTAAACTTCTAAAAGCAGGCTTTGCTACTTTCTTTTTATTTTGTAGTATAAAGTGAAAATAATTTTCATTTAATACATATAAATGGGAAAAAAAGGTTTATTATTTAATATTCTCTAAGAAAATATAACTTATTTGGGAGAAACAGTCATGAAAAATCAATTGTTCCAATTTTTTACCGGTTTTTTTCAAAAAAAACCAGTAAAAAATCAGTTTTTTTCCGACACTTATATTTTTCCGGAAAATTTACATCTCTAGGTCTGACTTAATTTTTTCGCAATTCACCTGAAATTTTCTTATGGCATATCACTGCACTGTAGCACGCTGATTCAGAACCATTGCTTTAACCCTTTCGGTCTGAATTTTTTTCCGTTTTGAGAACAACATTATTTTTATTTTAATAACATTAACCTTAGCTATCCAAATAGACTTTTAATAGACAGAGGTTTAATGATTATTTCATTGTCTGAAGTCTTATCAATGTACTTATTTTATGTACCATTAAATTCACATTTATATGATAATAGGCTAAGGAAGAATTTTTGAAGATGTTTAGAAAATAGCATATTACAATAGGATTTGAGAGGGTATTACAGCTTTTTTTGTGTTTTATCACACATGATTGGTTAAGAAAAGTAATTGATATTTTAAATTTAAAGAGTTAAATATATGTACAAATTAAAGGAATTGTCAATAAGATTAAGAGAATTAAATAAACTTTTATAATTATTATTATTAGTAAATGTCAAAATCTAAATGAAGTCATAATAATAAAGGCATAGCCGTATACTATCATTTCTATATGCAGAAAGTAACTGAGTAAACTTGAAGACAAAATAACACTCGGTGAAAAGACATGTACTATTAATAGTACACCAGACTCAAAAGGATTAAATATATCTCACACATGCTTAATTAAAAAAGAAAAGAAAGAAAGTCTTAACTGTGGGGTTACTTATGTCACCATAGTAATGTTTCTTGATGATAAAAGGAACTCCTTATAAAACCAATGCTGGAGCTTTTTTATTTCTTTACTGGCTGCATTTTAGAAAACAAAAGTGATCTTAATTATTTAATATTTAGTCTTTTGAAATAAATCACATTTTATTATTGATATTAACAAACTTGATTTTCTTTTTGAATGATTTGTAGAACTTATAGTGTCTGGGCATTAACATTAATCAAATATGTCACCAGGGTTGTTTGGTTTAAACCAATGGTTTAAAAAAAAAACCATGCTGGGTTTTTTTCCAATCTGTTTTTTTTTTTTTAATTCTTTTTCCCTAATGTTTTATTTTACACATTATTGAAAAATGCAAAATCCAAGTTGTGCAGAAATGACAAGAAAAGCTGTAGAAAAATGATAAATTTATAAATTTCTAAAATAACAAACATTTTTATTCAACCCAACTTTTCATATAAGCTATAAATATACCTGGCTACATACTACTAATTTTTCTATGATTTGTTGGTTTGAGAAAAATTAGCTAGTTTTTCTTTCTCCCTCCCTCCCGCTTTTTTAAAGGCTTATATAAAGCCATTAATTGTTATATAGATACACAACCAGAAGTGCAGATTTGAGCTAAAAATTTACTTTTACTATTTAAATTGCTTGACAAGTTGAGGATTTCATCATTCTTCAAAGCCTCAAATATAACATATTCTTAAGTAATTTTCTCTATTGATTTCTTTTTATTGTGAATGCTAATGAATAATTGGCAATGAGTTTTTTTGCTCTGTGTTTATTGGGTTTAATAAGCTTTTGTTTTTCTCACATTCCCAAATTGGGATTGGGAATTTTGCATTATGATTTTATTCTTTTACAAGCTGTGTTGACACAGTTTAAACCAATTGTTTTTTTTTTTTTTTTTTAAACAAATCTAATATTATTTTTTCTCATTTTTATAATTTAAGTGTTTCAAATTATTGGATGTAAGTAATTTCTATTTTTAAGTCTTATTTCAGCAGTCACCATGAGACATTGTGAGTCTAGTCTAGGTCATGTTAATATGCATGTAGAATGCAAATTTTATACATTGATGAACATATCTGAAGCTAAGAAAACACTTAAATTGTGCAAATTTAGCAAAGTTAAAATAGATTAAAAATAGTAATATTTAGGAAAAAATGTTTTTCTTTGAGAAATGCAGATGTACAAGTAATAATATAAAATGACCTTTGAGATTTCAGTCAAGCTCTAAAAGGAAATTTTTTTTGATTGGGGGGGGGAGATTATCTTTTAAGAATAAAAAAGAAACTTAGATATGAAGTTGAATAAGAAGATATTGAAAAATCGGGTGCTTGTAAAGCACCTGTTTGCATTTAACTAAATTCTGCAATAAAATATATTTAAATCTTGTATTGCATAACCAAACTCATTACTTAAATCAGCTAAGAAAATTGGGGTGGAGAGGGGAACAAGACAAGGTTTGCTTGAGACATAACAGAAAAAAAGGTCTTATAAAATGCCTAGAAAGATGTAATTTTTAGTTTAGACATTTAAAAGTACTAAGCGTTATAATATAGCGTGTAGTCTGATGGCTGTTTAAATGTTTTAGTGAATGACAGTATTTATAAAACTATTTTGTATTTTAAGATCAATGTTTCTAATAGTGTACAACACTGTTAAATAGGTATTTTTTTTATTTCACTGTTGCCTTTTCATTTTTTTTCTTTTAACCTGGTAGTTTCAGAGGAGAAGTGTCAAATAGCAACAATACCCAATATTTCTTCAAGTGTGTAAAGATTCTACTGCTAAATTCAAATCATTCCAAAAAATTTTTATAAAAAGCTTTACTTTCAATAAAAGACAATTTATAGTCTTCTAACAGAACAATCAGACATCTCATATAAAAAGTATTTCAAAGAAATAATTTTGAATAGCCATGTGAAAATAATATACAGGGTGTCCGAAAAGTCTGGAAACGGCCGAATAACTCGAGAAATACATATGAGATTGAAAAACGTTAATATACGTGTTAAATATTTTTAAATAAGCTACTCTGTGATACCAAATTTAACCTTCGAAACCGACCCCCTGGGGGTCAGAGGGGGTCCAACTTTGAAATCTTAAATTATAACCCCCATTTTTTATTGCAGATTCGGATTCTACGGACAAAAATACGCAACTTTTGTATTTGATGTTTATTTCAAATCTTTGTTTATCACGGTGTAATCGAGCATATTAAATCGATACATATTCCCGCTTTTCCAATGGGATTTTCCCTAATCAAAACTGATTGGGCAGAATTTTTGATGTCAAATTCCTCGTCTTTTGTAGGAATAGCGTTTCCTGAAAATCACCCATGGCGATTATTTCAATAATGCTACACTGTTAAAAATTTGACCCATTTGCTGCAGCGTCACTCCACAGCTATTATAGAATATCTCTTTTGTGACCAATGAGAATGCTCCATAACACAGTAAAGTAATCGTTTTCTATAAAAGCGATGGAATGATGATGCAGCAAAAGGGTCAATTTTTTTACAGTGTACTTTACTGTGTTATGGAACATTCTCATTGGTCATGAAAGAGATATTCTATAAAAGCTGTGGAGTGACGCTACAGCAAATGGATCAAATTTTTAACTGTGTAGCACTACCGAAATAATCGGCATGGGTGATTTTCAGGAAACGTTATTATTGCAAAAGACGAGGAATTTGATGCCATAAATTCTCCCCAATTAGTTTCGATTAGGGAAAATCCCGTTGGAAAAACCGAAATATGTATC
Source organism: Maratus speculifer (assembly GCA_964019185.1). Lineage (NCBI taxonomy): Eukaryota > Metazoa > Arthropoda > Arachnida > Araneae > Salticidae > Maratus > Maratus speculifer. Next base: position 252,500,285 of record OZ025302.1, on the reverse strand, counting down.
GATTTAATATGCTCAATTACACTGTGATAAACGAGGATTCGAAATAAACATCAAATACAAAAGTTACTTATTTTTGTCCATAGAATCCGAATCTGCAATAAAAAATGGGGGTTATAATTTAAGATTTCAAAGTTGGACCCCCTCTGACCCCCAGGGGGTCGGTTACGAAGGTCAAATTTGGTATCACTGAGTAGCTTATTTAAAAATATTTAACACGTATATTTACGTTTTTCAATCTCATATGAATTTTTCGAGTTATTCGACCGTTTCCAGACTTTTCGGACACCCTGTATATGAAGTTTTGTATATGAAAATACATAATATATTTATTTATAGTTCTAGTAATCAAAATATTGTTTATTAAAATTTTCAAGGTATCAGTGTTTCATTATGTAGAACATTTTATTTATGAAGTTTAAGACATAGCTTTTTCTAAAAATGTTCAAAATTTGAAAAGATTTCAATTTTCTACACCAGAGGTTCCCAAAGTGTGCTCCGCGGAGCCCTTGGGGCTCCGCCTACACTTTTTAGGGGCTCCGCGGTGCAACAAGACATGAAATAAATTAGCATATTACAAAATATATATATATATATATATATTTTTTTTTTTTTGAACGCATGTAGGAATTTGTGTGCGTGTGTCAAAAATAAATACTTCTATCACTGGGTTGAAAAATAAATTTATTAGAGTTTTATTAATATTAATAAAACTCTTAAACTCTTGTAGAAAATTGTACTACGTATGTATCTGTTTTCTATATAATAATTTTGGTTTGAACTAATTTTTTTTTTTAATTTAAGCATTTAATGTGTTTTAAAAATTCGATTCAAAATTTTAGCTTTTCAGTTTTAGTTATTTAAATCTTCCAGCGTATTTTTCATAATTATATTTAATTCTAAAACAATGTTTGTCACTTACAATGTAGTTTTTTATAAGATCTTGTATCATTTAAAGCCTCTCACTAGATTAATTTTACATTTGTGCATACTGTGTATATATTTCTTTTTTTTATGTAATATTATTTTCTTTAATCTGTTTATGTTATTTGTATATTTAACTTTTCTATACCGTTTTTCGTAGTAAAACAATGTTTATAGATTAAAATGCCTCTTTTTTTTGTAAGAACGTGTATCGTTTAATAAAACCCTTACTAGATTCATTTAATATTTGTGTACGTGGTGTATATAACTTTTTTATTTTCTTTTTATAACTGTAATTCTTTTAATCAGTTTATTTTATATTTATTAATTTTTAATTTTTTTTAATTTTCTATGCTGTTTTACATAATTGTACTTATTCTTAGAGCAAGATAAGTAGCTAAAAACGCACTTTTTTAATACCTTTTATCATTTAACAGTCCCCCTTTAAAATTTTGTCTTAATTGGCTTCTAATGGTTAAGATTTTTACGTTATGATGGCATATTTTCCTATAAGAAATAAGGTTGTAGTAATATATATATATGTATTAGTTCTTTACATTTGTCCTCACTCTAACAATCTAAACTTTTACTCAGCTCCATGTCTTACTTAGAATTTTCGTCAATGAGTACTCGCCTTGATATATATATTTAAACCCACCCATACATCCCTTTTTGTTAGTGCAGTTTTTAGCACTTTCCAACAAAGCTGAAAAGTGCTTATGAATTCGGTTTGTCTGGCCGTCTGTCCGCGTTCTAACTCATGTAAATGTACTTGGATTGCCATGAAATTTTAGGACGTTATTGACGTTTACTCTAGCACGAACCCTATTGAAAATGAAGTTTCTACCATGATTAGTTTATCTACAAGGAGAGTCAAAAGTTTCCCATTACATTACGGCCCATGGGGAAAAATCGTTTCAAAGGAATTTTAAAGTTGTTATACCCTATCAAACATATTAAAATTTATATGCTTATACGAGGTGCATTAAGATATGCATTCTATAAAATATGAGGTGAAAATGTAGCTATTATTCATGTACAGGGCCACACAAAAGAATTCCATTAGATAATGCTAAAAGGGGGAATTGTGTGTGACATATTTTAAATATATTAAACTGTTTCATGTATAATAAAATTGATGTATGTCAGTGAGGCTTAGAAAAAATTATACCATACTGCCTTCCCTAATATAATGTACATAGCATATACAGGGACACACAAAAGATTTCAAATAGTACATTCTTTCCGAAGTACTGTATATGTATCCGATGATGGATAAAATGCACTTTAAGTATGATATGCGCATTTAGGTTTCATTAACTATATGCATATTATATGATGTGTATAAAGGCTATAGTTGATATACGGGGCTACCCAAAAGAGTTCGCCAACGTTACTGCTTATGATTATATGAGCGGAAATTACTTAAAGGTGGTCCTTAAATAAATTATGCATTTTTACGCTGAACTGCATTAAATTTACTAAGAAATGTTTGCAGAATATAGATAAAATGATAGACAGGCCACGCAAAGAATTGGGTACATGGAGCCTATGAACGATAATTTATCATAAAGTGATTTTAGTTGTTTTAGGAGTGTTTTTAAAATAAATTTTAGCTTAACACTGATGTCTAATAAAGGTACCAGGCAAACTACAAGGCTGAACAAAGTATTCAAGTATGTTTCCATCTATTAGTATAAATTGCTGAAAGAGAAATTGCAAGCTACTAGGCATTTTGTTTTTGCTGAACAAAATTTTCCCATTATGTAGTATGTATATTAGCTCTCAGATCAAATACAGGGCTATTCAATAAAACTGAAATACATATTTGGCTATATTTGTATTTATATCCTTATTTACCTAAATAACGAAGTTTTTTTAAAGATTTCATGAAGCGTTGGAAAGTGCTTCATAATCTATGATTTTGACTGGTGACAAAACATTAAAAATTTCATATAAAGCTCCCGTCCCGAAGGGTTTAATTTGTAAACCATACAGTACCAGAGGATTAAGGGGCTCCGCAACAGAAATTCTTCCCTGAAAGGGCTCCGCGAGCCAAAAAGTTTGGGAACCGCTGTTCTACACAACTGATAATAATTAAATAATTTATTGATTAGAATTACTTTTAAATAAAGTTATTACTCATGTTTTCAAAAATATCCATTTTTATTGATAAATATGTATGTATATGTAATAGGGAAACATATTTAAAAAAACCCGGTTTAAACCCAAAAAACCATGTTTTTTTTTTTTTTTTTTTTTTTTTTTTAAACCCGGTTTTTTACCAACCTTGTATGCCACCAACATAAGACGCAGTGATAAGGGATGGTCAAATTATGTAAAAGAAGCCTTAAAATCGAATTGACCACTTTTATAGATCAAATCATTGAATATGAAAGGAAGATAATGCTATGTTGTCTTAATAGATATACTGGTCAAAATAGATATATTTTGTAAAAACTATGGAGTGACGATGCAGCAAAAGTTTCAATTTTTTAACAGTGTAGAATGTTGCCAGAAACGAATTAACTACTACCCGGGCCCCTAGGCTTGACTTTCTGAGGGCCCCCTTTCACTCCTTCAAAGTGGTTACTGGAAAAATTAAAACACATGCTTGCTTCATTAACTCATAAATCATTGATGATTAAAATATAAAAGATTACGACAAAGAATTTCACACATCTTTTATCTTTTGTATTAATGTCCAACCAGTGTAAAAGAATATTTTCTTGTTCTTTATATAAGAAAAACTTTAGCACCGGGCCCCCTTTTCTTCTGGGCCCCTAGGCTTCAGCCTACTCAGCCTAATGGGTAATCCGCCTCTGAATGTTGCCACTCTCATATAGAGGCAGCCAAATTCCTGTTATATTCAAAAACAACATACAAGCACCAATGCTCATTTCAAATGTTGTTATTGATGAATTACATGCCTGCAGATTATTTATTAAATCACAGTGCGTTTTTGGTAACATATTAATTTTTAGTTTTATGACTGAAAGGAGAGTATTTTAATGTGTACTAATATATGGAAATACTTTGCTCTGCATTAACTCATGGAAGTACTTTGACGCACTCTGATTGTGTAAGGACACTTTGCTGACAGATTTTCAGCTTTTCGACGCTCTCCTTCGATGTCCGTAGATTTCAATGTAGACCTTAAGATTTGTTGTATGTGGTAAATTTCCAAAGTACGAGATCATTCCAAAGTGCTAAATCTTAACTGGACAAGTTCTCATATCCAGAAACCCATTTCGATAAATAAACCAGAAACCCACTTCGATACCAACCAACATCGGAAGTAGGTGCCTAAAAGATAAAAATCTACTACTATATGTGTTGTTCCAGATTTAAAAGTATCTCCATAAGTAAATGCACAATAATGCACATTGCTATGTGTAGTGACTTTGTGGTTAGATTCAGATTTGGTTACCGGATTAGATATCAGAATGATTTTAAATTTTGTTCAGGTAGGATTCCTCGATGATATTTATGATTTAATGTATATATAAAAAATAATGAATTACCTTTTGAAGTTGGTGCCAAACTGTCTTAAATATAATAAGAATAGTGAATATATTGTGCCTAGTACCATAACCAAAATGGTGATGATCACTACCAATTGCGACTGTTTGGCACCGACTTCAAAAAGTAATTCATTACTTTTTATATGTATATATTCATAAATTAAATCATAAATATGTAAATTCATCACTTGTAAAAAAATATTCTCTCTAAAATCTATGTTTGGCGGATATTAAATTTAACTGTTTTTATGCTGGTACCTGTGCTTATTGGATAACGTTTTGTCATTAGAGAATTTTAAAGAATTATTTAATTCTTTTTAGCGTTTTTTTTAAGTCGGTTGATATTTTTATTTTATTTATTTATTTATTATTATTATTTAAGGCTTATTTTATTTTATTTTGTTGTACAATAAAATCTAAAATATCAACACCAAAACTTTGAATAAAATAGTTATTTGATTAATTGTTGAGACAAGATATGTTATAGGAACTTTGATACCAGTGTTGAAAGCAGACATCAAGACAGATGGGGTGGGGTGGGGGGACATTATAGAGTGGGGAGAAATTGCATATTTTAACTATTAAAAACACAAAATCTCAAATCTTTGATAACTCTGGAGAAGGATGTCTTCCCCTCCCCCAGGCCAACTCCTGAATTTAACACTGCTTAGTACTTGAATTTTGGTGAATTTTAAATGAAACTTGCCAGGTGTGACAATCTCAAAATTTTCTTTTATCTCATATGTATTAATACTTTAAAATTTGCTATCACAACAACAAAATTAAATTTCAATCCATATCAATTATGAGAATTCTAATGATATGAAATTCCTTGCATCAGGTTCTTGAAATATGACAGTCACTAAAATCATATAAATCCTAGCATAACATCACCATTTATTAGATGACCAACATCAAAGCCTAACCAGCACGAAGTTGTGCTAAAGTCTAATGAATCTTAAATTAATGAATGTTAGATGAAAACTCGTTCTTGAGTGAGTTATTGCAAAAATCATGAAAAGTGCAGCATAGCAGTGCAACCTGTTGAAAGATTTACTCCAAAATACAAACAACACCATGTCATTTTAAGGATTAACTGAATCTTTAGCTTGATGAAAATCTGTGCATTAATTCTTGAGATAAAGCTACTGAAGAAACAAACAAACAAAAAGGCAGCATAGTAGCACCATCTATAGAGCAATTTATACCAAATTCATATCAAGGACTAATTGAATCTAAAGTTTGATGAAAATCTGTGTATTAGTTCTGGAAATTGAGCAAATGTGAAAATCTTAAATAATGCTACCTGTTGCACAATTTACACCAAACACTAATCAGCACTAATTTATATTCAGAGATTAACTGGATATAAATTTTTATTTAATTCCATGCAATAGTACTTAAAATAGAACACTCACAAAATTTGTATCACATACAGATTAACAGAATGACAGACAGGCATTTTGTTAAAACATATTTTTCAGGATATCTGACTTCTAAAACATATAAATCCATCGAAAATTCTCACAAATCTAATACTTTCTTCTAGTAAAGGGAGAAGAAAGTAATAAAAGAAAGACAAAAAAAATACTGCAATGCAATATAAATGGTGATAATTTCACAAATGTAACTACTATAATTCTGTATTTGACACAACATATATGAATAATATGACACTTCTTTACTATAATGAGAAGGATTTCTGATAAATAAATTAAAACTGAAATATTTAGACATTACAAAACAAATTGTACTTACTTCCAAGAGCTACTACAAGGGTTAATGTGATATAAAAAAATCCATTTTGCCCTGAAAAAGATTAGAGGCATTATAACAAGTATAATTTTTTTAAAATCATTTAAACTTTGGAAATTCTACAATTAAATTATATTTATTTATTTTTATTGACATCTCTCTTAATTTTTCATACTAAAGTAAAAAAAAAAAGTTAAAATTTTAAGAAATGTTTTCCACAAAAGACAAGAAGCATAAAAGCAAAGGTAGTTAAAAACACACTTTTATAAACATTCAATGTCTATCATAAAAACCATGCCCAATTTCATGTGTGCAATTCATGTTGTTAAAAAATAAAAATAAAAAAATATTAGAATATGATAAATTGGTTTGACCCAATTATGCAAAATTCACTACTTTAATTTATGCTTGGCAACAAACTAGTGAATTTATTAAAAAAAATAAATATTTTTGTTGTATTTAATTTTTAAGAATTTAAAACAGGAAAGAATTTTATTTAAATTATCAGGATTTCTAAATTTCTTTCTCAGAGTATAAAATTATAATGCAATGTAATATTAAAGTATTGATTGATTAAAGCCTAATAGGAAAAAAAAAATCTAGTTCATAGTTAATCCTCCTAAACTACAGAACCTTTGGCAATGAAATTAGCACCAATTACCTGTATTGATCTGCATACATAAAAAATGATATTAGAATTTTTAAATTTGACTCAATTTTTCAAGTATTTTTTAATTTTTACAAAATTCTTGTAATGATGACAAATAAATGAGGCCATTTAGGTAGAAAATAAGGAGGAAAGGAAAAAACATAGGGATTAATACATTTCTTTTCCATCATTTTTAAATTGAAATTAAAATTATTTTTTATTCCAAATTGAAAGTAAAGACAATATTGGGATTCAATTATGTTTTTCAGGAAAATTATTAAAATATTTCATCAAATAATAATAATAATAACAAAATTATTTATTTTAAAATAAATAATTTATTATTTTCTCATTTTAAAAAATACCATTTTTTACATTTTAGAAAAAGTTACAATTTTAAACTGTTGCCAAATATAAAAACAATGTAAATATATCCTCTCAATTAAAAATTTATTGAAATTTGACTATTATAAACAGAAAAATAAAACCTTTCACATTAGATTTAAATAATTATGTATTAAAAGCAATACAATATTGAAAGTTATACCATAAAAATTGTATTTACACATGATATGCATTAAAAGCAGTAAATGAGTGGAATTATTTCACATTTAAAATGGCCAAATAATAATATTGCCAAACAGTTAAAATGAAAAAATATACTTACGAGACATTTATTTCATATTTTGAAATGATTATTTAATTGACAATTCTAAGGCAACATAAATAATATTTTCTTTCTAACAACAAGGCATGACACAGATTATTAAAATGATACACTTAATTTTATTTAAAATGCCTGAAATGTATATTAAAAGTACATAATAATGTCATTTTATACTTTAATCAAGTAAGATTAATTATTAACTGAAAAAAAAAAAAAAAAAAAAAAAAAATACTTACAATTATCAGAATCAACTAGGACAAACACAGTGATAACAATAAAAAGAACTAACATCACAAATAACGATACGATGACACGAAGCATTTTTGAAAACCTAAAAGAAATTCAAGGAAAATGGATTTAAAATAGCCAATATAATAAAAATAAAACATATATTTTTATTTTAACGATTAATATATATATATATATATATATATATATATATATATATATATATATATATATATATATATATATATATATATATATATAAATACACAATTTAAAATAATGTTTTGTATGATGCAACAAATATAAAACAAAATTATTTGAGCCAAATGCATTACTTGATATAATAAAAGTAACTGAAATAAAACATAAATAAAATCACTGAAAAAAATTACATATGATCAAATACTGGGAAGGTCTCTGTCCATTAGCACGCATGAAAGTGCAAGCTGGACAAAACAGCTGAACGCCATGTGATGCAAAATGATCATAATATGAAGATGGACTGACATGTATCTGCACATGTGACATAAATTATTAATTACTAGCTGACCCGCCCGGCGTTGCCCGGGTCCGTTATAATAATGTTAAACGAACTTGAAATTTTTATGATTTTATCTTCAACTCAAAATATGTGTTAATACACTGTTAAGAATTTGACCCTTTTGCTGCATCGTCACTCCACCGCTTTTATAGAAAATGATTACTTCAGCCTATTTTGGAGCATTGTCATAGGTCAAAAGAGATATATTCTATAAAAGCGGGGGAGTGATGATACAGCAAAAGGGTCAAATTTTTTACAGTGTACATTATATTAAATACGTGCCCCCTGACTGTGTCAAAAATTGGTTTTAAAAAAAAACTAATATTTAGCTGCAAAAATACCTAAAATGACTGCAATGGGAAATGCAGGAGGGAATATGTGTCCAATGATTTCGTATTGATATTTATCCTTAAAATTACTGTTAAGTGACTTAACTAAATACTTTTTTCACATAGATATCCCAAGTGAAATATTTTGAATTTCAAACTAATTATATATCACTCTTAAATCTGACTATACCGTGAATGAAATCGATTCTCGATGATTTGCTAAAAGGTTAGTATATAATATTATAAATTCAGAGCCATTTTACAAAAATAGGTGTATATTTTTTATCAAACATGCGTAATGTTCATTCTATGAACAAAATCCTAACCGTAACCTAATTTTATCGGAATCATAACTTGTCTGTAACTTAGCTGTATCTTAACAGTAACCTAACTGCAAGTTAAATATATCATAAATGTAACTTGGCCGTCACCTAATCACAACCTACCCATAATCTAACCACAACCTAACCGCAACTTAACCTTAACCTAACTGTAACTTAACCATGACCTAACTGTAACTTAACCGGAAAATAAAATAACAAAAGGGTCACCGGAACGTAATTGCAACCTAACTGCTATCTAACCGTAACCAAGTTCTAATTTAACATTAACTATAAACGAAATATTTTAACCATCTCGCGCTAAGTACTTAGTTTCACTTTCCACCGCTACGGAGCACATTATGTTTTGTAGAACATCCGAATTTTAGGTTCGGATTGGATTCATGTTCATGGAAATTATTTTGTCTTCTTCGGATACGGTTATGATTGTTTGGAATATTTGTGTTCAGTTTAGATTCGGTTCAATTCAGATTTCGTGGGGTTTTTTTCCCCTTCAAATGGGATTTTTAAGTTTGGGTCGGGTTGTACTTATATGGAAATTATTTTACCTAGTTCCAATGAGGTTATACTTCACTGAAATATTTTTGTTAGGTTCAGATTAAGTTTGGTTCAAATTTCGGGATTTTTTTTTTCTTTTTTTTACAAATTTTTGGTTTGGAATGGGGATTATGTCCATGGAAATTATATTGTCTTGTTCATATCTGGTTATAGTTATTTGGACTATTTTCGTCGGATTCAGATTTGGTTCAATTCAGATTTCAGGTATTTTTTTTAAATTGATTTTTAAGGTTCTGGTGGGATTCATGTCCAGGGAAATTATTTTGTCTTGCTCGGATCGGGCTTTGGTTCTTTGGAATATTTTTTTCGGGTTCAGATGTCGTTCAATTCAGATTTCGGCTTTTTAATGGAATTTTTAGGTTCAGGTTGGGTTGCGCATCAACGGAAATTATTCTGCATTGTTCGAATAAGGATATGCTTCTCTGGAATATTTTTGTCAGATTCAGATTTAGTTCATTTTTTAGGTTCGGATTGGGTTCATGTTCATGGAAATTTTTTTGTCTTGTTCAGGTCCGGGTATGGTTCTGTGGAATATTTTTGTCGATTCAAATTTCAGGTATTTTTTTCAAATGGAATTTTAGGTTCCGATCGGTTTCATGTCCACGAAAATTATTTTCTCTTATTCGAATCCGGTTATGGTTCTTTCGAATATTTTGATCGGATTCAGATGTAGTTTGCATAAAACTTCAGGCTTTTTTTTCAAATGGAATTTTTTAGGTTCGAGTCAGGTTTATGTTCATGGAAGTTTTTTTGTCTTGCTCTTATCAGGTTATAGTTCTTTGGAATATTTTTATTGATTTCAGGTTTCATTCTGGTCATTTTTGGGGTTTTTTCAGAGAAAAATTTTAGGTTCGGGTCGGGTTGCATATACACGAACATTATTTTTCCTTGATTGGATTGGGGTATGCTTCATTTGAATATTTTTGTGGGATTCAGATTTGATTCGGGTCAAATATCAAATCCATAGTTTTTTTTTTTTTTTTCAAATGGAATTTTTAGGTTCGGGTCGCGTTTATGCTCATGAAATTTTTGTCTTGCTTGGATCGGAGTATAGTCTGTTTTTTTCTGGTTGGGATCGAGTTATGTGTTAATACGCCTAAACATTATGTTTTGCTACTATTCTTTTAGTGACTATTTTTTATATATAATTTATTTTGCTATTTGATAATTTATTACTGTGTATGAATCGTCTGCCTATTCGAACAATTGTACGTCAAAGAGCCATTTCATTTTTGTTTTAAAAACAAATTAAAGTCTTAATAAAATTTTAACTTAAATAAATGCATTCAAATTTAATCAATGATTTAAAAAAACTGCTAAAAAGCCTCATATATACATATACATATATTAACTGCAACATAGCCAACCACAAATATATTCTAATGTACGAAGTACCAACGATCTGACGTAATAGCTATGTTCAAAAATCCTAACTGACATTTTGCCAGTCTATGAATTTTAAAGGTCTTTGGGAAAAAAACAGTCACTTTTGAAATGTCAAAATCTCAAATTGGTTTCTTTTATAGAGTAAAAAGAAATTCATAGAGTGGAGGTATTATCTCTGGAGATGATGCTTAAGATGTAACCCTACATTAAGTCCAATTAAGTACCAACAAAAGCACGTGCTTTGACACGCCTATCAATTGGCGAAATTTTAAAATGAAGGGCCAAAATCACAGTCAAGTGAAATCCAGCCACCCCATTGGTCGTGTGGTAAGGGTGAAAATCACGAACTTGTTTCTCCATTTGAAAAAGGTGAGGGGGAAAGTATTTTTTAAGCGATTGTTACCGTCTGTTCTTATTTAAGATAAACCATCGAAATTAACTCAATTAAGATATTTTGATGCCATTTTATAAAATGAGAGTGAAAAATTTAGATTATAAATGAAAAGAGATAAGATTTACTTCAAAACTGCCGCTACGATTTTTTCTCGGAAAAAGGAGTATGACAACATTTACCCAACTGCTAAGAGATTGTTCCCTGAAAAGGACGCGGCTCAGTGACCAATGAGGTGTTTGGATTTCATGGGACTGTGATTTTGGCCCTCCATTTTAAAATTTCGCTATCAATTGAAACAGGTTTAAACCTGTATTTTTTTTTTCTCTCGTTTTTAAAAAAAGAACTAATTTATCGCTTCACCGGGAAAAATTTATTAATTGTTGTATCATATGTGTTTTAAATATCAATATAGAAAATTATTTTAACGTTTTGCTTGAAAATATAACATTATTTTGTTAGTACATTAAAATCGTCTGCAGTCAGAAATTTATATTTTAGATTAATATTTATTACTTAAGTTTTCATACATGATTTTAAAAGAATGTTTTCATCATTATATTTTAAATATTTATTTACATGCAATTATTAAGTCATAAACATTTTTCATCTACGTTATAAAGTACTGAAAATTACATTAATGAAGGAAACTTTTAGTTATACAATTTTTAATTCGTATCAAATGTTTTCAGAGCTATTCCATCTCAATTCAGGCAGACAGTACTGATATGCGTCAAGTCACCATCACAGATTTTTTTCAAAAAAATTCAGTAGTTAGAACTAAGTGATTTATAAAATTTCCTAAAAGGATTTTTCCCTAAAATTTTTTTTTTTCTCTGATTACAGCACTTTAAAGTTCATGATAAAATTGGCAGTTTTCAGAAAAACTGAAAAACGCTTCATTTTGAAATGAACACAATACCAAACATATTCAACATATTGAGTCAATTTATTTTTTATAAACAGTTATTAAACTGAATTTTACTTTGGCATAGTTTTAAAAAATATAGTGACATTTTTACTTAATTAAAAAAATTAGATTTTAAGTATAAAAAATATAATTATTAGTGAATTTAAGATTTTTTTTCAGAATGAAAAAAAATATTTTAAAGCTAAACATTGATGGCAATCCAAAGACCTTTAATGGGAGTTTTACACCAAATTTTATTTTAACTCTAAGGTGCTTACAACTTTTGTAATTCAATTTTAAATTATGCAAAGTTTTGTAAAATCACTACTTTTGAAATGCAATTTCTCAAAAACACCATTTTTTAAAAATCTGATAATATGCTCAATTCATACCTTATTAGTCTCTAATAAATACCTTACAAGCAAATCGTGTGTTTTTGCTTAGAAAATTTTATATGATTTTTTGAAAATAACATGTTGTGTGTATTTTTCAACAGACTACAAAGTCAAGCTCTTCCTTATTTAACCGAACTTGTAATGTAATTAATATTTCAAACTAAAAAATACATCACTAGTACATAATTATTACAGTTAAATTATAGCTAATCATTTGCTTAAATTTAAAATTGCGTAAAATACAGCCAATAATAAAATTAATATTGATCATATGTCATTTCATTCCATACTCATGAATGTGTTAAATCCATCTACAGTGTGTAAAAATTTTGTTATATAGTATGGATATAATATATTAATGTGCAAATACATACATAACAGAAGAATTAGGTAGTGAAGGTTTCTTAAATTAACTTCAACTCCTTATCGTTGAAGGTAAGAAGTCGCTCAGATTGTCCTATTGTAACTGGTTTTTCTGTTTCTAGAAGCACATTTTCCAATGGTAATGCACATTCATATTTTTTCTTTCCAGATTCTTTTGGCCACTGGAATGCTTTATCTATGGACCATGTTGGGTACATGAATGATACTTTAATGTCATTTAGTTCTTGTGATTGATATACCATTGATTTGTCCTATCCACCAATTATTTTCATAAATGCATCCAATGAAATCACCGATTTGGAAACTATGTATTGAATATTGTCTTTTCATTTGGCTGAAGGTTTCAGCTTTTGTCAATTCATTTTTACTTGCTCGTTCCATATAAATTTCATTATCTACTATCACCCTATAATGTTTATATCTAATACCAACAATAGATTTTGCATTAGCATATTCTTTCTTATTATTAGTTCTATAGGATTGAATAATATTTCTGTCTGAATGGACTTGAATGTTATTTTTTAGCAGAGAAGATAGTTCAGCAACAAATGAGACAGAATTTTGGATAGCTTTTATTGGCTCCTTTTGAAGATTAAATTTTGTTGCATAGTGCTTGTCTCAGTTTTCAATAGCATCACATGCACTTTTAACATAGCCAGTATTTGAAAATATCCTCTACTTCAGTACAATTTTATTTTTGTGCAATTCATAAAACTGATACTTGTTTTTAAAATGTGCTCCAGCTCTATCTGATATATACACAGGTGATTCCAGTGTTTGTAATTGGTACAACTTAAATAATTCTTTTTTTACTTTTTCTATGTCACAAACAGCATGAGCTGTATCATGAGTTAATCATCAGAAACTGTGATAAAACTCTTTATTTCTTCTCTAAAGTAAGCTGTGCAGGTAACTAACGATATCTGAGTATTCTGCCAGTGGTAGCTTTGAACTTCATTTGGCAGTATTAGTGAGTAATTTTCATCAAAGTCAAAATGCATCACAAGCGCAAATTTTTTTTTAAGGGGTTTGGTTTATTTAATTTTATGAATAGGAATTTTTGAAGATTAGCTTATATTTATCTGCCATAATAATGTGCATATCATTATTTTTTCATTAAAAAATATTATTATAAATACAGAGAAATAAGAAAAAGCTTGATCTTCTGGTTTTCTGAGAAAAAAAAAAAAAAAAAAAAAAAAACTAATTGGAAAAAAACTAAACTTGAAAAAAAATCTAATTCAGTTGTAATGTATGTATTTGCATTTTAATATATTATATCCATACTATATAACAAAATATTTAACACACTGTAGATGAATTTAGCACATTTATGAGTATGGAATGAAATGACATATGATCAATACTAATTTTATTATTGACTGTATTTTACGCAATTTTAAATTTAAGCAAATGATTAGCTATAATTTAACAGTAATAATTATGTACTAGTGATGTATTTTTTAGTTTGAAATATTAATTACATTACAAGTTCGGTTAAATAAGGAAGAGCTTGCCTTTGTGGTCTGTTGAAAAATACACACAACATGTTATTTTCAAAAAATCATATAAAATTTTCTAAGCAAAAACACACGATTTGCTTGTAAGGTATTTATTAGAGACTAATAAGGTATGAATTGAGCATATTATCAGATTTTTAAAAAATGGTGTTTTTGAGAAATTGCATTTCAAAAGTAGTGATTTTACAAAATTTTGCATAATTTAAAATTGAATTACAAAAGTTGTAAGCACCTTAGAGTTAAAATAAAATTTGCTGTAAAACTCCCATTAAAGTTCTTTGGATTGCCATCAATGTTTAGCTTTAAAATATTTTTTTTCATCCTGAAAAAAAATCTTAAATTCACTAATAATTATATTTTTTGTACTTAAAATCTAATTTTTTTAATTAAGTAAAAATGTCACTATATTTTTTAAAACTATGCCAAAGTAAAATTCAGTTTAATAACTGTTTATAAAAAATAAATTGACTGAATATGTTGAATATGTTTGGTATTGTGTTCATTTCAAAATGAAGCGTTTTTCAGTTTTTCTGAAAACTGCCAATTTTATCATGAACTTTAAAGTGCTGTAATCAGAGAAATAAATTTTTTAGAGAAAAATTCTTTTAGGAAATTTTATAAATCACTTAGTTCTAACTACTGAATTTTTTTGAAAAAAATCTGTGATGGTGATTTGACATGCCCTGCCTGAGCTGAGATGGAATTGCTCTTCAATATCTTATTTAATTTTAATTTGATATTTAATTATTGCTAATTTTCCAATTTCCTTCATTTTAAAAGCGAATATTTATTCTAATAAATAATAATAGAACGAAGACCATTTTAAAAATTTGCTATTTCCTCTTGAAATATGCTTCAACTGTAATTCATTTCTTTCGATTCGTCTTATAATACAAAATCTCTTCCACGTCCTTTTGTTTGCCACATTAAATTTGAGCGATAAATGGTTTCATATCGCAAACCTTTTTTGAGCTTACTTCACCTCCACTTATCTTATTCCTCCATGGGTTTCTTTAATTCTGTCTCAGCTTTCTTGTTTCTTATTACTTCTGCGAAAATTTTTACACAACCAACCAACCATAAACAAATGAAAGAGAAAAAAATTGGGAAAAAGATGATTTTTTATGAGAGTGACCTCTTGATTTTAATTAATTACTCAGTTAATAATTGGAATTTTGAAATTCTGAAGCTCAGGTGCATCAGGAGAGATATTGGGCTACTCTCAAAAAAATTTTGAGCTTTGTACGTGCTGTAGATTTTGCTAGCCATCGCAGACACACACACAGACAGAGCGTTTTGTTCTTTTATTAGTATAGATAATTCTTTTAAGAAGTTAATGCATGCATATAAAATATAATAAAAAAAAAGGAAAACTGAAACATATTACTTTTATTATTAATAACTAGGAGGCTCTATCAGACATAAGCTACACTCATCAACCCCCATTCAGACAGCCAATATTATGAAAGCACACCAATTTCATCAGATTAAAAAAATTTGAATTATAAATTTTAAAAACATCGACGATCTTCCTATAAATGGATTTCCATTAATTTTTCTCTGATTGGAGATATTTAAGGCCAAATTAGCCATTGTTAGGAGATACAAAATCTGTTTTCGTCTGATTTTTTTTATTAAAAATTTTTTGAAAATAAGTTAATATAAAATGAAATAGACAGTAAACAGATTCTTTGTCTCTCAGTATTTACCCTAATTACCATATAGTTCTGGATTTTGAAAACTCATATGTATATGTTTATATTTCACAAAAGGTATATTTATCTTTTATTATTATTATTATTAGACATGATACAGCAACATTAAATGTGCAGTGTATTTTAGAAATTTGTGTTCTTAATTTCAATATTTAATAAAACATTTGTTCTACATCAGAATCGATTATTTTTAGTTTGACAGTTCAAGTTATTCAATAAATAACTTTGAAAAATATAGCTGCTAATAATGTGATTTTAGAAGTATTTCTTTCAAACACACAATTCTATGTTTCTGTAAATGATAATGCTTTCCAGGGTTGGAAAAAAAATCATGATTTTTTTAAAAAAATCAAAAAAATCGGATTTATTTGATTTAAATCAGATTTTTTTTATTTAAATCGGATTTATTTGATTTTTTTAGAATCTTATATTTAATTACTGTGTTTTTATGTTTTTACAATACATGAAGCAGTTTTTTATAATAAATAACTAAAAAAGAATAAATAATATTTATAATTTATAAAAATAATATAAGAAATAATTATATAGTTAAGAAAATATTATATTCTAGTTACTGATTGGTACTAAAAATTAAACATTTAGGCTTTAATCTAAAGCCATTCTATTATTTTGTAATTGAATTGTGCATACTAAATAACAAATAAATTTAAATATGTTGTAAATGAATAGAAACTGGCAAAATTTAAAAAACAAATTAAATACAGTAGACTCCCTCAAATCCACTGCCCTAATATCCACAACTCTCTAAAATCCGCACATACTCAGGTATAGGGACAAAATTTGACTTTTTTATTTTTATATCAATTCTATGTATATTTTAATGTGTAACTTTCATTAATATTGCTAAATTCATGCTTTTTCATAATGGAAGAATAAATTTATTTCTGAAAAAAATTCAAGGTATTGCTAATATCAGTGGTGATCACAATCTTTTTGCAAAATGCATTTATACATTCATCAACCTTTTTTTTATTCTTGAGTTTGGTTAAACCTGAAATAAAACTTCTATATTTTAAGATATTGATGTGAATTAGTAGTGCACCTTTATGGGGCAAGTTCCATTGAATAATTTAGGAAAAAATGCATCTCATCTTTATAATAAATATTTAGTTATACATTATTGATTATTTACTTCATCTTTGTTGCTTTCAATATTTTAATCATTTTTAATTATCTAAATTTTTATTATTATAGTTTATTAACTTGGATAATTTTTTTAATGTTTTACTATATTATAAGCATTCATTAACTTCAGTTGCATTATTAATTACAATCAAATTACTGTTTAAAAATGTAAACAAACCCATGACCAGAAATCCACAAAATTCTAAAATCCACACAACCTCTGATCCAGGGTTGGCACGGTTTAAACCAATTGGTTTTAACCATGGTTTAAACCACGGTTTAAACCAACTGGTTTTTTTCTCAAAAAAACCAATTGGTTTTTTTCAAAATAATCGAATGACATTTTCTCATTTTTCTTTATAATCCAACACCTAGAAATTATTGGATATAAATATTTTCTACTTTTAACTCTTTATTTCAGCAATAAGTGGGTCTATAGTGGTGATATAGTGGGTCTAGGTAATTTTTTTTATGTATAGGATAAAAATCGGTATGTATTGGTGATCATACTCTATTGCTCTAATGAAAAGCTTAGAACATGTGTATTGATCAAATATAAAATAGATTAAAAACATGCAGTATTTAGTATAAAATATTTTCATTAAAAATGCAGATTATTTAAAGCAATCTATCATAACATGCACAATGATTTTGAATATGGACTTACATAACTCGATGATCTTTAAGATTTTTGTCAAACTGTAATAGATTTTTTTAAAATTTTGGTTTTTTTTATTGGGGAAATTATCTTTAAGGATTAAAATTAAAATATGAAGTTAAATAAGAGAGTATTCAGAAATCTGGTGTTAGTTAAAGCATTTTAATAATACCAATCTAATCCCCCCCCCCCCCCCTATTATCTGCTGAATCTAATGACCAAAAAAGTTGATTTCAAGTTGTGACTCAAAAAAAAAACCAAGAAGTATTTCAATTTTTTTTTTTTTTTTAATTGTAGAAAAGAATGTTATAGTCATCAAACTGCATCAAATGTTTATTATAGTAATCAAAAGATTGTTTATAATTTTTTTCAAAGTATCAGTGATTGAATGTGTAGAGTAATTTATTGTTTGAACACAAGGCTGCTTACTAATAACTGTTTAAAATATGAATTTTTTTTTCAATTTTCTTCATAATTCACTATAATTATTTAATTTAAATTATTTTCAAAGGAAGTTATACTACTTATAATCCAACAATGTCTATTTTTATCAATAAATATGCATATATATGTAATAAAAATTATGTTTTAAAAAAACCTGGTTTAAACCAAAAAAACCGGTTTTTTTTGGTTTTTTTAAAAAAAAACCTGGTTTTTTTCCAACCCTGCTCTGATCCCAAGCTGTGCGGATTTGAGGAAGTCTCTGTATTCATTTTATGCAAGCTATTTATTAAGGGATAAAAATCACAATTAATTCTATATTTCTTAAGCAAATAGGAAAAAATCAGGGGTTTAATTGTTTGAACAAAAACACTAATTTAGAAGTTTTGTCTACTCCTAATTTATTATGAAGGCTTGAATGAACTACTCCAAAAGAAGAAAATTGTCTTTTTACTCCAGTAGATGAAGCCACGGTTGTTGTTATTTGGTAAATAAATTCAATTTCAATTTCGCCGATTCTCTCTTTACCTCCCATTACATAAAAGGATTTCCGCCAATCATAATCTGTCATAATATCAGAAACTTTTTTCTCAAGCAATGGTAATTTTTGGAATGGGCCGTTTTTTGCTTGAAGATGTGCTACAGTGGTGTGAAGATTTAGACAATCTTCTTTAATGAATGCCAAATCTTCATTATTTTTCCTTACATTAAGTTTTATTTCATTTTGATTTAAAAGAAAGAACCTTAATAAAACTCCAGCAAAATGACACCCATTAATAGTTTGTTCATATCTTGCTTTAAATTTTGTAATTCTATCGTTATCTAATACATTTTCTAACTTTTTACCCAAATTTTCCTTTGATATGTGCATTCATGTGAAATTACAAAAAAATTGATTTAAATCAAATGATTTTTTTTTAAAAATCAGTTGATTTAAATCTAGATTTAAATCTTGATTTAAATCAGTTGATTTAAATCATGCCAACCCTGATGCTTTCAATTCACTTTCAGTTTGAAATTAATTCTTTGACATATAAATTACAATTGTTGTTAGAATTTGTTGTTTGTTGACATAAAATACTTCCATTTTACATACCTAATATAATGGCTTTTTAACATTGATTTTCATTTCAATTCGTCCAATTCTAAATCGTCACTTTTTAAATATATATAAGGATCTTATTTGTTATATTATTTGTTATGAGGAATATATCTTATTTGTTATATTATTTGTTATATATAAGGATTTTTACTTTATTACAGAATTGCCCATCAAAAATGTAATTTGACTTAAAACAAAATTTATAAAATTTAAACCTAATTTTTTTTAACTATTGTTGTATTGTATTAAATATAAAATTGTATTGTATTTAAATATAAAATGAATACATTGAAAAATTACTTAGTATATTAAAATGTTTTACAGTTATTTTCTGTGATAAATATATTGCACTTTTAACCGAGATCACATAGTATAGCACACATAGCCGAGCTGAGAAAAATTACTGCTTGTCAATATGTGCAGTTTTATACTACATTAACATTCTTTTACCCAAATGTACATTTTGGTTTTCATGTATTCTAATCAGAAGAAAATAACATGAATATCAAATAATTAAAAAACATTTTAATATGTACAGAAAACCATAACTTGGTCCAAATTTACTGCTTTTTCCAGAAACCATTAGAAAAACTTGGCAAAATTAGTCTTTTTTTTTTTTTTTTGGCGATTTTTTGATCAAATTCTTTAATTTCTTCAACATTTGCCATTAATTTTAGCACTTGTTTGATGAAACCAACAATTTTTTCTGCAATCTTTTGACAAAATTTGCAATTTTATTTCATAGGCGATCAACAAAATTCATGATTTTTTTCTCCAGCGATTGACAAAATTAGTGATCATGAATGTTCAACAAAATATGCAATTTTATTCCACTATTGTTTGATAAAATTTGCTATTTTATCATGTGATAATTCAATGAAGTTTGTGATGTTATTCCGCAATCATTTGGCAAAATTTGCACTTTTTTTTAGCAATTAACAAAATTACTGCAAATGTCCAACGAATTTTTTCATTTTATTCTGCTATTGTTCACTGAAATTTGCATTTTTACTTCTAATTGACATTAATTACTCACAAGCCACAAAATAAATTATTAATAGTATATTCTATTTCTTTTTAAATTTTATATAAATATGAACAATATAATAAGGCAAGTCTAGTAAAGATCACAATATAAATTAATATAAAGAAAAAATACTGTTAATTTCTAAACATCATATTTCATGTAATTTATACCAAGAGTTTTAATATCACTTAAAAAAAGATATGCTTACAAAATTTTAAAAAATTTAAATGCAACTGAAATTTAGAAATTACAGATTTTTTTGCCATAAAGATTTACACAACCGAAAGATAGCAACAAAATTGGATAGTAACAAAAATTTTATAATGTATTTTCATGAATTTTAAATAATTTGCTGAATTTGAAATAAATTTACATGGGTTTACTTAAGAAGATTTTTTTTAAATGAAAATAAAGGTAAATTAAAACTTAATATACAGTACCAAAGACTAAAACTCAGTTAATTTGAGTAAATAAAAAAAAGAATTTTCTTATTATTTATAATTATAAAATACTTGAAGGGGAAAAAACTTACTTATTGTTGACCAGCATTGAGATGATAAGAAAGATGACATAAGGCACATTGTTGGCAACAGCTATGTAAGACGTAAATTCTGCTTGAAGATCAGTTTTGTTATGATTGTTAATGCATGTATTATTCACAGTGTCTCTGAATTTATACATCCAATACTACAAGGGAAAGATAATAAATTTTTAAAAACTGTACATGAAAATACAAAATTTTGTAATTATCACATAATAAAATAAGATATAATGTAGTTTTCCTACTAAAAAATTTAGGAATTTCTTTGTTATAGCGACCTCGGGTGCAAAATCAGTTCAACGCTATGATGCACGTCACAGACTTTTGAGTGTGTCTGCAGATTATTTTTCAACTGTTAAAATTTAGGGGAAAAAAGTTTGCTAGAAATTATTTGCCATGTGCCATTGTAATATAATCTGCACCACATGTGTTTGACAAAGTTCTGATTCACATTAAGCTAAAAATCAAGGATGATTCTGCTCTGAAAAATTAAAGCAATCAATTCCAAAATTTAAAAACAAATCGACCAATAAATCTGAAAATTCAGACATCAAATATATCGCAAATTTCAAATATGGTCTACAAAAGAAATCAATATCCTAAATGGTTTGAAGAAAAATTGCAAATTTCACCTTAGATCTCAGGAAAAACATGAATTTTGTCAGAGAATTGCGAAAAAATTGAAAATTTTGTCAAAGGACTGCGAATAAATGGCAAATTTCATGAAAAGAAATTCTTCAAAAGATCCTGAAAAAAAAATGATAAATTTCAACAAGAGATCTTGAACAAAATAAAAAAAGGCAAATTTTGTAAATAGATCACAAAAAAACAGCAAATTTCATCATAAGATCATGAAAAAATGACTAATTTCATCAAAAGATTGCAAGAAAGCGACAAATTTTGTCCAAGTATCATGAGGAAAAAAAAAAGAAAAGAAGAAATTTTGTCAAAAGATTGCGAAAGTACACAAATTTTGTTTAGGTATCACAAAAAAAAAAAAAATAATTTCGTTAAAATATCACAAAAATTCGACAAATTTTGTCAAAAGATAGTGAAAAAACAACAAATTTTGTCAATAGATCCTGAAAAAAATGGCAAATTTTGACAAAAGATCCTGAAAAAACAGAAAATTTTGCAAACAGATTGCGAAAAAACTGCAATTTTTTATCAAAAAACCATGAGAAAATGTCAAATTTCATCAAAAAATTTGTTAAAAAAAAAGACAAATTTTGTCAAAAAATTGCAAAATTTGCAAAAAGATTTTTACAGGACTTATGTCAAAACAGGAATTTTGACAAAGGAACACAAAAAAGGCATATTTCGGCAAAAGATTGTGAAAAAACAACAAATTTCGTTACACTGCAAAAAAAAAAAAAGAAAAAAAAAGAAAAAAAAGGCAAATTTTGCAAAAAGATCAGGACAAAACAGCAAAATTTATCAAAATATCGCAATAGAACCCGACAAATTTCGTCACAAAATTACTGAAAAATCCCCATTTGTCAAAAGATTGCAAATTTCATCCATGGGATGAAAAAAAAAAGAAAAAAAAAAAAGAAAAACATAGTGCTTGTTTTTTTTCCCCTTTCAGACAATATATGATGTGTTAAAAATTCTGATAATACTAATGCTGCCTGACACTTGATACTAATTAAACATTTTTTTTCCCTCTATTCTTAGACATAATTTTCTTTTTTTTTTTCTATAATCTTTTAACAAAATTTGAAAAAAAATGTTCATGATCTTTTGAAAAAAATTGTATTTATCTTCGCAATTTTTTGACAAAATTCACCCTTTTTTCTATGGTTTTCTGACAAATTGTGCATTTTTTCTGCGATTTTGTTGGCAAAATTTGTAATTTTTTGACAAACTTTGTGATTTTTCAATAAAATTAGCATTTTATCTGTTATTTATTGATGAAATTTGAGTTTTTTCTGCAATTCTGTTACAAAATTTGCAGGGTTTTTTTAAATTATTATTACTTGACGATATTCGCATTTTTGATCTTTACAAAAATTTGTATTTTTTCTGCAATCTATTGATGATAATTGCACTCTTTTTAGATTTCATAAGAAATACTACCTATTGCAGTTGTTATCATGATATGACTTTTGAAAAAATTCTTCATATAACTTTTCATTATATGACCCCAGGAGCCCAAAATAGTCCAATAATAATCCATGTCTGTCGGAAGTGAAGTGGTGCATAAGCCAAAAATTAATACCACTAATGGTTTACTCGTAGGTTTAACATTGTGTTTGCTGTACAAACAAAGGTATGAAAACATGGAAAACTGGGAGTAAGAAAACACAACGTTAAACGTACGAGTGAGCCACTTGTGGTATTAATTTTTTCCTTTATGCATCCCTTTGCTTCCGGTAGACATGGATCAATAAATTCCCCTATTAACTACTCTTCCATAAAATAAAGTTTTTTTCTTGTGCTCAATAACACAGGTTTTTATGCTGTCAGCTCTTGAACTAAAACCACCCTCACCTAAAAAGTTTATATATATATGTATGTGCTAAATTTTGTCTGCATGATAAAAGTCACAATTATGCACGTATCGTCTTCAAATTCGCCAAGTACATTTAGATGGTTAATATCTCGGCAGGGATTGCAAATGGGAAAAATTGGCCCAAGGGGATAGAAATGGGGAGGGTTCAAAAATATAAATACCGTCTTAACATAGCTTTGACAAAAACAGCTGTTATTGAACAACGAAAGGAAAAAATAAACATTTTTCATTATAGCAGTTGCCAACAATTAAAAAAAAATAGTTTGACAAAATTAAGAAAAATTGAACATTATGTCATAACTTTTCTATAGCAAGATTTCCACATGAAAACAGAAAATGAAATGAATAGCTTGACGGATTTTTTATTTTTTTTAAAGCAAATATTACATCATATTGGAAATATAATGGACAAAAAGCAGTGAATGGTGCAAGTTTGTAAAAATATATAAACATGATAAAAATCAGACTATCGGCATATTTTAACATTTTGAAGGTCTCTTATTTTGTTTTTGCCACTTTTAAATCTATTCCATACATATACCTATATGTGTGTGTATATTTGTGTATATTAGAATTTTCATAAAAGGTTTAGGTCCCAAGAGCATATTCTTAGTGATGAAACTGGATTTATCTCTAATCTTGATTTAGTTTTTGTTGGTGAAATTTGTACTTAGCTTCGAAATCTACATCTGCCTGCAGCAGGGGTGATTCTGAGTAAAAAAAAATTTCGGAAATTCACATCGCATTTTCGGAAATCAGCGGGCAGGGGGGATTGCGCGAGTTACCCCCATCCCTCCTCAATCTTCAGAAAAAATGAGTGATTTATCTGCGATATTTCAGCAAAATCGGCAATTTATTGCAATCTATTGTCGAAATCGGCAGTTTTTCTGCGATCTTTTGATGAAATTGGCATTGTTCTGTGGTTTTTTTAATTATGAAATCGACATTTTTTGGATGATCTTTAGACAAAATTTGCATTTTTATGCGATCTTTTCTCGAAAATGGCGTTTTATCCCCGCGATCTTTTGACAAAATCGACATTTTTTTTTTTTTTCAATATTATTTTGACAAAATATTTTTAGGTGATCTTTTGACAAAATCGGTGTTTTTTCCATGATCTTTTGATGAAATCTGCCATTTTTTTTTCAATATTCTTTTGACAAAATATTTTTAAGCGATCTTTTTACGAAATCGAAGTTTTTTTCCCTGTGATCTTTTGATGAAATCGGCCTTTTTTTTCCCCCCAATATTCTTTTGACAAAATATTTTTAAGCGATCTTTTATCGAAATCGGCATTTTATATCTGCAATCTTTAGATGAAATTGACGTTTTCTTGCGTTCTTAGTCGAAATCAGCGTTTTATCTGCGATATTTGGTAAAATTGTCATTGTTTTCTGTGATTTGCACAAGAAATTCACAATTTTCAGAGACCTTTTGACAAAATCGTCGTTTTCCCACGAAATATTGATGAAATGTGTGCTTTTTCGGCAATCCTTTCATGAAATTTGCATTTCTCCACGACTATTTTTTCCGTGCGCAAAACCGTACAAGTTGGCAACTATGTGGAACTGATGACCCAATTTCAAATTTTCCAAATTGGATGCCTTAAATTTTCGGAAATTTTGAGAATTTTCAGACGAGAATCACCCCTGGCCTGCAGGCTGAGCCAGCAGAGATTTTTTTTTTTTTTTTTTTTGCAATTTTTTGAGGAAATTAGGAGGTTTTTCCCATGATTCTTCAATGAAATCCCTTTCGGAAAATCCTATATTTGGCCGGTACTTTCCATATTTTTAATTTTAATTGCCAATTTTTCACATTTAGTTGCCAAGTGACAACTGGTGAGTGCTTATTTTCATCTTTAGATTTGGCTGTTTCTAAATGCACTGACAAAATAATTGAAAAGAATTCGCTCCTTCCTATCGTGAATTTTTGTTTTTTTATTTTTTTAATTAAAATAATTATTCTTTAATTAATATTAATTAATTTTAAATTTAAATAGCAATTATTTTAAAATATGATTTTTAATTCATATCGTCAAAATAATGTGCAACACGTAATTTTATTAAACATTAAATTAATATTTAAGAGTGCAGAAAGTTTCTGGTTCTATACAAATCTGTTCTAAATGATAACTCTGTCAGATTATCAATTTAAAAATAATATATGGAAAAACATAAAATAACATATATAAATGAATTATATATGTTTAGTTTCATCTAATAATAACTTACATCATTGGCTGTAATGAAGAAGTTCCAGGGGAGTAGTGTTGAAATACCCAAAAAGCCAAATGTTAAGTATACAAATTTATATCTGAAATAAAAACATAGGAACTTATTAAGATGGAAAAGGTAATAATTTGAAATGATGTAACTGAAAAATAATAATACTTATTAAAGCAGTGAAGTTGCTAGACTTTTGAAATCGTAATTTCCTAAGATCCACAAACTTTTTTTTTTTTTTTTTTTTTTTTTTTTTTTTTTAAAGAAATAAGACATATTTAATACAAAATATGCCTCTTTTACATTTATTATAGATTTGCTCTAAAGTAGGTTTAACATTAAAAATGTCATAACTGCAGTGATTATCGAGGCATATCAGATTTATTGGGACTTGCAATGACATCATGAACATGATAACTAACAATTTCAGACAGTTTCAGGGGTTGATTTAGAAAAAGAAAGTTGCATAGCAGTAACTGCTATACAAAGTCAGTTTTGAATAGCAGTTAGACACTTTTGTATAGCAAGTAAAAAATAGCTAACGTAACTTTAAATAATAGAAACCAAGAAACCAACTAGTTTTTTTGAAATGTCATCAATGCCATAGTCAATTAAAATTTTGAAAAGTGTATCCAAGATTCCCTTTCCTGTGGCGTTGATCAAGTCTTTCAGGGCTACGAATTTTGTTTTCACAGTTCCATCATTACCAATGAACCGCACATACACTAACAATTTTTCTTTAATGTTGATATCTGTGAATTCATCCACCATTACAGATATATAATTAGTAGATTTCAGTTCCCAATTCAAGTTCTCCTTAAAGGTATCTGCAATGCATTGACAGAATTCTTGTCATTCAAATATGTTTCCCCTTAACTGAACACCATGGCTCTTTTTCAATTGTGCAATTTCAGGAAACAATGAGAATGGAAGCTCTTGCTGAAAGTGAGAGTTGGAGCGAAGAAGTGGGGTCAGAATCTGCGCTGTCTATTTCGATGCATAAATAAAGTAAAAGGATCGTAACAGTGAGTGTTCATTTTGGAACCACTATAACACGCACGTCAAACTTCTATGAGCAAATGCCATGATTAGCGAGTAACAGTGATTCAGTAATCAATCACAGCGTCAGGGTGGGTACAAATCATGTGTTTACAGCGAAAACTGCGCCCAGCAATGGCGTCTCACTGTGTTTCCATTGTAAATAAACACTTGGGGAGAGTGAAAACACAATGTATGTCGTGTAAAAACATCTTTAAATTTTAACATAAGTGCACATGGCATAACAAAGGGAGTGGGAAATATGCATCGCAATGATTGCAATTTAATGCATTTCTTGGATCGCATTTTAGTTAAATTTGAATCGCAAATTGCGATGCGATACCGCTTAAATCGAACACTGGACAGTTTAAATAAGTCATTGCTATTCTTTAGCAAAAATTTCTATTATTTTAATATTTGGTGAAATTTGAGCTAAAAATCAGTAATTGAAAAAATTTAATCCTTTTTCTAAAGTTAAAATTACCCTATATCTAAGAATGATCCAGATATTAAATTACTTATCATTATTAATGTATGAATGAATATATAATAGAAAGCTAATAGTTTTAAATACTTTGTCCAAAAGAAAAAAAAATCTCTTTAAAATTAAAACACTTATCAATTTCATAAAAATAAATAATGTAAACATAAATTAACACATACCCAGGAAATAAATCACTTGTATTCAAATATAAATGCTCATTCATTTTTAATTTTCATATTTAATTTTCAATTTAATTTTCTGAATCATAAGTGTAATTATTGTATAACATTTTATTTTGCAATCTATGCAAAGATGTAATTTTCAGTTCATAAATGAAAGACTGTTTTGATACAATGCTAATGTATTTTTTAATGTTATTTTAATTGTTTATTTAATTTATTATCTAATAAGAAGCAAGAATTAAAATGAAAATTTGACGTTAATTAATGAAAATTTAAAAAAACTAGAAAAGATGAAACAATTTTTACTAAAAAAAACAAAACTATATGAACACACATTTAATTTTGTTATATTTTTTTCAAATTAACGTCACAGTTGAATAAATGAATTCTTACTTATCCGAGGGCGAAGGATGGACAAAAACTTCAGATGATGGAGTTGAATTTTCGGAGGTTTCTTCACTAACATCATAGCTCTCGATGACGTGACGACCTATAACAGATCCAAGTTCACTACGACTGATAGAAGTCGAAAGTGTAGAATAATCGAATTGAATACTGGCCATTGTTATGAAAATGCACTAACAAAATTATGAAATGCGAAATATTTTTTAAACTAATGTGAGTCATGGGTACTTTCAACTCCAGTGAAAAACTTCATTATTTTTTAATTGATAAGAGTTGGAAAAGAAAGAAAATTAAACATCAGATTAAATTAATTGGATTGAAATATGCAAAGAATGCATGACAAGTCGAAAACAAAACTCTCTATTCTAACAAATTCAAAACAAACACAAGGCCACCCACCCCTACTAATGGCAGTCAAAGTTGAAGTGGCATACAGAAATTCAAAATATATAGAAATTTTTCTCAAATGGAATTTCGTAACTTATGAAATTAATTTTCAAACGGTATATAGGATTTTTTTTGTTGTTGTTGTTTTTGTTTATTAAAAAGATTTTAGGATAAAGTGCCTTGATAGGAGAGTGACAAGGTTGGACAAAGTCAGTGCCAAACATCTTGGTGAATGTACCATGCTAATAGTTTTTAATTTAGGAAGAAAGAAAATCGCATGCTCATTGTTCTTAACTTATCTCAATCATATAATCGATCTCGTTTAAGTAAGAACCGCCATATCTGGAACACACTTTTGTTAAAGTTTGGACAAAAACGTCTGTCTAAACTCTAAACAGTCCGAGAACCTACAAATCGTATGTCATTTCACGGTTCGGGTGGCAGAACATTCCTGCGGTTCCATTTAAATCCACAGCAATATTTTCGATATATCTTCTTAATCTACTCATAATTAATTTCAGAAAAACGTAGTCTTGCTTGGCTAATGGCGATTCAAGCGCTCGAATACGCCATCTGGTGGAGAAAAGATGTAACTTCTCTTTTCAGGATAATGCCGTGAAATCGCATTGCGTTCCACGTATTTTAAAATCGTTCAGAATAATTATTCTTTTGCACAATTTCAGAATTACTGTGATATTTGTCTACTGTCTTATATTGCAAAGTAAAAGTTTTCCGGATTTGAATATTTAAAGCTTTCAAATTCATTTACAATAAAGAATTATTTCAATAGCACTTTAACATTAGTTAAAGAGAAATTAAAGGGACAGTTTTCCTGAATCGAAGGCTGCAAGCAGTGCCTCTATAGGCCGTTTTAATTCCCAAAAGTCTTTATCTGTCACTTCTATCCTTTTCCCCACCAGAATGCAAAGAAATTTAGCTTCCTTTTTTTTTTTTTTCTGGTGGCATAAAAATTCTGCTTTAATTGTTGCTTTCTAACGGTACTAACTCAAACAATCATATAAGATATAAATCAACCTGCTTCTGTCAAAATTTATGCTTCTCCACTTCGCTTTCCCTATAATAATAATTTAAATAACTCCGATCGCGATCCCCAAATTCCTCGAATTTATTTTCTCTCTTTTTCCCCTGTGCCCTAACATAAAATTTTTTTTAAAACATTTGTTATTATATATATATATATAAGAAAAAAAAAAAAATACGTGTGGCACTCGGGGACTGCCGCGGTAAAACTATTGCATAGCATTTTTTATCAACTTATGCAATTATAATTATTTATTTATTTTTTATTTATGCAGTTTTTTTTTGTCTTTGATATTAATTCAAGTTACACTTTTTGAGCGTGATGACCGATAACAATTTTTTTTTCTTTTATTGAATAAGTGAGAGGTTAATATCGTTTAAAATATTTTTATTATCTTACAATACATGTAGGTTAATCAGGAATTTTTATCATTGAAATTATACGTTTATGGTAGCTGAAATAAAAAACATAAGTTTGAGACTTGATATTCTCAAAATATCTGAAAAATACCGCGTCAATGTCTGCCGAAGTCTACCGAAGGATACCGTGGCGAAGTCTGCCAAACTGAAGCGACGTTAGCCGGAGTGTTAGGTTTTTTTCCTCGTTACGGAACTTCTAGATTCTTTCGCCGCGCTCAAAGCCCGCGATAAAAGCTATGCAATACCTTAATAAATTACCAAACAAAATTTGGCCGCGCTACGAAAATTAGATCGCGAGTTATAAGCATTTTAAATTTTCCGAACCTTACTATGGGGGATCTCCTGTCACCAAAAATTAACACTGTCTCATAATAAATTACCAAACAAAATTTGGCTGTGCTACGAAAATTTGATTGCGAGTTATAAGCATTTTAAATTTTCTGAACCTCACCATGGGGGTCTCCTGTCACCAAAAATTAACACTATCTCATAATAAATTACCAAACAAAATTTGGCCGCACTACGAAAATTAGATCGCTAGTTATAAGCATTTTAAATTTTTCGATCCTCACCGTGGGGGTCTCCTGTCACCAAAAATGAACACTGTCTCATAATAAATTACCAAACAAAATTTGGCCGCGCTACTAAAATTAGACCGCGAGTTATAAGCATTTTAACTTTTTCGACCCTCACCGTGGGGGTCTTCTGTCACCAAAAATTAACAGTCTCATAATAAATTACCAAACAAAATTTGGCCACGCTACGAAAATTAGATCGCGAGTTATAAGCATTTTAAATTTTTCGATCCTCACCATTGGGCGGGTCTCCTATCACCAAAAGCTACATTATCCTACCTTGTTTTATCTTAAGATGATTCTTTTTTATACACATTCTATCAGGAATTTTTATTATTGAAACTATAGATTTATAGTAACTGAAATAAGAAATATAAGTTTGAGACTTGATATCCTCTAAATATCTGAAAAATATCGTGTCAATGTCTGCCGAAGTCTACCGAAGGATACCATACCGAAATCAGCCAAACTGAAATGATGATTAGCCGAGTATTAGGTTTTTCGGTCGCCGCGTTCAAAGCCTGCGATAAAAGCTATGCAATAGCTTAATAATATTCTGCCCGGTTTATTGCTCTCCAACAACTGATTTATGGCAGGGCACAGGCCCAGGAACCCCTAAATGCTACTAAAGTTTTTTTTTTTTTTTAATTACTGTCCAAAATCAAATGAAATTTTAATTATTAAAAAAGAAAAAAAAATCAATGGATGTTTATATTAAAAAGAAAATATTTGATTAATAGCTAATATTTAAAATAATAATAATTTAGTACTATAGAAAATTTATTATCATTTGTTGCATGAATTATCATTTTCAGATATACGAACTTATATACAAAACAATAATAAAAACCACATACTATATTAGAATTTAATTAATTTAATGATGATTAAGTAACTATAAAAAACAAATTAATAATTATCAAATTTAGTTTTTCAATGGATATTTAAAATAAGTTATTAAAGTCAATTGTGGATTTAATAAGTATGTCTTTCAATGATGCATATACATATATATATATATATATATATTTGGCCTTGGTCCCTGTACGCATCAGTAATAGAGGCCCCCATAAGCATCTGTGCCCAGGGCCCCAAAATTTGTAAGTTGATGCCTGATTATCAGCAACA
The DNA here is from genome assembly GCA_964019185.1 of Maratus speculifer. Taxonomy (NCBI): domain Eukaryota; kingdom Metazoa; phylum Arthropoda; class Arachnida; order Araneae; family Salticidae; genus Maratus; species Maratus speculifer. The sequence goes on along the minus strand of OZ025302.1, from coordinate 252,468,759 downwards.
TAAATTATTCCCTTAGTCTCAAAATTTTTTATTCCCTTTTGCTCCTCCCCTCACCTCCAGAATATCAAATTCAAATCTTTAAAACGAATTAAAATAATTATAATTACCTACAACATTAATACTCACTAGTAACAATAAATAATCATATAAATTATCCCCTAATCTTCCAAATTTACCCCCCCCCCTTTTCCCTCAATATACAAAGGTGTTTAAAATTTTTATTTTAGAAATCTTCTACACTATTTAGTGCTCTAAAGTGACAACAAATAAGCAATCATATAAAAAATCCACAAAATTTCTGCCCTTTGACAACCTTTCTCATCCAACATACACAGATTCAAATCTTCACATTCAAAGATATCACAAATACAAACTATAAAAAGTTAAAATAATCCACAACATTCATTGTGATTTGTTAGCTAATAAAAATAAATAAATAATAAAAAGCTATCCTCCCTAAATCCCAAATTTATAGTTCCTCCTCTTTTGTTTCCCCAACATACGTAAATTTTGAACTATTTAAAACTTTTTATTTTTATATGGAAAAACTATTTTGCCCTACTTATTGCTTTCTAATGACAATAAATAATCAATCATATAAATTGCTCTCTTGCTTAGAGAGTAAAATACAGATTAGACACAGATTATTTTCTTTGGATCAACTATATTCCAAAAATTCTTTCTTAAATGTATTATTTCTGACACATTGGTCATTAAATGTAACTATGATAAAACTTTTTTTAATCCATTTTATACCAAAAATTTAATTATTATATTAAGTTATTGGTTTATAATGGGCTATGTATTTATTGATTTATATTTGTTTTGATGGAAAAGAATATTATATTTATAAAACTATATATATATAATAATATAAATGTTTATTATTAGTAAACAAAAGATTGTTTATAAAGATTTTCACAGTATCAATCTAACCAATAAATATAAATAATAATATATTTTATTTCCATCAAAGTAAATGTTCCAAGCATTTCTGTGACAACTATATCTTTTTTACTGTACTTAATGAAAATTGCTTCTATTTCAATTCAGGCAGTTCAGAATTGGCTAAAAAAAATCAGGTTTTTTTCGAGAAAAAAAACCCTTATATTTCTTATTTTATAAATCAGGTATTTTTTTTAATCTTTTTTTTAAATCATTCTTTCATATTACAAATACATACATATTTATTAATAAAAATAGACATTGTTGTATTACAAGAAGTGTAACTTAATTTTAATATAATTTTAATTAAATAATTACTATGAATTTGTGTAAAAAATTAAAAAAATTCATATTTTAATTTAAACTGTATTAACAAACAGTCTTATGTTCAAAGAATAAACTATTCTACACAGTGAAACATTGATACTGTGAAAATCTTTATAAACAATCTTTTGTTTTTTCTAATAATAAATCTTTGTATATAATTTGATAAAAATAATATTCTTTTCCATAGTTATTCAAATAATAAATTTAAAATACTTCTTGGGATTTTGTTTTTTGAATGACAATTTGTAGTGAACATTTTTGGTCATTAGATTCAGCAGATAACAAAAAAAAAAAATAAAAATAAATAAATAAATAAATAAATAAAATAAAAAAAATAAAATAAAAATAAATAAATAAATAAATTAAAAAAATAAAAATAAATAAATAAGGTTCTTATTATTAAAATGCTCTAACTAGCATATAATATTGAAATACTCTCTTATTTGACTTCATATTTTAATTCTTAACAGGGATGAGATTGAGAAAAAAGTAAAAAATCTGAAAACTGTGCGAACGATATTTGAGCAATAATACTTATGAATTTCAAGCGGAATAAATAATAGTTGAATAATAATAGAATAATAATAATAGAATATAATAATAATAGAATAATATGAATAATAGTTGTTATTAAAATTACATATTACATTTAGCTTTAAGCAAATTAAAAAGAAACTGTTAGAAAGAATTATGCAGAAATTATTTACGTACTGCAGTAAAATGTCTATTTTACCAAGATACAGAACATTAATGAATCCACTGACAGGAATATTTTTTTTAATTTAAAAAATAGTAGATACTTTTTTAAGAAACAGCAAATCAAAATAATTGCAACCACATTAAGTATACGATAGAACAGAGTTTCTACTCTTTTTAAAAAAATAAAAAAAGGTTTTTAAGGAATTAAATTGGTTATAATTGATTGTTAAAGGTGCAGCAAAAATGAAGATTTAAAGAAAAATAATTTTTTTTTTTTTTTAAGTGTTATTTAAAAGACAAAATGGTAATACTACGGGAAACATATTAAAAATTCAGAACATTAAAAGGAATTCAGAAAAAATGTACTATTATATCAAAGTACAAAAACAAAAGTAAATAACTAAAAGGTAAAAATATAAAATATTCCCAAAAACTTAATTGGTGAAATTTCTTTAAAAATTGAAAAAAAGTCTGAAATTCAGATTAAAGTTTGAAGAATCTCATCCCTGTTCTTAAAAATAATTTCCCCAATCAAGATTTTTTTTTTTTTTTTTACAACTTGAGCAAAATTATGTGATTATTGTGTTATGTTATTAACGGCATTAAATAATCTGCATTAAAAAAAATATTTTATATTAAATATTGAATATTTTTAATATATTTTATCTTTGATTAATTCACAAGTTTGAAGCTTTTTCTTTAGAGTAATAGATATATATGTTCATCAACGCATATGATTTTAATCCTCTAAAAAAGACCTAAACCCATTATATCTAATGCTTATTGCTGAAATAAAATGTAAAAAGTAGAAACAATTTATATCCAATAATCTGAAATGCGTAAATTATAAAGAAAACAAGAAAATGTCATTAGATTTCTTCTAAGAAAACAATTGTTATTTTTGAGAAAAAACTAATTGGTTTAAACCGTCCAACCTTGAGGCAAGTATCAATTGACTGATTACAATTTTCTTAATTCAGTAGACACATTTATAGGATACATAAAATATACCAAGATGATTTAGCAAAATGGAAAAAAAAAAAAATTTGGGGCCAATAAACTTTTTGTTGTTGTTGTGTGATGTAACATATGTTTAATTGTCTGTAACACGTCTCCCCCCCCCCCATTCCTTTGCTACAGCCCTGCTGTCAAGTATTTTGATATATTTGGTAAATTCTGCATAAGTTCAAGTTTATTAAAAAAAAAAACCCAGAATCAGAGTAAATAATTGTACTTTATCACTGTTGTTAATAGCTTGGAGCACTGTATTTATATTAGAAAATATGCAAAACAAATAGAATAATCCGATTCTTTTTGGAGAGATTTAGTTGCAGGAGAATTTGCTCCAAAATTAATTTCAAGTCTGTTTGCAGATGAAGTAGCAAGTATTTTTCCCATCTCTTGTCTTTTTCTTTTAACATAACTTGGCCATCTTTCAGATCTGACTTGAGAGGATATCTTCAATGATGACATTTCAACATTTAAGGTACTAATCTAAAGGTACATCTAAGGTACGCATTTAAAGCACTTATAACCTCATTCTTGGAATAAAAGAGGATGAAGAAGTTTCAATTTGACATGTTTCTTTTTTGGGCTCTCAGTTAAAACTTCCACTTTACCATAACTAGCAAAAGCCATGCTTTGTTTGGATTTGCAAAGCATTACTTTATAAAACAGATATTTGAAAGAACAATATTTTTTAATATTATTTTTGCATCTTTATTAAACAAAAACTTTATTTTATGTTTTGGCGCATTTTAATTTTTTATTTATGATGTAAGACTGGCATAATAAAATATTTTCGAAGCAAACTTTTACAAAATATTTTTAAATTTTCAACTAAAAGCTCTTTTAAAGATGTTTTTACAATTTCCAGTAGCCACTGGTGTTTTTTAAAGTTGTTTAAAATATGCATGTTTCCAATCTTTGTAATTAACATCAAATAATTTTTGATATCTATTTTAGAATAATATATTTGAAGAGAGCTTGAAGAAAGTTACTTCTCCAAAATCCTATTTTCTGGAAAAACATTTGAAATCTGCTCTCGTTGATACTATAAATTTTTAACTGCAAAACATTTTATTCGTTTTTATACATGTTAGCGTATGAGAATTTTTGATATTGTAGAATTTTTCGTAAGGAAAATTTCTATTGAATGCTTAATTTTGAAGGATTTTCACTCTTGACAACGTTACGTACGTTTTTAAGCCAACTGGTGTCTATATATCCTCAATATCTACAACTGTTTCATCTAATGTTAAACCTTGGGATTTATGAATTGTAACAGCAAAAGCTAACTGCAGAAGAAATTCTTTCCTTGAGCAATTTATACTTCCATTTTTCCAGAATTTAATTATTGGGGGAATCGGTACGCACCAATTCTTATAAGTTAAATTACTGCAGTATTCAAATTTATCCATGATTATTCGCAATATCTGGTCTGGTGGCTTGTGATTTTCTTTAATACATGCAACAAAGTCTAAAGTCCCGTTCTCTAAAACCATTTTCGGTTCACAAATAAGAACGTAACATTACTTTAGATCCAAATGATAAAGTAAGAAATGTTTAAAGTCCATTTGTCGTTTCTGAATCGGCCAACTTTGCTTTAGTACATTTATAAAGAGCTTGAATCGAGGCAACAACTTCACGCAGTTCTTTTAATTTTTCATTTATATATTTGTTTATATTTTTGTTTGCAATTCTTTTGTTGCCACTTTACAAAAAAAATCCATAATACAATTCTTTTAAAATGTTTAAGTGTCATCTGTGCAAACGATTTTGCGGAATAATGAAAAAATGTTTTATTTATTAAATTAATCATGATTCTATCTATAATTATTTACTCCATGATTTATGTATTTTTTTTCTGAAAATATGCACGTTTCATTTTTTATTTATTTGCTAAAATGCATCCGTATTGGAAATGCATGTAAAATAAATTAATTAAAATAACTTTTTTAACCATTTACTGTAAAAAAATTATATTGTGCAAATCTACAGATCATAATTTATTTTTGTGTTTAATTTGAAGTTAAAATATTGAATAGTTTTTTTGTAAAGTGTACGACAAAATGTAATTTGAGTGGCCTAGTAGAGGATTCGCTTCGCTTATCCTAATTATTATTTTATTTATTTATTTATTTTATTTTATTTATTAATTTTAATTTTATTTATTTATTTATTTTTGTAGAAAGCAACAGTTTTTACACAAATTAGCAGCACTATTAATGGTTATAGCAGATGATCCAATAATGGTTTGAACTGATTCACCCAAATCACCCACATTATAAAATTTAACACTACCACCCTTGATATACTTTTCCCCTGTTTTACTTACCCATCATACGTAGTATAGGGTAAGTCTTGCAATCGTTTTGAAAATCGAAAATTTTTTTTTTTGACGGATTTACACGTTTTAGATATTGGGATTTCCGAAAAACATATTTTTAGAAAAAAAATTTGCCGTCTGTCTGTCTGTCTGTAAACGCTCTATCTCCCGAACAAATTGAGATAGAGACTTGGAATTTTGTATGTAGTTAGTATGTAAGAATGAGACGAGCCCTATTTAATATCAGCAACCTCGATTATCCAGAACTATTTTTTCCGGATTCTCGAAAAATTCATTTTGATGAAAGGTATATAAAAATTTTCGAATTTTTTTGTTCTAAGGAATGGACGTAAAAGGCAATAAAATAACACACATTTTGCATATAGAACGAAGTCGATCGGATTATTAGTTGCCGAGATATTTGTAATCTTGTTTTCCACATTCTTCGATTTTTCATGACTCTGTATTTCATTCAAATTTCAATTCAGAGGTATATTTTAATTGGAAATGAGATGCTTAATCCGACGCAGTTAATTGTTAGTTAATAGAATTATTATTTTTGGAGTTATAAGGATGTTTCTTTTACGCAGTTCGGTACTACTTGAGTAGTTTGGCGTTTTATATAATTTGTCGAAATTGGTACATAAGCAGTTCTTTAATACAGCATTACTATGTATATTAACAATATTTAAATTTTGTTTATGAATTGCAATGCATTGTATAAATAGTTTCACTTGTTTTATTTTCATATATCTATCCATGATGGGTAAGTATTATGGTGGCCCCCAACGACTAGTTTTACTATAGCTCTCATACTTTACTCTTCCAGAACTATGAAGATAGTGAATATAAAAATATGCATGAAAGATTTTTTATGCTCCGAACATCAAAAGACAAAAGTAGACTGAGTGAATCAAAAATGAAGGTGGAAAGCAAAGAGAGCACATTGGCTGCAGCAGTCTTTCTTACTTTTAAAGAAAATGTACTCCTTATTTAACAGTACTGTATGAGAAAATGACCATGAACGAACTTGAATATCTGAATATGTTGATAGTTGTATCCTGGGGAAAGTAGTTTTATTACAAAAAAGCACTAGAAATATTCAATCTTGGATGAATTTTATTGAAATAAATGGTTTATTTTTTAATAACTACATTTTCAATAAAATCAAATTAAATCATTATTAAAATTTTGAAGATTATATTGATTGTTATCTTTAATTAAATAAAATATTACTGTTTTGAAAATTTAAATTATTAAATTATTTTAAATAAAGTAAATTTACATAATGCAAATATGGTACATTATTTAAAGTAATACATATTAAATTAGAAAATTCATACTTTAAGGTTAAAGATTGTTTCTTTAATTTAAGATATTTTATTGCATGTATTAATAATTTTATATTCTATAAAATATGAAACTTTTCACAATATATTCTGAGTAATATTAAAGTTATTGTTCAAAAGTATTATTATATTTTTCTAAAAAAATTAGTTTATAATAACTTATGTAATAAATAAAACACATTTAAGACTTTTACGCAGTGATTATTAACCCCCCCCCCTTTTTTTTTAAGCAAGAATCTGTTAATCTGGTTCCCGAGAAAACCTTCTATGACTCAATTACATGTCATTAGGACATTGTATGGTCATATTTTCATATTTTTGAAAAATTGGGTTTTTGAGATATTGTGTTTCAATAAGTGAGTTTTAGTATTTCTGGACATTTTAGAGAGCTGTTCTATAAGATAAATGCATCATGGGCTAGAAATAAATTTATTATTAGGAGTATCCTTGGGGAGTGGAATAGATTGCCATTGTTAATATAGTTATCCAATTTATTTTTATACGATAAAAAAAAAATTACAAACAATCACCTTTTTTTGTGAAACAAATAATTTTTTGGTTAATTTATGATTAATTTATACTTAATTCATAGATAACACATTAAATTTCATTTAAATAGCTTTTAAAAATAAAATTATTTCAACTCTCTAGTTATGGATAGTTTTAGAATTACAAGTAACCAAACATATATTGCACTGTGCAAAAAAATAAAAATAAAAATAAACTAAATTTTGAAAAGTTATAACTCAGCCAATAAAAATTTATTTTTCTTTGCTATATTCCTTTGTGATATTCAACATTTCCAATTAGAGTATCTGCTACTTTTTTTTTACTGCACTGGATTACTCAGTAAATTATTTTATTGTTCGCCAGATGGATCAGATATAATATGTTTATCAATTGTCTCTTGCATGCTTACATCAGAATAAAGTTCTTGTTCAGAGATCCTTGAATGCATATCATAATGTCTCTTTAGGGTAGATTTGCGATTAAAACTTTTACTGCATATTTTACACATGAAAGGCTTTTCATTTGTATGTATAAGACAATGTCTAATTAAGCTTCCTCTGATAGAAAAGCCTCTATTACAAATGTCACAAATGAACGGCTTCTGCTTTGCATGAACAGAAAAGTTGTTCTTATGTTCATCTATATTATATCCTTGTTGGTCTAATGGGCCAGATACAACATGTTTGTCAATTCTTTTATGGATATCAATATGTCTATTTAAGGTGGATTTGCGATTAAAACCTTTATTGCATATTTTACAGATGAAAGGCTTTTCTTTTGTGTGGACACGCGAGTGATTGGTTAAGGCAGATCTCTCAGAAAAACCTTTACCACATATTTCACAAATGAAAGGCTTTTCGTTGGTATGCATACGACGATGTCTAATCAGGCTTGCTCTCATAGAAAAGCCTTTATTGCAAATTTCACAAAGAAAAGCCTTTCGCTCAGCATGAATAGAAATGTGAGTATTTAAATTACATTTTTGTGAAAATCCTTTATCACATATTTCACAAACAAAAGGCTTCAGTTTGGTATGAATACGGAAATGAACATTTAAATCACCTTTCTGAGAAAACCTTTTACTGCATATTTCACAAACAAAATTCTTTACATTTGTATGAACATAAAGATGCCTATTTAAGCTTGATTTTTCTCCAAATCTTTTATTACATTTCGTACAGACGAAGGGTTTCTCGTCAGTATGGGTACGGAGATGTTTAATCAATGCAGACCTTTGAGCAAACTTTTTATAACAAGTTTGACAAGTAACAGATTCATCTTTTAAACAATGTCCATCTGTAGATTTTCTAGATGTGCTAGAATCAGGATTTTGAACATCACTAGTCTGATCATCAATATTAGAGTTTTTGGATGTGATATAATCATCATTTTGATCATCTACGCTTGCTTCTATGGATGTGTCAGAATCATGTTTTGCATGAGCATTGAACTGATCATTTATGTCATTTTTTCTATATTTGTTAAAATCATAATTTTGAACAGCACTGATTTGATCATCATTAGATTTGCTAGATGTGTCACAATCATAATTTAGATTATCAATGAACTGGTCATAAATGTTATCTTTTCTAAATGAATCATAATCAAGTTTTTGATATGATCCATCCATGTTAGTTTTTTCATATGTACAATTATCATGATTTTGATGGTCGTTGAACTGATTATCCATGCTAATTTCTAAATATGTGCTAGAATCAAGACTTTACACATCATTGAATTGATCACCAATTTTATATTTACTAGATGTGCTGTAATCTTGATTTAGATTACCAGTGAATAGATCATCAATGTTAGTTTTGCCAGATGTACCAGAATCATGACTTGGATGATCAAGCTGGTCATTAACAGTATCTTTTCCAAATATGTCAGAACTATGTTTTTGATTTTCAATGAATTCATCATCCATGTTAGTTTTTCTGTATGAGCAATAATCATAATTTTGATGATCATTGAACTGATCATCCATATTTTATATGGATGTACCAAATATTTAAGAATTAAAAGATACCTTTTTTTGACTGTTTAAATTTTAGTATAAGAAGATTTTAAAACTGTTATTTTGTAAATGAGATAATTTTTAATGCAGATATGATTATGTATGATGCAGATACAATGCATAATAAATATTGAATACAAACAGATCAAAAGGTCTTCATTATGTTTTGCAAGAAGACTTTACTGTTTTCACTAAGTATATTGAGAAAATGCTTAAATAAACAAAAAGAATAAAAACATACATAAAATTACTTTTAAATCTCGAATAGTACATTCAAAGATATTAAAAACATTGCTTAAGTGAAATGATGAGACATGTTTAGTCATTTTTTTTTCTTTCATAAACCTGATAAATATATATACATTTCTACGTAATATAACTGTATAAACAAAGGTATTCCTACTATGGAGACATACATAATGAATTCTTTATTTTGCAATGATAAATTGCATCTAAGAGGTTGAAATTTCATACTTCTCCCACAGTACTTCTAAAGTTAAAATGAATTACTGGTATTTTCTTAGATTAAATACACTTGATAAAAGTTACGAGATTCTGCACCTGCAAGAAAAGAAAATGTATGATAATTTTATGTGTAATTTCAAATGTTTGCCTAAAAATAATAAAGCATTAGCACAAAAAATAAAGTGATCATAGATGATTTTATGGGAAAAAAAATTGTGCAAATTGATATATTAGCCAGTTACCAAGACACGTTGTTGCAGATTTTGGTGAATTTATGCCAAATATTGAGACAAGGGAGCTTGATAAATATAAAAGTCAATTAAATATTTTTTTTCTTGCAAGATGTTCATAAATTTGTTTTTAAAAAAAAGAATTATACAGTAAAACCTCCATAACGGACACTCCCGAATAGCGGACAGTTTTCTAATCCCCACTCCCAAAATCTAATTTTTTGTATGTTTAACCTCTGAATAACGGACATTCCGAACAGCGGACAGTAATTTTGGCAATAAAGGATGAAAAATTATTTTTTAACTAGAAAAAAAATGGAAAGAAAGTAAAAAGCCTCTAAATTTATGGTAATGTGTCACAAATTTTGTGATCAGAGATAAAAGTAGCGCGTGGGCTGAGAATGCAAGTTCTCATACAAAGCATTTGGAATTCGACAACGTTAATATTGTGTTTTTTCCTTCAAACAGAACTTCAGTATGCCAGCTACTTGATCAAGATGTAATACACGATTTTAAATCCTGGTACAGAAAGCTTTTATTACGCTCAATTCTTTTAAAATTAGATTCTATAAATACACTTGTGAACTGCCTAAAATTAATTAATGCAGTTATAATTTCGAAGTTATATTATCGAAATTATAATTTTGATTTCCTCAGTGGAAAGCGTACGACTATGTTCCAGAAGTACAGTCTGTATATTACAAGAGTATGAAACATACATTTCCGAAACAAATGAAGAATTAAGCGAAATAAGTAAATTAATAAAATATATCAGGAGTGAAGAATCTGCCAAATTTTTCATTAATTTTGATGATGAGTGAGTTACTGAAGAGGAATCAATTATTGTATGCGATTATACTTCTTCAGAATTTTTGACAAAAGCTGACTTTTAGTGATGATGAAAAAGATATTGAAACTGAAGAAGTTTCCTGCAATATCAATAATTTCCAAGAAGCGACAAAATACAGTGAACTGTTGCACAATTATTTTGCATTAAAAAAATAATAGTTTAGAAGGATTAAAATTACTGACAAAGTTAAATTGCAAGAAAGCAAACTTTCGTAACAGGTTATTTTTTTTAAATCCAAAGAATGTAATAAATTGTGGATAAAAGTATGCACAGTTTTATTTCAGTATTACTGCTCAAAAAATAATTTTTACTTCTGATTAATCATATAATAGAGATTTTAGCACATATAAAAGTCAATTAATGAAGCATTAAACATTTCTTAGCAAGTTTTTAATTTCTGGGGTTTTCCCAATAGCGGACAATTTTCGCACCCCCAAGGTGTCCGTTATTTAGAGGTTTTACTGTATTTACAGTTCAGTATTTCAACAGTTTTATCAATTTGCTGTTTTTTTCTTTTAATGAATGCATTTTTGGTGTCAATAACTGAATCAACAAAATCATAATTCAGACTTATTCTATATCATTTAAATATTGTGGTTATCAAATCATCAAATTGTATATATTCTAAAAAAATCAATAAATTAACACATTTTTTTAATACCTAGTCTTAAAAGCATATTCTTTGGAGGAAAATTATCAAATTTTAATAATTTTGCAACAAGCTTGAAAAAATGCAAGTGCTAACATGAATAAATAAAATACAATGTTAATTATTTATAATATATGATTAAATATTCATTATAAAGATGAAATGAAATTTTTCTAAACTATTCAAAGAAACTTGCGTCATCATAAAAGTACATTACAAATTCACATCAAAATCATAAAATAAGAAAGTTTTATTTCAGATTTAGTCAGATGTAATGACTAAAAAAGCTCCATTAATGCAGAAATATATTTGATAAGAATGATTGTGATTACCAATGATATCAGCAATATCTTGAATCTTTTCAGAAATAAATTTATTCTTCCTTCATTAAAAAAATATGAATTCAGTAATATTAATAAAAATTACAAATTAAAATATATATAGAATTAATATAAAACTAAAAAAGTCAAATTTGGTCCATATATCTGAACTGAATGTTTCATTGTTTACATCCATAAATTATGTGTAGATTTTAGGGGGTCTACTATATATGCATTGATGCAAATTTACATGTGGTATGTTCAGTAGTGTAGCCTAGGATGGGTGACACCTGGGGTGGATACAAATTTGTATTCACCATAATTCATCACATTTTTTCAAGCACAAATCTACATTATTATAAATAAAATTTAATAAAATATTTTAAACAGAAACCACACTCTGTGTAAAATTTCAGATTCTCCGAGAAAAGGCAATTAATTCAAGAAATTTTCTTTTACATCAGAATTCTTTTCCAAAATCTTGTAAAATTACATATAGTTTTGCAAATAAAGATTAGGTGTCACCAGGGCTCTCACTGATTTTTGAGCAACATTAGCAATTTGGCGAATAAGAAATAAAACAACAGTCCCCAAAAGAAAAAAAATGTTAGCAAAACAGATTTGGTGTGAAATACTGAAAGATCTACCTTTAACCGCCTATAGTATCCTTTTTTTTTCAATGTGTAATAAAATATCATAATTTTTTTTTCATTGTTTATAAATAGAAATTCTTCTATGCACTACAAAAACTATTAAAAATAAGTACATTCTAAATGTCTCCCAAATGTCTTCGAAAATTTTTTTATAGGTAAATTGCAATGAGATTTTGACTATAACCCATAGAAAAAATTGATGATTTGCCAATGAAGTGTGCAAAATTGCAAATTCAAAGCCACATTTCAGTAAAACTTCTCTGGATTAGGCAATTGCTGCAACTGATTTTGGTTGGAATTTTACCAGCGCATAGACAAACAAAGTAATTCCAGTTTGTATGTCACATGGATTCGCATGACTTTCAATTTCACTTCGCTAAGGAGAAAAAATTTTCAACAATGAATGCAGGAAAATTACTTTTGAAGAACGATGCTTGCAGATTTTGTTAACATTAAATATAATTTGTGCAGAAACCGTAGAAATAAAACCATCAATGCGAGAAAATGATGGATGTGGGAACAATAGATTGGTGTTTCACTGTATTTCTTTACACATTAGAATTGTACAAACAAACATTTTTTTTTTTCTTTTTACAAAGGATTGGTAAAAAATTTCAGATAGATAAAGCCCACAATATTTTGTTTGAATTAAAATTAGACACTAAAATCTAAAAGTGAATAAATACATGTTTATTTTAAATTCTGATTTTTTTTCAACTTAAAAATGTTAAAAAATAGAAAATTTCTTTTTAATTCTTAAAAAAAAAAAAAAAAAAAAAAAAAAAAAAAAGTATCATCATTCACGTTTATAATCCTTCTATAGTAAAAAAAAACTAGCCTTAAAAGGAATGACTCCTGGAATGATGCTGATGTGGAAGATTTCCGGAAGTAACGAATCCGGGTTGTCCACTCCTTCCATGAGTCGAATAGACCAATCAGGAAAGGGCTCCGTCTGTGCATCGCCATATGGGTTACCATAAAGAGAGGAAAGGTTACCATCGCCAACAATCGCCAAGTTTGTCGCCAACTTGGCGATATATCGCCAAATTTGGCGACCAAAATTAGTTGTCAAAAGTGACGCCAACTTGGCGATAACTGTAATATTTCGCCAAATTTTTAATTTATTTACAACATCAGTCGTTTGATACATCATTTGAGAGGTTTGCAACTGCTTATTCATTTAAAGGATGTCTTGTGTGTTATCCCCCATTCTGCTCCCCAGGGGGGACACATTTTTAATTTCTTTACAACACCAGTCGTGTTACACAAAATTTGAAAGGTCTGCAACTGCTTATTCATATTATGGATGTCTTGTGTGTCACCCCCACACTCTGCTCTCCCCAGGGGGTCACATTTTTAATTTCTTTACAACACCAGTTGTGTGACACATCATTTGAAAGGTCTGCAACTGCTTATTCATATTATGGATGTGTTGTGTGTCATCCCCCACTCTGCCCCCCAGGGGGGCACATTTTTAATTTCTTTACAACACCAATTGTGTGACACATCATTTGAAAGGTCTGCAACTGTTTATTCATTTTATGGATGTCTTGTGTGTCACCTCCCCTCTGCCCCCCAGGGGGTCACATTTTTAATTTCTTTACAACACCAGTTGTGTGACACATCATTTGAAAGGTCTGCAACATCTTATTCATATTATGGATGTGTTGTGTGTCATCCCCCACTCTGACCCCCCAGGGGGGCACATTTTTAATTTCTTTACAACACCAGTCGTGTGACACATCATTTGAAAGGTCTGCAAATGCTTCTTCATATTATGGGTGTCTTGCGTGTCACCCTCCACTCTACCCCCCAGAGCGGTGCACATTTTAAATTTCTTTACAACACCAGTCGTGTGACACATCATTTGAAAGGTCTGCAACTGCTTATTCATGTTTTGGATGTCTTGTGTTCCCCCCCCCTACTGTGTCCCCCCAGGGGGCACATTTTTAATTTCTTTACATCACCAGTCGTGTGACACATCATTTGAAAGGTCTGCAACTGCTTATTCATATTATGGATGTCTTGTGTGTCACACCCCCACGCTCTTCCCCGCCAGGGGGGGGCATTTTTAATTTCTTTACAACACCAATCGTGTGACACATCATTTGAGAGGTCTGCAACTGCTTATTAATATTATGGATGTCTTGTGTGTCACCTCCCACTCTACCCCCCCAGGGGAAGACATTTTTAATTTCTTTACAACACCAGTCGTGTGATGCATCATTTGAAAGGTCTGCAACTGCTTAATCATATTATGGATGTCTTGTGTTTCACACCCCCTGCCCCCCTGGGGGGGCACATTTTACTATTTCACATTTTACTGTTACACATTTTACATTAATTTCTTTACAACACCAGTCGTATGACACATCATTTAAAAGGTATGCAACTGCTTATTCATGTTTTGGATGTCTTGTGTTTCCCCTCCTACTGTGTCCCCCCAGGGGGCACATTTTTAATTTCTTTACATCACCAGTCGGATGACACATCATTTGAAAAGTCTGCAACTGCTTATTCATATTATGGATGTCTTGTGTGTCATCTCCCAGTCTGCACCCCCAGGGGGGGGGCACATTTTTAATTTCTTTACAACACCAGTCGTGTGACACATCATTTGAAAGGTCTGCAACTGCTTATTCATATTATGGATGTCTTGTGTGTCATCCCCCAGTCTGCACCCCCAGGGGGGGGCACATTTTTAATTTCTTTACAACACCAGTCGTGAGACACTTCATTTGAAAGGTCTGCAACTGCTTATTCATATTATGGATGTGTTGTGTGTCATCCTCCCCTCTGCCCCCCCAGGGGTGGCACATTTTTAGTTTCTTTACAACATCAGTCGTGTGACACATAATTTGTAAGGTTTGCAAATTATTATTCATATTATGGATGTATTTTGTGTCTCCCCATTCTGTCCCCCCCCAGAGAGGCACATTTTAAATTTCTTTACAACATCAATTGTGTGACACATCATTTGAAAGGTCTGCAACTGCTTATTCATATTATGGAAGTCTTGTGTGTCACCACCCCACTCTGCCCCCCGGGGGGCACTTTTTAATTTCTTTGCAACACCAATTATGTGACATATCATTTTAAAGGTCTGCAACTGTTTATTCATATTATGGATGTGTTGTGAGTCACCAGCCACTCTGCCTCCCAGGGGGGGCACATTTTTGATTCTTTAGAACACCAGTCGTGTGACACATCATTTGAAAGATCTGCAACTGCTTATTCATATTATGCATGTCTTGTGTGTCACCACCCACTCTGCCCCACAGGGGAGCACATTTTTAATTTCTTTGCAACACCAATTGTGTGACACATCATTTGAAAGGTCTGCAACTGCTAATTCATATTATGGATGTCTTGTGTGTCACCACCCCACTCTGCCCCCGAGGGGGGTGAACATTTTTTATTTCTTTACAAAACCAGTCATGTGACATATCATTTGAAAGGTCTGCAACTGCTTATTCATTGTATGGATGTCTTGTGTGTTCACGTTTTTCATAGGTGCACCAGATTTGCCGCAATATTTTCTAAAGCCCATTTGGCGAAAATGTCTTTGTGGTATAACGCTTGCATATACATTTTTAATTATTTTCTATTATTTTCTAAAGGAACTTACAGTAAATAAAAAAATATATAATTAATAACTTTAGAAAAATAATAACTTATATAATAAAAAAAATGAATATAAATAAACATTTTATTAGTAAAAAAACAATATTACCCAGGCTACTATTTCGGACAAAATAATGCCACTTTCACGCCAATTATGTGACATTTGTGCTCATTTTTCACCAAATTTCCTGTTGTAGATCTTTGAAATTTGGAATGCGTATGAATACCTGGGAGCAATACTGGAATTGGACATTGATTTTTTTTAATTCGGTACCTAATTGGTAAAATGAGGGTTATTTTTTAAAGATTTATACAACTTTTTCTGCGCAAGAAAGACACTTACCTATTTTTGTATACAAGAAGAAGTAAATGGTATGTAAAACAATGATATTATCCGTATATAGAATGCTCAAAGCGATATAAGCACTGAGTTTGGCGAGATTTTTTTTATGTCAGTTTGGCGAAAATATCAAACAGGACATTGGTTACCATTGAATCCTGCTTATTCTTGTTCTTCCTCACAATGCATTCATTGTATATAAGTTTTTTTTCCCACTATACATTTCAGCTAATTATTAGATTATCTACTGTATTTAAAATGGATGAAACAGAGATTCATAGAAAAAGAAGATTATGCAATGAACGTCAAAAGAGATGGATGGAGAAACAAAAATTTCAAAATAAAACAATTGAACGTATTAAAATCAGTGATCATATTGAACCTTCGGAAGATCCAAAGCTTCAGGTACATGTAAATAAGAAAGAAAACAAAACAAGAAACTTATTTCATGTTTTGCCTTTAGAAATATCTGGTGTAACATCCACAGATGAAACAAATACTTTTCCACTTTTTAATGAAACCGTTTCTTCTGAGGAAATAACAAAAGAAAGATTCAACAAAAAAGAATATTAAACAATGAATATAAAAAAACATGGAGGGCAAAACTAACTGACAAATCTAAAGAAACAATAATGTACAAGTAGAAGAGTTTAGAACATATCTCAGAATATTTTAGAAAGAAAAAAAAAAGCTCAAGGTAAAAAAACACAGGCTCGGTATGCTGCCAAAAAAGAAAAAAATATCTTTCAATCAATCTATTGAAAATCAAAGAGGGGGGGGGGGGGGGTTATGCTATGCTTCGACTAATGAGGAGAGGGGTTGTTAAATTTGGTGTGCGTCATTTTTCACTGGCTGGTGTTTTCGGTCGACAACCTAATTAGAGTACATGGAGTAATCCTTCTATAGTAAAAAAAAACTAGCCTTAAAAGGAATGACTCCTGGAATGATGCTGATGTGGAAGATTTCCGGAACTAACGAATCCGGGTTGTCCACTCCTTCCATGAGTCGAATAGACTAATCAGGAAAGGGCTCCGTCTATGCATCGCCGTATGGGTTACCATAAAGAAAGGAAAGGTTACCATTGCCAACAATCGCCAAGTTTGTCGCCAACTTGGCGATATATCGCCAAATTTGGCGACCAAAATTAGTTGTCAAAAGTGACGCCAACTTGGCGATAACTGTAATATTTCGCCAAATTTTTAATTTCTTTACAACACCAGTCGTTTAATACATCATTTGAGAGGTTTGCAACTGCTTATTCATATAATGGATGTCTTGTGTGTTATCCCCCATTCTGCTCCCCAGGGGGGACGTATTTTTAATTTCTTTGCAACACCAGTCGTGTTACACAAGATTTGAAAGGTCTGCAACTGCTTATTCATATTATGGATGTCTTGTGTGTCACCCCCACACTCTGCTCTCCCCAGGGGGGTCACATTTTTAATTTCTTTACAACACAAGTTGTGTGTGTGACACATCATTTGAAAGGTCTGCAACTGCTTATTCATATTATGGATGTGTTGTGTGTCATCCCCCTCTCTGCCCCCCAGGGGGCACATTTTTGATTTCTTTACAACACCAATTGTGTGACACATCATTTGAGAGGTCTGCAACTGCTTATTCATATTATGGATATCTTGTGTGTAACCCCCCCCCCTCTGCCCTCAGAGGGGGCGCATTTTGTAATTTCTTTACAACACCAATTGTGTGACACATCCTTTGAAAGGTCTGCAACTGTTTATTCATTTTATGGATGTCTTGTGTGTCACCCCCACTCTGCCCCCCAGGGGGGCACATTTTTAATTTCTGTACAACACCAGTCGTGTGACATATCATTTGAGAGGTCTGCAGCTGCTTATTCATATTATGGATGTCTTTTATGTCGCCTCCCACTCTGCTCCCCAGGGGGGCACATTTTTAATTTCTTTACAACACCAGTCGTGTGACACATCATTTGAAAGTTCTGCAACTGCTTATTCATACCATGGGGAATGGGCGAGCGCAGCAAGCAGGGGTAGCCAATAATTTGGAATCGCGAAGCGATTACGCGGGGGGTTGGCGAGCATAGCGAGCAGGGGGCGGGGCCCCCCTAGTATATATATATATATATTAATGAATAAATAACAGAGCTGCAAATTTATACTATGCACTTGTAACAAAACAAATATAGAGTTGAGATAACAACAAAATAATTTTATCAGGGATGAGATTGACAAAAAAGTAAAAAATCTGAAAACTGTGCAAACTACATTTGAGCAATAATACTTATGAATCTCAAGTGGAATAAATATTATAATCACTATTAAAATTTATATATTACATACAATTTAGCTTTAAGCAAATTAAAAAGAAACTGTTAGAAAGAATTAAGCAGAAATTATTTACTTACTGCTGTGAAAAGTCTTTTACTAAGATATGGAACATTAATGTAACCACTGACATGAATATTTTTTAATTGTAATTTTAAAAATCATAGATACTTTTCTTGAAACAGCAAATCAAAATAATTGCAACCACATTAAGTATATGATAGAACAGAGTTCCTACTCTTTTTTTTTTTTTTTTTTTTTAATAAGTTTTTAAGGAATTAAATTGATCATAATCGATTGTTAAAGGTGCAGCAAGAATGAAGATTTAAGGAAAAAAAATATATAATAAAAAATTTTAAAGTGTTATTTGAAAGACAAATTAGTAATACTGTGGAAAATATTAAAAATTCAGAACACTAAAAGGAATTTAGAAAAAATGGACTATTATATCAAAATACAAAAACAAAAGTAAAAAACTAGGGAAAAGATATAAAATTTTCTCAAAAATTTAATCGGTGAAATTTTTTTAAAAATTGAAGAAAAGTCTGACACTGGGACTAAAGTCTGAAGAATATCATCCCTGTTTTATCAAAAAATATGCTTCATAACAAATTTGTAGAGTAAAAATTTGTTGTTGTGTCTTTTTTTACTAATTAATGCAAATGTATGATAACACATGTACATATAAGGAAGCTATTAATGATGTACAACAATTTCTCACTAATTAATAAGAAACTGTTTCCTATTTTTTAGTATATTTCAGACAAGTTTTAAAAAATGCTCTGATGAACAACAAAAAAGGTTACCGTATTTTCCTGCGTATAATCCGCGGCCATAAATTTTAGCTTTAAAAAAAATTTCAGCAGATAATCCGCACTGGCATATAATCCACGGATTATACGATGCTCATTGTTTTCAACATTCCAAAATACTAATCAATAAAATTTCTATTGATTTAGATGTCCCATTTAAATGATAATTGTAAATAAAATAAATAATTATAGGATAACTGCAAGGTCAAATAATAATCAATAATATTTGACAATAGTTTAATAATTTTTTCCTTGTTCTTCTGCTATAATGGAAATTCGATTATGGTGATCGGTTATATTCGATCTATTACCAATAATATTTGACAATTGTTTAATAATAGCAGGTAAAATATTATTTAATAATAATAATTTTTAGTATTTAATAATAAGAGACTCTTATTCCGTGAATAATATTTTTTTTCCTTTTTCTTTTGTCATAATCGAGCATTCAATTATGGCAATCGATTATATTCGATCTATTACAATTTCTTCTGCCTTTTCTATTACATCCAGCTAAATTCAGCTGTGTAGTTTATGCATTTTCTTTTTCCACGTGATAAATAAAAGAAGATTCAGCTAACAAATGATTAGATTGCAATTTTTGATTGAGATGAGCTGAGAAACTTTGTATTCTTCATAGAAGCATGTTGATAAAAGACTCGACAAATATTCTTTAAAAATCGGAGGCCACTCCCACTAGAATGGTCACGTCATATCTGAATCAATCACAAGCAGCTCCGCGAGCGATTTCCCAAACAGACAATCATTTGATATGTTTACATTTTATAACTGCCGGTAGAAATGGGAAATCAGTTTTGCTTGAAAAGAATTTCATCAGATTATCCGCAATGGCAGATAATCCGCACTTGAAATTTTCGAGGTTTTTTAACAGATAATACACAGGAAAATATAGTAATATGTTTTTAAGTATGAAAAAGTGTTTATTAAGTGCTTCTAATAGAGCGTGAGAGAGGACAAGAGGTTCCTTCTTGGCTGCAGCTCACTGTCAATGCCAAATTTGAAAAAAATCATATTTGCGCTTTTTCCGTGTAAATGAAATCTTTCACAATTACGATTAAAATGTGTAACACAAAGACATGGCCATAAAAAATGCAGCATAATTAAATATGAATGTAAGGCAAAATAGTACCAGAAACCTTAATTCCTGAAGCATATCATACTCATGCAGCGCCACTAAGCACACTCGCAGCATAGAACTGCACAGAAAACTGATTTGTAATGCAGTTGCGATGCAGAGTCAACAGCGCAGTTCACATGTAAAACAGGATTGAAAATTTTATTAAAAAGAAAGACAGAAAGTTTTATGCAAATTTCTTTTATTTGGAAAAATCGCAAATATGACTTTTTCAAATTTGGGATTGACAGTGAGCTGCAGCCAAGAAGGGATCCCTTGTCCTCTCTCATGCTCAATTAGAAGCACTTGACAAACACTTTTTCATACTTAAAAACATATTAACCTTTTTTATTGTTCATCAGAGCATTTTTTAATACTTGTCATTCAATTTTTTTTGATAAAAACTGAATTTTTTTTTTTTTTTTTTTTCTTGAAAAGCAAAATATTTGCTGCCAAAATCTTATTGTTGTATTAGAATAATTAAGAAAGTTATTCCATTGTCATATAAAATGCATGATGTCTGAAAAATAAACCAAAGAGAATAATTACAGTGCCCTTACAACTTTATTCAAAGAACTGAAACTAAATGCTTCACAATGAAAACAAATAATTGTGTTTTTCATGTAATTTATTTAATTTGAATGAATTATGTTACATACATAAAAATAAATTATACTTATTTAAACTTGGTGGCAATGAATAAAAAAAAAAAAAACACAACAGCAACAAGAAACAATGTTCAACTGGAGCTTTAAGACACAAATTTGATTTTCTCAGTGAACGTCAAACATACAAAGATGAAAAAAAAATCTATTTTAAGTTTTACCAAAAGGATTAAAATAAACCAAAAATGAAGCTAATCTATCCATGGGATCGTTAGCAGTCGCTTGTAGAATTTTAGGTCTTCAATTTTTCATTAAAAGTTAGAAAAAAAACTACAGTAAACTACGATAATTTTTTGAATGCTATCAATTTATTCTTCTCATCGAGTTCTATCTTTTGAAATAAATATCACTGTCATACGTCTACTGGTTTGCCAGAAATTTCAAAAAGACGTTTGCATTTTCTATTTCTTAAACATATTACACCAAATGCTACCGCGTTTGCTATGATAAATAACAGTCGCAGGGCTCTCAATGCATTTTAGCTTGCCAAAAGGGTGAAGGGGAGCATTTTTATTTAAAAAGGGAATTTCAGAGAATCATTTATATTAAAAAAAAGAACCATGTCTAAAAATACTGTACAGAATTTTCTTAAATATGTGAGCAAATATTTAAAAATTACCCCAGAAAACCTGTTAAAGTTAAAAAATACAGACAATTTAATGTAATAGTTAGAAAACATATAAAATTATTTAAAAAACAATGGTTTATTTTTCAGACATCATGCATTTCATATGACAATGCAATAACTTTCTTAATTATTCTAATAGAACAATAAGATTTTGGCAGCAAATATTTTGCTTTTCAAGAAATAAAAAAACTTCAGTTTTTATCAAAAAAAAAAAAAAAAAAAAAAAAAAAATGAATGACAAATATTAAAAAATGCTCTGATGAACAACAAAAAAGGTTAATATGTTTTTAAGTATGAAAAAGTGTTTGTCAAGTGCTTCTAACTGAGCTTGAGAGAGGACAAGGGGTCCCTTCTTGGCTGCAGCTCACTGTCAATGCCAAATTTGAAAAAGTCATATTTGCGCTTTTTCCATATAAAAGAAATTTGCATAAAACTTTCCATTTTTCTTTTTAATAAAATTTTCAATACTGCTTTACTTGTGAACTGCGCTGTTGACTCTGCATTGCAACTGCATTACAAATTTTTTATTAAACATTTCAAACTTATTCAAAGCTCCTCATCAGTAAATTAAAAAACACATAATCATGAGATATAACGTAATTCAACTTAAAGCTAAAGGCATGTGCCAGAAACAATTAAATATGGATATAGGCAATTGAGTTAGATTAACATACTTACCATACCATCTTAAACTAACTCAATTAACTATCTCCATGTTTAATAGTTTCTGGCACGCAGCTTCAACTATAAGTTAAATTATGTTATATCTCATGATTATGAGTTATTTACATTACTGATGAGGATACTCCAGCTTGAACGCTGAGGTAGTCTTTATAGGGGATCCTCAGTTCGGTTGGCAATAAAGCATTTGGGAGAACTACTTGGAAGAAACATTTTGAATTTCCATAAAGCATAACTTAATAAATCTAAATCCATGAGGGAAAAAAATTGCAGGTTGCAACTAATAATTTTTTTTTCATATTAATTTAATAATTCATATCATAAAATTATAAAAATTGCAAATTCAATGTATTTATGTTTGGTTATTTTAGTATTATAGCTACATAAAAGAATAACATATTAGAAGTATAATTTAAAGCGATATTAATAAAAATATGAAAATGTAAATTTAATATTAGAAGCGATAAATTTTGAATGTTTATAATTCAAAATCTTATTCAAATGACTTGAAATTTGGTGTCTAGGCATAATTTGAAATATCTTGTAAAAATTGAAGGTTGACATTGAAAAAAAAGTTGGGTTTATTTTAATATGTATATGCCTCTAAGCTAATTTTATATACATCATTTAAAAGTAGACTTTTTTCCAATCATTCGGTACCAGTAACTTTTGTCTATGATAATTTGTTGGGGAGTTAGTAAGGGTGTTTATTTTTTTTCCATGACTGCACATATATGTCAAACCTTATGCATGTTGAAGCCACTGTTTGGATTTTCTTATATTAGATATTTTTAATGTACTTTTTAATGGAATTTTCAGCTTTTTTTTTCACATTAGCAAAAGAAATCCAGATTCCTTTTTGGTACAACTCTGTTATCCCGTCGACAGATTTCGCCAAATTATAGAAATCGACAAACTAATAGCCAAATTATACATATTGATGTAATTTTTATTTTAAATATTAAAAAAAAAAAATAATTGGTAGAATATTAATAAAAATACAAATAAAAAGTCAAAATAAAAATCACTTAATGATGTTTTAACCACGTGTATCATATTTAAAGTCATTGAATTGACATTCAAGATCATCCATTATTGGCATTTAATCTTATAATTTGGCGATAGTATTTTGGTCGACTGGATAACAAAGTAGTACCTAATTTTTTTAGTCCAGTGTTTTGTGCTCTTTTCAATAAAGTTATTTCAGAATTTGTACAGCAGTGCTTTATTTATTTGCTCATTTCAGTATATATATATTTTTTGTACTGTTTGCAAAAGTAATTCAGTTTCAAATTTTTAAAACTAATATAGTAAATTTTGTGCTTCTGCGATTGTGTCCTCTGATTTAATTTGTTAAAGAGGGATTTTTTTTTTTTTTTTTTTTTTTTTTGTTAGGCAACATTTTTTCATATTTCTAAAAGAATTCCAGTTACAATGTTTTAGTCTACAACAGCACATTGTCTTCTCCATTATTTATTTATTTATTTGAATTTATAGCAATATTTATGCAGTGACTTTCTACATCAATAAACAGAATCCAGATTCATTATTTTATCTCAACATAGAAAATGCCTTTGTGCTAATTTTAAACGTATAACCAGGCTATTTTTGTATTTCTTGTTTAAATTAAAATATTTTTATTCTTTTTGCAAAGAATAGTTGAGCTTGATCTCTAAAAAGGGAATTTTGTGCTTTTTTGATTTTGGTTGCAGATTTTTTTAAATAAGGGTACTTTCATTTTTGGAATCAGTTTCGAAAGTGAAAGTACTTTTATCAAAAAAAAAAAAAAAAAAAAAAAAAATTGTATTATCTGAGAAAAGCTATATTAACCCCTTGGGAATGAGCAACCACTATATGTGCTGCTGGAGGTACTCAGAATTCTTGATTATTCTCACCAATAAAATTTCATTGTAAATTTTGTATTATTTAATATAAGCATTTTTACGATTCAGTTAGGCAAGAATTTCTGCTTTAAAAAACCAGTGATAAAAGATTAAAAATTCTGTAAAAGACACTCATCCCAAAGGGGTTAATCAACCTCAACAATTCTATGCTAAAAATATAGTTTAAAAATATTTAAATTTAAATGAGAAATTAAAAATAAAATGTTCATAGGTTTAAGGATAGTGAACAAGTGATTTCAAATGAGTTTAGAGTCCCCTTGAGGAATTAAAAAGCAGACAATTTATCTATTCAAATTTTTAAATTAAAAAAATACATATTTTGTATTTAAAGTTTAGTTATTCAAAGCATAAAATTCTACTAGGATTTCCCTCAGAGGGATTAGTCTGAGCGATATTGCTGAGATTACACATTTAATAACTTGCGATAAGTAAAGAAAATGAGATGTTACCTTTAATTGGTCATTCATTGTGATAAAATATGATGATAATAAGCATATTGAATCATAGAATTACAAAATCTTATATATAAAGTTGCATATACTATTTTTATAAAAGAAAAGCAAACCATGCATGGATATAAAATTGGAAATATGCAAAATGTTAAAAGTAATACAGAAAATAAAACACCACATTTTCCAATATTGGAAATATAACTCTTTGAAATGATGTCATGCGCATAAACAGAAGCTTCGCACCGATTTGAGAAACTATAAATAACATAAACTATTATGTTTGAAGAGAGTGGAGTGTATTTTATACGGAGTGAAATCCGTCCGAATTGTTTATAATGTTGAATATCTGTTTGCCACGGATGCAATGAGGTTGTCGATAAGAGTTAAGCAATCCTTTATTTAAAAATTGTCCTAAACGAGCACTTACATCTTATAAGTTACTGTCATGCCAAAGTTATAGTTTCTGATCCCAACAGTATCCTAGAAATTACAATATTCTCAATAAATTGGGTTTAAAACTTTTTCTAGAAAAAAAATGTTTAATTTGTGAAATTAAACTGTCGAATGTTTTAGAAATCGTTCATAACGAGAATATTATATCTTAAAAGTTGCCACCAAAATAAAGATTTAAAATTTTTAGTCATATCAACATAAAAAAATTCTCAATTTTAGAACTTTTTTTACTCGTGCATTGATGGTGATTATTGTTTCTACGCAAAATATAGTATATTTTGCAGCAAAGGTGGTTACCAACATTTTTTGCCCACATTATTTTTTAAATCGGCTAGGTACTCCCAATGATAACAAAAAACACACAAATGTTAATGCTTTATAGGATAGAAATACAGAATCAAAAGCTACTTATCTCCTATTATATACACATAAATTATCTAATTAGTGCTAGCAGATGCATTTTTAAATATACACAGATCAATATAATGCTTCATTTTTCTTTTATTAGTATTTCTTAGTATTCATTTTTCATTAATTTGTATTATTCAGTAAAAAACTCACTTTCTTAAGCCCGAACTACGTCAAACTTTTTATAAAAGCGCCTAAGTCCATATAACAGCGAAGTATTGTAAAGAGTATTAAATACAAGGTAGTAAGAAACTTAGTCAAACGCAGGTAATATATCGCCAAATATTGTTCTTTTCGCCCTCTCTCGAAATGCATTTTTTCCGTACATTTAAAAAACATGATTTAGAGTCATCTTATTTAAAAGTCAAATAAATAAATAAGAGGAAGCAATAATAGCGTAATTCAAAACATTTTATTTCAGCATCAAGGAATTGTATCGTAGTTACACATGTGGAAAAAAGCTGCTTTTGGCCAAAAAACGTTGTCTTCACTAAATTTGAATTCGATTTAAAAAAAAGTACTGTGATTAATTAACATGTTATAGGCAGAACTGCCAAGTCTCCGGCATTTTGGATACTGGTATTTTAATGCAGAAAATGTTTTATTAAATTGGAAGATTCTGCGGATTTAAAAAATAACTTTTCCTATAAAAAAATTCTGCTGTGCAATAAGCGGAGGCTTGGCATCTCTGTATAGGAATATTTCGTGTTCTACTTTTTAACCTTAAAAAAAGCAACGACCCTTTTTCGGGTACAAAAAGTATTTATTAATTGTTCCATTTTGCATACAAGGTACTGATTGTAATATTGATACATCTATGGTGATAAATTTCCAATAATTTTTCAAATCCCATTTATTTCATTAAAAATATAAATCTTTTATTCATTTAGTTTAAAATAAATGGTTTTTAACTAATTTCATAAAACTTCTGAAATATCACTTTTCACTGGCCATTTTTTTAAAGCATTTAGAAAATGGTTGTTGTTTTCAGTCAAATATAGACTTTGGTCTGTCCGCATTTTATTTTATTATTATTATTATTATTTATAAATGGTGGAGAAATATTCATACTTAATCCATAACGTACATAATATATGACACAGTTATTACATAAGTCACCTTTTTATCATCATAAAAATTATTTTTTTACTGATTTTTATTAACTCAATAAGAAAAATTTTGTGCTTTGAGCAATAGATGCCCGTATTTCATTTATTTATTTATTTTAACAAAATTCTTTGTATTTAGAAGAATTTTTATTAAAATAGGAAATCCAAATGTCGCTGTTAATAAAGAAGGAAGTTACAAAAAAAAAAGTTACAAAACGAGTAGACGTATACTATCAAATATGGAAAAACGACGAATCCAAAATAGACGTCGTATGGAAATATCATCTTTTAAAGCAAAAAAACGAGGTCTGACTATCGAGCCTACTGATTACAAAATGTGTATTACATGAAAAAAAAAAAAAAAAAAAAAAAAAAAAGCTGCAAATATTGATTTTTTTCTTTTGTGCAGTTTTGGCTTTGAAAAGTGCGCTATGTTGCAAAAAGATATAAGCGACTATGAAAACACACTTGGTAAACGTTCATGCTCAGTTTTACAAATAAATATGGCACATACAGGGTGATTCCAAATTTTTTTTACAATAAAAGAGGGGTGATAGTACACATCAAGACACACAATATTAAATAGGAGACCAAGGGTCCAAACCGCTTTCCAAAGGAAATAGCCGCCATTAAAGTTTAGGGACCAAAATTTCAAATAAACATAAAAAACGGAAAAATCGGTCCATTGATTTGCGGTTTTCACTAAAATTATTCTTTATGTCGGCATTTTCTTGAAATAAAATTATAAAGATAAATTTCAAAAAATGCCGAGAGAGGGCGTTTTAGATTTTGGAGTAACGAACAACTATTTTTTGCCGGTATTTTTTGCATCTCCTTAAATATTTTCGTAAGATTAGACTCAAACTTAAATTTTGAGCTCAAAACCTGAAAGTGGGAGAGGTATTAAGTAGCAAAAACTGAACTGTGTTCAGAGGGTTCAAATTTCAAATGATTATAAAAAGCGGAAAAATTTGTTCATTGATTTGCGTTTTTTGCTAAAACTATTCTTTTTGTCTGTATTTTCTTAAAAATAAATTATAAAGATAATTTTCAAAAAATGCCCATAGAGGGCGCTTTAGACTTTGGAGTAACGAACAACTCTTTTTTGGCATTATTTTTTGCATCTTTTAAATGCTTTCGTAAGCTTAGACTTAAACTTAAATTTTGAGCTCAAAATCTGATTAGTAAGGAGTGGCTAAGTAGACAAACTGAACTGTGTTCAGAGGGTTCAAATTTCAAATGATTATAAAAAACAAAAAAATTGGTCGATTCGTTTGCGGTTTTCGATAAAACTAATTCTTAAATGAGCATTTTCTTGAAAATAAATTTTAAAGATAAATTACACAAAATTCCGATAGAGGGCGCCTTAGACTTTGGAGTAGCGTACAACTATTTTTAACTGTTATTTTTTTAATTTCATTAAATTCTTTTAAATGCATAAACTTAAATTTTAGGCTCAAATTCTGAATTGTTGGGAGTGTTTAAGTAGCGAAAAACTGAATTGCGTTCGAGGAGGGGGAGTGTTAAATTTCAACTCCTGAAGGCACTTCAATTTGCGCAAATTAACTACTCCTAATTAGTCAGATTTTCTCCTCAAAATTTAAGCTTAAATCTAAGCTTCCGAAAACATTTAATAAGTTTTTGCAAGCATTTAATAACAATAAAAAATTTATGGTTAAAATTAATTGTTGGTTACTCTGAAGTTTAAGGTGCCCTCTAATGGAATTTTTTTTAAATTTATCTTTAAAATTTATTTTCAAGAAGATGCTGACTTAAAGAATAGTTTTATTTTAAACCGCAAAGAAATCGACAAATTTTTCCATTTTCTATAATTATTTTAAATTTGAACCCCCCTCCCTTAAACACAGTTCAGTTTGTGCTACTTAGCTACTCCCTACTATTCAGATTTTGAGCTCAAAATTCAAGTTTAAGTCAAAGCTTCTGAAAACATTTAATGAGATGCAAAAAATAACGGCAAAAATAGTTGTTCATTACTTCAAAGTCTAATGCGCCCTCTATCGACATTTTTTGAAATTTATCTTTATAATTTACTTTTTAAGAAAATACCAACAAAGAATAGTTTTAGTGAAAAACGCAAATCAATGAACCAATTTTTCCGTTTTTTTATAATCATTTGAAATTTGAACCCTCTGAACACAGTTCAGTTTTTGCTACTTAACCTCTCCCGCTTTCAGGTTTTGAGCTCAAAATTTAAGTTTGAGTCTAAGCTTACGAAAACATTTAATGAGATGCAAAAAATACCGGCAAAAAATAGTTGTTCGTTACTCCAAAGTCTAAAGTGCCCTCTATCGGCATTTTTTGAAATTTATCTTTATAATTTTACTTCAAGAAAATGCCGACATAAAGAATAATTTTAGTGAAAACTGCAAATCAATCGACTGATTTTTCCGTTTTTTATGTTTATTTGAAATTTTGGTCCCTAAACTTTAATGGGGGCTATTTCCTTTGGAAAACGGTTTGGACCCTTGGTCTCCTATTTAATATTGTTTGTCTTGATGTGTACTATCACCCCTCTTTTATTATAAAAAAAATTTGGAATCACCCTGTATATGCCCTATACAGACCAAGGTACCTAATTGGTGCCAAAATGGCGTTCAGTTGCCTAACATGCTGGTTATCATATAAATGTTATAATAAATTGTTTGTTCTAAAAATATTATCATTTATTGATTGTTATTTCTTTTTTTAATAACAGAAAATGTTTCGTTTATTCCTTTTTAGGTGCGTTTGTAATTATGTAAATACGTAGCACCTATTGTTGTCGCTCAGTCCGTCCGTCTGTCTGTCCGTCTGTCCGCATATAACAAAGCAAAAACTACCCAACCGAATCGTTTGAAATTTAAAATACATAATTATTACATAATTTTGTCGAGTCATTTCAAATTTTATGAAAATCGGATGGATAGATCAATTACAGGGACTATCAAAAGGATTCCGTTACATTACGGTCAATGGGGAAAAAAGTTTCAAATATATTTTAATCGTTTGAAATTTAAAATACATAATTATAACATAATTTTGTCGAGTCATTTCAAATTTTATGAAAATCGGATGGATAAATCAATTACAGGAACAATCAAAAGGATTCCGTTACATGACGGTCAATGGGGTTTCAAATGCATTTTAATCGTTTGAAATTTAAAACGTATAATTATTACATAATATTGTCGAGTCATTTCAAATGTTATGAAAATTGGTTGCATAGATCAATTACAGGAACAATCAAAAGTATTCCGTTACATTACGATTAATGGGAAAAAAAAGTTTCAAATGCATTTTAATGGTGTTACACTCATTTGAATTAATAGAATTGACATGAATCTATGAAGTATGTACTAAATTATACATTCTGTACTTTCTGGGATGTAAAGAATACTTATTATTTATTTACAGGGCCACACAAATGTATTCCATTAAATAATGTTATACGGGGAAACATTGTTTGGGGCGTGTTTGTATTCCATTAAATAATGTTATACGGGGAAACATTGTTTGGGGCGTGTTTTAATTACATTAAACTACTTCGCATTTTATGAATAAGATATACGTTAATGAAGTGTAATAAAAATTATTCCCTGCATATTTACAAGAACACAAAGATTTCGACCACTATACTGTATCCAGAGTTCGCTGTACTATATCAGCAAGATCTGAATATTTTAAAACTTCGTTATAGTACGAACGCACCTCATTTGCTACGCTTCACGTGCAATTTCCAACTTGTTTTAGGTGCGTTCGTAATTATGTAAATACGTAGCACCTATAGTGGTCGTTAAGTCCGTCCGTCTGTCCGCATATAACAACGCAATGAAATTAAACATACATAATCATTACATAAGTTTGTCGAGTCATTTCAAATTTTATGAAAATCGGATGACTAGATCAATTACAGGGGCAATCAAAAGTATACCATTACATTACTGTCAATGGGGAAAAAAGCTTCAAATGCATTTTAATCGTTTGAAATTTAAAATACATAATTATTTTGTAATTTTGTCGAGTTATTTAAAATTTTTTGATAATCGGGTGCATAGATCAATTACAGGGGCAATCAAAGTATTCAATTACATTATGGTCAATGGGGAAAAAGTTTCAAATGTATTTTATACGTTTGAAATGTAAAATACATAATTATTACATAATTTTGTCGAGTTTTTTCAAATTTTATCAAAATAGGATGCACAGATCAATTACAGGGACAATCAAAAGTAATCAATTACATTACGGTCAATAGGGAAAAATGTTTCAAATGCATTTTAATGGTGTTACACTCTTTCGAACTTAATAAAATTTATATGCAACTATGAAGTACATATTATAATATACATTTTACATAATTTAGGGTGCAAAGAACATTTGTTATTGATTTAAAAAGCCACACAAAAGTATTCCATTACATAATGGTACAGGGAGAACATTGTTTGATGAGCGTTTTAATTCTAATTCACTATTTACAATTTTATGAGATTGATATATGAGAGTAATATTTTTAAAACTTCGTTATCATACGAACGCATCTCATTTGCTACGCTTCACGTGCAATTTCCAACTTGTTTCATTTTGAAATACATAAATAACGTGTTATTATAGCATGCTATATGTATCTGGTAATCAAAACGACGTTTTCGCCTAATTGGCATAAAAAATCTCGCCAAACCCGGTGCTTATATCTCTAGTATATTATCTGAATTATTTTATTTATGTATACTATAATTGTTTTTATATACCACTTACTTCTTCTTGTAAATAAAAATAGGTAAGTGGCTCCTTTATGCAGTATAAATTGTATAAATCTTTAAAAAATAGCCCCCGATGCCCCTCTTTGTATCGAATTAAAAAAAATCAACTTCTATTTCCAGTACTGCTCCCAGGTATGCATACATATCCCAAATTTCAAAGTTGTATGCCAAATGGAAAAGGATGAAAAATGGGAAAAGTTGTCACATATGCACCAGGGTACATAATTTGCGTCAAAATGGCATTATTTTACCTGAGATGGTAACCCGGCTGTATTTATTTATTATTTGTTTATTTACTCATAAAATGTTTATTTACTTTCATTTCCTTTTTTTATTATATAAGATATTTCTTTTTATAGTTATTAATTGTTATTATTATTTTATTTACTGTAAGTTCTTTTTGAAAATAGAAAAAAAAATTAAAAATGTGCATGTAAGCATTATTTGAAAGCGGAGTTTTCGCCAAATGGGCTTTGAAAAAAAATGCGCCAAATCTGATGCGCTTGTGGTATCCGTGCCGAAAAATTAGTGACCAGAATTGACTTCCACACACAAACAAAATATAAGTTAAAAGAAAATATGCAATAAAACCCAGCAAAGAGAAAAATGCTGGCCAGCAGCAAGATAGGTGCTGGCAATGATGGGGAAGTGATGGCTATTGGCCTACCACTGCATGACCACTGCTGGACAACTGCAGTCAACTTTGCTGTTTAAAACCATCAGATAAAATTCTGATTGACCTCCACTGATCGACCATGCGCTGGCCCACCACGCCATGGAGCCGTACGAACATTTGCAGTATTTCTGCTGGTAATCCTTACCCTAGGTGGCGTTGGGGAATATCGAAGACATTTTGTATCTTGCAATTCATCGTTTGGCAACGCTGTGATTATTTGGAATGGCGGCGGCATGGTGTTCATGAAGATGTGACACGAGAAAAATAAAAATAAAACATTTACAAAGAAAAGTAAGTATGCAGTTTCATATATCTTTTATAAACATATTCATTTCGTAAACATATATCTCGTGTAAACAAATTAATATATCGCTTGTAAACGACATCTTTTACGATGAACGAATGTTCGTTACGAATGTTTTGTTTCTGAATAGAAATGAAAAATTTGGCTCTTTTAAAATTTTTATTTTAAGTGTGTTTAAGCTTAATCGCAACGATATTTTCTTTCTTTTACCATTTAATTTTGGAATTAAAGAGCTTTTTTACTGATATTATCAATTATTTTTGTATATTTAAATAAGTTTTATGCTTAAAGTACAAAGTTAAAAAAAAAATATATATATTTAAATGTTCACAAAAAACTTATCCTAGATTGATCTCTAATATGCAATTGTTAAATCTGGTTGCACTTTTAAGCTAACTTTAAGCTAAATATATGTGAAAATTATTATAAAACAGGAATATTGTGCTTGCATAATGTTTTAAGATGTAATACATACTTGGCAGTTTTTACGATTATACGTTTATTGATAAAAATATAAATGCTTTAAAAAAAAAAAAAGTTTTAAGTAGGAAAAAAGTTATTTTCTTGTATTATATCAGTGAAATAATTTGAATATTCTCCAATACTTGCCAGTAAACATGGTATTTGTGTTATTTTATTTAAATGTTCATTAGTCATGGAAACTTTTAGCTTTTGCCCTGTAATTTTAAATTAATTGATCTATGCTTAAAGAGGATCAGTTTTAAAATTTAAGATTTAGGCTGTATTGATGAACATAGTTTTATTTTATTGACAATGAAATCATTCAAATGTTTCATTGCAATGCTGACTCAACAACAAAACAAAACTTTATCTCTATGCTGCAAAACAATATCATATAATCTCTCTTTTGTTTTGTTCTTATTTTTTTCCTCAATCATCTCTTTGTATGTTGGTTATGGGTATAGTCTAGAAATAAAAAGGGCATGGTGCTATTCACTACAAAAGGCACTACTGCAGCAGAAAAGGGCACTTTTGCCAGAAATTTATTTTTATTGCCTTTAGAAGGGGAAAAAAGAAAGCAATGAAACACATAATTTTTAAATATGATAAATCAAGTAACATTAATTTTGAATGATTTTATGATATAAAAATTAAAAATACAATTAAAACATGATTCAATAGTTTTATGTTCTTTTTCTTAAAGAAATGGAAAAAATCTATCATTTTTGGGCACACAAATTTAGAAACACTACGGAATAAAAAAAATATTTATTAAAAATCTTTGGATAAAACCAGTGGTGCATTTTACTACTTTTAAAAAGGGCAGGGTGCATTTTGTAAATTTGAAAAGGGACAGGGTGCTGCACCCTTCAAAAGTGGCCTAGAATGAACACTATTTACCATACAAAATAATATATTTGTGACCTTAATACAACATATACTGAATGCAAAGCTTGAATTTCTACCAAAAATTTTAAAATCTTGTCCAAAAAATTGTAGGCATTCCCGTTTAAAGAATTTCACTGTTTTCCGTTTTCACATTAGTGAATATAACCATATGTTTTGTACAATTTTCAAGTTTATGAATATTGCTTGTATGCTGCCCATCACAAATTTAGCTTGTGAACATGTATTAGCACGCAAAATCAAATAAAACCAAATCCAGCTTAGAAATTAATTCAATTTTGTTGTTTAAGATCCAATATTTGGTGAAAATTGAAAAACAGAAACCGGATTAAAACTTACCTTTTTTTATTTTAATCTATACATAAATATAATAAGTATTCTGAATTACATTTAAATTACTTTAATAGCATATTGCTATATATATTAACATTAATTTTTTAAAAAACACACTTGATAATAGTGAATTAAGAAAAACTTTCCCCTTAAATATTTGAAGTCTCCTTCTATTTATAAATGTTAGGAGAGTCGCTCTCCTCCCAAGAAAAATTAAATTTCAAGCATTGTTGGGTTTTTGATGCCAAGAAGTGTTTTTTGACATGACATGTCAAAAATTGTTGCAAAGTGTCTAAAACCTTATGCACATTTTTAAGCCATCATTAGTGTTATTAAATCAAGCTAAAAACTGTTGAAATGATAATTTATGTTATATAAATTATTTTTAAGTTGCGAGTATAATTATTTTTAAAAGTCAATTCTCATCCTTTGAAAAATAGTTAAAAATATTCAAAATACTGTTTAATGCTTTTTGAAAGTACTATTTATATTTTTTTGCTGTTGTAAGTTCAGTCTGTTTTTAGAATATATATAAAGCAATATGATTTTATGCATAAAAAAAGCTTATGCAAAGCTAAATTGGTTTGACTATTCAATGCAGGGTTGGGTTTTTGACGTCAAAAACTGGTTTTCGACATGACAGTGGTAAAAACCGTGTTTTTACCGGTTTATTCTGTCAAAAACGTATCATTTCGACTTTTGATTATCACATCGACTTTCCGCCAATTTATAGTACAAGTACAGCTTACAATTCCATTTTAAATTGATTTTTCCTTATTGTTCTTCTTCTTCTTATTAATTTTAATCACATTTGTTGAATATATTTAAAAGAAGGATTCCCTAAATGGGGAAAAATTTAAAAATACAAGTGTAAAAAATGGAAAGAACTACATTTGTCATAATCTTCATTAATATAGATTCTACTAACTGCAATGAAAATTAATATTAAATGATAATAAAAGGTTATTATATTTATTAAATAACCTTCAATATACATTTCAAAAAATATATTAAAATAATTTTAGAGATGCAAAAATGCTATTATATGGTATGACAATTGATGTCAAGGACTGGTCATTGAATAAATTTTAATATTAGGTACTACTTGGTTATCCTGTCAACCAATTTCGCCAAATTCTACATGTTTACATAACTTTTATTTTAAACAGCGAAAGAAGACATAAATTAGTAAACCATTAATTAAAATTCAAATAAAGAGTGAGATTAAAAATCCTGTGTTGACATTTTAAACACATGTATCGTATTTAATGTGAATGAATGTGACTTTCACAATCTTCCATTATTGGTATTTAATCTTCTAGTTTGGCGGTAGCTTTTTGGTCGACAGGATAATCAAATAGTACTGAATATTATTATATATAATATTTCAAAATGCTTATCTTATGCTTTTCATAAATGCAATTAAGCAGTGATTTTTGTTCTCAGCTCAATAGATAGAATCTTAAAAATTTTATATAATAAAATTTTAATACAAACCTTTAAGACCCAATTTCAATTGGAAGCTTTTAGACTTAAAATTTAATAAATATCCCCCCCCCCCAAAAAAAAAAAACATTTAAGAAAAATCAGAATAAAATAATAATTTATATATTTATATACCCTAGTTTTTATTTGGTAAGTTTTGTGCAAGTATGTATGAATGTATGAAGTATGTATGTATGTATGTATGTTTAGACCATTCAAGCACCCATATTTTTACCTGAAAAGTCATGAAATATTTTTTAAATCAATTTATTAAAGCTACCTATAGTCTGACATAAAAAGTCAGACTATTTATGTCTTGTTTACGTTTTATTTTAAACTACTTAGTTATTATTTAAAGTAAAATTTAAAAAAATAACACATAGCATATTTTTATTACATTTACAGAGATTCTTAAATGCTTTATTTATTTTTTAATGTAGTTTTTGTTTTTCTTAGAGTCTGTTTGATATTGAATATTTCATGTGAAGTGACTTTATACTAAAGATAGAATGAAAAAGTAATAATATTTATTAGAGCTGTAGCGAGTACTCGGTAAATACTCGGTATTCGGCCTACTCGGCCAATTTGCCGAGTACTCGGTATTCGGCCAAATTTTGGCCGAGTACTCGGCCCATACCGAGTAGTTGTAAGAATTTCATTTTTTGAGCATATGAATTTATAATTGATCTGTAAAAAGTGTTTTGAATATTGATGTATAATATATGTAGTAATTTATAAAACTATTTACTCTGTATTTAACAATATGTCTGCAAAATATAGAAAAAGTTAAGAACAAAATCCCTGAAAAAATTTCACATTTATACAAATAAAAATACTTTTTTATGTATAGGAAAACAGAAAAGACTTATTTTGGATAAAGAATCTGAAAATACAATAAATGCAATAAAAAATTAATAATTAAATTTATTATATTTCAAATTATGGTGCAAAAACACCCAGGGCCTGACTAAGGCAGGGGCATGCGGGGTAATTGCCCCGGGCCCCCGGTTTGAGGGGGGCCCCCAAGGAGAGAAAAGTTTATTGTTAAAAGAGGGCCAAATGATATAAAATAGCAAAATATTACCAAAATTCTTTTTTTTTCAATTTTAAGGGGTCTTTTTTCTCCTACCCCCTTTGCTTCCCTGCCCCACGTTCCCTTAAAGCATAGGTTCCCAACGGGGGCGTTATCGCCCCCCAGTGGGCGCTGGAGCCTTCCAGGGGGGCGGTGACAGGTCTAGAGGAAAATGGGGGGGCGTAAGGAGAGTCAAGGGGGGCGGTCATGACGTACCTACCAATTTAAGAAATTAATATAATGAAACTAGTTGACCTGTCTCCCAAGTGTTGCCTGGGCGCATGATAAAAATCTTAAATATAGCTTTTGATGAAAATCTATGAAAACGAGTCTTCATTTTTATATCTATCTATAAATATTTTGCAAGGTTAATCAATATAAACCTAAACTGTGGCAAATTTTGTATTTTGAAATGTCTGAATCCAAGAAGAAATGCCAGCAGCATGGTACTGAATATTTGAAATGTGGACTTACGTATTCTACTACAAATCAATCATTACCTATGAGTTTAATTTGCCAAAAAGTTTTTACAAATGAAGCCATGAAGCTTTCCAGATTACAATAGCATTTGAATAAAACGCATGCTGATAAAAAGGACAAAGATTTATCTTTTTTTCAAGGCCTGGAAAAGAGATATTTAAAACAGCCAACTGTATCAAACCTTTTTGAATTGTCTTCTAAACAAGATGAAGACAGACTATGAAATTCATATACTATTGCATTTTTAATCGTAAAAGCGCAGAAACCACACATAATTGACAAGGAATTAATCTGGCTAGCAGTGAAAAAGGTAATAGCAACTGATCTTCATCATAAAACACCTTCAGATATCATTAAAAAATTCCTTTGAGTAATAATTCGGTAAAAAGAAGTATAGATGAAATGACCAAAGATGTTGAAATATCATTCTGCAATTACTTAAAGACTTTTCATTTAACTCGATGAATCAACACTACCAAATGAAGAAGCACTACTCCTATCATATGTCCGATTTATAAAAGATGAAAAAATTGCATAGAATCAATATTTGCAAAAATTTGGAAACTGATACAAAGGAAGAATCGATATTTAACAGCATGAACATGTTTCTTCAAGAGAAGAAAATTCCCTATTCATAATATTTGTCAGCAGCTACTGATGGTATTGCAGCAATGATAGGGCATCATAAGAGTTTCATAGCATATTTGAAAGAAGCATAGTACCAAACCGTTGTACCGCAGTGCCGTTGTACATTGTGTTATTGATCGCCAGCATTTGGTTTCCAAAAAGCTGAATGAACATACATATGTCATTTTACAGCAATGAATAAGATAAGAAGCAATTCTTCGCATGACAGATTATTTGATCCACTTTGTAGTGAAAATAACGAAGACAGCAATCGCTAGCTGTTGCATACAGAAGTTCGTTGGCTCAAGAAAAGTATCTGTCTGAATCATTTTTTCAATCTATTTGACACAGTAATGGACTTGTAAGAGATGTAAAATTGCTCGAAAATTTGATAACATTCAAAAAGTTACATTGCTTATTTGACAGACTAGTTTAGAATATTCAGTGAAATCAGTTTGTAATTGCAAGTTGATGAATTAAATTTCATTAAAATATAAAATGTCATAGCTGCTTTTGTGAGAAAACTTGTTATGTTCAACCGAAATCTAGGTAGAGGTGAATACAGACATTTTCCTACATTAGCAACAGTTTCTGCAAAAGCAAGAAGATTTACTAGATTTACTAACTTATTGCCAACACTAGAACTTTCTTCATACCGATTTTCTTGAGTGATTTCAGGACAATTTAAACATGTACATACTGAGTTGGGTTTTAGATCTTTTCGCAAATGCAGATACAGAAGAATCACCAAATTTACAGGAGGAATTCATAGAACACACACCTAAAGAAGAGCTTAAAGTAAAATTTAGAAGTAGATACCAAGAATTCTAGCTTCAGAAGTCTATACCAGCTCTCTACCCTGAGTTGTGGGCAGTTTGTACAAACAATTTGAATTGCTTTTCCGTCATCTTATTTGGCTGAGCGTGGGTTCAGAGCAATATCTAATTTATTGACCCAGAAAAGAAATAGACTGGATGTCACTGAATGTGGTGATTTACAATTGCTGTTCACAGAATGTGAAGCCGACATTAAAAAATTATTAAAATTCCATCAACCTCAACATCTCATTAATATAATTTATTTCTTATTGATTTCTGTTTATTCACATTATTATTTGTGAAGCCTTTTTAATACTTTAAAGATGTCACAAATTTAAAAGTTGTTACATATAAAAGCACAACTTTAAAATCTTAAAACTTCAAATATCATACGCTGAGTGCTTTCTATCAAAACTTGATCATCCTAGGAGCAGCTTTATTTACATTCGAGTTACATTAGAGTAGGAAAATAAATTTCAATACTTAAAAAAAAAAAAAAAAAAAAAAAAAAAAAAAAAAAAAAAAAAAAAAAACTTGCCTGAGGATGATGAAGTTCTGAACGAAAGCACTTGGCTTATAATATTTGAAATTTTAAGATTTTAAAACTGTTTTTTTAATATGTAATAATATATTTTAGATATATGGCATCTTTCATGTATTAAAAGCCCCTTTTTAGCAAGTTTATTTAATTTTTTTGTGTTTATTTAAAAAATTTTTAGTTAACAACTTTTTTTATGTTTGATATCATTTTAGATATAATTTTTATTTTGCGTTTTTTAACAAATGTTTTTAAATAAATCTTAATTTTTATTTTGTGTTAAATAGACAAAAGAATAGCTATAGATAATATGCGACAATATTTTAATTGGTATAATTAAATATTATAGAAGAAGGGGGCGTTGAAATATTTTTTTCTTCTAAAGGGGGCGGTGATCCATAAAAGGTTGGGAACCTATGCCTTAAAGTAATAGTTACATCATAAGAAAATTAATAGTTAAGATTATTTATCATCTGTTATTATGTATAAAGATGTGAAATATAAATACTGAAATCAGTACTTGTTACCAAATTTATGCATACATACAATAGGTTTGAATTTTAATTTTAGTCACTTGAGTATAATTCACAAACATTCTTAAGATAGAAGGGGGCCACTCTAATAATGTTTGCCCCAGGGCCCCCCACTGTCTAAGTCAGGCCCTGAAAACACCAAACGTTCTACATTATCAGTATACAAGGTATTTCTTTTACTATTATAAATTTGGCCGGCCTCTGAAAATATACATTCAGAATAAACAATTGTTGAAGTTGCACATAAGTTTTTTGCAAGATTGCACATAATCAGATTTTTCCCCCCCCCTCACCATGCAAATTGAGTGTCAGTTTTACATGTCTTCTGTTAAGAAAGCCTGTATCTCTTTTTGTACCAATTCTTCATGCGGTGATTTTAAACTAGTACTAGGTAGCACTATAATATTTTTGTTCATTCGCTATTTCTTCAAAACATTGTAAGAAAATAGATGAACTTTTTGCTAGCATTTTCTCTTTTGGTTCGTCGACATTTGCATTCTTATGTTGTATTTTTTGTTTCTTTGGTGGATTTTCAAGTTCTAGATCATCTAAACTCATCAATTTTAGAGCTTGCTTTTAAGGCAATCTTAATTCACACATTTATAATTTTCATTGAAAAAGGTTAGTTTTTTACTGAGATATTTAAAAAATAATAAATTTAAAATAACATAATTTAATCTGTACATATGAAAAATGAAAAGAAACTGCAAAGCCAAAAATTTGTTTTAATCAAAAGAAAATAAGGTACAGACAGTTACAAAATAAATATGAAATGCTTTGCATTATTCAATGAATTGTTACAGTAACCAATAAACATTTTTATTTTTGATAGACAGATTTCAATGGTTGGAATAAATTGGAGGGTTAAAGAATGTTTTAATTTAACATTAGTTAATAACTGTAGTTGTCATGTATCAATTCTCCTTTTTTATTAGTTGTGGACTGTCAAAAATTGTCTTTAAAAGATGCACAAATAAATTGCAAATTTAATGAGTTAATTTATTTATACTATATATGTATATTCTATATATGTACACAGAGGTATAGATATGTGTACACAGGTATATTTATATATATGTACACCTAAGCTCACATTATGTGCACATCAGTGTTTTATTTTCTTATTATACAACTACTCGGTACTCGGCCGAGTAGTCAGTGGCCGAGTACTCGGTACTCGGCTACTCGGCCAAAGTACTACTCGGTA
Organism: Maratus speculifer; assembly: GCA_964019185.1. Lineage (NCBI taxonomy): Eukaryota > Metazoa > Arthropoda > Arachnida > Araneae > Salticidae > Maratus > Maratus speculifer. The sequence goes on along the minus strand of OZ025302.1, from coordinate 252,427,696 downwards.
CACCACTAATATTTATTATGTAAAAACAAATCACTAAAAAAAGGTTTTTTGACAGTTTTCGACATTTTTTGACAAGGAGGTTTTTGACACGACGGTAAAAACCATGGTAAAATCCGGTAAAAACTATCATGCATCAAAAACTTGCCAACCCTGATTCAATGACTACAAGGAAAGTTAGCTTAATTTTAATGATTCCAAAAATGTTTGCTTTTGAACACAAACATAAAATATAAACCTGAGTTCCTACACACATGTTCTCCAAGTAATTAAATTATAATATCAAATCAGTATAATTAAGCATTCTAAAAATTGATAACTTATACCCAAAAGAATATCGTGTTCATGGGCAAGAGCCCCCCCCCCCCCCCCCAAGAAAAAAATCAAAAATTTTCTAAAATTTTTTGCATTTTGAAACTATGATCAACTCCCAACCTTTTTGCGAATTTTATATATTCGTGCAACTGAATGACATATTTTGCAAGTTTTTTGCTGCAAAAAATCATTAAAATTAAAGATTTTTTTTTCAAAAAACTGTTTCACAATTTTTTTCTAGCTATCGATTAACACAAGTTTCTTTTTATTTTCTGCTGCAAGAACGGAGTCATTTCGTTCCGAATTTTCCTAAAAATTAACACATTTGATTCCAAAAATTATGAAACATCAGTTATCAGCCTGGAAATTATGTTTGAATCGTCGGCTGCAGTGTCGGATCCAAGGGGGGGAGGGGTCATGGGGGTCATGACCCCCCCCCCTGAAGCTCTTCAAAGAGGAATGTATGTGTAAGTAAAGATTGCTAAAACAGGAACGCAAAATAACGTCTAATCGAAAGAATTTGCGCTTTTTTCAAAACTGATCGAGAAAATTCGCGAATTTGCCATGCCTGATATACATAATTCACAATTTTTCCGCACCCGATCAGTGAAATTTGCGATTTTTGCGAAGCGGATCCACGAAATTCACAATTTTCCATGCCTAATCGACGAAATTCACGATTTTTTGTATGTGATCGACGAAATTTGAGATTTTTTCACGATTGATCTGCGAATTTTGCGATTTTTCTTCACTTGATTGACAGATTCAAGATTTTTCCGTGTTCAGTCCACGAAATAAGCACATTTTTTCCGTTCTTATTCGATCAAATACGAATTTTTCTGCACACGAACTATGAAAGTGACGAAAACTGACTGACGAAATCTGCATTTTTTCCAGCCATAAATTAATGAAATCCGTGATTTTTTTTCTCGCGATAAACTGACGAAACTCACGATTGTTCTGCAGCGGCTCAAAGATTTTTTTAATTTTTCCACGCATCATCGACAAAATTTGCGGTTTTTCGTTCAGAATCGATAAAATTTGCGATTTGTTTTCGTTCTGAATCGACAAAATTCGCGAGTTTTTTGTACTCGATCGCCCGAATTCGTGCTTTTTACGAAGCCGAGCGACTATATTCGCGATAATTTCTTTCGGTGGAAATGTCAATTTTTGTTTGCCATATCAAATAATATCAACTCACCTTTTTCCGTTCTTGTCCATGAAATACGCATTTTCCCGCACCGAACAATAAAATTCGCGATTCTTAACTGACTGATGAAATCTGCATTTTTCCCTGCCGTAAATTGATGAAATCTGTTATTTTTTTTTCTCGCAATAAACTGGTAAAACTCGCTATTGCTCTGCAGCCACTCAAAAAGATTTTCGATTTTTCCTTGCCCTATCAACGAAATTAGCATTTTTTTCGTTCCGAATCGACAAAATTCGCGAGTTTTTCGTACCGAATCGCCCTTTTTACGAAGACAATCGACTACATTCGCGATAATTTCTTTCCCGAATCACGAAATTGGCAATTTTTTCGTTCCATATCAACTCGAAATTCGCAATTTTTTTAATTCTCAATCAACAAAATTCGTGTTTTTTCCATTCCCGATCGAATAAATTCGTGCTTTTTACGAAGCGATCGACAAAATTGGGGTTTTTCCGTGCCCTATTAATGAAATTTGTGATTTTGTCGTTCCAGATTGACAAAATTTGCGATTTTTTGTGCTCAATCGACAAAATTTGCGATTTTTCTGAAACATACAGACAAAATTAGAGATTTTTCGATAGCCGATAGACAAAACTCGCGATTTTCCAATGTCCACTTGACAATATTTTCGATTTTTCCGCGCCCAGTGAACGAAATTCGCGTTTTTTTCGCGCGGTAAACAGACAAAACAGGCGACTTTTCCGCAACCTATAAAAAAATTTGTAATTTTTTCATGTATTACAAAAAAATTTAGATTTTTTTTCCTTGGCCGATAACCGAAATCTGAATTTTTTCACGTCCGATCGGCAAAATTCGTGATTTTTCTGTGCCTAATCGACAAAATTTGCGATTTTTTTCATGCCTGATTTGCGAAATTTGCTATTTTTTATCGTAATTCCCTTTTCACAAGATTTACTGTATTTTAAAATTGTTTCATTAAATCATCTGTCAAAAGTTGTGACCCCCCCCCTGGAGGTTGGGCTGGATCCGCCCTTGGTCGGCTGTTAACCGATTTGGTATAAGTTTTGAACCGAGCTGAGTCGCATATTTTCACAATCAATTTTGTTAGAGGATCACGACAGAAATTTTGTCGAAGCATTGTGAAAAAAACTCACATTTTCTCAAAGAATAGCAGGAAAAAAAGGTGACCTTCCTCAAAAGATAGAGATAAAATGTGAATTTCTTAGAAAGATCGCAGAGTACCCGTGAATTTCGTGAAAGCATCACAGAATAAATGTGAATTTTGTGAAAGGATCGCCATATAAACCCAAATTTACCAAAATTCCACTTAAAATTCACAAATTTCATAAAAAGATATGAAAATAAACATGCAGTTCATTAAAAGATCGTAAAAGAAACAAAAATTTTGTTAAAAGAGTGCGAATAAATGCAAATTTTGTCAAAGGGTTTTTAATGGGTGATTCTGAGTAATTTTTTTTTTTTTTTTATTCACAGCAAATTTTCTGAAAAGTTACAGCAGAGTGTGTGAGGATAAAAGGGAAATGTACTGTTGACACTGTATTTTTTCTGCGACAATTTGATGAAAATTACTGATTTTTCGCAATCTTTTGGTGAAATTATTGTATTTTTTTATGAAATTTGCCTTTTTTTTACGAAATTTGCAGATTTTTTACATTTTTTGTAAAAATTCGCTATTTTTTGACAATATTTGTGAGGTTTTTGCGATTCTTAGATGATATATGGGAGTTTTTCGACACTTTATGGCAAAATATGCTCGTTTTTCGTGATCATTGGATGAAATTTGGAAGTTTTTAGTAATTTACCTTTTTCCTGCGATTTTTTTTTTTTTTTCCCCACAATTTGCGTTTTTACTAGTATCCCTGGCCAAAATTAGCATTCTTCTGTGAATCTGATGAAATTTGCGGATTTTTTGCACTATTTTTTTTGACGAAATTTGCGTTCCCTTTGATAAACTTTTGATGAAATTTAATTTTTTTTTTTTTTTTGTGATTATCTGGCAAAATTCACGTTTTTCTTGCAAACCTCCTGACAATATTCTTGATTTTTTTTTTTTTTTTTTTTTTTTCAAATTTATGAAATTGATTTTGTTTGGGCAACCATTTGTTGAAATTCATTGTATGTTGTTTCACTGAACTTCCAGATTGATGACTTTTTTTTCAGCATAAAATATCTTAAATTTTCAGAAAATACAGAACAGAATCATCCCTGAATCAAATGCAAAAATTATCAAAGTATCGCTTTATAAAAGCAAACTATGTCACAGAATCACGAAAAATATACAAATCTTGACAATGCATTGTGGGAAAAAATGTGAATATTGTCAAAGGGTTGTTAATAACGCTAATTTAGTCAAAGGGCTGCTTAAAAAAATGCAAATTTCATTGAACAATCACAAAAAAATGTGAATTTCATCAGAAAACGCAAATTTAATCAAAAGGCTAAAAAAAATGCAAATTTCATTAAATGGTCGTGGAAAAAATGCAGCCGTCTCTTTGGAAAACAACAAACGCATGCAAACATATCTGTTTATTGTTATAAGTATAACTTTAATCGAAAATTAGGCTAATCCTATCCCAACTTGCAGGAATTTATACTCAGTCTAAAATCTACATAAACCAAAAACCGAGTTTACAAGACCTGTAACAAAAATAATTAGTACAGGAAGGGAATTTATCCCTGTAAAGACAAAATGGACAATACCAAAGCTTGATTTACTTTCTCTTTTTTAATAAAAAACTCATTTTGCATAATTATTCTTAGTTGTTGATAAACATTGCTTCAGTGGAATTCTGTCGTATGTATCTGTGATTCTTTAAATAGCACATAAAATGACAGTAGGTTTTAAAGTTTTTCTTTCTCTCTCCGAAACAGTTAAACTCCCCTCCACTTATAGATGTTGGGAGGGAGACCGAGACGTCCCTCCCCTGAAAAATTGAATTTCAAGCTCTGACATTGGAAGTATTGGAAAATGGTTGGGACCTCATCCAATGGTCACTAAATGGCTAGGAGTCACTAAATTGGAGATTGTAAAATCGTGAGTCTACTGTATATTCTTTTATATAAGCCATATACTGTTATTAGGTAAACAGCTTATTTTTTTACTGTGAAATAAAGATAAATCAGTTTGTTTTCATTTGAACTTTAATTTATAGTGAACTATTGCAGTTAACAATTAAAAGTACATAGCTTTATATTTTATTATAATGCACTTAATTTCAATTACAAGTGTGTACAGTACAATTTATTACCGTTGAGTACAATGTATAATAAATATGATCTCTATTATTCATGTTTTATACAGATTTTAGAAATAGCTTGAAAGATTTTGATATGAAATCCATTAAAACATAATTAGTTTTGATTTCAAGCAAAATACAGTAGAACCCCGCAAATCCGGACCCCGTAAATCCGGATCTCCGGATAATCCGGATCGGTTTGGTCAAGCCATGGAGAAACGATTTGGTTAATTTCCATTGCATAAACTTGTTTTATCGTCGTATTCTGAATAAAAAAACTTTTTTCTGAAATCTTTTCGGAAGAATACCTTAAACTTTCTGATTTACATTACACCCAATGAAATACTTATGCTCAAGCAGATGTGTGATCGTACGGCTCACAAAAGTTATAGAAAACTGGCACAGCAAATCATTACAAACTTTTTTATTACAAAGTAAACATTTTTACTGTCTGTAAATAATCAATAAGTTAAACATAAAGGTGATTTTCTGTATGTATGTTTTATTTTATTTCATTTTTTTCTTATTCTCCGGATAATCCGGATTTTCGGTAATCCGGATTGGGTCTGGTCCCAATTAATCCGAATTATCGGGGTTCTACTGTACATATTTGAAGAATTTTTGATGACTATTCAAACAATATTATTTAATTAGGAGGGTGTGTAGGTAAGGTTTTAGTTAAAATATTTTAAAATTTTCCAGGTATTATTTTTATTGGCAATAATAACAAATGTAAATATTGTAGGCATAATATTTTATATTTCATATGTCATATGTGTACATTCATAAATATCTAAAATAATTTTTAACCTATTATGTATGTAATATCTGTTGTGTATTTATTCCTTTATTAAGTGGGAGAAAAAAAAAGACATCCATTAATTTTATGAAATATTGATCAGGAATTACTCCAGCAAACTCTAGTATAAACGCCACAGTATTTACGAGTTTAAAAGTTACAATTTTCATATGCTGCGTTGGCAAAAATTTTGTGCAAATTATTCAGTGCTTGAAAAAAAAAGGTCACTTTTTTAAAAAATTTCTTTTTCCCCATGTTCCCGATATTGCCAAGCATAAGTCAACAAAAGCAATTCACCATGAGTCACCCTTTTCCAAAAAATATGGTGACTGGAATAAGCAGAAAGGGTCAGTAGATGCTTGCTTTTATTGCGCTTCATTGCAGAAACAAAGAATTGGAAAGCCAGTTTTTCTGAATTTCACAATTGAAATGTCTCTCATGGTTGCAAGTTTTTCCATCCTGAGATGGAAAAATCTCCAAGGACGGAAGCAGATTGCGAAAAGCATGCGCTTTTCATCAAAGGATTGCCGTAAAAAAAAATCTTGAAATGATCGCAGAAAAAAAATTTGCTTATGATTGGGGGAAAAAAAATTTCTTAAAATGATCGCGGAAAAAAGTTCTATTGCTGTCAAAGGATTGAAAAAAAGACGCATTTGCTGTCAAAAGCTTGTTGAAAAAAATGCAATTCCTGTCGCAATTTTGTCGAAAACATGCTATTTCTGTCGAAAGATTGCGAAAAATACTCTAATATCATCAAAGAATTGCAAAAAAGGCACGATTTTCATCAAAAGCTTGTGAAGAAAACTCAATTCCTGTTAAAAGATGCCATTTCGGTCAAATAATGTGAAATAGTTGCGGTCTCTGTCAAAGGATCACAAAAAAGATGAGTTTTCTGTTAAAGGGTTGTTGAAAAAAAATTCTTGTCGAAGGCTCGCAAAAAAGACGCTAGTTCCATCTAAGAATTGCAAAAAAGATGCTATTTCTAGTCTAAGAATACTAAATGAATGCAATTTTTGTCAAAAGATCACAAAAGACGAATTTAATCAAAGGAAAAGACGTGATCATGAAAAAGATGTAAATTTTGTCAAAGTATTGTGGAAAAGACGCAAATTTTGCCAAAGGATCGAGAAAAAGACACAATTTCCGTCAAATGGTCATAAAAAATTTCACGATTTTCATCAAATGATTGCAGGAAAATATAATAAGTTATTCAAAAGTTATAACACTCTATAAAAAGATCCACTACAAAGTAACTCCAACAAAAAACAAGTAGTCTGAGGTTTCTCGAAAGTCAATATTATCGGAATAAAGCTGCGTTCACGTTGCAATACCATAATTTAGGGAAGAAACGCCGCACCCGGTGTAATCTCCGCATCCTCTATTATTGACAGCGTTTTGAAAAAAAATCTGCATAATCGCCGCACCCGCCATAAATGCCGCAGTCAAAAGGAATTATTTTGCCTTATTTAGGAGACGATAACATAACCAAAATATCGCATAAATACGGCAAAATAAACTGAATTATTAGATTAATTAAATTATTAAAATAACTAATTGTCAAAAAATAGGTAGGAATAAAATATGCATAATACAGAACCAATTTTCCGGAACTACCAAATTCATAATTTTTTTCCTGAAATTTTTTTGATATGTTGTTTACTATGTATACTGTAAAATCTGGAAAACACAGCTCCCATTTTGAACAAATTTGATTTTTCGAAATGTATATCAATGTGCTTGTAAACATATTTTTTCTTTAACAATATCAAAAAAGAAAAAAATTCCAAGCACAATTCCTTACTGCGTAACTAACGTATCTATGGAGAGTAGAGATGGGAAATATCGTTCCTTTTAAAGAATCGTTCACTGAAAGAAACAATTTCTTCTGAGTCGTCCTTTTTGGAATCTTTTTAAAAAGGAACTAATCTGAAAAAAAGAGCAACTCCGAGAATAAAGGAATGAATCAAAAAAATAGGAATGAGTCCAAGAAATAAAGGAACAAATCCGAGCAAAAAGGTACGAGTCCAAGAAAAAAAAGTAACAAATCCTAGAGAAAACGGAATGAATCCAATTAAAAAGGATAGAATTAAGAAAAAGGATTCCAAAGGAAAAAAACAGGTCCGAGCACCAATTTTAAAAAAATGAATGAATCTGGAAGCAGGGATGAAAGGTCACATTTATTTTCTTACGTATTTATCTTTTTCCATATCATTTCTTACCATTGACCTTAATTTCTTAGACAAATGATTTTGCTTTTGAGATTTCGTTTCATTGATATGTGTGTGCTATTAATTATCATAGTGTTATCGTGACCTACAAGAACAAGAAACTATTTTTTTCTGAATCAGTCCATTTTGAACAGAATCTGAGGAATCGGTCCTTTTCGGATATGTTCCAAAAAGGAACGATTACTCGGAGTCGGCCCATTTCGGAACAATTCTGAGGACAAGATCTTTTTCGAAGTCGTTTCATTTCAGAACGAGTCCAAGGAATCGGTCCTTTTCGGAGTTGTTTCATTTCGGAACGAAACCAAGAATTCGTTTCTTATCGGAGTCGTTTCATTTTGGAACAAGTCCAAGGAATCTTTTTTTTTTTTTGGAGTCATTTCATTTCAGAACGAGTCCGAGGAATAGGTCCTTTTCGACTTACGGAAAAAGTGGCTTTCCAGTACTTTGTTTCTATAATGAAGTGCAATAAAAGCAAGCATCTATTGTCCCTTCCTGCTTATTCCAGTGACAGTATTTCTTGGAAAAGGGTGACTTACTGATGATGTATTGCATTTGTAAATTTAACGATCGGTAACATTGCGAACAGAGGGAAAAAGAAAGAAAAAAGGGGTTTTCTTTCTGTTGAAACACTGAATAATTTTCTCAATTTTCGTAAATGCTGCCGTGGTGTAAATGGTGCTTATATGAAAATTTCAACTTTTAAAATCATAAACTTTGCGGTGTTTATTCCCTAAATTACGGTACTCTTTCCATCAACTGAATTCTTGGAAAAAAGTAAGGAAATCTTTCGTATAAGATCCATTTGCGGTTTTTTCATAATAAAACTGAAGGGAGCGAACAAAAGAATTGCGGGATATGCAACCCATCCTTCTTGATGGAAAGATTTTTCTTTTGTCGGACATCTGTCTCTTTCCTGCAAAATTCATTAAGATTAAAAACACAGTGTCTCTAACAAAGAAGTCAACATCAAACTTTAAAAAGTGGTCAAATGTGTTTGGGCCTTAAGATCATCTGCTCTCCTTAGATGCGTTTAGTTACACAGAAAGGAATTGTGCTTGAATTTTTTTTCTTTTTTTATTATTGTTAAAAAAAAAAAAAACTTTTTTGGGTCAAGCTTACAAACTGATATACATCTAGAAAAAATGAAATTTGTTCAAAATGGGAGCAGTGTTTTTTAGATTTTTACTGTGTATTTAAAGTAAAAAAAAAATTCTGGATCCTGAAGTTCCTGAAAATCAGTTCTGTAATATAAATATTTTATTCTTACATATTTGTTGACAATTAGTTATTTTAATAATTTAATTAATCTAATAATCCAGATTTTTGCCATATTTATGCAATATTTTGGGTAGTTTAATGCTTCCTTAATAAAGCAAAATAATTTCTTTTGACTGTGGTGATTATACAGATTTTTTTTTTTTTTTTTTCCCCGAAGATGGTGTCAATATTTGAGGGTGCAGGGGTGTTTTTTCCTTAAATTACAGTAATAGTTTTTATAACCAGTATACATATTATTGATATAATTTAAAACCTTGTACTATGTATAGTTGTTAAATGACATGAAACTAAAAAAAAAATAACGTACCTTTAGGTATCTTAGTAAAATGTGCGATTTTCAGAAACAATCTTTTTTCAAGATGCTTTTGTAGCAGTTTGCAATCTATATATTTTGTAATTAATTTCCAGCAGAGATGAGTTTATTTTGTAAACCTACACTGTATATGTAAAATCATAGTGAAATGACTGATTAAATGATTGTGTTTCACAGCTATTCTTCCTAAAATAGTGAATGTTTGACAGTGAAATTAATATCAATGATCAATCATCCATAAAAAATTTGCAAATTTCAGAAATGGTTATAAAATTCTGAAAAAATTATCTGTTTTTGAGATATATATATATTTTTTCTAATTTAAATAACATTTTCTAATGATGGCAACAAAGTAACTTCAGTTTTGTGGCCAAAAAAAGGGACAAACTATAGGGATTACTTAATTTCTTTCCCCCTCCTCCAATTTTAAACAGAATTAAAATTCTTTTATTTCAAACATGACCTTATGATTGAAATAAAAAATGTTGAATAAAAAATCATTCCCTCTTTTAACTAATGACAATGTTTTGATTTAGATTCTGTTTTTCAAAAAAGAAATAAAATATTTACACATATTCGATCTGCAGAAATTATAGTTTAGAAACGTAAAAACCGCGTGTCATTTTTAATCTTTGTCATAAATTCAATTAACTTAAAATAATAATTCCACCACAGTTTTTAGTATTTTTTTCTTTTTTAAATTTACAGTGGCATATACAGCCAAAATGATTTGATATTAATTTATACTAGAACTATCACAGTTATAGCATTGATGTATAGTATAAGTAATTATATTTGTATAATTATTGAAGTGTCACTATTTGTTTTCAATGTACATTTTTTCAAAATGTGTTTTTACTTTTTAACAATATAAAACTATTTTTTTAGCTCAAAATATGAATATGCTGTCATAGAATTCAGATGAAAAAGGACAGATGTGCTTAATTCCATGTGCCTGGATCGCAAAAGAAAATGGTAAAGAAGGGATTTTAATTGTCAGAACTTATAAATACTTCAAGTATTAACAGTAATCACATTGTTTACCACATTTTTGTTAATTGTAGTTCTTAATAAAGTAGAATCATCCAGGGTAATTCCTGGTCACTGAATTTCAGGTAACTCTTGATCATTTTCCCCTTTATTATAAAAATAACGATGGATCAAATTGTAAAAAATCTTATTGATACTTTGATCCTTTGCATTGAATATATGCTTAGAGTATTCATTTAGTTGAAATTTAATACTGATAAAATGTATTCAAAACGTCTACTCAAATTTCTGTAAAACAACATTAACCTTAATTCACTATCTAAAACTATATATAACCTTGATTACTATAAAATAAAATATATTGAAAACTGTTACTCAAATTTCTGTAAAACAACATTAACCTTGGTTCACTATATCCGAATTCGTTGAAAAAAGTTTTTTTTTTTTTTTTTTTTTTTTTTTTTTTTTATAATATATCATTGTTAAAAATAGTGATTGTAAATTATACATAATTTGCTTATAAATTATCTTATTAAGTAGATAATAAATCAGACATTAAATATAAAAATAGTTACTTTACTAAAATGATTATTTTATTTTTACATTCTATGCAAGTAATTCATGATTTTCGATTGAATACAATTCAATTTAAAGTAAAATTAATCGATTTTCTTAGCAACAAAATTAAAGAACTCATGAAACTTTTGTAAAATTTATTTTATTTTTGTGAAAAATAACTTAAAATGATATATGAAACCAGTTACTGAAATTCGAATCAAGCATTTATTAATAACTTTAGATCTTTCTGCTGAAGCTTAATTTTCTGCTAAACTTGATTTGTTTGCAATTTACACATTTTAAAATTAAAAAATATAAAAATAATAAACACCATCTTTTTATAAAATAGAATTTTGTGATGGAGACTGTTTTATAACGAAGAATTTTGTGAAGGGATCTGTTTTATTAAATGGATTTTCGTGAAGAGGTTAAATGGCCTTCAAATCTTACCTTTATTTGACCCCTGTGAGTGTAAGATATTTTATTCCATTTGATGAAGTTGTTCAACATTCATTGAAGTTAAGTCAGTTTACCCTCCCTCCCCCTTTTTTTTTTTTAATTTTTTAAATGATACATTTTAAGCAAAAATTTAAATTATGCGGTTCTATCACGTACTGTGTGCCATTAAAGCAGCATTTTGTGTCTCCTACAGGCGACATCAGTATTGCAGTCAGTAGGAGTATTGCAGGAAACTGAGCCATGTTTGTTACTATCTTTGCTATAAATGTTTTTGAATGAAATCCATAATCGTTTGCAAAGGCTGCTATGTTAAAAACTTGCAATTTCAACAAAACTTTTTTTTTTTTTTTTACTGTAATTTCTAAAATTTTTGCTATTGAAATCTGTATTTTTTTTCATGAGTTGTATACTGTCATTTTCCATGCTACATGCATTGTTCCAATGACATTTATAGTTTTGAATGTGGGTCTATTTTTATCTTAATTTAAATATTTTTTGCAACACTAACATATAGGATAAATTTTATTTCACATTCAATGTAACTTGCATCACACACAATCATGGGATAAAAAACTATCAACTGTTGTTTTTCATTATCACTACCAACATAAACTTTTATTTTATTGAAAAATACTGATGGTAAAACAAAACATTGGCATTTCTGTGTAAAGCATGTCAATTCAATTGTAAAATGTTTAAGTGCTCAAGTGTTAGCAAATCAGTTGATCCACTTTGTGTTTGAATTTCTTTTTCTATCAGGTAACCAAGAAAGTTCATGTGGTTTTCATCAGACATAAAAAACGACCCACAAAAATCTCAAACACTTATTTTATTCTTTGAAATAATCACCATTGGCTTCAATTACATGTTCAGAACGAGAAACAAGCTTATAAATACTTTTTTTGAAAAAATCTTTTGGTTTAGAGTCCGAAAACTGGGTTATAGTTTTTGTGACTTAATCTTGGGTTTTGAACTGCTGTTCCTGCAAGTGATTATCCATGACCAAAAACAAGTAATAGTCCAATGGGGCAATGTCCGAGGAGTAAGGTGGGTGAGGCAAAACTTCCCAGCCCAATGGTTTTATCACGTCCCTGGTTGCTTTGGCCATATGAGATCTGGTGTTATTGTGGAAAATAAGAACTCCTCTCCTGTTGACCAGCGCTGGCTGCTTTTCTAGCAAAGCAGCTGAAACCCTTTTCAACTGCGACAAGTAGACTTCGGTGGTGATTGTTTTCCAGCTTTCTAAGAATTCATAGTGAACTACACCAACGCTAGTCCACCAAATACACAGCATTATTTTTTTTTTTTTTTTGATGGATGTCCTGTTTAGCAACCAATGAGACGGAACCAGAAGTCAACCAATGATGTTTTCTCTTTCGGTTTTTACCCATTCAGTCATTCCATACATTACCCGTCGCATGTCAATATCTGATCCAGGAAAGAGGCTTTGTTGTGGCTTGACAGCAATGACAAGCAGATGTTCAGTCGTTGGAGCATGTTTTCCTCGGACAGGACATGAGGAACCCACTTATCAAGTTTCCGTGACCTCCTAAGGCTATGAAGATGCAATTGGATGGTTTTGTCAGATATTCTAAACCTTTGCGCAAGGTCCTGGCATGTTAGATCAGGCTTCTCTTTGATTTCCTGTTTCAGCTAAACTTGGTCTAAGATGGATGGACAACCAACACAAGACTTGTCTTCAAGGCTCTCGTCTCCGAATGAAAATCTGCTGAACCCCTTTTGAGCGGTTCGTTCACTCACTGAAGTCTCTCCAAACAAGGAGCATGTTCTTCTAGCAGCCTCTGCAGCTTTGTTTCCTAATTTGAACTCATAGAGCAAAATAGGCCTCAAAATCTCCTTTGTCAATGACATCCTTTTCAACGATTGTACTTCCTACAAAACTGATAGCAAAATGTGAGATACGTTAAACAACTCTCTACTGATTGCAATTTAAAGGCAATGTACAGAAATGACGTCATTAGAATAAGTATGACCACACTTACGCAACAAAAGTAGCTGTTCTCAAAAACCACTTGAACTTTCTTTAGGGCTGCACCGAGTAGCACTTTGGCCGAGTACCGAGTAGTTGTGTATAAGAAAGAACTATCAATGCACATGAAGTGAGCTTTAAGAGTAACATGTCTGTGTAAATATAATAAACATATTTCTTTAACATATAATCATATATTTTTTAATTAACTTTTAAATAATTTCTAATTAACTAATTTGAAATTTAATTATACAATCTTTAAAGGTAATTTTTAAAATTTCAAACAGTTTAAAGCAGTAGCATTATTTTTTTAAAAAATGGAAAATAAAAGTGATACATAAAAATTAAATTCAACCAATGCAAATTAACTGATTCTTCAATTTACAAATTCATTTTAATACTGGAAATCTGTATCAAGAATGATTATTGGTTGCTGTAAGATTATAGTTGCTGTAATTTTGAATAATTCAAAGAACTGATGTTAAAAGTAATGATGTAAGCTTGCATTATTCACAATATGCAACTTACAATAAAATCAGGCTTATTGCCTAACAGGTTATTTTAGACATGTTAGCTCTAGCTAGAAACATTGTAGGAGAATTCTGACCATTCCATATAGTTGCACGCTCAAATTTCGAAAAGGTTCAGTTTCCTTGCCTGGATCCAAAAAGATTAATTATTAGAGTAATTAACTGTAATAAACCATAAGATGGAGCTCAAAATATAATATATTGAAAATGTTGTATGAATTAAAACAGCTTTTTTGCCTTTATACTGCTGAAAGTAAGATAAATTTAATTACAGTTTAGTAGCAATTACTGTGAAGTGTAATGAAATTGTTATTTTCATTCAGAGTAATCATATTGATGAGCTCAAATGAATAGATTCCCATATTAGGAGTTAAACTACCAATTAAAACATTCCTACATTATTTGGAAAAAGAAAGTTTCGGTCATTTTAATTGTGGTACAATGAAAGGCGGATTAAAAGTGAACTGGAGGGAAAAATTTGCATTTGTGTTTTTTTTTTTAACTTTTCCATATTTTATAGACATTTTTAATGTATTAAATAAAAATTTTTTGAATAATTGCAAATAATATACATTTATATTCAAATAACTTTTACAGATCAGTTATAAATTCTTTTGTCTTCAATAATATTATAAATAAATCAAAAATATTTAATTCAAAGCACCAAAATATTTTATTTCTTCTTGCAAATTAGTTTCAGTAGCCATAGCATACCATCATCGGTGCAAAATATGATGATGATGGTATGCTGTGGCGAAAAAAACTAGCTTGCAAGAAGAAATTAACTATTTTAGTGCTAAACTTTAATTTATTCATTTGTAATGTATTGTGCCTAATAATTTCTCATTGTAATGATAATAAATGCTTAGAAATTAAATCCTTACAACTACTCGGTAATGTACTCGGCAAATTGGCCGAGTACGCCGAATGCCGGGTAAATACCGAGTACTCGGTACGGCCCTAACTTTCTTGGTTACCTGATATTTTTAGATTATAAACATTACTTCAATATATATAGGGATGGTTATTTTCCTGTTAAACATTTTGATTTTTGTCCATTAGTTTTAAATATCCATGTTTAAGAATTCAATTTGGCAAAGTTGAAATCAATCATTTAGAAAATTAAGAACACAGTCAACATAGCAATATATTTTGTAGTTTCTAATTTGTTTGTCTCATTGCTGGTTTGTATTCATACATCTGCACTTAAAAAAAAAAATCTCAATTCTCTCTTTTTTTTTTTTTCTTCCAGCTGCAGCCCGTCAAATACCAACTACCAGAACAGTCTTACAAGCAAATGTGGAAGATGTAAAGCTTTGGTTGCGCTCAGCAATCCAGTTCAGCAGCGAGATTCATTATGATAACTTTTTTAATGTACCGTTGACTATGCAAATAAAAAAAGTTTTTTCATTAAAGTTTTTTCCTAAGTTATAGATATGTGTGTGTAAGAAAAAGGTAATGTCTTGCTTCACACTGATTGATATCTTTAGATTGGGCAAATAAAACTTAAATATAATGCACTATAGTTTATCTTAGCTTTTAGGCTACAAAAACATTTAGAACAAAATTTTTAAAATAAATAGGTTGTTTCAAATTTAACATTTTTCATATTTAATACTCATGATAGGACAGTTGGCCAAGCCAAATAAAGTTTTATGAGAACTTACATTGTTGTCATTGTTTATATTTTCATTAAAATGAACCTTGTAAACTATAGTTTTGTTACTGAAATTGATTGTAGTTAAGAAATTACTAGAAAGTTTTGTTTTCAAATAAATTCATTTGTTGGGGGGGGGGGGGGGGGGGGGAGCCAAGATCATTCAGCAGACCTTATTTTAATATTACATTTTGCTTAACCCTTTCGTGGTTATAAGCGCGTATACGCGCCCAGAATACCACTTAATTTGAATTACGAAATGCCATACTGACATCGGAATTTTTAAATGAAAATTTTAATTTTACAAAGAACGTAAAATTTTTTTTTATATATTATGAAATAAATTTGTTTTTAAATTCCGGTGTCATTCAATCATTTTAGTATTTTATGAATAGACGTGCTTTAACCGTCAAAGGGTTAAACAAAAATTAATAAAATAATATTTTAAGAATATACACAGTTTTTCACAGTATAAATTCATTCTGCAATTTTATTATAACTAGATGATTTGTTCCATGTATTTATTTAGTTATTTAGTTAAACAATCTAATAATATTTGCCAACAATAAAGGATATTCGAAATATTTAAGAACATTGCACTAACTGTCACCAACAAATTCTGGGATTATTTGTCTTAGTAATTACATAAAATTCCTTTTGGATGAAAACATACAACAGATGCATTAAAGATATCTCATTGAGATTTATTGTTTTGTATTCTCAATAAAATTATCAGTTTTTGTTTTGATGTTTTGGCAACAACCTTGCGAAAGGAATAACTGAAGTGAGTCTTGTAAAATTGGTGTTTTACTGTATTAAAAAAAAATATTTAAATGAAGGCAGGATAAATGCTGCCCTTAAAAATGTCTTGCAGAAAAAATATAAGTATTAACATATTTGGTTAAACAGTGTTTCTATTCAACTAGAAAACATGGGAAATGACAAAAACTCAAATAATCTGAGAAAACTGCTTTTTTTTTTTTTTTTTTTTTTTTTTTTTTAACCTGAAAGTCTGATTTTTATGTGCTACCATTCATAAAGATTGCCCTAAATTTTGAGGCCTTTCTGTAAAAAAAATTCGAATTTTTCACATAAAAGTAAAATTTTCACAAAAATCCACATGTTTATAACATAGATATTTTAGCTATACATATTTGTCACCATATATGCTAGAGTTGAACCTTTTTGATGTGTGCCCATTATTGAAATTTTTCTATTTAATTAAAAAAAAATATGAGGAACATACATGTAGATATTTACTATAATTATGGGGAAAAAATAGTTAATGCAATGCAATTATATTTCTATTTTGAAACTTAATATCAAGTTAACTATAATGCAAACTTGTTTGAAAAAAATTGAAATCATCAATAGATTAGAATATTATATGCCGCAATTAAATTTTTTCAATTTCCATTCGATTAAATTTCGAAAAGATTAATAGTGATTTTGTGTGATCTAACTTAATTTTGACTTAGAGAGAGTAATGTCGTGCCTTAGGTTCAAAGTCTCTTATATAGGCAGTATCTCTACGAAAGAATATGATGAAATACGAATAATAAAAAATTACAAACAAGCTGCCAAAATAATAATAATAATAATAATAAAATTAAATATAAAAAAAAACCTATCTAAAATTTTTAAAAGATGAATTGAAACCTGCACAACAAATTGCTTTTGTAAAAGCATAAATGATATAGCAGCACTGACTATAAATAAATGTTTAATATGTATAAATTCGTATGTAAATATAAGTTTATATAACTTTTATTAATATATTATTGTAGCTTAGCTTAATTACATATCTTAAATGAGTAAAAGATCCTTTAAATTCATTTTAATTGTATTTTAGCTTTTTTTTTTATGTTGTGAATTGTAATCGGGAAATTTTGTTCTTCAAATAGAATATGAACTCTATTAACAGATATAAAAATGGATTGCATGAAGACTTATATTTACAAGTAATACAAAATAAAAATAATTTTTTGGATAGATTTCATTTCTTTTTATATTTATACCAGCGGTAATTATATCCACATAATATGTATCAAATCAATCCCAATTAAAGCAAAACTATTGTTCAGGGAGGATTGATTTGCATCCTAGAGGGCTCTAGGCATTGGCATAAAAAGTATTAAAGGACAAAAATTCAAAAGAATTTTTTGGAAAAATAAAAAAATTATTAAATGAATATTAATTTAGGCTTCCACAGAACCTTAGTTATAAGTGAAATATTGGATCTCAGAAATTTAAAAATACAAATATTTTGGAGCTCCCAAAATTGTTGGCCCTTGTCAGCGTCCCAGATGCTCTGCTGCAAATCAAACCCTGAATAAATATGCTGTCCCAGCAAGCAGTAATTGCTGGTCATGGGAATAAAAATGGTAGTAATGTGTTGGTCCAGCAAAGTGTAAAATCGTTATAGAGGATGTTACTGATTGAAAACTGCTGGTACAGCAAAAGTCCAGCAGCATAAACATTGCATGATGGCCTGCTGCTTTATCAACACTGCTGGGTGGATGTCTGCTCGTAGTAAAAACAAATCTGACTGATGGTTTACCCCTGTATAAACATTGCAGGATAAGTGATGGTGGTGGATTAAAAGTGCTGACCCAGCAAAGAACTAGCAGTAGGTTAGAAGCTAATATAGATTAAAAACCCCTGGTACAGCAAAGGTCCAGCAGCATATACATTGTATGATAATCTGCCACTTTATAAACATTGTAGGGTAGTTGTTGGCTCATAGTAATAAAAAGCAGTCTGACGGTGTACCAATGTATAAACACTGTAGGATAAGTGACGGTACTGGATTAAAAGTGCTGGCCCAGCAAAGGAATTGCTGTAGGATAAATGCTAGCACTGCAGGAAAACTGATGGATTG
The DNA here is from genome assembly GCA_964019185.1 of Maratus speculifer. Classification (NCBI taxonomy): domain Eukaryota; kingdom Metazoa; phylum Arthropoda; class Arachnida; order Araneae; family Salticidae; genus Maratus; species Maratus speculifer. The sequence goes on along the minus strand of OZ025302.1, from coordinate 252,409,273 downwards.
AAGCAATGTGATGGCATACCAATGCTGGCTTGCTGTTGGCCATCACTGATGGGCCACCTGCATTTCGGAGGGACACTTTAGTACAGGTTTAAGTAATGGCACCGTTGCACTTTACCGCTGATGGCACTGCTGGCTGCCATCTGTTTTCTAGCTGATGGCCCACTGTTTCTTTCTTTGCTGGGAAATAAATATAAGGGAAAATGATGTCATAAAAGAAACTTTTTATTTAAAAACGTAAATGTTTCTAATTTTCACACACGAAATATATAAAACATTCTTTTAGAGATCAAAAAATGCTATTAGAGATTATCACAAAATCTCAAAATCAAAGTTTTTATGACATTTTTTTAATATAAAAAAATAAGTTTTATTTTCCTGCATGATTAAATTTTAAAATGTTTTATTGCATTCAATATTTCTGAGTGCGTAAATGATTACTATTTACTCCATGTACTGATTCGGTTATCTACGAAAATATCCAGCTGATGAAAAGCACGCACACCAAATTTCTGTGACGTATGCAAATAAATTGTGTTTTTTTATCAGTTTTTTTAATATAACTTTTGAACTATTTGGAATTAATTTTTAAAAGTGGGTGCATTCACCAGATTACCTTCATCGGTACCTATTGGTACAAACAGAATCAAAATCCGACAAGTACTTTTTGAGATTTGCTTGACGAAAGAATTTTTTTTACTTTTAATATCGTTACGTATCTCTGAGTATAAAGACTTCGCTTCGCTCAGACAATTAATATTTTATACTGAATCCTATAAAAAGCAGATTGTTTAAAATTTCCAAAAATTATTTCTGTTTTTTAATTAGTCAATCTTCAGTTTTTTTATTACAAAAAAAAAAAAAAAAAAAAAAAAAAATAGAACGAAAGGAAGCAAGAGATATATAAAATTAACCATTCAGTTAATTATGTTTATGCATTAAATGCAATTCATTTCAGTTTTTTTTAAATATGAAAATTTCTCTAGTAAGTGGACTATTTTAAAAATATCGGACATATATATATATATATATATATATAATAATAATAATAAAATATGTATAACAAAATATTGAATATTTTTATATTCCAAAAACATTCATTTATGAATCCTAACATTTACAAATAATATATGCATTCAGAATTGAAAAAGTGTTTGTTTAGAGGCATCTGTTATTTGAGAGTGCCTCTTATGAATGCCTTATTCTGTGAGAGTGCAATTTCTGAATATGTAGCCTATTTTGCTCAAAAGTATCATCATTTAGGGGCCGTCCATAAATGATGTCACATTTATTTTTCAATATTTTTTACCCTCCCTTCCAGGGTTGGCATGATTTAAATCAACCGATTTAAATCAAGATTTAAATCAACTGATTTTTTTAAAAAAATCACTTGATTTAAATCAATTTTTTTTTCTTTTTTCATTTTGGAAATTAATCAGCAGAGAAATAAGAAATAGGTGTAAATAAGTAACAGGTGTTTTTCTGGTATTTTCGGGATTGCTATCAGAAAGAATGTGGCAGGTACAGGTTAAGTCCAGGTGTCCCCCTCCTAATCCTTTAATTGTTTGTTCTTTTGTAATGAACTTTAGACGATGAGGCAAAACACAAACTTTTTATAAATCATATTTCGTTTGCCAATCTTGGCAACTAAATGATCTGGATCTTTTTTGTTTCACAAGTAAATGATTAAACAAATTCATTAATGTCCCCCAAAATATTGGATACTACATGCAAGGAAAAAGTTTTAAAACTTTTTTGATTACACAATCAAATTTCAATCAAAGCTTACGAATTTTTAAAATTTTTTGGGTAAAAAGTTAGAAAATGTATTAGATAAAGATAGCAGAGTTGCCAAATCTCCTGATTTTGGCAAAAGACTCCTGATTTTCAGATGTTTGCTCCATGCTCCTGATTTTTCATACTTTTTAAATATTCTATTATTTAACAATCAAATGTGCTGTGATTCAGTGAGAAAAGCTCTAGTACAGGTGTAATTGTTCTTTAGTATGTTTGACCAGTAGTATTTTATGTAATGAATTACATTCAGATGCATTATAAACTATGTACCTTTAAGGTTTGTTATTGTTACTATGGTCATGTATTGAATTATTAATAACTAGCAGGCTATGCCCGCTGCGCTGGTCAATATTTCAAAATCAACCGTGGATGAAACTAACTGGTGAATTTAAATTTGTATTTTAAATAATTTGGACCTCCAGCAGCACCTTGCTCATTGCTGAAAACGATTTAGACACCATTGTTATATTAAATTAACTTAAACGTTGCGCAAAAACCAGCTATTTAGAAGTAACTATTTTAGTTTATTACTAACAGTGCACCATTTGGAAGCGAAATGAGACCATTATGGCAACAGGATTTAAAATTTCCCCTTATCTGAAGAAATATTAATTATTACAGTCGTTACCATAGTACAACTTCTGAAAAATTTCTTCACAACTTTTCATTCTGTGAAGCCAGGAACCCAAAGCTACTCCCACCTAAAAAGTTTATATATATATTAAATTTTGTCGGCGCGATAAAAGGCACAGTTATGCAAGAATCATCTTCAAACTCGTCAAGTACATTGAGATGGTTAATATCTCAGTGAAAATTGCAAATGAGCAAAATCGGCCCAAAGGGGTGGTAATTGGGAAGGGTTAAAAAATTTGAATACCATCTTAACATGGCTTTCACAAAACCAGCTCTTACAAAACAATTAGCAGGGAAAAAAATATTTTTCGTTACAGCAAGTTGCCAACGATAAAAAAGAACACACATTAAAATTCTCACTACAACAATTACTTTATTATTGCAAAATTTCCTCCTGAAAAATGAAAACAAAATTATTTGCTCTTTCGTATTTAAGCATTTTCTTTTAGTTATTTAAGATAAATTATGTAAATTTGTATAATTTGGCGAACGATTTGGCGAAATTGGTTGACGTGATAATCAAGTAGTAGCCAATTTACACTTTTCATATTTCACAAAAGATTCCTACACAGACATCATATACGCAATAGGTTTAGCACGATTATCTTGCAACTATAATGTGGCAAAATCCTCGTTTTAGAATACCAAAGAAATTTATGTATATTTTATTATTTTCTATCATTTTAAACAGCAATTAACAATAAATAAAAAGTAACTGTAGAACAAAAGAACAAATATCATTTCAAAAAAGAAAAAAATGAAAGTAAATAAACAACTTATCATCAGATAAACAACTATAGCTGGGTTACCATATGAGGCAAATAATGTCATTTTGGCGCCAGTGAGATACCTCGAGGAGTATATGACCAAATCCGTGACAAAAGTTCCATTTGGAAAAAACTTTAATTGGTATTTATACTGCATTTTCCCTACCTATGTATAAGAAAAAACTTTGACACAGATGTCATGTATGCACCACATTGGCGCAATTTTTTTCTGGCGCCAATTTGGAGAACTTGGTTTTTAATTACCGATTTCATAAATATTTTTTTATTATTTTGTATTATTTGAAAAAAAAAAAAATAAATAAATAAAGTTTAATTAATAGCTATAGAACAAAATGATTTATATTATTTTAAAAAACAAAATGAAAGTTAATGAATAGTTTATTAATAAATAAACAACCATAGTCGGTTTACCATGTGTGGCATAAAATCGCCATTTTGTTGCAATCGTGCGAATGTGGTGCGTATATGACATCTGCGCCAAAACTTTAAAAAGTTGCAATTAAATTATTTTACAGTTTGTATGAGGAAGACATTTATACTAAAATTTAAACATGATACGCATTTTTTTTTTTTTTTTTTTGGCTTTAACTGCTATTTATATATTTACAATTAAACATAAAAAAATATCCTAAAAATGCCCTCACACATTTAAAAGAGAGTGAGAGAATTTAGTAATTGTGAACATCGCTCCGGCTTATACCTTCTTGGTATAAAATCGCATTGTTTGATGATAAAAGTAAATTCAAACACCCAAATAAACAAATAACATACAATTAACAGATAAAACCATTTTTAAAAGTAATTCTGCTATTTTGTCCTGTAAGACACATAATGGTAGAATTAGATTTTAAAAATATTTTTTTTTTTTTTAAATAGAAAAACGTTATTTACTTTTTATCTAATAAAATATTTAAAATACATTTTTGTTGGCCTACACGAAAGAGAATAGCGAGAGTTTGATTGAAGAAATATTGAAGAGGAAATGGTCAATTAAAAAAGACTTGTAAATTTTATTCAGCGGGAATTTTTCATTTCAAACTATTGAATTTATCTATAGTAATAACGCATAATTGCATAAATTTACTTTGAATTGCAAAATTTTTCCTTCAGTACTACTTGGTTATGCCGTCGACCAATTCTGCCAAATTATACAAATCGCCAAACTATTAGCCAGATTATATAGATTAGCATAAATTTTCATTTAAATAACCAAAAACAAATTAGCAGAACATATATAAAAATAGAAATAAAATGTCGAATTAAAAATCACTCGATGACATAATTAGTATTTATATTATACTTAATGTCAAGTGAATGTGACATTTACGATCATCCATTATTGACATTTAATCTTGGAATTTGGGGATAGATTTTTAATCGATGGGGTAATCTTTCGTTCTTCAGTCTTTAAATTTTAAAACTAAAATTTGTCCTGCATGTGAAAATGACGAAATGGCGCAAGAAAAATTAAATTAACAATGAAAACATTTGCAAAAAGAAATAAAAGAGTTATACTCATATCTATATAATTTACGATTGAATATTGAAATATACTCTAAAAATTATCTTCACTTGAAAAAAAAAAAACATTATTGCGACCATTAAGAACCTAAGTCAGGCATTAAGTCAGTAGTGCATTTTCGGCTTAAAAACACATTCTTTGGCGACAAAAGCAAGATGAAAATGGTATAGAAACGAATAGTAACTCACAGATTACAGTGTCTTTTACAATCAGATTTGCTTTTTTCTGCTGTAAGTTAAATTATACGGAAATTCGATAAAAAAGAGAAAGAAAATAACAAAAAGGAAAATAACTATAATTCAAAATTCATTTAATCAATTTCTGAAATTCATATTTTTATTCTAACACCAGGGATAAGCCGCCAAAAATTGAACCAATTGTTATATTTCGCGTTAATTTATTTTTTAAGCATTACAAATATTTTTTTCATTTTCAAGATAAATATATTTTTATAATATTACGCCTCATTTAAACGGTCTTTCTTTATTATTATTAATATTATCAGTAGTTATTTTCTGCTATTATTTGCAAGATATTTGTAATATTTCTAATAGATATAGCCATTTTAATTCTTTTAGCAATTATAATTTTCGCCAAAAAAAAGCTACTGGCAACCCTTTTGTCAAAAAGAACCGAAAAATACGAAATTTACTACGAAAAATCAGAGTTATCCCTGTAAATTTGAATCATAAACCTTCGGAAAAATATTTCCTATCGAATGATACAATCGGCAAAAAAATCCATCGGGTAGTTTTTGAAAACACTCGTTTGGAAGTTTCAGAACTTCTGCTTTATAATATATATGATTTGTCTCTATTAAGACTTATTTATGATCTTTACTATAGTTTTATATAAGTTAATGAGTAACAAAACATCCCCTTTTTTATAACATAATATAAACTTAAACTTTCACTAAAGATGTTTACATCAACATCAACAAATTAACAAGTTTTCATTGACAGAAATATCTCCTGATTTTTGAAATAAAATCTCCTGATTTTTAACTTTCAGAACTTGGCAAGTCTGAGATAGAATTACAAAATTTAAAGCAAAATATGAACAAGCTATTAATGGTTGTCATTTTGCTGGAGTTTTATTAAGTCATTCTGTTTTAAATTGAAATGAAATTTCACTTAGTGTAGAAGAAAATAATGAAAATTTGGCATTCATTAAAAAAAATTGTCCAAATATTTTCACTACTGTAGCACATTTTCAAGCAAAAAATGGCCCATTCAAAAAATTACCATTGCTTGAGAAAAAAGTTTCAGATATTATGACAGATTATGATTGGTGGAAGTCCTTTTACATAATGGGAGGTAAAGAGATAATCAGCAAATTATCTCTTTAATTGAATTAAAGAGAATTGAATTCTCTTGAAATTGAATTTATTTACCAAATAACAACAGCCGTGGCTTCATCTGCTGGAGTAAAAAGACAATTTTCTTCTTTTGGACTAGTTCATTCAAGTCTTCGTAATAAATTAGGAGTGGACAAAGCTTCTAAATTAGTGTTTCAGTTCAAACAATTATATCTCTGATCTATTTCTATTTGCTTAAAAACTATTGAATTAATTGTGATTTTTATCCCTTAATATTGCATTAAATAAATATTTATTATTATTATTTTTTTTATTTTACCATTTTTTATTCATTTACAACCTATTTAAGTTTATTTATTATTTAGTGTGCATAATTCAATTACAAAATAATAGAATGGCTTTAGATTAAAGCCTAGATGTTTAATTTTTAGTACCAATCAGTAACTGGAATATAGTATTTACTGAACTATATAATTATTTCTTATATTGTTTTTATAAATTATAATTTTTATATATTTTTATGAACATTATTTATTCTTTTTTAGTTATTTTTATGAAAAACTGCTCCATGTATTGTAAAAACATAAAAACGCAGCAATTAAAAATAGAATTCTAAAAAAATCAAATAAATCTGATTTAAATCAAAAAAATCTGATTTAAATCAAATAAATCCGATTTTTTTGATTTTTTTAAAAAAAATCATGATTTTTTTCCAACCCTGCTCCCTTCCCCCCCCCTTTGTCACAAAGCATCACACTTCACCATATCCCCACCCTTTGTCACATGTCATGCTATATTACAGATACATATACAGTAGACTCTCTCAAATCCGCACAGCTTGGGACCAGAGATTTTGCGGATTTTAGAAATTTGCGGATTTCTGGTCATTGCTTTGTTTACATTTTTTAAAAAGTAATTTGAATGTAATTAATAATGAAATCAAAAGTATAACGAATGCTTACAATATGCTAAAATATTAAAATAAGTAATAAACTAAAATAATAAAAAATTAGATAGTTTTTAAAATGATAAAAATACTAAAAGCAAAGGTCAAATTAATAATCAATAATGTACAATTAAATATTCATTATAGAGATGCAGTGGCGTAGCTAGGGGGGGGCAAGGGGGGCGCCCGCCCCGGGCGCCGAGGCCTAGGGGCGCCAAATTGAGAGAAATTGTTATATATCTATATTGGGGTGGGGGCGCAAAATTTCTTGCTGGCCCCGGGCGCCAAAAAACATGACAGTAGGTGGCTACGCCACTGTAGAGATGAAATGTGTTTTTCCTAAATTATTCAATGAAACTTGCCTCATAAAGGTACATTACTAATTCACATCAAGATCATAAAATAATGAAACTTTATTTCAAGTTTAGTCAGATTTAATAACTAAAAAAGCTTGATTAATACATAAATATATTTGGTAAGATTGTAATTACCAATGAAATCAGCAATATCTTTATTTTTTCAGAAATAAGTTATTCTTTCTTCATGAAAAAACATGAATTTAATAACCTTAACAAAAATTACAAATGAAAAAATATATGGAATTGATATAAAACTAAAAAAGTCAAATTTTGCACCTACATCTGAACTGAATATTTCATTGTTTACATCCTTAAAATATGAGTGAATTTTAGAGAGTTGCGGATTTGAGGGAGTCTACTGTACTTGCAATTCAGAGACAAAGCACTATGTTATAGGTCGGATTTAAAACTTTATTTTTAAACTTTAACTCTGTGTGTTTTAAGGATTTGTGTGAGAATAACAATAAAAATGATTTGTGAACTTATTGTATATGAAATAAGATTAAGGTTTACAACAAAAAATATAATTAAAACAACAGTAATACAATATTAATATGAAAGAGCACTTGAAAAAAAATAGTTCCTAATTTGAAATGGAATTTAATAGTACATTTGGCTTTAAATTTTATATTTACTTCAACAACACAAAATACTTTAATTTCAAAGTAACTTCAAATTTAATCTGCTGATTTTTAATGTTTTTATTTTATCCAAAATAAATGTCACATTTCTTCTTACCCCCTCCCACCCTCTAGTCACAAACTGTCATAATTTCATGAACCCCCCTCCCTGCATGACATCATTTATGGAGAGCCCCTTATCAATATTTATGGCAATCTAACCTTTACCTTACACTTGCTAGATGTCTTCTTTTGAACAAAAGCAGGTTGTGTGCTAGGCTTTCTGATTGCTTCACATACTTCAAGGCCATCATATATAAAGAATTGAATGAGATGAACTATAACTTGGATAACCAGAGCTTAGTTACACTTGGATATATTATCTGTCAACCTGTGAAAATTCAAATGCTTAAAAATGTTTCATAAAGATTAATTTATGTACTTATAAATATATACACAGAAAATCATAATAATAATAAGCAAAAGAGTTAATCAGTTAGCAATACCATTCATGGATACAAAATAAAAATGTTTATAAATAACAAAAATAAGTATTTGAATTCTTTTTAATGGAGGGGCAAAATAAAATCACAAAGTTGTGGGAGATGGGCGAAGGGGGGTGTTTATGAGAAATGTAGGTACTCCAAAATGAAAAGCCTAAGAAAGGGGTACGTGAAAGATAAAAGGTTGGGAAGCGCTGATGTAGAATCTTGAAACAGTGTAGGTCTCATAGCATAAAAAAACAAGAAAAAAAAATTAAAAATATTAATGCATGATTCTATGCCGAGTTATTACATGATTTCCCATAATTGTGATTTCCAAAATGAGGCTTAAAAAAATAATTTTTTTTTCCTTTTGAAATTAATAAATTTAAATGTGAAATAAACTTCTTGTTGGATTGGGAGGCAGTTCCACAGACAATCATCTCATCAAGTTTGTAGCTGAAATTTTAGGATTAAACAGAACTTGATTAGCATTCTAAAATGCAACTGGCCTGTCAAGTCATATCTTGATGAAAATCACCATCAACCTGATTTCAGTGGTTGGTTCGTAGGTTTATCATTGCGTTTTCCTGCACCCAAAAGTCTATAAAACATTGGTGAGACTATTCAACCATTATTATCATAAAAGTTTAACTAGAAAATGTCAAATAAAGAACAAGAAAAAAAATTGCAACGTAACTTATTATTATTTTTAAATATATAATGAAGTTTTCAAAACATTTTAAATTTAATATCCAGAAAATAATAGTAATAATTAATAAATAAGCAAATCAAGCATAAGCTATGGCAAAAGTAGTAAACATTATTTCTTTTACATGGTAGTCATTTGTGTTGTTATAGGACTATTTAAAACTGAATCGCCAAGCGACCAATATGCATCACCAAATTATAACATCATAGTCATCATAGGTGCAGTCGCAGTGGAGGACATATCTTCTTTTTAAAGAAGTGTTCTGTATACCATCTATTTCTCAAATAAAACTATAATGCATAAAACAAACTACATTAGAAAATTAATAACTAATGTCTTAACATAACTTCGTATTTTATTGTTTCCAAAAGAAATACTTTATTAATGTTTTCCTCCTAGCATGCCAAGTTAAAACTATTAATTATGAACAATTAGTGACATTTTCTTTTAGCCATCTTATAAAGTACATAAATAAGCAAAGAAAAAGTTTGCAAAGAGTTATTTTTGCCAACCTACATACAACTTTTTTTTTTTTTTTTTTTTTTACAATTATCCTGCAAGTACTTTTTCTTAAAGTTATAACTATCTTTTTGCGATACCCTGTATTGTAAAGAGATGTGAACTGCACCGAGTACAAAATTTATACAAATATACAATAAGAATGAAGTTTAGTACTAGCCACTTTCCATATTATTCACAAAACAATTATATTGATAGACAGAAGCCTCTCCCCCCAGAATGATGCTTGTCCCGGTGTCCCCCATATCCTTAATCGGGCCCTTTCTATGATGACTCAACCTAGTATGAGTCTGAAGAACATCATATTGCAGGCCACAACAATTATATGAATTGTTTAAATTTTTAAAAGGGTGGAACAAAAACAATAACTATAATCCCCCAAGCCTAAAAAAAAAAGCTTTTTATAAAATAAAAGGCAAAACCCCTTACTTTTCATCTAAAACCAGTAATCTCACCTTAACCCATTACATACGATTAAAATCTGATACACATTATGGCAGTGAAGCTTTTATGCAGACTATATTATTCTCTATAAATTTATATATTATAAGCTTTCGAAAATTTGTAAAGCTTCAATGCTTCAATGCTTCATCAATTTGTAAAGCAGAAGTAAATTATGTGTAATTTACTTCTGCTCATTTTTCTCGAGGTTGAAAGAAAAAAAAAAGTGTTTTGTTGGTTAAATTGTTGGTTAGTTGGTTGGCAGGCGGCTTCAGACCTGTTCTTCGTCATAGGTGGCATTGTCTCAACCACGGAGTAAAAAACAGGAGGTTCGCCTCCTGTTTTTTACTATGTTAAAATTTTGCAATGCGGATTTTTCAACGATAGGGGGCGACACCATAGATGGTAAGCTGTCGATCGATGCTTCTGCAATGCTTTTCAATGGGGAAAAAAAAAAAAAAAAAAAAAAAAAACGAAAAATCTGAATTTTTTGAAAGTTGTAGACATGAAAATCTGATTAATTGAAGTTTTCTTCACAACATACATATTTTTTAAAGGTACATGGCGCTTCATTTTCTTTTTTAAGCCATTTAATTAAAATACGAGATCATTCTGCAAAAACCAAAGGCCAAGCCATTCAAACACATTGAATATCGCGGATTAAAATGACTGTTGTAAGTTGAATATCGCAAAGAAATAGACTTATGATTTTTAGAAATTAAGTATTAATCAAATATTTTGGAGTAAATTTTAATTTTGCGTATAGTTTTTATAACCTTTGAACACTTTAATAATTCATAACTTTGTATATTTATGCAATTAATGCATGTAGAATTAAAACAAATTTTTTTTTTATTATTTGGAGGAAAAAAATGTATAAATTATAGAATCTCCAGAATACACATTTAAAATAATTTAAACATTGTTTTTTTTTTTTAACTTTGTTTTTATTTTTTATTTGTGACTGTGTAGTAAAAATAAATCTATTAATCAAAATTATTTTTAGCTCATTCAGGAATTTTTGCTTTTAAATCCCCATCTTCTCTATCCGGACATTCAGGCCCGTGTGAAAAAAAGGGGGGTGGGTCGCCCAGTCCGAGGAGATTGAGGGAGCACCAAATTTATTGTATTTAATAAATTTGGGTTTTTTTTTATATACCTACAAATTTATTTAAGGGGGAGAGGGGGGGTCACGACAATTCTTACGTAAGCATTATACAACGAAGCAACTGCAGTTCAAATTCAACAAGCAAACAAAGTATGATGGGGAAAAACCAACATTTGTATGATTCATGTCAAAAATTTTAGTTATGATGCCTAAGTAAATTAAGACTTCTTGTACATCTTGTTTTATTGTTCAATGTGATAAATAACAATATATTTAAACCATTTTGTATTCTGTGGTTTGTTTAATGCAATAAGCAACAATATATTAAAATCATTTTATATCTTTTGATATCACAAACCCAATATGCCTATATAAATTTGTAGGATTAATAATGTAATTGATTGGTAACTTTTTATAAGTCAAGATGTATTGACGTATAAAATTATCATAAAATCTTACGTAAGCAAACGGGGGGGGGGTCTAGCATTTGCTTATATTTTCTAACAATGGGGGGGAGGGGCTACAAAATCACTAAAAATATGCTTACGTAATATTTGAACGGTCCCTGTGGTGGTTACTCCATAACCCCCCATATGTTTAGTATAATTCATTTTTATTAGCCATTTTATTTCATATCACCTTCCTTTTTATTAATGTTCTCAATTTAAATTTAATTTCGGTTTCCCTTATTTTCATTTCGTCGCCTGTAATGTTTTCTTTCTTACTTAGCTTTCGAATGTTCCAAGCCGGTAAAATTCTGTTTGAAATCATTCCTTCCGTTTTTTAAATTTGTTCGAGAACATTCTCGCTTGTTCTTTTGGGTGGAACTTCCGTTTATTCGGACACACCCCTAGCCTATCAATTTAAATTTCACAGGTGACATATTTCAAGCCGTTAAGTACATGGCCACTGGCTTTGGCCTCCCCTCTTAAGGTGGTTATCAATTTTATTCTTATTAGTTACATATCTTTTCATACTGTATATTGTAATTTGGCTTATTTTTTCCTCACCCCCTCATTTCCTCTCTGCCAAATTGGCGTATTTTGCATTTACAATAACCCTTTCTCTTTTTCCCCTGGGCTCGCGGCCACCTGCGTCAGTTGCGCCGATAGACACCTGCTGTGATGGATGCAGTCGTATGATTGAAAGTTTTTAGTGTAATTTCGGGGCGGAGGTGCTCCCCCGTTAACGAAGGATGGAACGGTTTTTTTTTGTTTTGGTTATGTTGATATTTTTACGATGCTGATTTTTAAGTGCGGCAAAGAAAAAGTGCTGCCCTCAAAATGCATCTAGGAAAGTAATATTGATTTCTGTTATGCAACGAGGAGCAAACCTTTTGTTTCAAAGGATCCTGAAAGTATTTTTGTTGTGTACTCTGTTTGGATATGCGTGTTACATAAGGTGACGTCGTGAAGCCTTTTATATGTTGCTCTATTGATGCCTCTTTTAACTAAAGAAGGTTGTCGACATATTTATTCTAAATAGTTTTATTCTTCATCTTTTCGTCCAAAATTTTCGTCAAATATTTATGTGATCAATTCTTCAATTGCGCTTTTATATGTTCTCAATCCTCTGAAAAAACAAGCAGAGGTGAAGAACGTGTGCTTTAAGAGGTGAACATTTTTCGTTCATCAAGTGAAGATACTTGATTTTCATAAAGTTTTTACTTCATTATTTTGCCCAATTTTATATATATAATTTTTGAATACCCAAGGGGCGTTATGAAGAAAATATTGGTTTGTATCTATGCAATGTGAAGTATAAAATATTTTGTTTTTTTGAAAGTTTCATATTACGAAAGTTGCTCCTTTTCAAGAAGAAATAATATTATATTCTCCTTTTATGTCATGAGAAAATTTATAATTTACATCCTGTTGAGATATCTAAAATATATTATTGACAAAGAATTTTATTGCTTGGAGATAGCAATTGTTGTGATTAGCATATATTATGATATGGTTTTCATGAAAAGAGAGATTAATATGTACGAGTCAAAATAATATAAATATGTGAAGAAATATTTATTCATGAGAAAAGTAAACAAGTTTCTGCATGAAATAAAAATAATTTTCTTCGAATTTTGTGTGCATAATATTTTTTTCTTGTGCCTATTGTCTGGATTTATTTGTCATCAACATCCAAGGACTTGACAGGTAACCTTTTTACCTTTTCAATTTTATATTTTTTTAACTTTATGTTTGACATTTTATGTCTTCATGGATAAAGATATTTCTATTGTTTTAAGTGAAGTAAGGATGGTCACTTGGGTCGTTTGCAGGCCCCCATTCTCCGCGATGTGCTGTCATTATCACGATCATTTATTTGGCCTAATTGTGGGTAGAGGCAAATAAAAAGTGCTTCTTCCACTATCAAGTGAACATAACATTATATTTCCTTTGATGCCCTGACCAAAGCGTCAGCTCATACATAACACATATTTCCTTTGGTGCAGTGACCAGCGCTTGAACAATTACAATTATTTTTTTGAACACGGCACACTTATTTCCTGTGGTGCCGTCACCAAAGCGTGTCCAACATTCCATGACCATCCATTTTTCCTTTGCCACCATCGTATTTTTATTATATTTATACATATTGTCGTTATTTTCTTCAGTTAATTCTTCATTATTTTTCAAGTTATTTTCTTCATACATTAATATTATTAATTATATTATTATTGAGAGTGGTGCAGTCATTAATTGCAACATATTGATTCTATACTGAAATAATATTTTTCTGGAGCAGTGCATGATATATATATAACATAATTTTTCCATATATATTTTTTCCTGTCTTGCTATATTTTGCAACTAATATATATATGCATTATTTAACGGAGGTACTGGTAAAAATTATTGTTCATGCTAAGATAAATTATTCTTCTTGTCATACATATAATAATTTATGTTTTGAGCCATATTATATATAAATATTTACATAAAATTTTTTTTGGGTCTTATATTCTTCATATAAGCGAACGAGTCAATTCTCAAATAAAATCGTCTGTGAACACAATGGCTTCACAAGGATGTGATGTACCCACTGCTCTGAAAATTCATCAATCTATATATAATGCTACACCTCATCCAGCTACAAAGTTCTCCCCAAATCTTCTTCATTTTGGCAGAGAAATAAATGATATTTATTCCAATTATAAATCTCAAGTTTCATGGAAAATTCTCAATACTGCATATGAAATTCATAAATTGATGGATGTTATTGAAAAAATATACTATCAAGCTTACAAGAATAACGAATCATCTAGACAAAAGGTGTACCAAAAATCCAGAGAAAAATTAAAGTTTTCCAACATCAATGTTAATGACATTGTTTACGTAAAATTTCCCAATGTGTTTAACAAGAAAATACAAGGCCCATATGTGGTAAAAAAAAATAATTTCTCCTGTGCTCATTCAAATTCAAGATTCCAATAATAGTCATGCTTCCCCTATGTTGATTCACACTAATCGAATCTTGAAGCTTCAAAAGAGAAATGAAGCACTGCAACATCCTTCAGTTTCTTCAAAAGGTGCATCACATGATCAACCAGCTGTTGATAATGCATCCTCCACTCCTGTGAGACAACACTCTTCTATTCAAGTTTCAAATCATGATGCAGCTTGTAATACTTCTCCTCAAATTCTTTCTTCTTCTAAATGCCAGCAAACATCTTCATGTTCCAGTAAATCGGTACTGTCACAAGCTCCTCCTGATAGCACTCATACTGGTGCTGAAAGCAAATCCACTCAATATAGAAGTTATGATCTTCGTCCTCGCAATCATAAACTACATAAAAAATAGACTAACTTTCTTTTTCCTTTTACAGGATGACTTTTGCTTTGTAATATATTCAGTCGAAGCTAGCCGCACTGATTGTCCAGCAAGAAGAATCGCTATGTAATAATTTTTTTTTTCTTTTCTCCAGGCTGAAGGCAGCTGTTATTATTTTTTTTTTCATTTTATTTAAGTCTTCTTCTCCCTGGTACAACTCAACGGTCATCCTCAGGATGTATGTATGATTTTCAATAGTTTTATTAGTTACTGCATTTATCTATAAGTCATAATTTTTACAATATATACATATAATCTCATGTATGCCATACTTTTAAATTTTATAAAGTCTTTATTACAATAGTTGATGCAAAAAATTGAGAAAGAATTTGTCTTTTTATATTCTTGTTATAATACTATATCATTATTTAAAGTTATTTTTTGACAAATGTGCATTCTAATAAGAAAGGTGAAATTGTAGTTGATATAAGGTAAACATAAAGATGAGTACTCATCAAATTATTTTCCCTATTGTGTCTTTTCCTTACAATGCATGCATGTTTTAACATTTAACCTCTTTTAAAAAAAAAGAAAAAGAGAAAAGAAAGTGCATGATAAACTTATATATACTAATATTTCTTCTCTTCTTGGTGAAATATAGAAAGTGAATGACTCACCATAAGTAGTATATAATATTTTTCTTTTTGTATACTTTTGAGTGTTTATACTTTGGATCCAAAGATGTTTAATGAGTCATTATATATATTTATATAAAGCAAATTCTTGATTTATGACAAATGCAAAAGTGATCACTTACTTAATTTTTTTAAAAATGTTTGAAAATTACAAGTAAATATGTTCTGGATATCTTCTATATAGAAATTTTGACACAATTGATTTTTTCTTTGTAAGTTGACATTATCAAGTCATATATAAGATTGACATATTCATGTAGATTTCTTCCTTTTTTCAGAATATTAAACATCTTATGTTTCATGTTTATTTTGAATGAAGTATAGTATTAAAGGTATTTATGCAATTATTGTCAATTTATTTTGAAAATGTTCAAGGATATGCCTTTATGAGAGTGTAAAAATTCTCTCTTTGAAAATTATTATATTCATTTTGAAGATATTTTTGTTGAAAAATAATATCATGCTTTTGTTGACATTTTTTTTTTTTTTTTGCAACTTATTAATTTTATTTTCTGCAAAAATGTGTTATTGAATAATACTAAAGTTATTCATTTAAGATTTATTGAAAGCGTAAAAGGCTATGTGGTGATATAAGTAATTTTTTTTTATGAGAGCATAACTAATCTCTCTGCACTATTTATATATATATTTTTATGGTTGTTCAATTTTCAACTTACAAATTCATTTAATTTATTATGTGTTATTTGAAACCATATATGTTATATATAATTATAACATGATTCATATACAGTTATAGTATATTTCATTTTTGTTCACAACTGAGAATATAAATATACATATTATTGTATAATCAAATATTGTGACATATGCTAAAGCATTCTACTATTGTGGTGCATTTTGCACAGCCTAACAAGAGACTCGTTAAAGTTAAGGACTGTTGCATATAGACATAGACTTTAAATTTTTTTTGATATATATGATAGATTCTTCTGGAAGAAACTTTATATACCGTTCATGTTAACATTTACTACAGTTGGTATATTTTCATAAGGATTACTATCATAACAGTAATTATTTTTTTTTATTATTTAAATATCATGTACAACAATTATGTATATTTTTATAACTATTTCTGATATTTATTTTGTGTAATTACTTAGTATATTTGTAAAGTGTTGGAAAATATTGTCTCGATGAAAAATTGTTCATTTTGTCATCTCACCAATATTTTCTTTTGGGGGACCCTGGGTAATATGTGGTGGTTACTCCATAACCCCCCCATATGTTTAGTATAATTCATTTTTATTAGCCATTTTATTTCATATCACCTTCCTTTTTATTAATGTTCTCAATTTAAATTTAATTTCGGTTTCCCTTATTTTCATTTCGTCGCCTGTAATGTTTTCTTTCTTACTTAGCTTTCGAATGTTCCAAGCCGGTAAAATTCTGTTTGAAATCATTCCTTCCGGTTTTTAAATTTGTTCGAGAACATTCTCGCTTGTTCTTTTGGGTGGAACTTCCGTTTATTCGGACACACCCCTAGCCTATCAATTTAAATTTCACAGGTGACATATTTCAAGCCGTTAAGTACATGGCCACTGGCTTTGGCCTCCCCTCTTAAGGTGGTTATCAATTTTATTCTTATTAGTTACATATCTTTTCATACTGTATATTGTAATTTGGCTTATTTTTTCCTCACCCCCTCATTTCCTCTCTGCCAAATTGGCGTATTTTGCATTTACAATAACCCTTTCTCTTTTTCCCCTGGGCTCGCGGCCACCTGCGTCAGTTGCGCCGATAGACACCTGCTGTGATGGATGCAGTCGTATGATTGAAAGTTTTTAGTGTAATTTCGGGGCGGAGGTGCTCCCCCGTTAACGAAGGATGGAACGGTTTTTTTTTGTTTTGGTTATGTTGATATTTTTACGATGCTGATTTTTAAGTGCGGCAAAGAAAAAGTGCTGCCCTCAAAATGCATCTAGGAAAGTAATATTGATTTCTGTTATGCAACGAGGAGCAAACCTTTTGTTTCAAAGGATCCTGAAAGTATTTTTGTTGTGTACTCTGTTTGGATATGCGTGTTACATAAGGTGACGTCGTGAAGCCTTTTATATGTTGCTCTATTGATGCCTCTTTTAACTAAAGAAGGTTGTCGACATATTTATTCTAAATAGTTTTATTCTTCATCTTTTCGTCCAAAATTTTCGTCAAATATTTATGTGATCAATTCTTCAATTGCGCTTTTATATGTTCTCAATCCTCTGAAAAAACAAGCAGAGGTGAAGAACGTGTGCTTTAAGAGGTGAACATTTTTCGTTCATCAAGTGAAGATACTTGATTTTCATAAAGTTTTTACTTCATTATTTTGCCCAATTTTATATATATAATTTTTGAATACCCAAGGGGCGTTATGAAGAAAATATTGGTTTGTATCTATGCAATGTGAAGTATAAAATATTTTGTTTTTTTGAAAGTTTCATATTACGAAAGTTGCTCCTTTTCAAGAAGAAATAATATTATATTCTCCTTTTATGTCATGAGAAAATTTATAATTTACATCCTGTTGAGATATCTAAAATATATTATTGACAAAGAATTTTATTGCTTGGAGATAGCAATTGTTGTGATTAGCATATATTATGATATGGTTTTCATGAAAAGAGAGATTAATATGTACGAGTCAAAATAATATAAATATGTGAAGAAATATTTATTCATGAGAAAAGTAAACAAGTTTCTGCATGAAATAAAAATAATTTTCTTCGAATTTTGTGTGCATAATATTTTTTTCTTGTGCCTATTGTCTGGATTTATTTGTCATCAACATCCAAGGACTTGACAGGTAACCTTTTTACCTTTTCAATTTTATATTTTTTTAACTTTATGTTTGACATTTTATGTCTTCATGGATAAAGATATTTCTATTGTTTTAAGTGAAGTAAGGATGGTCACTTGGGTCGTTTGCAGGCCCCCATTCTCCGCGATGTGCTGTCATTATCACGATCATTTATTTGGCCTAATTGTGGGTAGAGGCAAATAAAAAGTGCTTCTTCCACTATCAAGTGAACATAACAGTCCCATACTTCCAATTGCAAAAATTCACAAAAAAGGTGAAATTTCTGATAAGATAAGTTGCGACTCCAACGGGGGGGGGGGGGGTCTATTTGAAAAAATATGAAAATTAAATTTTTATACGGCCCCCGTAGAGCAAAATTCCCATTTGGGAAATTATTCCTTATCTATTCCTAAATTGAACAAAAAAAAAAAAAAAAAAAAAAAAAAAAAAAAAAAAAAAACTCATCTCTCTATCTGTAAACTTGACAGAGATATTAAAATTATTACGGCTCCCGTAGGATAAAAATTCCAATTAGGAAAATTTTCCTTATCCAATCCTGAATAATACACAAAAAGTTGCATCTTCATGTCTTCAAAATTTACAGAGTTATAGCTGTTTGAATTATTCATAAAATTTTAAGGGATTAGACACAAATTAAAATGCGCGCAATTCAAAAGACAATGTTACTTTAACAGTTCTAGGAAACGTGTAAGAAATCTATCTTTTGAGTTAGAATTTTGATTTTTTTTTCTTTTTTGTGATGATTAGCCATATAATTTGCTAAGAAAATCACTTCATAAAATTTATAAAAATTTCATATGGTTAGTACTGGTTTAAATGGGATAGTTAAAAATCGTTATAACTCCAAACATTATTTATCGGATTTCAATTTCTTTCCATTTAATTAAAGATGAAAATCTGATTTTAGTTTTGTTTCGGGATTTTTGCATTTCAATATTATTTTTAGAACTATTAAAAATATTTATTGAAAAAATAATATAACTTTAAAAAAATCATATTCTCAAAAGTAAATAATTTTTTTTTTTTTTTGACGTGACAACGTCTTGTAAATTGGTTTGCCGGGAGACACTTCGAGAAACTGCGTTACGTTACGTTACGCTCCGCTCACGATACGCGCTCACTTTTCTCTTAACTTTTTCCGGTCACTTGTGGGACCATTTTCTGAACGTGAATGTGAATTCGCTGCAAGGAAGGGGCGGTGCTTAATAGGAATTTTAGATAGTATCAAACTAAGACGAAATACGTTATGTATTAGTTATTAGTATAAAGTACAAAGAAAATAAGTGTAGTTTATTTCGTAATTCGGTGGTATATTATGGAAAACTAATGATATGTGATTAGTGAAAGCCATTTTACTTTAGTTATATTCTGCTCATTGAAAAATTCTTTAATATGCTGTTTACAAAATTCAACATTTGACATCAATAAACATGAAGTAAAATGTGTTTAACAAACACAGTGTATTGCAAGTTTTTGTATGTATATTTGTATATAAATACGTATGTATGTGTAAAGGTAAAAATAAAATTTTGTTAATATGAAATTCAGTGCGAGATTCTTTGTATAAATTAATGTTTTAAATATAATTCTTTGTATAAATAAATGTTTTAAATTGTTACTATTATTTCATCCTTCTTCCTACTATACGAATGAATATTCACATTAAAATTATTTTACAACTCAAAGTCGTTGTCACGTAAAACTTTCGTCCGTATACCGACTTTACAGGCAACCAATTTTGACGTGACAACGTCTTTTTTTTTTTTTTTTTTTTTTTTTTTTTTTTTTTTAACAAAACTAATGTAAAATAATTAAAAATGACATATTTATAGTTTGTACTTTTTCCCTTTAACAATTTATAACTTATAATAAATTAAAGACAAGAATAGTCGGGAAAAAAATTCATCATGCAGAAAAACGAAATGCTGCGAAAAACGCAGTGGTACTGCTTTACAGTTATTTAAAAGAATGTTTTTCTAAGATGCAGATTAAGTCTGTTTTTTAAATTTTGCTCTCACAACTTCAAACTTTTTATTCTATACTTCTATATTTTATTCTTTAGCTTTTTATGCTATTAGTTAAATGCTAAAAAATTAAACACAATAAAACCAGAGAAAAAAAATCTGTCTATGACGGAATTCTGTCTTAAACAGAGTGTGTTTATCTGTGCAAAATAAATACAAAAATACCTGAGAAAAAAATAAATCTAATTTAACTTTCTTAGGAAGGGCATTTGTCTATTACGTATTTTTTCTTTCCTGTGTGATTCCGTCTTAAAAAGTTTTACTGTGTAACATTTTTCAAAGTCTCCAACGCACGGGATATGGATTAGCGATAGTTAAATATCAGTGAAACATTTACATATAAACAGAGATTCATTGATAAAATAAATATTTCACAGCGTTTGGCACGTTTTTAGTAATAAAAGTATGAATATAAGAAAACGAAAAGCTATAATAAGTGTTTTTGGTCAGAACTGCTCCACGCAAAACAACTTTTAACTACACTGAAGTAAAAATGTAGAAATTCACGGCTGAGCCGCGCTATGATTTTTACTTTTTTCCATGCCGGGCAGACCTTTTCCCCCTATGGGTCAGTTTGGGACTGGTCCTAGATATTTCTATCCATGCAGACTTCCAGTGCTAACGATAAACTTATTTTGAAAACAAGTTTTTATTTAAATCAATACGCTGCTTTATTAGGTCCAAATAAGAGGCACGGTCTTAAATCGACATACACTAACGGACAATTTGTGGATGCTCCCTTATTTGCTTTGAAAATTGATCAAAACCTCTTCGTTTACAGGCATGGTAAAGTGGTGTGAGTCGCGAATTTTGGATTTTAATATCTCTGTCAGGTTTTCAGATACGAAGATGTTTTTTTTTTTTTTTTTTTTTTTTTTTTGAATTTAGGAATGGATAAGGAATAATTTCCTAATTGGGAATTTTGTTCTACGGGGGCCACATAAAAATTTAATTTTCGTATTTTTTCAAATAGACCCCCAATGGAGTCGCAACTTATCGGAAATTTCTCCCTTTTTTATGAATTTTTGCAATTGGAAGTATGGCTCTAGAGAGGCAATATTTAAGGAGATAGCCTATTGTTTCGATATTTATGACTCACTCTGTAGTCTGTATACACCTATACTGTTATAAATGCTTTTGATATTGATATTCCACGGAGAACTACTGCATTAGTGCTCATCCGTACTATGTAACAGTGACTCCGACTGGGTTAGTCATAACTAACTACTTTGAAACACTATGTATACATTTATCTAATAAAAAAAGTGGTATGAGACGAATATGCTAACTAGGACTTCCCTCAGAGGGATTAGTCTGAGTGATATTGCTTAAAACAGAGTTTTAATAATAGTATGCTAAAGGTAAAAAAAAAAAAAAAAAAAGAAGAAGAAGATGCTATTTTTAATTGATTATATACTGTCACAAATCGAAATGACAAAAAATAGCAAAGTGAATGGTACAATTGCAAAATATTACATTAAAATTCCTATACGCGGTTTTAAAAATGGGAAATCAAACTATACGAAACAGCCATGCATGGGTATGAAATTCGAAATACGCAATACATTAAAAGTAATATAGATAATGAAGCATTAAAATATCTTGTATCGGAATTTTAACTCTTTAAAATGACGTCAAGAATATATACACCAATTTTAATACCTAAAAGTGGCGCAAATCATGATGGTTGAGTAGAATGAGAAAATATTTTAATTGGTGTGTGGTGCCTTTAAATAATTAGAACAAAATAGTTAATATATAAAATAATATAATATCTACATCTGTTTTCTATGCATGCGATGAAGTTTTTGATAAAAACTTATTGTATTCTCTCTTTAAAAAATTATGTATAAAAAGGTGTATATTTCTGTATAAATTATGTATATTCTGTTTTTTTTTTTTTTTTTTTTTTTTTTTTTTTTTTTTTTTTACGACTATGCCATTGTTGGAAATGTCTATAGTATAAAGTACTAACGAGATCTGAATACCTCGCCTGCATAAACTTTGAGCCGTCAAGTGTCATCATAAGTGATTTACAAATCTGAACATATTTTTTCAGTATAACATGCTGGCTCAAATACGCCAATGTCAACTCGATTGTGCAGTTTTACCCTAAAAAGTTATTATTTAAAACACCTGCAAGCGAAGTTGAGAAAATGACTAGAATAGTAAATCTGAAAAGTTAATATCGGTACTTACGTATTAACGCCACCGCAGCAGGGTCATTCCATGGTAACTTATGTTACATTTTGAACTATTTTTAGTAATTTAACACACACACACACACAAAATATTTAAAATTTAAATTTGACATGGTTGCTAATTAAACTTATTCAAAGCACAATTTAGATGAATATTACCTAACTTTTAATGTTATTTCTTAAATTTCGGCAGTTTTAATTACTATAGTAATTGCCGTTATTGAAAAAGGATTGTAATATAATACAGGGTGTATCTAAACTAGGGCAAAACTTTAAGGGGTGATAGTACACATCAAGATAAATAATATTAAATGGGAAACTAAGGGTCCCAAACGTCTTCCGAAGGAGATAAGCGCCATCAAAGTTTAGGGTCCAAAATTTGAAATGATTATAAAAAACGGAAAAATTGGTCGATTCGTTTGCGGTTTTCACGAAAACTATTCTTTATGTCAGTATTGTCTTGAAAATAAATTATAAAGATAAATTTCAAAAAATGCCGATAGAGGGCGCTTTAGACTTTGCAGTAACAAACAACTATTTTTACCGTAATTTTTTGCATCTCATTAAATTTTTTTAGAAGTTTAGATATAAACTTAAATTTTGAGCTCAAAATCTGTGGTTAAGTAGCGCAAACGGAACTGTGTTCAATGGGAGTGGGTAACTTCAAATTTCAAATGGTTATAAAAAACAAAATCTTATCAAAAACATGAATGTGAAAGAATGCCAAGTTCGTTAAAGGTTTCGCTAATAAAAGAAATGAGATCTAACTGCAAACCAAGTTCTTTCGAAGCTCCTTAAGTCATAGCTCCTGTCATGCATAATATTCTTCAATTGCTTAAAATGATATGTTACGTTACTTGCTATTCAATAGAGTGACTTAGCAAGTTTTCTCTTATTCAAATTTCTCTATTTAGTTGATCAGAACTTAAAGTTGATCACTTCCTTAACTTATTAATACCTTAACTTCAAGATACTTAATCGAACACTCGATTGATTAGATCTTTGTCCGAGTCAAAAATTAAAGTTGGTGGCTGAAAACTTGCCAAGTCACTCTATTGAATAACAAGTAACGTAACATATCATTTTAAGCAATTGAAGAATATTATGCATGTCAGGAGTTATGACTTAAGGAGCTTCGAAAGAACTTGTTTGCAGTTAGATCTCATTTCTTTTATTAGCGAAACCTTTAACGAACTTGGCATTCTTTCACATTCATGTTTTTGATAAGATATCATTATTTTTTGTCAAATAAGTAGGTATTTGTTTCCTTTTTGAAATAAATAGGCTTAATATTAAATTAACTTTATTTAATATTCATCAGTCTTACAGTTTTTCCTGCTTTTATTCACTGTTTTTTTTTCAGTCAAATTTAAAAAATTTAACATTATGAGTACTTATGTTCCTTTAAATTCCACTAATAAGGATGTTTCTTTTCCGTGATTGGGTACTACTTGATTACCTTGTCGACCAAAAAAAGTTTGTCGCCAACTTGGCGATATATCATTAAATTGACGACAAAAATTACTCGTCAAAAGAGATGCTAACTTGGCGCTATTTCTGGTATTTCGCCAAATTCCCATAGATTCCCATTGTAATCTGGTAATTTATCCAGAACTTTTGTTAGAGCAAATACTGTCGCCATTATTTTGGCATTTTTATTTTGAAACGGTTCGCTAACTTCCCAAGATTGCTTAAATATTGCTATTTAGAAAGTTTTTAGAACGCTTTTAGCGCATTTTTACCCTTTTAAGGTGCGTTCGTAATTATGTAAATACGTAGCACCTATTGTTGTCGCTCAGTCCGTCCGTCTGTCTGTCCGTCCGCATATAACAACGCAAAAACTATCCAACCGAATCGTTTGAAATTTAAAATATATAATTATTACATAATTTTGTCGAATCATTTCAAATTTTATGAAAATCGGATGGATAGATCAATTACAGGGACAATCAAAAGGATTCCGTTACAGTACGTCAATGGGGAAAAAAGTTTCAAATGCATTTTAATCGTTTGAAATTTTAAATGTATATTTATTACATAATTTTGTTGAGTCATTTTAAATGTTATGAAAATCGGATGCATAGATCAGTTACAGGGACAATCAAAAGTATTCCGTTACATTACAATCAATGGGAAAAAAAAGTTTCAAATGCATTTTAATCGTTTGAAATTTAAAACGTTTAATTATTACATAATTTTGTCGACTCATTTCAAATGTTATGAAAATCGGATGCATAGATCAATTACAGGGACAATCAAAATTATTCCGTCACATTACGATCAATGGGAAAAAATGTTTCAAATGCATTTTAATGGTGTTACACTCATTTGACCATGATATAATTGACATGAATCTATGAAGTATGTACTAAAATCTACATTTTGTACAATCTGGGATGCAGAGAATATTTATTATTAAATTACAAGGCCACACAAATGTATTCCACTAAATAATATTATACGGGGAAACATTGTTTGGGGCGTGTTTTAATTATATTAAACTACTTCATATTTTATGAATAAGATATACGTTAATGAAGTATAATAAAAATTACTCCCTGCATATTTACAGGAACACAAAGATTTCGACCACTGTACTGTACCCAAAGTACGCTCTACTATATCAGCAAGATCTGAATATTTTAAAACTTATAGTACGAACGCACCTCATTTGCTACGCTTCACGAGCAATTTCCAACTTGTTAAATTTTGTATTTGTTAACAAATGTTCTTAGTGATCATTTATATCTTATAAGTAATGAACATGCCAAATTTTATGTTTCTAGCCCCTTAACATACAGACCTCGCCTTTTTAGAACGTTTTTTGCTCTTTTACCCCTTTGGATTAGTGGCATCGGCATAAGGTATAGCCTACGTTGAAGCAAGGGCTATCACCATCATTTTGATATTATTGCTTTTAAGATAGGTTTGTTGTTTGCTTAGATTGCTTTAAAATCCCAATTTAGAACATTTTTAGAATCCTTTTCGCGCATTTCCCCCCCCCCCTTTTAAATTTGGTATTTTTTAGCAAATGTCATTAGTTATCATTAATATCTTATAAATAATTAACATGCCTAATTTTGTGCTTCTATGCCTTTTAGTAAAACAAAAATCCCATTTTTAGAATGTTTTTGGCTTCTGAACCCTTTTTGGTTAGTGACACACACATAAGATATAGTCTATGTTTGAACCGGGGAGAATACCATTGTTTTGAAATCGGCTTGGTAGTTTCAGAGATTAGCCCCGATAGTCGCCAAAAGTGACGCCAACTTGGTACTGTTTCTGGTATTTTGTGAAATTCTCACAAACTCCCATTGTAATTCAATAATTTATCTTTTAATCACCATTAATGTTTAATTAATGGTGATTTCTGATTTTTTCCTATTTATAGATCCAATAACCTACCTTCACACCAAATTTCAACTTTCTAAGTCACCTGGAAGTAGTCAAACATTTCTATGAGTGAGTCAGTGAGTCAGTGGTAAAAATAGCGGTTTTCAGACGCCAATGTCTCGTGAACGGTAAAAGATTTTTTTTAAAAAATTGTAGGATTCGGAAATTAGCAGATGGTCTTACACTACACAAAAAATTGCAAGTGTGTAGGTGAAATAGAATTTAAGTTATTGGGGGGTCAAAAGTGGCCCGAAATGGTTCGGGTAATGCGAGATTCTAAAAGATAGTCACGTTTTAGCATTATTGGCGTTAGCTGCATTTTCATTGGTTGTTATCAGTCACGCATCTTAGAAACTGTAGTCATCTTGGCGCGTTAGGTTTGGCGCACTTCTAGACATCGCGGAAATTGTTGAAAAATTGAACAATTTACAATGCAAATATAAATATCGTTTCTGTTTCATTTTCATAAGGGCAAATAAACAATGACTAAAGGCAAATGTTAATTAATTATTTTAATAAATTTAATATTAAATCATGCTTTTGTTTTCCATAGAAATAAGTAAATTTTATAAACATTTTTATGTAAAATATTACGATCGTTTCCATATTTTCAATGAATAAAGAATTGTTAAAAAAAAAAAAAAAAAAAAAAAAAAAAATGTTTGATGTTTCTTTTTTATGTCATATTGTAAAATGTGTGCTCCATAATAATATTAATATATAATTTAAAATTAATTTATTAATGTTCTAAAAGTAAAGTATTATTTTTCATTTTTATGCAAAAATACTTATAGGGTAGAAGTAACTGTAATGGACTTCTTTAAAAACTATTTTTTAATTAATAGTTAAAAATATTATATTCCTGTTTCTTTAATATTGCAATAATCTATTTAAATTAGTTACACAAATCAGACTTTCGAACGCCGACTGAGTGAGAAATGCATCAAATCTAAACACAAGAAGACGACAACATCTATGATGCGCGATTGATAACAGCCAATGAGAAGTCAGCTAAAGCCAATAATGCTAAAACGTGACTATCTTTTAGATGTGTGCATCAAAAACAGGGTTATAAATTTCCGTTTTATGGTAGTTTGTCGAGCAGTTCGTGGCTAATTTTAGATCTGCTTGAATTACACATTCCTTTTAAACACCCAAGATTCAATAAGCAAGACTTTTTACATACCCATCATACGTAGTATAGGGTAAATCTTGCAATCGAAAATTTTTTTTTTACGTATTTACACGTTTTAGATAGTGGAGATTCCGAAAAACATATTTTTAGAAAAAAAATTTTTGCCGTCCGTCTGTCTGTTTGTAAACGCTCTATCTCCCGAACAAATTGAGATAGAGACTTGAAATTTTGTATGTAGTTAGTAAGTAAGACTGGAACAAAGCCTATTGAATATCAGCAACCTCGATTATCCGGAACTATTTTTTTCGGACTCTCGAAAAATTCGTTCTGGTGAAAGATACATAAAAATTTTCGATTTTTTTTCTTCTAAGGAATGGACGTAAAAGGCAATAAAATAACACACATTTTGCATATAGAACGAAGTCAATCGGATTATTAGTTGCCGAGATATTTGTAATCCTGTTTTCCACATTCTTCGATTTTTCATGACCCTGTATTTCATTCAAATTTCAATTCAGAGGTATATTTTAATTGGAAATGAGACGCTTAATCCGACGCAGTTAATTGTTAGTTAATAGAATTATTATTTTTGGAGTTATAAGGATGTTTCTTTTACGCAGTTCGGTACTACTTGAGTAGTTTGGCGTTTTATATAATTTGTCGAAATTGGTACATCAGTAATTCTTTAATATAGCATTACTATGTATATTAACAATATTTAAATTTTGTTTATGAATTGCAATGCATTGTATAAATAGTTTTCACATGTTTTATTTTCATATACATAAGTATTACGGTGGCCCCCAACGACTAGTTTTTTTAAACTTCATTCCTAAACTATACTTATCCTTTGATTTCAAATTCGTTTGATTCATGGTTTTTATCGAAGATTTTAACTTGAAATATACATTTGTAGCAGAAAAAAAAAAAAAAAAAAAAAAAAAAAAAAAAAAAAAAAAAATCAGATATTAAAATACGCAACTTTAGCAAAAGAAATATTACAGAATTGAGATTTGTGATATTTTTCATAGCGTTTAACTTAAAATATAAATTTATGGCAAGATAAATCTTAGATTAAAAATACACAATTTTAGCAGCAAGTAATTTAAGTTCCTTTTTAAAATAAATATGCCTTAACTCTAAATTGTAAGCATCAGGCTTATTATTGCATGAACTCATGAATAAAAATATTAATTTTTTCAAACAATTAAAATAAAAATTATTTTTGTCAATTAAAATTTCAAATTTCATAATGTTAATTAATTTTAAAACATACATTCTTTTTATAGATATTACAACTAAACGAGCACTTTTCACTTGTAATATATACTTTCATATAATTTACTTAAAAAGAAAATGCCCTGTTGCAGTATAGTCTGTTACAGGTACTAGTTATTCTAACTACCATAAAAATACAGACCTCTATCATTTACCATTTATGGGAAAAAAGATACAAAAATGTGGTGAATTTAATGTGGCGGAGATAGGTAGTGGCTTAACTAGGGTGGTGTCGAAGTTCTCTGAATATCGGTAATTTTTTTAAGTTCTGTTCACTTTAGCTATCAAGAACATTTTCTGCTCTGAATCAAGGAGAAGAAAACCTTACAATATTACTGGTGCCCACCCTTGTTTACGCTACTGTTAGACTGGGATCTAGTGGAGAGTATATGGGAGTATCCGCCGTATACCCTCTGGATTTTTTAAAGGAACATAGTATACCCTCTATTTCCCAAGAAAACTATAAGTATATATACCCTAGGGTATAACCTTTGCCTTGAGCGTATACCCTCTGCTTAGACCGTATTTCCTCTGTTGTTTTTACGACTACACCACTGCTGTTAGAGTCATTCTTCTGTATTTGTATAAATTTAGGCGAATATTTTATTAAATATAGTATCTTTTTCTACCATAATACTACATTTTGGCAATGTTCATATTATTAAAATGTATCCTTTTTTATTATTTGAATGTTATTATAAAGCAGGCGATCTAAGTACGAATTTAATAATATAATCAAGCAATTAAATTCTGTAAAATCTGTTCCCACAAAAGACTCGAAAAAGTTTCGTTTTTGAAATATTCCGCTTACCGTAATTTCGGGTGTATAAGCCGCAGATCAAACAATTCTTTTTCGACCCAGAATTTTTGAAGAAACAAATATAACTAGTTAGATCGCCGTAAATATTTGTCTTCAATTACTAAATAAGATTTCTGGGTCCAAAAAGAATTGTTTGAGCCGCGGCTTATACACCCGAAATTACGGTACATAGATTTTTCTACTTTAGCTTTGAGTTTGTCACCTGCTGGTACGTGAAAGTGTGGAATTCTATTTAGTGGTACGCCAATCTGAAAGTTTGAGAACTCCTGGTTTAGAACAATCACAGGCAGTAGCCGTAGCTAGAAGTGAATAGTAGGTGGGGCTCAAGAGAATGTAGGAGGGGCTCATAATTTTTTTTATTTCTCTCTGACGCAGAAATTAGTGCATATTTGCACTGAAGATACTATGTTTCTTATTAAACTGAGTAATAATTTCATTTTATGCTTAGAAAAGTACAGGATGGTGAAAATTTTGAGTGTATAACGTGGAGTAAAATTAAACATCATGTTGGTTTCATGTGTACAAATAAGATGAAGGAGTGTTTAAACACTTATTTTAGGTACAATTTAGTATTTCTGCAAAACTGTGAAAGGGTCTAAAAAATAAATTAAATTTTGAACAAAATTTCATTTGAATTTTCGGAACAGAAATTTATTTAGTGACCTTGGAATCGTTTCCAGGGGGGGGGGGGGGCTCAAAATATTTTTTGGGGGGGCTGAGCCGCCCATAGCGCCCCTTTAGCTACGGGCCTGATCACAGGCCTTGCAATATTAAAAAGGCGGATCGCATCAGACACAGAAAAATACACTTATTTGTAGTATGAGATATCTTCAAATTACTTTTTTCTCGCTTCCATTGAAGTGAGATGGGGAAGGATACTTACATATAACTAAACGAAGAATAAAGAAAAAAAAGGGATAAAAAAGACATATTAAAATACGAATAAAAATAACTTTTATCGCCCTTTTTCCAAAATGAGGCAATTTACTGCTTATTCATCCTTTTCAAATAATTTGAAAATCTCGAACCATAAAAAAAATTACTTGTTTTAAAAAATCTGTTTTTCTAAATCAAGAAAGAAAAAGAAAAGAATGATCAATCATATACGCTGTTTTCAACTGCGTATTCCCATATGTATGCTTTAAAATTTTAAAAGAAAAAAAAATTCATATGTTGCTACTTTTGTTACTATATTCGTCTCATACCACCTTTTTTATTAGATAAATATGTAGTAAGTGTTTCAAAGCAGTTAGCTGATCCCCTTTATAATCCCGCGTTATTACACAGTACGGATGAGCTCTAATGTAGTAGCTCTCCGTGGTTTATCAACAGCATTAAAAAAATCCATGTAGGTGAATACATAGGCCACAGAGTACGGAATATTGTAACAGAGCCTCAACTCGGCTTGAAGAGCGCCCTCAATGGATGACTTAAAAACTAAACCATCGCGTGATTTCTGTTTAACTGTAACCCTATTCTGCTTGGCGCTTCTTGCTGGCTTAATGCTGATTTGATTACCTTTGCAGTTTGCACATGTGCTTATGCTATTTGATCTTAGATTTCCGCGCTTATATTCATTTGATTCGTAATTATTACTTTTATTATTCTTGAATTTTCAGGTTTAAATTATTAAATCGTTATGTTACGAAGACACTTGCATTGTTTGCAAGTCGAATACATCAAAATTATTTTACATTCCGAAGGATCGGTAAGTTGTGATTTATTTTCATATGTTATTTTTGCGATTATTTTTCAAATTGCATAATGTATAAAATATTTTATATATATTCCATGTTGGTTTTAACAAAATTATCATTAAAATAACTATCATGCCATAATTCTCATGCAAATTATTTTTTATGTATAAATTTGATATATATTTTCTGTTGCTATGTAAATATGTTACTAAGTTTTTTCCCACAGAGGAAGGAAGGTAAAAGAAAATTCCTTCCTCTGTGTTTTATCTGATACAAGGGCGGCGCCAGAGTTTTCCCGACGAGGGGGCACTGCATCCCCGACTGGGGGGCCAAGTTCATAATATATATTAAAGGTCAACGCGTGCTGGACTGGGGCCTAAAAAACTGCGTGGGCAAATTTTTCAGGGCCGAGCCCTACCCAGTTCGTGCAAAATAAATTAATGGTCTGATCGGCGAGAAAATTTAAAAAATCGACCTGATTATATGGTCTGCAAGTACAATATATATACACATTTATATTAGGCCGGCCAAAAATAAAAAAAATAAAAGTTAAAATCTTGGCCCGACCCGACGCTATATTTCTACAAAACATGAACTTTTACTTCGATATAATTTTAAATTGTTTTGCACGGGGAGTTCTAATAAAAAATAATTCATTTTTTAGAAGTGCTTTTGTCTGCAATATTTATTTATTTTTAATGAATATCTATTTGCATGTAAAAGGTTTAGTTACTGTTAATCCTTATTTCATGTATTGGAGACTTTAAAATCAGAAAAAAATGCCACACATAAAATCTTCTAAGACAGAATTCCATAGGAACGAAAAAAATGCGTTATAGTTTATTAAAAAAGATACTTTAACTTTCAGAACCGGCTTTGGAACTGAAAGTGCTTTTTATATTACTATATATATTTATATTTGCAACCAAAATCGAAAAAATAAAAAATAGTCATATTGAAGATTGAGCTCAGTTATCACATTCAAAAAACGTTTAAAAATATTAAAATAAAACGAGAATTCGAAAACAACCTGCCCATTGGTTTAACATTATGGAGCAGGTATTTTGAAGTGAGTGAAGAGTCCTCCTAAGACAGCAATGCGTCATAAGCAGGTTCTATTTCACAGATTTTTCTGTATTTAAATTTTATTCTAAAAATCTACTATTATTTATAAATAATACATTTTAAATTTCAATTGTAGAATAATGGTGAGTTAAACTTATAAAAATACATACATTTTTCCTAAAAATATTTGGAACGGGTCAAATTTTACTGACTTTTACTCGGACCAGGTCGTTCCGAGAAAGTGATTTTCATACGGATCGAAACCGGGAGTGAAAATTTCTTCCCGCGCAATTCCAGCTCAATATCGAAAAAGTTAGATAAGCCATGAAAAGAATGAAAATCAGGCATGGATCGGCCCGAGTATCGTAAAAGAAAACAGGCCCGAGCCTGGCCAATGCAAACATCTATCGCGACTTATCCAGAAGAAAGAGCTCGGTGAAATTTTCTTTCTTTAAACTCGAATCAAGCTTAATTTTATCCGATGACTCGGACTGAATTTTATTTTTTGAAAGGTCTGCCGGCCCTGAAATTTATTATTCTTAAAACATCTATTATAGCACATTTTTCTATAACTTTTGGCCGAACCTTTTTGCGGCCGAACCTGCTTAAGCCTTTTTGCGGCACGTATACGTGTCCCTCGTCTCCAAGGGGTATAATAAGACTTCCCAGCTACACAAGATTTTTTAGGTCTGATTTGGGAATACTAATTTTCGATTGCAGTGCTTTTTGAAATAATGAATATGAAATTTAAAATACAGTAGAGATTATCTGGACTCCGATTAAGCGTATTGTCCAATTAACCAGATCGATCAAGGACTATACTTTTTTTTTTGCCATCTTCTCCAAAAATTTTAAAGTCAAATTTCTTCAGGCAGGGTAAGGTAAATTTGACAAGAAGACATGGAATTTAACTGCTAAATAACTAATTTCTAATCCTGAAATAATAAAATCACCAACAAATACAAAGACAGCAATGCATAAAACTATTTTTTTCTAGAACCTTAGAAGTTTCCCTTCTA
The DNA here is from genome assembly GCA_964019185.1 of Maratus speculifer. NCBI lineage: Eukaryota > Metazoa > Arthropoda > Arachnida > Araneae > Salticidae > Maratus > Maratus speculifer. The sequence goes on along the minus strand of OZ025302.1, from coordinate 252,376,115 downwards.
ACGCACGAGAGTCCATTATCAGTGGTCCACGAGAGAGACAAAAGAATGGCCTCTGTGAACCAGAAGACTATCAAGAAATTTTTTTCCCTATCACGAGGATTTTTCAAAATATATATACTGTACAGTGTATGTATATAATTTCTATGTGTACTTCTATGTACAACTTTGTACCAATTTTGCAGAAAATAAAATTTTAATAAAAAAAAAATACTTCTAAACACGCCATTTTCAATATGCTAAAATGTGCACTACCACAATTGCCAATCCGAAATCTGGAAAAAATGTGAAGGGAAGTTGCCTAAAAACATTGCCCAATGCGTTTATAGTTTCCCAATTATCCGGATTTTTCATTAACTGGATTATCCTCGATACCGATCGATCTGGATAATTGGCGTTCTACTGTGTGTATTACTGAAAAATACAAATGAAAAACTTAATAATTAAGACAAATTAAATTATTATTATCAACAAAAGTACTAATTCTGCGTATACAGCAGTTTTAAAATTAAAACACTCGGGTAAAAATATCAAATGGCATATAAACACAAAGAAATAAGAAATCCTTTGGACTTACTCGTATGAAAGTCGAAACTTTTTATATACAGAAGAAAAATATTAAAGTTCGTACTTTCGTAAAAAGAAGGAACTCGTACATTATTTACAATTAGTAGAAATAATAATTTTAATGCAAAATTTGCAAAGTCGTAAACTCTATTTTTTCATAGTCAATTTTTTTCTTTCAAAGTTCATTGTAGCATTGTTCTTACGGTTTCTGATTAATTATAAAATTTTGTAAAAAAAAAAAAAAAAAAAAAAAAAATGCAATTAACAGAAGCATTAAAAAAACCCCTTATTTCCATATTTTAAAATAAAAATACTAAATCAGGAAAATAATTAACTCCTATTATCTGTGGTCAATGGACAATTGTCGATAATAGAGTACTGCATCTAGGTAACTCTGAAACATCCTTCCAATCTATCACAACAGGTGTTTTTCTTGTAATTCCCATAGCAACAATAAAAAATATAAATATTATTTTTACAACCAATCAGCAAGAATACGTTTGCTGATGCTAAACAACGTACTCATCAACCTCTTTATCATTCCATTACTCGAAAACTTTGTTTTATATTAAGTTGCGGAACAGAATTTGAAAACTAGTCAAAACAGACAGACATGCATTTTCTTTTACTGAATTGCAGCTGTTCTCTGCGGCTTAAACATGGTAAATTCAAATCTAAATAAGAATAAATGTATAAAGAAACAGCATACCGTTCTAATAACGATATCCTTTTCCATTCCATCTGAACACGTTACTGTACTAAATATTAATTTCTTTTATTTGAATTCAATGTATTTATTTGCATGGTGTGAAATTAATTAGTTGAATTACAGTTTTTGAAATGCGTAATTTTTATGACTTTATAAAATCACGTTTTACTTTTTTCATAATTTTAATCAAAGCAGATTTTTTTAGCTATAGCTGTAATAATAAAAACAATGGGAAAAAATTTTCAATTTCCATTTTGTTTTAGAATGTACACTGACGGAAAAAAAATCCCAACACCAAGAAAAACTTATTGTAGAGTAATGAAATTTGGACAGTGCATTTGTCTAGTTAACATGTTTAATTGATTAGATTTTCGAGATCACAGGTTAATTTAAAGTCAACAAAATGCATTTAAAATGCAAAATGCTGTTACATTAATAGTTGCTATAACCGCCTGAATTTTGAATGCAAGTCTGCACACGTGCATGCATTGTATCATACAGGTGCTGAATGTCACTCTGTGGTATGGAGTTCCATGCTTGTTGTACTTGCTGTGTCAATACTGTGATGGTCAGTGCTGGCTGGGGATGACACCGAAGTTCTCATCCAATGCTATCCAATACGTGGTCAATGGGAGACAGATCTGGTGATCTCGCTGGCCAAGGTAACATGTCGACACTGTAGAACACGTTGCGTTACAATAACGGGACGAGGGAGAGCGTTATCCTGTTGAAAATCTCCTCTTGAAAGCTTTTCTTGAATGACAGCACTACAGATTGAATTACCAGACTGACGTACACATTTGCAGTCAGTGTGTTTGAGAGACCCACGAGAGTGCTTCTGCTGTCATAGGAAATTGCTCCCCATACCATGACCCCAGATTGTAGATCCAGTGTGTTTAGGCCGCAGACAGTTTGGTTGCAGGCGTTCACCTGGCCTCCTTCTGACCAGCACACGGCCATTATTGGCACCAAGCCAGAACATGCTTTCATTAGAAAACACAACAGATCTCCACTTCATCCTCCAGTGAGTTCTGGCTTGACATCGTTGGCGTCGCAAACGACAATGACTTTGAGTCAGTGGAATGCATGCCTTGCATCGAGCTGTTCTTGAAGTAACCGATTTCTAACAGTTCGTTGTGTCACTGTGGTACCAACTGCAGCTCGAATTTCTGTCGCAGACGCAATACGATGCACCACAGCCGTACGCCGAACACAACGGTCTTCCCTCTCAGTAGTGCCACGTGGTCACCGGGAGCCTAGTCTTCTTGAGGCAGTACCATTCCTTGACCCCTGCTCCCAACAATCATGCACAGTGGATGCATTCTGTCCAAGTCTTTCTGAAAAATCGCGGAAAGAAAATCCACTTTCTCGTAGCCCTACTTTACGACCTCTTTTCAACTCGGGGAGCTGATGATAATGGATTCTTTGCCTTCTTAAAGGCATCTCAATCCGTCAAATTTTGTAGATAAATAATGCTCACGAACTTTACAGCACGCATTTAAAGCAAACCTGGTTTTAAAGTTGTGGATGGCGCTAGTAGCACCACACGTATGCGCGAAGCATGAAATTTAAATCAATGTCGTCTTTCAGATGTATAAACACGCCTACAAAATTTCGTTTAGCTAACACAAGTCTTTGTTGGTGTTGGGATTTTTTTTTTCCGCCAGTGTATATCGATCGAATGCAGAAAGCGTGATATTCCAAATTTTGATTCAAATCTGAAACAAAGAGCTTAAATACAATATTCCGAAGAGAAATATAAATGAAGTGAAAATTTGTGAAATAGTTGGGAATCTAAAGTGCATTATTTTAATAACAGCGAAAAGCGACCTGCAATTAAAAATATATTGCTGATTCGAACCGCGAGTTATGCAGGAGGTCTAGCTGTGGTCTGCGTGGGCCAAAATTTCTCGCCCAGTCTATCTCGACAATGCTGAAATATCCCTGTGATTTGAAAAGGTTTTCTATTATTTTAAGCAATTTCTTTCTTCTGACTGGAGATTTTTTGAAAATTTTGATCTTCGGTTTCTGATTTTTACGTATTTTTAGATAAAAGAGATTTATAAATTACTTTTCTAAATACGAAAAAGTACTAAGCAACACAGCTGCCAGAACATGCGTGTAATTTGGTGAACATGCTGCTTTAGGTGCGAGTATTTTAGGTAATTGGTGTTTTTTACTGTGTTTTTTAAGGGGGGGGGGGTAGAAATGGAAAAGTTAAAGTGCAATTTTTTCTGTTTTTACGGAATATAATCAAAAGAAAAAGAAGTTGACTCCACGGATTATTTTTCGAGCACAGAGTCCTCCACAGATTGGGTTATACCCGACTTAAACTAGTTAATTCTATATCCATTTCAACCTGAACCAGTTTTAAAAAATTAGATGACCCCGAACTCAACAAACTCCGACCTAAAACCAACAGTATTCTATCGGAACCCAATCCCAACTCGAAATGAAAAACAAATTTCCATCTTGTAAAGCAATAATGGAAAAATAGCCTACAATAATACCACTAGTATAAATTATATTTTTTATGTAGAAAAATCAATATACCTGTATATGCACTCATTGACACCCGGATAATATAATTTTTCATTTAAAAATATGTTTCGGAGATACTTTTGAGAATTCAGGTAGAATCGAACTTATATGCTAAAACAATTAAAATCAATCCGAAATAGAAGTCAATCCGAAAAAATATTAACTTTAGCCAGATCCGACTCAAACTGCCTGTCGAGTTGGGTTTAGTTTCCCGAGGTGAATGCAGAACTCTACAAGAAACTCGAGCCCGACATCATCACATTTTGGACCTGAACCCAAAATATTTCAACATCAACCAAACCCCAACCGTAGCTGATGAAAAAATATATCCATATTGTAATGCAGTTATGTAAAAAATTGTACCTTCAGTATCAGTTTTAACTTTTAAATTAAGAATCAGTATAGATAAACTCATTAACATTCATATATATATATATATAGTTTTTCATCAAAAAATAAATTTTGTAAATTCTTATGAGAGTTGGATTCATCTCGAATCAAGAACCATAAGTGCCAACATCCAACCTGAACCTGAAACTATTAAAGTTAACAAACTGGAATCCGACTCACAACGACAAAAGATTGGGATCAACCCGATCCAGTCCAGACTATGCGAGTCGGGTCAGATTCAGTTTGCCCGACCCGATGCAGTATTCTACATGTCATCCAAGACAACCCCGACAAAATAATTTTCGTTTGCGTACTCTTAACCGTACCAAAAATTCTTCATGTCAAACCGACCGTAAATCCACAATCAGCGGAAATTCATCCACAATTTAATGCAGTTAAAAAATAATAATACATGATTGTAACTACAATATAAATCTTATCTTTTTTTGTTGAAAAATAAGCATGTTCAGAGTCATTCATGTATCATCCTGTTTAGATTTAAAAAAAAAATCCGGTTTATCTGAACTCAAATTTCAGTCAGAAACCGACTCATATCCAAAAGAATTAGTTTAGTCAATTCGACTTTGAAAAAAAAAAAAAAAAAAAAAAAAAAAGAAGCTCAATATTTTGATTTAATTCGACCGGGCAGAAATTCAAACGTCAAAATATTTTTCCCGACGATATTGAATTTTGGCCCCGGTGGGGGGGCCAGGTATGCCCGACGGGGGGGGGGATATGCCCCCCCGGTCCCCCCTCTGGCGCCGCCCTTGATCTGATACAAGGCTTTCCTTGTTGTATATATTTTTTAGTTAAATAAATAAAAATATAAATATTAAACTGTTTTTGCTACTGCAGTATCTTTTTGTCATAGTTATTTTAAACTGTAGATTATCTGAAAATTTCCCACTCTTGCCATGAGTCGATGCATGATTTTTTCTTTCCTGTTTTGTGAAAAGTAAAAGTTATTTTTCTTAGAAATTAATTACATTTATTTAAAAAATACATATTTCATATAATTATTTAAATTTTGAAAAATCAACATTTTTTGGCTTGCTTACATGTTTTTAATTTTGAATTTCTCAAGTTCTATGAAATGTAGAAAATTTTATGACCACTTTTCAAAGAGGAGTTCATAAGGTTTAATTTCATATGCATGTTGACTATGTATAAATAAAATTTTGAAAATTTTTTTAGATAGTCATTTATAAAAAAGCTGAAAAAATTGTATGTTTTTGTAATATTATAAGTTTAAAATTCTAAAATTTTTAGAGTGGATCTCAATGGGATGAGGAGTTATTAAATAAAAGCAAAACTTACCATTAAAAAAGCAGTATAATTCTATCTATTTTGTCATTTATTTATGATTTGTATGGTAATTTTCAGCTTTTATTTAGTAACTCCTGATCCCATTGAGATCCCACTCTAAAAATTGCAGAATTTTAAGCTTATAATGTTACAACAAACATACAATTTTTTCAAGATTTTTAAAAATGACTGTCTAAAAAATTTTCAAATTTAAAATTTAAAAAAAATTAAATTTTATTTCTTTTAACTATACATATTCAACTTGCATATCAAGTTAAACCTTATGAACTCCTCTTTGAAATGAGTGGTCTTAACCCTTAAATGCCGTGTGTTGCTTTTCGGCAACAAACCCAATTTAGTCTTCAAAAATACTATTAGAATAATATTATTGCTCTAATGCCTAGTGTTGCTTTTAAAATACATACTCACAATATTATTAAATCAATTTTCAACGTATAGATGGCAGCACTACAGCCATTAAGAATAAATACAGAATAATTTTTTCAATTGTTGCTACATGTCTATGTTCTTTTGTTTGGAAAGTTGTGAAATACTTTATATTATTCTGCAGTGATCAAATAAAAATTATCACATGAAAAAGTAAGGTATGTAGTCCGTATTTGGTAATTTGTTTGGATATTTAACTGTAAAATATTTGTTGTAAGTAGTTTTTTGTGTGTGTTGCTGATTGTCAACAACAGGCATTAAGTTAAGCCTAGAGAACAATGAGCAGTTTTAGTTTTAGTTTTGCTTTATTTTATATTCAATAGAAGTACTTTATTTTTGTAGTAGTATGTAACTGTAGTTTATTATTTTTAACCCTTTCGGGTCCGATTTTTTTTTTTTTTTTTTTTGGGGGGGGGGGGGTTACTTTTACTTTGATAATTTTAAAAGTAGCTGTCCAAATCGTAAAAGTTAACGTTTTCTGAAATATAAAGAACATATTATATTTTGAAATTTACCAAAAATAATTACTTTGTATACTATTCGTGTGACAATAGACTAAGGTAGGCATTTTTAAGACATTTGGAAATGTAATATTATAAGAATGTTAAAAATACATAACATTTTTTATTATTTGTTACAACTTATTTGTTCGCAAATGGAGCCCTAATTTTACATTTAAAGAGTGAAAAATATGCGTAAAATAAAAGAATCGTTAACCGGCAAAGAGAATTAATCAAACTATTATTGCTTTTTATTATTACTGAATGCAGAAACTTAAAAGGAGTCATAATTAAAAGTATATAGACATATACTATTGTTATTAAAGACAGATAAATAACGAAAATAATTTTTAAGGCGAAATCATACTCAATGAAAATATATTTACTATTAATAGTAGTCTGACCCGAAAGCGTTAAAGATATACATGACAGATTTTTCTGCAATTTTTTTCTGAAAACTTTACTCTATCATTTTTTGAATGCCTCCAAAAAAGTATTTGACTCAAAAAGAAATAGAAGAACTGGTTAATAACTGGTCGAATAGTGAAGATGACTACGATATTTCAAATGATGATGATTCGGATTGGGAGGCAAAAGTTAGTTTAGATAGAATTTCAGATGAATCAGAAGACAGTGAATTAGATGCGTCAAATATTCAAACAACTTCAAAAAGTGAAACCACTGAAAATGTAACTTCTCTTCAAAATGTAGACTCTGATAATGATATTGAAATAGCTATTCCTACATGCAGTAAAGGCATGTCAAAGAAATCTAAACTGCCAAAGCGGGATGTTGTTTGGAAAAAAGGAAATATAAAGATAAACGAAAACCAGTTAAAGTTTAGTGGAAATGAAATTATTCCATCCAAAGTGAAAGAACTAGATACACCTCTAGCTTTTTTCAAATATTTCTTTTCAGATGAGCTTATTGAAAAAATTGTCTATGAAAGCAACTTATATGCCTGCCAAATAGATCCTTCAAATCTACGAATTTTACATCACAAGACATAAGGCAGTTTTTGGGTATAATATTATACATGTCTTTGGTGCATTTACCCAGTGTTCGATTGTATTGGAGTCATGAACTTGGTTTTCCTTTGATTCAGGATGCAATGAGTAGAGATCAATTTGAAAAAATCAGAAAATTTATTCATTTCAATGACAACCAAAAACATCTACCTCGAGATGATCCGAATCATGATAGGTTACACAAACTTCGACCTATTATTGATATATTAAACAACAATTTTGCTTCTATCCCATTTGAGGAAAAGCTCTCCATTGATGAGCAAATGTGTGCTACTAAGGTTCGACATTACATGAAGCAGTATATGCCGAATAAACCCCATAAATGGGGTTTTAAACTTTTTGTACTTGCGGGTATTTCTGGGTATGCTTATAATTTTGAAGTATATTCAGGTCAAGAAAATATGCTAACGAGACCAATTACCGAACCCGACTTTGGCCCTTCAAGCAATGTAGTCATTAGACTGTCGAGAAGAATACCAAGATCAGTAAATCATAAGTTGTATTTTGACAACTATTATACAGCATTGCCGCTGATGGTACATTTGGCAAACACTGGTATCCATACATTGGGTACAGTTAGAAGAAATAGAATTCCTGGATGCAAACTTCCCGATGAAAATTCCTTAAAAGCTCAAGATCGAGGTTTTTCATCTGAATATATCACAACTGTAGATGGCATCGACCTTTCGTCACTAGTTTGGAAAGACAATAAATTTGTCACGATGTTATCTACTTTCGCTGGAACAAATCCAGTAAAAAAAGTCAATCGTTTTGATAGGATTCAAAAAAAGACCATTGAAATTGATTGTCCAATACGTCATTCAAGAATACAATCGACATATGGGAGGAGTTGACCTTTTGGATAGTTTAATGGCCCGTTATAAAATTAATATTCGTAGTCGAAAATGGTATCTACGAATCTTTTATCATTTGCTTGACTTGACTGTAGTAAACGCATGGCTTCTCTACAAAAGAGTTTTGAATGCCAATGGTCAACAATCGGAGATATTGCCTCAATCAAAGTTCAGAGCAGAACTTGCACAATCATTATGCATGGTGGGAAGCAAATACATCCCTAAGCGTGGAAGGCCTTCATCAATGATTGAAGCAGAAATTCAGGCAAAAAAGCATAGAGGTCCTTCACAGTATATACCACCTAAAGATGTTCGACTAGACCAAATAGGACATATGCCTGTATTAGAAGACAAAAAGATGAGGTGTAAATTGCTAAACTGTAAAGGATACACTTTCACAAAATGTGAAAAATGTGGTGTTGGACTGTGCTTTAATAGAAATAACAATTGTTTCAAAAATTTCCGTACAATTCATTAACAATTTAAATTGTGCTCATACTCTCAAGTATCATAAATTAAACAAATTTAATTGTATTCTACATTGATTTTTATAATATTTTGCAATAAATTTTTGTATTTGTAATAATAATTAATTATTTTTTTAATACTTTCTGAAAATTCCTTATCATAGTTCTTAAAATTCACGTGTACTTAATATTATAGAATTTTATCAAGATAAATTATTTTTTCAGTTAAAGCCTAGTGTTGCTGATAGGCAACAAACTGTTTTTTAGCCATAAATCATACTTAATACAAAATATGATTTTTTAAAGTATTTTTCCCATAATTTATTTAAGAAAATAAAGCTGAAAACATTTTTTAAATTGATTTTTAAAAATTCAGGCATTTAAGGGATAAAATTTTCTATGTTTGATAGAACTTGAGAAATTCAAAATTGAAAATATTTATGCACGTCAAGTCAAAAAATGATGATTTTTCAAAATTTAAATAATTAACTGTATGAAAATTTAAAGCAATAAATAGAAATATGCTCTAATTTATATCATCATAGAGAATGATCCCTGGCAGTTTCATTGAAATCAGAAATGGTCAGGTTGAATATTGATTTTTTTTTTTTTTTTTTTTTTTTTTTTTTTTTTTTTTTTTTGGTTGATTTGAATGGAATGGCCCCAAAGCAGCCAATTTGATATAGGCTTACCTTAAACAAAATAAATATTGTTACCCATCCATGAGCATTATAGTTTAATGTACAAACTATAAAAAAGGTATCTATTCATGCTGGAAAATAATATATATTTACACATTGTAAACTGCTTCCTGCATTTGATTTTTTTTAAATATATATATATAACTGTATATAGTACACGCTTTTAAATTGTATTAGTAATATACTTCTACAATTTTCTATACTAGTTATTCATAGGGTCTAAAAAAATCTTTTTTGAAAAAGCCCAACCCACTGCGCCCACTAGTCCAAAGTCTGGGTTTTTCAGGTTTTTCTGAAAAAATCCTGGCTTTTTCAGGTTTTATAGATTTTTTTTTTTTTTTAATTTTCATATACATAATAGCTAAATTCTTCACGTATCAGTGAAACCTGGGTATAATTTTGCATTAAGAATGAATCAACAAAATGTATATATTAAAAAATTAAGTTAATTTAAAAGGTAGATTTGTGTCTGATATGACTAGTTTCTTGCATTAAGGATATATTTAGCCAGCTATAAATGGATTTTTAGAGTTAACGAAAAAGGTCCAGAATGTTTGAAAAAAATATACTTACTATTATGTACAATTTGAAGTATTTACAAAAATATATATAAATAAATGATGATGAAATTACATTTTGCTTTTACAAAAATTTACTATCGGTAATAATTTTGCAAATGAAAGTATCATTAAAATATTACATTAATATTAATGCTAAATCAGAATTAGTTAGTACTTTTTATTATAACTAATTAATAGAAAGAACCAAATAATTTTACATAGATTCTTCATTAAATTAGGATTCCCACGATATGTATTGTTTTGTTAGGAGTTTCAATTGTATAACATAACATAGAATAAATTATATATCAGTTTTTTTATGGGGGGGGGGGGGGGAAGTTTGTGTTTGTGATACATAAAAATGAAGTTATAATTATTTCTTTTAAAAATTTTCATTGAGAGAATTAAGATATTTTTATCTCCTTGTGGTGGGGAAAAAAACTTTACGAGTGGTGTATTGTCATTAAAAGATAAATCTTAATATCAGCATTAAGATCTTGATAATAATATTAAGAAATTAACCTTGCGTAATTTAAAGTTGAAATTTGACAAAACCCAGTTGGTTTTAAGAGTTTGGCAAAATCATAACAACCCTGCTTTAAGTTAAATATGCTAAATTTATATCTTTCATAAGTAGAACCCCCCCTTTCTTTCCAGCTAATTTATTTTTTTATCATTTTATAAATGCTTATAAATTCCTCTTAAATCTGGTTCTTTTGACATATATTTAAATTGGCATTTACCTCATGGGTGAAAGTTTTCCGTCCACAGACGGAGTTCCGTCTTTTAAAAATTCCCGAGGACGGAAACGAGACGGTAAAATCTCCGAGGACGGAAGCGCATCGATGAAAACATGCGCTTTTTGTCAAATGATCGCGAAAAAAACTATTTCTGTCAAAGGATTGCGAAAAAATGTAATTTTCGTGAAACGATCGCGGAAAAGGTTCTATTTCTGTCAAAATTTTGCAAAATAAGACCTATTTTCTGTCAAAAACTTGCAGAAAAAATGCTATTCCTGTCAAAATATTGCAAAAAACACGCTAATTCCATCAAAGGATCGCGAAATCACGTCATCTCGGTCAAAGAATGTGAAATAGACACGATGTTTGTCAAAGAATAGCGAAAAGACGCTATTTCTGTCAAAAGATCATGAAAAAGATGTCATCTCGGTGAAAGATAGCGAAATAGACGCGGTTTCTGTCAGAGGATCGCAAAAAACTTCCACAACTTTCATCAAATGATTGCAGAGAAATGCGAATTTTATAAAAGGAACGTAGAAAAGGCGTGAATTTTGCCAAAGGATACCGAAAAAGTTGCTAATTTTGTCAAAAGATTGTGAAACAGATGTGATTTCTGTCAAATAAGTGCAAAAAAAAACCCCCATGATTTTCATCAAATGATTCTAAAGAAGGAGCAATTTCTGCTAAAGGATTGCAAAAAACGTGCGATTTCTATCAAAAGATCACAAAAAAAACACAATTTCTGTCAAAAGATTGCAAAAGGGGGTGATTTTTGTCAAAGGATTGCAAAAAAACACAATTTTTGTCAAAGGACTGTGGAAAAGATGCAAATTTTGTCAAAAGATCGTATAAAAGACGTGGGTTTCATTGAAAATTGCAAATTTCGACTAAAAATCATAGAAAAATTGCAAATTTCGTCATAAGATCGCAGAAAATTCGCAAATGTTGCTAAACATCCAGAAAAAGACGAATTTCATCATAGAGTCGTGGAAAAAACACAAATTACGTGCGTGTGTATATGCTCACTCAATTGAAGGGGGGGGGGAGATTCAAAATTTCAGTCTTGGCAAAATTTCAAACATGCACCCATGATTTACCTTTGCATTCATACCCTAGATTAAATAATACCATTTTAAAATCATGAAAAAAATTGAAAAAACCCACAATGGGGTTTATCATGGGTTTTTTCAAGTGGGCCTGCCCGAAAAAACCCGGGTGGGTTTTTTCGGTCTGGGCCCACTTGGGCGAATCCTGGTTATACAACTATATTTATTTATACCTCAGTTTTCCAGGGTAATTCCTGTTCAATGACATTTCATAAAATTTCTGGATTTTTTTTTCTTTTTCCTTAATAAAGCCATAACCACAGACCTGAAAAACCTTGAAATGTCGAGAAATTTTGGGATTAAGGAATTAAGATTTCGGGAAAAATCAGGGAAAAATTATTGTCATTTTTCTGTCATGAAGCCGTTCCTTCAGGCAATTCACACACTGCCTCACCTCTGTTCGCTCTCGCTATCTTACGATGCCTTGTAGAGGTCTGCACTAGGGGTAAATTTCCAGGCCAGAGCATCGGGCCCAGCCCGATTCATAGAAGAGAAAAAAGATCCCAGCCCAAAAGAAAAAATAAAATAAAAATTCATCCTGGCCCGAAAGAAAAAAAAAATTAAAAATTCATCCAGCCAAGTGAATTTCTTCAGAGCATTGATCTTTAATCTTGAGGAAGAATTCAGATTGAAAAAAACTTATCATAGTCTTTTTTATTATTATTATTATTTTTTCATTTTTGTAATCTCCATTTATGCAGGATTGCCATAGGCTACTATATTCATGCTTTTAATGAACCTTTGTTTGCTGTATGTCAGCAGTTCCCAAACTTTATTGTTACGCGACCCACCTTTAAATTGAAAAAAATTTGCGACCCACTTAATACATTAAAGCCTCCATAACGGACACTCCCGAATAGCGGATACCTCTATTTAACGGACAGTTTTCCAATCTCCACTCCCAAAACCTAAGTTTTTGTATGTCTAACCTCTGAATAACGGACATTCCGAATAGCGGACACTTTATTCGGCGATAAAGGATGAAAAAGCATTTTTTAAATAGAAAAAATAAATAAGAAAAGCCTCTGAATTTATCAGGACAACGTGCACAAATTTTGTGATCACAGTTAAATGTAGATGAAGAGCTGAGAACCCCCCCCCCCCCCCCCCCAACATTCAGTGCTAAATTCAGGGGATTGCCCGGGAGAAATAATCTTTCAGACTATTGAAATGTCATTCAAGAACATTTTGAGATTTTATGCTTTTAAAGATCAAAAAATGCAATCTCTCCTTCCTCACCCGGAACTCTACAATGTCCAATAACATCACACAGAAAAACAAATTATATGAAATCGCAAGCAAAAATAAACTTTTGTGATAGATTTTTTTCACAATAATATAATAAACAGTGGATAAAAGTGTGCACAATTTTATTGCTTAAAAAATAATTTCAATTTCTGGTTAATTATATAATAGAGTTTTAGGACATATAAAAGTAAGTTAATGAAACATTAAGCATTTCTTAGCGGTGTTTGAATCTCTGAGGCTTTCCGAATAGCGGACAATTTCTGCGTTTCCGAGGTGTCCGTTATTTAGAGGTTTTACTGTATAATGGTGAGTGTATGGAAATTGCTGTATTATCTGTATAAGCTATCAGCTATCCTATCCTACAAAAAAGGCTAATTTTCGTATGAATGATACATTATCAATTAAAACAGGAATTGGTAATTCCAGTGTGCATAAGTGAAATAATAAACACAACACACAAATTACTAAGATAATAAAAAATGCATTACTATCAAATATAACTTTATAATCAGTGCCTTTATCGATGAAAACATTTATATCAAGGTTAAAATTTGTTAAGTTCAACCTTAATTAACTTTTAACACAGTACATAGTTTTCTCTATTTTCGTTTTTCAAAAAAAAAAAAAAAAAAAAAAAGTGCAAAAAGCATGTTTACACGAGTATGTTGTGTTGAACTCTCAAGGAATTCAAAGCGAATTTAGATGTTTCTGGATATTCTGTTTGTATATTTCTTCATATGGAAATTAAAGAATTTACCTTGAAATGTTATTTGCTAGTGAAATTGTTATATATTTTTAACGGATTACATACAAAATATGTTTTTTTGACAAACATCGATTGTTTCCGTGACCCACTAAAATAGCCGCCGTGACCCATAGTTTTGGAACCATTGCTGTATGTAATTGTTTCAGTTATCATAAATATTATTAATCCATATTCCATGTAAAAGAGACAATAAATCTAAAAAATGGTACATGGTAAAAGTAAAATCTTCTAAGATGGAATCGCATTGGAAAGAAAAAAATATATTCGCTTCTTAGAATTTGTAAATGTTTATTTTGCTTGGATGAACACATGGGTGCAAGTTTTCCATCCGCAGACGGAATTCGGTCTTGTAAAAATTCTTGAGGATGGAAAAATCTCCTATGACGAAAAATGATCGCGAAAAGGACGAGTATACCGCCAAGAGATCGCGGATAAAGACATGATTTTTTATCAAAAGATCATGAATAAAACGTGATTTTTGTCAAATGATCATGAAAATAGGCGTTATTTCTGTCAAAAAATTGCACAAAATGCACTATTACATTTATAAAATCACTAAAGGGCGCGAATTTGTCAAAGATAGCAGAATAATTGCGATTCCTATCAACGGATCTCGAGAAAAACATTATTTCCGTCGAAGAATCACGAAAACGACAGTCTCTGTCAAGGAATTGCAGAAAAGACACGATTTCCCTCAAATGATCAATGCTATTTCTGTTAGAATTGCGGAAAAAATGAGATTTTTGTCAAAAGATTGAGGAAAAGGCATTTTCCATCAAGTGATCGTGGTAAAAAAAACACGATTTTTTTCAAAAGATTGCTCACAATACGGGATTTTTCTCAAAAGATTGCAAAAAGACTCATTTTTCGTCAGAGAATAGCTAAATAAATGTGATTCCTGTCCAAGGATCGCGATTATGACACAATCGCTTTCAGACAATCGCGAAAAAGATGCAATTTTTGTCCAATGATAGCAGAAGAAAACACGATCTTTTGTCAAAGGAGCGAGTTTTGTCAAAAAATGGTTGAAAAGACATGAATTTTTGTCAAAGGATCACAAAAACGCGATTTTTGGTCTAAGGATCACGATAGAGATGCGTTTTTTATCAAAGGATCGCTAAACATATGCAATTTCTGTCAAAATATCGTGGAAAAAAGGGAATTTCGCCAAACGGTCATGGGGGGAAAAAAAACTGAATCATGCACGTGTGTATGTGCTCACTCGGAAGGGGGGGGGGGCAAAATTTCAAACTTGCACCCATGGATGAACAGTTTAAAAGAAATTTGCAGTTTTCAATTTAAAAGAAAATCCTGTCATAATAATGTTTTTTTCATGTGTTTAACTCTATTTTAATAAGTCAAGTAATTTAGATTCTTTAACTCTCTGGATCCCAGACCGCCCAAAAAATTTTAATTCGTATATCTTAATTCCCACCAGAAAATTAAAACAGCTATATTTACTCTAATTCTTTCCGGCGCAGTGTTCCCGGGTCGGCAACACCTAAAGTTCCCCCTGTTTAGAGACATAAAAACTCCGTGAATATTTCAAAAACTACTCTAATGGCAACTTTAAACCTTTCTTATGACTTCTAGATTGCAGCATCACACAGGTGAAATTCTACTGTTTTTAAATAATAGGTAAAATATTTTAATCTAAGACGCGCTTCACTGCAATGCTCTTCTCACTGCGCTTACCGATGCTTTACTTATGGGAAGTTACCATTTCGGCAACAGTTGTTAAATTAAAATGGTTTTTGCATTCTTTACAAAATTATAAATGTGTACTCCTCTAGTGGTGTACCGAGTAGTACTTTGGCCGAGTACCAAGTACTCGGCCACTGACTACTCGGCGAACACTGAAAATAATAAATATAGATATAAATTGTAATATATTTTTTGTTTATTGTTTTGCAGGCTTGTACAGAGGGGAGGTAGAGATGGTATAAATTATCAGGCCCATGACCCACCAGAAGTGTTCAACTGAAATACTGTTTATAACAACTGTTATTTTTTCATATATGCTCTTCAAATGACAAAACGGCGACCTTTTTAGTTGGATTTTAACCAAAGGAATAGAAGAAAAAAAATCAGGTGAGGACAGATTGAAGCTGTAGGGTCAAGAAGTGCTGCAATACTGCTTGGCAAGGAACTGTGTCAATTTGAAGACAATGATGCCATTTTCTTTACTTGATGACAGTTATAAAGTTTTAACTCGGCTTCCTTCCTTCTGCATCCATCCAGTATCTGTCTTTTTAGATGAGATTCATTTCTCAAGAATTGAATATAATAATGGGTTGTACGAGAAATTCCACTTCTCTAGAACTATGCTATATAACCTAATTCAAGTTATAAAAAAATCGTCTTTATATTACATTTCATTTTCTTCACTTGATGACATTACCAACATTTTCACTGTGTCAATTCTGTCACAAATATTCTGTTTTCAAAGTCCTTCCGTGACAATCTGATGCACAGTTTATTTTTTAGATCACAATGCCAAACATCTGACGGTCAGAGACGCAAAGGACTTAAATTTTAGCATATTATCTGAAGTTTGAAAATTTGATTGGCATTCAAATTGTTGTTCACTCTCTTCTCTCTTTCAGTGCTTTGTGATACCCAAACATTTGAGATTTGGGCAATGAACCCTTCCCGTAGGTTTTGTGTAACATGGCAAGTCTCTCATTACTTAATTTGTTTAGTTTGCACAATTTTATGGCATATCGTTTGACAGTTTGCTTCATTCTGAAACCTAACACCATATTCAGACATGTGTCTGTTTTATGAGTGATCCATGCACTGCAAGGGCTCAAACCTGACTGACTTCTGATAAAATTTGTAGTTGAGACCCTACCACATGTATTACTTACAACTGCCGTACATTCAGCCTTCCACTACACGTGAAAAATTAAGTCTTATTTAATAAACAAACCATGTATATCACTGCTCTTTCATTTCTATTTCACTTGTGCGAATGTAATTTAATGTTATGTTAAAAATTTATCAATTGAAATTATTTACCCTAAAAATGTTCAAGATCAGCTAATGTTTTTTAAAAGTTGGCTAACTGTTTTTACTGATTGTTTGCATTTTGTTTTTGCATGTTTCATATGTTGTGATTCGAAGGGACCTTTTAATGTTATTACAGCCCGCAGTTTTTCTACTTGGTCCTGTTTTGTACTAAATATATTTCCTAATATTTAAGCATATGGGAAAAAAATAACAATAAATAGCATTAATATAGTTTGCTTTACTCATTTACAAAGAAAAAGAAACATTCACAGCTTTTGTTTTTTTTAGTTTCTATATTCCTTTATGAGAAATTCTGCATAATGTAAATTATTGAAATTTTAAATCGCTGTGTAAATATTTTTTTGTTTGTTCAAGATAAATAAAGAATTTTACCTTTCGATTTTTGTCTGACCTTGTGTTATTTGGAATTTGCATTCTGTGATATATTTGTTATTGAGGGAAAAATAAATGAAATTCTGAAATAAATTATTCAATGGAGCACTGACTTTTCTTTTTGTGTGTGTGTATGCATGAAATTTAAAATTGGTTATATATAACCAATATCTCCATTTTGCAAATATTAAATAAAAGTATTTAATTATATCAGATCTATTATATGTGATCTTATATCAGATCTGTGCGTTTACTTTTGTTTTCAAACACATCACAGCCTTTCTTCAAAAGTGCCTAAGTTAAAAATTTGTTATAGCTGACATTCCGCTTTATTTTAATGCCTCTAACAATCATCTAAAATGCCAAATAATGACAGTTTGTTTTCTCTTAGAATTTTAGAAGTAATGGCACTTTTGAAGCATGGGTGTAGTATGTTTTTGTCGTTATATTTTTTAAAGTGAATTTCTGAAAAACATATAGTGCTCCCACTGTGTTTGGTAAGTCATGAAATCCAATTGATTCTCACTTCATATAAATATAGAAATAAAATTGATTAAATTTAAAGGTATACTATATCTTTTATTTTTCATTAATTCCTACTAAATAATACAGAGTTAAATAATACAGATCATGGAATTTCAATATAGTCATGGAATTTACGAATATTTTCTAAAAAAATCTTGAAAAGAAAAAAAATGAAAAATAACATGAAAGTCATAACATAACTGGAAAAAATCACAAAATTCATTTATTATTATTATTATTAAGAACAATTGTAGAAAAAAGCATTATTTCGACAAAGGATCATGAAAATAAGTATAACAAATTTCATTGTATTCCTGTTTGATTAAAGAAATTTTTTAGATTTGGTCAGGGGAAATCATGGAAATTGTCCGTCATGTTTTGCTGGGAACCTTGTAATAAACTGTCTTTTTTACAGGAATATATACAATTGCAAAAATGTTTCAAATGTTATTAAATTAAGAATTTTTTTTTTTTTTTTTTTTTTTTTTTTTTCTAGCTCTAAGTCTCAAATCATTCTTTTTTCTACAATAAAAGAAAAATGAGTTATTTTCTGTGACAAAATGTCTCTTGAAACAAAAATTTGTTGAACCAAATATAAACTTTTACAAAAATAAACATGTTGACTTTTTAATGGCTTCTAAGATGATTAACAATATTTATTTTTTTTTCTTCTTTTTGCAATTGAAAGTATATCTCTAAAATTGACTGTTTTGGGTAATCTGCAACAGCAATAATAAACACACTGTATATAAATTACAGAAGTTAAGTATATTCCTTATATTTAAAGAAATTATGTGTTCTTCATATATATAATCATATTAATGGGTTATACAAAAGAAATTAAGATAAATCGTTAATTAAAATAGGTCTAATAATAAAATATATACATAGCATTGTTTAATAGACTTTTTTTATTTAGAAAATAAAAAAAAATATTGAAGCAACTTTTAAAATATTCTCTTAAAGCCATGGAATAGCTTTGAAAGCATTACAATTTATTTTAATGTTCGATTTATTCATTTTTTATATATATATATATAAATAAATTTATTTTATTTGGTATATTTTAGACCCTTAAATCAATTTGTAGTGAAGAAAAAAAAATTCCCACCAATAGTGCAGAATTATATGAAATTGACTTTTATTTGATAAATATCATAAAAATATTAAAACAATGTAAAACATTTTAAAAAAGTGATTAAAAAAACATGAAATCATCGTTTGCAACGTTAAAAAATTATTACTTTATTTTACTACAACATTGATTTTAAAATAAAATTGAATTTCGACTGTTTCAGAACAAGTTTAAAATAATTATTTCATAAATTTCAAAACAAGAAGCAACAAGCCGTCGCTGCATTTTTTTTTTCTTTTTTCTCTTATCATTTGTCGCCAAGGGAGCGATGTTTCGCCTAATTAGCAACCTCTCTTATGTTTATGATCGTAGTTTTAGAGTCACCCGCTAGTGTCGCTACTGTCTATGCGTAATCCCATGTTAAACAAATTGCCATTACAGTGTATGAAAGTTGATTCTCTGTTACAATATTCCGTACTCTGTGACATAGGCAGCCGACTCACTTAAACCTTTGATACTCTCTTAACTATGAGTTGAACATATAACTATTGGGTAATTTTGTCGAGTCATTTCAAATGTTATGAAAATCGGATGCATAGATCAATTACAGGGACAATCAAAAGGATTCCGTTACATTACGGTCAATTGGGAAAAAAATTTCAAAAGCATTTTAATCGTTTGAAATTTAAAACATATAATTATTACGTAATTTCATCGAGTCATTTCAAATGTTATGAAAGTCGGATGCATAGATCATTTACAGGGGCAATCAAAGTTATTCCATTACATTACGGTCAATGGGAAATCAGGTTGATGGTGGTTTTCATCAAGATATGACTTGACAGGCCAGTTGCATTTTAATATGCTAATCAAGTTCTGTTTAATCTTAGAATTTCAGCTACAAACTTGATGAGATTATTGTCTGTGGAACTGCCTCCCAATCCAACAAGAAGTTTATTTCACATTTAAATTTATGAATATCAAAAGGAAAAAAAATTATTTTTTTAAGCCTCATTTTGGAAATCACAATTATGGGAAATCATGTAATAACTCGGCATAGAATTATGCATTAATATTTTTAATTTTTTTTTTCTTGTTTTTATATGCTATGAGACCTAGCCTGTTTCAAGATTCTACATCAGTGCTTCCCAACTTTTTATCTTTCACGTACCCCTCTCTTAGGCTTTTCATTTTGAAGTACCTCCATTTCTCATAAACACCCACCTTTGTGATTTTATTTTGCTCCTCCATTAAAAAGAATTCAGATACTTATTTTTGATATTTATATATATATATTTTATCCGTGAATGGTATTGCTAACTGATTAACTTTTTGCTTATTATTATGATTTTCTGTGTGTATATTTATAAGTACATAAATTAATCTTTATGAAACATTTTTAAGCATTTAAATTTTCACAGGTTGACAGTGTATCCAAGCGTAACTAAACTCTGGTTATCCAAGTTATAGTTCATCTCATTCAATTCTTTATATACGATGGCTTTGAAGTATGTGAAGCAATCAGAAAGCCTAGCACACAACCTGCTTTTGTTCAAAAGAAGACATCTAGCAAGTGTAAGATAAAGGTTAGATTGCCATAAATATTGATAATGGGGCTGTCCATAAATGATGTCATGCAGGGAGGGGGGGGGGGTAATTAAGTAGCGAAAAATTGAACTTTGTTCTTAGAGTGGGCAGGATAACATTTCAACTCTTAAACACAGTTCAGTTTGCGCTTCTTAACCCCTCCCAACGATTCAGAATTTGAGCTCAAAATTTAAGTCTAAGCTTTTGCAAGCATTTAATTAGATACAAAAAAATAATAGTTAAAAATTGTTACTCTAATGTTTAAGGCGCCCTCTAATGGAATTTTTGGAAATTTATCTTTAAAATTTATTTTCAAGGAAATACTGACATAAAGAATGGTTTTAGAGAAATCCGCAAACGAATAGACCAATTTATCTATTTTTTATAATCATTTGAAATTTGAACCTCCCCACCCCCACAGTTTAGTTAGCGCTACTTAACCACTCTCAACGATTCAGGTTTTCAGCACAAAATTTAAGTTTATGTCTAAGCTTCAAAAAAATTTAATGAGATGCAAAAAATAGCGGTAAAAAATAGTTGTATGTTACTCCAAAGTCTAAAGCGCCCTCTATCGACATTTTTTGAAATTTATGTTTATAATTTTTTTTTCAAAACAATAGTGACATTAAGAATAGTTTTAGTGAAATCCGCAAATCAATTGACCAATTATCTAGACACACGGCAGTGTGTCAGCCAAGTTCACAAAGTAAAAGGCGACACACCAGCCGTGGGTTATATTACCCGAGCACACATCTAAAAGATAGTCACGTTTTAGCATTATTGGCTTTAGCTGACTTCTCATTGGCTGTTATCAATCGCGCATCATAGATGTTGTCGTCTTCTTGTGTTTAGATTTGATGCATTTCTCACTCAGTCGGCGTTCGAAAGTCTGATTTGTGTAACTAATTTAAATAGATTATTGCAATATTAAAGAAACAGGAATATAATATTTTTAACTATTAATTAAAAAATAGTTTTTAAAGAAGTCCATTACAGTTACTTCTACCCTATAAGTATTTTTGCATAAAAATGAAAAATAATACTTTACTTTTAGAACATTAATAAATTAATTTTAAATTATATATTAATATTATTATGGAGCACACATTTTACAATATGACATAAAAAAGAAACATCAAACATTTTTTTTTTTTTTTTTTTTTTTTTTAACAATTCTTTATTTATTGAAAATATGGAAACGATCGTAATATTTTACATAAAAATGTTTATAAAATTTACTTATTTCTATGGAAAACAAAAGCATGATTTAATATTAAATTTATTAAAATAATTAATTAACATTTGCCTTTAGTCAATGTTTATTTGCCCTTATGAAAATGAAACAGAAACGATATTTATATTTGCATTGTAAATTGTTCAATTTTTCAACAATTTCCGCGATGTCTAGAAGTGCGCCAAACCTAACGCGCCAAGATGACTACAGTTTCTAAGATGCGTGACTGATAACAACCAATGAAAATGCAGCTAACGCCAATAATGCTAAAACGTGACTATCTTTTAGAATCTCGCGCTACGCATATCTCTTGCGTCGTAGAGTTGGCCGAGGAGTCGAGGAGTCGCTCGAGGAGTCGACTCTTGTATCTCGACTCCTTACAAGTGAATCGAACTATCGATTCCTATCTGGCTAACGGAGTCGACTCAAAAGAGTCGAACTTTCATTTCAACTCAGTTTGGGATTCGGAGTCGAAGAGTCGAAAAGTCAACTCACTCACTCAGGCCGTGTTCAAAAGCGGCTTTTTTTGTGTGCGCGCGCTCAGAAGATTCTGCTTGGAGTAGGTCCTATCGAAGAAGAGAATTTTAAACTTATTCAATTATTGTATTATTTTTATGGTTCAGAATTGGTAAATACAAATACCATATCTCTTTATCCTTTCAAAATATGATTTTCGTAACAGAAATACATACCTGTGACCACTCAAATAAAATTAAAAGTATTCCGGAAAAGTATCACGTGACCTATTTCATGTAATTAAGCCCGATTAGCATTTAAAAAATGACAATCAATCCTGCTCAAATCTTGACGCGCGCGACGCAAAAAAAATGATGGGCGATTTGATCACGTGATTGTGCGTTTTGTGCTTATCTCTTATTGGTTGCACGTTGTTTGTTGTCAAAGTTGGTAGGTTGACTGATACAATTTAACAATTGGTGATTTAATTTTTTTAATAATTTTATTTTTATTTATTTAAAAATCATTTATCAGTTGCTTTATACTTTTCGTATTAAATAATAGAATACTGTTGATTCTATTGTTGTAATTAATAGAATGCTGTTGATAAACCAAGGTTGAGATATCCACACGGGGGACTAGCTAAGGGGGGGGGGGTACCCTCCCAAAACATTGACAAATGTTGTTACACTTTGCAAATTTAAAACTTTTATGTCAAATTTAAAACTTTTATGTCAAATTTAATTAAAATTTTAATAAAAACTGCAATACATTTTCTATTTTTGATAGAATTTGCAAAACTCTAATTGAGAATATTATTAATTTTTTTACAAATAAGAATTGTATTACATTTTCAAAGTGCGTTAACTTGGCAAAATTATAAAACGAGTTGGCGAATATAAAAATTTGACTTGACAATATTAAGGTTTTCTCCCCCACCAATAAAAAGTCTTAGCGATGGCCCTGTATCCACATATTACAAGATTGATTTGTAATCTACAATACTGGATTGGTTTCAATGGAATTTGCATTGTTAGTTAGATAATTTTTCAGAAGAAGTTTTAGTATGTATATATTTCTTATTTAATGATTGTATATTTTAATACCGTGTGGATAACAGGTCAAAATATGTTATAAAATATGAAAAACAAACGACATCCGAAATTATGTTAGTATGAGAAAAACACTTATTTATACTTTTAATAGAAAAATTATAAACATTCTAATCATACTTTATTCATTATAAAACTAGAAGGCAAACTCCAAATATTTCACTTCTTCAAAATATATGTATGCAGATATTCTTAATTTAAAAAAATGTATATCTTTTACATTTTGCTTTTATAATATTTTCCATTTTGATTTTAACACCGTAAAATATCCACGCATGCATTATATTTGCATCCTAATCTCAATAAAAAATTACTTCTAAAATTTTCAAAAAAAGAAGAAGAAGAACATTAATAATTATTTTATGCGTATACGGATATTTTCGCAGAAAACTTTTTTTCTCATTTTCTTAATATATATATAAATCACTTTGGAACGATATTAATATCGTTCTAATTATCCTTTTAATATTCTAAATTTGGAATATTAAAACTTTCTCCGCAAAAATCTCATTTTCTCATATTTAAATAAGTATTTTATTATTATAATAGAAATACATGTGCTTCTGTATTATTAATATAAAATTTACCTTTAATAAAAATGTCTTATTTATTAATAAAAAGCAACCGAAAAAAAAAAAAAACACAAACCGACTTTTGGCCCGCGCAGGTTTCGAACCCGTATCGTCTGGGTTCAAGCTCAGCACTCTGACCATTCGACCAGCCAGCTCACTTTCATTTGTAACAGATTATCTTTATAATTGGCACTACAAGTAATTACATCCTTGATCTGTTCTCCATCTGTTACTGAGCGAACAGTTACAGTAACTGGTGGCACAGTAGCGAGGACTGAACGCACATCCCACCAAGTATAAGTATCCACTCCATGTCCGTGGCTCCTAGCGTGCGCGTGCAGCGCGCGTAACAGCTGAACACGGCCTCAAAGAGTGGTTGGACCAGTTTAACAGAGTGTCGGACTTGGAGAGTCGAGAGTTGAAGATTGGGTGGTCGACTCTTCGATTCTCCGACTCCTTGAAAACCACTCTTTCGACTCGGTATCAGATTTCGACTCTTCGAATCCGCACTGGGCTTTTTATCAAAAAACAAAGGTCTTGGTTTGACTTTATATTGGGGTTGGGGATTTTGGGAAAAGTGGAGGCAATGTAGATGTGCATTTCACGTGTAATTAGGAAGATACCGAATGAATGAAAAGAGTGGGAGGGGCAGAGAAAAAGGGGCGTTCTGCTGGTTATTTCTGAAAAGATTAATTAAATTTAAGGAAAAAGGGGCGTTCAGCAGGATATTTCTGGGAAGATTAATTGAATTTATGATAAGCTTGTGCTGATTTCCGTATTGAGGAAAGATCGAACGATCAAACAAAGCAGATATTATGTTTGTATCTTTTGCTAAAAGAAAGTAGATCTGGTTAGGGAAATATTTTCAACTGCCTTTATCTGATGCAATATAGAAAAAAAAAAAGTTGAAGAGAGAGAAGTAAAATTTTACTTTATAGCAAATTGTTTAAAAAACAGTGTTAAATTAAGACACTTTTTTTCGAGAGGAGATTTCTGTGGGTGTAGGTGGATGTTATAAAGAATTTTGGGTGGGGTAAAGACTGCACTCTTTTATCATTTAAAACACAAAATACCTGATATTTCAGGGGGGGGGGGGATCTCATTGTTCCGCGGGAATGCCTGACCCCCGGGCCACTTTCCGAATTCACCACTGCTAAAAAGTTTTATGAGTTTATTTTATGATTGATGTATTTTAGATAAAGTGTTGTCCTTCATTTGATTACGAATATATTCTTTTAATATGTATTTTTTTTAATAAATTATAAATGTTAGCAGATAATGTAAAAATGGATATAATTTTCATATAATTTTTTAAAGTTTAGATGGTCGATTTTTTTAAATATTCCTTTTTTCAAACCAGATTCGGATAATATTTCCTGTTTATTTTATTTTATTTATTTAATCTAATTTTTTTTTTTTTTTTTTTTTTTTTTTTTTTTTTTGGTAGCGCAAGTAAGTTTTGAGTGTCAATCGGGAGGAGAGGGGATCACAATGTCATAGCTGCCAAAATTTACGCTTACTTTTTACAGTTATTTTTTATGAAAGGAATTTGCTTGTTTTCCTAAATTTCGGATGATTTTAAAATAAATTTTTTTTATTTATTATTATTATTTTTTTAATAGTAGTAGGATAAAAACATAAAACCTGGCAGTTATTCAGTATATTATCATGATTTTATAAATATAATTTCAAAAGGAAGTCAATTATAAAAACTGTAAATATCAGGGAAAAAATTAAAAAATTAGTCTTTCCGCCGCTTTATTATGATCGCATAAAGGGTAAATTATGTCCCAGACACTGACATTTTGATAGATTTGTAAAATGATATTTATTAAAATTACAGAAAACTTGCAAATATTCATAATTTATTTAGAGGAGCTCACAGGTCCAACCAGGCCCGGTACAAGCGAAAGCTACCCCAGGCTAATGTAAAATAAAACGTTCTATCCGGTCCCGACCCGTACAAATAAATAAATTAATAAACTTACCCGGCCCGGTTCAATTTCTACAAAAAAAAAAAAAAAAAAAAAAAAAAATCCGATTTTTCTTACCATACAATAATTTTCTTAAGAATATTTTATGGATATTCATGAGCAATATTTTAGTTTAGTATGTATTCGCAAGACAGAAAATACACAATAGCAACAACAATGTTATTGTTTACTTAGCTTT
This sequence comes from Maratus speculifer, assembly GCA_964019185.1. Lineage (NCBI taxonomy): Eukaryota > Metazoa > Arthropoda > Arachnida > Araneae > Salticidae > Maratus > Maratus speculifer. The sequence goes on along the minus strand of OZ025302.1, from coordinate 252,350,051 downwards.
TTAGACTCTTCAACATTCGTTAAAAAAAATAATGTAATTTGGAATAAAAAAAAAAAAAAAAAAAAAAAAAAAAAAAAAAAAAAAAAGAGGGTTAAAAATGTCGTAGCTTTTAAAGCTGTATAATATAAAGTAGATTTCTGAAAATATTTCTCTGAATTTATTAAATCTGTTCTTAAATTCAAAAAAGCTATTTTCTTACACATTTCTAAATTCATTTTTAATTGGAAAAAAAAAAAAAAAAAAAAAAAAAAAACTTGTAAAATTGAATAGTTTTCTTATTCAGAAATTATGTAATTGATTGCGCTTTCCAATTTTTAGCAAAATACATTAGAAAATTACTCTTAAAATTGAAGTTTATATTGCAAGGGAAAAGAGAAAAACCTGTCGTTTCATGACAAGAATACATTTTTTCTTTATATGTAATGTATTTATTAAAAAATGGAAATGCTGTTTGATTTTATATCTTCTCTATAGCTGCCTGTCAATTTTTAAAGTTCTAAATAAAAATATATCAGAAATTTTGTCAATGCTGAGTTTTTTTCTAGAATTGAATCTTAAATTTTCTAATATCTCTTCACCTCTGCAAACACACTACAACAGCTCTGTTTTTTCTTTTTCGTATTTAGTTTGATTAGCAGTTCATTTATTAAACAAATGGGAAACGTTATTTGATTCGAAATCCCCTCAATAGTTAGGCTATCAATTTTATAATTGTACATTTAAAACATGCTGACATTGAGCCCTGCAATATAAAGCTTATGTGAAACGAAAAATGCAATTTTCTACAAAACAATGAGACTCAGGATAATCGCTATTATTTTCCAGAAAACTACTGTTGTCCCCTTTTTTTCATAATTTTAGTTTTAATAAATTCAGAAATAGACTAGACCGGGGAGGGGGGAGATATATTTTTTGCATTATATTTTCTACAGAATCTAAACGTAAAGTAATTAATTTCTTTTTAATTCGATGATTCGATATCTTTCCAACATAACCAACACGACATATATGTAAACGCACACATATTAAACAAAAATTTTAAAAATCAATTAACTTAATTTGTACTAATATTTCTCTTTTTTTTTGGGGGGGGGGAGATATTTGTGAATAACTAATAATTTATAAATGTAAGAACATAATGAACTTAAAGTATCCGTTTTAAATTTTTAAGTAAAGAACCCCCCTCCCCCCCCCCCCAAAAAAAAAAGAAAGGAAAAAAAGGAAAAGAAAACAGTCTAATAATTTTAAACGCTGTGATTGCCGGATCCTGGCTCGAAGCTCCGGCCTATTTTTAGCGACACTCGGGTCGGGCCTTACTTTATTTTACAAGCCTCGGATTGGGCCTTGTCTGCATTCTCCCAAGCCGAGCTCGAGGCTTACTTTTTACTAAAAGACTGGTTCGGGTCTAACCTTTTTTCCCTCGTAGCGATCGGAAGTGAACTCGTCTATAGCGAATTTTTATTTAATGTTATTCCGTCTTGGAGGATTTTACTTTGTAGCATTTTTCAGATTTTTAAGCCTCTAATGCGTAGAATAGCACATAATATGTGGATTAACAATATTAATATCAACTGAAACATTTACATACAAATTAACATTAATTAAAAAATGAATATCATAGCATAGGGTTCTTCTTTAAAAATAAAGATTATAAACATAAAAAAAATCTAAAATATTAATTTTTGATTAGAACTTCTCAAACGGAAAAATCCATATTTTCTAAAAATTTAACTATGCCGGATCAGGCTAAGAAAAAGATTTTAACCTTTTTCTTGTCGGGTTAATAACTGTTCTGTACGAAGCAAGTTGGCCGAACATTTATGTTTTTTACCAACCAGGTCATTATTTTTTATACGTTCTGGGCCGGTACAAGACTAAAAATTTCGGCTCTTACCACAAAAATGTATCTTTTATCTAAAAACTAAAACAAAATAATTCGAGCATACATTTAAAAATTCTCTTTTGTGCGATATACGTGATAGAAGACATAAAATTGCGTCTTTTTTACACCCAACCAACCAATCGTAAGTGAGTTAGAGGTCTGCACGGGCCGGGCCGGCGGAATCGTTTCGAATTTTCTAACGGGCCGGGCCGGGCCGGCAGATTTAGAATAGTTTTTCAACGGGCCGGGCCGGGCCGACAAACAACATAAACGGGCCGGGCCGGGCCGGCAAAAAAATTGAACGGGCCAGACGGGCCGATAAAAAAAATTTTCGGGCCTGCCGGCCCGTTCTGAAGATTTAAGCAGAAACGATAAAATATGAGCTATTTTCAACGAAAATCATTTTAACGAGAATAAGTATAAATGTGGCCATACTAGTTTGACAGCATCAATATAAATATGCACAGTGTATCGGCATTGGAGAATTACATTATGTGTAACCCGTTTTAATATTTTTTTAGCTGACTCATGCCGGTCCAAGATCACGCTTGCATTATTTTTCTACATATAGACTGGCCGGACCGGTACTAGACTTAATTATTGGCAGAAAACATGATTTGTAAAATTATTAACAGGGATAAAAAACTTATGTTAGCTTAGTGTTCGGATATATACATCTTGATGATTTTTAAATTAATTTCTCAATAATGCGAAAGTTTGTCACATTTTCTGATTAATTTTAATTGTAAAAGTATAAAAGTGATAAGCCTAACTATTGAAGGGATTTGGAATCGAATAGCGTTTTTCATTTTTGGTAAATAAAATACTTGTATAACCTTGTTGAGATATAATAGTTTCTCAAATGATTGCAGGTTTTTCTCCCTTCCCTTGCTATTGCTTCCGGAAATTCTATTCTAAACGCTAATTATGACAGTATTTCCTTTGTTTGCAGTATTCTTAAATTGCTTGTATCAAAAAATGGATAATGCCATTCAATTATATAGTTTCTGAATAAAGATATCTGCTAATCTTATGCATTTCTGAGGGGGAAAAATGAATTTAGAAATGTATCAGAAAGGAGCTTCTTTGAATTTAAGAATGAATTTGGATTTGAAATTTATAATAAAATGATATAGAAATGTATTTATAAATCTTCTTTTATTAAACAGCTTCAAAATTAACGATGTTTTTAGCTTTCTTTCTTTTTTCTTTTATTCTAAGCCACATTAATTTTTTAATGAATCTTTATTCGAATGTTGAAAGCCTAAGAATCTAAGTAATCATTAATGTTGTTAATGTGTAGTAGATATAAAATATACTGTAAAATCATTCCATAGATATGTATGCAGTATTCTTTAAAGAAATCTTAGTTATATGATAAAAATCTGAATTTTTTAAAAATCGTAGAAATTGCAACGGGCCAAAACGGGCCGGGCCTGTTTTCGCTGATTTTTGTACGGGCCGGGCCGGGCCGAAATAACTTTCCTACGGGCCGGGCCTGGAAATTCCGGCCCGTGCAGACCTCTAAAGTGAGTCGAGAGTCGACTCACTATCTCGACTCATCAAATAAGTGAATCGAGTCAGAGTCGATTCCTCAAGATGAATCGAAATGCCCAGTCATTTCTTCTTGAAGCATGAGAAGAAAGTTGATTCGCGACGACCTCGTACAACTAGTTCCTTAAAAACTGCGTATATATTCACCTGCATAGTTTTTAACAATTCTTTTGATAAACCACGGGGAGCTACTACATTAGTGCTCATCCGTACTATGTAATCTCATAGCTGACGCTGATTAGAAGATTACAAACAAGCTATCTGCTTTGAAACTCTCTCTATATATTTGTTTAATAAAAAAAGTGGTGTGAGATGAATATAGTAACAAAAATAGCAACATATGGATTTTTTTTTTTTTTTTAATTCTTACAGCATACGTATGGGAATACGCAATTGGAAACAGGGTAAACGATTGCTCATTCTTTGATTTAAAATAAATTTTCTTTTTCTTTCATGATTTAGAAAAACAGATATTTTTTTGTTGTTGTTGAATAACTTAAAATAAATGAACAGTACGTTATCATATACTGAGGATTTTTTGTTCTCTAACGCAAAAAGGTTGTATCTTCCTTATGGTTCGTGTTTTTCAAATTATTTTAAAAGAATAAACAATAAATTGCTTCATTTTGGAAAAAGGGTGATAGAAGCTATTTTTTTTTTCGTATTTTAATAGGTCTGTTTTGTCGCATTTTTTTTATTTTTGCGTTTAGCTATAGTTATGAGTAAATGTCCCTCCCCATCTCACTTCAATGGAAGCGAGAAAAAAATTATTTTGAAGAGATCTCATACCAAAAATAAGTGTATTTTTCCGCGTCTGATGCGATCCGCCTTTTTAATAGTGCAAGGCCTGTGATTGTCCTAAATCACAGGTTCGCAAAATGTGCATTGCGGAATTCCAGGAAAATTAACAAAACATGAATAAAATTAGCATATTGCAAGTGAAAGATTTTCAGAAGTATGTAGGAATTTGTGTGTGTGTGTGTGTGTGTGTGTGTATGTGGGTTTCAAAAATTGTATATCTATAACTGAAGTGAAAAATACAACCCATTAGTGCCTAGCGTCCCTTTTTAGGGACGATTATAAAAAAGGCAATAAAGCACTTTTCACACCAGTAAATAGAAAGATAAATAAACACTATTTTTTACGTGACAAATTCCTCAATATTTTTAGATTAAAGTTATTCGTTTTTTAAAAGTGGTGTAAAACCCAAAATTTTATTTTTAATGAAGAAAGTAATTTGGGCATTAATGGGTTAATACACTTCAAAAACAGCGCAAACGTTTGCATTATACCTCTGTCTATTTTCTGTATAATATTTTTCGTTTGAATTGCTTTATTTTATGCACAACGTGTATCGAAAAAGAAAATATCCGCCAGTGCTGTTAAGGCCCGTGTCCTTGCTCGAGGAAACGCTCGTGAGCTAATGCTATTCCTATGGGGAAGCATTTTCTAATAACTCTTTCGCATTTTGACATTTTAGAATAATTTTTTTTGCATTGGATAGCTGAGGTGCATGCCGACAGCGCACCTTTTTTACTTTTTCGATTTTGGTTGCAGATATATTTTTTAAAGCACTTACAATTTTGAAACCGGTTTTGAAAGTGAAACTAGTTTTGTAGAAAATATCTGCAACCACCGGTTTTGAAAGTGAAACTAACTTTGTAAAAAATATCTGCTTGCCGAACAAAAGAGAGAACAGTTTTGTTTTTCGGAGCTCCGCCTATTCATATGTTTATAGTTAACTTTTTTTTTTTTTTTTTTTTTAGTAACAAGGTTCTAACCACCCCCATCATATATCCAATTTTGTCAGTAAAGTTTTTTACTAGCTGAAATTCGTTAAACATTTGTGGTTTTTAATTTCATATCTGTTTTGAGGCAAAAACAAAGGCGAAAGAAAGTTTCTTTCAAAACTATAATTAATAGCCAAATACTTTAAATAAAATATCCCCCCCCCCCCCAAAAAAAAAAAAAAAACTGAACAAAGCTGCACCTAACAATACAGCTTATAAATTTTGCCCCGCCCACCCTAAACACTAAAACGGTGACCTGCTTCTAAAGGGAGATGGTCACTCCGGCTTCCCATTGTTTATTGACAAGCATTTTTATGTCCCCTAATCCCTTTTTAAACTTGTCTAAATACGTCTCTTGAGACCTAGACCCCTTCTATGGAAACTAACTAACTTGGCAACCCTTATTGGCGATTTTCAAAAAAACATTTTGGCAAAGAAATCTTATGTTTATGTAATTTATGAATATGGTAGATTTTGAGTTTGGATCGGATTTGAGATTCAGATCAAAATTTTAAGTGTCTCATTAAACATGAATTTCCTAAACCGGAAAATCTTTAAATCATATAATTAGATATAGACAAAAAATGCTTTTTCAATGCGTTATAATTTTTTATGCTTTATAAACCGGCTAATAGGGAAGTAGAAAATTAAGTATAATCATATGGAAAAAAGTTATAAAATATGTTAAGTTATAGATTATAAAAAAACTAGTTTTCATTGCCTTAATATATCTTAATTTTCTCACCTTATCATTTATTTACCGTTGTTTCTTAAGTAACTTTATACTTTGCGTATTCATTCTGATCCTATATTAGGTTTAATTCATTAAGTATACCATAAGTGATGATATTTTTTTATAACTTACAAATAAAAAGAAACTTGTTAAGCTTTCCATTTTCCTAGCCACAGATGGATTTCTTACAAAAGTAAAAACATATTTAAAATGCAAAAATTCTTTTTCAAAATAAAGCTTTTAAAAATTATTCTCATAAGTTAACTGGTCTTTACATATTTTCTTTCACATGAAATTTTAAACAATTATCTCAATTTTATGAAATTGCTTGTTTACTGTGTTAGACAAACTTAGAACTCTGTTATAACAACCCAATCTTGAGATCCCTTCACCACCATTAAAATAACGTTAAGGTGGACTTATAATTTGTCCTTTAAAAGAAATAAAAATCAAATGTCAAATCATAATGCTTTCGTTTAAATCTAACATATTAAATTTTTCTTAATAAACTGATTACAGCTTTAGTTATAATAGACTGTACCCCCCCCCCCCCTCTTCCTCGACTTTTTGGTCGACTTTTTTTCGCGTTCTGTCGCGAAAATTGATTCAAAATTTTAACTTCGACATCCGCAGCTGAAAGTTTCATTGTTTTTATAGGAAATTAAAAACGCTATTCTTTTTTTTTTTTTTTTTTTTGTATGAAAATAACACTACATATGAAAATTCTTTTAATTATGAATAAAAGTAAATTTGAGACTTTTTCAAAAAAATTCAATGTAGATTTGAGAGTAGCTTTTATTACTGAAAAATACTTACAGATTAGAATTATTCATTTTTTGTATTTTATAAATGGCAAAAAAAAAAAAAAAAAAAAAAAAGCATGATTTAAGATGAATTATCCGAAAATGTATTATTACATATTTGGACATATATGCAGGACCTAAATAATATTATTACATTCATAGGAGTCTGTGCATAACATTTTTTGAAAGGGTAAATTTAATATTATACATATATTTTTACTTAACTTGACATTCATATAAAGGTGGAATTTTATAGTTAGTTTTTCACTCACTTTCTGATACATTAAAGATCTAGAAATTACATATAGTTAGTTTTATATTCCCGATTACAAACTATTTTTTAAATTTTGGAATATAATAGTACTTAATTTTGATTATATGGTAGGAAAAATTTTAGAAATCGTAGATAGTTTAATAATATGGCAAATGATATTTTTAAAGTCTATTATTTCGTGTGGTTTCTTACGATAATTTTAAGAAATACATTTACAAAAATATGAAAAAAAAAAAAAAAAAAAAAAAAAGGAAGAAGAAGAAGAAGAAGCTTAGCAAAAATTAACATTCTTAATAAAATTTCATTAATATTGAATCCTTATTCTGCATTTTACTTACCCATCATACGTAGTATAGGGTAAGTCTTGCAATCGTTTTGAAAATCGAAAAAATTTTTTTGGCGGATTTACACGTTTTAGATAGTGGAGATTCCGAAAAACATATTTTAGAAAAAAAAATTTTGCCGTCCGTCTGTCTGTCTGTCTGTCTGTCCGTCTGTCTGTCTGTCTGTCTGTCTGTCAGTCTGTCTGTCTGTAAACGCTCTATCTCCCGAACAAATTGAGATAGAGACTTGAAATTTTGTATGTAGTTAGTATGTAAGAATGGGACGAACCCTATTTAATATCAGCAACCTCGATTATCCGGAACTATTTTTTTCGGACTCTCGAAAAATTCGTTCTGATGAAAGGTACATAAAAATTTTTGAATTTTTTTGCTCTAAGGAATGGACGTAAAAGGCAATAAAATAACACACATTTTGCATATAGAACGAAGTCGATCGGATTATTAGTTGCCGAGATATTTGTAATCTTGTTTTCCACATTCTTCGATTTTTCATGACCCTGTATTTCATTCAAATTTCAATTCAGAAGTATATTTTAATTGGAAATGAGACGCTTCATCCGACGCAGTTAATTGTTAGTTAATAGAATTATTATTTTTGGAGTTATAAGGATGTTTCTTTTACGCAGTTCGGTACTACTTGAGTAGTTTGGCGTTTTATATAATTTGTCGAAATTGGTACATCAGCAGTTCTTTAATATAGCATTACTATGTATATTAACAATATTTAAATTTTGTTTATGAATTGCAATGCATTGTATAAATAGTTTCACATGTTTTATTTTCATATACATATCCATGATGGGTAAGTATTACGGTGGCCCCCAACGACTAGTTTTATTAATGAAAATGCGATGTCACATGGAAGGGAATTTTTAATTAAAGCTTTAAGGCTTTTTTTAATTTTAATTTTTTTTTCTTTTTATTTTTTTTTCTTCTTTTTTTCGCAGTACATTGTAAATAATATTCATTATATATATATTTATTGTGCGCAGTATGCTTTTTGTACCAAAAATCATAATTTTATCTAGATTTGTCAAAAAAAGTGTAATTCGATTTTTAATTCCAGTAATTAATTCCATTGTAATTCCAGTGTTAGCTGTTTTTTGAATAAATAAAAGTTAGAGAGGATGCACTGTTCTTCTCTATGTACAGTAAGAAAAAAAGAAAGAAAAGAAAGTGTGTACCAATAGTTAATAATACTTTATGAGTTGGGATTATTAAATTAAAAAAATAAGCAAATAAATAAACATTTATATAAATAGAACAATTACATTCTCAAAAGGAAAACTAGTCGTTGGGGGCCACCGTAATACTTACCCATCATGGATATGTATATGAAAATAAAACATGTGAAAACTATTTATACAATACATTGCAATTCATAAACAAAATTTAAATATTGTTAATATACATAGTAACGCTATATTAAAGAATTGCTGAAGTACACATTTCGACAAATTATATAAAACGCCAAACTATTCAAGTAGTACCAAACTGCGTAAGAGAAACATCCTTATAACTCCAAAAATAATAATTCTATTAACTAACAATTAACTGCGTCGGATTAAGCGTCTCATTTCCAATTAAAATATACTTCTGAATTGAAATTTGAATGAAATACAGGGTCATGAAAAATCGAAGTATGTGGAAAACAAGATTACAAATACCTCGGCAACTAATAATCCGATCGACTTCGTTCTATATGCAAAATATGTGTTATTTTATTGCCTTTTACGTCCATTCCTTAGAACAAAAAAATTTGAAAAATTTTATATACCTTTCATCAGAACGAATTTTTCGAGAGTCCGAAAAAAAAGTTCCGGATAATCGAGGTTACTGATATTAAATAGGCTTCGCCCCGTTCTTACATACTAACTACATACCAAATTTCAAGTCTCTATCTCAATTTGTTCGGGAGATAGAGCGTTTACAGACAGACAGACTGACAGACAGACAGACGGACGGCAAAATTTTTTTTCTAAAAATATGTTTTTCGGAATCTCCAGTATCTGAAACGTGTAAATCCATCAATTTTTTTTTCGATTTTCAAAACGTTTGCAAGACTTACCCTATGCTACGTATGATGTGTAAGTAAAAAAAGAGTGTGTATGTGTCTGGGGGGGGGGGGGGATTCTTTTAAAAATACAACTAACGTTAATAAGATTTTTGTAATATTTTTCAACAAAACAAAATAATCAAAATAAACAAATCAGACAAGGTAAAATTATGCCTATGTTATAATCAGTTATGAAACAAATATACAGAAAGCGTGGTCCGAAACTAGGGAAGGCCAGATGGGGAAGTATCTCGAGTGCCAAAACAAAATGTGAAGGAGGGCATCAAATGAAGATTTTGTTTGTAGTTTGATACAAAATATATATGTACATAAAACTTGAAAAAAAAAAAAAAATCTCGCATCTCGAAAGCTTACCCACAAAATTAACTGAAAGTAAAAGTAACATTTAAAATTATTAGAATGCAAGACAGAACTTTCAAAAAGAACGTTCTATTACATTTAACATTAACGCTCCAAATTCTTTGCGTGACTGGTGTAGTAATTTTAATTTTTTAAGTTTTATTCTCTTTCTAGATTTACGTGTACTAAAAATATAATTAAATCATCTTATTGAAGTATTAATTTGATTTACATATTAATACTTCATTAAAATTAATGTGGAATATTTATTAAAATGTTATATTTTAAATTTAATAGCATTTAAATTTAATAGTAATAGCATTAAATTTTAGAAGCATAAAAATGTAATATTATTTCTGCGAATGCTCAAAAGAAAAGAGTAAATAATATCATTTTTGCATTATTGAAGTCATCTTCTTATTAAAATTGAAAAGAAAACTAAAAGACGATTTTCTTTCTCTTTACAGTAATTTATGCTACTATTATTTCATATATTCGTGTCAGATACCAAAATAGTTCCAAAAGGAAATTTAATAATTTTTATAATTCCTAAATGCAAAATATTAAAAACGTAATATTATTGAAAGATTAATTTGTTTAAGATTTTATTGTCATTTACATTCAGTTGAGCAATGGACCGTAATATTCCATTCGGTTCCAGGCTATAAAAACCGCAATTGAACTTATCGTACACAGATGATTACAGAAATTTATACACTTAATACAGAAAATTATTACACTTAAAAGAATGTATGTAGTTACGCATTTATTTCCAGCTAATAACTAATAAAAAAATAGACCCTATTCTTCTTTTTGGTTCAAGGCTATAATAATAGTCATTTTGCCAATTGTGACATCACAGGAAATTTTTGAAGAAATCACCTTCAAACAAAATAGTCAAATCAGTTGTTTTCATAAAATCGTTTCATGAAGTCGTTTCATTAGGATTTTATATATATAGGGTAGCTATGAAACAAAAGCAAGCTTATCCATTTTTTTTTTTCATTACTCAACCTATCTTATAGTTTAAATTGACAAAAATGGAAAGAAAAAATTATTATACTGAAACAATAAATAACTTATGCAAGATAGACAGTTATTTTCCCAATGACTATTCTAATTAAATATTGTCCCGCAACATTATTGGTTGTACATTTAAAAATCCAAGGTCAAATGTAAAGCTAGAAATATATTTTTATTATTACTATTATTTTACCTTTATTTATTTATTTTATTTTTTAACGAGAGGGGGAGGGGGTTAAGAGGCTACTGTTAGAGCAAAAGTTCTGTGTCTGCAGAGTAACATAGTCAATAGTTAAAGAAGAATATTTTGCAATTTCTTTTATTTGAAAATATCAAAAGTATCATACACAATATATTGAAAATAAATATCAAATATATGAAAATATCAAAAATATCGAACTTCATTTTATTTTTTAAATAAATATCGGATATTTATCATGATGCATCAAAATATATATTCATCGATATATATCACCGAATCCAGTGTTTAAAGTACAGGAGCACTTTTTTTAGAATCTTCCCTTGAATTTTAATACTATTTTTATATGATACCATTCTCATATGCAGGGGCGTTCCGTCCCAGTGTGCAAAGTGTGCGGCGCACACAGGCGCCGAAGCAGTAAAGGCGCCAAAGGATTTCAGTTGAAAAGCAAATATTGAAAAAAAAAAAAAAAATCTTTAATTTATTTATACTAAGATATGTTATATTTTCTTGGCATCTGAATTATCTTTTGTAGATTTACCTTATAGAAATTATTTATAAATATTCATTTCTTTCTTTAAAATTTTATTTTATTTTACTTATGAGTCCTCTAATAAATAATTTAGACAAGACTTGACCAACCGTTATAAACAGAGGCGCACCTCATATAGTTATAAATAATAAAAGGCGCCACATAGCTGAAAATATGCAACACTATTATCTCACATCAAAAGCATAATATACAGTTTTATTACCATAGGAGCTAAATTTCACTTGTTTTTTCTTTATTATTTATAAGAAACAATTGTCACTTTACTTCAGAATTTATCATAAATAAGAAGAAAATTACTATTCGGAAATACTGGTAAAAATTTCTCTTACAATATCAGTCCATGAATAGAGGTAGACTTATATGTTAGAAACGTCTTATATGATGCGCGTACATCTCACACTGATACCTATAAGTCCCCTATGATTCAGAAACTATTTTAAAATAATTTGCAACAATAATTTAATTCAGAATAAATTTAAAATTAGATTTTCAGAGGACAGTCTATCTTCAAAACTTTTGTAGATGAAGAGGCTATAGAAACCTTAATCACTGAATAACAACTTAATAGCGTTAAATAATTAAAACTTATTTAAGGTCATCGATAAGTATTACAAGAAAGCTATTTAAATATTTTTTACTTTTAAAAACGCATCCCTTAAAATGGATTTTTAATCTTAAAAATAGCTAGTATAAGAATATTTTTTCGAATGGGGGCCAAGAAAACCTAAGGGCGCAATCGCGGCGTCCGCGGGGGACGCTTTGGATAATCCTGAATAGTGAAGCAATGTAAAACCAGAACTTGAGGGCTATGCACAGGGCCGTAGCTAAGGGGGTGCTATGGGCGGCTCAGCTTCCCCTCAAACATTTTGAGCCTCCCTGGAAAAGATTCCAAAGTCACTAAATTGATTTCTATTCCAAAAATTCAAATGAAATTCTGTTTAAAAATCTAATTAAGTTTTGAGGATCTTTCACAGTTTTTGCAAAAATACTAAATTGTAACTAAAATAAGTGTTTCAATACTTTCCCATCCTTTTTACACATATGAAGCTAACAAGTTGTTTAAGATTTCACTCCTTTTACACTCGAATTTTTCATCATCCTATTCTTTTCTTAGCGTAAAGTGAAACTATTACAACAGTTTGATTAGAAACATAGTAACTACAGAGTGAGCATGTACTAATTTATCTTTCTGCGTCACAGAGAGAAAGAGAGAAAATATGCCCCCCCCCCCATCTTTCCCATTATTCACTTCTAGCTACGGCACTGGCTATGCATACATAACGTTATTACTTTAGGGGGAAGGGGGGGGGAGAATCTAGCATATGATATCGGAAGATATCTCTAGTGAGGGATGGGGTGTCTTGACATATTTATCATTTTTGAATGATCCAACCAAAATTTTCTTTTTCTGTTTCCTTTTTTTTTAATGTAAAATTTTTTTCATTTTATTTATAACTTGTTCGTTATATCAAAATAGTCTGCAATATATATATATATATATATACAGGGTGTCCGAAAAGTCTGGAAACGGCCGAATAATTCGAGAAATACATATGAGAATGAAAAACGTAAATATACGTGTTAAATATTTTTAAATAAGCTACTCAGTGATACCAAATTTGACCTTCGCAACCGACCCCCTGGGGGTCAGAGGGGGTCCAACTTTGAAATCTTAAATTATAACCCCCATTTTTTATTGCAGATTCGGATTCTACGGACAAAAATACGCAACTTTTGTATTTGATGTTTATTTCGAATCCTCGTTTATCACGGTGCATTCGAGCATATTAAATCGATACATATTTCGGCTTTTCCAACGGGATTTTCCCTAATCGAAACTGATTGGGCAGAATTTTTGACGTCAAATTCCCCGTCTTTTGCAGAAATAGCGTTTCCTGAAAATCACCCGTGGCGATTATTTCAATAGTGCTACACTGTTAAAAATCTGACCCATTTGCTGCAGCGTCACTCCACAGCTATTATAGAATATCTCTTTTGTGACCAATGAGAGTGCTCCATAACACAGTAAAGCAATCGTTTTCTATAAAAGTGGTGGAGTGACGATGCAGCAAAAGTATCAATTTTTTACAGTGTACTTTACTGTGTTATGGAACATTCTCATTGGTCATGAAACAGATACTCTATAAAAGCTGTGGAGTGACGCTACAGCAAATGGGTCAGATTTTTAACAGTGTGTAGTACTATCGAAATAATCGGCATGGGTGATTTTCAGGAAACGCTATTCTTGCAAAAGACGAGGAATTTGATGTCATAAATTCTCCCCAATTAGTTTCGATTAGGGAAAATACCGTTGGAAAAGCCGAAAAATGTATCGATTTAATATGCTCGAATACACCGTGATAAACGAGGATTCGAAATAAACATCAAATACAAAAGTTGCGTATTTTTGTCCGTAGAATCCGAATCTGCAATAAAAAATGGGGGTTATAATTTAAGATTTCAAAGTTGGACCCCCTCTGACCCCCAGGGGGTCGGTTAAGAAGGTCAAATTTGGTATCACTGAGTAGCTTATTTAAAAATATTTAACACGTATATTTACGTTTTTCAATCTCATATGTATTTCTCGAGTTATTCGACCGTTTCCAGACTTTTCGGACACCCTGTATATAATCTGCATTTAAGAAAACAGGTGTAAAGTATGTTTGAAATAATACTTGTGTTTACCAATGAAGAATCTTTTCTTTATGTTATTGAGGAATGATAACGTATGATTTCGTAAGGAGTAGCGAAGGTCCAGAAATTGCCAAAAAGTTGATAACGTTCATTACATTTGTATAGCCTTTTGTAAGTTAGTGTTCTCTGTTCTGTTCAGTGTACAGATTTTTGATTGGAGATACTGGCGTCAGCTATGTAACAAATTTTAACTGGTAAAAATGGAGCAACAGCCGTTTGTGAAGTTGTTGGTATTCCGTGCCGTAGGTTTAACACTGGTTTTCGCACTTAAAGAGTAAAGCTTACTTTAAGCGGCCAAAGCAATAATTTTGTTCAGCACTTCTACTAATGATCATTTCTGGTGGAAACTATTATGTATTGAACAAAGGTGTTTTTTTTTTTTTTAACATTATAGATTTTTGAGCGAAATAAATACCTTTTATCTATCTTTTACCTATCTAGTACTCTGGAATTATCATGATAGCGAAAAAGGAGGAGAGTTGATGAAGATAGACTAAATTTGGCCATAGATGTCTAAATTTTCTAATTTTTTTCGAAGGTTGAAGGGGGAGCCTTTCCCTGCACTCCCTGCGTACACTCATGTCTATTCAAATACTGCATAAATTATTGCAATGATTGTAAGATTTGTACATTTCATTTCCGAACATAAAATTGTGTTTTTGAAATAGGAGCACTTATTAGCTTTACACATAACCGTAGACGTTACAAAGACAACAATGGGGAAAAAAAAAAAAAATTCAATTTAGACATAAATAAATTAGAAACTACAATGATGGCTGTTAATATGAATGGAAAAATATAGATTTATGTAAAAGGTGTTTTAAAATCCCGTGCACTTTATGTCCTACTAACCAACCACCTTGGATCACCTGGGCCAATTACAATAACCTTAAATATTTTAAAGTCAAATATTGAATGTTATTTCTTTCCAAACGAATGTAGAGATGGGGTGTGGGGAGGGCAATGTCTTAGCAGCATGTTGATTTGACTTTAAAATTTTTAATAAAAATATTTTCGAACGAACATTATATTGTTAGCAGTATATAATCTTGAATTTGTATGATTTTTCCTTTTTAAATGAAAATCCTTCCAATCGAAGCTCGAGTTGATTTCCCACTGCCTTCAATAGAGTATACCGGCGGTGCTATTCATGTTTCGGTCTGATTTTTCAAGCTAACCGTTAATTTGTATTTATTTTCTGATATTTAGATATAAAACTTTCTATTTTGACTAAAAAAAAAAAAAAATAATAATAATAATAATAATCTTGATAAAATAAATAATGGAAATGTACAAAACCCCTCATACATATTTTTTTATTTATAAACGCGAAATGATATTCAAATCACATATTTCTTAATTGGGAAGCGATATCTTGAGATAATTTGCACCAGGAGAAAAAATATGTTTGGCAAATCCATGAAATGACTTCAAAAAATTTTTTGAACAGTAAATATTAATATTTTTACACCAGATGTATTATTAGAACCTGTAAAATACCGTGAATGTATCAACAGTTTTTTGGTCACAGACTATCATAGCCTGAGAGCTTATGTGCCCGCCCGTTCTGTATGTACGTTCGTACGTTCGTGCGTAATGCGATAACTCATGATAAAAATATCGGATCCACTTGAAATTTTGTCTTTAGGTATATCCTGATAAGGCGCTTCCCTGATTAGTTTTTGGTGTTCATTCGAAATGTATAAGAGGGGTAACGGGGGGCTCATGCCCCTTTCCTTAATTGATTTAATGGGTTTTTCATGCAGAATTAACAGTTTTCGTTCAAAAATTTAGATATAGGATCACTTTGATGAGGCAATTTCGTGACTATTATTAGGTGTTCATTGAATAAGTATAAACAGGGGGAACGGGGGTTCTAATGCCCCTCCCCTTAATTGATATAAAAGGGTTTTTCAAGCAAAATTGTCAGATTTCTTTCAAATCTCTGAATAGTTTTGGAAGTTTAATGGTTAAGTATAAAATAGGGGGATAGCTCCTCTTAAATTATAGTATAAATGTTAAATGGGTTTTTATTAAGAATTATCCGATTTACTCTGAATTTTGGATATAGATTTTTTATATGATAAAGCATGTTCTTGATAGTTTAGGAGGTTTAATATTTAAGTATAAAAAAGGGGAAAGGAGAGAGCTGTTTCCCTTTCTTAATTTTTTTTCCAACGGAATTAACCCTTGAAAATATAAGGCTGTAATGTACAATTAGTATGCGTAGCCTGTGAGCTCAATGCCATCAGTATAATTGGGCAATATTCTTTTAGGTAGCTTTCATTACAAAAAGTAAAAAGCTACCTATTGCAGCCGTCCGGAGGACAGCACTTCCGGAAAATTTTGGTATATTTTCACCGATCATGACCCCCAGACCCCAAAACCAGCCTCCGTTCAAATGTTGACATATATATATATATATATATATATAACCATATATATATATATATATATATATATCTGATTTTTGTCATGCGATAACTAACGTATTTATGAACCGATTTGAATGAAACTTGGTATGTACATAGTACATACAAATGTCTCGACCGAGTTCGTTGGTCAGCATCATCCGCCATTTTGTTTCAAAATGGCGGCCATTTTAAATTTTTAAAAAAATTTAAAATTTAAAATTAAATGCGAAAAAATTAAAAGTTGAAAAATATTTTTCCTTTACGTATTAGAACTTAAAACAAAGATTCCAGAACACTTTTTATTTTGTCTATATCTTAAAAAATGATTAAGTTATAGCACTTTGAATTTTTCTTATGGCTGACATTTTGAAACGGTCTGATTTTTGTCAAGTGATAACACGCGTATTTATGAACCGATTTCAATGAAACTTGGTATGTACATAGTACATACAAATGTCTCGACCGAGTTCGTTGGCCAGCATCATCCACCATTTTGTTTCAAAATGGTGGCCATTTTAAATTTTTAAAAAAATTTAAAATTTAAAATTAAATGCGAAAAAAATAAAAGTTGAAAAATATTTTTCTTTTACGTGTTAGAACTTAAAACAACGATTCCAGAACACTTTTTATTTTGTCTATATCTTAAAAAATAATTGAGTTATAGCACTTTGAATTTTGCTTATGGCTGACATTTTGAAACGGTCTGATCTGAACGATCCACAATGATGCTTTAAAATGGCATACACTTTATGATATCGTGGAATTTGGTGACTCTCTAAATCGCTTAAAATAAAACCAGGTTGAATAAAAGGTGACTAATTTCTAAAAATTCCTATAATTATTCAGTCTTGACAAAAACTAGTATTCAATCTTATAAAATCACTAATTTTATAAGATTATTTCCACTAATTTGAGCTTAGTATTTTTGAACAATGTAACTTACTTTAAAATAAATAAATAAATATATAAGTATATGAAAGCTACCTCTTCCTCCCGGCATTGCCGGAAGGACTTTTTTATTATTGTTGTTGTTGTTTGTTTTTTTAGTTTGAAACTTCAGAGAAATGGAAAACTTGAAAACTGATGTGAATCGCTGCCAAATAAAAAGATTTTTTGAAATAGTAATTAAAAATACCATTGAAAAATACCATTTCTTTCTTTCTTTATTATTTATTTATTTATTTATTTAT
Organism: Maratus speculifer; assembly: GCA_964019185.1. Lineage (NCBI taxonomy): Eukaryota > Metazoa > Arthropoda > Arachnida > Araneae > Salticidae > Maratus > Maratus speculifer. Next base: position 252,332,179 of record OZ025302.1, on the reverse strand, counting down.
AATTCTGCCAGGATCTCACTATATCCCAATTTGAAAATGCAGAAGAAAGCAAACGTTACGCTTTTCGTCAGTGGGAAGGACTGCTTCGAGAAGCACACAAGCATAATCTCGTTGAGGAATAAAAGTTCTCCATTTTGCGATTATCATTAAGGGTTTTTAATTAATATTTCGGGTAATTAACAAAAAATAAAAAAAATTGAGTGCCAGGTGCACGGTGCATCTACCATCATCTATCCTTATCCAAATTTTCAGATCTCTATGTGCAGTAGATTTTCGTAGCCATCGCCAATACTTCTTTCTTTTAGATCCAATCTACTGTTATTGCATTAAATTACTTTCTCCGTGATAATGAAATTTTACTGTAACGCAGGGTTCTGATAGAGAGTGCTTTCATTTACACAGGTTTTACTGTGTTACAAATTTTACTTACATAGCTGTCATCCTTCTTTATTTTTCAAGTAATTTAAGCATGTTTGGAAACAGAAATTTATTTATTTAATGAAATAAAGTACGAATTGTAAAGAAACAAGACATATTTTATTAAATAAATTTTCTGGTTCAAAAAATTCCAAAAGAATTGCAACAATACATTTTTAAATATTCATTTTTTTTGGGGGGGGGGGGGGGGAGGAATACATTTTTATTTTTACAGGCGATTGGATGAGGGGGGGGTAGGGCGCCAAATGCAGTTCTGCACACAGGCGCCGAATACTGCTGGCACGCCCCTGCTCATATGGTACCTGAAGCTGTTATGTAACGCTGTGCGTTTTTACGCTTTCGGTTTTGGTTGCATTTATTTAATATGAAGATACTTTAAATTGCAAAAGCGACAACATACAGCTTCCCGAAAGTGAAAGTATCTGAATATTAATATTAATCGGTGAAATACAAGTATTACAGGCACACAGAGGGTTTTATGCAATAAATAAATATTAATTGTATTAATACAAAAAAAATCTTTGTTAAAAGAATAATAAGACTGTAAGAACTATACAAAGCAGAGCTAAGTAGTTCTAATATACTAGAAAAGTATGAATATTTTCCTAACTGATTTATGACAAAACTAATTCGATCATTAAAAAAAAAAAAAAAAAAAAAAAAAAAAAATTAAAGAATTTGTATTTTTTTTCTTTTTTACTGTAGGTTTTAGCATTGTTTATTAAGGAAATACCATGTTTCATAGAAAAATGTTTTAAATATAAAATAAGTAACTTTTTTTTGACATAACTATAAGCTTTTCTGCTTTTTTCATTCTTTAATCTGTTGTGCAGTTAAATGTGAAATTAAACGAAACTAAAGCCAGAAAAGATATTTCTAATGAATCTATAAATAACTGGTTGTTTAAATTAGACCAAAGTTGTCCAACCTTCCACAAATCAGGGACGTATTTCAGCTCTTGGAAAATAATGAAGGGTACCATTATTTACAGGGCTCAAAACACGCAACAAAAATATTCCACAATATTTAGTAGCGATACATACATCCAAATACATATCGCAATAGAAGACATAAGGTCTAATGTTTCCAAAGCTTCGAGTAAAAAAGGAAAGAAAAATTAAAACAACCACCGATAAATCATAGTAAATCACGAATTGCACATTTTTCAGCGGAAAGCAGAGTGGGGAGAAAAAACGCTCAATTTTATTTTTTTTATTTTATTATTATTTTTTTTTTTAGTAGGAGGCAGAATTTTTAATCAAAGAGTCTATATCAAAAATAAAAAATCAAAGACATTGTCGATAACTCATTTAAAACATTCATAAACTCAATAAAAACTCATATTTAAAAAAACTCTATGAACTGTATAGTTATTTAACTAGCTCACAACTCAGCCGCTCATAGCTACGTTCTCTTAAAACACTCTATTAACTCAAAAAAAAAAAAAAAAAAAAAAAAAAAAAAAAAAAAACCGCAGACGATAAAAATCGTTGCCAAAAATACAGAATAAATACGACCGAACATACCGGCCCCCGTTGAATGATTTTCATTCAACCACAATTATAATACATTATTACACATGAAATTTTTAAATAAATAATACAACACATACTAATAAACAATAAAGAGCAAATTAAAATGAATAACAATTACTTTTCCAAGGGTAATATCATTACCTGGAAACAACTCTACAATTCTACCTAGAGGCCAATTGCAAATAGCAACATTGTCCTCCTTTATAATTACTAAATCATTTATTTTTACATTTTGTTTTTCAAACATCCATTTTGTTCTTTGTTGTAATGAGCTCAAATAATCTTTGGACCATTTTTTCCAAAAACATTGAATCATTTTAGTAGTTCTTTCCCATAATTTTAGTTTGGAATCTTGAACATTACTTATTTCCGGTTCAACAATAGAGTTGATCGGCCTACCAATAAGAAAGTGGCCAGGAGTCAAAGCATTCAAATCATCCGGTTCAGATGAGATAGGCACAAGAGGACGCGAATTTAGGACTCCTTCAATTTGTGTTATTACTGTCAAAAATCCTTCATAAGTTAATTTTGCATTTCCCATCACACGTTTCAGATGATATTTGAAGGATTTGACTCCTGCTTCCCATAGACCTCCAAAGTTTGGAGCCCTTGGAGGAATAAATTTCCAATTAACACCCTCACTACTCAAGTATCCAGATAAATTATCGTCAGGAATTCTAACTAAATTATGTAATCGTTTGAGTTCATTATTACTGCCTACAAAATTTTGAGCATTATCAGAAAAAATACAAGCAATTTTACCTCTTCTAGCAAAAAATCTTTTTAAAGTTTCTATGAAGGCTTGCGAAGTTAATTCAGTAACAATTTCCAAATGAATTGCACGTGTTACAAAGCAAATAAATATGGCTACATATACTTTGTGATAAATCCCTTTACGTTGGTACTTATATTTTATGAGAAAAGGCCCAGTAAAATCTACACCTGAACAATTAAATGGATAGTTCTCAATTACTCTTTCTTTTGGTAGATTTCCCATGAACTGTTGACATGAGATGGGTTTTGCTTTAAAGCAAATAATACAGTTATGAACTGTTTTTCTACATATTGCACGACCATTTAAAGGCCAAAACTTCTGCCTTAACTGGAAAAGTAAAGCTTGTGGGCCTAAATGTAAATATCGTTTGTGAAAATATTCTACTATCATCTGAGTAAGTTTACTTTTATTATGTAGTAAAATTGGAAATTTTTGGTTATCATTTAAGTTACTGTTTGCTAACCTACCTCCTACTCTAAGAAGACCTGCTTTATCAAGAAATGGGTGAAGATTTCTTATCTGACTATTATTATTTACCTCACCTGATTTTTGCAAGGATTTTATTTCCTTGTCAAAAAATTCTCGTTGAACACTTTTTAACAAAAAAGTTTCTGCCTTGTTAAGCTCCTCGAGGTCTAAAGGTCCCTCTTTTCTTTCTTTTTTACAAATGCTAAGAAACCTGAAAATAAATCCTAAAATACGAATTATCTTACAATAATTATTACTTAAATCAATTATATCATGCACAAAGGTATTATTAGAAACTGTAAAAAAAGACATGTTTTTAAAGTCATTAGTTTTAAAGTTTTTCAGTTCTTTTGAAAAGTCACTGGAATCAACTGCTTCAGGTATGGTTGTATTTGGATAGTCTTTTCCTTTTAGGAACATTGGGCCACTCCACCACAGCTCATTTGAGATTAGCTTATCAGGATTAATTCCTCTTGTTAGAAGGTCTGCTGGGTTATGTTGAGAAGGAACATGTCGCCACTGCATCCCTTCAGTTAGCTCTTGTATTGTTGAAATTCTGTTCGCAACAAATGTTTTTAGTATGTACGGTTCTTTTTTAATCCATGACAATACTATCATAGAATCTGACCATAAGAAGATTTTGTTTATGCTGATCTTGAGAGCAGAAATCACACGTTTAATTAGTTTTGATAATAAAACAGCTGCACACAGCTCAAGTTTGGGAACAGTTAATTGCTTTAAGGGGGAAACTCTTGATTTACTTGTCACTAATTTCACTGACATTTCTCCAGATTCTGATACTGATTTGCAGTAAATTACTGCACCATAGGCTGCTTCGGAAGCATCGCTGAAACCATGTAACTCGATTATAATAGCATTTTTCAATAAAATACACCTACTAATTTCAATTTTGTTAATTAACTCTAGATTATCTGAAAACTCTCCCCATTCCTTAGCTTCTTTTTCCGGTAACAAGTCATCCCAATTTAATTGCAATAACCACAATTTCTGCATAAATATTTTCGCTTTAATTATAATAGGAGATACTAATCCAAGAGGATCAAACAAACTTGATATAATTGATAACACTTGTCTTTTAGTGACATTTATCTCATTATGAATTTTTACATCGAAACTTAAACAATCTTTTCTCGATTTCCACAAGACACCTAATGTTTTGGATTCTTCTGAATCACCAAAGGGATATATTTTGTCATTTGTTTGGTAAAGTTGTGGAGCATTACTGCACCATTTATGTAATAACATTCCTCCGCTTTTTAAAATTTCTATTAATTGATTTTGGAGCTCTAATGCAGAACTTAAAGAATCAGATCCAGATAAGATGTCATCCATATACATGTCTTCTCTCAGCACGGGTGCTGCTAAAGGAAACTTGCTTTCTTCATCCCTAGACAATTGAAGTAGTGTTCTCATGGCCAAAAAGGGTGCACTAACAGTACCATAAGTAACAGTAATTAGTTCAAAATTCTTTATTGGTTCGTTTATACCTTCTTTCCATAAAATTTTTTGTAGTTTCCTTTGATCTGGATGAATAGAAATTGCTCTATACATTTTTTGAATATCTGCAGTGAAAGCGATGATGTATTTTCTAAATCTCACCATAATTGAGAATAAATCATCTTGTATTACACCCCCATTATACTGAATAGAATTTAGTGAGTTTCCTTTTGTCGTTAAAGAAGAGGCGTTAAAAACTACTCTCAAAGGTGTTGACATACTTTTTTCTATTCCTCTATACACTCCAAGGTGGGGAATGTAATAGGATCCATTTTCTTCCTCGCTTTCGTTAACTTCGACCATATGGCCTAACTGTTGGTATTCTTTCAAAAAATCGGAATATAATCTTAAATACTCGGGATCCCTTGCTAAGCGATTCCATAAAGAATTCAATTTTTTAATTGCTATCTGTTTAGAACTTCCTAATGTAGTTGGATCTTGTTTTAGGGGCATTTTAACAACATATCTGCCGCTTTTTTCTCGGGTATAATTTTCTATGAAATGCTTTTCACAAATTAAAGTCTCTTTGCTTTTTAGTTTTTCTATCTCGATATTTTCTATTTCCCAGAATTTTCGAAGTGTTTTATCTAAGTTAGTTTCTTTCTTTATTAAACCACAATTAACTTTATTTTCATTTTCTATTGGAAAACTTCCAGATACTACAAAACCGAAAACTGTGTCTTGCAGAATAAGATCAGAATTATTAATACGAATCTGGCCCGGTTTTAAAAGTTCATAGAAAAATCCTGCTCCGAGAAGCATATCTACATGTTCTGGGATATTAAATCTCTCATCTGCTAATATTACGTTAGGGAAATCCTGTGCTGAAATTTCAATTGGACGCGAAGGGGTTAAATCTGCAGTTATTTTTGGAACTATCAAGAAATCTAAATTTTTTACAAAACTTCCATCTCTATTGCTTATTGATGCATTAACTTTATGATTTATTACTAAGGTGGCATCATTTAGACCTGACACCAAAATGTTTGTTCTCTCTTTTTTCAAATTCATCATGTCTATTAAATGGCGGGATAGAAAATTAGACTCGCTGCCTACACCTAACAAACACTTTACTCTATATTTAGATCCTGATTCATCAATTAGAAAACACATAACCGTTGAAAGTAAAACTTTATTCTTTTTATTCGAATAGTTACTAATAAAAGTTTTCTGAACGAACTCTTCTGCATTAGCGTTTAACATTGACGTGCCATAATTTGCTAGTCTTGAATCTGAACATTCTCCTACATTTATTTTACCTTGTATATTATGTTCTGAAGAAACATATTCTTTCACATATGTATTATTTGTTTTGGGAAAATGAATAGTTTTATGATGTCGTTTCTTGCAGAAACAAATGTTCTTTGATGTACAATTGGCTACTGGGTGTAAATTTAAACAATTGAAACATAACTTGTTACATTTTATTACATTTACTCTCTCATTAAGAGATAACTTTAAATAATCTGGACACTTTGAAAGATGGTGCTGTTTGTGGCACAAAATGCAGTTTAATGTTTTAACATCAGTTAAAAATACTTTATTTACACTTTTGGGATTATACTTTCGATTAACACTAAAATTCTCAGTAAGAGATTTTCCGCGTGATGTAAAATATAAATCAATTTCACGGCCTAATTCTTCTGGTAAAAACCATTTATCTCCTTGTCTCACACTAATGTGAGAAGCAGTCTCCTTATCTAATGTTTCATATAATTTATCTGACACAATCAATTGTTTTAGACTCTCGAAATCGGACACATTTCTTAAATTTAGATAATAATTCCAATTGGTCATCAGTCGTGAAGCGAATTGTACATGAGTCTCATTTGGTAGTTTAAAAGCTTTTCTAAATTGTTCTAGGCAAAAATAAGGTGTTGGTTGAAATTCTTTTAAGACTATTTCTTTTAATTTTTCATAATTCTCGATATCTGTATCGTGTAAATAAGTTAAAATGTTAGACGCTTTGTCACCTAATAAATTCAGCAGAATTTCTGCTTTATTTTCTTCCGAAACATTTTTAGTTTTGAAAGCCCGTTCTAAAGAAGAAAAGAAAAAACCCCATCCTTCAGGCTTAGTTGGAACTTTTACAGTCAAAGTTTTAATACTTTTTATTATTTGATCTAACGATTCCATTTTTACTTCACTTTCAGTAATAACAGATTTAGTTTCAGATTTAATTTTAGCTAGTTCCAATTCATTTTTTGATCGTTCAAGTTTAATCTTTTCAAGATCAAACTGCTTTTGCTCCATATCAATTCGCCTTTGCTCTTCATTTTTACGACTCTCAATTATGGTGTTAGCTATTTCTGTTACAAAATCTGGTTTATTTTTATATATTTCGCTATTTTCAATAATATTGTTTAAATCAGCTATAGTCATTTTATCATTAATATTTAAATTTATTTCAGTGGCTATTTTCCTTAAATCCTCCTTTTTTGCTCCTTTAAACATTTTTTTTAATTTATATATAACAGTACAGATAAGAAAAATCACTTTCACTTACTTTAAAATATTCTTCTCGTATTCAACTTCTCATTTCACCAATCATACTTCTTGAATTCGAATAATTCAGAAAGTTACGCGTTGCACTTTATTATCGCTGATCCTTCGTGGTCGGCGGACCACAAATTATGTCGATAACTCATTTAAAACATTCATAAACTCAATAAAAACTCATATTTAAAAAAATTCTATGAACTGTATATTTATTTAACTAGCTCACAACTCAGCCGCTCATGGCTACGTTCTCTTAAAACACTCTATTAACTCAAAAAAAAAAAAAAAAACGCAGACGATAAAAATCGTTGCCAAAAATACAGAATAAATACGACCGAACAGACATTGTTATTTTTTATTTATTTATTAATTTTTTTTAAGGACGCAAATATACAATTTGATTTACTTGGGAGGCGCAAATATGTCATTACAAAAAGTACAGAAACAAAGACAAGTATATTAGTAAACAATGCATAATTCCAAAGAGATAACCTGGAAAAGCTCTCATTGATGAAAATCATTCCGCATGATTTTACATATTTTTTTTAAAAAAACAGAATGAGAAAAATTTCAGGTTCGAAAAATACCTGAAATTTTAAAAGTTTGTAAGAGAAAATGGCATCCTTTCTTTCGTATTGCAGCATAGAAATATGCCAGAGTAACAACATCAGCCAGAGTAGCTAAATTTTCCATTTGCCATCGCCATCATTTCCTTAAAAATTTTATATATATATATATATATATATATAAAGAATAACAGTAAATTAATGAAGAAAAATTTATATCGGATCAATTTTTTGAAGTCATTTTTCATTTTTGAGGCATACGATAAACTCACAGAGAATTTGAAGACATCTCTCAAGCAAATAACAAAGATTTTTAATAAAGATTCCTTTAATTTGGAATTTTATCCTTAAAGTGTTAGCAAAAGGAAACTTTCAAAAGGATGCCAAAAAAATTTCGGAGGGCGCAATGGCCTCCTCGGGCGCCTCATTGGACTGTCCTGAATTAGACAGTTTATCTTTCAATGACCGATCTAACAGGGTTCGGTATATATATACATATATCTATATCTATATCGATATCTATATCTATATATCTATATATATCTATATCTCTCTATATATATATCTATATCTATCTATCTATCTATCTATCTATCTATCTATCTATCTATATATATATATATATATATATATATATATATATATATATATATATATATATATATATATATATATGTATATATATATATATACATATGCATATATATATTTACCATAATATATACCATGATGTATATCCAACTTTTATTTTCAAAATATCAAGAAGTTTGATATTTTTGATATAATTTAATTAATATTCAAAATATTCTGTCTAATACTTTTTATATTTTTAATCAAAACAAATGTAAAAATTTTTTAATCATTATTAATTTTGCCATTCTGTAGATAAAAAAGCTTTTGCTACGGAAATGGTTCTACCCCCCCCCCCCCCCCCCCAACCAACAAAAAAAAAGTTACGTTTTTCTTCTGAAGCTGAATTTTTAAATGTAGAATCAATAATAATGTGGGGATGCAATATTTACTTAGAAAAGGTATTGAAAGATGAACTGTCTAATTAGATAAGTTATTTAAATATTCATTGCGAATAATCTTTACTGGTTTTAGTTTTGTTCAATTTAAATTGCACAACAAATTAAAAAATGAAAAAAAAAACACGCATACATTTTGTTTTGATGTTTTTCAATTTGTATTTCAAATTTTGTTGCATAAAACGTAACATTTTCTTAAAATTTCATACTAAATCCTATTTTTTTTTTTTTTAAGCAAATTGTGACAGTTTTTAACTAATTTTCTTACATAAGTTAAAAAAAAGGCGCTTAGAAGATTGCTTTGTTAAGTTTTCATGCTAAATTTATTTATTTATTTATTTTTTAGTTTCTAATTTAAATTAGGTATGAAAATATTTATAATGTTTAATAAGTTTACTACTTTTAAACTATCAAATATGTACCAAAGATATCGGATATATTTTTTATATTTTTGAAAATATATTTACTAAACCTGAAATTAATATTGCTATCACAAAATTATAGGTTCTCTATTGAAAAATTCAGTTTCAATCATGTAAAAAAAGAAAATCAAAACTTTCTTAAGCTATAAAAGCATTTCCAGAATTAAAAATATTCTTTGTCCACTGAATGATACAGTCAATAAAAATTGAAAAATATAATTACACATATTTTGACTGGAAATATTTAATTTATTTGTCTCTAAATTTCATGGTATATCCTGGGAGGTCATTTGATTTTTCAGAATATCGTGAGTATTAAATGCATTTACGAATGAACATTATACTTCATAAATGTAAGAGAATTTAGCGATTTTGTTTTTAGATCAAATAAGAAAAAATCACTAAAATATTAAAAGATTTTAGTATTTTGTTATGATTTAAACCTTTTTATTTTTAAAACTCTTCAAACATATATTAGAGTTAAAATTAAAAAAAAAAAAAAAAAAAAAAAAAAAAAAAAAAAAAATTCCTGTCAGTAACATATTCCACAAAACATACGCAGAGATTTTCTCCGAGATATTAAAATTTTCAGATTTCATTATAATCTATACAGATATCTGTGATTTACAACAAAATAATTTATCTTTATTTGCAATTTTGTATTTAAAAGTATAATATGATGGAAATTTTCAGAAGTTCTAAAATAAAAGAAAAAACTCTAATTTATACTAGAGATGGGACGAATATTCGGCCACTATTCGGTATTCGGCCTATTCGGCCCTTTTGCCGAATATTCGGTTGGCCGAATATTGAAGGCATGTTGACCGAATACTTCGGCCGAATACCTGTAGCCGAATATTTAGAGATATCTTGCCGAATACTGCCAAAATCTCACCGAATAGTGAAAGATATCTTGCCAAATAAATTTCGGATTTAAAGAATTTTATTCTTGCAATTTTTTTTTTCTCTAATCCTAATTGGCTACTTCATTTATGAAGTCATTCTCACTCTTACTTACAAAATATAGAGTTATTCAGATACTAAAAAATATACAGCCTATCTGTATTTTCTATAAAAGTTAGTGATATTCTAGAAAATGCTGCCCAAGTTGGAGATTTAATTGTATGGGAAATGTCATCATTAGAGAATGATATATTACAATTCAAGATATAAAAACATTGCCTTATTCTAAAACACTCAAATATTTATTAATGTCTGCAAATTCCATGCACATATAAAAAAGGCTCTTATGAAATTCATAACTTATTTTCTATAAAGTAAGAAATAAAAAAAATTTATTAACTAGGTGTGTTAACGAAGATTCATTTTCAAAATTAAATATATCACCATTCCAAATACAGCGGTACATCTGAAAGCAGAACTGGTGTCAAACTCGATACAGATTAGATGACAAACTTGCTTTATAAAGATGGTTTTATAAATATTTTAATATAAATTCTAAATACTCAACAAAATAATTTTTTCATTCAATAGTTTTTACATTTAAATAATTATTTGCATAATTACTGACTTAAATATGTAACATTGTGTATATATTTTAAATTTAATTTTCCTTCCTTCATGTTGTTATCAATTTCTGTTTATCCTTTTAATGCTTGTTGAATAAGTGGAATATTGAAGTTGAATATTGTATGTGCTGATTCAAATGTCAAAGATTTTGTTAACATATGCATTCTACTTTAAGCATAACCTTTTGCTTTAACGTAATTTGTAATTTAAAGCTTGGCATCTGATTTCAGAACAGTCTCATTCTTACAAATTTGCTTATCACTAGGGACACAAACTCTAAATGATCAAATTTACTTCATTAAAGGTTATTTCAGAAAATATGTCCTTGTGAGTTCTGAGAGAGAGAGAGAGATTAAAAATATTATTGATTTTGAATGCAAGAAGTATCAATTGATAGTAAAAGTGAAGTACATTCTTCATATTTTAATGGAAATATTTTCCCATCTTGATTTACTGAAAATCAATTTGATATACATTAGAATAAAGGATATAATACAATTTCATAATTTTTTTGTGTTAAAATAAGTTTTTCAAATTTAAAAATACATTTAAAAGCACATTTAAGAGTAATAATTATTAATGAGCTCTTATTTTTTAAATTATATATAATCAAAATTTATTTTCTTTATTGGAAAATAATTTTTACTATTCGGACGGCCGAATATTCGGTATTCGGCTATTCGGCCAAATCACTATTCGTCCCATCCCTAATTTATACACCATTTCTTTCAATTTTACTCTTGTTCCTGCCAATTTTATCGTTAACATTGAGGGTAATTTCTTTCCATTAACTATTTCATTAACTTTCCATTGATACCTATTCCAATATCATAATAATAATAATTTTTATTATTATTTGTTTGCTTGCAATAAATTCGTTTTCTCATGCATAATAGTATTTTTACAATTTCGTTTTTATGCATTGATGAAATATATTTAAGTTTAAAGTTTTAGTTTTCACAAAGAAAAAAAAGAAAACTTTTTCTGTTTAATTGCATGTAAAACTTTTAATATTTAGATGTTTACAAAATATATTAATTTCTTCGAGTGATTTTTGTTTTATTGGAAAATTCTTCACACCTCTTTAAAAAAAATGTCGCCTAATAGTAAGATAAAGTAGCAAAATGTAGTTAGGATGTTTCCTTGGATAACTTATACATTTCACCCTTTTTTTTAATCCTTTACACAAAAGAGGTGGGAGAAATCCTTATCTACCTTTACTTGTCAATCTTTAAGATGAGTCCTATTCATTATAACTAAATGGGCGTATCCAGGAGCCGGACTGACATGCAACCGCTTCTAAATGTATTTTTTTTCTTTTTCTTTTTCTTTTTTTTTTTAATAATTTAAAAAAAGAAGCTGAGAGGCGATTCATTTTCGTTGCATGTTTAGAAATAACAGAAAGAAACAAAAAATAATGACATGATTCTGTTACGGATAGGCAGGACTAGCGAAAACTTGTTACAGAATTACACATGGGGTGAATGGAACTACAAATTTTCTTTTTATTTTCTTTTTCTTTTCTTTTTCTTTTTCTTTTTTTTTTTTTTTTTTTTTTTCGCGAGTAGCTTATTGGAATTATACAAAGGTATCTCTTTACAGACGAAAATTGTACAACTTACCCTTTTTCCTGTGTATGTATGGTTTTCGCCATAAATAATAATAGTTTTACGTAAGCCCTAATGCAGTGTATAATCTAAACATGGTTACCATTTTGATCTTTAATTCCGAGTTCATACTGGATATCCCAAAAGAATATTTTTTATTTAAAAAATGGGTATCATCAACCCCTTAATGTTTGTTTCCCTCGTTACTCAAAGCTTTCGGAAATCACAAATTTTTAACTATAATTTTTGATGTATTTGAAGGAAATATCTCGATAGTACAAGATAGAATTTTAGTACAAAAAAAGAGGGTTTTAATCCTTGTTTTTATTTTATTGTGTCCAATAGTAGTAATATTAAATAAAACCGTAGAAAATTTAATTTTTAAAATTTCTAGTATGAATTCAAAATTTCACCCCCTAAACTTCCCCCCCCTTTCGCACGGCACTGTGTGAAAGATTTTTAGATATGAATGATATATTTTCTATAATGAAAGTAGATAGCTGATTAATATGTAGAAAATAAAAATCTTCACTCATGCAGAACTCGGTAAAATAATAAATTTTAAGTTCGAAAGTTCCACTTTTACTCGAAAACTAACATAACAACATTTAAACTTGTATCTCTAATGTAGTGAATGATGATCTTTGACCCAACTCTTTACTCCCTCCACGAAAGGGACGAAGAGGGATAGCGGTGACCACAGCCATGACTCCTTATTTTGATAATTATCGCTATTGGCGCCTACACGAAATCGCGCCAAGTGAACCCTGTTTCACCTTCTCTCCTGCATGCCACTTCAACTATTGTCTGGCTCCTTTAAGAAAGACTCTAGAACCGGTCTCAGGTCCGTTCTTTTACCAAGGTAACTGGTCAGTCGACTTTATATTAGGGAAGTCTGGTGTTTCCTTTTCTCCCATTCAACCGAGCATTCCGCGAATAAGCAGTCTTTTTTTGTCCTATGGATGAAGTTCCCTCCCTACGAGTTTTGGAACTTTCGAAAGCAGGAGACCTACTCAGGGTTTTTCTTATCTTGGTCAGACTATACTTAGCTATTTGCACTATTTCATTGACTGTCGGGGAATTACGTTCTATGAAAGCTACCCTTCTTCAAGCCTTATTTTCTTTGGTATCTCTGTCTATACACCCGCAGAGACAAAGAAACTCCCTATTATTCTGTGTATACACCTATCATGGAGATAGAAATATTAGTCTACTATTCTATCTCCATGACACGTATACTGCTACTACAAATGCTTTTGATATTGATATTCCACGGAGAGCTACTGCATTAGTGCTCATCCGTACTATGTAACAGTGACTCCGACTGGGTTAGTGATAACTATTTTGAAACACTATGTATGCATTTATCTAATAAAAAAAGTGGTATGAGGTGAATATGTTAACAAAAATAACAAAATATGGATTTTCTTTTTTAAGTTTTTACAGCATGGTATACACATGGGAAAACGCAATATGAAACTGTAAATGAAACTGTAATTGATTGAGCATTCTTGGATTTTACATTTTTTTTTTGGTAGGATAATTTAAAATAAGTGATCAATACGTTATTATATACTGAGGATTTTTGTGCCCCAAGGCAAAAATTGTGTTTGGTGTGTCTTTCTTTTGGTTCGAGTTTTTCAAATTATTTTAAAAGGAAAAACAATAAATTGCTTCATTTTAGAGAAAGGGCGATAGAAGCTATTGTTTTCGTATTTTAGCATGTCTTTTTTGTCACATTTCTTTATTCTTCGTTTAGTTATAGTTATGTGTAAATATCCTTCCCCATCTCACCTCAACGAAAGAGAGAAAAAAAACTACCGTATTTACTCGTGTATAAGGAGCACTTTTTTTTCCAAATAATTAGGGCAAAACTCTTAGGTGCGTCGTATACACGGAATAATTTTTTACTGTTGGATGCAGTCGAACGATATACATATGAAACAAGAAAGTATTCAAAGAAGATATTAAAACTCGAAAAATGTCACTTAATTGAAGTATTACTGCATATTTATTTCATTCCTTGCAGTTTTTTATGCAACAGAGCTAATGACATTATCTAAACGCTAATTAGCAATTCTCTTTACCGTCACTCATTCCTAATTCACGTCATTCTCTTACAACCCGAAGTCTAAAAATGCATTTTCGTCTTGTTTTCTGGTCTGGCGTAATGTTTGTTTCGACTTTTTTTTTTTTTTTTTTACTAAACATCATTTGGTCATTCTTCATTAGTGTATCAAATTTATGGTGCGCGTTATATACGAGATTTTAAGATATTGCCATTTTTACTTGTAAAGTAGGGGTGCGCCTTATATACGCGTGCGCCCTATACACGAGTAAATACGGCATTTTGAAGATATCTCATACCTCAAATAAGTGTATTATTCTGTGTCCAGGGCTTGAAATTAGATTTTTCTGAGGAGGGGAAACTACCCTTCTCACGCTATATTTTCTTTGGTAACTCTGTGTATACACCCACAGACAGACAAAGAACTCTCTAGTATTCTGTGTACACACCTATAGAGCTGTGCAAGGTGACGTCAGGAACAGGTTTTTGCTGCTGCTGTAGGACAACCATCGCTACCTTTATCAATGCTTTTTGTGTTTGTGTGTCCTACAGCTTTCTTCATTGTTCTCCGGTAGAAGTCACGTGATGTGAACTGCTCAGCTGACGTCACTGTGGTCGAATTACTGTGGATCAGCCAGAAAAACCTGTTCGTTCGTTAATGACTGATACTGTACTAGTGGATGAGCTCCGGGAATTTCATTGGTCTAAGTTTTCCAATGTATAAGTAAGTATGATGTGATTGGGCTACGTCGTCAAGATGATTCCTACAATGATCGCTATGACAAAAAATGTAGCGGTAGATTGATTGAAAGACGTGTTTGTTTGTAAATATACCCTTTCCTTATGTAAATATCCTTTCCCATCTCACCCCAATGAAAGCGAAAAAAAAAAAAAAACTATTTTGAAAATATCTCATGCCACAAATAAGCGTATATTTCTGTATCTGATAGGATCCACCTTTTTACTATAGTCACGGCAGGAAAAATCGGCATTTCAAGGACAAATGCTCTCTTTTCATTTTCCCTTCGTTGTCATGGTATTAGAGGACGCTAGTCCCTCGTCCTGTTTTTTCCACGGCCCTTCCGCAAAACAAATTTACCCATGCAAGAGTATGAGTTACAGCGTTATTCGACCAACTGGATCTCTCAAACGGTGTGGAAAAAAGAAGTGCGGTCAGTTGGTCACGTGGCTGTTATCATAGTTACTAGCCTGGGATAGGGGCCACGGAGTGACCAACAAAAGGGAAACATTCGTCCTTGAAAGGACAATTTTTCTTGCTGTGACTATAGTGCAAGGCCTGTGATTATCCTAAACAATTACGTGCTGAGCTCTCGCTTTCCATATGTAAAGCGACCATCTTTAATCAAAAACATTTTCCCGAATAAAATTATATAAATGTTGTTAGGATCGTTAAGAATTCTTATCGATGTTGGCAGATAGAAGTCAATTAAAATAGCCCCAGAAAATAATTGTAAATGCTTTTCAAAAATTTTAAAAACTCATCAGTTATAATTATGAAAGTACTTTCGTAACATTTCCAGAGCCCAAAAAATATTATATGCAACTCAATATTAGAAAAAAAAAAGAAAAGAAAACAGTCTGCATTTTATAAATAAATGCAAATGCGGAAACCAACTTTTATATCCATTTAGATTTTATTTTTGTCAGGAATTACAAATATCTTGCTAAATAACTATACAGAAGTTTAAAATGACAGTACGAAATTCACATATAATAACAATAAAAAAAATTGTCTGCATTATTAATTAGTAGCGGCCCGCCCTCGCTTTGCTTCGGGTAGAGCAAGTCGCCCAGTCCCGTGTCACTACTGACATCGCAAACTTTTACTACCACTTCATTCCATTAAATTCAACTACTAAAAGCATTGCCCTCCTTTTAGGTAGTCGGGTAAAAAGTAGCCTATATGTTAATCTAAGGTGTCAGATACCTCCATACAAAATTTCATAAAAATCGATCCATCCGTTCTTGAGTTATAAATGGCGTAACTAACACGACTTTGTTTTATGGATATAGATTATAGCAGCCCGACCCGGCTTCGCACGGATATTAAAAAAAAAAAAAAAAAAAAAAAAAAAAAAAAAAATTCAAGTCATACATTTTTACACACACACTCATACTCTGAAATCTTCAGCAAATACAAAAGTAATCCCGCCCATGAGAGCAGATGAGTTTCTAAGATCTTTTAAGGTTCTGTCCATGGCCTCTATATCTGCTCTGTGGCTCATAATGCATTCATCCCACATAACCAATGAGGCTTCTTGTAATAGTTTACCAAGAGTCCCATTTTTGCGAATAAAACATATCGATTGTTGCTCAGGATTTTTCGGTTAGTGGAAGTTTAAAAGTTGAATGAGCAGTTTTTCCATCCTTTTGAAGGGTTGCAGCGATTCCTGACGAAGCAACTGCTATCGCTATCTTCCCTGATTGTCTTATCTTAGCAAGTATTAAATTTGCAAGAAAAATCTTTCCAGTGCTACCTGGCGCATCCAAAAAAAAAAAAAAAAGTTTTTGTTGTTATTTACGCTATCAACTATAATGTCAAAAGCATGTCTTTGATCTGGGACTAATTTTGGCAGGTTTTTATTAACAAAAGCGGTCAAATTATTTGTGTTATAGAGCTGTGCCATTGTTTTTGCCACATTGTTTTCTGTACGAACTGAAGACGGCAATCCAAAATCACTTAGATTTTAATCATTTAGTTCCAACGGTGAAAGAATTTTTCAAATCCGTCAAGTACTTTCTGAGCCTATTCAATTCAAACAAACAATCAAATCTTTCCTCTTTATAATATTGGTATAGATGTGACGTCATTATTTACAAACTTTTATTAGTTACATATATCCATGCCTCTTGTTCTTTTAACAAATACTTCAAAATTCCTATGTTATTTAAACTATGACCTCATATTTTTCCCAAATCAAATATTTTATTAATAATTTAATTCTTTCTCGTTCACTTTGCTTCTATATGTCGCCATTTTTCAAAGAGAACCTCTTTTTCACGCAACCGATATTCGTGCGCCCCCCCCTTACATAATAAAATACTTTTTTTTTCCAAGTATGACGTCACATTTATTTTCCTTTGAATTCTTTTTATTTTAATTTTTCACGTGGATACTGTTCAACTGAAAATTAATTACCAAGGAGAAATTATTATTATAGATTTTGATTTTCTTGGCAACGGGAAAGAAAAGTGGTTATTTTTTATCATAAAAATGTTAATTCATTCTGTATGAAAAATAATGAAATATTGAATTATTAAGGAAAGCATTTGAATAAATCAATTGAAATTTAGCCTATGTTCACCGGAAATAGTGTAGCTTTCCAACGGTGAAAGAATTTTTCAAATCCGTCAAGTAGTTTCGGAGCCTATTCAATTCAAACAAACAAACAATCAAATCTTTCCTCTTTATAATATTAGTATAGATGAAAGTGTAATTGATAAGTTTCATGATATTTGAGTTTCCTTAATATGTCTGTTTAAATGAGATTATTTTCTATGAGGGAATATCAAATGTCATATTTTGTGTAAATTATCTGAAAGTACATACTGCTAGTGAAAAATGCTCTTTTTGTTGTAATATCTGATAAAAGAATGTGTATTTTAAATTAATTATACATTATGGAATTTGAAATTTTAATTGACAAAAAGTATTTTTATTTTAATTGTTTGAAAAAATTAATATTTTTATTTGCGAGTTTATACAATAATCTTGATGTTTACAATTTAAAATTAAGGCTTATTTATTTTTAAAAGGAACTTAAATTACTTGCTGCTAAAATTGCGTATTTTTAATGTAAGATTTTCCTGCCACAAACTTTAAAACGCTATGAAAAATATCACGAATCTCAATTCTGTAACATTTCTTTATATTTTTTTTGCTATAGTTGTGTATTTTAATATCTGATTTTTTCTGCCACAAATGTATTTTTCAAGTTAAAATCTTCGATAAAAACCATGAATCAAACGTATTGAAATCGAAGGATATTGCATAGTTTTGAAATCAAGTAAAGAAAAAAAAAGTCTTGCTAAGTGAACCTTGGGTGTTTAATAGGAATGTATAATTCAAACACATCTAAAACTAGCCACAAATTGCTCGACAAACTACCATAAAACGGAAATTTATAGCCCTGTTTTTGATGCACACCTTCAACTGCTTTACAAGTTTCGTCTGCTACTCAAAACTCTTGCGTGACGTCATCTCTTCTCGAACGAGGCTAACGAAAAAGACATGCTACCGCAGTGCATCCGAAGCGTCTTTTTTACAGACCGTTAAAGTGACGCGATGCTCTTTTCGTACACCTTCATTGGTGCATTCAAGCATCACGTGACTTCAGCGGTCTGTAAAAAAAAGATCCGTCGCATGCACTGCGGTAGCCTGTCTTTCTCGTTAGCCTCATTCTCGAAGCAGGTCCGTAAAGTTGTTCTCAACTGCTCCGCTCAACAATCGCAAAACGTTTTGACACGTTTACAAATACATATTTTAACGGAAAGATATAAAATTGGAAGGCCTGACTACGGAAGCGATTTCGAATCGAGCTTAGTTTTCCAATTTATGATAATTAAATTACCTATCCAGTTCAAAGGTATTTTGATCATGCGATCACCCGTTTTTCTCCTGCTTTTCGACCGGTTTTTCTGCTTTCGTCGGGAAACGTATTCAAAAACGTCAACTTTGCAGGCTTGTTATGAAAGATCTATTACGTTTGTAAAAAAAAAAAAAAAAAAAAAAAAAAAAAAAAAAAAGAAACTGAGACTGAGTACAATTAGACAGTTTCTGAATAACAACACCTGCTAATTTCATGCATTTCCGAACAAAAGTAAATTAAAACTTCTGTCACAAAGTTGCCTTTTTTGATTTAAGAACACAATACACAATTAAAAGAAGAAAGTTCTTTCACGACGGCCCCGTGTAGATACTAGTTGCTTAATAACGGTTGCCTATGGATTCACCTACTTGGTTAAATACTTATGATAAACCACGGAGAGCTACTACATTAGGGCTCATCCGTACTATGTAACTTCGACTCAGAGCAGAGTTTGGGCAGAGCGAACTGCTTTGAACAGTGTTGCCAGATTGTCCAGAGTCAATTTCGCCAAATTTTCTAAATTTTTCCCCAAATCAGGGCTTTTTTCAGAAAAAATCCCCAAAGCAAATTCTACTCAAAAAGGCAAGTTTTCAATTTTCAGTTTTCCGTTACAAAAATTTTTTAACTAATCTAGACTCAATTTTTTCCCCAAATCAAGTATCTTTTTAAAAAAATTCCCCATTTACAAAAAAAAAAAAAAAAAAAAAAAAAAAAAACTATTTAAATTTAACAGAATTTTGTATGTATATTAGCAACTAATCGACGAGAATAAGAGATACATTTTACAATGAAAAGTTCGTTTACACTTGTTGCTTAAATTGTGCAACCAATTTTGTGTCTATGATGCTAGCCTCTCATTACCATTAGCTCAATCTACACTTTTTATACCAACAACTTTTTCAAGGTTTAGACTATCTCTAATAAGTTGGGGTTTGAATGAATCTGAGATGATGTTAGCATTATCTGCTGCTATCTGACTTAAGCTATAAAACATAACTTTCAATTTTATCACCCTTACTGAAGAACCTATCTAATGTGCATCTGTTGTATCAGTCACTGTGATTTCGTCAATAATAAAGCAAATTTAGCTGTTTTTAACATTTTTAATCAAATCTTTTAAAAAGCACAGCAAATAGATGTTTCGGACACGTCATGAAGATTTAGTAATAGAAATGTCTAAGTCGTTTATGATTGCAGAGTTTTCATTTAAGTTTCGTATAAAAAGAACTAAGCGTACAGCCGCATTCATTGAGCAGTTGTGAATTATAAATGTAGCAATGTAATTGTAGTATGCAATTGCAGGTTTTACAATTGCAAATATCTCTCCTGGCATTCCATGAAACACAAATGAACCAGCCATTAGACAATTATGTCCCCTCCCCAGAGCTACAGAAGTTCCTCCAACTAACAACGAAAAGTTATAAATTGCTTTTATTTTTGTTGTATAAATCTAAATCATTAAGTGAAATGCAGGGACGTAGTGGAGAGTATATGCAGGTATACGCCGTATACCTTCTGGATTTTTTAAGGAACACTGTATACCCTCAGTTTAACAAAAAAGCTATATTATATACATCCTAAAGTACGCCCTCTGTCTTGAGCGTATGCCCTCTACTAAGAGCATATACCTTCTGTTTTTTTTTTACGACTACACCACTGATAAAATGTATTTCTGTGCTTGTGTATCTGTCCGCGATGACTGGGAAATCTGCCTCACTTACTTATTTGAAATTTAAGAAAAGGGTAAGTCCAAGGCAGATCGTGATGAATCAGTAGTACATGCAAAAGGTGAGCACGACTACGAAAAAAATTATTTATACCTATTATTTCTGTATTTTATTTTCGTTTTTCAAATCAAAATCGAATTCGAGACAGATCCAGTATTTTCAAATGTCTGAAAGTAAAAATTGAAATTGTGAAAATAATTCCCCAAGTTTTTCCCCAAAAATGTTCAAAGTCCCCCAGCGTGTCCCCAAGAATTACTTGTCCCCAAAAAATTCCCCTGGAGGTTCAAAATTCCCCAAAATGGGGACAAAATCCCCAATCTGGCAGCACTGGCTTTGAAACACTCTGTATCTGTATATATTTATATAATAAAAAAGGTGGTGTGAAACGAATATGTTAACCAGTGTTGAATTCAGACACTTTTCTCCGGGAGGAACTTCTGTAGCTCTGGGGGAGGGGACATAATAGAGTTCCGGGGGAGGAAATTGCACCTTTTGACCATTGAAAACACAAAATATCAAAATTTCCGGGGGGGGGGGATTTTTTAATTGCTTCGGGGGGATGTCTCCTCCTCCGGGCCACCTCCTGAATTCAACACTGATGCTGACAAAAGCAGCACATATGATTTTTTTTTTTTTTAATTCTTAAAGCATATACATGGGAATATGCAATTGGAAACAGGGTAAATGATTGCCCATTCTTGGATTTTAAATAAATTTTTTTTTCTTTCATAATTTAGAAAAACAGACTTTTTTTTTTTTTTTTTTGTAGAATAATATAAAGTAAATGAATAATACGTTATCATATACTGAGGACTTTCTGTTCCCGAAGGCAAAAAAAGTGTTAGGTGTATCTTTCTTGGTTCGTACTTTTCAAATTATTTTAAAAGGATAAGCAATAAATTGCTTCTTTCTAGAAAAAGGGCGATAGAAGCTACTTTTTTCGTATCTTAATATGTCTTTTTGTCGCTTCTTTATTCTTCGTTTAGCTATAGTTATATGTAAATATCCTTCCCCATCTCATCTCAATGGAAGCGAGAAAAAAGTATTTTGAAGATATCTCATACCACAAATAAGTGTATTTTTCTATGTATATGCGATCCGCCTTCTTAATAATGCAAGGCCTGTGATTGTCCTAAACCAGAGGTTCCCAAAGTGTGCTCCGCCTCAACTTTCCGGGAGCTCCGCGGAGTTCCAGGAAAATAAACAAAACATGAATGAAATTAGCATATTGCAAGTGAAAGATTTTCAGAAGTATGTAGGAATTCTCAAAAATAGTTTAAACTTTTGCATTATACCTTTCTCTATTATCTGCATAATATTTTTTTTTTTGGTTTGCTTTATTTCATGCAGATCATGATTGGAAAGAGAAAAGGCCCGCCAGTGCTGTTAACTCTACTTGCCGAGCAAAAGGGGGAACATTTTTGTTCTTTGGAGCTCCGCCTATTCATACGTTTATACTTTATTTGTTTAGTAACAAGGTCCTAATGAGGTAAGTATTTTTACTATTTGCAGTTTGTTTAACATGTGTGGTTTATAATTTCATATCTGTTTTGAGGCAAAAACAAGGGCGGAAGAAAGTTTCTTTCAAAACTATACTTAATAATTAAATACTTTAAGTAAAATATCCAAAGAACTGAACAATGCTGCAGTTGCTTTGATACCCATTCGTTAGATAGGTTGTTTTTTGTTCTCTGGTGCATATCTTACTTAGAAAATTTTCACATTCTCAAAGAAAAAAAAAATAACTCTGTTGTGTCGTGTGCTAGAATTTTCATTCTATTTCAGAATTCTTTTTTTTTTTAATCTTATAAGATTATATATATACATATGTATTTGCAAAAAAGAGATTGGGTGTCACCGGGAGCGGACCGCCCCCCCCCCCCCGCAGTTTATAGATTTTGCCCCGCCCACTTAAACACTAAAACGATGACCCGCTTCTTAATGTATTTTTTTAAAGGATTAAAAAAAAGAAGCCGAGAGGTGATTCATTCTCGTTGCATGTTTAGAAGTACTAGTAAGAATGAAAAAATATTCCATAATGACATGATTCTATTACAGATAGGCGGGACTAGCGAAAATGTGTTACATAATTACTCATATTTGACTAAAACTACAGATTTTTTTATTATTATTTTTTTTTTCAATTCGCGAGTAGCTGATTGGAAGAATTATACAGAAGTATCTCTCTGCAAACGAAAACTGTAGAACTTACTTTTTTTCCTGTGTGTGTGTGGTTTTTGCCATAAATAATAATAGTTTTAAGTAAGCCCTAATGCAATGCTTAATTCAAACATGATTACCATTTTGATCTTTAATTCCGAGTTCATACTGGATATCCAAAAAGAATATGCTTTATTTTAAAAATGGATGTCATCAACCACTTAACAGTATTGCGTGAACATCGCTCGGGTAAAACAGAGTTTATTTTCCTTATAACTAAAAGCTTTCAGAAATCACAAATTTTTAACTATAATTTTTGATGTATTTGAAGGAAATATCTCGATTATACAAAGTAGATAATTTAGTACAAAAAAAAAAAAAAAAAAAAAAAAAAAAAAAAAAAGAGTTTTAATCCTTGTTTTCATTATATTGTGTCCAATAGTAGTAATCTATAATAATAAAGAGAGAAGGATGTTTGTCTGTCAGCGCTGTTCTGAAGAGACTGCTGCACGTAGAATTACAAAATTTGGAGGGAAGGTACTTTTTTACATGTAGTTTTGCACCTCGAAGCCCGATTTTTGATTTTTTGTTTAGATTTTTTTAATAATTTTTTTAGGCGATTTTTAGCGTTATTTTTGCGGTTTTATCCCATTAGTGAAAGGAATACAGTTTCATTCTTTTAACCCAAAACAACAATTTTTTTTTTCTCTTTTCAACAAAGTTTATTCGGAATTTATACAGCGATTTTTGAATTTTTAACGAATTTTTAATGCGATTTTTAGTGTTTTTTTTCTCATTTTGCGGCTATTTTTTGAGATTGATAAAAAGAAAATCGTTTTAAACTTTTAGCCTAATTCCCTAAATTTTATGTTTGTTACGATTTTTAGATTTTAAAGATTTTTAATGCGATTTTTAGCGTTTTTTAAAGATTTTTGCGTTTAGCATCTATTTTTTTCATAGTTGTTCTATCAAAAACTTGAGCTGTTGAGAATGCAATAAGTAGTATTTTTTTGTGAAATCTACCTAAAATGTCAAAAATTTAGGTACCACTATTTTCGAATAGCAATTTCATAAACTATCTTAAATTCTTGCTTAAGACCGCTACCCCCTCGAGTTATATATCACCTAATAGGTTATTTAACAGAGTATGGTTTTGATAAAGTTTTTGAAGAATAGAGTGCTCTACCTGTTGGTGGAAAATGGAACTAATAGAACGCTATTTTTTTAAATATATAATACTCCCTCTGTCCCAAATTAGTTGCGACATTTAGGTTGAAAATCTTGTCCCAAATTAGTTGCGACATTTCAAGTAGGCGGAGTCATAAATAACTTTCGATGCAGTTTAATACATATACACCAGTAAAATTTTATTACAATGAGTATAACGAGTCACGTTGGTTGTTTAATACGATGTTAAGTGGAATACGAAGTGTTTGGAATAAAAAGTGATGTGATGATGACAGTAAATATAATTAATAATTTAAAAATTGCCGTAAAAAAGGAACTAAATGATAAAGAACGCAACTCTGTTTTGCAATTTTTACTCCAATGTTTAAAGAATGATAGATTAAGTCATGGTACTATAAATGCTGCAGCGATCAAATTTAATGTTCATCGTAGTACTATCTCCCGTTTATGGAACTTGGCAAAGACATCAAAAATAAATGATAATGAAATTTACATTGTAAAATCGCAAAAAACTGGTAAATGCGGACGAAAGAAAAAAAGATTTTTCTCAGCAACTGAACAAAATCAAAGATGTCCCACTTAGAAGAAGACAAACATTGCGAAGTTTATCGGGTGCTGTTGATATTCTTAAATCATCATTACACAGAATTGTCAAAGGTGGAAACGTTTTGAAGCGTATTTCATCAGCAATGAAGCCTAGTCTAACAGAAAAAAACAAGCTAGACAGAATACGATTTTGTTTACAACATGTTCAAAATAATGGACACTTTTCGGAAATGTTGGATCGTATACATATCGATGAAAAATGGTTTTACATTACGAAAACTAGTAATTCGATTTACATCACTCTAGATGAAACCGAACCTTTGAGGCATTGCAAAAGCAAAAGATTTCTTACCAAAGTAATGTTTATGACAGCGGTAGCAAGGCCAAGATGGGATCTAAATAGAAACGAAATGTTTGATGGAAAAATTGGAATATGGCCTTTTGTTTACTCTGAAAATGCCAAAAGAAATTCTAAAAATCGTGCAAAAGGAACTGTTGTGACAAAAGTTGTCGAATGTGTTAATAAGAATGAAACCCGAAAAATTATTATAGAAAAAGTTTTGCCGGCAATACGTGAAAAGTTTCCAATTAGCAAAAAATCGAGTCCCATATACATTCAACAGGACAATGCCAAGCCCCATTTGTCAGAAAATGATCCTAGTATCACAAAAGAATGCTTAAAAGATGGATGGAATTTACAATTACAGTGTCAACCTCCAAATAGTCCAGATTTAAATGTGCTTGATCTGGGTTTTTTTAACGCAATACAATCATTGCAACATCAGATGCCCGTAAACAATATTGACAATTTAATTGATGCTGTTAAAGTTGCTTTTGAAAGCATAGAAGTAGAAAAGCTTGATAATGTTTTTTTTAACCCTTCAAACGTGTATGGAAAGCATTATGATGTCAGGTGAAGGCAACTCGTACAAAATAACCCATCTCAACAAGGAAAATCTTCTTCTGCGAAACCTGGTATGTAATCCCGAAGCTATATTATGTGCAAAAAATTCTTTAAATATTCTTTAAATTTTGTTTTATTTGTGATTAAAATTATTACAACTTGGTATTTTTCTCATTTTTTAATTTCTGCAAAAAGCGCATTTTTTTTCCGACAAAATTTTCGAAGAAAATTTGCAGGGTTCGCACGCTTTTAACCCATGTGCCATTTCCCAAGGATTCCGCAGCCATTATATCAGCCAAAAATTATTTTCTTTCTAATGAAATCCCGATCCATTAGATAGAAGATAGTTCTGTGTGATTACTGCTGGGAGAATTCTCAAAAACTGGGCGTGGCTTAAGAGAGCGCAAACCTTGTATTAATTTAGATACTGATTTAAGAAAAGATGGAGGGAATGTTTGGTAAGTAAATGTTATTGGTTGATAGCATATCATCCTGAAGTATCTGAAAAATGTTCAATCGAAACCATAAAATCATTATTATCAATAATCAGTACAAAAGTATCCAAATGTCGCAACTAATTTGGGACAGAGGGAGTAATAAAGAGACAAGTTTGTGTGTGTCAGCGCTGTTCTGAAGAGTCTGCTGTACGTAGAGTTACAAAATGTGGAGGGAAGGTACTTTTATACATGTAATTTTGCACCTTGAAAACCAATTTTCAATTTTTTGATTAGATTTTTTTTATAATTTTTTAGGCGATTTTTAGCGTTCTTTTTGCAGTTTTATCCCATTAGTGAAAGAAATACGGTTTTATTCTTTTAACCCAATATAGCAATTTTTTTTTCTCTTTTCAGCAAAGTTTATTCGGAATTTGTACAGCGATTTTTGAATTTTTAACGAATTTTTAATGCGATTTTTAGTGTTTTTTCTCATTTTGCGGTTTTTTTTTTTTTTTTTTTTTAGGTTGATAAAAAGAAAACCGTTTCAAACTTTTAGCCCTAAATTTTGTGTTTGTTACGAATTTTAGATTTTAACGATTTTTAATGCGATTTTCAACGTGATTTTTAACGCTTTTTCAAGATTTTTTGCGTTTAGCATCTATTTTTTTTCATAGTTGTTCTGTCAAAATCTTGAGCTGTTGAGAATGCAATAAGTAGTATTTTTTTTTGCGAAATTTACCTAAAATGTAAAAAATTTAGTTACCACTATTTTCGAATAGCAAATTCATAAAATATCATAAATTCTTGGTTAAGACCACTACCCCCTCGAGTAATATACCACCTGATAGGTTGTTTAACAGAGTATCGTTTTGATAAAGTTTCTGAAGAATAGAGTGCGCTAGCTGGTGGTGAAAAATGGAACTAACAGAACGCGATTTTGTTAAAATTTGGAAATATAACAATGCGATTTATTTTAAATTTTAAAATGCTTTATAATACAAGATAAAAAATGTAAACAAAGAATGGTGTGACACGTTTCAGGGTGCGTGAAAGGAGGGGCGCGAACAAAATTAGGAAATGTAATAAGGAGATCTGTTTTACACTTTAAGGTAGTTTATAAAGCATGTTAAAATTTTTAAAGTACTGGCGATGCTCTGGAGAGACCGCTGCACGAAGTTATGTATGAAATTTCACACCTGGAAGGCCGATTTTCAGTTTTTTTTTTTAATTCATATGCGAATTTTAGTGGGTTTCGGGGCGATTTTTCCACTTTAGCGAAAAGGAAAACGGTTTCATTCTTTCGACCTAAATTAGTGAATTTTGTTCTCTTTTCAATATAATTTATTTGGATTTCGTGCAACGATGTTTGGATTTTTAGTGAATTATTTAATGTAAATTTTGCCGCTATTATTCGACATTAGTAAAAGGAATTTTGCTTAAAACTTTCAGGCTGATGTATTAAATTTTTGCTGTTAAGATTTATGAATTTCAGCTAATTTTAATGCGATTTTTCGAGATTTTTTGCGTTTGATGTCGGATTTTTGTCATTCATGAGATATTTCCAATTACAACGTTTTACCCTATTAGAGTAAATTTTGACCCCTGTGATTTTTTAATATTAGTGATTTTTAATGCACTTTTCAATGCAATTTTTAGAAATTTTTCGAGTTTTATGGTGACTTTTTGATATTTGGAAGTAAAAATTGATTTCAAACTTTTAATCTAATATAATTTTAGAGATTTTTAACGCGATTTTTCAAGAATTGTTGTGTTCCGTGTGGATTTTTTATTATCTATAAAGGATTTCCTTTTACTACGTGATTATCCTGTCGACCAATTTCGCCAAATTATATCAATCGTGAAACAAGCCAAATTATGCAAATAGATGTAATTTTTATGTTAAATAATGAAAGAAGAGATAATTTAGAAAAACCTTAATACAAATATACATAAAAATAAGAAGTAAAAACCACTTGATGACGTAACAAACATATGTAACATGTTTAATGTCAAGTGAATATGGAATTTACGATCCGCCATTATTGTAGTTTAATCTTATGGTTTGACCCAGATAGTTTCTTGGTCAACCGGATAATCAAATAGTTCAGATTTCCGATTAGAATGTTTTATCCGTTTGATGAAATTCTGATTACTGCGATTTAAAAATAACTAGCGATATTTAGTGCATTTTTCAATGTGTTTTTAATGAACTTTTTAATGCGATTTAGTACTATTTTTTTCGATCCCCACCACAGTGGTGATTTAACAATTAAAAAATGATTTTGGTTTCAAACTTTTAGCCTAATATAGTAAATTTCACCATTTACCTTTTTTTAATTTTGTCGATTTTCAATGTGATTTTTGATATATTTTGTGTTCTGCGTCGAATTTTTTGTAATTCATGCAAAAAAGAATGGTTGGTACGTTTTATACGACTAGAATATTTTTTTATTCACGGGATGTATTTACATTTAGCGATTTTTAATGAATTTTTCAATGGTTTTGTATTGGTTTTTTGAATCTCACGGCTTTTTTTTTTAAATTTCGAAAAGGAAATTAATTTCAAACATTTACACTTCATTTACGAATTTTGAAATTTAGTGATTTTTTAATGCAATTTTTAGCAATGTTTTCATTATTTCTCACACTTTGCGCCGATTTTTTCATTCGTATTTAAGATATAATTCAGATTACGCTATTTTACTCTATTAATGTAAATGTTGTCCCCCGCTATTTTTAAATTTGAAACGATTTGTAATGAATTTTTGAATACAATTTTTAGATGTTTTCGAGTCCACGGCGATTTTTTCACAATTGGAAGAGAAATTTTTAAATAATTTGTAGCTTAATGTAGTAAATTTTGACATCAATGATTCAGATTTTTTGTGTATTTTCACAAAACGTTTAGCAAGTTTTGTGTCGATATTTTTTAACTAATGAAAGAGTTCAGATTTCAATGTTTTGTCCCATTATGGTAAATTATATCCGCAGGAATTTAATATAAATGTTTATCTTACTATGGCAAATTTTGTCCGGATTTTTGAATTTTACTGATTTTTAATCTGTTTTATACTGATTTTTCAAGTTCTGTGACAGTTGTTGACATCGGTAAAAGAATTTCGGTTTCTAACTTTTAGCATAAATAGTACAATTTGTTCTCCACGCTTTTATGAATTTTGCCGATTTCTAATGCAATATTCAATGTAATTTTTAGTTAGTTTGGGGGATTTTAGGTGTTCCCTGTTGACTTTTCCTTATTCATGAACGATTTCCGATTACAATATTTTCGACTGAATATTAAATTTTTACAGCCATGACTTTTAAATATTCAGCGAATTTTAATATAGTTTTCGATACGATTTTTAGCCATATTTTTAAATTCCTTGGCGATTTTCTGCCATTCAGAAACCAATTTTGATATCAGACATTTTGTTTAATGTAGTTATGTTTCGAATGCAATGTTTTATCTCTTAATATGATTTTGGCGTTCCATGCCTACATTTTGTAATTTATGAATGATTTCGATCATAATCCCCCCCCCCCGCCCTGCCT
Organism: Maratus speculifer; assembly: GCA_964019185.1. Classification (NCBI taxonomy): domain Eukaryota; kingdom Metazoa; phylum Arthropoda; class Arachnida; order Araneae; family Salticidae; genus Maratus; species Maratus speculifer. The sequence goes on along the minus strand of OZ025302.1, from coordinate 252,302,601 downwards.
TAATATTATTTTTTTAAGCATTGACTTCCAAATATTTAGCTATTTTTAATGCAATTTTCAATGTAATTTTTAGCCATTCTTCAAGTTCCGTGGCAATTTTTTTACATCCGGAAATCGATTTCGATTTCAAACTTTTTGGTTAATATGGTTAATTTCTTGATTACAATATTTTATATTATAACAGTGAATTTTTACCCTAGGGATTTTTTAATGTTTTACGACTTTCATTACAATTTTCAATGCAATTTTTGAGCTTTCTCAGTCTTTTTTTTTTTTTTTTTTTTTTTTTAACATTTTTCAAAGGAATTCGATTTTAAATTTCTAGACTAATAAGAGTTTGGTTTCAAACTTTTATCCTTTACGGTAATTGTTTTGCTCTCTTATTTTGATCTACAGCAATTTTTTATTGCAGTATGCTTTTTTTTTTTTTTTTTTTTTTTTTTTTTTTTTTTTTAAATTTTTCAAAGGAATTCGATTTTAAATTTCTAGACTAAAAAGAGTTTGGTTTCAAACTTTTATCCTTTACGGTAATTGTTTTGCTCTCTTATTTTGATCTACAGCAATTTTTTATTGCAGTATGCTTTTTTTTTTTTTTTTTTTTTTTTTTTGAGTTTACGGCGATTTTTTTCAGATACGGAAAAGGAATTCGGTTTTTAATTTCTTCGCTAATATGATAAATTTTCTCCTGTGCGATTAAAGATTTTTATTGCGATTTTTTAGCAGTTTTTTCGTATTTCAATGCTTTTTACATTATCAAATTAATTAGATTCAATACATTTATCCAAGTAGAGTAAATTTTGAGTTCCGTGATTTTTGAAAATTTTGCCATTTTTAAAGCGATGTTTACGTTTCTTCGCGACCCGCTTCGATTTTTTAGAGGTTCAATTTTTGGCCGAATTTATTAAATTCTGATCTCTTTTCTTCAAAGTTTATTCGAATTTTGAAACACAATTTTTGAATTTTGTTTTATATTTTTATGAGATTTTTAATGTTTTTTGCGATTTGTAAGATTTTTCCACATTAGTAAAAATAACCCAACTTCAATTTTCTAGCCCATCTCTTTTCAACGAAGTTTAGACGAAATTCGTGCAGCATTTTTTTAATTTTTCGAGGTTTTTATTATGATTTTGAAAGTTTTTTCGCAATTCTTGCTATTTTTTGATGAACCCGGGCAACGCCGGGCAGAACAGCTAGTATTAAATAAAACTGTAGAAAATTTAATTTTTTAAATTTCGAGTATGATTTCATAATTTCCGTACCAGAAAAGGGCCAAACTGAGAATCTTGGTCCAATATTAGAAATTACTGGCTCAGATTTTTTCTGCTCCATAGGCAAACCCCCCCTCCCCCCCAAAAAAAAACATTAATTTGTAAACCATAAAGTATCATTGGATTCAGGGGCTCCGGCGGTAATAACGATTTTTCTTTCGTCAGTTAGCGTTTAAATTTTTTTAAAGTACATTACAACACTGTGGATTTTAAAACAATGTTGAGAATAAATGGCTTGGTTTGTGGTACTAATTATTATTTTTTCCTTATATTTTCTTTTTCTTTATAAAGAAATAAGTGAAAGTCACGAATTATAATTGTTTCAGTCTTAAATTAAAGTTATGTATTTTAATTAATATGAATGAAATAATTATATTTTAAAAGAAATTAATGAAATGCGAAAAAATGTCACGGAAACAATATTTGGTGACTTATCGCCAGCACCCGGCTAAAATAAAAATACGGAGTTCTTGATTTCTCTATTGTTATCTTTCAAGTTAACGAAAGATTGAGTAAATAAATTAAATTATGAATAAAAGTAACATGAACAGTGCGTATTATACATTTAAGGGATACTAAACTGGTCGCCAACGGCGGCTAGTAAATAAACAAATAAATAAATAAACTAGCGTAGGGGGGCGCATATTAACAAGCCATACACGGATTCATGTATGGAGTAAAACAAATCTCGGATACTGGTCACTCTGTCTTTTGACATACTCAAATATCCGTTCAGCACCTCGCTATTATAGTCCAGTAACTGTAGCCAAAAAAAAAAAAAAAAAAGGGTCTTTCTTTAGAAAAAATTTTAATAAAGTTTTTTTTTTTTTTTTTTTTTTTTTTTTTTTTTTTCACAGAAAGTTTTGTTATGCCATTTTAAATGATATCTTAAAAGTCCCCGACATTCTGCTGTACGCTTTCCCCTTTTGGGAGGAATTTGGGGGTAAAAGGGGGCAATATATATGTTTAGCTATAAGAGCAAGTAATATATCATTTCCGATATATTTTTTAACTCTGAGTCGAATGAAACCAGAACCAAGTTGACACAACCAATATTTTGTGAGTTATAACAGTTTTTATATTTTGAAAAATTCAAATATTTTATTTACTCATTATTCATAAGAACGACCTTTTTTTTAGTTAGAATCTCATAAGCCAAATATCACGGTCGATATGGCTAGTAGTTCCCCGTTGCATGGCGTGCATACGTATGGGCAAGGGGAAAGGGGTGCCCCCCCGGCACACGTTTCTGTACATTTTTATTTTTAAACAAATATTTATAACGTTTTAGCAGAAAACATGACTGTTGAACTAATTTTTTTTTCTTTCAAGAGCTCAACGTATCCTCCATTCCTATGTAAGAGGTTTGTCTAATTGTAAAGTTGTTTTTTGCAATTGTATCCTCCATACAACTAATTTAATAGCTGTACAATGCTTATAGGGGTATTTGGTTCAGTATTTGGACATGGTTTTAATTCTCAAAGAATTTACTCGAGCAGAGAGGATAGGAGATTGGAGGGCATATTTAACAACGATAAAAATAATGATTCCATATTTCTATGCTGCAGGACATTTTTTGTACGCTAAAAGTGCCCAATTGTTCATACAAGACATGGAAAAATTGGAAAATTCAATGAATAAGGACACATTGAAAATATTTACTTCGGACTTTTTCACTATTAAAAGGTCTGATAATTTTTTTTTTTTTTTTTTTTGTGGGACTTCAAGTGATATGGTAATCGAACAGTCACTCATGAAATCCTCAAAGATGCAAGGAGGCTTTGTGCGTGGAAGGAGAATAAAAGAAAGTGTTTTAACAAAGTTTGTTGTTGGGTTAGTAAGTGCAACCAACATTTCTGAAGGAATTGAAAAGTTCTGTGATGTTTTCTTTGCAAGTGGAGAACAACACGTGGATGCACGGGAATCTCGAATAAAGGGCGACCAAGAAGACGTAAACAGAGTTTCAGAGTAGTTTTATGTCCACAATCCTTTCCAAAGTATACAAGTGATTATGTCCATTGCAACAGGGGTGATGTGGAAAAAATAAACTGCTATGATGCACTGAACGTTGGTGCAACTATAACTGAAAAAAGGTTAGTGACAATTTTCACGAGATGAAAAATTCACATGCCGAACGAGTTCTTTCTCTTCAAACAATGAACAGTCACATAACAGTGCATGATGTTACCGTATTTGTAGATCCATTGCTGCTGTTTCAAAGAATTTGTATCACGAAGAAATTCTACGACGACCTCCGTGAATGCTTGAAGTTTGAACTGGCTCTTTACCCAATAAATCTTTTCGATGAAATTGGAATGAGAAGAACAAAAAAGTCATCCTTATTTAACAGCTTCAGTCCCATAGATGTCCATCCTGATTTTGAAAGAGTGAACTACATTGTTGATGGAGGATATCTGCTTCATCGAGTAGTCTGGCATCAAAGTGATTCTTTCGGGGTTATTTGTTATAAGTATGTGAAGTATGTTGAAAAACACTGCAGTCGAAACACTATCCTCGTATTTGATGGTTATAGTAATCTTCAGAAAAGTGTCAAAGCCATGGAGCAATTTCGTCGTTGCTCGAAAATGGCATCAACAGAGATTCTTTTTAATGAAAACATGACTGCGACAGTTAGCCAAGAAAAATTTCTCTTCCACGCAAAAAACAAAAGTAGGTTGATTTATTTGCTCCCTGAAAAAATTAAATCCATCAGTGTATATGTCAAGCATGCAAAAGATGTTGCAGATGTCCTTATTGTTGAAACAACACTCAAGACCGCAAAAACTAGCAAAAATGCCACTGTTATTATTGGAGAAGACATTGATTCACTAGTAATCGTGGTAGCTCAAACTCCACCAAACTTGGAACTTTTTTCCCTCAAGCCAGGTAAAGGCCAGGTGGAGGAAAAAATTTACTCTTTAAGAAGTTTGGAAGGAAGATACAGGGAATACATTTTATTTCCCCAAGCTTTTTCTGGCTGCGATGGAACATCTGCTATTTTTCAGAAAGGAAAATCAGCTGTGATGAAATTAATGCAATAGCGTCCAGATTTACAACATGCAATAAAAATTTTCAATCAAAATAACGTTTCTCGTGCATAAATTGCTGAGAATGGCATCAAAATTTTTCTGGGTATTTATGGTGCCTCTTCTAAGGAAAAATCTCTAAATGATTACCGGTATCACCAAATCAGTCACAAAGAATAAAGCGGTCAATTTAAATATCCTACCTCCTACTTCAAATGCAGCAAAACAACATTTATTTCGAGTATATTATCACGTACAGACATGGCTTGTTAACGAATTGGATCCTCAGGAATGGGGTTGGGTTATAAAGGATAATTTTCTAGTTCCCATACGAACAACCCAACCACCCGCCTCAGATTCGCTTTTGAACATGATTTTCTGTTCATGTTCCAAAGGTTGCGGCAGTGCGTGCGGATGCCGAAAATTGGGTCTACACTATTCTATAGCATGCGGAAATTGTCACGGAAAGTCTTGTTTAAATATTACACCAGTAGAGGGTATCTCTGATAGGGATATCATAATTGGCAGCGAAGAATTAGACGTGATAGATATTCATGATCAAGAGCAATTATGAAGAAGTATCTATATTTTAGAGTAGAAAAAGGTAAATAAACATTTTCTTTATAAAGTAATGTTTTATATGTTTTATAATGTAATGTCTAATGTAACGTTAATAATGAATGTTTAGATTTAAAATGAAAGGGAAAAAAATCATTAAAAATACGTACATGAAAAATTTGAATTTATTTAAATATATAAAAACTCCAATACCTCAGAAACTATTGGTCGTATCAACTTGATTCTAGTTTCATTCGATTAAGCGTTAAAAAATACATGGAAAATGATGTATCACTTATCTATATAGCTTAATTAATATTTTGCCCCCTTTTCCCCCTAAATGCCCCCCAAAAGGGGGGAAGTGTACAGCAGAATATCGGGGACTTTTGAGATATCATTTATAATGACATAATAATCGCTCTGTGAAAAAAACCTTTATTAAAAAATTCTCCGAAGGAAAATGCTAAAGTGACTGGACTATTATATCATTTGATCCAGACATCATATATATTTTTACTGCTATTTATATATTTATTTAAAAAAAATGTAAATGAGAAATTTAACGAGTAGACCGAAACCAAGAATTCTGAATTCTGTTTATAAGTTTAGAAATAGTTGTATTTATCGGAAAAGTACTATTTTACATGTAAGTTGAATGCTGTTGCCATTTACATATGAAATAATAAAATATACTTAGTCAATTTAATGATTATGTTTAAATTAAAATTCATAAAATAAATTTTTCATACTATGTTAAATAATTTATTTTAAAAACTAAAATGTAAGCATTTATTGTAATATATTTTACAGATAATGTATCATCAAATCTCAAAAAACTATTTATGAAAATTGTGTTAAATACAGAAATGTTTAAAAAAATTTCGTAAAAATAACTTATATTTCTTTACAATTATTTAATAATTTAAATTATAATCATTCATAATTTAATATTTTTTAAATTTAAATTCAAATATTTAAAATCATACATTAGAATATAAATATAAATAAAATACATTTATATTTATTTATATTAAAATATAAATATAAAATAAATATTAACAAACATTTTAAATAATATTTAAAATTATTTATTTTTATAAAATTAATAATTTTCATTACTGAAAAATGGTCTTAAATTCATATCATATTACACATTTAGAAAGAAATAAGCAAATAAATGCAAGTGTGATGGCAACACGTAGATCCACGAAATCTTAATTTTTTTTTCAAACTTTCTGGAAATATGATGAAAAATAGGCATGGTTAAAATGATAAAAGATAGAATAAAGAAGAATATATATATATATATTACAAATTTTAAATTTTTTTTCGCCAAAACTAACCTTTATACTATCTTAATTTTCTTATAATAATATTCCGTACTTACTTCAAATTATTAAATTAAAATCGTGTTTCTAGATCTAATCTGTTAATCTTTATGCAGACGATATAAACTCTTAATTTGCCTTAAAAACATTATTCCAGTATGCGTAAATTTAAAAAGATGGCTCTAAATTAAAAATATTGTTAATTAAACTTTATTTCTTAATATTCCAAATAAAACTCATTTCTTCTATGTTTTTATCAACCCTTTTTAAGAAAGTCTTATTAAATTTATTCCAAAACCATACCTTTCAAAAAATATCATTATTTTATTTTATCTATTTATTTATTTCCCCTCCGTCAATCTTTGATAGTGTGCATATCAATAAATTCATTTCTTTTCTTTTTCTCTTAAAATTAATCATCTATAAAAATCGTCTGCCTAAGAAATTCTGAGTCGATTATAAATTGGTTAAATAATATTTTTTTAAAAATAAAATTATCGTCTGTGGAAAATAGTCTCGTAGCTGGACAAGAATTCTGTTTACATAAAAGAATGATGTTTTGAGGTTAGAGAATGTTCTAGAATTTTCTTTTTAGATTTAAAAGAGGAATCTCGAGAGGTGGTAAGAGAGAAGAGAGAAGGATTCTTGGGTGCGCTTTTGCATGAGTACGGCTTGATGTAGTAAAGGATGGAATATTTTTTGGATGTTTCGGTAAAATATCGTCTGCAACAGGAGCTTTTCTCTCTAATATAGCTACAGTTTAATAAAATGAACTTGCAGCAGCCAAGGAGAGATTATTTCGACCTTCTACATTTATTTATTCTATTTTTTTCTCGCTGGCCATGACTTCTGTGCGGAGAAAGGGAAACCTGGCAATGATGTTTCTGCTCCCCTAACTTCAAATTGTCACAATCTACTCAAAAGTCGACAGGATGCACATTAATTTCGTGATTATATTCAACACAGTCCTCATTTTTCATAATATTTCCACAAGTAGATTGTAACTCTATAGCATGATTACTTGCATTCAGTGTTTCATTATCATAATTATCTATTGCTACATTATTTCCAGTATTTAATTTCATATTTTTTTTTATATTCTGAGGTTACAAATTCATTAGATTGATCCCTGTTCTGTTGTACTTGGTCCATATTTACTGTATTGAAATGAAGGGATCGACTTTTGAAGAAATTTGTTATGGAATGAAGAAGAACATGCTATCGCCGAAGTTCGATTGACTTCTATGCTCTGAAGGGCATTCTATATGGTAGTTTCGGCTTGCTAATGGAGTCTGCTGTGGAACGAAATGATGATAGGTTTGCGAATCACCAATAATCGACTTCACGTGAATGTTCTTGTGCCAAAATAGCCGTAATTTCTTACTTAATTAAAGTAAAAGAATGTTCTTTCTAAAGAACTTCACAACTATGCTTGGAAAGATGCTAATCTGAAATAATTAGTACTTGCTTCGAGTCTTATTGTGGATTTCCTGACGCTTGACGTCGATCTGTCGCCGTCGATGCATAATTTGTGATTCAGTATTCATGGTCATAAGTGACAAATTTTTGAAAATTAATGACTTCAAAGTGGTGAGTATGCGAGAAGTATTTGATGAGGAATTTAAATACGATTGAATTTTATTGAAGATTTTTCGAGAAACTGTAAGTTATTTTATTAAATGTTTTGATTATTATTTTTATTCTTGTTATGATTGAGGAAAACTATTTATTATGTATTTATTTATTTATTTATTATTTTATTGATGAGAGTAATTTGAAGTTAATTTATTAATTTACTAATTTATTTATTTATTTATTTATTATTTATTTTATGTTATGGATCTGATATAGTAATTTTGAAAAAAATATGTAATTGATAGAAATTATTAACTTTGAAATTTATTGCGAATGATTTTACGATCAGGATTTAATAAAGAAAATAGAAGTGCTTTATTTATTCTAATGAGTAAGAATAAAAAAAAATATGGAAGATCCTAAATTCGTACCGTTTGATCCGAGTTCTGGAATGAACATTTTGTCGTGGTTAACTTATTTTGATACAACATGTGAAAAGGAGAAGAAAAATCTGGAATGGAAATTTAATTTTATTGCGCAATATTTGAAAGGGGAAGCGCAAAAAATTTATATCAATGACTGTTTAAATTGTACGGATTATGAACAAATTAAGAAAATTTTGATAGAAAGATTCATTGAATTAGACATCCCGAGTTTTTCTGATTTTTCAAATCTGAAATTAGATAATTTAGACAATTTAGAAACTTATTTTCGTAAAAAAGTGGAAATCGGTAGGAAATTACATCTTAGTGAAAGTATACTATTACAAGGTTTAACTGATGGTTTAAAACCAGAATTCAAAAACAGTATTATTATAAATCCTCCTAGTAGTACCACCGAATGGTACCGGGTTGTCAAGCAATTCGTGGAAGTTTCCACCCCACTAGTTTCAAACCAAGTAATAAATCAACCATCAGCTAGACAAAATTTTCAACCTTTTCAACCAACTAGGCCCTGGATTCAGCCAGTTAGGCCCAATAATACACCTAGGAATTGGATTCCCCAAAGGCAATCTCAGTTTCAAAGACCTAGAATTTGTCAAAATAATTATATTCAGAATTCATATCCTTCAAGACCTTGTAGGATATGCACAAATAGGGGTGTGAATAATGCTTTTCATTGGGAAAGAGAATGTATTTTTAGGAATGAGTTACCATCCTCTGATACTCTTCCAAGTAGCGCACAAAATAATTCTCATAATATTTGACAATAGACATTACACAATTTGTAAAACATTGCGACACCTGTCAGAAAAATAAAAAACCAAAAAATCTAAAATTAAAAAAAAATTAAAATTAAATTTTACGAAAACCATTATTTTTTTCATTGAAATGCGTTTACACATTCACCGATGAAATCAAGCTCCTGATTGGTGGAATGTAATAAAGCAAGATAATTTTTTATTATAGTGAGAAAAGCTTAACCTGTTGCCACTATTTTAAAGAAATGTCACAAATAAGTTGAATGTAGATTCTGCCATTGCAGAATTCAGTTTCGCCTCCGATTAGGGGGGGGGAAAAATCGACAGAGGTCTTTTAGAAGGGCGACCCCGTTTAGAATGCAATGAACTAACTTCATCTTTCTTGTGTTTATCAATATAATAGCAAACAGAACGGCGTGAAATACCCAATTGATTAACAATTTCTCTCTAGGACATTGGAATTGCGGAATAATAAAGAGATACAATTTGATGTCCCACTTCTTCATTGACTAGATTCATCAAAAACGGATTTTTTCTTTAGTTTAAACGCTTTTTTATAGACTCTGAGAAAAAGGAAATGCATTTTAAGAATAAAACGAGTGGAATCCCGTCGAATTCGACGAATGAAATGTTTAAAGATCCGATCGATTTGATTTTAAAAAGTCCTTCCGGCAATGCCGTGAGGAAGAGGTAGCTTTCAAATACTTATTTATATATTATTTATTTTAAATTAAGTTATATTATTCAAACATACGAAGCTCAAATTAGTGGAGCCCAATTTTATAAGATTGAATGCTAGTTTTTGTCAATACTGATTATTAATAGGAATTTTTAGAAATTAGTCATCTTTTATTCAACCTGGTTTTATTTTCAGCTATTTAGAAAGTCGCCAAATTCCATGATATCATGAAGTGTATGCCATTTTAAAGTAACATGATAGATAAAACAAACCAATGAGAAATTCGAAATTCGAAATCTTAATTCATATGGACATGCACTGTCATATCGAAATCGGTTAGTATATACGAGTGCTGTCGCAGGCAAATTGATTTTTTAAAAAATGCCACCCACATTAGAAATTCAAACTGCTATATTTCAGGCGTTTTTTAAGATAAAGACAAAGCAAAAAATACTCCGGAATTCATTATTAAGATAAATACATTCGAAAGAATCTTTTTTTCAATTTCTAATTTTTTATTTGTACATCATTGTACATTTAAAAGATTTTTGACAAACTTAAATAGTCGCCATTTTGAAACAAGATGGCGGATGAAATTGGCTAGTGAACTCGGTCAAGACTTTGATATGCACTATGTACACACGGAGTTATATCCAAATTAGTTTATAAATATGCGTATTATCGCGGGACAAATTTCAGACCGTTTTAAAATGTCAACCCAACTGGAAATTGAAAGTGGTATAACTCAGCCATTTTTCAATATATAGATGACACAAAAAATGCCCTGGAATCTTTGTATCAAGGTCAAATACACAAACGAAATATCTTTTTCAATTTCTCACCTTTTTGTACCTAATTTTAAATTTTAAATACAAAAAAATGGCCGCCATTTTGAAACGAGATGACGGATTATGCTGGCTAACGAACACGGTCGAGACATTTGTATGTACTATGTACATATCAAGTTTCATTCAAATCGGTTCATAAATACGTTAGTTACAGCATGACAAAAATCAGACCGTTTCAAACTGTCAGCCATAAGAAAAATTCAAAGTGCTATAACTCAATCATTTTTTAAAATATAGACAAAATAAAAAGTGTTCTGGAATCGTTGTTTTATGTTCTAACACATAAACGAAAAATATTTTTCAACTTTTAATTTTTTCGCATTTAATTTTAATTTTTTAAACAAATTTAAATGACCGCCATTTTGAAACAATATGGCGGATGATCCTGGCTAACGAACTCGGTCGAGACATTTGTATGTACTATGTACATACCAAGTTTCATTCAAATCGGTTCATAAATACGTTAGTTACAGCATGACAAAAATCAGACCGTTTCAAACTGTCAGCCATAAGAAAAATTCAAAGTGCTATAACTCAATCATTTTTTAAAATATAGACAAAATAAAAAGTGTTCTGGAATCGTTGTTTTATGTTCTAACACATAAGCGAAAAATATTTTTCAACTTTTAATTTTTTCGCATTTAATTTTACTTTTTTAAACAAATTTAAATGGCCGCCATTTTGAAACAATATGGCGGATGATCCTGGCTAACGAACTCGGTCGAGACATTTGTATGTACTATGTACATACCAAGTTTCATTCAAATCGGTTCATAAATACGTTAGTTACACCATGACAAAAATCAGATCGTTTCAAAATGTCAGCCATAAGAAAAATTCAAAGTGTTATAACTCAATCATTTTTTAAGATATAAACAAAATAAAAAGTGTTCTGGAATCCTTGTTTTAAGTTCTAACACATAAAAGAAAAATATTTTTCAACTTTTAATTTCTTCGCATTTAATTTTAAATTTTAAATTTAAAAAATAATTAAATGGCCGACATTTTGAAACAAGATGACGGATGATACTGGTTAACGAACTCGGTCAAGACATTTGTATGTACTATGTACATACCAAGTTTCGTTCAAATCGGATCATAATACGATAGTAATCGCATGACAAAAATGTTATATATATATATATATATATATATATATATATATATATATATATATATATATATATATATATATATATACTCCTGGACCGTCATCCAGTTTCCATATACATGCTCCTCCTCCTCAATTATATTTTCAGAAATGTTCTGATATCCGATGTAAAACTTGTCCATCTGCTTCTCAGTCACAAATCGTATCAGATCCTCATATTTCTATTTTTTGTAAGGCTTTTAATGTAATTTATAGTATAAAGTGTAACATTTGCAATTTGAAATATATTGGTGAAACTTCTGGTCCTCTTCATATACGCATGAATCAACATTGGTCAGATTCTGATAAAAATTTAGCAAAAAAATATACAGTCTACAGTTGAAATACAGCATTTTCATAAACATAAATTTAAAAATACTACTATTGAAATAATACAAATTCAGAAAAATAAATCTGAGCGTCTCTATTTAGAGTCTTCATATATGAAATATTATAATACAATTTATCCTTATGGTCTTAATAGTGAGGTTTTTAAAAGATCTGTTAAAGTTTTTTCATCTATAAATGATACTACAGATTATTCTCCCATTTATCATAGTTTAAATCATCTTATAAATCCTAAAACTACACGTAACAAAAGAGGTAAAGGTTCATCTTCTAGTATTACTCCTAAAAACATTATAATTCAACAAATTAATAATCTGCATCGTAATTATTTAAAAAATTACAATTGGTTTCTAATACGTAAATATATTTTTGGAATAAAAAAGAAACATATAGTACAATATTTAAATATTTTTCTCAGTAAAACTTACTCTAAACATTTTTCAGATGTTTTTTATGATCTCATTATGACTCGTGTCAACCTTTACAATATAAATTTACTAAAAACACCTAAAAATCTACAAACTAATACTCAAATGGTAATTACTTTTTCTAATCCAATATTTAATAAAATCAATATTAATTCCATATTAAATGATAAAAACTGTCATTTTCCTATTAATAATATTCATATTTCTAAAACCTTTAAGTATCCCATATCTATCGGCAGAACGATTTTTAACTATAATTCTTTCGCTAAATCTTCTTTTGATGCTAGTACTTTACCCTGTAAATGCAATGACCCCTCTCTACAAAAATATATAAATAAAGATCATGGACATATTATTACTGGTAATCTTAATCTTGTCGATGATTTACAACTTAGAAGAATTATGGGTTATGGGACCAAGTACAGAATTCCATCCAAATTAAACATTAAATCTACCATAAAACAATTTACATATGATATAGATATATTTATTTATAAACTTGCAATTTATTATAATAAACCCATTGAATATTTTAATCAATGGAAAATATTAGTTATCGATAAATTAACCAGGTCCTTAAAATATAATATTTCACACCTAGAATATGTAAATATACAGCATCTGTTTAAGCAAATCAATAAATTACAACAAAACTTTGTAATAACTTATGTTGATAAATCTCCTAATAATTATGCCATTATTTGTAAATCTTATTATCATCAACTGCTTAAATCTAGTATATCTAATAATAACACATTCCAAAAAATTAATGATAACTTACTTGCCAATAATCGTAAAATTAAAGGATTCTATAAATTATTAGACATTAACTCTACTAACTTTAAATATCCTTATCTAGTCCTTATATCCAAATTTCATAAGCATCCTGTTAAATTCAGAACTGTTACAATTGGTTGCAATACTTATAATAATGCTGCTAACAAACTTCTATTAGTAATTCTTAATCAAATATATAATATTACAAAAAAAAGTGATAATACACATTGCATAAAAAATAGTTATGAACTGGTCCATATTATGAAAAATCTTAAATGTATAAAAAATATCACTACCTATGATTTTAAAGATTTATTTAATATTATCGATTTATCGGATTTACATAATATCATAAATGAGCTTTTTAAAAAATATCAACACGAGTTGGATATATCACATAATATTGATTCTGATTACTTTCATACCTTAACTAATTTCATTATCTATAATAATTTTATCATGCATGATAACAATATATATATTCAAAATGTTGGTATACCACAAGGTGGTAGTACATCTAGTGTATTATCTGATTTATACTTATATTACTATGAACGTCATTATTTAAATAATACAATACATTTATATCGATATATAGATGATGTAATTATAATTGATACTGATAACACCTGTTTATCTCAATTCCCTGTTGATTATCCTTCTAATCTAGAACTTTCAGAAAACCTACTTTTTAATAATGCAATCAATTTCTTAGATATTAAAATTATATTAAAAGAGAACAAATTTATAACTGATATTTATGACAAAAGGAAAGAATTTAATTTTAAAGTCATACCTTTACTAATTTTAAATCATGTCTTCATAATTCTGTATATCGTAATATAATACTTAACCATTTATATCGAATAAAATGTCTATGTTCTTCCCATTTAATTAATACTAATATTAAAAAGCTTGTATATGATGCTATAAATAATGGTTATCCTAAAAAATTCATATATTCTTTAATTTATAATTAGATATTACATGATCTTATAATTAATTCTTTGCGTAAAAAATGTATAAAAAAATTATAAAACATAAAAATAATAATAAAAAATTAAAAATGTTAAAAAGTAATAAAAAAAAATATATATAGGTTGGTTGGTTGGGTAGATGTTAGAGTACGGGGGAGGGTGGTGTTGTCTGGATAAAAACGCAAAGGTTAATTATTTATTTAAAGCAAAACAAAACAAAAAAAATGAGAGTGGGTTATTTATTTTAACATAATTTTAAAACTGTTTAATTTACACCAATATATGGATATTTGTCTAGTTATATCTATAATTAAATAGCTATATTTTAATTATCAAATTATTTTTAATGTTATTGATATAATTTTTGGTATTATTATTAATATTATTACTATTATTATTATTATTTTATTTTTTAATTTTTAATTTTTATTATCCTATATTAAGATAATGAGTTTTTACCATGTAAAGTCACAATAAATGTGACTGATTAAAGTAACAATAATGTATTTTAAGTTATATGTTAATATGAATGTTATCTCTTAATTCTAATTTTAATCATTTTATTAATTTAATTTTATGTTAATATCGATTAATAAATATTTTTCCGGTTCAATTATATTTCCATTCTGCTTTATCTTTTTGTTTGTTATGGATAACTATTATTTTTACTTACTTTCAACTCCTTTTTGTAAAATATCTTTGTTCCTTGTTTAATAATTTGGTTTTTGTGTGATGGTAGTCCCAAATTCGTATTGTTTTGCTTTTTCATGGCAAATACGAAGATGAAACCACACACTCCATTTGTAGTTCCAAAGTATTTGGGACCTGAAGATTCTGCTTTGGTTCTACAAATTTCATTTGTATTCATATTATTCTTTTTTCCTTCCATGTTCGATGTACTATAAGTTATTAAATTCAATGGTTAATTTCAAATGGTTAATATTGTTTACTATAATTCAATTTAATTCTTTTATTGATAAAATCCATTGGTGAATCTTGTCTACTTTTAATGGTATTATATATATATATATATATATATATATATATATATATATATATATATATATAAACACAGTTTTAACTGTGTTTATTTGAATCAGTATTTAGGATGTAGCTCGGCCACTGTAGGGAATCAACCGGGGTATTAATGCCAAGGAATGGCGTTATTACCCCGGTATAGTTAATGCGCTGTACAATTTAAATTAAAAATTATCACGAGAAGATATCCAAAATCTTCAACAACATTTTGAAAGTCCATGAAATGTACTACAAATTTATGTAATTAAGAAAGTGTTTCCGTATAAAAAAGATAGTCTTCACATCACAAAACGTATCTCACAAATTTTAGATCAAGCGTTAATTTTAGTTGTTTGTAAAAGCAATAAGACCTAAAAATGAAACAAATTAACTTGAAGTTGTTTTTTGCGATTTATATGACTCAAAACCCTTCTGCGCAGAGCACATGGGTGTCATTTACCTGATTATTTCATAATTATACAAAATATAAGCACTTGGCGTTATTACCCCGCCTGGCGTTATTACCCCAGGGTACCTTAGAAGAAATTAAAAGTAATTGATCCTAAGAGTCACCGGGTCTTCTAATACTACGAACAAGCTCTGCTAACTATTTCGACACCTTGACGTCTGAAGAATCTTTTTATTATACTACAATTGATTTTAAAGGTGAATTTCTGGAATATATTTTCTTTTTATTTTCATTATATAAAAAATAAATAGTTTAGTATTTTACTTTCCATTAATGTACTTAAATTTCGAGTAAATGTCTCTTGGTTCCTTTTTAAGTTTAGCCACGAAATTTTAAATTTTATTTAAATCAAATTGTTTTTACTTTTAATCTGTCATTTTATTTATTTATTTATTTTTAAAGTTTAACTTTTGAATCCTAATTAACATCCTGAAAAGTTTACGAAATTTCACAAATGGAATAACTTTCGAGACATTGTAGTTTTTGTTCCGCCATATTGTATCCGCCATTTTTTTTTATTTTAATTTTGTATTCTTACTTAGCATCCTCAAAAACACCTGTATACGAATTTTCGTGCAATTCGAATAACATTTTCATATTTTGGCCAGCTTTTCCGGATTTTGCCCCACTGTGGGACGGCTACATTAGGTAGCTTTTTACTTTTTGTAATGAAATCTACCTAAAAAAACAAAAGTAATTACATTATTGAATCAATATACAGTCGAGTCTCTCTATAACGAAACTCCATACATCGAATTTCTCTATATAACGAATTTTTAGTCGGAACGATCCCCTTTTCGCATGATTGCATTAAAAACAGTCTCTATATAGCGAAATATCTATCTCCATACAACGAATTTTTTCATAAATTGGTCTTAATTTATTCCTTTTTAAAAAAGCTTCGAAATCATACGGAATCAATTTCCATCATTTATTTTCGATTTACGTTCAGTGCTGAGTTTTCTTTTTAATATTACTTCTCTCCTTGTTCTTTAAATCCAACGAGTTCATTCCACCTCCCACACACCTTTCAACATCCTTCTCAAAACAGAATCAATTGGATTGTTACACATATAAAAGAGGAATCAATGAGAGGCACATAAGAGAGGGCTTTAAATGGAGGATTTCGTTATATAGAGACTCGACTGTATAATGAATATACAGTCGAGTCTCTATATAACGAAATCAATCGTTCCAGTAAAAAATTCGTTATATAGAGAAATTCGATGTATAGAGAATGATGTAAAAAATAGTATTTAATGTATAAATTTTGAACAAATATTATTTTTAATCTTTTGAATTAATAATTTGAAATGTTTAAAAGTAAATATTAGCCTAACATTTTATTTCTTAATTATTTAAGCAGTTTCAAAAAAGAGAACAGACATTTATTTGAAAACTTAATGAAAATCAAATGAGGAACACTTACATTAATTTCAGACGAAGAAATCTGTAACTTTTTGTTGTTTTGATTTTAAAATTGTTACGCTCTTAAAAAAAAAAAAAAAAAAGCTCAAATTTTAGCAAGGAATAAAAAATAGTAGTTAACATTTTCCTCCATTTAAAGGCCTTTCTTATGTGCCTCTCATTGATTTCTCTCTTATATGTGTAACAATCCAATTGACTCTGTTTTGAGAAGGATGCTGAAAGGTGTGTGAAAGGTGGGATGAAATCGTTGGATTTAAAGAACAAAAAAAAAAAAAAAAAAAATCAGCACTGAACGATAAATTAAAAATAAGTGATGGAAAATTGATTTCGTATGATTTCGAAGCTTTTTTAAAACTGAATAAAATAAGACCAATTTAGGAAAAAATTCGTTATATGGAGTTATATATTTCGCTATATAGAGTCTGTTTTTAATGTAATCATGCGAAAAGGTGGCCGATCCTACTAAAAATTGGTTATATAGAGAAATTCGATGTATGGAGTTTTGTTGTAGAGAGACTCTACTGTATTTCCAAACTTAATGTTAAGTTTGCCAGTTACAACTTTACATGCAAATATTCGCACATCTTCAGTTAAAATTGTAATCTGAGTGCCGGCGAAATCCAGAAATTTTATTTTATATGCACTCACAGAAAAATAGTTTTATTAAAAAAAAAAAAAAAAAAAAAAAAAAAAAAAAAATTAATTTTATTTTACTATGACATTATTTTCACTAACTGAAGTCATCTGAAAGTAAAATCGCAATCTCAGTGTCCATAATGAAAAGAAATATTGAAATGTAATATCGTTATGAGTAAAAATGCGATGTTTTAAATAGTGACGTCATTTTCTCTTCAAATGTTTTTTAAAAGTTACTGTTATTAGTAATATGAAAAATCCCTGTCGGCTGGGCCTATAGGCGGAGGTAGATTTCGAAGAGTGCTCATTTCAACAAAAATATATATATATATATATATGATTAGAGATAAACCCAGTTTAATAACTTCATTTGGCCGTTTATGAAAAATTTTTAATTTCATTTTTCTGAAAAAACTGGTTTTATCAGAATCATCTTAAGAAAAATTCAGCTCAAATGCCCATTTTGACAACATATTTTGAAATAGACTCTGAATTTATTAAAAAAATCGACCAAAACAGTACATTATACAGCTCCTAAATAACAAAAAACTGTCAGTTGAATGCATTTGAGAAAAAAATTGAATTTAAAAATGAGTCATAAAATAACCGATTTGTTGTTTGAATACATCCTTAATTCTATAATCATTATTGCTTCGGAAAATTTTGTGCGAAATATACTCACTTTGACAGCATTTTAAAAAATATATTCTATCTTTATCAAAAAACTGGCCAATACGTCACAGTATATAGTTCCTAAGTAAGAGGATCTGTAAATTGGATGCGTTTAAGAGCGAAAATGGATTTTAAAACGAGTCATAAAAAACGCAATTTGCTATGTGAAAACTTCCTTAAATTTTCAAATCACAAAGACTTCGGGAAATTCTGTTCAAAACACCCTTTTTGGTAGCCTTTTTCAAAACATATTCTGTCTTTATCAAAAAACCGATCAATGCATCACATTATATAGCTCCTAAATAAGAGGATCTGTAAATTGGATGCATTTGAGAGCAAAAATGGATTTAAAAACGAGTCAGAAAAAAACGCAATTTCTTATTTGAACACTTCTTTAAATTTTCTGTCACGATGATTTCAGAAAATTCTGTTCAAAATACCCTTTTTGGTAGCCTTTTTTGAAATACATTCTGTCTTTATCAGAAAATTGACCAATGCATCACTTTATACAGTTTCTAAATAAGAGGATCTGCCATTTGGATGCGTTTAAAATCAAAAATGAATTTAAAAATGAGTCAGAACATAAGCAGTTTGGATTTCAGGTTTTTTTCTCCAACTCATATTTTTGTTTAATTTGTTTTTGCTATACGAATTGATCCTATGAAAAACTTTTCAATATAAAAGTTGTAGATATTTTTGAGAAGATGTAAAATAAATTTAATCAGATTTGATATCTTAAAAATTGACGGAGTTATGGATTTTTCTCTTTTTTCAGCGCCCTTTTTCTTTTCGTTTTTAATTTTTTTCATCTGTAAAAGTTAGTCCTATCAAAAACTTGTAAGTACAAAAGTTTTAGATAATTTTAAGAACATTTACAAAAAATTTAGTTGGACTTGATATCTTGAAAATTGACGAAGTTATGAATTTTTTTCTCTCAAAATCCCTGTTTTTTTCGCCCATTGAGCCCACTTCTAAATTTATCAAAAATCTGTCATGCATATACTTTTGGCCTATTTTTAAGAAGTAATATAAACTTTAAACCGATTCGATATCTACTTTAATTAAGAAGTTATGGCGTTTTTTTGGTTTTCACAAAAACGCCCCCTATTCCGACCCCCTTGGTCCGATTTTGCCCATTAACGAACTTAGCCAAGATTTTATCCCCTTTGATTTTATGTACAAGTTTGGTGGAGATTGGTGAAGAATTATGGAAGTTATCGTGTCCATAAAAAAGTGATATATATATATATAGTATATATATATATATATATACACTATATTGCCATTGATTATGGGACACTTGCGATTTTAGACATTTTACTAAATATCTAGAAAAATACATGAGGAATCATCTCGGAACTCTTAGTGTATATATATAATAGTATAAGTCATACATCTCCGTGAAGATTTTTTCCCCGAAACTCCAAAGGGGACCGTCAACAAATTAAAAAAGAATGAATATCTTTTGAATAACCCTGTCAAAACTAATGTAGCAAAAGCGCTCAAACTCTAGATTGTGATTGAATGCCTTATTGTAATAAGTCTTGTTCATTTTTATGCAAATAGCATGCATACTCGCAGAGTAATTAAGGTTTTTATAAAAATGATCCCAAATTTTTCCAAGTTTTTTCCTTATACTTTTCAGAGTTCTTAATATAAAATATTATTTTTTTCAGAAAATATGACAAACAACATTGCACACAGTACCCTGTAATCAGAATTAAAAAATAATGAAAATTGTATAAAAAATGAGTTGGTTTACTAAATAATTTTTTACTGCGCATGCGTCAACGATATCAAAATTTCATTTGCATATTATGTTAGCTAAATGTATAGAGCAACTTTTGTGAAAGTCACAAAATCATAACTTGAAAATTCTGACAATAATCGTCAATTGAATAAGTCGAAAATCCGTTATTCTCAAAATGAAGCAAAAACAAGAGGGGTTGTATCCATATATTCATTGATTAGTGTCAATATAGAATACACAATATGGGATGTACTACTACATTTGGATAAAATCCCTCATTTTTTTGCTTCATTTTGGAAACAACGGATTTTGTCCTTTTTCTATAGACGATTACTTTCAGAATTTTCAAGCTATGATTTTGAGACTTTTACAAAAGTTGCTCTATACATTTAGCTAACATAATATGCAAATGAAATTTTGATATCTTTGACGCATGCGCAGTAAAAAATTATATAGTAAACCTACTCATTTTTCATACAATTTTTATTATTTTTTAATTCTGATTACAGGGTACTGTGTGCAATGTTGTTTGTCATATTTTCTGAAAAAAATATTATTTTATATTAAGAACTCTGAAAATTATAATAGAAAAACTTGGAAAAATTTGGGACCATTTTTATAAAACCTTAATTACTCTGCGAGTGTGCATGCTATTTGCATAAAAGTGAACACAGTGTATTACAATAAGGCATTCAATCATAATCTAGAGTTTGAGTGCTTTTGCTACATTAGTTTTGACAGGGTTATTCAAAAGATATTCATTCTTTTTTAATTTGTTGACGGTCCCCTATGCCGTTTCGGTAAAAAATCTTCACGGAGATGTATGACGTATACTATTATATTTATACACTAAGAGTTTAGAGATGATTCCTCATGTATTTTTCTAGATATTTAATAAAATGTCTAAAATCGCAAGTGTCCCATAATCAATGGCAATATAGTGTATATATATATATATATATATAGATAGATAGATATATAAACTGGTGCGATTGCAATAGGTAGTATTTCTTACGAAATCTACCTAAAAAGCATCTGTAATAATATTGTAATTCCTATTTATCTGGTTGCTGAATGACATCATTTTCCTCATTTGAAATTTTTCTTATTTTGTTTTAGACATTAATTTTTATCATAAATTATTTTCTGTTATTTTATTTACATTATTAATATTATTTCTCAGTAAATATATATATTTTTTTAACCTCAATTAGTGCATAATTATACGCAATCATTTTATTGTGGTTAAATTTTACGAAAACAATTAACTTTTTTCCTTTAAATGCGAGGACATGTTCACTGATGAAATAAAGCTTCTGACTGGTGGAAAGTGATAATGGAAAATAAATTTTTATTATCGAGAGAAAAGCTAAACTGAGTTGCCACCATTTTGAAGAAAAATCGTAAAAAGCATTTAAAATTAAAAATAAAATATAAAAATGGAAATAAATTAAAAAATAGCTAAAATGGGCACAACTACAAATAAATAGCTTTTATTAAAAAAAATAATTATCAAAATCGGCTGAGTAGAAAATACACGGCTGATGACTAAAAAAACAGCCAGGTCTTTTAAATATATAGATTGTATGAATGTCTCGTTTTAACGGACAGATTATGAAAAAGTGGGCCACAATTTTTGACACGACACTTTTTAGCTTGTCTGAAAGAAACAGCATCAGAGGCTAAAAAGCTTTTTAAAATAAAAATATAATATAAAAATGGAAATAAATTAAAGATTAGCCAGAATGGGCACATCTACACATAAACAGCTTTCATATAAAAAAGTAATTATCAAAATCGGGCCAGTAGAAATCTCAGGGCTGATGACTAAAAAAACAGCCAGGTCTTTTAAATATATAGGTAATCGAAACAATAAAAAAAATCGAAGAATAAAATAATAAGCCGAAGCTACTATTCTGTACTTTTTTATTAATAATAAAGAAAAGGTTATTTAACTAAATTCGCGAAGAGCGTTAGAAAATTGAAATGGAAAAATACACACGGAAAAAGATTTAAAAAGACAAACAGGTTTAAAGACATTTAAAGGAATGTTAGATTTTAATTAATTTTTTTAGTGATATACATTCCTTACGCTTTCATAAAGTTCAACAAATCTTATAAGAATAAGGGTTAATGTCCTAAGTCTTTTGAAGTCCTAAGTCTATGATATGAATTTAATAAACTTTTAATAAACTTGCATTGGTCCCGAACCGGATATGCGAGAGGTCATTGAGGGTTTTTAATATGCAGTGAATTTCAGTATAACCAGGGCCGTAGCTAGAAGCGAACAATAGGGGGGGGGGGGGTAATATTTTTTTCTTTTTTTATGTCTCTGACGCAGAAAGATAAATTAGTGCATATTCACATTATAGGTACTATGTGTTCTTATTAAACTGTTGTATAAACTTTATTTTATGCTAAGAAAAATATGATGATGAAAATTTTGCGTGTATAACTGCTACAAAATTAAACATCATGTTAGCTTCCTATGTACAAATAGGGTGAGGGAGGTGCTAAAACACTTATTTTAGATACAATTTAGTAATTTTGCAAATCTCTGAAAGGGTCCCCAAACTAAATTAGATTTTTGAACAGAATTTCATTTGAATTTTCGCAACAGAAATTCATTGAGTGACCTTGGAATTTTTTCCAGGGAGGGGGGGGGGCTCAAAATATTTTAGGGGGGGCTGAGCCACCTATAGCGCCCTCTTAGCTACGGCTCTGAGTATAACACACACGAAGAACTCAATAACTTTTCGCAAAAACTTTCCCGTCATACTTATGTATGTGACTAGGACAGGGCTCAACAATCAAGTTTTTGTGCCCAGGGCACTTTCAATTTTTCGTGCCCATTAAATTAGTTGATTTTCTGATACTAGTTTTTTTTTTTTTTTTTTTTTTTACTCATTTATTCGAGAAGTGTCAATTCGAAAATTTAAGTTATCTGGGAAATTGAAAAACGGTTTTCCAGAAATAAAAATAAAATATATTTTTCTATTATTTATTGATATGCGCTCTTAACCACCCATTGAGAAATATTTTTGCCATTTCATTGCATTAATATTTCAAATATGACATTTTTTTCACAATTATGATTTTTTTTTAATGGAAATTTAGATGAAATTTTACAAAAAATTGTGCCCTCAGGATTTTGCGCTCAAGGCATGGACTCCAGGTGGCTGAACGGTAGTCAGGGCCTGAGTTAGGAACAGGAACAGGGAAATTACTATTCCTATATTAAGAAAAGAAGCTCGAAATAACGAAACATACAACTTAATTGGTAAACTATCTTTTAATTTTACAGATAAATAAATGCAGAAAAAACTTTAACTATCTTTACCGCAACTTTTATTTTCCGAAAAAATTCCGAATAAAGAATAAAAAAAATTTAACAAATTACAACGACTATTTGAAAAAAGATATTTTCAAAATTTTAAAATTTTAAGATTAATATTTTAAATTTTAAGATTTACCTAATATTTTAAGATTTTAAAGACTTATAAATAAATTCTATATTTAAATTAACGATAATAATAAACATCATTTTTGGATGATTATAACGAGTCCTATATTAGGTACGCCGTGCATTAAGCATTAACATACTTAGATCAACGATAAAAAAAACAGTAGATTAAAGATAGAAAACTTTAACTGTTTAAAATGCGCATTTTTATTGGATGGAGTTCACCAGACTGGCTTCTAAACGCCTCCTATTACTTACGACATAGATTAAACATTAATATTCCAGGACACTATCACAAACAAATTTTAAATGAAATTTCAGTTTTACAATTTTCGGAACTAAAACTAAAAATATCGCACATTTTAAATTTTTTACATCGTTGCGTAGAGAAAAAAAAAATGCCATTTTTTAATAAAATTAGTTTGAAATCTGTATCACAATTTGTTGTTAAATTATTAATATTTTAAATTTTTTATTGCTTTTTTTCTTAACGTGGCAACAGAATTATTCCATTTTTGGACATTAAACTTGGACCAATCAGGAAACGAATAAAATAAACCAACTTTATTGCGGAATTCAACCAATAAAAAACTTCAGATATACTTTAGATTTCCCAATTCTCTACCGAGAACAACAACTATTTTTACCACATAATTAATAAAAATGGAATTAGTAGCTAAGATTTTGAAGAAATTCGGTTTAATGTATATACTATATACATGTGTGTGTGTGCGTCATATACCTTCAGGAGGCCTTCTAATAATGGGAAAATTATAGCATTGACCTCAATGACGTAGAAAAATCAATAAAAATGTTGATCATATTTACCATCCATTTAGTTACTTTTTTGCAACAGAAATTTATTTAATTCTTATTTCTTTGGGCATTTTGCTGTTAATTACCGAAAAATTCTAATTTTGGATACTTAAACTCCCTTATCTTTTTATGCTTATTCCCGCCTTTTCAACTTTTTGCAACCAGGGGATGCCGCCACATGACTTTTATACTGTTGTGACTCCCTTTTAGCTTTTCAACGGTACATTGTTGTCTAATTCCATCTGTTTTAGTTGTCATATATTTACTAAACCCTGTATAAATATGAAAAAGCAATTGTTTTAATGAACGATTGTAGGACATTTTGATTACAGATTCTCGTAAGTAATCGATGACTGCATCGATTGTGTTTCTTACGATGACGATTTTTTGACGTGACAACGTCTTGTAAATTGGTTTGCCGGGAGACACTTCAAGAAACTGCGTTACGTTACGTTACGCTCCGCTCACGATACGCGCTCACTTTTCTCTTAACTTTTTCCGGTCACTTGTGGGACCATTTTCTGAACGTGAATGTGAATTCGCTGCAAGGAAGGGGCGGTGCTTAATAGGAATTTTAGATAGTATCAAACTAAGACGAAATACGTTATGTATTAGTTATTAGTATAAAGTACAAAGAAAATAAGTGTAGTTTATTTCGTAATTCGGTGGTATATTATGGAAAACTAATGATATGTGATTAGTGAAAGCCATTTTACTTTAGTTATATTCTGCTCATTGAAAAATTCTTTAATATGCTGTTTACAAAATTCAACATTTGACATCAATAAACATGAAGTAAAATGTGTTTAACAAACACAGTGTATTGCAAGTTATTGTATGTATATTTGTATATAAATACGTATGTATGTGTAAAGGTAAAAATAAAATTTTGTTAATATGAAATTCAGTGCGAGATTCTTTGTATAAATTAATGTTTTAAATATAATTCTTTGTATAAATAAATGTTTTAAATTGTTACTATTATTTCATCCTTCTTCCTACTATACGAATGAATATTCACATTAAAATTATTTTACAACTCAAAGTCGTTGTCACGTAAAACTTTCGCCCGTATACCGACTTTACAGGCAACCAATTTTTTTTTTTTTTCGATTCGTAATTTTTTGAGAATCGCCCGTCATTAGCCCTATCCTAGCATCGATTTTAAGTAGAAGCGTGAAATTCAAGATAACAACCCTATTAAAAAAATATTAAACATTTATTTCAGTGGTTTTAGAAATCTCACCCCTCCCTTCATCCAAAAAGATTAATGGGATGTGCGAAAATTTAGGTAATTCCGCCATACCCCAGCAGCAGTTTTAGATAGAGGCATGAATTTGAGGTTACTAATCTGCTAAAACAAATTGAGATCTCAAAACTACCAGCTCAATGTCATGCGGTTACATTCATAGTAGACGCACGCACGTCTTCTTTGCGCCTGACAAAGAAAGACTCGGTCAGTTTTTTCAAAGGCCTTGCGCATTTTAGTTTATTTTATGGTGGTTTAAAGAAGTTTTTTCAATTCGATGCTAAAACAAAGTTAAACACATATTTTGTCTCTTTTAAAAACTTCCTTCTTTTCCCTGCGGGTTTAACGGGATGGTCGCACTTTTACGCCATATCTTTGCAGCAGGTTTAAGTAGAAGCGGGAAATTCAAGGTAACACACCTACTAAAATAATAGTTGTACATAGGTACTTTAGTCATTTTAGAGGTATTTTGTGTATTAAGTATTATGTCGTCTGCAACGATTTTGAACCGGATAATGTAAAATTATACGAATAAGACAACAATTATGAATGTTTGATTAGATATTAAGTTTATTATTATTATTATTTATTTATTTTATTACTCAGATGCACTTTGTTTTATTCAAGATTTTTAAAAAGGAAATCGACCTACGGAGCGGGCGAAGTCTGCTATCTGCTAGTAATAATAATAAAAAGAGAGCAAGTCAGTAAATAGTTACAAAAACTAATAAATAAAAAACAAAAATACAGTAAACTCGCAATTTTATGACCTTCGATTTAGCGACCATTGGATGACGTCCCGACCATTTTCAAATACTTGCAGTGTTTTCCTTCGCTCGTTTTAACGACCTACAACTAATCCGAATCTTGATTTAGCGACCTTCTCGAGAATATGAAAAAACTGCGCAGTATATTCAAACTTTCTGAGATGTCTAAAGAAAATTCTCTAATAAAAATTTTCCTTTTCTGACCTTTTTAGAGGTTAGTCAGCTTTATCCAGTGTTGATTTCAGGGAATGGCCAGGGGGGGTGGGGTGGGGGCAGATATCCACAGCCAGAGCAATAAAGTGCCCCCCCCCCCTCGAAAATTTGAGATTTTGTGTTTTAAATAATCAAAAAGAGCGATTACCTCCCCAGAACCACAGAAGTCCCTCCCGCAGAAAAGTGTGTGAATTCAACACTGGCTCTACCTCCTCCGCCTCTAATTTTCATATACACGCTAGAAAAGAAAATGAATTTAACAATCTTTGTTAAATTACTTGGAATTCGACAGAGATATCAAATGAATGTCTCTAAATTTTCCGAAATTTCACAATGAATTAATCTACAAAAAGCATTTAAAAATACAGTTACAAAATCTTGACACTTGCGATTTTAGATGTTTTGTTAAATATCTAAAAATATATGTGTGGAATAACTCTGAAACTCCAGATGTATAAACAAAATAGTACAAGTCATATATTTTCGCGAAGAGTTTTTCCCGAAATCCAACAGGGGACCGTCAACAAATTCAAAAAGAACGAAGATACATTTAACTAACATAATATGCAAATGAAATTTTAATAGCGTTGACGCATTCGCAGTAAAAAATTATTTAGTAAGCCTGCTCATTTATCATACAATTTTTGCTATTTTTTAATTCAGATTACAGGGTGTTATGTACAATGTTGATTGTCATATTTTCTGAAAAGAACATTGAGTTTGATGAAGAACTCTGCAAATTATAAGCGGAAAACTTGGAAAAATTTGGGACCGTTTTTATAAAAACATTAATTTCTCTACGAGTTTACATGCTATATTCATAAAAAATAAACACGGTTTATTATAAGAAGCCACTTAATCATAATCTGCAGTTTGAACTCTTTTGCTTCATTAGTTTTGACAGGGTTATCCAAAAGATCTTCGTTCTTTTTCAATTTGTTGGCGGTCCGCTGTTGGATTTTGGAGAAAACTCCTCGCGAAAATACATCAGGGTTTCGGAGTTATTCCTCATGTATATTTTTAGATATTTAACAAAACGTCTAAAATCGCAAGTGTCAAGGTTTTTTTTTTTTTTTTTTTTTTTTTTTTTTTTTTTCGTTTTCGGTGACTGTAATTTTAGACAAATTACCATAAATATTTTTTAATTGTATAAATAAGTAGTTTTTATTCCATTAAGGTGTTAAGTATTTTTGAATTGAATTTTAATCATCCAAAATTAGCACCTTTTCATTTAACGACCATTCGATTTAACGTCCAGTTTTCCGAGGTCCCATGGAAGTCGTTAAATGGCGAGTCTACCGTATTACAATTTTTGAAGAACGACCCATAATTAAGAACAACATAAAAGGTTTCTACTGCAAACAGGTTACATAAAGTTAGACATCTTCGAGTTAATTTTAACCCGACTGTTTCGCTTTCATTGTACATATTTATGAAGTATACTCAGTTAATCAGCCTCCCAATTAAGAGTTTTTAAAAGAGATAGACCGAAGCTTTATTCTTTAAATCGTCTGCTTTCGTCTAATGAAGTAGTAGTTAATTTATCCACCCAGAGGTGAAAGTGACAACTTCATCCTTGCTGTAAAAGCCGGGTTTGTTTCTTTTTGTTGAATTAAGTAGGTAATTGACTGCGTGCACTCAATTAACGAAAGAATGAATTGGATGAGATAACACCATATTTAAGTTGTGAGGTTGTAGAAAGTGCTAATACCCCTCGCGCGTGTTTTTATTTGTATCTTTGTTTTAATAATGTACTAATAGCCGTAACAAAGGTGTCTGTGCTTAACTAGGTTAGACAGCTAAATTATTAAGATGTCGAAATCATGTCACAGACTGAATTTGATTACTGCAGAGCCGCCACGCAACAAGTGATTTAAAAGTTAACCATTGTTATTAATATTAGTGAAAGGTCATATATTAATAAGGTTTAAGTTTAAACCTTTGTCTCATGTTGTAAATTAATTTTTAAAAAATTACTTTTCAAAAGGTCGAGCAGCGATAGAGAGGTTCTGCTTTCAAATCTGGTAGATGTTGAATTCATCTTGCACTCATCGGCAGTGTTCAGTGGTGTAGTCGTAAAAAATACAGAGGATATACGCTCTAAGCAGAAGGTACACGCTCAACAGGGATGTACTGGAAGGTATACGGGGGTATACGCCGTATATCTTCTGGATTTTTTAAAGGAACACCGTATACTCTCTCTCAATAAAGCTATAGTATACATACTCTAGGGCAGTGATATAGTCGTAAAAAAACAGAGGGAATACTCTCTAAGCAGAAGGTATACGCTCGATATAAAGCGTATACCCTAGAGTCCATGCACTATACGTTTCTTGAAAAACAGAGGGTATACGGTGTCCCTTAAAAATCCAGAGGGTATACGGCGTAAACCCCGGTATACCCTCCAATACACCCTACCCTTGCTCTAGGATATACCCTCTACCTTGAGCGTATGCCCTCTGCTTAGAGCGTATATCCTCAGTTATTTTTACGATTACAAACCTGACGCTCAGGACAGAGGTTATACCCTCGAGTGCATAGACTATAGCTTTCTTCAAAAACAGAGGATATACGGTGTTTCTTTAAAAAAATCCAGAAGGTATGCAGCGTATACCCTCGTTATCCTCCACTACATCCCTGGCAGTGTTGAATTGGTGGCCCATTGGGAGAACATTCCTCTACCATAGCCAGGGCCTGATTATCAACGGGGCACTCTCCCACCAGAAAAAATAAATAGAAATTTTTTCCTTATTCATGATAGCAATTTTGACCGAAAAGTGCGTTTAAACAAGGCGAAAATTTCTATGTAATTTTACTGGGGAGAGAGTGCCCCGTTAGTAATCAGGCTCTGACCATAGCAATGAGATGTTATCCCTCTCGCGAAATATTTGAAATTTTGAATTTTCAATGGTGAAAAAGTACAATTTCCCTTCTGGAGAAATGTGCCTCCCGGGGCCACAGAAATCGCGATCTGCTGCTTAACCCTTTCCGGCACTGGAAATTCACGAGAAAAATAAATTAAGAATATCTTAATTTAAGCTTTTAAAATATTATTGGTGCCGTTTGCGAATTTGGAATTAAAAGTAGGTATCCCTGACTGATAACAGTGTGCTGGAAAGGGTTAAGTTATTTTACAAGAAGAGAATCTGTGCGCTTGCAGCTTTAACCCTCTGGATCCCAAACCGCCCGAGATATTTTAATTCGTATATTTCAGTTCCCACCAGAAAATTAAAACAACAATATTTGCTTTTATCAATAACAGAATATTCCGTATTTAAATAAAACGAAATTAGCCATTGAATTTTTCTGGTGTGAAATGAACTACATAATTTCTAAAACGTGTTCTAGCATGGGAATTAAAGGGGTAAAGAAACCCCGCTCATTAACCCTTTCGGGATGCAAATAAACAAACACTCAACGTCCCAGCGCGCGCTTCACGCCAACCCCTCTAGCCAAGCGCTTTGGCGAAAAAATGAAGTTCGACGTGCAACGTGCATGCTACATTCTATTCTAGTACCGTAGTTTGAAGTTTACATGTACAAATATTTATATCCAGTTATACTCAGGTTATGCATTTTTCATATTCAGATGACAATTGTTGTAATGTATTTATGTACTGACACTAGATGGCAGTACATGGTATGTATAAAACTTCACAAATAAATGCTTTAATTCCGAAAAAGAAAGATCAACTTACAGAGCATTCATAATGTATGTATAATTTTTCAAAAGGTGAGATAAGCATTTTTTAATTAGCACTCGTATTCTTTTCAAAAATATTCCATAAACAAGACATACGCGGTCAAATAGATGAAATCGAAGAAAAATCGAAGCAACTTCGGACTTGCATGCTCTTCGAAGTTTTTTTTCCTCCCAAAGCGCTTGGCTACGGAGGTTAGCGTAAAGCGCTGGGACGTTGAGTGTTTGTTTATTTGCCTTCGGGACAAGCCTCTTTTACAGAATTTTTAAACTTCTATCACCGGTTTTAAAAAAGAGAAATTCTTGCCTAATTGAATCAGGAAAATACTCGATAAAATAAAGCAAAATTTATTATACTAATTTACTGGTGGGGATAAACAAAGATTCTGAGAACTTCATGCGGTACCTATACCGGTCGCTCGTCCTCAAGGGATTAACCCTTTGTCTCATATTGTGAATTAATTTTTAAAAAAACTCTTTTTATTAACATTTTCCAATAAAATTGAAAAGGGTTTATGTTTTTGGTTTGTCTGTCCACGATCTAACTCTCGTTAATATACTCGGATTGCCCTGAAATTTTCGGACGTTATTGACGTTTAATCTAGCACGAACCCTACTGAAAATAAAGTTTCTACCATGATTAGTTTATTTACAAGGCAGTCAAAAGTTTTCCATTACATTACTGCCTATGGGGAAAAATCGTTTCAAATAAATTTTAAAGATGTTACACCTGGTTAATCATATTCAAATTTATATATACATCTACGAACTGAATTAAAATATGCATTCTGTAAAATATGCAGTGGAAAGAATAGCTATTATTTATTTACAGGGCCACACAAAAGAATTCCATTACATAATAATAAAGGGGGGGGGGTTGTTTGCAACATATTTTAGTTATAGTAAATGATTTCATGTACAATCAAATTGACATGTGTCGCTGAGGGTTAATACGAGTTATTTCATGCATAATACGAAGTGCATAGCATTTACAGGGACATACAAAAGTTTCAAATAATATATTCTATTCGAAGTACTGTTCATTATGGATGATGGTTGTTGGATGTATGAAATGCATTTATGATATGCACTTTTAAGTTTCACGAATTGTATGCATATTATATGGTTTGTATAAATACTAATATTTACACAAACTAGATATACAGGGTTACATAAAAAATCTCGGAAAGGTTACTGAATATGTGCGCAATTTACTTAAAGGTGGTTTTTAAATAAATTATGCATTTTTACGTTGAATTGCATTCAGTTTACTAAAAAATGTTAGTAGAGTATAGATAAAAGGATATACAGGGTTACGCAAAAAACTGGATACATGGTCGCCTTTGGATGATAATTTCTGGAAATGTTATTTGAGTAGTTTAAAGAGTATTTTCGTTTGAACTAAATTTTAGCAAAATACTTTCGTGTATTAAAAGTATTAGGTAAACTACAGGGCTAAACAAAAGTATTCAAGTATGTATCCATCTGTTAGATAAATTGCTGAAAGGAAAATTTCAATCAATCGGGAGTTTTATTGCTAAATTAAATTTCCCCATTATATAGTCTATATATCAACCGACAGATCAAATACAGGGCTGTTTAAAAGTATTGGAATGCATGTTTGGCTATGGACAGTAATACCTAATTTTCCTAGATAACGAATTTAATTAAAAATTTCTGGATGTGTTGGAAAGTGTTTCATAATCTATACTTAACACATGATTTTTCTTACTTGTTTAAAATAGTCCGGGGGCCGCTGACATCAAAAATCACATTGATCGTGTAAATCGAGACAAATTTTGGAACCCCTAATATCGGGACACCTTCGAACACCAACTGCGACACTGGGGCATCAATCAAGAAAATATTTCTAAAGTTGGTACCCCCGCATGAATATGAATACATCAGCATTCATTTTGTAGTTTCCCTGCTTCTCCTTCCTTCTTTTCCCTTTTTTTTTAATCTTGCGTTCTTTTTTGTCATTATCACTGAACCGCGAAGGGAAAATTATTATTCGATTCAATGGAAAAATGCAAAAAGCTTTCATCTAGTCTTCCATCTAGCTCTAATTCAGAACGCCGCCGGATAAAAACCGCAATCGAACATCTCAAAATTTCTCATCTCATCTTGAGTGAAAAAGACACTTTAGACACCCACCCCTAAAACGTTACACAATAGGTCGTTTAAGGCCCTACATCAGTAACGCTCCGAGATAGAACGGCTAATGTTATTTCAATGGAAGAAATTTATCGCTTTCATTCCTTTGCATTTTGCTCAAATTTAATAATTTTTGTTGTTTTGAAAACCTGTAGGTTTAAACTATGCACGTCATTCTGAAATTTTATTTCTTTTTTCAATTTTAAGGCGATACAAGTGCGTTATTTTATAGTCTTTAAAATTCACCTTTAATGTCTTATTACGAAAAATCTGTTTGACATTTTAAAATTTGGTAAAACAGCATGCAGAGTTTAATTATTTAGCTTTCAGAAAATGTCTTTTATTTTGATTTTTAAAAAAATTTAATCTATGCTATTTATATAAAAAGTTGAAGCACTTTGATTTAAAAGAGTCGAAAATGGTGTTTAACTCCGCCTTTAAAAGGGAGACGCCTTAAGAGTAATTAGGGTGAAAGACGATATGGGTTTACCCTGTAGGGAGTCTTACAGGGAAGAAGGTGTAAAATCTTGCCTGTGGCTATTAGTAAAATGTTGTTTGCTGCTTTAGGATGAAAAAATAAAAACATCCTTTTCTGAATGCATGATATCTCACGCAAGAAGTTCGATCAGAAATGAATTTCAGAAATGATGTATGTTGATTTCAAAAAGTTTGTTTAATTAGACATCTAATCTCAAATGTACTTTAAAAGCATTATTGATTTCGAATAAAAACAGATTTACCATTTTTATTATTTTTCTTCCATATATTTGAAGTTTAATTTCTAAAAAAGATTCTTTAATTGCGTACAACATCAAAGTGTCAATTCATAAAATGTTAATTTATAAAACATAACAGAATTAACTTTTTGTCATCTGCAGTCGACAAAGGGAAAAGAAGAAAGGGCAGAAAGAAAATAACAATGGTTCTGACATTAAAAATGAATAGATATATTCGCGAATAAATACATTTGTATTAAATTTTTCTATATCTTTTTTTTTTTTTTTTTTTTTTTTTTTTTTTGTATCATTCTTTTAGACAATTCTTAATGAATTAGTTTAAATGTTCCTTTTCATAAATATTTCATAAATATTTCTATTTTAATCAATAAAAGTTTGCAGTATACCCACTCTAAAATATAAAGTAATTATTATGCAATTCATGATTAAATTGGATAACACTAATTTAAAAGATAGAAATATATTTATTTTGACACTTCTATCGAAAATTATGACTAATTTACAATACTTTAGCAAATATATTCTGTTGCGGTAAAATTCACATCCGTAAATGATACATTTATGCTTTATTGTATATAAATTGTCTTTCCTTTCTTTTTCCCTTTCAGAAAGATAAACGAATGATTTTTAAAGTTCTTATACTATTTTAACTAAATAATACGTATATATTCCAAAGCCTGTCATAGTCTAACTGATCTAAATTTTAGAATAACGGTTTTTTCAGTCACGCGAAAAGACAAACTCAATTATACTAAACCTACGGAAGATTTTTATAAAGATGCCATATTTTCATTCCAATTTTTAATTATTTTTTTTTCTGCATAGTATAGGTGACGATGGTTAGTATAGAGGCCGCTTTTTACTTTTTTCGATACTGATTGTAGATTTTAAATATGAGGATAATATCACTTTTGAAAACGGTTCCGAAAATGAAACTGTCCTGTAAAGAAAATTAAAAAAGTAGAAAAAGGCCTTTGAAGAGACCGCTCTGAACTATTAAAGGGGAAAAAATATTAAAATGCAGACGAGATTTATTTATAAATTTCGACCGTTGGATTATCGTCGAAATAATTATTATAAGCTAGTAAATTGTTTAGCTTGATTAAAGTTTTTTTTTTTTTTTTTTTTTTTTTTTTTTTAATACCCGTAAAATAAATCGAAAAATAGAAAATGGCCTTTGTGCAAATCGATATCAACTAGGCAAAGTAAGAAAAAAAAAATACTTAAAACTATTAAAACACAGACGATAAACTTTTATAAATTTCTTTCATAGCATTAGCTTTAAAGCGAAGACATTGTTTCGTTTAACTGCAGTAGCCTCTTTAAAATAAATGAAATCGTAAAGGCTATTCAATGTAAGAAAAAAAAATAATTTTTTTAAATGTAGGCGAGATATTTTTATAAATTTCTACAATGGGATTTCGCTTGACTGAAGTAAGTCACTTTAAAATACCTGTATCGAAATCAAAAATTGTAATACGGTCTTTGTACAGAAAGATCTCAGCTGTTCAATATAAAAAAAATTATTAAAATATAGACGAGCTATTTCTATAAATTTCTGTCATAGGATTTCACTTCATTGAAGTAAACACCTTTAAAATACCCGTAAAAAAATCGAAAAAAATATAAAGAGGTATTTGTACAGAAATATCTCAGAAATTCAATGCTAAAAAAATCATTTAAAAAATTAAAATGTTGACGAGATATCTTTATAAATTTCTATAATGGGATTTCTCTCTATTCAAGTAAGCCACTTTAAAATACCCGTAAAAAATCTAAAAAATGTAAAAAGATCTTTGTACAGAGAAATCTCCGATATCTAATGCCCCCCCCCCCCCCCCGAAAAAAAGTTTAAAGACAATTAAAATACAAACGAGATATCTTTAAAAATTTCTAAAATGTGATTTAGCTCTATTGAAGTAAGTAATTATAAAATACCCGTGACAAAGTCGAAAAGATATAAAACGTTCTTTGTAAAGAAAGATATCAGTTATATAATGAAACAAAAATTACAAGTATTAAAATGATCTTTAGAAATGACTTTTAAATGATCTTAAAGATATCTTTATAAATTTCTACCATGGGATTTTACTTGATTAAGGTAATCATCAGTTTATATTTACTTGTAGACGAGATATCTTTATAAATTTCTAACATTCAATGCTAAAAAAATCATTTAAAAATATTAAAATGTAGAAGAGAAAAATATATATTTATATGAACTTCAAAACTTCATAGGATTTCGCTTGATTGAAGTAAGCCCCTTTAAAACCCCCATAGCAAACTCGAAAAAATATAAAACGGTCTTTGTACCGCAAGCTCTCAGATATCCAATGCCAAAAAAATCATTTAAAAAGATTTAAATGTAGAAAAGATACATTTATAAATTTCTACTACAGGATTTCGCTTGACTGAAGTAGCCTCTTTAAACACCTGTAAACAACACCAAAAAAGTACTAAACGGTCTTCACACAGAAAGATCTCAGCTATCCAATGACAGAAAAATTACTTAAAAATATTAAAATGTAGAAGAGATATTTTTATAAATTTATGCAATTGAATTTCACTTGACTGAAATAGCTTTTTTAAAATTCCCCTAAACAAAGACGTAAAAGTACAAAATGGTCTTTGTACCGAAAGATCTGAGATATCGAATGACAAAAAATAATTTAAAAATATTAAAATGTAGAAGAGATATTTTTATAAATTTCTACCATTGGATTTCACTTGACAGAAGTAGCTTTTTTAAAATTCCCCTAATAAAAGTCTAAAAAGTACAAAACGGTCTTTGTACCGAAAGATCTTAACTATCACATGACAAAAGAATCATTTAAAAATATTAAAATGTAGACGAGGTATTTTTATAAATTTCTACCATTGGAATTCACTTGGCTGAAGTAGCCTCTTTAAAACACCTGTAAACAAAATTTAAAAAAAAAGTACAAAACGGTCTTTGTACCGAAAGTTCTCAGCTATCCAATGACAAAAAAATCATTTAAAAATATTAAAATGTAGAAGAGATATTTTTATAAATTTCTACCAATGGATTTCACTTGACTGAAGTAGCCTCTTGAAAACATCTGTAAACAAAGTCGAAAAAGTACAAAACGGTCTTTGTACCGAAAGATCTTAGCTATCCCATGACAACAGAATCATTTAAAACTATTAAAATGTAGACGAGATATTTTTATAAATTTCTACCATTGGATTTCACTTGTAGGAAGTAAATTTTTTAAAATTCCCCTAATAAAAGTCAAAAAAGTACAAAACGGTGTTTGTACCGAACGAACTCAGCTATCCCATGACAAAAAATCATTTAAAAATATTAAAATGTACAACTGATATTTTTATAAATTTCTACCATTGGAATTCACTTGACTGAAGTAGCCTCTTTAAAACACCTGTAAACAAAATCAAAAAAGTAAAAACATTCTTCGTACAGAAAGATCTCAACTATCAAATGAGAAAAAATCATTTAAAAATATTAAATTGTAGAAGAGATATTTTTATAAATTTCTACCATTGGAATTTACTTGACTGAAGTAGTCTCATTAAAACACCTGTAAACAAAATAAAAAAAAAAGTACAAAACGGTCTTTGTACCGAAAGATCTTAGCTATCCGATGACAAAAAAATCATTTAAAAATATTAAAATATAGAAGAGATATTTTTAGAAATTTCTAGCATTGGATTTCACTTGACTGAAGTAGCTTTTTTAAAATTCCCCTAGAGAAAGTCGAAAATATAAAAAACGGTCTTTGTACAGAAAGATCTCAGCCATCCCATGACATAAAAATCATTTAAAAATATTAAAATGTAGAAGACATATTTTTATAAATTCCTACCATTGGATTTCACTTGACTGAAGTAGCTTTTTTAAAATTCCCCTAAACAAAGTCGAAAAAGTACAAAACGGTCTTTGTAGAGAAAGATCTAAGCTATCCAATGACAAAAAAATCATTTAAAAATATTAAAATGTAGAAGAGATATTTTTATAAATTTCTACCATTGGATTTCACTTGACTGAAATAGCTTTTTTAAAATTCCCCCAAACAAAGTCGAAAAACTACAAAACGGTCTTTGTACCGATAGATCTGAGATATCGAATGCCAAAAAATAATTTAAAAATATTATAATGCTGAAGAGATATTTTTATAAAATTCTACCACTGGATTTCACTTGACTGAAGTAGATTTTTTAAAACTTCCCTAAACAAAGTCGAAAAAGTACAAAACGATCTTTGTACCGAAAGATCTCAGCTATCCAATGAAAAAAATTCATTTAAAAATATTAAAATGTAGAAGAGATATTTTTATAAATTTCTTCCATTGGATTTCATTTGACTGAAGTAGCTTTTTAAAATTCCCCTAAAGAAGGTCGAAAAAGTACAAAATGGTCTTTGTACCGAAATATCTGAGATATCGAATGCCAAAAAATAATTTAAAAATATAAAAATGTAGAAGAGATATTTTTATAAATTTCTTCCATTGGATTTCACTTGACTGAAGTAGCCTCTTTAAAACACCTGTTAACAAAATCAAAAAAGTACAAAACGGTCTTTATACCGAAAAATCTCAGCTGTTCAATGCTAAAAAAATCATTTTAAAATATTAAAATACAAATGAGATATCTTAAAAATTTCTATCTTGGGATTTCGCTCTATTGATGTAAGCCACTATAAAATACTCGTAACAAAATCGAAAAAATATAAAACTTTCTTTGTACAGTTCAATGATCTCAGCTATTCAATGCTAAAAAAATCATTTAAAAATATTAAAATGTAGAGGAGATTCTTTGGAAAATGTTTAATGTGCAATCTCTGACATAATAATCACGATCTGTATGTTGTCTTTTAAAATTACATATAAATGATTCAATTTCACTTGAAAGTATCTAACAAAAAAGGTCAATGTCGACTTGTTTTAAAACGGATGTTTTGGTCAGAAATTATCTCGAAGAAACTATCCAAATGCACATATCCCTCGGGCTATCAGTATTGAAAAGGTGCGAGATTTTTTAGCATTTGCTAATGACTTTTTTCTTCCTGGGGTATCTTATCCCCTTTTTATCGCCTGGAGGTAAAGGGTGGCGTGAGATGACCATTTTCTTATTAATTACAAGCTTGGAAAATATCATTGGTCTTTTAAAGTGTCAATCTTTGGGTTCGGGATACGCCTTCCTGGTGGCAACACGCATAGGTTTGTGATAGGATTTTCAGTTTCGGTTTGACTGATGCAGGCTCTTAATAATCGGAAATGGAGGCGTTGCCGATTATATCTTCTTTAAGCCACTTTCAATTTTAGATCTTTCCCGCAGATTGCTGAATTTTTATGGGCTCAAAGCCCGCAAGGCTTTACAGTACGTCTTTTCTAGTATATGAGAGATGTATTCGCAAGGCTCCGTTCAGATTGCAATACTTTTCCCTTCAAGTAAATTCTTGGAAAAAGTGGAGAAGTCTTTTGCATAGGATCCATTTGCGGTTTCTTCATAATAGAAACGAGGGGAATTAACAAAAGAATCGGGAGATAAGCAATCATTGGCGCACCCACGGGGGGAGCTAAGGGGGCTGAAGCCCCTCCCAGACCACGAGACTAGAATAATTGTTTTAAGTTTTCTATAATTATGAAAGTTTTTATTTTTATTATTTTTAATAAGTCCTTAGGAAAATGGAAATTTAGAAAAATATTGATCTTGTCCCAAATTTGTTCCTCATTTATAAATTTTCTTATGAAATTTGAAATATTAGGAAGTTTAATATTTACTAATTAAAACAATAGCTTTTTTGTTACCACAAATATTTAAGCCTTCGGAATTCGTCCCATCAACAATTTTCAGAGCCTCACCCAGGCTTTGCTGACCGATTACGGTTCTGTTTAAGACAAAAGGAAAATTGTGTATCTGGGCTCGACCAATCTGGTCCATTTTGAATCAAATGGAAGAAAATCGGACAAGACATGGGCATATGTAGACTCAGTGTTAAAGTACATTTCCCTCTGTTCCTCGCGGAACATTGAAATGTCCCCCCCCCCCCTGGAGGATTTGAGATTTCATGCTTTTTAATGGACAAAAGTGCAATTCCTCCTCTCTCTCCCTCGGGAGCCACAGAAATCGCTCTCGGAGAAAAATGTCTGCATTCAACACTATCTAAAATATGCTAGCCCCCTCCAAAATTTAATCCTCGGTGCGCCACTGTAAGCAATCCACCCTACTTGACGGAAAGATTTTTCTTTTGCCGGACAACCATCCCTTTCCTGTAAAACTCATTAAGATCATAAACACCGCGTCGCCACAACAAAGGAGCCGACACCGAACCGCAAGAAGTGGTCAAATGTGTTTGGGCCTTAAGGGCCTATATGCATACATTACCGTAATTTCGGGTGTATAAGCCGTGGATCAAACAATTCTTTTTGGACCCAGAAATCTTATTTAGTAATTGAAGACAAATATTTACGGCGATCTAAGTAGTTATATTTGTTTCTTAAAAAATTCTGGGTCGAAAAAGAATTGTTTGATCTGCGGCTTATACACCCGAAATAACGGTACTTTATCAACTTTTTGCAATTGTGGCTCCGTAAGGGATGTGCAAATCTAACGTTATCATTTTAAGGGGGAGAGGGGGGGGGGAAGGATTGGCACATGATATCGTAAGATATCTCTAGAGGGAGGGGGATAATTGTGCCTTGTGAAATCGATATCATTTTTGATCCAATCAAAATTTTATCTTTTTTTGTTACATGATCTTTGGTACAAAATAGTATGTCATCTTTTTTTAGCTGTTTTCTTTTTGTATGAAAATACATTATTATTAAAATCACTAAATTATTATAAAATTACTTCATTCTAAAATATGGAATGCACCAACGTTTGACATTCATATTCCTCATATGTTTATACCTATATAATTACGATTCGAGAAGCCATACTTTAAGTACATTTGAAATGAAGCTTGTGTTTATTAATCCTTCTATAGTAAAAAAAAACTAGCCTTAAAAGGAATGACTCTTGGAATGATGCTGATGTGGAAGATTTCCGGAAGTAACGAATCCGG
Source organism: Maratus speculifer (assembly GCA_964019185.1). Classification (NCBI taxonomy): domain Eukaryota; kingdom Metazoa; phylum Arthropoda; class Arachnida; order Araneae; family Salticidae; genus Maratus; species Maratus speculifer. The sequence goes on along the minus strand of OZ025302.1, from coordinate 252,262,317 downwards.
TTTGTCCACTCCTTCCATGAGTCGAATCGACCAATCAGGAAAGGACTCCGTCTATGCATCGCCGTATGGGTTACCATAAAGAGAGAAAAGGTTACCATCGCCAACAATCGCCAAGTTTGTCGCCAACTTGGCGATATATCGCCAAATTTGGCGACCAAAATTAGTTGTCAAAAGTGACGCCAACTTGGCGATAACTGTAATATTTCGCCAAATTTTTAATTTGTTTACAACACCAGTCGTTTGATACATCATTTGAGATGTTTGCAACTGCTTATTCATATAATGGATGTCTTGTGTGTTATCCCCCATTCTGCTCCCCAGGGGGGACACATTTTTAATTTCTTTACAACACCAGTCGTGTTACACAAGATTTGAAAGGTCTGCAACTGCTTTTTCATATTATGGGTGTCTTGTGTATCACCCCCACACTCTGCTCTCCCCGGGGGGTCACATTTTTAATTTCTTTACAACACCAGTTGTGTGACACATCATTTGAAAGGTCTGCAACTGCTTATTCATATTATAGATGTGTTGTGTGTCATCCCCCACTCTGCCCCCCCCGGGGGGCACATTTTTAATTTCTTTACAACACCAATTGTGTGACACATCATTTGAGAGGTCTGCAACTGCTTATTCATATTATGGATATCTTGTGTGTAACCCCCCCCCCACCCTCTGCCCTCAGAGGGGTCTCATTTTGTAATTTCTTCACAACACCAATTTTGTGACACATCATTTGAAAGGTCTGAAACTGTTTATTCATTTTATGGATGTCTTGTGTGTCACCCCCACTCTGCCCCCCAGGTGGGCACATTTTAAATTTCTTTACAACACCAGTCGGGTGATATATCATTTGAGAGGTCTGCAGCTGCTTATTCATATTATGGATGTCTTTTGTGTCGCCTCCCACTCTGCCCCCCAGGGGGGCACATTTTTAATTTCTTTACAACACCAGTCGTGTGACACATCATTTGAAAGGTCTGCAACTGCTTATTCATACCATGGGGTATTGGCGAGCGCAGCAAGCAGGGGTAGCCAATAATTTGGAATCGCGAAGCGATTACGCGGGGGGTTGGCGAGCATAGCGAGCAGGGGGGCGGGGCCCCCCTAGTAAGTGAAAAAGAAAGAGAAGGAATGTTGTCCACTTGTTTTGTTGATAAGAATTTATATCTGCTTCCCGCCCTTCCCATTCGGGAGGAGTGCAACATGACTTTTACTGTCGATTACATTATGTAACAAAAAGCTATTATAAACTAGTGAAAAAATAACTATCTATTTCTTTTAAGTGTTATTTGATATAAAGTTTTTTCATATGCAAAGTGATATTTAATTCTTCTCTTCCTTTATATCATAAAAGCATGCTAAAATAAAAAAAGTAATCAGTTTTGTAATCACGTTAAACAAATAAATAAATAAATAAATAAATAAAAATAAAAAATAAATATATAAATAAAAATAAAAATAAATAAATAAATAATAAAAAAAAACTATAAAAAATAAAAAGTAAAAGTAAAAGTAAAAGTAAAAACTAGTCGTTGGAGGCCACCGTAATACTTACCCATCATTTATACACTATATTGCCATTAATTATTGGACACTTGCGATTTTAGACATTTTACTAAATATCTAGAAAAATACATGAGGAATCATCTCGAAACTCTTAGTGTATAAACATAATTGTATACGCCATACATCGCCGTGAAGATTTTTTACCGAAACTCCATAGGCGACCGTCAACAAATTAAAAAAGAATGAATATCTTTTGAATAACCTTGTCAAAACTAATGTAGCAAAAGTGCTCAAACTCTAGATTATGATTGAATGCCTTATTGTAATACACTGTGTTCATTTTTATGCAAATAGCATGCATACTCGCAGAGTAATTAAGGTTTTTATAAAAATGGTTCCAAATTTTTCCAAGTTTTTTCCTTATAATTTTCAGAGTTCTTAATATAAAATAATATTTTTTTTCAGAAAATAAGACAAACAACATTGCAGACAGTACCCTGTAATCAGAATTAAAAAATAATAAAAATTGTATGAAAAATGAGTAGGTTTACTAAATAATTTTTTACTGCGCATGCGTCAAAGATATCAAAATTTCACTTGCATATTATGTTAGCTAAATGTATAGAGCAACTTTTGTAAAAGTCTCAAAATCATAGCTTGAAAATTCTGAAAGTAATCGTCTATAGAAAAAGGACAAAATCCGTTGTTTCCAAAATGAAGCAAAAAAATGAGGGATTTTATCCAATTGTAGTAGTACATCCCGTATTGTGTATTCTATATTGACACTAATCAATGAATATATGGATACAACCCCTCTTGTTTTTGCTTCATTTTGAGAATAACGGATTTTCAACTAATTCAATTGACGATTATTTTCAGAATTTTCAAGTTATGATTTTGTGACTTTCAGAAAAGTTGTTCTATACATTTAACTAACATAATATGCAAATGAAATTTTGATATCGTTGACGCATGCGCAGTAAAAAATTATTTAGTAAACCTACTCATTTTTTACAAAATTTTCATTATTTTTTAATTCTGATTACAAGGTACTGTGTGCAATGTTGTTTGTCATATTTTCTGAAAAAAATATTATTTTATATTAAGAACTCTGAAAATTATGAGGAAAAAAACTTGGAAAAATTTGGGACCATTTTTATAAAAACCTTAATTACTCTGCGAGTATGCATGCTATTTGCATAAAAATGAACAAGGCGTATTACAATAAGGCATTCAATCATAATCTAGAGTTTGAGTGCTTTTGCTACATTAGTTTTGACAGGGTTATTCAAAAGATATTCATTCTTTTTTAATTTGTTGACGGTCCCCTATGGAGTTTCGGTAAAAAATATTCACGGCGATGTATGGCGTATACTACTATATTTATACACTAAGAGTTTCGAGATGATTCCTCGTGTATATTTCTAGATATTTAGTAAAATGTCTAAAATCGCAAGTGTCCAATAATCAATGGCAATATAGTGTATGCATATGAAAATAAAATATGTGAAAACTATTTATACAATGTATTTCAATTCCAAAACTAAATTTAAATGTTGTTAATACACATAGTAATACTCTATTAATGAATTGCTGATGCACCAATTTCAACAGATTATATAAAACGCCAAACTACTCAAGAAGTACCAAACTACGTAAAAGAAACATCCTTATAACTCCAAAAATAATAATCATATTAACTAACAGTTTGTTGCGTCGGATTAAGCGTCTCATTTTCAATTAAAATATACCTCTGAATTGAAATTTGAATGAAATACAGGATCATGAAAAATCGAAGAATGTGGAAAACAGGATTACAAATATCTCGACAACTAATAATCCGATCGACTTCGTTCTCTATGCAAAATTTGTGTTTTTCTATTGCCTTTTACATGCATTCCTTAAAATAAAAAAATTCGAAAATTTTTATATACCTTTCATCAGAACGAATTTTTCGAGAATCCGGAAAAAATAGTTCCAGATAATCGAGGTTGCTGATATTCAATAGGCTTCGTCCCACTCTTACATACTAAGTACATACAAAATTTCAAGTCTCTATCTCAATTTGTTCGTGAGCCAGAGCGTTTACAGACAGACAGACAGACGGACGGCAATTTTTTTTTTCTAAAAATATGTTTTTCGAAATCTTCAGTGTCTAAAACGTGTAAATCCGTCAAAAAAAAATTTCGATTTTCAAAACGATTGCAAGACTTACCCTATACTTCGTATGATGGGTAAGTAATAAATAAATAAGTAAATTCTATAGGGGAAATTACACTTTGATAAAGATATCAATACCGGGGGAGGGGATTCGAGTGATGATAATGTATGATATCTGAAAAGGGGGGGGGGTCCAAGATTACCAAAAAGTTGATAGCGTTATACAGACCATTACCTCCAAACAATATCATACGTTATCATTCCCCCCCCCCCCTCCTATAATAAAATAGTTATCAACGTATAAAAAAATGTTTTTTAACTTTTTTTTTCTTTTTGTTTTAAATGCGTTTTCAACGATATACATTTATTATTCACATATATTTTTTATTGATTTAAATGAAAAGAATATTATAGACTAGGAAGCGGCAGCACAGAACAATCACCTCATCGAGTTCCCGGATGAAATTCTAGGATTAGTTAAATCTCGATTCGCATATTAAAACGCAACCAGTCTGCCAAATCATATCTTGGTGGAAAACACCTAAAAATCCGACTTTAACGGTAGGTAATTTGTAGGTTTACCATTGTGCTTTCCTGCATTCGAAAGTATGAAAACATGGTGGATTAGAAGTATATTTTTAATATACAATTATTAACCGATTATACGCCGAATTAATATCTCAAAGTAATTATAATTTTGTTTTCCCTATATTACAGCTTCAAATGTTTTAATTTATGCATGCAAATTTACAAAAAAAAAAAAAAAAAAAAAAAAAAAAAAAATGTTTCAGCAGTATTTTGGCTGTTTTCATTTCAGTGTTCGCATTTTGGGAAATGATTATTGATTGACAACCTATGCAAATAAAACAAATTATTTCCCGCTATATGCTATTGTATATTGTTCTTGAGTATTTTCTCGAATTCCAAAAACATTTAGATTCCTAGCGGTGAAACGTAAGTAATGTAGATAAAACGATAAAAGGAAATAATATATATTTTTTATGTAAATTAATGAATTTACATATTCCTTATACCTATGATAAATGCTTAAACATAATTATATTTTTTTTTTCAAAAGTTGATATCAACCTTATATTTTATAGGAAAAATAAGGACATTGTTGTTATGTTGGAAAATATATGTTTTGTATTACAAATAATGTAATGTTCCCATTTGGAATTATTCGCGTTTAAGCGGTTAATATATAATAATATACTGCCAATTTTCATATTACTTACTCATCATACGAAGTATAGGGTGAGTCTTGCCATCATTTTGAAAATCGAAAAAAAAATTTTTTTGACGGATTTACACGTTTCAGACTCTGGAGATTCCAAAAAACATATTTTTAGAAAAAAGAAAGAAAGAAAGAAATTCCGTTTGTTTTTTTGTGTGTCTGTAAACGCTCTAACTACCGAACTAATTGAGATAGAGACTTGAAATTTGATTGTATTTAGTATACAATAATGGAAAGAAGGCTATAGAATATCAGTAAACCTTGATTATCCGGAACTATTTTTTTCGGACTTTCGAAATATTCTTTCTGATGAAAGATACATAAAAATTTTCGATATTTTTTTAATTTTAAATAGTGAATGTAAAAACAATAAAAGCATAAATTTTTCATAAAAAAAATGAAATTGATCGGGTAATTAGTTGCCGAGATATTTGTAGTCCTATTTTCCTCACTCTGCGATTTTACATGATCTTGTATTTCATTCAAATTTCAATTGAAATATATATATTAACATGAAATGAGACGCTTAATCCGGTGCAGTAAACGGTTAGTTAATATAATTATTATTTTTGGAATTATAAGGATTTTTTTTATGCAATTCGGCACTACTTAATTAACCCGTCGACCAAAAAAACTATCGCCAAACTACCATCATATATATTAAAACAGTAAGCCAATTCTGTAAGATCAACACAAAAACAGACATTTGCGCATGCTTGAAGTTGAATTTATTATCCCTTCCAGTTAGAGTAAAGTCAAATTAAGTCTGGTTAGCTCAGTGGTTTAAGGCACGAATTTAAACCTCTGAGCTTTTGTAGAGGCCTTTTGTTCGATCCCAGCGTTCGCCAAATTAAATTATTTGAATAATGATACATTTTACTACGAGGAAAAGTTATACTCTTTTGTTATGATTATTATTTTGATGCTTTATAATTAAATAAAATTTAATACTCAACAATGTTTTTTAATAACAATTTTATTTTTAAAATATTTCAAGTAGGGGGAACTGGGGTACATTGATACAGTTTTTTTCTAAGATTTTTTTTGGTGTCAAGAAAGTAGAAAATTCAAGTTTTTTTTCCATGAGGTGACAGCAAAACTTGTGTAGTATGTTATAAAAATGTATAATCATTGTTTTATATAGTATTTTTGCATTTAATTTTAAAAAAATCAAAAAAAGTCATTTGTATCAATGTGCCCCATCCCCGGGGCAGATTGAGAAAAATGACAACAAAATAATACCAATGCATATTTTTCATAGAAAATTAATTAGAAAACCATTTTATATTTATTTATAAAAATTCAAATCACCCACAATTTATTTTTAAGCAATATTAAAACAATCAAAATTAAATATATTATGACCTGATGTTCTGGCTGTTTCTTGTCTGATTGTTGGCTGTGGTAACTTTGTCATATCTAGCACTTCAACCCCAGCATTATCTTTTTTCTTATGAAAGATGAAAAAATTACCAGTTTTTCTGTTTATAAATAGGTTCATAAACAGAAAATAAAGGATAATTATATTAAAAATTCTGTTTATAATATAAGTATCATTTTCTGTTCTGCAGTTTGTTTCTCTTACTTAACATTTCGCATGTCGAAAATACTTTTTTCTCTGGAGAATCGATATAAATTCGAGATTTGCCAGAATGGCGTCCTTTTCTTTTATTAGTTCTACTAGCACTAGATGCTGGGTAAGTTCCTACGTCTTCTGTTTTCAAAAATACTATAAAATGTTCTAATAAGGTACCCTGGGGTAATAACGCCACGTTAAGGTTCTACCAATTTTCACGGCTCAGTTTTAGATTGTATTTTTCAAACAAATATAGGATCTGATACAGCAACTCATTGACTATCTATATAAAATAAAATAATTTAACAGATATGTATTCATAAAATGTAATGGCGTTTTTTCTTGACCAATGCTATTTGGCGTTAATACCCACCTATATGGGTAATAACGCCATGCAAACAAAACTATAAAATAAGATGGAATAATGGCATGTAGATTGCCCAATTCTAAAAATACAAACTCTACAGCTCTAGAAATTTACAAATTGTAATATAAGTTATTGAAAATGTACAATTTTTTGTGACTCTGAAAGAAAAAGAAAGCTGTGGTGGTGGCGGGGGCAGGAGGCAAAAGAATATCAGATTCTAAGCTACGTTTTGCTTAAAAATGACCATTTAAATAGAATTATTAGAAACATTGCACGGATTATTTGAATCAGTATGTATATTCCCATTTATGCATTCTATGCGATAGAAAATATTGATTTTTTTTGTGAAAGTGAAAGAAAAAGGAGTGAGAGGGAGCTTCAACACAATATAACACCCTGTGTCTCTCTTTGCTTAAAAAGTCCCGCTTAAATATGATTATAAGAAACATTGCATGGTTTTAACCATTCATAATGTAATATTTTAATCATGTGAAGTTTTATAATAACTATAGTTATATGTAATAAATATTTTTTAAAACCTTAACTGCTGTTAGCGTCTCACATACCGCTGAGTTTTTCAAGTTTCAGAGTTTAACTTGCAATTTTTAGTTTAACTATAGATACCGGGAAAATTTTCTTTCATTTGGAGTCCTATTACTATCGCTAGAAACTTTTGAATAGCTGAGTTTTATTTATAATAGTCCTGTATATAAGGTTCAATACCAAAATAATATTCTAAAAGTTAATTTAACATTTTATTCATCGTTAGATTAAGCGGTCCGACATGCCGCTCACAGTAAGTTATGCGAAAATTTTTGTCACAGCAGTTAGGGGTTAATACTATTATAGTAATCTAATAAATAGTTTTTAACCCATAACTCCACACTAATGCGGATTCTCCAAACCTACAATTAAATTGTCGACGTTTTAAAGAGCATGCTTTAATAAATTTTTAATAAATTGAATAAAATTTTTGATTAAAAATATTATCCCAAAGAGATCTCTTATTCAATTTTATACATAATTCATATGGTTATATATCATTATCTCTATATTAGCAACAAAATTAACCTTTAACTGCTGTTAGCAATCTGACTGAACACTGTAATCCCTCCCTCCCCCCCCCCCCCCCCCCCAAAAAAAATAGCGTTTAACTTGTATTTTCCAGGTTAACTATAGTTACAACTGAATTTCTCTTTCGTTTAGATTTCTCGTAATATTGTTAGAAATATTTGAATAGATTAAATTTAATTAGAATTAATTCTGTACAAAAACTTTAGCGCAGGAACAGTATTCTATGATTTTTAATCGTAGACCACTATTTTTCTTTTAATTTTTTAGTTTAACTTGTAATTTTAAGTTTAACTGCAAACACTACCGAAATTTTGTTTCATTTGGAATTTTTGTACTATCGCCAGAGACTAAATAGGTGAATATTAAGTATAATACTCTTGCAGGGCCATCGCTAAGACTTTTTATTGGTGGGGGAGAAGACATTAAATTGCCAAGTCAAATTTTCAGTGTATGGAGTGTATGGTAAAAAAAATAATAAAAGATAATGAAAATATGAACTATTAAAGGATTTAGGCTGTATCAATGTGCCCCGTCATAGACTGTATCAATGTGCCCCATACAGCGATTTTGAATAAAATGAGTCTCAAATCCAACACTTCACAATATATCTAACAATAAATAATGAAGAACTGATAAAGAGTAGCTGTACTTACCAGGGAGAGTATTCATTTTAGTTGAAAATACTGGAACAGTTGTATAATAGCATTTCAATTGTACAACTCATATTTACTTTTGAACAACAAAAACAATAAATCACCCGTCCCATTTCATCAAACTACTGAATCATTCCAAGATTTTCTGTATGTAGTTGAATACACTAGCATCATCTTTTGGAGCTGTTGTGAAACTTCCTGTAATGACCCTGTGAGCGGTAGAGGGGGTGTATCAATGTGCCCCATGTATCAATGTACCCCAGTTCCCCCTAATTAAAACTTAGTAATTATTAGATATAAACAGCCATTTTCCAGTTCAGGGCTTTAGAGATATATTTGTAAGAATAAAATTATTGAAGACCCTTACAAATCGCATTCTTAAAAAAAAAAAAATAATAATAATAAAATAAAATAAACAACAATAAATACAACATGCACAAATAAAAATTGTAAAAATGTCGTAAAATTTAATTTAACATCTAGCAATATTTAAAAAAATGTATTCTAATTTTTTTAAAAAATGTAAATATTTTAACATTATTTTGTCGGTAGCAGCATTTTTCCACATTCCTGTCATGTGCGTGGAAGCTTAGAAAAAAGTAGTCCATTTGTAAACTGTAATATACGTGAATTATATAAATAAATAAATGTTATACATCATTTAGGCCATATATTAAATGACTTTTAACTAAATCCCCGAGTGCCGTTTTGAAGTAATGTCTGAATCTTTAAAATTGTGAAGTCTGCTAAAAATTTTTAAAAATAGTTTAACAATTTTAACTTAAAATATTTCAGCTAAAGTATTTTTCATTTAATTATCTTTTAAATATATTAAGCTAATCTACATTTTTTGTTATATTTTGTATGAGCATTACAAAGAAGATATATGTTTGTGTGCATATAAGGAAAAATATTAATTATTTTCTGGTGAAAAAAATTAAAACAAAGAAGAGAAAACAGGGGGGGGGGAAGAAAAATAGTCATGTAAGAATTATAATTTAACTACTTTGTGATACCCATGGTTTAATAATTAAACAATGTATGAAAACGTTATGAAAAATTCAAATTATTCAAATATATTATAAATAGTTACTTGCTAGCATGAAATTTTAATTTAGGGATTTAAAATGAGACTGATAAAAGTAAAATTAATAAAAACTTTTCAATATAATTTAAAAAATTAGAAAATACTGAACATTTTTATTTTTCAAAACATTGAGAAAATTCACCTATATAAATATCCGTTCAATTAATTTTAATTATCCTTCTGCTAAAAAGCAAGCACTGTTAAAATTCTTAAAATTCTGCTTAAAATTCTTTCAGTTATCTACTTGAGTAGGTTAGACTGACAGAACCATGAAACGCTTTGAATCTGTTGGAATCGCATAGATAACATAGAATTAAATCAAGTTTTCAAAACTTTATTTACAGGTAACTAATTAAGAAAATCTAACATTATTCTAATTAATCTTTTAACATGTTTGTCGTCAAATCTTGACGGGTACCATCTAGTTGTAATTATATTGGTAACTTTCGTCAAATCTATCAGAAATAGAAAATATATTATAGTTTTTTATTAAAAGTTTTGAACTAATTTGCCAGCTTAGTTTGTAAATTTGCCAACTGTGACAGCATGTGTAAAAGTTTTTTTTTTTTTTTTTTTTTTTTTTGGGGGGGGGGGGGGGGCTCCCCTCTATCCCCACTTAGCGAGGCCCTTGTCCCCAACGAGTAGTTTTTGTGTACAATATTTTCTTAATATTAGCGAAGAAAGATCCTACACTAACATTGTAAAAATAATTTTCGTTAAAATACCGAAATTGTATGGTAATCAAGACGCCAGTACTATTTCCGTATTTTAACAGAAATGTTTTCTAGTAAATTCCAGACATATTACCGTTTTTTAACAAAATATTTCCGTTTATTTATTTATTTATTTATTTTTTCATATTTCCTTATGTAAAAATTTTCACTTGAAAAGTTAAAAGAATTTTTAAAGGACAAACTGATACCTTTATGATTTTTACTTTCTTCTCTCTTCAATAGAAGTAAGTATTGTAATCGAAATTATTTTCGACTTCCGGTTTTCGATGGATTTACCCTTTTTCAGGGGTTAGAGATTACAAAAAACACGTTTTTACAAAATGTCTGTCTGTCCCTGTGTCTGTATGTGTGTGTCCGTATGTCGCCATTCTACCATCAAAATGTGTATGAAGTGATTCATAGAATTGAACCAAATTTTGTGTGAATGTTTCTGGCTGTGGCAAGCAGGTCCTCCTTCAGTTTTTAAATATTCCGCCGGAAGGGGGCGCTGCAATCGCAATCTTTGTGCCATTTTCAATATTGTACCAACCAAAAGTGTATAAAGTTATGCCTAAAACTAAAATTTTTGTGTATGGTTATTTTTTGGTATGGCAAGTATAGGTCCTCCCTGAATTTGAAAAAAAAGATCTGCCTATTATTCTATTGTCTATCGGCTCGTGCAGAGATGGAAACTCGTTTTTACTCCGAATAATTGATTGGAACAGAAATTTAATATAAAAATAAAAGTTGGTATAGTGTTGAATTAAAATTATTAAAGAATTAACATGAGTAACTATTTTTTTAAATATTAAAATGTACGTATGGGATACAAGAAAGTTTTGGGATCGGCACATCCAACTAGTTATTCTTTACTTTACAAAGACTCGTTAACATCAGGTACTGAACATGTACATTTAATTCAAACAACAGTAAAAAAATGTCACTTACCCTCCATGGGGATCGAGTCAGGAAATTCTCCAGTCGTAGGATTTTCTCGTAGGATACTCGGATTTTCATACAATTGATAAGGCTTATTAAGGATCGCCAAAACATGTTTTGTATTGCATATGAAGTATGTACGATTAATGGTTAATTTACAGGGACACTCCAAAGTATTCGATTACAGCATGGTATATGGAGAAAAATCATTTGGAGAGTAATTCAACGACATTACGCTATTTCAAATGTATTGAAACTGATATAAATCACTGAATTTCACTACGATCACGTTAAAACTGAGCATGCATAATACTTTTTAAATTAATTTACAGAAATACATAAAAGAAATCGGTTACAGTACTGTCTCTGGTAATAATTGCTTGAAAGTACATTTTAAAATTCGGTATGCGCTTTTAAATTTAATTAGTATTTTGCATATTACTGTTTATATATAAACTGTGTGCCCAGGGTTCCAGCTGTCACTCTTCATTGCGCCAAATTGCGACTCAATTCTTCATTTGACGAGTATAGTAAACAAGCGATTAGATTCGTCAAATGGCTAGTGCTCAATTTTTGCTTTTTCTTTCTTTTTTCCGTTTTTCATACATATGCATATATACATATTTTTAATACTATATTTGTAGCGGATAGTTGAAATTAGATTAATACCAATCGTTGTCGCAGTTATAACAACTTTGGTTATTTTAGAACATATTGAAAAAAAAAAAAAAGAATACATTAAAAAATTTAAAAAAAAACTTTTTTTTTTTTTTTTGCTAATTTTTTTTTAATTTGCTGAATGTTTTAATTAGCCAAATTACTAACGGTGGTCAAATGTCAGTGCGAACACTGTCTGTACCTCATATGTAGGGCTGCACAAAAGTATTCGCATACCATTCTCCTTATTAGAGGAAATTCCTAAAGGGGAATTTTTACCAAAAACATGTGTATCGCTCAAATGAACTAAATTTTGAAATGCACTTGTTAATAGATAAAAATTTCTACATCATATACGGGACTGCTAAAAAATTCAGATAATTTTCCAATTGTAGATAAGAACAGCTGAAATTCGGTTTTGAAATGAGTTATACATTTCTATATGATAAAATGAGACATATTTTAAATTTTTAAACGATGCAGTTATGTTATATTATTCTGAAAGTGTAGGAAAGTGCTTCGTACTCTATGCTTGACGCATGATTTTTTTTTCTTTCTTGTTTTCTTTTTCGTTAGGAATCTCGTCCTCTCCCCCTACCCTATTAAGACAATTTTTTCAACACCTGCATATTGTAACCTGCAAAGGTAAACAAAACTAAACATTGCTTTTCAGGAGGGGTTTACGAGAGTTGAACCCTTTATCTAACCAAAAGAAAGAAAAAAAAACTTAATTATTTTGTTTTTTACCGTTTTATTTAAAGTTACTAAGGAAAAAATTACGTTGTTCTTTTTTAGGTGCGTTCGTGATTATGTAAATACGTAGCACCTACAGTTGTCGTTCAGTCCGTCCGTCGGTCTGTCCGTCCGCATATAACAACGCAAAAACTACCCAACCGAATCGTTTGAAATTTAAAATATATAAATATTACATAATTTTGTCGAGCCATTTCAAATTTTATAAAAATCGAATGCATAGATCAATTACAGGGACAGTCAAAAGTATTCCGTTACATTACGGTCAATGGGGAAAAATGTTTCAAATGTATTTTAATGGTGTTACATCCATTCGAACATAATAAAGTTAATATGTATCTATAAAGTTCATATTATAATACACATTTTGCATAATCTGTGGTGCAAAGAACATTTGTTATTCATTTACAAGGCCATACAAAAGTATTCCATTACAGAATGATATAGGGAGAACATTGTTTGGTGCGCATTTTAATTGTAATTAAATATTTACAATTTTATGAGATATATTATGAGAGTGATGATACAGGATCTGAATATTTTTAAAATATCGTTATCGTTGGAACGCACCACATTTGCTACGCTTCACGTGCAATTTCCAACTTGTTTTCATTGTTACTACTCAAAAAGAAAATTTAGCTAAATAAATTTCAGAATCCAATGATACTCCCCTCCTTACCACTTCCACTCTTCAAAATCCACACTCAAAAGCTCATCGTTTCTTTTTTATCACTTTCAATTTTAGATCCCTTTCGCTGATTACCTAGCTATCAATAACAATAGCAACTGGATATATGTGCTCTTGGCGATATAGGTGGCAGCCAAAGGCATGCGACTATTTCGCCAAGATAAAGCGGCGAAGGGGAACCAAAGAAAAAAGCATCTTCATTCTTTCAGGAAGCTTTTCTTCGACCACGTGAGGGAATTTCTTTTCAGCGGCGAAATTATATACTAAGATGAAATACACCGCGCTTCAATGGTTCCGTGCTTCGGTTGTCAAACAAACGCACGTGCTAGTCGGTGTCTAGACTTTGTAGTGCTCCGATGTTGTCAGAGTACGGTCACGGAATTAACAGTGTTTTGCGGATTATTGTTGAATTCACTGATTTAAGGTGAGTCTTGAACACCCGGGGCATTTTAAAATATTACACCTGCTTTTTAATGGCTTATACAGCAACAATTTCTTGGCACCCTTAAAAAATTAGCACCAGAGAGAAATGCTCTGTACTCTGCAGCACTTGTTGGCTTTATAAAAATAACAATTTTTTTTTAGCAATATGTTTACTAATATTTTATTATATAAAAATGTTCAAATGGGTGGAATTGATTTTACCAGTGCACAGGATTTTTGTAACTTATCATAATTGTACTAACTGTTCAATTGCGAAAATCTGTCTTGTATGTCATGATCGGAAAGATGAGGAAATACTCAGGCCATGAAATAGAAATGTATTTATTTCATAAATTCTTGCTATTACAAAAAGATATTTTATGAAATCGGGTAGTTAGATTAAAAGTCTGGAAAGTTGAATACATCTATGGTGAAAGTGAAATATGGGACTGCAGAAAATTTGAGAATGCGATTTTTTTTATACTAAGTGCGGGGTAAACGCAAACAAAATTCACCATAATTTAATTGAAAGACGAATCTAAGATCATTGAAAATAGAGACTTAATTAATAATGTTTAATTGCTTGATTCTTATGTCTTGAAATATTTTGTATACTTTAGTTCAATACTGAAAGTTTGATCTACATCCACGATTATTTAAAATTCAAACTTTTATGTTAAAAACAATACGTATTTGATAATTGTTACAGCTTCAGTATCTGTCAAAAGTACATTAGTTCAATTCTGGACCACCATTTTCTATATGTAAACAAATGCTTAAATTTTGCTGACAAAAATCGTTATTATTCTCTGATGGATTTGTACAAATAAATAAGTATTTTATAAACCATTCTTACAAGTAAAGCTACTTCATTATCTTGCTGTTTAAAACTTTCTTTTGGTGAAATAAATATAATTATGTGATATTAGATTGGGTGCTGTTTTGTACTTTTCAAAATGATAATTGATTAAGTGAAGTATAAAGTTTCAAAACTACAACCTAAAATCTTGTGTTTGAAAAAAAAAAAAAAAAAAAAAAAAAAAAAAAAAAAAAAAAAAAATCAAATTTAGAATTTTGATAAATTACAACCTGGAGTCTTGTGCTCGAAAATATAAATCAAATTTGGAAATCTTCATAAGTTACTAAAACTAGATGTTTAGTTTTGATGACGTATATCTTCATGTTATGTGCCTTTTTTAAAAACCACTTTTAACCGATGATGGTTAAAGTTGCTTGATCAAAAATCTAAACCTTATTTTAGCATCCAAAGAAAGAGATGCGATATTACATATACTTTTTATTTTTATTTGAATGCAATAGCAAAAGAAGACTGGAACTGATCCAATGACAGTAATGTCAATGGATAAAGTATCATCTTTACACTGAAAACTATCAACACATCATTTCAAATTGCCATAAAAAATCTAGAATGTTAAAGCTTTTGGGGAAAGAATCTTCTATGTGTACATAACTGTTCTGTGACCCAGCTTTGATTTAGTCACATTATCCTGATGGGTTCCAGAATGCATGCAAACGATGCCAAACAGTATAGACACGTACTCGTGAACCGTAACTGTATCGCCCTGGTGCTACAAAAAACAAAGGCGGATGTCCAAGAAAAAGACGGTCACGCTGTGTTTGCCGACTTTCTACAGCAGAACTCCATGTGTTTTTGGAATGCTTGCCTTACGCGTAGTGTTGCTAGCCTCGAGTATAGGGGCTGTCTTGTGCCGACCACTCTGTTAATATCGGGCACAAATTTTGCTCTAGAAGTCATTCGTTCGGCATGGGCGCGAAGAGTCTTAAGACCTCCAAAAGGATACACAATCGGCAAATTAGGTAAGATTATTATTATTACTATTTTAAAATCTAATTCTTCTAGTGTCATTTGTTTTTAAATAGTTTAATATACGAGGACTTCATGAAATTATTTTAATTTAACCACTTGCGCTCTGGCGCTGTTAATGGATGTTTGAGAGATGTTTCTTAACCCATTGTACGGCAAACCTACGAGTCGACTACTAGTGGTATTAATTTTTGGCTTATGCACCACTTCGCTTCCGGCAGACATCGATCATTAGATTCCTCTATGACTACTCTTCTATAAAATAAAGGTTTTGTTCCTTGTGATCCTTCTTAATATTTAGTTCAGGACTGAGGAGGGTAATACTTTTGCAATAGAAATATAAAAGTATTTCCTAACTCAAACTTTTTCCTTACAAAATTTGTACGTTGAGAAAGCTAAAAAGATGCAAATGAAAAAGAAATAATATTTTTAAAAATATTTTTGATTTGTGCAATGCTTTTGAAACAAACTAAAGCATAATAATAAAATATGCTTAAGAAAAAACTAATCGACTTAAAAAAAAAGCGCTAAAAAGAATTAATTTGATTTGGTTTTTGATTAGGCGCTGTTATCGCCCTAATAAAAAAAAACTGCATTTTTACCAAATCTTTGCTGTTTTAAATAGGTACTCTGTTTAAAATCTGCAGCTGCAGCTGCATCATTATTCCACTGCTTTTATATAAAACAATTAGTTTACTATGTATGGAGCATTTTCATTTTTCAAGGTAGAGATATCTTATACAAACGGTGGAATGATTATGCGGCTATACCTGTAAATTTCAAACAGTGTACATTTTCTTATTGATCAATCTGCTTTCGCTAACTTCGCAAAATCTTGATCCCAAACTTTTTTCAGTCCAGATTTCGCATTTTGAAGAAAAAGACCTCGTATCTGTGTAAGAGTAATTGCTTGAAAAATGAACGCTTTTAACTGGACAACTGTTTCGAAAAGAATTTGAATTTTTAAAGTTTTTATTTAAAAAACGTTATAATCATCAGAATTTAATGAAATTAAAATGGGACCACGTAGGTATCTTATACTTTCAAAAAAAAAAAAAAAAAGAATTATCAAAATCGGTTCATATTTAAAGAAGTTATGAGTTAACAAGAAATACATACAGGTCGAATTCATAACCTCCTCCTTTAATGTCGGTTAAAAAAATTACTATATCTCATTCTAAGCAATATTATTATTAATCGATGATTTAACTGAATTTTATAACAAGTTATTTTAATAATATTTTAAAGTTCCTCGCGTCATAAAGGGTTAAGAAGTCAATCATTTGTGTTTCAGAATCATTTGTGAAAGTTTTACTCTCAAATTCACAATTCTTAAAATTTTTGTGAGTAACATCACAAAATCTAAATATCTGAAATTTTGATTTTACAATATTGAATAACTGCTATTGTCAGAGAAATACATAACTGAAATTTTGATTTTACAGTATTGAATAACTGCTATTGTCAGAGAAATACATAACTGAGTTGGACAAGACACTAAGCAATATGAAATGTCAGAATTGTACGTCAAACGTGGCAAATGAGATGCGTTCATACTATAGCTTGTTTTATAAATATTGAGATCTTGTTGCAATAGCTATTGCACTCTTAAGCAAAAATGTATGAATTCAAAACAAATCACGTTTCTCTATATGTGTAATAATAAAAAAATATATATGCAATAATAAAATAATTAATTCTAAAATAATTGTTTCCAAATTCTTTTAATATTTAACTTTCTTTCTTTATTTTTATAATATTTAACATATTATTTATATTCCAAACCTTTAGTATACGCTTTCTTTCTTTTATCTTATTCTAAAAAACATTAATCTGTTAAAGTAAATAAATAAAAATGGCAAAATTGTAATTTAACAAATTACAACAACTATTTGGAAAATGATATTTTCAAAAACTAAAATTTGAAAGACTTATAAATAAATTCTACATGAGTAAAGGCGAACATAGTCCCATAATCCATGAGTATTGCATTATTTTTCTCTTCTCTCCATTCCTAGCGTTTGTTTGTTTGCCGAATGGAAAAGGACATCTTTCCGGCCATTATAGAGAATCGAATTCTTCTGCCCCCCTCTCCGATTTTCCGCTCCGTTGATTTACGCTATTGATTTCCTTAAAATCCCATTACTTAATTTAATTTTTTTTTATCTGTTGCATAATATCTTTTTTATTTACGTTCTAAAAAATCATTCGATTACCTACAATTCCCTTCTAGCGGCGCCAGGGAACGGTTTTGCAAATTATTCCACCGACGGTCTAAGAGAACTCTTTCTTTTTTCGTGGGGTAAAATTTTCACATTGGTTAAAATAACGTTTTCTAATACATTAATTGGCAACTTAGATCGTTGCCGTAAAATCCTGTATTCTAGCCTAGCCCATGTGCGAATATAAACTCGTTACATTTTCTTCGGAGCGGAGAATTCTACATTTTTTATGTGCTAAACAAACCCCTGTTAGTTGGCGAAGCTCAAGTCTTTTAATGGTGAAGCTGTATTTTTTAAGACCATCTTTACGTTTTTCTATAGCGAAATACAGTCGAGCCTCTATATAACGAAATCCATCGTTCCAGTAAAAAATTCGTTATATAGAGAAATTCGATGTATAGAGTATGATGTTAAAAATAGTATTTAATGTGTAAATTTTGAACAAATATTATTTTTGATCTTTTTAATTAAGAATTTGAAATGTTTAAAAGTATATATTAACCTAACATTTTATTTCTTACTTATTTAAGCAGCTTCAAAAAAGAGAAAAGACATTTATTTGAAAGCTTAATGAAAATCAAATAAGGAAGACTTACATAAATTTCAGAGGAAGAAATCTGTAATTTTTTGTTGTTTTGATTTTAAAATTACAATTGTTACGCTCTCAAAAAAAAAAAAAAAAATCTCAAATTTTAGCAAGGAATGAAAAATTGTAGTTGATATTTTCCTCCATTTGAAGGTCTCTCTTATGTGCTCTCATTGATTCCTCTCTTATATGTGTAACAATTCAATTGACTGTGTTTTGAGAAGGATGTTGAAAGGTGTGTGGGAGGTGGGATGAACTTGTTAGATTTAAAGAATAAGGAGAGAAGTAATATTTATTAAAAAAAAAAAAAAAAAACCTCTCCACTGAACGATAAATCAAAAATAAGTGATGGAAAATTGATTCCATATGATTTCGAAGCTTTTTTAAAACTGAATAAATTAAGATCAATTTATGAAAAAATTCGTTATATGGAGATAGATATTTCGCTATATAGAGTCTGTTTTTAATGTAATCATGCGAAAAGGGGACCGTTCTTACTAAAAATTCGTTATATGGAGAAATTCGATGTATGGAGTTTCGTTATATAGAGGTTCGACTGTATTACATTGATACTAAGATCAAACAGTTTGGTGGAATTTTTCATAATCTTATGGATGATAAATAAAAGTATTTAATGGACGTCGTCTATGAGTGATTTTTAATGAGAAATTCTCAAAAATTTCGCCGGTGACACGCCTGACTGCAAATTAAACATTCTACGATTTAGTAATGGTTGAAAATGTTACTTTACGCACTGTCCCTTGCATTATGCATTATAGTGCAGCAAAACATCTCATACATATTAACTTCAGTAATATGGGAAGAACAAGACTCCATCTTAAATAGGACATCATTACCATGGTAACGTAGAATTATTACCTGTCATGGGATATCATTGAATTAATTGGCGTACGGTAGGATTCAATAGAATGAAATAAACTTTTATTAATATCTTTTTAAGTTTCGATGCAATTTTCATACACCCAACATTTTTTTTTTTTTTTTTTTTTCGTTAGGTAAAAACTTTTAACGCATCGGTTATTTAACTAGTTTGATATATGGCACTTAAAAAAAAAACATTCCAAGTTATAAGAATATAATCTTCAAATTGGATTTATAAAAATCGGCAACGCATGTCTCACATGACGTATCTTCTGTTAACGCGATCTAATAATTTGCCATTACTCACTTTTTTGACATATGAACAGCTTTTAAGCCTTTTTCTCTTTAACTGCTTAAACATAAAATATTTTCTTCTGGGAATTTAACCGCTAACTTTGGAGTCGCTCGAATTTTTGCTTTATCTCTCATCTTTTCTTTCATGCATGTTGGAATAAAGACAAATGAACTTGTGAATCAGCAGAGCGTTTAGTTCGTTCTCATGTCTTCATCGTGTCTTATGAAGATGAAGACTTCCCAGGCTTCCCTGACACACTGAAAATGAAATAATGTTCTCACAACTGTTTTGTGAAATTTCCTTTATTTGTATCAAAGGGAATTTCGAACAAGTTACTGCAGAAACTTAAGAACGAAAAAGAAAATAAATTAATAAATAAATAAATAAATAAAAATGGCAAAATTGTAATTTAACAAATTACAACAACTATTTGGAAAATGATATTTTCAAAAACTAAAATTTGAAAGACTTATAAATAAATTCTACATGAGTAAAGGCGAACATAGTCCCATAATCCATGCGTATTGCATTATTTTTCTCTTCTCTCCATTCCTAGCGTTTGTTTGTTTGCCGAATGGAAAAGGACATCTTTCCGGCCATTATAGAGAATCGAATTCTTCTGCCCCCTCTCCGATTTTCCGCTCCGTTGATTTACGCTATTGATTTCCGTAACAACGTCGTCTATAGACATCTATAAATCACAGGTCGTTTCGTTACATCCCGAAGGGAGAACTCTTGTAAAAATACTAAAACTGGAATAAACATGTGAAAAGAATTGAAAAATGTTCACACAAGCATTGTCGTGCAAATTCATGTATTTCCTAAAAGAAATCATTTCTATGCTATTTTTTGTCTTCGTACGAAAAATAAGCATATTTTGAGTTGTCAGTATCAAATAGTCAAAATAAAGAACTTCTGAAATCTTAATTTCTTAGCACCCCCTCACTCCCCCCCCCCCCATTTAATTTTCTTTTTCTATTTCAGCAAAAGGAAATTTTAATATATTTTGAATATATTTATATGCACACACATATCTATATGAATAATTCCATTCCAATTTATAATTAAATCCTATTTATTTCATTTTTGTTCGGCATTATATAATCTTTAAATATTTATTATTCTTAGTGTATTGAGATTTCGTTGTAGATTTTATTTGTTGAGATGTTTTCTTTCCTCCGCCCCCCCCCCCTGCTCTCTATATACATATATGTGTGTGTGCGCATGTAACGAACTATTTCTTTACTTATATTGCGCGAATTTCGCAATATAAATTTCCATTTTTAGAGTTCCGTACTTAAAAAGTGAAATCTGAACCAATATAAGATTACTCTTGTATCTGTTTATCACAGCCACTTTACTCGTAAACTATGGGTTGTGGAAAGTTCAAATTGAGTAAAATAATACAGACAATTGACCAGGGCCGTAGCTAGAAGTGAATAATAGGGGGGCACAATAGCAATGTAGGAGGGGGGGGGCTCATATTTTCTTTCTCTCTCTGACGCAGAAAGATAAATTAGTGCGTATTCACACTGTAAGTACTATGTTTCTTCTAAAACTATCGTCATAATTTCATTTTATGCTAAGCAAAGAATACGATGGTGAAAAATTCGAGTATATAACTAGTGCAATTTAAACATCATGTTAGCTTCTTTAGTACAAACAGGATGAGCGAGTACAGAAACACTAAAGGTGCTATTACACGTGTCGTGCTGCAGGCGTCAAATCGCAGGCGTTTCCATGTTATCCTATGGGACCAGGGGAGTCCCTTGGTTAGCGCGCGATTCTCTTGTGTCGGAGCGTCTTTGACGCCTGGAACGAAGCGACTCGCCAGTAAGAGCCAATCAAATGCTTGGAAATCCAAATGATAGTAAAGACTCTTCTCGAATAGCCAATGAAATACTTAGAAAACGAAAAAACGCAGGCGATTTTTGTCGCTTGCAATCTTTACGTGTAATAGCACTTTTATTTTAGTTACAATTTAGTATCTCTGCAAAACTGTGAAGAAACGCCGAAAGTAAAATAGATTTTGGAACAAAATTTCATTTGAATTTTCGGAACATAAATTCATTTAGCGACTTTGGAGGCTTTTCCAGGGGAGGATCAAAATGTTTTAAAGGGGGGGGGGGAGATTGCTGAGCTACTCCTAGCACCCCCTTAGTTACGACTAAAGGGGGGGGGCTATTGACTCATGTTTGCATATCATTAAATATTCACAAATATATTTAAAAAAAAAGTGTACAGGAGCTAGTTAAGTTACTTGGAAAAAAAAAAAAAAATCTTTTGAATATTGTATGGGTTATCGTGTGAAAGCAAAAACTGAACGTTGAACTCAAAAATTCATTTCTTTAAATTTTAGGTATTCTATTTTCAGAGATATCGTCGAAAATGTAATGCGAAAATATGTCCCCCCGCCCTTCATTTATTTCTAAAACTATTGAAGTTAAAATTGTAAAAAAGTTAGAGATAGTAGAGTTAATTTAAACCTTGCAGGAAAATTATTGTGATTACCCTAGGTCACATACTTTTTAAGAAATGCGCATTTTTCTGTTACACACATATTTCGCTTTGCGGATATTCAGCAAAGGTATTGAGGAGCGCTGGAGGTACTTATCGTAACAAAAGTAATAAAAACGTTGATAATGATTTTCGACAGAATAAAAAAAGCCGCCCATAATTAGCCGAGATATTAACCCTTAAAGCATGGACAGTTTTGGCATTCATAATGTCAGGGGCGACTTACTCTATGTAGCATGGGCTTTTTAAGCCTAGATAACAACAATTAGTTATATATTTGTGTAATGCCGGCAGTTGTGTAATGTAAGCAGTATATAAGCAATAAACGTCAAATTGTTAAAAAAGACTAATTTAATTAAAATTAATCACATAAATCGTGATTAGTTTTCATTGAATGCATCTCTCAATACGCGTCCCGTGTCTTTAATAGCTAATTAAAAACCTATCTGGACCAAAGCGGCGTTTCAATTTTGCGACCCTTGAAGTGCTCTTAGCTCAATGCCAAGCTTGAATTATCAAAAAAGGTTTTGTTTTAACAGCAAATCAAATTATTTTAATGTTTAAATTAGTAAAATGGTAATAAGAATTTTAAAAAAAATCGCCCCCCCCCCCCCCCAAAAAAAAAAAAAAAAATGTTAGCAAAACAAGCGAGAAATACTGAAGAATGAATATTTAACTCCTTATTGTATCTTTTTTTTTTTTTTTTTTTACCTTAAATGTTCTAAAATAACTAATTCTTTTGTAATTGTTTAGGAAATGGAAATTTGACTATATCGGCTATAAAAACTGGTAAAAATAAGTATATTCTAAGTATCACCTAAATGTGTAAACATTTCTGACATTTTTTTAGCAATCTAAAAAAAAATAAAAAACAGCTGCTGTTGATTTACGGTTGTGTAAATAAATGCTCAAAATTGATTTGAGATTTTGACTCTTAAGGGTGTATTCCAATCCAAACTGCTTATTTTCTGATTTATTTTTAAATTCACTTTTGCTCTCAAACTCATCAAACTAGTAAATTCTCTTATTTAGAAACTGTATAAGTGTCATGTTTGTCGATTTTTTGATAAAGAATGAAAATATTACAAAAAATGCTGTCAAAATTGGCGCTTTGAACCAAATTTTCCGAAGTGGGAGATCTTGAAACGAAAAAAAAAGGGTCATACTGTCAAAAATAACTGTTTGCAAATCAAATTCTAATGAATTGAGTGAAAAAGGAAATCACACGGCATCTTATACAAATCTTCAAAAATCACTCCAACAAGTTTTATGTCTCTACTTTTAACAAGTAGGTAAGTGTGATCACAGATCACACAGAGGGTTTCGTTTAATATATCTTTAAAAAAACTTTATCATTATTCTTATTATGTGTTATAAACTATATGTCAAAGTTTAAAGTGACTGATTCTTTAATTTTCCCAAAATTAATTTTTTTTTCTAAATTTTAACAAATTTAGAAAATAGCCTCTCCTCGGACAACCCTCTTCTCCCTCTGAATTTTTCACTTTTACACATATTTAATGTTAAGAAATAATTTTTATATTAGTGTTCAGTAAAATAACCACATTCAAATTGCAATATACTCTTATCTAAAGAAAACAAGTTGGAAATTGCACGTGAAGCGTAGCAAATTAGGTGCGTTCGAACGATAACGAAGTTTTAAAAATATTACTTTCATATATCAATCTCATAACATTGTAAATAGTGAATTACAATTAAAACGCTCATCAAACAATGTTCTCCCTATACCATTATGTAATGGAATACTTTTGTGTGGCCTTGTAAATCAATAACAAATGTTCTTTGCACCACAAATTATGTAAGATGTATAGTATAATATGTACTTTATAGTTGCATATAAATTTTATTAAGTTCGCATGAGTGTAACACGATTAAAATGCATTTGAAACATTTTTTCCCATTGACCGTAATGTAATGGAATACTTTTGATTTTCCCTGTAATTGATCTATGCATCCGATTTTCATAAAATTTGAAATAACTCGAAAAAGTTATGTAATAATTATGTGTTTTAAATTTCAAACGTATAGAATATATTTGAAACTTTTTCCCCATTGACCATAATGTAATTGAATACTTTTGATTGTCCCTGTAATTGATCTATGCACACGATTATCAAAAAATTTGAAATAACACGACAGAATTATGTAATAATTGCGTATTTTAAATTTCAAACGATTAAAATGCATTTGAAACTTTTTTCCCCATTGACCGTAATGTAATGGAATACTTTTGATCGTCCCTGTAATTGATCTATCCATCCGATTCTCATAAAATTTGAAATGACTCGACAAAATTATGTAATAATTATGTATTTTAAATTTCAAACGATTCGGTTGGGTAGTTTTTGCGTTGTTATATGCGGACAGACGGACGGACGGACGGACAGACGGACGGACTGAACGATCACTATAGGTGCTACGTATTATATAATTACGAACGCACCTAAAAAGACAACATTGCTTTCCCCCAACAAAAATTCAATTTATCTTAAATTTATAAAATTTGTATTATGTATTATAAACTAAGTCAAAATGTAAAAGCGATCATTTAGTTTTCCTAATTTTGATAAATTTCCGTTAATTGTCTGTGCGAAAAAGTATCTTTTCTACAAGTTTAAAAAATATATAGATAGATAGATAGATTTTATGAATTTGCACATGAAATAACATCCGCATGCGGAAGTACAAAATTTTTAAAATCAATAATTAAAAAACATTCTAATATCCCTGCGATGCTCCTTAACACTAACTAAAAATTTACGTGTTGTTGTGCCGATGTAGACTTTTTTAACATTAGACAGTATGAACAGAATACAGCTCTTTCTCGCTTTTACTTGGCGAACAAGGGTTGCCGTATTAACTTTAAAGAGGCTAAAATCATTACGTTCCGTGCAATAACGCAGTTGAAGGTAAAATTAGAGAATCTGTCGAAATCATTGCACGAGAAAATAAACCATGTAATGATAATTTATCCTAAAATATACCAAGAATTTGACATAACATCACAAAATCTTAAGTTTGTTTCTGTTTGCAATATTTTTATTTTTCCTCGCGCGTTGATGGCAACACATTTAAACTTTTGATTCATTTCGATTTTACTTTATTAGAAACAAGGTACAACCCGTCAAATTTTGATGAAAGAAAATCTTTAAGAAGGAACTGTTTCATTAAATTATAATAAACCTACAAAATTAGTTATAAGCAAAAAATCCCTGTCGGCTGAGCCTATAGGCGGAGGTAGATTTCGAAGAGTGCTCATTTCAACAAAAAGAAATGATTAGAGATAAACCCAGTTTAATAACTTCATTTGGCCGTTTATGAAAAATTTTTAATTTCATTTTTCTGCAAAAACTGGTTTTATCAGAATCATCTTAAGAAAAATTCATCTCAAATGCACATTTTGACAACATAGTTTGAAAAAGATTTTGAATTTATTAAAACATCGACCAAAATAGTACATTATATAGTTCCTAAATAACAAAAAACTGCCAGTTGAATGCATTTGAGAAAAAAATTGAATTTAAAAATGAGTCATAAAATAACCGATTTGTTGTTTGAATACATCCTTAATTCTTTAATTATGATTGCTTGCGGAAAATTTTGTGCGAAATACTCACTTTGACAGCATTTTTAAAAATACATTCTATCTTTATCAAAAAACTGGCCAATGCGTCACAGTATATAGTTCCTAAATAAGAGGATCTGTAAATTGGATGCGTTTGAGAGCGACAATGGATTTTAAAACGAGTCAGAAAAAACGCAATTTGCTATGTGAAAACTTCTTTAAATTTTCAAATCACGATGACTTCGGGAAATTCTGTTCAAAATACCCTTTTTGGTAGCCTTTTTCGAAATATATTCTGTCTTTATCAAAAAACCGACCAATACATCATATTATATAGTTCCTAAATAAGACGATCTGTAAATTGGATGCGTTTGAGAGCAAAAATGGATTTAAAAACGAGTAAGAAAAAAACGCAATTTCTTATTTGAATACTTCCTTAAATTTTCAGTCCCGATGACTTTCGGAAATTCTGTTCAAAATACCCTTTTTGGTAGCCTTTTTTGAAATATATTCTGTCTTTATCAGAAAATTGACCAATGCGTCACTTTATACAGTTTCTAAATAAGAGGATCTACCATTTGGATGCGTTTAAAATCAAAAATGAATTTAAAAATGAGTCAGAATATAAGCAGTTTGGATTTGAGGTTTTTTCTCCAACTCCTATTTTTGTTTAATTTCTTTTTGCTATAAGAATTGGTCCCATGAAAAACTTGTCAATATAAAAGTTGTAGATATTTTTGAGAAGATGTAAAATAAATTTAATCAGATTTGATAGCTTAAAAATTGACGGATTTATGAATTTTTTTCTTTTTTCACCGCTTTTTCTCTTTTCGTTTTTAATTTTTTTCATCGGTAAAAGTTGGTCCTATCAAAAACGTGTAAATACAAAAGTTTTAGATAATTTTAAGAACATTTACAAAAAATTTAGTTGGACTTGATATCTTGAAAGTTGACGAAGTTATGAATTTTTTTCTCTCAAAACCCCTGTTTTTTTCGCCCCTTGAGCCCATTTCTAAATTTATCAAAAATCTGTCATGCATAAACTTTTGGCCCATTTTTAAGAAGTAATATAAACTTTAAACCGATTCGATATCTACTTTGATTAAGAAGTTATGGCGTTTTTTCGGTTTTCACAAAAATGCCCCATATTCCGACCCCCTTGGTCCGATTTTGCCCATTCATGAACTTAGCCGAGATTTTATCCCCTTTGATTTTATGTACCAGTTTGGTGGAGATTGGTGAAGAATTATAGAAGTTATCGTGTCCATAAGAAAGTGAGATATATATATATATAGATAAATTGGTGCGAATGCAATAGGTAGTATTTCATACGAAATCTACCTAAAATGCATTTTATATTGGTATGTCTAACTCTTAAACAAACGATATTTATCGTCAAATTAACAAAATACTATTTCTATAAAACGCAGTTGTATAAATTGTTAATATTAAACTTTAATCGTATATGTAAGCAGTAAAAAATAATAAAGATATGTTAATATGATAAAATTATCAATTAAGGTTCTTATGCTAGTATTCCAAAATGATAAAAAGCAAAATTTTTTCAATTTTGACTCAATCATAGAATTTTTTTCCCCTGTGAAATCTAAACCCGGCATCATTTTCACCATATCAAAATTTACAAATGTACATTTCACATCTGTATTCACGTTTCAAAAAAATTGGCATTTTAATTTGATAATTTTGATTCAAAACTTCAAGTCTCAATGCTATTAGCTGAAATAGATATTAAACTGTTGATATTCTTTTACGTGTAAATCAAATTTTGTAAATGAAGTCAAAATTCACCGGGTTTTATAACAGAAGATATTTAAATTTCTATTTTTTTCCCTTTTAATGAGAAAATGGCAACATAAAGATACAGCACTTAATTTTTTCATTTGCTTTAAATAGAAATGGAGTACTCTTGTTGCCACGATTAGAAAAGAGGTATTAAAAACTACAAAAAATTAATATTTCAAAAACAAATTAAGATACAGCTTTCAAACAAATTTCATTTAAAAGTACATTTTTTTCCTACACGATGGTGCAAAAATTGAAAATGTGCGACATTAAGAAGTTTTAAAACTTTTTGTAGCAAAAATTGTAATACCGAAAGTTCATTTAAAATTTGAAAGTGTTGCCATGCGCAAAATGACGTATGCGTTACGCACAGATACGTTTGGCCTTTATAATATAGATATTATCTGTCGATCAGGAAGCAAACTTTTAGTCATTTTAATATCATATTTCCTGAAGACGGCACGAAACGTTGATATTTTATTTTACTTTATTTTAATTGTACAAGTTCACATTAAAGTTCTTGTTTTTGTGCACCATTGAACAATGTTTTGCATTTTTAACAAACACATTCTTAGAAATACTTTTGTCATATTGTACCAGTCCTTTATTCAGAGGTTTGTTATGAAAACTTGGAAAACGTAATCGAACCGTCAGCCGACGTAAAGGCGGGTGCCGTTGTGGCTGGAAATTATCGATCTAATACGCGAATGGGGATGAATGAAGGATAGGATAAGGGAAAAAGAGGAAGGAAAAGATCCTCCCTTGTACATCCCCCGACTCCCTTTTCATTCTTGTTCGTTTCGTGGGGGAGCAGAATTATTCTAGGACTCTCCCTCTCTAAAGGCTCAGACAGACAAGACCACTTCTTGCCGTTCGGTGTCGGCTCGTTTGTTGTGGCGATATGGCGTTTTTGATCTTTAATGAGTTTTGCATGAAAGGGACGGTTGTACGGCAAAATAAATATCTTTCCGTCAAGTAGGGTGGATTCTTTTGTTCATTCCCCTCCGTTCTATTATGAAGAAATCGCAAGTGGGTCCTATACAAAAGACATAAAGCACCTCTTCTAAGAATTCAGTTGGCAGGGAGAGTATTTCAATGTGCACGCAGCCTATCGACTTTTACCACCCACTTTTTCAGTGTGAATCTCCAGAAAGTAAAAAAAAATAAAGCATAAATTAAAAAAAAAAAAAAAAAAAAAAAAAAAAGAGGAAAAATATTTAAGAAAGTTAGAATTCTTTTTAAAGAGAAAGGAAAATAAAATGAAGTGGGTTATATTGGAAAGTTATTTGAAAACTTTTAGACGTGTGAAAGTCAGAAACTTATTTAGAATTTGTGTCATTAATATCGATTTTTTTAAAAGAGAAATGTGTTTTATTGGAAGTTATTTTATAAATAAAACACACACACACATATATATATATACAATATACTTTAAAAAATTATTATTATTATTATTATTATTATTATTATTATTATTATTTATTTATTTTTTAAGAAAGAAAAAATAAAAGGTAGAGTGTTTCACTGGAATTCATTCGAAAACTTTTATTTGTGTGGAATAGTGATGGGCGATTCTGGGAATTTTGAGAATCGATTAAAATCGACATCGTATAAAGTGACTTCGATTATAATAAGAATCGATTTCTAAATTCTAGAATCGATACTAGAATCGATATTTTTAGATTTTACACAGATGAGCTCAAAATTAGTAATTCTAAAACTTGGCTAATCAGCAGAGCCGTAACACCTCATACTTCTCACTCCCATTTAGGGAGGCACAGAAGTAAGCTATTACAGCTTTTAGAGTCGAATAATAAGGATTTATCTTTTATTATTTTTAGATACAATTTTAATAATAAATTTATATTATATTTAACTTTTTTTTGTTTTGAGAAAGATCTCGGTTAGATAAAAAAATAAAAGGGAGAAATGATTTGTATATATATATATATATATTTTAATCCGAAACACATGTATTTTCTACATACTCCTTCAACCAAACAAATGGAGCCTTACTTCCTTTAAACGTCATTCTTCTTAAAAATTCGCATATGAATAAAATTTTGAAAGCTCTAAATTTATTCAAAAAAAAATTTTTTTCAGTCTTTTTAAGACCTTCTATAAGAGTGTGGGAAACACAAATATTGCAAATTTTCTTTCAAAATAGCTGTGATGATTTAATTGCACAATCAGCACATGCTAATTATTAATTATCCACCAATTTAAAAGCAGAAATTCTGCTTAAAAAAAAAAAAAAAAAATATGTGACTAAACTTTTTTTTTTCTCTTTTAAAATATATATCGCCTCATCTCATTTACAGCTTATAAAATATTATTCTTTTTTAACGTTTACCAAATTTTCAGCAGTTAACAGAAAAAAAAAACGTTGTTTTCATAAGAATAATTAACAGTGAAACATCATACTTTTCTCTGGTTAACAAAGAAATAAAAATACAGCGGAGCGTCGATTATCCGAAGAAGTTGGAAGCGACCTAAGTTCGGATTAATGGATAACTGTACCTTCAATGGTCGGGCAGCGCATAACCTATCATCTGCAACAAATCGGTTAATTCTGCACAAAAAAAAAAGAAAAAAAAAACATTTACCTAAATTAACTGTTTACAAGCCTAATTAATATCGCAATGTAATAATAATTTTGTTTTTCTCATATTACAACTTCAAATGTTTTGATGTATGCATACAAATTTAAAAATGTTCTTCTTGAGTATTTTCTCGAATTCCAAAAACATTGATTCCTAGTGGTCAAATGTGAGTAATATAGAGAAACGATAAAAACAAAAATTATATTTTTATGTAAATTAAGGAATTTGCATACTCTTTATACCTGTGATAAATGCTTAAACATATTTTTTTTTTTCAAAAGTTAAAATCAACCTTATATTTTATAGGAAAAATAAGAACATCGTAATTATATTGGAAAATATATGTTTTGCATTGCAAATAATACTATGTTCCCTTTTGGGAACATTGGCGTTTAAACGGTTAAGAAGAGTAGCCCCCAAATCCTTTTACATAACCAATGAATACCCAGAACAAATCAGAAAAGCACCTTATTAAAATGAAAATATATCCAAAATTTGAAGAGAATCCGTAAACCCATGCCTGTATTGAATTTTGTCCCTCCCCGTCCTTCACCCCTATGTGTTACTAAGGTATAATGGTCAACATTATTCGATTGCCATACCTTAGAATATCTTGACATCCGTAAGTCTTCAATAGTACGCCTAATATTTCAGTTTGAAATTTTTACTTTTAGGAAAATCTGGTTTGAAAAGAAAACCTTAATCCTTTCTTATACGAAATTTTACATCAATTCTACCAATCAATTCAAGATATTTGAAGTCTACAAGTCAAGACCTTTAAAATGATACACTACAAATTGAGGTAAGGGGAAAAGTAAAAAAAAGGCTTAAAAATGCCCACTGGAGTCTGAAAATTGAACTATATTATAAAGAGATATACAGATATGGATAGCCCAGGCCAATTGCAGGCCTTTGCAACGATATGTCACATGACCTACCCATACCTGTATTGAATATTGCCCCCCCTGCCCCCCCCCTATTTGCTGCTAGGGTATAATGGTCATCACTATTCGATTGACCATGCCTTAGAATATCTTGACATACTTAAGTCTTACCCCTCTAAAATCAACGGTTCGCCTAATATTTGAGTTTGAAATTTTTACTTTTAGAAATATCTGGTTTGAAAAAAAAATGGTAATCCTTTCTTATACGAAATTTTACATCAGTTCTACCAATCAATTCAAGATATTTGAGGTCTACAAGTCAAGACCTATAAAATGATACACTACAAAGTGGGGGAAGAGAAAAAAACCCCAAAAAAGCTTAAAAATGCCCCCTGGAGTCTGAAAATTGAACTATATTATGAAGAGATATACAGATATGGATAGCCCAGGCCAAGACCTTTGCAACGATATGTCACATGACCCACCCATACCTGTATTGAATATTGCCCCCCACCCCCTATGTGCTGCTAGGGTATAATGGTCATCACTATTCGATTGACCATGCCTTAGAATATCTTGACATCAGTAAGTTTTACCCCTCTAAAATCAACGGTTCGTCTAATATTTGAGTTTGAAATTTTTACTTTTAGAAATATCTGGTTTGAAAAAAAAATGGTAATCCTTTCTTATACGAAATTTTACATCAGTTCTACCAATCAATTCAAGATATTTGAGGTCTACAAGTCAAGACCTATAAAATGATACACTGCAAAGTGGGGGAAGGGAAAAAAAACCCCAAAAAAGCTTAAAAATCCCCCCTGGAGTCTGAAAATTGAACTATATTATGAAGAGATATACAGATATGGATAGCCCAGGCCAAGACCTTTGCAACGATATGTCACATGACCCACCCATACCTGTATTGAATATTGCCCCCCCCTGCCCCCCACCCCCTATTTGCTGCTAGGGTATAATGGTCATCACTATTCGATTGACCATGCCTTAGAATATCTTGACATACTTAAGTCTTACCCCTCTAAAATCAACGGTTCGCCTAATATTTGAGTTTGAAATTTTTACTTTTAGAAATATCTAGTTTGAAAAAAAAATTGGTAATCCTTTCTTATACGAAATTTTACATCAGTTCTACCAATCAATTAAAGATATTTGAGGTCTACAAGTCAAGACCTCTAAAATGATACACTACAAAGTGGGGGAAGGGAAAAAACCCCAAAAAAGCTTAAAAATGCCCCCTGGAGTCTGAAAATTGAACTATATTATGAAAAGATATACAGATATGGATAGCCCAGGCCAAGACCTTTGCAACGATATGTCACATGACCCACCCATACCTGTATTGAATATTCCCCCCTGCCCCCCCCTACCCCCTATGTGCTGCTAGGGTATAATGGTCATCACTATTCGATTGACCATACCTTAGAATATCTTGACATATTTAAGAGCCCACAATAGTCACAGGAAAAGTACGCAAAAAGACCCGGATGACCATGTAAAGTCTATGGGAGCGTTCTTTTCTAATATCTCGTTCAAATTTTAATATTTTGACATGATTTTTTTTGCATAAAATAGTTCAGGGCGATCCACAACCGGGCTAGTTTTTACTTTTTCGATTTTGGTTTTAGATTTTTTTTTAAAAATTACTTTAATTTTCAAAACCGGTTTAAACCGGTTCTGAAACTGAAACTATCATAATATAAAAAATATATAACCAAAATCGAAAAAGTAAAAACTAGCCCGGTTGTGGATCGCCCTGAACTATTTTATGCAAAAAAAATCATGTCAAAATATTAAAATTTGAACGAGATATTAGAAAAGAACGCTCCCATAGACTTTACATGGTCATCCGGGTCTTTTTGTGTACTTTTCCTGTGACTATTGTGGGCTCTTAAGTCTTACCCCTCTAAAATCAACGGTTCGCCTAATATTTGAGTTTGAAATTTTTACTGCTACCATTAAAACAATAGAAAGGGAAAGATCGATTCAACCCAGGGCTAGAGAATACAAGGGCTAGGTCATCCCTTTGAGGTGATCTATGCCGCCTTGTGACTAGCTTTCCTCCCGACCGGAAACTCCGTGACGTCACTGTTTTCACGCTGGTCATTGAGTTGTACTTCTTTCTCAAGAGAATACATAGTATATTGAGTTTATTTTGTCTGTAATTGATATATTTTACTTTTTCATACTAAGCAAGCATTATCATTTTTTACATATGCATCTTATTCAGTCGCTACATGCCAAAATATGCATCGTAGTAATAATTTAAAAAAAAAAAAATGTAATCTTGCATGACTGTGTCGTAATACAAAAGAAATTTTTTCTCCAGTTTGCACAGAAAAATGAATAGTTATAGAAAAAATTTATACAAAGATGCAACAAAAAATACATAATTAACCCTCCCCTCTTTCAAAGAAAAAACCCGCAAGCATATGCAGTGATAATGTTTATTAGGCGATTTACAAAAAAAGCTTGAAACATAGATTATTGAGATTACCTGAAAAGAAAAAGTTTTGTGTTCTGAGTCATTTTCTCGCTCTTTTCTAAAATATATTTATAAAACGAAGTTTTCGATTGATGGATTTTTTTACAATCTTTTATTTATTCAACTTGATTTTTGTGCGTAAAGATGGAATTTTGTTATCGATTTTTAACCAACTAGATAAACTAGAATTATACAAATTACGCTCACAGTTTTATTTCTGACGACTATTCAACATTTTAATATTTTCAAAAATTTGTTATAAATTAATATATTAATTTTAAAAATGCCTTGTTTTACTTTCAAATTGCCCTATCTTAAAAAAAAAAAAAAAAAAAAAAAAAAAAAAAAAAAAACAGAACAAACATTACGCACCTTTTAATAAATCGGCTTGTTTGCTTTTTGTATAAGATGCAAAAAAAAAAAATCACAAATTTTTCATAATGGAGTTAGTTCAGTGCCCATGCCGAATAAATGTGTTATAGAGGGGGGGGGGGGGAAAGAGATTTTGGGAAAAAAAAAATCTAGATGTGATTTTCAGGATAAGCATTGAATATTTATAAAAGAAATAAAAAAAAAATTAATTTTATTTTTATCCAAACAGGAAATAGTTGCTAAAAAGGAATTAATCTTAATATATTTAATTCATTTCTTTAAAAATCATCTTATTGCAATCATTTTATTTATATGTATAAATAGTGCAAATCTTACAATCATAATAAAGTCTGAAAAACTAAACAAATTTAAATCTAATTTAGATAATATACATATTTTTTTTTATTTTATTTATATTTAATCTTATGCTATTGTTACATGAATTTAAAGTATTCCTTTTTATTTAACAAAACAATAGTTTAATGGAGTGAAAAAATGCGTGAAATGCAAGTTTTTAAATATTCCTCTAATTTTAATAAGTATGAAATACAAAAAATGTTATAGCATATTTAAGAACAACATTTCTCCTTATTTAAATAAACTTTGTTAAAGTATTTAATAGTAATAATGACCAAGAAAGTTAATAAAGAGAATCGTAATAACTTAATGTAAAATTTAAAATACCCCTAACTTTTTGTTTAACTAAGCAATACTTCAATAAAAATGAAAAAATACTGAAATGCAAGCATTTAAATATTTCTTTAATTTTGGAAAGTGTTAAATACCAAAAAGTTGTTACGTATTTAGGAACAATATTTCTCCTTATTGTATATTTTTTTCCTGTAAATCATTCAACAGTAACATTGATCATGAAAGTCAATAGTCATCATAATAACCAAACGCCCTAAATAGTGACAAACATAACATTTCAAGTGTCATTTTAATATTTTTATGCAAAATAAACTCAATATGTTTAAATCCCATTTCTTTGAGCTGTCTCCTTCAGCTAGGACTTACTTCAGCCAGCGTGAAAATAACTACGTCATCAGGGGTAACTTCCTGTTTCACTCCCTGAGGTCCGATGAACTAGCCCTTCTTTTCTCTAGCCCTGGATTCAACCTGAAACGTAGATCGATTTCAAGCATATCAAAAAAGTAACAACACTACTTGTATCTAAAAATCGATTTCAAAATGCGATTTCAATTTTAGTAAATCAAAATAAAATCGATTCTGACATCGACATCGACATCGATCTACTACACAAGGTTCTGTACTGATTCGATCTACTACAAAAGATCGATCTACTACTTGCATTCAAAATAGTCTTGCGATTTTTCATCTAGGCTTTATCACCTTGTAATGTGATTGGTCAGTGATTTTGCGTCTGTTTTTGACTCAAAGGACTGGCAAGATTTTCGGCGGGGAAAAGGAAACTGTGAAGATAGAGGATTTAAATAGGGTAGACGAGGAAAGGTTTGGTTTATTTTATGGCAGCCGATTATCAACACGAGAGATATAGGTACAAAGGGCAGAAGATGCCCTCCGTGGGGGGAAGGGGGGGCGAGGAAAGGAGAGAATCTTCTGCATTTTGATAGACTTCCTTTTTTTAATTATATATATATTATTATTATTATTTTGAAAAACTATAAAGAAGAAGATAATTACAGAAAAAAGACAATTCTCATTAACTTATGTGAAAACGGGGGGGGGGGGGGGGGAGAGGGTTATGTAGATTATTAAACATGTTTACACAACCATATATAATTCTAGGCATTATATGTTGCTTATTTTCTTTAAAAAAAAAAAAAAAAAAAAAAAAAAAAAAAAAAAAAAAAAAACTATGCTTTTTTTTTTTTTGTTTGTATGATGTTATTTAAAAATAATAATAACTTAATGCTTACAAAATTCGAATATGTTGTTATTTACATTTTACTGTTTTTATAAATTGTCTGTCTTTCAGTCTGTCTATTTGTTTGTCTCTTACAAAATTTTGTGGGCGCTCTATCTCAAGAACTAATGCCTGGAACCTCTTGAAACTTTAGATTCAGCTAGACTTTCATATAAATTGGTGCTGATTACTTATGGTAAAAATCGCTGTACAGGTGGCGCTGTTATGTTGTATTTTTCATGATTACTGCAAGATAGCTATCTCAAGAACTAATGCACGTATTTTTGCCAAACTTCAGATTCGGTTTGATACTAATGTAAATTGTTAATGATTAAGTTTTGATTTAAATCGGCTGGTGACGCTGCATTTTTCCTGATTTTTGCGATAATTGCATTTTAGAAACTAATTCTGAAAATGTCATCAAGCTTCACATTCATAAGTTTGGTGCTTATTAGGTTTCAGTGTAAATAACTATGCAGGAGGCGTTGCTATGCTGCTTTTATCAGCAGTGTTGAATTCATATATTTTTCACTGGGAGGGATTTTTATGTCTCCTTGAAGGGGCATTCTATACTTCAGAGAAGGGGGGGGGGGGGGACTCTTGTACATGAAGCTTCAATATTTTCGTGAGGCATTTCAAAGTTCCGGGGCGGAGATGTTCCTCTTCGGACTAACCCCTGAATTCAACCGCTTTTTCAGGATCTACAAGATTTTATTGATCGTATCTCAAAAGCTCCTGAACGGAATTTCATCAAACTTAATATTCTCTTAGATATTATCATACGTTATTCCTGATTAGGTTTTTGTGTAAGTTATATAATACTGCTATTTTTCACGATATTAGTGATAGCTATATCTTAGAAATTATGCATGGAATTTAATCAAATTTCATATTCGGTTAAACTTTCACATAAATGGATTCTTATTAGGCTTGAGTGTATACTGCACAACAAGTGTCGCTGTGATGCTCTTTGAATTGCATATATTTCGGTTACAGACATCTAAGAGGGGGTGGACCGAAATTCAGCGATTTGTTTGGAAAACGCAATGCTTTTATTTTCTTTTAAAATGTTCATACTTCAACCTATACTTTTAAAATCTTCATGATGGGCATAAATAATTAAAATTTGACATTGACAATGTGTTAGTGCATTTAGAAGTTTTATCATGTATGAGATAGAAGACTTTTTGAGATTGGCACATCCGACTGCTTTATCTTCAACTTTTGAAGCAAAATAAAAATAATATCTTCTGAGAAATCGATTAAAAAATTTATAGTATCGATTAAATCGAGTTGACAATAATATTGATTAAATCGATTTAAAAAATCGAAATCGCCCATCACTAGTGTGGAAGTCAGAAAACTTATTTAGAAGTTGTATCAGTAATACATAGTAAAAAAATAATAGGGGAGTTTCATAAGACGTCACAAATCGACCATTGGAGGTCAAACTATCGTTGAAAGGCAGCTATGATTGGTAATTGAGAGGATTATGGGTGCGGCTGGAGGTGAATCGCCAGCATTTGATTGGAGGATGAAAATAAAATCAGTTGATTGCAACTGCCCTATATATATATACAGGGTGTCCCAAAAATGACTGATGGATTTTAAAATTCAATAACTTGCAAACGGTGACAGCTACTTAAAAATTTTTTGCAGGAGGGTTATGTATAATGTCAGGAGTTTTTTTACCGTAATTTTTTATTTTAGTTCGCATCTCAAACAATAGATGGCGCTGACGGCGATTGAAGGTCAGGTGATCAGTGCTGAGTAAGGTCAGTTTCGGCGTCGATCTGGGCTTCAATTGCCGTCAGTGCCATCTATTGTTTGAAATTCGAACTAAAATGAAAAATTTCGGTAAAAAAAACTCCTGACATTATACATAACCCTCCTGCAAAAAATTTTTAAATAGCTGTCACCCTTTGCAAGTTATTGAATTTTAAAATCCATCAGTCATTTTTGAGACACCCGGTATATGTATAAAGTAATTTAACAAATTACAACAACTATTTGGAAAATGATTTTTTCAAAGACTAAAATTTAAGTCTTATTAATAAATTCTATATTAAAAAAAAACATGATCCTTTACAAGCAATTAGCTCAACATTATACTGTTTCCTTTTCTTTGATCGTCGCGCATTTCGTAATCGGTAAAATCGATTATTAGACTTCGTTTTTTTTTTCTTTTTTTTTTTTTTTTTTTTTTTTGCTTTAAAAGATGTCTGTCTTTCTTCGGATTCTTTTTTTATATTTTCTAATTTGCGTCTACCCATTTTATTACTTTTTTAGTTCCTTGTTCATTAGCAACGACATTTTTTTTCGCCTATTTAAATAAAAATTTCGCAAAAAAGAAAACAACAACAACAACAATAATAATAATAACCATCATTTTTGTGATGATCAAAACTTGATTTACGTAATAAGAATGATATATTATGTACATAATGGATTAAACATTAATATCACACAGTAAAAAATGTCAGATGCTTCTGAATATACAAAAATGTACTGTAATCAAAAACAAAAATATACAGTAACCTCTTCTAACTCACCTAAGGTTTCGAAAACCGTTCCTTTACCTTTAAAAATCCCAGAAAACTATTTGTTTTCGAAATTAGAAGAATTTATAAAAATTAATTTTTATTAGCTGCCCGTCCTTTTCGGAAACGTTTTTAAGTAGCTTTTTACAGTACAATAATCACTTTTCTCAAATCAAAATATCACTTTTTCGGATGCTACCAATTTATACGAAAATATTTTGATATTCAGAGAACATGTTTAATAGACAAACATACAATATTAACAGTATTAACATTAATATGAAAATTAACATTATTTTGCTACAACTGCATGCACAAAATCAGTTATGCAGCTGAAAATGTCTACTTGAGAATTGATAGAATCCGAAAAAGTGATATTTTGATTTGAGAAAAGTGATTATTGTACTGTAAAAGATAATTAGAAACGTTTCCGAAAAGAACGGGCGGCTAATAAAAATTAATTTTTATAAATTCTTCTTTAAATTTCGAAAACAAATACTTTTCTGGGATTTTTAAAGGTAAAAGAACTGTTTTCGAAACCTTAGGTGAGTTAGAAGAGGTTACTGTATATTTTCGTTTTTGATTACAGTACATTTTTAGCTCACAGGCTATCATAGCCTGAGAGCTTATGTGCCCGTCCGTTCTGTATGTACGTTCGTATGTGCGTTCGTGCGTAACGCGATAACTCATGATAAAAATATCGAATCCACTTGAAATTTTGTATATAGGTATATCCTGATAAGACGCTTCCCTGATTAGTTTTTGGAGTTCATTCGATATGTATAAGAGGGGGAACGAGGGGCTCATGCCCCTCCCCTTAATTGATATAAACGAGATTTTCATGCAGAATTAACAGTTTTCGTTCAAAATTTAGATATAAGATCATTCTGATGAGGCGATTCCGTGACTGTTATTAGGTGTTCATTGAATAAGTATAAACAGGGGGAACGGGGGGCTCATGCCCCTCCCCTTAATTGATATAAACGGGATTTCCATACAGAATAAACAGTTTTCCTTCAAAATTTAGATATAGGATCATTCTGATGAGGCGATACCGTGGCTGTTATTAGGTGTTCATTGAATAAGTATAAACAGGGGGAACGGGGGGCTCATGCCCCTCCCCTTAATTGATATAAACGGGATTTTCATGCAGAATTAACAGTTTTCGTTCAAAATTTAGATATAGGATCATTCTGATGAGGCGAGTCCGGGGCTGTTATTAGGTGTTCATTGAATAAGTATAAACAGGGGGAATGGGGGTTCTAATGCCCCTCCCCTTAACTTGTATAAATGGATTTTTCAAGCAGAATTGTCAGATTTCGTTCAAATCTCTGAATAGTTTTGGAAGTTAAATGGTTAAGTATAAATGAGGGGAATAACTCCTCTTAAGTTATATAAATGTTAAATGGGTTTTTATTAAGAATTATCCGATTTGCTCTGAATTTTGGATCTAGATTTTTTAATATGATAAAGTATGTACTTGATAGTTTAGAAGGTTCAATGATTAAGTATAAAAATGGAGAAAGGGGAGAGCTGTTTCCCTTCCTTAATATTTTTTTCGAACGGAATTAACCCTTGAAAATATAAGGCTGTAATATACAATTTAAATGCATAGCCTGTGAGCTCAATGCCATCAGTTTAACTGGGCAATATTCTTTTTATTGTATATTCAGAAACATCTGACATTTTTTACAGTGCACTAAAACATTCATACACAGATTTTAAATGAAACGAGCTACGCCCGCTAGCTGGGCCACTTTTTCCAAACGAACCTCGGTATTAAGCAGTATATAATAAGCAAAAAAATTCATTTAATAAGCAAGTCTTGGTGTTCGAATCCTCAAGCACAAAAAAAAGTAAATTAAAGAGCCATGGTCCCGTTAAAAATATGTGATTTCGCACTGTGGGCCACGTGCACTTGAAAAAAAAAAGATTGTGGATCGGAACTATGGTCGCTTCGCGCCCATAGTCCCGTTAAAAATATTTGGTTTTGCACGGTGGGCACTACGCGCCCTTAAGACATTTTTCCGTATTTTTTAGTTCATCAGAAGCAGATTTTTACGCAGATTCTGAATATGTAATCAGTTTTTTTCTACTTTAAAAACTGTCTGCATGATGGCTTAAGTAAAAACGCGCAAAAAAAACGCAATTAGCGCCGGTAGAAAAAGCGATTTTCGGCTGTTTCTTCTTTTAGCCAAAGGGGAAAAGTTCAGGTTCTTCACCGC
The DNA here is from genome assembly GCA_964019185.1 of Maratus speculifer. Classification (NCBI taxonomy): domain Eukaryota; kingdom Metazoa; phylum Arthropoda; class Arachnida; order Araneae; family Salticidae; genus Maratus; species Maratus speculifer. The sequence continues at coordinate 252,221,732 of OZ025302.1, read as the reverse complement.
AAGGTAGCGCAGTGTTCTGCCTCGGAGCTCCGCTTGAGCGCCGTTTGATATTTGGGACATTTTTCGTTCCGATTCCCAAGGGGTTTTTAATTCATAACTTTTTAAATTTTGGTCCCACGGTCTCGAAAATGCCCGAAATGACTTCCCCGGAATATTTCCAATCGAAAGACACCTCTCGCGACTTCCAACTCGCCCGCGTTGCGAACTGTAATCGGCTTCAAGCAGACAGACAGAGGCGCACGGATTTTATTAGTATAGATTCCAGTTTTACAATTTTCGCCAAATCCGGCGATAGTTTGAAGTACTACTTGTCATTTAAAACAACATAATGGACGAAACTAACCAATGAATTTGTTCGAGATCTTAGTAATTTTTGTACACATTGCTCACTCACGCCGAAATACAGTCGAGTCTCTATATAACGAAATCCACCGTTCCAGTAAAAAATTCAATTATATAGAGAAATTCGATGTATGGAGAATGATGTTAAAAATCGTATTTAATGTGTGAAATTTGAACAAACATTCTTTTTGATCTTTTGAATTAAGAATTTGAATTGTTAAAAAGTAAATATTAACCTAACATTTTATTTCTTAATTATCTAAGCTGTTTCAAAAAAGAGAACAGACATTTATTTGAAAGCTTAATGAAAATCAAATAAGGAAGACTTGCATTAATTTCAGACGAAGGAATCTGTAATTTTTTTTTTTTTAATTGTTACGCTCTCAAAAAAATACCCAAATTTTACCAAGGAATGAAAAATTGTAGTTAACATTTTCCTCCATTTGAAGGCCTCTCTTATGTGCCTCTCATTGATTCCTCTCTTACATGTGTATCAATCCAATTGACACTGTTTTGAGAAAGATGTGGAAAGGTGTGTGGGAGGTGAGATGAATTCGTTGGATTACGGAGAGAAGTAATATAAAAAAAACTCAGCACTGACGATAAATCAAAATTAAGTGATGGAAAATTGATTCCATATGATTTCGAAGCTTTTTAAAACTGTTTCTTATGACCAATTTATGAAAAAATTCGTTATATGGAGATAGATATTTCGTTATATAGAGACTGTTTTTAATGTAAACATGCGAAAAGGGGACCGTTCCTACTAAAAATTCGTTATATAGAGAAATTCGATGTATGGAGTTTCGATGTAGAGAGACTCGACTGTATGTTGATAAGTGTTGTCGTTGACAAATAGTTTTTCAAAATGTCAACCACATTAAAAATTCAAACTTCTATATCTCAGCCTTTTTTAAAGATAAAGGCAAAACAAAAAATGCTCCGGAACCATTGTACCAAGGTGAAGTGCTTAAGAAACAATATTTTTTCCATTAATATATATATATATATATGTATGTATATATTTACATCACTATAAATTAAAAATTTTTGACAATTCTAAATGGCCGCCATTTTGAAGCAACATGGTGGATGAAGTTGACTAATGAACTTGACCGAGACATTGGTATGTACTATGTGCACACTAAGTTACATAGAAATAGGTTTATAAATACGCGTGTTATCGCTTGACAAAAATCAGATCGTTTCAAAATGTTGGCCACGCTAGTAATTCAAAGTGCTATAACTCAGACATTTTTTAAGATATAGACGAAACAAAAATTGCTTCGAAATCTTTGTATCAAGGTTAAACATATAAAAAAACTATTTTTCATTTTCTAAATTTTTAACTTATTTTAAATTAAAAGAAAAATTTAAATGGCCGCCATTTTGAAATAAGATGGCAGATGAAGTTGGCTAATAAACTTGGTCGAGACATTGGTATGCACTATATACACACTAAATTAAATTCAAATCAGTTCATAAATGCGCGTGTTATCATAATATCATGTGACAAAAATCAGAACGTTTCAAAATGTCAGATACTCTAGAAATTCAAAGTGCTATAACTCAGCCATTTTTCAAGATACAGACGAAACAAAAAATTGCTCTGGAATCTTTGTATCAAGGTGAAATGCATAAAAGAAACGTATTTAAATCCATTCGTATAAACATAAACGAAAAAAAAAGTGCATTCTGTAGTTTCTTAAAGTTTTCTTTCTTGTGCTATTCTGTATGTAAATAGTACTTGATACGAAATTTACGTATTCGTGCAACAGTGTATGAAATTTTGATTTAGTTAGTAAAATTCACGAAATTTTTCAAAAGATAGAAGGGGCGGGGAGAGAATCAAAATCGGACTTGTAATCAACCCCTGACTCTGTTGATTTTCGCGGAAAAGTCTGCAGTTCTTGCGATAGTGGTCTATAACATGTTCTTCGCCGCCAGCACAAAAAACTAAGGCTGGGAGCGAACAGCACTAGTTTTTATTACACTAAAAGAGCAATCAATCAATCTTTGTTTTCGAACGGAACAAGGGTAAAATCTCTTTAAATGATTTTTGAGGGACTGACCCTACCAAATTGACAAAAAAAGGGGAACTTTTATCTACCTTATCTTCAGTCGTAAAGCTGTCAACTGATTTCGCGTTAGATTTCTCTCTTGAAGTTCAGATTCAGTGCACTAGAAGTGCAATTTATACATCAAAGCGCCGACAAGATCAAAGATAGCGCAAGAAGTTAGTGCTATGTGCGTGGACCTTAAGATATCGAACACAAAAGAACCCATTTATTTTATGCAAGAATAGTAATAGGGGAATCTAATTATCCATGTCTGCCGGAAGTGAAGTGGTGCATAAGCTAAAAATAAATACCCCTAGTGATTTATTTGTGGATTTATAATTGTATTTCTCGTACAATAATTTCATACTTTTGATTGTACGTCAAATACAATATTAAACCTACGAGTAAATCACTAGGGGTATTAATTTTTGACTTATGCGCCACTTCACTTCCGGCAGACATGGATAATTAGATTCCCCTATTACTATTCTTGCATAAAATAAAGCCTTTTTTTTTTACTTGTGTGCTCGATACCTTAGGTTTTTGCGCTGTCGGCTCTTAGACTATTGGGGGTTATCGTGCTCAGTGACACAAACACACAAAAATCACGATTACAATGCTTTCTTTGTACACCATGCGTTCAGAAACTAACAAGGGTGTACATTATACAATAATCACGTGCATATTAAACACGAATAAACACAGTAGACGATTAATCTCGTGGTGGAGCAATTAATCAATCGTGAGATAAAGATTCAAGTGTCAAGATGCAACAGGTCAAAGATTTTTCCAAGCCGTGATGGAAGCAACCTACCTTGCTTATAAAATATAGAACGATAGGAAAGTTGGTACCTCTTAACCTTTATTCTCTCGTTTTCTAGTGACTTTACATACACGAACATTTGTAATGAATTTACATTATTGTTACTATTATTTTTTTATTCCCACACTGTTGTTGAACACGATTTATTCGCTTAAGTGGTGACACATTATGATCTTTACCTTTGATAATATATTTCTCATACTTTAATTAAAGCTTGAAAACGGGCGATTTAACGGAAGTATTGCTGGTAATCTAGACGCCAATACTGTTTGCTGTTTTTTAACGGAAAAATTTCCGTAAATTCCGGGAAAAACTCGAAAAAAAAAAAAAAGGAATATTTACGGAAATTTTTCCGTTAAAAAACAGTAAATAGTACTGGCGTCCAGATTACCAGTAATACTTCCGTTAAATCGTCTTTTTTTTTTTTGTCAGTGTAGCCTGAGGATTTTTATGGACAATCATTTTGCAGTTGCCGCCTTCATATAATAGAAGTTTGGTAATACTATTATACTCTTCCAGAGCCCAAAGTTCTCGGGTTCAAACCCCCAGGACGGATAGAAACAAATTGTGAGAAAATTAAATGATTGAAAGTAAATTGCGCCGTGTTATTTCTAAGCTGTTATTATTATTACAGTGCTATTGTTATTACTTTTATTTTATTGGTAAATGTCTTATAAAAAGAAAATATACATTTTATACAAAGAGAATAAAATAATGAAAAGGTAAAAAATTATTTTTATAATATATTATATTTTTTCTGTTTATTTTCTCTTATTTCTTTTTTAAAAATTCTTTAAAAAATATTACTGCATAAAAAATAAATAGTGAGTGACAATTAAAAAAAATATTTCTAAAATATTATTGTTGTAAAAAATGAATTAGTTTCAAAATTTTGCATTAAAAGAAATCATTTTTTTAATTACTTAAACTAGTTAAAAAATAAAATATACTGAAAAAAAAAAATAATAGGAACTATACATCTCTCTAAAATAAATTAAAGTAAATCGTTTACATATTCTTAATAACAAATATATTTGAAGAGAGATCTTTAAACTGCCCAAGTACAATAGATTTCTCCCCAGTGAATCATAAAAAACATATTTTGTATTCAAAGTCATCAGCTTCAATAGCTCAGTCCATAAGATGCTCGTCCAGAGGTCTTGGTTTCAAAACCCTGGCCGGACAGTGGGAGAAAAAACCTTCAAATCTGGCAAAAAAATCGATAAAATGAAATTCCATTTTGAACTACCGGCATACGTCACTTTAATAGAGCAGATGTCAGTGTACATCTGCTCAGTATTAAAAATTGCACAAAGTTATCTTGGTCCTCGTTAAAAAAATAAGTTAAACTGCATATCGCAGTTTAATAATAAATGAAAAAAAAAAAAATCAATAATTTTGTTTTAACATTCGTTTGTTAATTTCGCTGTAGTAATTCAAAAATCTTTTTTTTTTACTATGGAACTATTAACTACAGGTATATAAAAAAAAAATTATTAACTTTCAATTCGTTTTTAATGCGACTTTTATAGACATAATGGCGTTTAGAACATGCAGTGGTGAAATAAAAAAATAAAAAAATAATAATGGTGTCTACAGACATTGAAGATTTTAGTTATGAGTTAAAGCGAGTTCACTGTTAACATAATTTTTTTCTACGAGGTTTGAGTTTTAAGAGGATAAATATTTTAGAAAATCTTGCTCCTTTTTTAATTGCATGATAATTTTTATAGTTAATCATCTTCAAATTTTTGTTAGTGTACGGATGTGTGCCAAACAAGATTATATATATATACCAGGTGTCCAGTAAATAACTGACCCATTTTGAACTTAAATAAAAAATAAACGGTTTGAGACAATAATGCGCGGTTTGCGGTATTGTTATTAGAAAATCAATAAATTTTTAAATATGTACTTTGTTAATATAGTTCAAATTTCGGAAAAAAATATCGCACTGGCGGTAACAGGCTGTTTGAATAGAGACGACTTTAATTTTCATAAATATGAGATTTTGGGCTGAATCTCAATCTATATGTTGTCGAATCTGAATCTATATGTTAAATCGACTCTCGAATCAGCTTCAGAAATAGAGTACGTTGTTTGGAAAGTGATTTAAAATAATATTTATGATTGAACCATCTGTATTATACTTCATCTCCCCAGTCTTGAGACTGAGATATTATTTTAAATATTATTATATTACATTAACAAAGTGCATATTTTAAAATTTATTTATATTCTAATAACAATACAGCAAGCCGCGCATTTTTATCTCAAACAGTTTTTTTGTTATTTACATTCAAAATGGGTCAGTCATTTACTGGACACCCGGTATATATATATATATATATATATATATATATATATATATATATATATATATATATATATATTGTTAAGAATGAATTTAAATGCATTTAATACAAAATAATGTATTTCAATGAAACTCACTATCATGAAACGTTTTAAAGAAAAATCTTTTGAAAAGTAATATGATTTTTTGATATAAGAGCTTCATAGTCTGAGAAATTACAAACACTTAGAAATAGAAGCCAAAATGCTTTAAATTTTAATATAAATTCTGATAAGCAAAAGCCTGTCGATATAAATGAAATACTTTAGAATTAATAAAAATTGTCTTGGAAAATCGCTTTCATTTCCTTGATTTGAAAAACAAACAAAAACTTCATTGGAAGAAAAAAAAAAAAAAGTGTCCGTCTTCATTAGTTTGAAAGATTTTCTGGACCATCAAAAAGATTAAGCGCAAAACTGTTACGCGATTCTAGTTCTACATCTTCGTTAAGGGTGTATTCGAAAAAACGCTTTTCCACCTCCAACAGCCCGAAATTATCCGATACAATTTCAGACACATTTTTAAAAGTAGAAACATGTAACTTGCTGAGGGGATTCCTAAAGGGACGTATGAGGTGCCGTGTGATGTCTTTTTACGCTCAATTCATTAGAATTCGAGTTATAAACAATTACCTTATCAGTATGCCCCTTTTTTTCGTTCCCAGATCTCCCGCTAGGGAAAAATCGGTTCGAAATGCCGTTTTTGATTGCGTTTTTTACAATATTTTTTGCATTTATCAAAGAATCGACAATCACGGCACCTTGTGTACTTTCCAAATAAGAGATTTTGAAAGTTTGGTGTATTTGAGTGCCAAAGTGAATTCAAAAATAAATCGGAAAATAAGCTGTTTTAATCGAAATACACCCTTAATGTACCTGATATGCATGATTGCAGGGCAACAGAAAGTGTATGCTACCTCTAACTAGGGAAGTGCACGAAGTGTGAGTCACCGATTTTGACGAAAGTGGTATCGTTGGAAAGATCTCATCGTGAGCAGTAAAAAACTCAATGGAACTACCCGTCGCAAATGATTCATTTTCGAGATATGCGACAATTTATGTCACGCAGCTAGTGAACACTTACTGGGTAACCGCAAAATTTTTTAGCCTCAACTTTAACAAAAGTGATATCGTTGGACAGATCTCATTGTGAGGAGCGAAAAACTCAATGGAACTTGCCGTCGGAAATCAGCCGTTTTTGAGATATCCAACAATTTATGTCACGTTTTGCACACTTATTACTGATTTTGTGCACACTTATTTGGGAACCGAGAAAAAAAAATAATCTCCATTTTGACGAAAGTGACATCTTTGGAAAGATCTCGTTGTTAGGATCAGAAAATCATGTAGCACTAGGAACTGGAACCTCCTCACAATGAGATCTTTCCAACGATATCACTTTCGTTAAAGTTGACGCTAAAAATTTTTGCGGTTTCCCATTCATTAGCTTCGTGACATAAATTGTCGCATATCTCGAAAACGGCTCTATTCCGACGGATAGTTCCATTGAGTTTTTCACTCCTCACAATGAGATATTTCCAACGGTATCACTTTTGTTAAAGTTGAGGCTAAAAAATTTTGCGGTTACCCAGTAAGTGTTCACTAGCTGCGTGACATAAATTGTCGCATATCTCGAAAATGAATCATTTGCGACGGGTAATTCCACTGAGTTTTTTACTGCTCACGATGAGATCTTTCCAACGATACTACTTTCGTCAAAATCGGTGACTCACACTTCGTGCACTTCTCTAGTAAGATAGCAGAAATAGTTTTACTTTTGCTGTCTTTATAGTATACATTTTGCTAGAGAAAAGTGGATTCATTCCTTCAAAACGAGTCGCTAATATTTACTTTAAGGTGTGCTTGAGAATCATTAAAATTATTGTGTTTGCAAACCCAGTTTTTTTTTTTTTTTTTTTTAATTTTAAATGTGATATTATGGATGGTTTAGAAATATATAATTTGTATAAAACTATATTAAATTCTTGTTCTTAACTAATTTTTCTACAAAACTTTTTGAAAAAGATTTGTAAATTAATTAAATTACTCTATAGCTTATGTAAAAGTTTAAAGTTTTACTACTTTTAGTCGACAAAAGAATGTATGATGTGAATTTTTTGTTCAAAGTTAATTTTATTTTTTGCCAACTTTGAAGGCTTCTTGCCCCACTGTGAGACGGCTCGAAAGAAATTGTGAAAAAATTAAATGAACTGCTATACAAAAATTATTCGAAAAATTTTGGTACTTTAAAAGCCATCTGCAATTTGAGTAATTCACTAAATTTAAAAAACGAATTAAATTATTATCATTGAAAATAATTTTACAGAATCTTGTGTATTTTTAACGATGTTAATATTCAGAGTCTACTGCAAATTTACTGAATAATTTTTCTGTTATTTAACAGAATCTCGGTTTTTCTAATCTCTACAATTTTTACACAAAGACTTAAGATACAGGATTGCCTATAGAGATTCTTAATAATTTCACAGACAAATTTTTAACAGTGCATATTCCGTAATGTAACAATATTATTTTGAGTGGCCCTGTAAACAAATCGATAATGCTATTACACTTAATTTTCAATATTGAACATGCAATTGTCAAAACACACTTTCCAACTGCAGGCGGAAAATGTTAAAAATAAACTTCATAAATCAGGGAAAACGTGATTTAAATTCATATAAACCCTCATAGCATGCATGGTCACAGTGACGTCACAATGATGTCACTGTGAGTCACTTTGCTCACATGACATCTGTTACCAAAATGCCACCACTTAGTGACGTCACATTGTGACTTTTTTTAAAAACATTAGAAAACTACAAAAATTCTTCAAAACATGTTATTTAGTTTAAAAAACATGTTTTTGGCAATATAAATATCGTCGCTTTTGTCACAATTTCGTCACAATGTCAATATCAAAGTAGTCACAAATGACACATTTTTCACAAATTGGTTACATCGTGACTTCACAAAGTGGTCACAATGTGACGTCACAAAATAGCTCTAAAACGGCCATAACGACTTCACATTTTGGTCACTGTGACTTCACATCGACGATCGATGGTCACAAAGTCACAATGTGACTTCACAACGACGTCACAGTGACGTCACCATGTCTTACGGGAAGTTTGCATAATAAAAAAAAAAAATCTTTTCTTTTATAAAATGGTCTTTTTTAGATGATGCCGCTGGAAACACGTTTGAAAAAAAAAAATGCTAAGAAGTGAGGAAATTGATTAAATATAGAGATAGCTTTAAATTAAAGTTTAGCTAAGCGAAATTCAGACACTTTCATTTATTTATATATATATATGTATTTTTTTTTCGTGGGGGGATTCGAATTGATCTTCGCTATTTCTTTTATCACGCAACCACTCCTTTTATTGAATCGAATTAAAAATGTGTTCGAAATAAAAGTATGGGATAGAATGAGTAGGAGTTGGTAATTTTATCAGAAAAATCTGGAAATGAATTTGTGGGAAAAAAGCCCTCTGGTCAGACACTTATGGTTATGGTTTCGTGCGATGGGGTGGAAAAAGCTAAAACTTATACTACACACGCACACACATGTACGTACGTGCTTGGGTGCTTCTCATAATGACTGATAAAATATAAGTACGTTTCGAAAATATAAAAAATATACCTATTACAGATTTTGTGTTTAGATATATTAGAGTAAAGAATAACACATCACTAAATTAACTTGAGGTGGTAGAAGTTAGAATTTTGAAACGAAAGCTCCTTCTTCTTCTTTTTAATATAATAAAATATAATTGGATATGCATATCCCAAACCTTGCTTCTTTCTCAGGCATGTTAATACTTCAACAAGTTGGACATTTCACGTTAAACGTAGCATATGAGATGCGTTCGTACTATAACAAAGTTTTAAAAATATTCAGATCTTAGCATAATACTATAGAGTACATCTGATACTGAAAATCTTTTGTGTGCCCCTGTAAATACTATTTGTTTTCAATTATACAGGAAGTAACTTGTAATAAACTCAGCAACGTATATTAAATTCATAAAATGTGAAATAGTTTAATAGTATTAAAGGCGAGATCCAAATAGTATTTCCATTGTGTAATGAAATATTTTTGTGTGACTCGGTAAATAAGTAACAAATACACTTTGCACCTCAGATTGTTCAGATTGTATTTTTTCGTATATACTTCATAGATCTTTATCAATTCTATTATGTTGGAAAGAGTATAGCATCATTAAAATGCACTTGAAACTTTTTTCCCATTGACCGTCATGTGACGGATTGCTTTTGAGTGTTCCTGTAATTGAACTATGTATCCGATTTTCATAAAACTTGAAGAATCGATAAAATTATGCAACAATTATATATGTTAAATTTTAAACGATTCGGTTGAGTAGTTTTTGCTCCGTTATATGAGGGCAAATGGACAGACGGACGGATCGAACGGCGACTATAGGTGATACATATTTATATAATTACGCACGCACCTAAAAAGTATTCATCTTATTTTATAAAATCGTCTTTTTTAGATCATGTCGCTCGAAACACTTTTGGAGAAAAAAATATAAGAAGTGAGAAAACTGATTAAATATAGAGACAGGGTTAAATTAAAGTTTTTGTGGGGTGATTGAATTGATCTTCGCTATTTCTTCTATCACGCAACCACTTCTTTTATTAAATTGAATTAAAAATGTGTTCGAAATAAAAGTATGGGATAGAATGAGTGGGAGTTAATTTTAGAAGAAAAATCTGCAAATGAATTTGTGGGAAAAATGCCCTCTGGCCAAACATTTATGGTTATGGTTTTAGTGTGGTGGGGGGGGGGGGGAACTAAAACTTGTACTATACACGCACACACGTGAACGTACGTGCTTGTGTGCTTCTCATAATGTCAGATAAAATACAGGTACTTATCGAAAATAAATTGTTTCGAAAATATAAAAAATACATTTTTTATAGAAATTTTTTTTTTTTTTATTAAATTACGGATTACATTAATGCTGCAGTATAGTAACGTTCTAAAATAGAATTTTGAAAGAAAAGCTTCTTCTTTTTCATGAAAAAAAAAAAAAAATTATAGTCGGATATACCAATCCCAAACCTTTCTTCTTTCTCAAGCATGTTAATACTTCAGCAAGTTGGAAATGTCACATTAATCGTAGCAAATAATGCACATTCGTACTATGACAAAGTTTTAAAAATATTCAGATCTTGGCGTAATACTAAACCGTACATCGAATATTGTAGAATGTCCGAAATATTTTGTGTGTCCCTATAGATATTATCTACTTTCTATTATAATAGAAGGAACTTGTAGTAAACTTTAGCAACGTACATTAATTTAATTAAATGTGAAATAGTTTAATAGTAATAAAATGCGCTCCAAACAGTTATTCCCCCTACTACATTATGTAATGAATACTTTTGTGTGGGCCTGTAATTTAATAAAATATATTCTTTGCACCACAGATTGTGCAGAATGTATTTTTTAGTACACAATTCATAGACGCATATCAATTCTATTATGTTCGAAAGAGTATAACATCATTAAAATGCACTTGAAACTATTTTTTCATAATTGACCGTGACATAACGGGATGCTTTTGATTGTCTCTGTAATTGAACTTTACATCCGATTTTCATAAAATTTGAAATGACTCGACAAAATTATGCAAAAATTATATATTTTAAATTTGGAACAATTCGGTTGGGTAATTTTTGTTTTGTTATATGCGGACGGACGGACGGACTGAACGACGACTAAAGGTGCTAACGTATTTAAATAATTATACGAACGCACCTAAAAAGTATTACTTTTCTTTTACAAAATCTTTTTTTTTTAGATGATGTCGCTCGAAACACCTTAGAAAATAAAATATATATACTAAGGAGAAGTGAGAAAATTTATTAAGTATAGAGATAGCTTTAAATTAAAGTTTAGCTAACAAGGAAGGCCTCCATACGGTCATACTCCAAAAAATCTGAAAAAATTACAGAATGTTCTTCTCATGTGGATATATACGCTTGTAAAAAAAAAAAAAAATTGGCGGAACCTCCGTACCCTGTCCGTAAAAAAATTAAACAAAAACATAATTTGCAGAACAAATTAAAAAAACCAAGATTTATTTCCTACACTCTTTAAGCCCGAGAAGGGACAGATATTAAGATAATTGATTTATTCATTTCGACATTTAATATTAAATTTTGGTAACAAATAAGTTAAACCAAGTGAACATGAAAAAATAAAAATGCAATTCAAACAATATGATACTTAACCACCCTAAATCTTAGATTCCGTTCAAATAAAATCGAAATAAATCTCCGACTTTTTCTGAACATTTGCTTTTTTGATTGCGTATTCATTTTGTTTACACTTACCGTAAACATAATACAAAATCTGCAATACAAATTTGCAAGTTGAGTTTGGAAAAAAAGTCTTAGATTTATTTCGATTTCATTTGAACGGAATCTAAGATTTAGGGTGGTTAAGTATCATATTGTTTGAATTGCATTTTTATTTTTTCATGTTCACTTGGTTTAACTTATTTGTTACCAAAATTTAATATTAAATGTCGAAATGAATAAATCAATTATCTTAATATCTGTCCCTTCTCGGGCTTAAAGAGTGTAGGAAATAAATCTTGGTTTTTTTAATTTGTTCTGCAAATTATGTTTTTGTTTAATATCTCAAGTTTTTTAATAAAAATTGTAATTTAAGAAATTACCCCAACCATTTGAAAAATGTTTCACTCGATACATTCATCTATCATTTTAAGCTAAATACCAGTTGTTTTATTGTGTATTATCCGTGCCACTGCTATAAATGACTTTATACATGCTGCAATTTGAAGGTACGGTTCGTTTAAGTTATATCACTCTATTGTCGCCAAGCATAAAAGTTGGCGACGAAAGAAACATTTCAAACTATTTAACATTGTTGGTGCAAAAGTAATCATTATTAAAATACAGCTTTGGCATATACTGTTATACTTGTAAGACTTTGGCATATATTGTTTGATTTTACAGAGCAGAATTTTGGTGATGGAGGTTTTAAACCAAAATCGATCGCAGCACATGCATCTGTGAATGGGTCCATCAGACATCGAATCAAAAAAGTTTTTTCCCAGTTTTTCCCAAGCCGATTGCTTTTTAGTTTTCTTTTTAGGTGGTGGAAAATCAAGAGTAATAGCTATAACATTTTCCGGCTTGTTAGAATCACTATTGGCACTCAAATTTTCCTGGTTAGAACCGACCGATAGTAAAACGCCATGGCTAGTGGATTGGTCGCCCTGGCGACATGATGTTTTACAATTAATCGGTTCGGCATTAAATTGCTTCCTTTTTCGTGATCGCCTTTCAACACGTAATTGGTTTTCAGCGGCTCAATAATCTTTTGATTTTATCATTTTCTGCATTGAAAGACGTTTTTGCGCCAAACCAAATACAGTATTACTCAGTTATCCCGTCGACCAATTTCGCCAAATGATACGAATCGCCAAACTAATAAGCAACTTATACATGTTGACTAAATTTTTATTTTAAATAGCAAAAGAAGAAATAAAAATCACTTTATGATTGTTTAAGTACGCGTATTGTGTTTAATATCATTGAATGCGATATTCACGTTCATTCATTTCTTTGGCTTCGGCTTTTTCCGTATCTGTTAATTTCCGTCTACCCATTTTTAAATTTGTTAGTTTTCTCCTTTATTACAATGATTTTAACCATTTTAATTTACTATTCAAATAAAAATTCTTCTAAAAGTAAAGAATTTAATTTAAATTCAAAAGTGGTAACATCATTCAAAAGTGGTAACATCATTCAAAAGTGGTAACATCATCGGGTCCATTCTCCCGAAAACAACAACCATTTTTCAAATGGTTAATAACTATTGCATTCAGGTGAACTCATTTCAAAATTAACTGAGGGTATCATCTTCAGGACTTCTTTATGCGGTATCGTGTCACAATTACTGATGTAATTCACCCAGGGCCATAGCTAGAAGTGAACTATGGGGGTGGAGGGCTGGGTGAGCTCAAGAGAATGCCTAAGGGGCATTCAGCGGCATACACTGTGCATGCAGCACGTTGGCATGATTGGAACAAAATGGCGATTATGTGTCTCACATGCTAACCCGGCTATCATTGTATACTTATTAACCATTTGAAAAATGGTTGTTGTTTTCGGGAGAATGGACCCGATGATGTTACCACTTTTGAATGATGTTACCACTTTTGAATGATGTTACCACTTTTGAATTTAAATTAAATTCTTTATTTTTAGAAGAATTTTTATTTGAATTTAAATTAAATTCTTTACTTTTAGAAGAATTTTTATTTGAATAGTAAATTAAAATGGTTAAAATCATTGTAATAAAGGAGAAAACTAACAAATTTAAAAATGGGTAGACGGAAATTAACAGATACGGAAAAAGCCGAAGCCAAAGAAATGAATGAACGTGAATATCGCATTCAATGATATTAAACACAATACGCGTACTTAAACAATCATAAAGTGATTTTTATTTCTTCTTTTGCTATTTAAAATAAAAATTTAGTCAACATGTATAAGTTGCTTATTAGTTTGGCGATTCGTATCATTTGGCGAAATTGGTCGACGGGATAACTGAGTAATACTGTATTTGGTTTGGCGCAAAAACGTCTTTCAATGCAGAAAATGATAAAATCAAAAGATTATTGAGCCGCTGAAAACCAATTACGTGTTGAAAGGCGATCACGAAAAAGGAAGCAATTTAATGCCGAACCGATTAATTGTAAAACATCATGTCGCCAGGGCGACCAATCCACTAGCCATGGCGTTTTACTATCGGTCGGTTCTAACCAGGAAAATTTGAGTGCCAATAGTGATTCTAACAAGCCGGAAAATGTTATAGCTATTACTCTTGATTTTCCACCACCTAAAAAGAAAACTAAAAAGCAATCGGCTTGGGAAAAACTGGGAAAAAACTTTTTTGATTCGATGTCTGATGGACCCATTCACAGATGCATGTGCTGCGATCGATTTTGGTTTAAAACCTCCATCACCAAAATTCTGCTCTGTAAAATCAAACAATATATGCCAAAGTCTTACAAGTATAACAGTATATGCCAAAGCTGTATTTTAATAATGATTACTTTTGCACCAACAATGTTAAATAGTTTGAAATGTTTCTTTCGTCGCCAACTTTTATGCTTGGCGACAATAGAGTGATATAACTTAAACGAACCGTACCTTCAAATTGCAGCATGTATAAAGTCATTTATAGCAGTGGCACGGATAATACACAATAAAACAACTGGTATTTAGCTTAAAATGATAGATGAATGTATCGAGTGAAACATTTTTCAAATGGTTGGGGTAATTTCTTAAATTACAATTTTTTTTTTTTAATAAATTATTTTCTTGTACTTTCTTTTTTAAAATGGGTACTTCTAGGTTATCCCGTCGACCAAAAAATTATCGCCAAACTATAAGATTAAATGCCAATAATGGATGATCGTGAATGTCACATTCAATGACATTAATGCGATTCACGTGTTTAAAATGTCATTAAGTGATTTTTATTTCGACTTTTTATTAATATTTTTATTAATATTCTACTAATTATTTATTTTTTCGTTATTTAAAATAAAAATTATGTCAACATGTATAATTTGACTATTATAGTTTGGCGATTTGTATAATTTGGCGAAATTGGTCGACGGGATAACCTAGAAGTACCTTAAAATGATATAAATTGTTTTGTTCTATTGAAAACGAAATTTTCACCATCAATTTTCGCAAAAATTGCGCCAACGTGATAAGTATTAGACATCTGTGCCAAAGGACAGAGCGTTATGAATATTTCAAATGAGTTTACATTTTATAATTTCATACAAATAATGCATCAAAAGAGTTTTATAAAAATATTAACTTGAAATATAAAAAAAACAGCTACTTTTCAACAGAAACTCTTTGTGATGTTTTAAAAATTAAATCGTGTAAGTTTCTTATCATTTTAACAATCATAGGAATAATAAATTTAATACAAATTAATTCAAAACTAAATTTTATTCAATGATTAATTATTTGTAATGTTACAAGTTGAGGAGCGATTTTAAAAAATCGCCAAATTGGAAATTAAAAAAAATATTTGAATGATTAGGTTGATAGAATTGGCTAATTTATTGCAGTGCCGAAAAGTCTTACGCCAATTAGTCGTTAATTCTGCGGTTTAGCCTTAAAAAAATTGCCAGGAATTGAGTTTGAAGGCCTAGTTCTGCAGATTTACTAATTTCATTACGTACCAAGGATGATATACTATTATTTTTTACTGTTATTTTTAATACTATTATTTTTGGAGACTTTTATTTACCTTAATTTATTTTGATTTTCTTCGAACGTATAAGGCGAAGACATTATAAAAATTGTGGTATAGGTACAAAATTCCAGCACAAATATCATATACTGGCTTTGGCGTGATTTTTTTCAGATGCCAATGTGTCAGAAACCCCACTTTCAAATACCATTATTTACATATATATTTTTAAGTTATTTTCTATTATTTTGAAAAAACAATAAATAGAAAAAAGCTTAATTTACTAATTTTCTATATTTCTTCAATTAAAAATCGACTTGATCCATCAATTAATATTAGAAAATATCTCTTTATTACAAAAATCATGCTTCATATTTATTATTTTCTGAAAATAATTCTTTTTCCTGGTGCCAAATGTTTAAAAATCTCCGTTTCACTTCCAATATGAAGTCTTAAATATGCCGTTTTTAGGTGCGTTCGTAATTATGTAAATACGTAGCACCTATTGTTGTCGCTCAGTCCGTCCGTCTGTCTGTCTGTCTGTCCGTCTGTCTGTCAGTCCGTCCGCATATAACAACGCAAAAACTACCCAACCGAATCGTTTGAAATTTAAAATACATAATTATAACATAATTTTGTCGAGTCATTTCAAATTTTATGAAAATCGGATGGATAGATCAATTACAGGGACAATCAAAAGGATTCCGTTACATTACGGTCAATGGGGAAAAAAGTTTCAAATGCATTTTAATCGTTTGAAATTTAAAACATATAATTATTGCGTAATTTTGTCGAGTCATTTCAATTTTTATGAAAATCGGATGGATAGATCAATTACAGGGACAATCAAAAGGATTCCGTTACATTACGGTCAATGGGAAAAAAGTTTCAAATGCATTCTAATCGTTTGAAATTTAAAGCATATAATTATTACGTAATTTTATCGAGTCATTTCAAATGTTATGAAAGTCCGATGCACTGATCATTTACAGGGACAATCAAAGGTATTCCATTACATTACGGTCAATGGGAAAAAAGATTCAAATGCATTTTTATGATGTTACACTCAATCGAACATAATAGAAATGGCATGAATCTATGAAATATATACTAAAATATGCATTCTGTACAATCTGTGATGCAAAGAATTTTTATTATTAAATTACAGTGCAACACAAAAGTATTCCACTACATAATGCTATAAGGGGAAACATTGTCTGGGGCGTGTTTTAATTATATTCAACTATTTCACATTTTATGAATAAGATATACGTTGCTGAGGTGTAATAAAATTTACTCCCTGCATATTTGCAGAAACACAAAGATTTCGACCACTGTACTGTATCCGAAGTACGCTCTACTATATCAGCAAGATCTGAATATTTTTAAAACTTCGTTATCGTACGAACGCACTTCATTTTCTAGGTTCACGTGCAATTTCCAACTTGTTAATTCTTACAAAAAAAAATTTCTTTTTAAATCACGTAAAAATTATTAAATGCTACAGGAAATATGTCCATTGATCACTAAGATTTTCATTTTCTTTTTTTTTTTCTTTTTTTTTTTTTTTTTTTTTTTTGTTTGGAGGAATTTTTTTTACTCAATTAGGTGCTTCGAAGAAAATCTGTGGCAGCGCGTACAAAAGGTGGGAAAATGTCTAGTAAATAACTCGTTCAATGTTAAATTCCCTATTAAAATAACATTACGGAGTCGCATTGGAAATAAATATAGCATAGCACTACCGTGCTATGCTATAATAATGAAAATTTCGTTATTTGGCGATTTATCATCGGTTGGCGATGAAAAGCAATTTAAAAAAAATACTTAATGTCAAATACATTTTAAAGGAAAAAAAGTTTCATGTTCAACGTGTTTAAATAAATTAAATATCTTTGATTTTGTTAGCTTTAGTTTGTTTTAAGTATAATTTCGTTATATTGATATTTATATATATTTATATTCAAATTTAACCATCAGAATTTGAGATTTGAAACGAAATTCAAATTTAAATTAAAATTGTTTCAAGTTCAAAATCCAGTTGAGCATTGTCAATTCGATTTTGTTGCTATGGAAACACCTGACTTTTATTTTTTAATACGCTTAAAAGTATGAAAATAATTTTACTGAATAAGAATTTTTTATATATGATAATATTTTTCCAGAGGTAAATTAAATAACTACAACAACAAATAATACCTACATATGCCATTTAATAGATATATATGCTTAAAATATATTAAATTCTCTCATTGTTTATATTTAAATTCATCAAACACCATTTATGCGGATTCTAAAAATCCAAAAGTTTTCAGTTGTATTAAAATCGTTTGCTTTTGGCAAGGAATAGTGCTGCTCGCCAAATCGTGTGACAATTTGGTCTTTTCACGCCAAATATTTGAAAGTATTTTATTTTTTTACATGTTTTCTAATGTAATTCCGCCGCTAATTTTCACTGATCCTTTATTACATACATGAGTAGTTTAATTAGTATTTTTTACAAAAAAATCTGAGTATGCCCAGTATGGAGACCTTCCTTGTAAGCGAAATTCAGGCACTTTCGTTTTTCAGCTTTATATATTTTTATTTCGTTGGGGAGATTGAATTGATCTTCGCTATTTCTTTTATCACGCAACCACTTCTTTTTATTGAATCGAATTAAAAATACGTTCGAAATAAAAATATGGGATAGAATGAGTAGGAGTTGGTAATTCTTTAAAGAAAAATCAGGAAACAAATTTGTGGGAAAAACGCCCTCTGGTCAAGCATTTATGGTTTATGATTTTCGTGCGGTGGGGGAAAAGCTAAAACTTATACTACGCACGCATGTGTACGTGCTTTGGTGCTCCTCATAATGACAGATAAAATAATTTCGAAAATATAAAAAATATATCTTTAAAAAAATTCATTTTTTAAAAGTTAAATTACCGATTACTATTTTAATGCTGCGGCTGTAGATTCTAAAAATAAAATTTTGAAACGTAAGCTTCTTTCTCTTTTTTTCTTTTTTTTTTTTTATATAATAAAATATAGTAGGATATATCAATCCCAAACCTTTCTTCTTTCTAAAGAATGTTAATTCTTCAACTATTTGGAAATTTCATATCAATCGTAGCAAATGAGGCGCGTTCGTACTAAACAAAGTTTTAAAAATATTCAGATCTTGGCGTAATACTATACAGTACATCGGATACAGTATAGTGGCCGAAGTCTTTTGTGTGTTCCTGTAAATACTATCTGCTTTCTGCAAGTAACTTGCAGTAAACCTCAGCAACGTATATATCTATTTCATAAAAATGTGAAATAGTTTAATAGTATTAAAACGCGCTCCAAAGAACCACAAATTATGCAGGATTATATATAGTATTTACTTCATATATGCATATCAATTTTACTATATTAGAAAAATTATAACATTATTAAAATTCACTTGAAATTATTTTTTCTCATTGACCGTCATGTAACGAAATGCTTTTGATTGTCCCTGTAGTTAAACTATATACGATTTTCATAAAATTTGAAATGACTCGACAAAATTATGCAACAATTACATAATTTCAAAAGATTTCATTCAATTATTTTCAGTTAAGTAGTTTTTACCGGGCTATATGTGGACAGACGGACGGATTGAACGTCGACTATATTAGCTACATATTTATACAATTACGAATGTACCTAAAAAGAATTTCTTTTTATTTTATAAAATCGTCTAATTTTGCTGTAATACTATACAGTACATAGGATACAGCATAGTAGCCGAAAACTTTTGTGTGTCCCTGTAAATACTATCTCCTTTCTATTATACAGGAAGTAACTTGTAGTAAACCTCAGCAATGTTAATCAATTTCATAAAATGTAAAATAGTTTAATGGCATTAAAACACGCTCCAAATAGTGTTACTTTTATACTACTGTGTAATGGAATATTTTTGTGTGGTCCTGTAAATGAATAACAATTATTCTTTACACCACAGATTGTGCAGAATATATTTTTTAGTACATACTTCATAAATACATATCAATTCTATTATGTTCGAAAGAGTATAACATCATTAAAATGCACTTGAAATGATTTTTTCCATTGGCCGCCATGTAACGGAATTTTTTTGAGTGACCCTGTCATTAAACTATACCCCCGATTTTCATTAAATTTTAAGTGACTCGACAAAATTATTCAACCATTATCTATTTTAAATTTCAAACGATTCTGTTGGATTGTTTTTGCTCCGTTATATGCGGACAGACTGACATACTGAACGACGACTATAAGTGTTACTTTTATATAAATACGAACGCACCTAGAAGGTATTTCTTTTACTTTATAAAATCGATTTTTTTAGATGAAGTCTCTAGAAACACTTTTAGAAAAAAAATATATAAGAAATGAGAAAACTGATTAAATATAGCTAGTTTTAAATAACATTTAGCTAAGCGAAATTCAGACACTTTTGTTTTACCGCTGCACGTTGAGCTACAAAATTTTAGGGAAAGGTACCTCTATACATCAAGTTTTGCACCTCGAAGCACGATTTCCGATTTTTTAATTTAATTTTTATGCGATTTTCAGTAGTTTTTTTTAATGTTTAAAGGCAATTTTTTCACATTAGTGAAAGGATTATGCTTTCATTATTTTAACCAAATATTTAAAAAAAATTGTCTTCTTTTCAATAAATTTTATTTGGAATTTGTACAGCAATTTTATAATTTTTAGCGAATTTTTTAATGCCATATTTAGTGATTTTTCACATTTTGCGGCTATCTTTTGATATTGGAAAAATAAATTTTGTTTCAAATTTTTAGACTAACTTATTACATTTTTATCTGTTTCGATATTTCAGTTTCAGAAATTTTTAATGCAATTTTCAATGTGTTTTATAGCAATTTTTTGAGATTTTTCTCATTTAGTGTTATTATTATTATTTTAATTATTATTATTCATGAAATATTTCTGATTACAATGTTTTAGCTTATTAGAGTAAATTTTAACCCCTGCAAATTTTTAATGTTTACTTATTTTTAATGCATTTTTCAGTGCGATTTTTAACGTTTTTTCTAGCTTCTTCTTCTTCTTCTTCTTTTTTTTTTTTTTTTTTTTTTTTCGGTATTGGAAAGTAAATTTTGTTTCAGACTTTTAGTATTACTATTTTTATACATATTTCTTCCATTGGGGGTTTGAAGTCTCTATCTTATTTTGTTCGGGAGATAGAGTGTTTACAGACAGACGGACAGCAATTTCCTTTTTTCTAAAAATATGTTATTCGGAATCGCTAGTGTCTGAAGCATGTAAATCCGTCAAAAAAAGTAAAAAAGAAGTTTTTTAAAACGATTGCAAGACTTACCCTATACTACTAATGATAGGTAAGTAACAAAAGTTATAACAAAAAATAACTTTTGCACTAACAAATAAATAAATAAAATGAATTGTAAACAATCCATTGTGAACAGGATATCAATGGATTTTCATTTATCACTTAGATATCATCGACAATTCAATCTAGCGAAAATATCTCATGTCATATTTTAAACCAACTGAAATCACTTCAATCTAGAATTTAGATGATTTTCAGTCACTTTATGTGATGTATTACTAGAGTCACACGGATACAAAAGAATAATCGAGGAAATTGGTAGGCGACTATTGGATTATATCGAAAAAAGAAATGAAAAAACAAATTGCAATTCTTTTTTTAACGGAAGTGACCCCAGCACTGACCACCACCCACGCCTGAGGGACAAGGCTGCTAGTGTTGTCCATCTATTGTTCTTCGGTAAGCTCAAGGGCATTTACACGACATTTTTCCTTGGACGAAATTCTAGCATTGATCTCCAATCTCTTACATAATATCATATTGGAATAATTATATCTCGCATGTTTGTCTTCCCTGTTTATTTTTTATTCTTTTTCCCTGTTTAAATTCTTTCAGCAAAACGATTGTTCAATACAAATTAAAATACGGTGTCAGTTTTCCGCGCACAGTAGCCTGACATTCTGTTTTGCTAATCATGTACATATTTTTCTTTTCAATTAAGGTTGTTCTAAAATTATAATAATAAAGGATCAACTAGGACAAATGGTTAAGACTGAAACCGAAAGAGAATTTAAGTAATCTGCCTGTTTCCGTCCGAAAACGAAAATGAAAATGTCTGAATTTATTTTAAAGCAATTAATACATACATAAATATGCATATTTTTTAATTCATTATACGTGGGATTCAAGACGGCTTTCTGTGCCTCTGACAAAAACATATTATTTTCATATAAAATAAAATATAATTAATTCATCAATGACACATAATGGTTTTCTAATTATAGGAGTTTCATCTATTTAAAAAATGCTTTAGATATGCATATCACATACATATCTCGATTTCTCTTTTCTAATAATTTTTGTAAATGATCATCTATTATACTAGAACCTTCTCAAAGAGTATTCGCAACGTTTGTGATATTTCGAATAAAAATTTTCTATTATAGTTAAATATGCAACATTAAATGTCCATGTGAAAAGCGTCTTCAAAGTTTAGTCATATATCTATTGCATCCTTTAAAATTTTCCCTCACGTCAATCATGACTGATCATTATAAGCAGTGAAGTTCATAGCAATTAATAAAGACTGTCTGTTTTGAGCCGATCACAGCTCAAATCAATGAGGTATGGTTAAAGCGCCCAATTAGGGTATAGTCCCCTAAAATAGCATTGTCTTATTTCTTGTAAACTTTCTTGTCTTATTTCTTAGTGAGAAATATTCTAAAACAATAGTTTTTTAAGTTTACTCAACAGGGTGCAGTGCGTTTATTATCCATTCTGTCAATTTTAGTATTGATATTCCACAAGTTGTGTTTTCGAGTGTTAAATATTTTTAAGGTTACATTTTCAAGGATAAGTTTCTTGAAGAAGGTAAGTGATTTTGGAATGTTTGAACACATCTGTAATTTCAGTTTACTTATTTTAATGTTTGCTAATTATTGCCTGTGGTTTAAATTCATTTTCTTTTTGTCAGTAACTAGTATTAGCAATTCATGTGGAATTACCAATATAGCACTACCAAGGATTCCCAAATATGGGCATAGTGCCATATTTGGATCTCCTTTTTTTTTGGGGGGGGGGGGGGGGGGTCTATTACCTATTTACTTTATCTTTAAATATTGTTCCGGATATTGTAAACAGTTAGCATTTGTACTCGAAAATAATGTAAACAGCTCAATTACACTAGATTCATAAGCTAATATTAATTTTCGTTGCATTAAAATTCTCAGTGTGTTAATTTTCTGCAAGCAAGTAAATCCTAAACGCTGTAAAACATTTGTGTAACTTTACTCCATGAAATTTGTAGCAGCCTTGCTGCTTCCAATTTTATGGAGTACTTTAACCGATATAACAGGAGTAATATTACACAATTACACCAGTAATATATGTTTAAACTAGCAGTTACCCGTGACTTCGTTCACATAACATTTAAAGAAGAAATAATTGATCAATCAAGCAAAAAATTTCGATGATGAAAAGCATGTGTAATTAAATTTTTATCGCGAATTTATGGTAAAAAACTTCTGATGATCCCTAGTTGCTAATTTTTTTGCTGGTTTTTTCTTTTCAGCGATTAATACTAATAGATAGAAACATTCTTGAATACTTTTGTTCAGCCTTGTAGTTTTCCAAGTGCCTTTAATACACGAAAATATCTTTCTAAAATTTAGTTCAAACAAAATCATTGCTTATTACTACCTAAATTACATTTTCAGAAATTATCATCCGAAGACAACCTTGTATCCATTTCTTTGCAGGACCCTGTATATCATTTTATATATATACTACAAACATTTCTTCGTTTACTAAATGCAGCTCAAAATAAAAATGCATATTTTATTTAAAAACCACCTTTGAGTACATTACGCTCATATTCAGTAATCTTTCCAAGATCTTTTGTGTAACCCTGTATATCTAAATTTAACTATTTAAACTATTACCATTTATACTCTCCATTTAATATGCATACATATAGCGAAACTTAAAAGCACATATCATAATTCAAAATGCATTTCATCCATGCAACAGTCATCATCCATCGTATAAGTACTTCGGATAGAATATATACTATTTGAAATCTTTTGTGTGTCCCTGTAAATGCTATGCACTTCGTATTATCCATGAAATAACTCACATTAAGCCTCAGTAACGTATATCAATTTGATTATACATGAAATCGTTTACCATAATTAAAATATGTCGGAAACTGTTTCTTTTTTTATTCTTATGCAATGGAATTCTTCTGTGTGACCCCGTAAATGAATAATAAGTGTCCTTTTCACTACATAATTTACAAAATGCATATTTTAGTGCACTTTGTAAATGCATATAAATTTGAATATGTTTCACAGGAAGTAACATCGTTAAATTTAATTAAAACGATTTTTCCCCATAATGCCGTAATGTAAGGAAATTTTTTGACTATCCCTGTAAATAAACTAAGTATGGTAGAAACTTCATTTTCAATAAGTATTCGTGCTAGGAAAACGTTAATAACGTCCAAAAATTTCATGGAAATCGGAGTATATTTACGAATGTTAGAAAGCAATCAGACAGACAGACAAACCGAAAGCATAATAACTTTTCAACTTTGTTCGAAAGTGTTAAAAAATCGAGCCAAAAATATATTAATCAGTAGTTTTATTTTCCGCCTTTTCCCCACAAAAAATTTGTTCCATTGATAATTATGAGTTTTGAATAAAAATATTCATTTGTATGTAACTTATAACTTATTAATTAGTATAAGTAAAAAATATTTCTGATTCATTTTAAATATGACGTCATTATTTATCTCGCTTCATTAGCTACTGATATTCATACCCCTTATATTTTTAACGACTGCTATAAAGTACCTGTTTTATTTCAACTATGACGTCACATTTTCATAAGTGAACCATTTTATTAAAAATATAATTCTTTTTCATTCTTTTTACTTTTAATTTATGTCGCCATATTTTACACAAAAATTCCCATTAACTAAACAAATATCCTTGTTAAATATATTATAAAAAATATACCTTTTATTTTTATTTCAAACATGACGTCATATTTATTTTCTTTTAAATTATTTTATTATAATTTTTTTGCGTGGAAGTTTTTTATTAAAAATTCATTGCCGCTGAAAAATTATTATTCCAATTTTTTATTTTCTTGGCAACAGGAAAGGAAAATGGTTAAATTTTATCTGAAAAATGCCTATTGATTTTGTATGAAAAATAATTAAATTTTGCATTATTAAGGAAAATATTTGAATAAAATAAATAAAAATTAGCCTATGTTCATTGCACTCCTATAATCTATCTATATGCAAAGATTCAAAGACATTAATCCATCCGTTTTGAAGCCAAGTTCATTCCAATTTTTCGGACACACTTTCACATTTATAATATACTAGTAGATCGAGCCCGGGCTTCCCGGGTTACATAGCAAAGATAAAAAGCATTTTATTAAATTTAAAACTTTAATGAATTTTCTACATGTAATATGCGTTTTAGATTGCTAACTAACTCCAAAAAAGCATTTGTAACGCTTTAACTCCTTGAAGGGGGTGAGATAAAATATATACCACTCAATTTTAATTGCAAAACGCCACATTGACGCCAGTAATTTGAAATAGCAA
The DNA here is from genome assembly GCA_964019185.1 of Maratus speculifer. Lineage (NCBI taxonomy): Eukaryota > Metazoa > Arthropoda > Arachnida > Araneae > Salticidae > Maratus > Maratus speculifer. The sequence goes on along the minus strand of OZ025302.1, from coordinate 252,196,223 downwards.
TTTTATTTTTGTCAAATACGTGAAGAAACGCTTTTAAATATTTTGAAACATATATAAATACTTTTATAAATACATCCAAAGTTATTCAGACAATACCAATAAAAGAACCAATGAAACCAGTAGTTTTACATTCATATTATTAAAAACAGTTGAAGTTTGAAGAGAAATAGAAGGCAGATTACCAAATTACTAAGAAATATGTGGATAAATGGACATTATATAACCAGAGTAATTTAAATTCTGGATTTTCAGCATTTTAAAAATTGACGTGCTTTTTCGTTCAAAGGGTTAAGTATCTTGCAGATTTTTTCATTCATGTTTCATTCATAAATTAATAACTGTGATAAGTATTGGTATGAAGATTTGTATTTGATAACTTTACATAATTTGATACTTCTAGGTTATTTTCGTCAGATTTTTCGCCAGATTATAAGATTAAATGCCAATAATGAATGATTGTGAATGTCACATTAAACACGATACACATGTTTAAAACGCCATCAAGTGGTTTTAAATTAACTTTTTAACTGTATTTTTATTCATGTGTTACTATTTTATCTGTTCGTTCGTTATTTAAAATGAAGATTACGTCAACAAATGTAACTTGGCTATTAGTTTGGCGATTTTTATAATTTGGCGAAAATGGTCGACGGGATAACCTAATAGTACCCATAATTTTTATCTTATACAATTAAAAAAATTAACATTAATCTCAATATTATACTAAATCAATCTTTGAATTAAAATATTACATATCGGAGAAACATGGTTAGGCTAACATGGTTAGGTTAAAGGGTTAAATGAAAAATATTAATTATGAAATCAAATAAAGCAATGAATTTTTTCAAAAGTCACATTTCCGTATTAGACGCATGCCGGAAGTTATTAGCCAAAGATTTCGTTACGGCAGCAATTTTGTTTCTGGTCATTTCAGTGCTTCGAGCACGTAATTTAATCACATGTCTGTTAAATTTGTATTTATTTATTTTACTTTATTTTATTATTTATAAAGTAAATTTTAATTTTGCTATAGTATATTAGCCGGAAACAAATCCCGAACTCTTTATATTTTTCTAAGGACAAATAGATTAATCTATCGTAATCGAGTTTCACTCGGTATAGATAAATTTAAAAATAACTCGCACCTGTTTTTTTTTTTTTTTTTTTTTTTTTTTTTTTTTTTTTTTAACCACATCCAATCAGTAAATTGAAATACAATTTTCAAACAAATTCAAAATATTTTCTTTTTTTTTTTTTTTTTCTTATTTGGCAGTGTAAAATTTTAAGTTGCTTGATTACATGTTGAATTTGTGATTTTTAATAATTTAATCTTGCGTTTTTAAACATTCTTTTATTTTATTACTCAACCAATTTTAATTTTATAATTTAAAATTTTCAGGAACAATATTCATAGATTTATGACTGTGTATCATTATTTCTTAATGGAGATATGTGATAGAGATTTAAAAAAAAAGATGTTTGAAAAATATAAGCTCGCAATAAATGAGTCAAATGACATACAGTTTTCTATCAAATTGCATTTGAAAGTAGATTTATTTTCCTATATGATGAAATAAAAATTGTAAATGTGCGATGTTTAGAAGATTAAAAAATTGCAAAAAGTCATTTATCCTGAAATGTTGTCATTCGTAAAATAACGGAAGTGCTACACACGGACACATTTGTTTGTTACAATATAGATTTGGCGCATATGAAAAATCGGCACTACTTGATTATCCCATCGACCATTTTCGTCAAATTAAAAAAATCTGCAAATTAATAGCCAAGTTATATATGTTGACATAATTTTTATTTTCAATAAAGAAAAAACAAATAAATTAGTAAAACATGAATAAAAATACAAATAAAAAGTGGTATTAAACACCTCTTGATGACATTTTAAACATGTGTACGTGTTTAATATAATTGAATATGGCGTTCACAAATCATCCATTTTTGGCATTTAATATTATAATTTGGCGATAGTTTTTTGGTCGACGGGATAACCAAGTAGTACCGAAAACACCTACGCGCATGCTAAAATGTTAAAAGTAAAAAAATGATTGCACGTACATTTTTTTTTTCAAAGTTTGCTTCAAAGTTAACTCTATGACAAATTTAAAATTCGTTTTATAAATTAAAATTCACAACACAAATTAAAAGAATAAACATTGCACTCCGTCACTTCAACGTGCAAAGAAGATGCCGTATTTTACGTAAAATACGCAAACACCTTGATTTTTACAAATCATGCCAAACCAAATTTTCAATTACATTGGATATTGGCGAATTATGAAATCTCATTTCATTCTTTTTCTATTTCAGATCAATTTTCTATAAGAAAATGTACTTTTTTTTTCTTTTCTGAAAATACATTTAGAAAATAAAAATGGTTCTAAAAACAAAGTAAAAAATAAATAACATAAAAAATATAATTATTCCAAGAAGAAAGAAAAATTAAATAATTTTGTTTTGCATTTTCCTTCTGGTAAAATTGACAGCTAACAAAAAAAAAAAAAAAAAAAACTAAAAATGTCGTCTGCTCATGAAAGTTTAACTGAAATTTATTAAAAAAATACATTAAGCGAATAATGTTATTTTAATATAATTACAATTGAATGTCTTAAAAAATTGGACAAAAAATTGGAGAACTGGACATTACTTTAAACCTGGAATTATTGCCAAGATCGTCTTTGTTTGCTTGCTATCTCGGCGAAAAAAAATCTCTATTTCTTCTTTTTATTTATGGCTATTTTTCCTTTACTTTGCACAGAAATCCGTACTCAAGTTGCCACCTCCAGAAAAATTAAATTAAAAACTACAAAAAAATTAATATCCCAAAAACAAATTAAGATACAGTTTTCAAACAAATTGCATTTAAAAGTACATATTTTTCCCTACACAACGGTGTAAAGATTGAAAATGTGCGATGGCTAGGAGTTAAAAAATTTACAGTAATGAAAATTGCAAAAGTTAAATTTCACCAGAAAGTGTTGCCATTCGAAAAATGACGTATGCGTTACGCACAGATACGTTTGGCCTTTATTATATAGATATAAGGATTACACCATTATATAAGTGAAAAAAAAATTATTCCATAAAATTGGAGGCAGTAGCTACAGTAATTTTATGCATCAACATTACATTCTTATTACTTTCTTCTATCTTCAATAGAAGAAAGTATTGTAATCGAAATTTTTTTCGACTTCCGGTTTTCGACGGATTTACACGTTTTAGGGATCAGAGATTCCAAAAAACATGTTTTTACAAAATGTCTGTCTGTCCGTGTGTCTGTGTGTCCGTGTGTCTGTCTGTCTGTGTGTCTGTATGTCGCCATTCTACCATCAAAAAGTGTATGAAGTTATGCATAGAATTGAACCAAATTTTTTGTGAATGTTTTTGCCTGTGGCAAGCAGGTCCTCCTTCAGTTTTGAAATATTCCGCCGGAAGGGGGCGCTGCAATCGCGATTTTTGTGCCATTTTCAATATTGTACCGACCAAAAGTATATGAAGTTATGCATCGAATTGAACCAAATTTTTTGTGTATGTGTATGACTATGGCTAGTTGGTCCGCCCTGAATTTGAAAATAATCCGCCGGAAGGGGGCGCTGCAATCGTGATTTTTGTGCCATTTTCAATATTGTACCGACCAAAAGTATATGAAGTTATGCATCGAATTGAACCAAATTTTTTGTGTATGTGTATGACTATGGCTAGTTGGTCCGCCCTGAATTTGAAAGTTATCCGCCGGAAGGGGGCGCTGCAATCGCTATTTTTGTGCCATTTTCAATATTGTATCGACCAAAAGTATATGAAGTTATGAATCGAATTGAACCAAATTTTTTGTGTATGTGTATGACTATGGCTAGTTGGTCCTCCCTGAATTTGAAAATAATCTGCCGGAAGGGGGCGCTGCAATCGTGATTTTTGTGCCATTTTCAATATTGTACCGACCAAAAGTATATGAAGTTATGCATCGAATTGAACCAAATTTTTTGTGTATGTGTATGACTATGGCTAATTGGTCCGCCCTGAATTTGAAAGTTATCCGCCGGAAGGGGGCGCTGCAATCGCTATTTTTGTGCCATTTTCAATATTGTACCGACCAAAAGTATATGAAGTTATGAATCGAATTGAAGCAATTTTTTTGTGTATGTGTCTGACTATGGCTAGTTGGTCCTCCCTGAATTTGAAAATAATCCGCCGGAAGGGGGCGCTAAAATCGTGATTTATGTGCCATTTTCAATATTGTACCGACCAAAAGTACATGAAGTTAGGCATCGAATTGAACGAAATTTTTTGTGTAAGTGTATGGCTATGGGTAGTTAGATCGCCCTGAATCTGAAAAAAATTCGCCGGTAGGGGGCGCTGCAATACCGAATTTTATGCTATTTTCAATATTGCACCACATAAAAGTGTATGAAGTTAGTTCTAGAACTGAACTAAACATTTTGTATAAGATTATTTTTTGGTAAGGCAAATAGGTCCTCCCTGAATTTGAAAAAAAAAATCTGCTTATCATTCTATTGTCCATCAGCTCGAGCAGAGACGGAAATTCGTTTTTACTCCGATTAATTGATTGAAGCAGAAATTTAAGATGAAAATCAAAGTTGGTAAGGTATTGAATTAAAATTATTAAAGCATTAAAATGAGTAACTATTTTTTTTTAATATTAAAACGTATGTATGAGATAGAAGAAAGTTTTGGGATTGGCACATCCAACTAGTTTTTTTATAGTAAAGTAAATCTGGACTGTTGCGATTCTTTAATGCTTACCAGTTTTTATTACATTTTTCAATGCTATTTTTAGGGCACTCGTGAAGTAATGAAAAGCAGTTTTTGTGAACTATTCAATAACGTGTCTTTTACTTGAAAATAGAGATAGAAATAGGTTTATATTTACAGTAAATATACACATTTCAGCCCATATATAAATAAAAATAAAATTATTTCAAGCATAAATTAGTTTTTAAGAACTAATTAACTTTTTACACATTTTTTGAATAACTTTCAATCAGGGTTACTTACTTAGGTCTATTGCATAAAATAAAATAATAATAATAATAAAAAAAAAAAAAAAAAAAAAGTTTTTATTCTTTCTATTGAACAAATAATACAAGATAATTTGGAGTTTTTGCCTTTGAAAAATATTTTATACTCTACACTAGGGTATTTGAATAGTTTGGGGTAGTTTAATTTTTTTAGTGGCAACACTGGATGTGATTATAAACAACTGTCTTCATGTGTAAATTTTAACTCTCCAAACTTTCTATGGTGAAACAGTCTGTATAAGATCTATAAATAAGTGTCAAAATATTATCTTTAGTAACCTTGGAACCCATGTTTGATCATAGATTTTCCTTTAACTCTTTATTTTGAAAGGAAATGTTTACGTTTTCATAAAGCTAACATGTCATCTATACAGATTTAAGTAAAAAAAAAAAAAAAAAAAAATTCAAATGCTACTGTAGCAAAATGTTACTTTTGTTGTTGTTCTTGTTGTTGTTGTTCCAGTTGCTGAGGATAACATAACAAAAACGCTTTTTCGTGTCTTTAATATTAAGAATTGATTTAATAGATTTCAATATAAAAACAGGAATAACAACAACAAAAAAGAAAACCATTCTTTTATCCTTTTAGCAGTGTTAATTCATTTGCAGATCCTCTTTATTGCAAAAGAATTTAAATATTCCAATATATCAAATGTATTCATTTTTTATTAAATTAAGCGAATGGACCAAATAAGCCCCCAGCAGGGGCTATTTAGAGCTAAATTACCTTAATTAGGTCTGCTAAATTACATCTTGGTGGAAAACACCTAAAAAACCCATTTATTATGTTTTCCTGCTCCCAGGTCCTCCATGGTTTGATATTTTTGAGTATAGGAAAGCGCAGTAGTGAACCTACAGTGTTAAAATATTTGCTCGAGTTTAAACCTAATTTTTGTGCTCAGTAGCTGTCACCATAACATGGTGAAATCTTGAATCAGCATTTTTAGCTTCCTATTTCAACCTCGTTCTAAATATTGGAACTATTGGAACAACTATTGGAACTCGAAATTCGTGCAGCTATTTTTAATTTTTTTGCGATTTTTTAAAGTGATTTTCAGAGCTTTTTTCTAAAATCGTGCTACTTTTGACGGACCCCAGAAACGTCGGTCAGGTTAGCTAGTACAAAATAAAAGCGTGTATATTTTAAGTCTTCAAACTGAAATAAATTTGTAGAATTCTACAAACGATGAATTTAAGGGTGTATTCGAAAAAACGCTTTTCCACCTCCAACAGCCCGAAATTTTCCGATACAATTTCAGACACATTTTTAAAAGTAGAAACATGTAACTTGCTGAGGGAATTCTTAAAGGGACGTATGAGGTGCCGTGTGATGTCTTTTTACGCTCAATTTATTAGAATTTGAGTTATAAACAATTACCTTATCAGTATGCCCCTTTTTTTCGTTCCCAGATCTCCCGCTAGGGAAAAATCGGTTCGAAATGCCGTTTTTGATTGCGTTTTTTACAATATTTTTTGCATTTATCAAAGAATCGACAATCACGGCACCTTGTGTACTTTCCAAATAAGAGATTTTGAAAGTTTGGTGTATTTGAGTGCAAAAATGAATTCAAAAATAAATCGGAAAATAAGCAGTTTGAATCGAAATACACCCTAAGTCCTTCGTTTTCATTGTAGCTGCTTCGAATTTCTACACGAGTGGAAATACTTCATTTTTGAAAGTATTGTTATTGAAATCACACACTGGTAAAATGCATTGTTTTACAAAAATTTTGTATGCGTTTATAGAAAACATTTAGAGTAAAATAATATTTGCTTTAAGTTAGACTTACCAATATAAAATGCAATTTTTATTTATTTTTACCACTTTCCAACAAAGTTGAAAAGTGCTTAAGCATTCTGTTTGTCAGTCCACCTGTCCACACTCTAACTCCCGTAAATATACTTGGATTTCTCAGATAAGGCTTATTTGGAGTCATCAAATCATGTTTGGTATTGCATATGAAATGTGTACGATTAAGGGTTCATTTACAAGGTCACTCAAAAGAATACGATTACATTATGGTGTATGGAGATAAATCATTTGGACAGTATTTTATGAGGCTATAAAGTATACTCTATTTCAAATGTATTGAAACCGCTATAAATCATTGAATTTCGCTATGATCACGTTAAAACAGAGCATTCATAGCATTTAAAAAAATTATTTACAGAGACATGCAAAAGAAATCGGTTACAGTGCTGTCTTTGCGTACTAATTGCTGAAGCGTAAGTTTTAAAATTCGGTATACGTTTTTAAATATAATTAATTTTTTGCATGTTACTCTTTATACATAAATTCTATACCTCATATACAGGGCGGCACAAAGGTAATCGCATATCATTCTCCTTATGAGAGGAAATTGCTGAAGGGGAATTTTTTACTGAAATATATGTGTTTAAAAATGAAGTAAATTTTGGAATGCATGATGTTAACAGATATAAATCTGTGTATTATATACAGGGCTGCTGAAAAATTCTGATAATTTTCGGATTGTAAATGTGAACAGCTGAAATTCGGTTTTGAAATGCATTATACATTTCCATATGGTGAAATGAGACGTAATATTTTAAATTTTTAAACAGTGCAGTTTTGTTACATTATTCAGAATGTGGAAAGTGTTTCATAATCTATGTTAGACGCATGATTTTTTTTCTTTCTTGTTTTATTCTTTAAATATGTTTTTACAAACACATCTTAAATAATTTCTTAGATTTTCAAATAACAATAACATGTCATTAATCATTATTTATTTTCTTAAAACAAAGAGAGGCAATACTAACAATTCGGGCAGAGACAGGCTATTGTTTCCATCTCAAAAAATAGAGGTCAAGGTCGTCTGCCTCGGACGGACAATGCCTAATCATTACAAGCACTGATGGTCAATCACCTTATCCTATTATCAGATAATGATCGCCGATATCCGATCACTGATCATCTTGTTAACACAACCAATGCTCTACATTTAACGTGCATACCACTCCTTCATCCTTCGTGACAAATGAAAGGTACTATTTAAATTGTTGTGTTTGTTAAGGGGTCGTGATTTCGTTATAATATACAGTCGGATCTCGTTAAATCGAACTCGCCGGGACCACAAGAAATGTTTGAATTATGGAATGTATGAGAAGAAAACACTTTTAACCCTTTATCTAGCGAATTATGAATTCATTCAATAAATTTTACATTCTAAAGCATTTTACGTAAATTGTTTAAACTCTATTAAAAGATTTACATAATCATTTAATAAGTTTTTGAAGGATTTTTGAATGACTGATTGATTAATTAAATTTGAATTTACAGGGAGTTTGTGCAATATTTATAACCCCATTCAAATCTTTTATTTTAAATTATTCTCTTAATATTTTGTAGAATTATAAAAAGGAACAAATATGATGTTCTTATAATGTAAATATAGAAACATTTATGAATTGAAAAATCCCCATCCCCCTCCCTCAGCGCCAAGAAAGCTGAAAAGATGCAAAGGCAAAAGAAATCATCGTTTTAAAAATATTTTTGTTTTGTGTAACCAATAATGCTTTTGGGAGAAAATAGAGTAATGTATCTGTAACTCATTCTAAACAGTATTACAACTAATCGACGTATTAAAAGAATTTTATAAGTAATTTTAATGGTCTTATAAGTACCGTTGGTAGATAAAGGATTAAAGGGGTGCCACTGCGAAAGACTTAATTTTATAGTAATTTTTAATTTATTTCAGATGTTATCCTTACAATATGACTTAATATTAAATTAAAAGATGTAAATACACAAACTAATTAAAGGATTAGGAACAAACACCATGGAAAAAGGGGCGGAACTGTCATAAATGGACAGATGGGACACTAAGAAAGCGGATATCAAAAGCATGGGATTAAATGTATACTAGTTCAGAAAAATTCTGAAGAAAATGAAAAAAAAATATTTCAAAGACCTGAAGTTTATAGGAAAGTAAGAGAGAATAAAAAATTGGAATTCGCTTAAGTTCGAATTAAACGAAGCCAAGAGAAAGCGAGTTCGAATAAATGAAAGTTTTTAACGTTATTCTGCATTGGATATTTCGAACTTCATGTTTAGTTCGAACTAAGCGAAGATTCGATTTATCTGATTTCGAATTAACGAGAGCCAACTGTAATTATTACTGACAGACATTTTTCTGTGCAAGAAATACAAAATTTTAAATGCTCCAAAAACTGACCGAGTATATCGCTCTTTTTATAAGGACATACATAATTATATAAATATTCAGTGTTCCTGCGTGACCAAAATCACTTGCTCTCGGACAGTTAAGAGGGTGGAGGCTTCTTTCGAACATAATCAAATTGAAAATACATACTAAAATACACATTCTGTACAATATGTGGTGCAAAGAATCTTTGTTATTCATATGCAGAGCTACACAAAAGTATTCCATTACATAAAGGTGTAGGAGGAAACATTGTTTGAAGCGCCTTTTAATAATACTAAGCTATTTCAAATTTTATGAAATTGATAAACGTTGTTCAGGTTTACTACAAGTTACTTCCCATATAATACAAAGCAGATAATATTTACAGGGATACTCAAAAGATTTCGGATTGCATCCGAAGTACTGTATACTATTACACCAAGATCTGAATATTTTTAAAACGTCCTTATAGTTCGAACGCACCTTTTTTGCTACGCTTAACGTGCAATTTGCAGCATGTTTTGTTTTTTGTACTCCTTAGTGACTTTCTGCAATATTAGTCTTATAAACCGGAAAATCGGCACTTAAAAAATGCAAAATAAATAAACAAAACCTATTTTTTTCCTCCATTTGCAAATAATAAAGCATCATACAGTTCAAGACGAGACAAATGGCTCATAACTCTCTAGAAAAAACCCGCGTTTACACTATTTGTCATGCAGCTTTCTCCGTGAAGCACGGTCATCTTAGCTCTGATCACATTTTTGTCAGTATGTATAATATACAGGGATACACAAAAGGTTTCCGATACTCTACCGTATCCGAAGAACTGATTTTTAAAACTTCTTTATAGTACAAACGCACCTCATTTGTTACACTTGACGTGCAATTTTCAACTTGTTTTTTTTTCCCTTTGTTTGTGACTTTCTGCATTACTAGTCTTATAAACCGGAAAATAAGGCTCTTTAAAAAATGCAAAATAAATAAATAAATCCCAATTGTTCCTCCATTTGCAAATAATAAATAATAAACTATTATGCACTTCAGAGGAGACAAATAGCCCATAACTCGCTAGAAAAACCCCGCGTTTATTATTTGTCATGCAGCTTTCTTCGTGAAGCACGGTCACCTTAGCTCTGATCACGCTTATGTCCGAGTGGCAGATGAACTGCGTGACCAAAATCACCTGCTTCGGGACAGTTAAGAGGGTGGAGGCTAGAGGAGATACCGGCTGTTTTCGGTCACGACTCCTTTGAGCTTTGGCAGGTGGTTTTTTCGGTTTTAGAATAATTTCCTCGGATGGGAGAAACGAGAAATTTTCGAGACGGAAAGTGGAGGCGTGTGAAGCAACTGGGACACCTCCGTTATTAGCGAATTATGCGCTGTTTGTCTTGTGGTCATCACGTGACCTTTCATTATTTGCAAAATTTACTCTATATAAATTGGGAGTAGATAGAGACCTGTTGAATCACGGATTAGTATTGTTTTTTTTTTTTTTTTTTCATAAATCTAGTTAGATGTAGAGTGTGGAAAAATAAAATGATTCTTGAAGAGGAAATTATACATTTAGATCTTCAGAAAATCGGCCTTGAGTTTTTGATATTGTTCTATTCTAACCAGAATAATATAGCGGGCTTCTTACTCCATTTGAATAACAAAATTCGCTGATTTTCCCAAGTTTTCCAGGTCACATTTTCCTAAAATTCATGACTTTTTTTTAAGAATGAGAATTTTAATTCATGATCTTAGGGCTGCTCGTCACTTAGCTTCTGAATTCTCCTCGGTAAGTCTATGATCATTGGATGCATGCGTATAGTTAAAATATCTCCCCGGGAAATTAATATTTGTAACTTTTTTTGTGTATTACTCATCTTAAAGAATGTCTTTTTTTTCCCCAGTCTCCAAAATATTTCTAAAATCCGTTCTTAATTTTACAGGAGGTGTTAAAATTTTACTCTTAAAACTCAGTGCAAAACTCAGAGAGCTAGAAAAAGCAAAACTGAGCGACCTCAGTTTTGCTTTTTCTTGCTCACTGAGTTTTGCACTGATGAAGAATCCCGATAGTAGATTCGAAACAGCTGTTTGCTATCTTATTATACATTATTTGAGCACTTATAATCGCTGGTTTTCTATCTATAAACATTTTTGCTCAAAGGCTTTATTTGCTATTTTAATAATTACTTCAATGTATCAGGGAGGAATCTCATTGATCAAAATAGAGATATTCTATAAAAGCGACGGAGTGACGATGCAGCAAAAGTTTAAAATTTTTAACAGTGTATATAAGAGCTGAAAGAACAAACATTACAAAATCCTGCCGGTTGCCAAGCAGTTTTCACATACTTTGAGTCCTTTGGAAACATGAGTAGTGATAGATTTTTACACGGCACTCGGAATATTTTCTTTTACATCTTTTTTCTGTGTGATATTACTTTTTTTAAATGCGATATCACCTTTTTTTTTTTTACTGTCGTTTTAAATTTGTTGCCTGCACTGAGAAAAAAATACAGTTGTGGAATCTAGAATCTAAATTGTGGCTCTAGAAAAAATAGTTCCATGTCATCCTTATAAATTCTAGTTACCATTAGATGAGAGTTCTAGAACCTACAACAAGAATTCAAGAGCTTTTTGCTTTATTCTCGCTGCAATACTTATTTAAAAATCTCAGCAAATAGATGCAAACACAAGAGATTTGATTCAGTAACTGTAACTCTAGTTTTTGAAACTATTTCCGAAATCAAGCAATAATTTCTCGTTACTGAGACGAGTCAATATCGTTTCGTCTCCTTGAAAACAAGAGACTAGAAATGCTAGGTCATTTCGGCTATGCAGCTTAGTTGTTCAACCTATTCGTATAGTTCGGTCATCTATATTTCTAGTTTAGGTATTCAGAAAGTGACTAACTATTCATTCTAGGTGAAGGCGGTATATTTTTTTCTCAGTGTGGCATCCTGTTAAACCTATTGTCCTAGTTTGAACCAAGTTTTGGTCCTCAATATCTGCCACTGTGAGATGGTGAAATCTTGGAGACCCTGTTGAAGCCATAGTTCCGATAGTTGGAACGAGGTTGAAATAGGAAGCCCCAAATGTTGGCACGAGATTTCACCATCTTATGGTGGCAGCGACTGAGCACCAAAATTTGGTTCAAACAGGGACAAGATTTCTAACAGTGTAAGATCATTTACAACGAGTTGTTTTGATGAAATATTAGTGTCTGGAGTTTCTAAAGATAAAATAGCACTTTTGTTTTACGAATGGAATATTTCCAACTGAGCGAAAAATTGCCCAGGCCGGTAATCAAACCCAGATACTTGGCTTACAAGGCCAATGCTTTACCTGTTAAGCTAACTAGGCGATAGCCGGTTGGCATTTTTCGCTCACATAACCTTATTGGTCACAACATCAAGTCTGTCATTTATACAGCTCGGCAGAATAAACCGCAGGTAATGGAATTCCATATAACGATAGATACGCAGATGTACTAATATTTTAACACAATCAATTTTATGACCAATAAGTTTATCTGAGCGAAAAATCCCAGCCGGCTATCGCCCAGTAAGCTTAACAGGTAAAGCATTGGCCTTGTAAGCCAAGTGTCTGGGTTCGATTCCCGGCCTGGGCAATTTTTCGCTCAGTTGGAAATATTCAATTCGTATGATAATTCTACCAATCAGTTTGATTGTGTTAAAATACTAGTACTTTTGTTATAATGCTCAAAACTTGAAAAGGAAAAAACAAAATCAATTTTTGACTCTCTTTCTGAACTATATTCTAGTGGTGAGGAATTAATAATGATAAAGTGTTCAAATTGATATTTTATTCAATTATTTTTATTTCTTTTACAGGCGATGTGGGCATGGTGGAGATGCTGCCTGTTCTCCAAACTCAGTTCGCCCCACTCTCCGAAGCCCTGTGCAAAGTGGTAGCCGATCTAAACAGCGACCGAGTGCTGGCAACGACGGAAAGCATCCGGTCCCGCCTGGAAGAGAGCTTTCCGGAAATGCAGGTGCCCTGTGGGGACATACTACACAAAACTCTCGGAGGACTGATAAGGGAGAGGAAAATCTACCACACGGGAAACGGTACAGTACAGATAGTTAACACTAGAACCGCGGGAAATTTTACCCAAGTTTTTTAAAAATAATTCACATCAGAATTTTTATTTAAGTCTATTTAACTTATTTATTATTAAATAATTTTTGTGCAGTTTATTTGTAAATTATTTTAAGAAGACTTATCTGGTTCAAATTGACATCTTCTCACTGACAAGGAAGGTCTCCATACGGGCATACTCAGAAAAATCTGAAAAAATTACAGAATGTTCTTCTCATATAGTTATATATGTTTATAAAAAAATTTCGGCGGAACCTCCTTATAACGTCCGTAAAAAAATAATAAAAATTTCTTTTTTTTTGGCGATTTATCTCCGGTTGGCGAAAAAACGAAATTTTAAAAAATACGCTTTTACGCTTCGAATACTTTTTAAAGAAAAAACTTTCTATGTTCAATTTATGTAAATAAGTTTAGTTTAAGTAATTTTAGTTTTGCATTTTTACTTTATTTTAAGTGTAATTTTGTCATATACGTTTATATGTACTTATAACAAAGTGAAATTAATATATTTTATCATTTAAAACACAATTTAAATTGATTAAAATTGTTCCAAATTGAAAAATACGCTGTTAAAAATCTGCTGCATTTTGCTGCAACGCATTCCCTTGTATAGAAAACGATTACTTGGCCGTGAAATGGAGCTTTCTCATTGGTTGGAATAGAGATATTCTATACAAGAGGTGGAGTGCGTTGCAACAAAATGCAGCAGATTTTTAACAGTGTATGACACGGTCAATTCACTGTGCTATGGAGCATTCTCATTGGTCAGAAGAGAGATATTCTATAAAAGTAGTGGAGTGACGTTGCAGTAAATGCTGCAGATTTTTAAGAGTGAAGTCAATTAAAATCAATTTTCAGATTCGTTAAAATCGTCTGCTTTTGGCGAGGAAATGCACTGCTCGCCAAATCCCGCGTCGCTTTCAGCTTTTCACGCCAATTATTCCAAACTATTTTATTTTTTTACATATCTAATAATGTAATTCCGCCGCTAATTTTCACTGATCCTTTATTACCTACATGAGTAGTTTAATTCGTATTTTTTTCAAAAAATTCTGAGTATGCCCCCAATGGAGACCTTCCTTGTGAGTACGGGTCAAAGCATGGAGCTATGAAAAGAGAGGAGTAGACATATGAACTAATCCATTGTAGAAAACTTTGAAGCCGGAAAGTGAATCGCTTTCCTCTCCGATACACTGTTAAAAATTTGAAACTTTTGCTACATCGTCACTCCACAGCTTCTAAAGAATATCTCTATTTTCACCACTGAGGATGATCCCTTTTACCGTGAAATATTCGTTTGTTTTTAAAAACGGTGGAGTGACGATGCAGCAAAACTTTCAAATTTTTAACAGTGTACAGCATCTAGACGATATGGAGCGAGATCCATTTTTTGCTGTTTGTGAAGCGAAATTCACCAATCAGAAGTCTGCATTTCTGCGAACTTTTTGCTGTTTGCAAAAATGCAGGCTTCTGATTGGTCTATCTCGTTTCACTAACTGCGAAAAATCTATCTGGATTGCGGTCATAGTGCTGTAATTGCTATTTCAGTAATACTTAAAAAGGTGCGAAATTTTTTTTTCCAAGCACCTTCGTCGTTCCAAGACCAAGCTCGCATTCTGATTGGTTGTTGCTCTCGGCACTGTTTTCACGTAACTTGGCGATAACCATGCTTGGCGAAAAATACTTCGCTCGTAAGTAAACGAGTAAACCTAAAACCTAACTTACTCATTCTTATTCTTCCTTCATTCTTATCCTCGTGGTCTTGTGCTCTTGTGTGTAAAAACTTTTAAAGAGTACAGCTTTCAGTAAGACACGTTCCATCCAATCCAATGCTGCAAGAGAAAAGTTACTTTGTACTCGGTTCGGAACGAAATCAAACTCGACGGAAGCATCTATCGCTTCGCCAAGTATGATTATCGCCAAGTTACATGAAACAATGTCGAGAGCAACAACCAATCAGAGTGCGAGCTTGGGCTTGGAACGACGAAGGTGCTTGGAAAAAAAATTACGCTAAAAAGGTACTAAAAAATTTAAATCCTTAAATATTGAAAGATACTGAATGACAAAAGTCAAGCGCGGAGACATCTGCTAATCAATGCCGAAATGCTTTCTCAGGAGTGGATACAAATGAAACGTTTCCCGTAACAACTTGTGACACAGTCACAAATCCTACAAAATGGGATACAAATGAAACGCCAACCGGCTTCTGCCGTCACAAAGTTGTGATTGTTGTCATAAAAATTTGTTACAGCGTGAGACGCGTAGCAAGCTGTCTCAAGCCGGTAACAACTCCGGAAAACGTAAACAAAATATGTCGGCATATCACGTAATGCGGCGATTTTTGATCAAATATCAGCAAATATTGGAAAAATAATCTTATTTAAATAGCGAAAATTATAAATGTTGTAAATATTAAGTTTTCTATTTTTTTTTTTTTTTTTTTTTTTTTTTTTAAGAGGGCTAAAATTGGATAGATTTTATTTCTTAAAAATTTAATCCAAACACGTAGTTTTTTTTAAATTTTGAAAGCAAATTTCGCCATATATTTTTAATTTTTTGATTAAATTTAAATAACATTTAACAACTTGTGTTGTTTTTTTATGATAATTTATTTACTAATGAAAGTTTGTTTGCTAAACTACAAACAGACAGACAGGGTAAAAAATATATAAATTTGTATTGCTTATAACTGAATGATAATTATTATTGATTTGAAATCTTAATAGCTATAAATAATGGTTTGAATTTTAAACCGAAGGTAAGATACGAGATTAGTTTAATAATTTGTTATGTTAAAAATAAGATAGAATTGAATACAAGTATTTATAAATTTTAAATGATGATTAATAATAATAAATACTGTAAAAAGGAAAATATTTTTTTTAACCCATTTTAGGCCAAGCACAGAAATTTTATAAAATGTAGCATTATTTTTATTGAAATATGCTTAAATTACATACATTAAGACACAAAAAAAGATTCGTGCATGAAAAATAATATTTTATATAAGAAATGATATTTTATATAATAATATAAAATATTATTTCTTATAATGAATAATATGAATATGAATAATATTTTTATGACTTTTGTTTTATTCTTATTTCATATACAGAATTTGCAACTTTAATCTATTTTAAAAACATATAATTCATTTCAATTGGAATAATAATATATTTTTAAAAAGTCGAATTTGTCAAAGGCATTGTAATATAGCCTATGATTTTTTTCTTCTTTAATTACAAATCTAGAATGGAAAAGTATGTTTCGAATTAAGTTTTTATCTAAAGTTTCTTCCATTTTTTTAATTTTATGAAATTTAAGATTTGTTTGCTTTTATATTTATAAAAAACATTTCTTTCAATTATTAAAATCTTTAAAACGTCTTATACAAATTTCATAATATTTGAATTTTTTTTTTTTCACTTAAGAAAATTTCATAAAAGGCAAAAAAACTGTGATAATAAATTATCCTGCATGAAATACTACCATTATATTCAAAGGTGGATCCAAGATGTGAAAATTACAACCCCCCACCCCCACCCCTCTATACACACATAAACTAAATCAATAAAAATAGCTAGAAAAGTATTCTTTTTGTATGCACAATCCCTTCCACCTTCACCCAATTATTTTACTAATAATTATATTGATTTTTTAAAACAAAAATTCACTATCATAGTCAGATTTTATTATTTTAGGTTTGATATTTATTAACAAAATAGCAAAAAAAAAAAAAAAAAAAAAAAAAAAAAAAAAAAAAAAAAAATATTGTGTTTTTTCAAGTAACTGTAACGAATTTATTTTGTACCTTGTAGAATTCACTAGAACACAACCTCCATTTATTTAAACTCATTGCAAACCAGGGTTGTTTGGTTTAAACAATTTTTTTTTTAATTATTCCATAATGTTTTGATTTATTTTACACATTGTTGATAAATGCAAAATCCAAGGTACACAGAAGCTACAAGCAAAATTTTAGAAAAATGATAAATTAATAAATTTCTAAAATGACAAACATTTTTAATCAATCTAACTTTTTGTACAAGCTATAAATCTACAGTGCAGAATAATTAATTTTTAGCAGACTTATCTCATCAGTCATCATAAGACATAGTGAGTCTAGTCTGGGTTCTGTTAGTATGCATGTAGAATGCAAATTTCATGCGTTGATGAACATAACTAAAGTTCTAAATAAAACACATTAATTATGTAAATTTAGCAAAGATAAAGATTAAAAATATACAATGTTTACAAAGAAAAAAAAAAAAAAAAAAAAACTGTTTTCCTTTGAAAAACACAGATTTACAGTTAATAACATAAAGTTACATTTAATATTTCAGTCAAGCTTTGAAAGAAAATTTTCTTGATTGGAGTATAAAATGGTTAAATGTAAAAATAGTTAAAAAAAAAACTTATGATATTGAAGTTGAATAAGAAGATATTGAAAAAATTGGTGCTATTGAAGCACCTTTTACATTTAACGATTTAACTTAAATCTTCTATTGCATAACTGAACTCACTACTTATGCAAAAAAAAAAAAAAAAAAAAAAAAAAAAAAAAAATAGGGGGGGGGGGTAGGAAAAAACAGTTAGGCATGCTATACGGTTATACTGTGCTTTATTATATAGAGATGTAAACTATGCCTAGAAGCAGCATTTTTGTTTATACAAGAAGTTAGGGGGGGGGGGAGGCCTAAACTATATGAGCCATTTTTATAAATATATAAGCTTTCAAAAGCTTTTTTCAGGGAGGGGGGGGGGGTTATTTACAAATTTAAATACATTCAAAGAGATACCTTTGGAAAAAAAAAAAGGTAAAAAGTTCATTTTTAGTTTCTCTTAATGAAATACTTACTACTCAGAATGTAACACATTCTACTCACCATGTAAATATTTTGATTCTTTAAATATACTACTCATCTTGATAAATTCATAATTAAATAATAATATTTCTTTCTACTCTTTAAGCAAGATTTTTGTGATTTTTTAAAATTCAAAATTTAAGTTTAAAAGTACAATTTTAAATCAAAATATCCTTCATTAAAGTTAATAATTAGAAAAACTTATTTAAATTTATCTGAAAAAAAAAATAATTGGTTAATCTGAACTGTTTTAAGCATATAAAAATATTGTTATATAGTAAAACAAAATAAACAATATAAACAGAAATCTAATTTTAAAATGTGAATTTACTTTTACTTTTGAAAATATTAAATAAATAAATGTCTAGTATTGTATGAGCATTCTCTTTACTAATAATAGCTACAATTTTACAAGTATCCTATCTATTTATTACCTTAACTTACACATTCTCTACTTATGATTTCATTTTAAAATGTTATGTTCAGGAGTAGGGAAATACATAATTTTATTCGCCACTGGCGAGTGAATTCTCTGATAGATCAAGTACATCTTTAGGTAATCTTCGAAAATTCCAAACTACAGAGATATGCCAAAAAGTTATTTTTTTTCTCTTCTAGTTAGCTTATCTTTCTCAACTTTCTAAATTACACAATACAAAGTTTTATTCTATATTAAACTTTTCTTTCTTATATATATTTCTTAATTTTATGTATTAAAAAAACAAAAATGCATTGTAGTAATAGAAATTTGCTATTTTTACAGTGACATAACTTTTTTCATAACATTTTTCAACTATATGTTGCATTTTGTTAGGTGGTAAGATTTTCTGAAAATTCTCCACTTATGGTTATGCTTGATTTTAATAACTTAAAAAAGCATTTCCCACTTTTAACAGTTACAATGTATTTTTGAACAAACATATTACAAGATATCTTGATAAAGATTTAAAATAAGTTTTAAGTTAAATCATTAATAGGAACATTTGAATTATGATTAAAATCAACAAATCCTGTCCCCCAAGTAAAATATTTATTATAACACTAAATATAATGAATGAATAAATATAAACTTTTTTCTTTACCCTGTCAAAAAAAATCACCAACTTAAACGGAGCATTTCCTGGATTCAATTATGCAAAAATTCCTGTTTTAAAAAACAAATGATAAAATATTAAAAATTCTGTAAAAGAAGCTCATCCTGAAGGAGTTAAATGGAACAAAAAAGCATTTGTTTACATATATAATGTTAGGTTGGTAGGAAGGGATGAGTATTGATGTAGTGGAATATTGAATTAGGGACTGAAAGATTTCTAGAAATCTAACCTGCAAGCATTTTATTTCTTGCAAATGTATTCAGCACTTTATTTCTTAACTTTTCACAGAAATCATAATCATAATAATACCTCTCCCACTTTTAAAGCTTAAAATGTATTTTTGGACAAACATATCTTTTACAAAATATCTTACATTGATTTAAAATAAAAATTTATTGCAAAATCAATTTAAATATATTTTTTAATTAGTTGATTTAAATTATGATTAAAATAAGCTAATCCTGCCACTTATTATAATGAATTAATAAAAAATATAAACTTTTTTCCTTACTCCATCAAAAAATCACTTCATCATTGCTGAGTAAATTGATTGAATTCCTCACCCCCAAGCAAACACATTTTGGTTATTTAGTTTCACTTTCAGAAGCCTACAAACTTCAGCATCAAGACAATTTGTTTTTGTAAGCAATTTTTATTACATTGCACAATACTTAATAAACAATAAATTACTTTCTGGCTTTCTCTCAATCAAAACTGCATTTTTCTCTATATTATAGCATAAATAAAAGTTGCATAATTTATTCTTATAAAATGCACAAGTCACGGAAACTCAATGCTCCTCAGTTATTCAAAGAAGCGATTTAAAAATACTTGATGCTTTCATTTTTTTCCCCATGATTATACTTTCAAAAGAGAAAATAATATGTTACGATTTATGAAAGCTCAATGCATATTGTTTTCAGATAACAATCTGCATTATATTAAACTATTATAAGCATTAAATAAATAATAATTTTAAAATAATTTACAAATTAAAAACTGATAACTTAATCTACTAACAATGATCATTTGAATGTTTAAAATTCCCACATTGTATTTTATTTTATTTAATTCTTCTGAATTGCAAAATATACTGTTATTAAACAACGCTAAAGTAAAAAAATTTCTCCTGCAACAGCAAGATTTTTCAGCTGTGAAATAATAAAAATGTATATACCTTACTTCTTACCTATTTAACAAGTGCTTACATGGCATATAACATATTCCATAATGGAATATAACAATATTAAAGACTTGCTTCTGGTACTGGAGGTTCATTTCTTTCATCTTCGATCAAAAATAGAAAAAACTGAATTTTTATTGCCAAAGTATGTGATATTTTTAATCAACACATACATGAGGCAATATTTATTCAGGCAAAGGTTTGTTTAGCAAGAAAATACTCGGAACAATACACTTCAATAATCAGTATGCAGACACTCTGGAAGAATCTTTTCACAATAACTTCATTTAGATTGTAAAATTTGAATCATTTTATACAACAAAATTATCTTCGCAACGTGATTTATTTATAAACAATCTAAAGGCTACTAGCCAATCAAAAGAGCCTATCGTTGAAAATAATCGATACACGGTAACAACTTTGTTACGCCGCTATCTTCATTTGTTACGGTCACAAGTGTTACTTTTGTATCGCCGTTTTCATGCCCGTTGCAAATTTCAGATTTGTGACGCGTAACTGTTACAGCTTGAAACCGTTTCATTTGTATCCACTCCTCAGAATCCTTATAATAATTACGTTTGAACTATCAAATAGCGCTGAGATTGCCATTTGTTATTCGACATCTTTTAACATTTAAGGGATTAAATTTTTTAGCACTTTTTAGTTGATCGATTGCCACGGTATACCTTCTATTACTATACCTCTGCTGCCCCCCCCCCCATATTTGATTTTGAACAATAGCAATCCGATCAAAAGTCTCCAGTGCGAGAGGTATCTAAATAGGGTGCACGAAGAAGGGGTGAAAACGGCTTCAAGGGACATAATTTCTGATTACTCTATGTTTTGAATTAAAATTTATCTGGATGGTTTCTTCTTGATATAATCTTAATAGTTAATAATACAATAGAAAACCACAGCCCTAGCAAGATTATATCAAGAAGAAACCATCCAAATAAATTTCAATGTCAGTATGTTAATTTTCCCCTCCAGTCTATATTATTCATCCATTATAAGAGAAACCATAGCGATTGTAACAAACAAAAAATCAATATGTAACGACGCAGTGTCGTTTAACGTACCAAATTATGGCTCGAGTTACTCAATGGTTGTGTAAATATAAATAAACATTTAAGTAAAATTAAAATACATACACTATTGCGTTTTAATATGCGAATCCAGTTTTAGTTAATTCTGAAGTTTCAGTCTTGAACCTTGAGATGATTATCTGCTGCCGCCTCTCGGTCTAGTAAACTTGTAAGCGCCAGGTTAGGTACTTTTTATCAATTTCTCATCCGTTTCTCTCTGGTTCAAATCCAGGTTTGAACATTTTATCAAGTGGCGTAGCTTAGATGGGTGACACCCGGGGCGGATGCAAATGGTGTCCCCTTATGCGATCATGGTGTCACCTACCCTCCTCTTTCGATCAACCATACTTTTTTCAATCACAATTCTACGTTATTATTACAAATGATCATACCATTCCTTATTTACCTTTTGTCCTCTTGCATAAAAACTACAGGAGTGACTCATCACTCAACCCATAGTCCGCATAAGTCAATGTGCTTTCTATATGTAGAAGAAAATCCTTTTAAAATTTGCTTTTGCTATCCACTCGTTGAATAGGTAGATTATTGTTCCCTGGTGCATGTCTTATTTAGATACACCATTTTGTATATTATTTCACATTCTCAAAGAAAAGAAAACTAACTCTATTGCGTCGTGCGCTAAAAATTCCATTTTGTTTCAGAATTCCTTTCCAAAATCTTATAAGATCATATTTTTTATTTGCAAATAAAGATTGGGTGTCACCCCTCAAAGGGTGACACCCAGGGCGAACCGCCTCCTCCGCCCCCCGCTAGCTACGTCACTGATTTTATCACTCTGTTGGATTTCCCCTCAAAGCCAAGTTGAATAAAATTAAACGATTGAAAATTTCAAATCCTTCTAACTTTTTTTTCTAAACGTCGATTTCAGGTTATTTCATCGTCAGTCCAGATACGTATCGGCAGCGGGCAGTTTCTCCGGTTGGCGAGCGCCAGATGCTGATGACAAATGAAGAGGCCATTGTGAGGCTGCACAGCAAAAACAAGCGGGAGTGTTCTCTGGCCATCCAGGTTGATGAAATGGATATTGCTGCTGCATGGAAATGCGCCACCTCTTCGTTTTTGCAAGCCAGGCAGACCAAGACGACAGCCAACCAATCTATTCAGGTAAAATACTAGTTTTTCAACGTTGAGTACTGGTTATGGATATACTTAAGACTTCCATCGTAGATATCCAGGTACATTTCATACGCGTCTACAAGACGTCCAAATATTAATCTTAATTCGACATTTAATACTTCTTATAGACATACTTATAGTCCAAGAGTCGACAGCACAAAAGCCTAACGTATCAAGTGCGAGAAAAAAATCATTTATTTTATGGTCGAATAGGAATAGGGGAATCTAATGACCCATGTCTGCCGGAATGGAAATGGTGCATAAGCCAAAAAATAGTACCACCAGTGGTTGACTCGAAGGTTGACTCGTTATCATTGTGCTCTCCGTGCAATCAAAGATGAAGTCGTTGTACGGCAAACACAATGATAAAGTTAAGAATGGTAGTGGTATTGATTTTTGGCTTATGCACCCCTTCACTTCCGGCAGACATGGATCATTAGATTCTCCCCTCTTCCATAAAATAAAGATTTTTTTTCTTGTGCTCGATGCCTTTGGTTTTTGTGTTGTCGGCTCTTGGACTATTAAGATATGCAAGAATATAAACGCATCTTATCAAAAATAAATCCTTGGCCAAAAGTATTGAATACCCTCCTATTTTTCATGTACAGTAAAAACTCTGTAACGGGCGCACTTTTTGGAAGATTTGGCAGGTATTTCAATTTAGCAGACATTTTTTAGATCCCCGACACCAATATAAAATCTGAGTTTTTTAACTTGCAAATAGCGAACACTTCTATTTAGTGGACACTTTTTCAACTCCCAGTGCTACTACAATACCTGTCCTTTTTTATCTTTTAAGCAGCGAACAAATTCCGCGCTTCCGAGATGTCTATTATTGCCGAAACGTCAACACAAAATTTTTTTGTTTCTGTCTGTCTATCTGTTTTGCGATAACTACCGAAAAATCATCCAATTTTCTTGAAATTTAGTAAGCGCGTTCATAAGGTACCCGGATTTAGCTGTATAGTTTTTTGTTATGTTTGATTCATTCGTTCGGAAAATACAGAACATTTTATTTTTCACGATAATGCTTTTCAATGGCAATTCAGACTATTTTCAAATTTCTATTTGGTTGAAAGGAAATAGCGCATTTGATTAGCGTAATCTAAATGGTAAATTATGAATGTTAAAAGTTTCAAATAAGGTTTTAAATTAAACCCATTCATTTGAAATTTTGTCAATATATATCTCAATTTTTTTTTTCATTGGGTGTATTTTAGACATGCTTTCCAAAAATATAAACCCTTTTATTTTATCATTTTACGTATTTGACAAGAAAGATATTCCATTATTCTTTCTTTTCCTTTCGCCAGTTGCTTAGCAACGCATTTCATAGCTGATAAAAAAACAAATAAATAAATAAATAAATAAATAAATAAATAAAGCATTTAAATAATTCCAATTACGAAAAATTAGGCAGAAAGTCTGCCAGAGAGAAGTAAAAGGTTAGTTAATTTTTAATAATGTGGTGTACAATATAGTTTTCCGTCAAATATAAACTATGCTAATAACATTACGTTTTGAACACTTTCCATTGAAAAGTGCTTATAAAAGTGCTTGTCTGTTTGTAAATTTGTCTGTTCGTACTCTATCTCGCGTAAATATAATCGATTGCTATGAAATTTATATATACTTTGTGATTTATTGTGGCATAATCGGTATTGAAAATAAAGTCTGAAGCATTATCGGTTCATATACAAGGCTACTCAAAAGAATTCTTTGCATTAAGATCTCGGGGGGGAAATCGTTTGCTGTGTATTTTAATGATATTTTAGGCATACTGAAATTGATGCACATCCCTAAAGTTTACTACAAGGTTCTTTCTGTAGAGTATGGCGCGCAAGGAATATATCATTCATTTACAGGGATACACAATGGAAACCCTATAGAAGAAAATGAAACAATAATTGGACCTATTAATAATAATTGCAGTGAATTGTATGAATAATAATAATAATGCCTTTTCATTTGAGTTATGAGTCTATGAACATAAAAACCTTTTTTTTTGTTCGAAATAAAATTTAGAAAAACGCTATTACAATTTAGATATAATTTAATTTATAAGGGATTGAGTTTAAATAAATATTGCTATTTGGATATTTTCATCTATTATTGATTTCTATTGAAAACCCCTAATAATTTTATATACTTATAAATAGTGTTTAAAAAATGCATATTTTTGGAAGTGGAATATTATGTAAAATGAGATTAAAATAGAAGAAATTGCAGAGCTGACATTGAGATTCCTGATCTGCAGATTTACTGGTTTAGAGATTTTATAATATTTGTAAAAGTAATAGCTTTATATAAATATTTAACTGTAAAAAAATTATGAATTTTTATTCATTTAACGTTAATACAATTGTTAAAAGGCAAACGAACAATTTTTTTTTTTTTTTTTTTTTTTTTTTTTACGAAGTAAACACCATATATGACAGTAAAAATCCTTACTGTGATTAATGAAGTTTTCACTTTAACTATGTCTTATTGGAGGCTGTTTCGGTTTTGACAGGTGCCCTCTTCTTCCGACTTGCAGCTTCTGGAACAAAGTCACTCTGTGAGAGTGTTGCGGGTGAAAGGCAATTCCAAAAACAACGTGGATGGCAATTTGGATCGAAGTGGTTCATTCAAGGAACCCAAAAAGATAAACCTGAATGAATTCGAAGGGGACATGAATGATATTCATAAAAGTGAGTAAGCAGTTATTTTCATCTTTTCTCAGAGAGTATTAATTTTCAACGACACTTCTCATTATTTTTATACTCTTTTATTTAACTCGACATACTTTTTATTAACACTTTCCTACAAAGTTGAAAAGTTTTTATGCATTCGGTTTCGCTGTCAGTCTGCTTATACCCTGTTCGCACCACAAACGTAAGATATCTTAAGATTAGCGGTGTTTGAAGTGGTAACCTCCCGGAATTGAATGCCTGTTCACATTGAAAAACTTACCTAATACCCTGTTCACACTATGGATAGTTAAGATCACAGAGCACGGAACAGAGAATCAACTTTCATACACTGTAATGGCAACTTGTTTAACATGGGATTACGCATAGACAGTAGCGACACGAGCGGACCACTCTGAAACTACGATCATAACATAAGAGAGGTTGCTAATTCGGCGAAACATCGCTTCCTTGGCGACAAATGATAAGAAAAAAAAAATACAGCGACGGCTTGCTGCTTTTTGTTTTGAAATTTATGAAAGAATTATGAAATAACTTTGACGTATTCGTCTTGCAAACAATGCATGTGTCTCTTAGTAACATAACGATCTAATAATTTAAACTTGAAAATTCAAGAATAATAACAGTAATAATTACGAATCAATATAAGCGCGGAAATCTAAGATCAAATAGCATAAGCACACGTGCAAAGATAATCAAATGAGCATTCAGCAAGAAGCACCAAGCAGAATAAAGTTACAGTTAAACAGAAATCACGAGGATAAAATCGCCAACGCGATGGTTTAGTTTTTAAGTGATCCACTGAGGGCGCTCTTTTCAAGCCGAGTTGAGGCTCTGTTACTACTCTGTGGTTAAGATATCTCAGGCCTGGAATCCTTTGAGAAAGTTCCACAAACTCTGAGAGTTTTCAACTTGCTCGGGCTAGACACAGGAACAACCACTCTCTCTCATTGGCTATAAAGCTTCGCATTTATTGATTGGCTGTTGCGGCCGTCTTTTATTTCAAACGCATGCGCATACGTTACATTTTTCAGTTGAGAGATACAGTGAGATTCGCTGAGATATTTTAGACTTAGGTAAGTTTTTCAATGTGAACAGGCATCCAATTCCGGGAAAGTACCACTTCAAACACGGCAATCTTAAGATATTTTATGTTTGTAGTGCGAACACGGTATTAGCTATCTCAACGAATGTCACTGTATCTCTGAACTGAACAAATGTAACACATGCGCATGCGCTTGAAATAAAGACGGCCGCAATAGCCAATGAATAAAAGTGAAGCTTTATAGCCAATGAGGGTGAGTGGTTGTTCCTGTATCTAGCCCGAGCAAGTTGAAAACTCTCTTGCGAGAGTTCCAGGCCTGAGATATCTTAACTATCCATAGTGTGAATAGGGTATTAAGCTCTAACTCCCGTAAATATACTCCAATTTTCATGTAATTAATAAACTTATTTAACTCCTCAGTTCTGATGTCGCCTGTAGGAGACATTAAAGATGGCTCTTTAAATTAATTTAAATGATTTTAGAATTGCTAAAATTTATTCTGGACATTTTTAATAAATATGTAAATTAATTGTATTTATTTTTGAATTCGAAAACATTTTTGTCTTTTTAAACTAAACTAGACATCTTAATTTATAGAATTTTTTGTTTTTCATTTTAAAAATAAATTTGAATTTATTACTAACAGACCCCATACGCATGCAAGGAATAAATTGGATCTTTTCCTCTTTTTAGACGTTCGGAATGAATTCGCGGATCAAATATGTGTTCAGGGAGTACGGAAATAATTTGTGAAAAAATAGGAGAATTTAGTGCATATTGACGAATTTTTTGACAGTGATGCAATTATTTTAACTTATTAAACAGGGTAGTTTTGTAACATTATTCTGAATGTTTTGGAAAGTGTTTCATAATCCATGCTTGACGCATGCTTTCTTTCTTTCTTTATTGAATTTTTACACTGAGTGAGACTAGTTGGATGTGCCAATCCCAAAACTTTCTTCTATCTCATACATACATTTTAATATTAAAAAAATAGTTACTCATTTTAATGCTTTAATAATTTTAATTCAATACCTTACCAACTTTGATTTTCATCTTAAATTTCTGCTTCAATCAATTAATCGGAGTATAAACGAATTTCCGTCTCTGCACGAGCCGATGGACAATAGAATGATAAGCAGATTTTGTTTTTTCAAATTCAGGGAGGACCTACTTGCCTTACCAAAAAATAATCATATACAAAATGTTTAGTTCAGTTCTAGAACTAACTTCATACACTTTTATGTGGTGCAATATTGAAAATGGCATAAAATTCCGTATTGCAGCGCCCCCTTCCGGCGGATTTTTTTTTTCAGATTCAGGGCGCTCCAACTAGCCATAGCCATACACTTACACAAAAAATTCCGTTCAATTCGATGCATAACTTCATGTACTTTTGGTCGGCACAATATTGAAAATGGCACAAAAATCGCGACTGCAGCGCCCCCATCCGACGTTTTTTTTTTTTAAATTCAGGGAGGACCAACTAGCCATAGTCATAGAGATACAATAAAAAAAATTTGGTTCAGTTTGATACATAACTTCATACACTTCCGGTGGAATGTTTCAAAACTGAAGGAGGACCTGCTTGCCACAGCCAAAAACATTCACAAAAAATTTGGTTCAATTCTATGCATAGCTTCATACATTTTTTGATGGTAGAATGGCGACATACAGACATACGGACAGACAGACATTTTGTAAAAACATGTTTTTTGGAATCTCTGACCCCTAAAACGTGTAAATCCATCGAAAACCGGAAGTCGAAAAATTTTTCGATTACAATACTTTCTTCTATTGAAGATAGAAGAAAATAAAAAATGGAATTTTATATTTTTATTAATCCTTTAATAATTTGAATATTTAACATTATTATTATATCGGAATGGCTAACAGTCTTGACAAGATCACATCAAGAAGAGACCATTTAAATAAATTTAAAAGAAAGCAAAATAATTTTTCTCTCCAATTGATACTTTCCGTCCGTTATAAAAGAAAATATGTAGACTCTAACACATGAAATTTCAATGTGTAAAAACATAGCGCTATTTAGCATGCCGAGATTATGATTTGAATTACTCCGTGATAACGAGTATAGAAGTAAACATCAAAGTAAAAATAAAATAAAATAACGTGAATAATCTGAGAGTAGGCGTGAAAAATGTGAAGAATGATGTTTCAAATCATTCCACTATTGATCCTATAGCTGTAGAATATTTTCATTTATTTCCATTCAGGTCAAAACATGTTGGCAGTCTATTAAAACTTTTTAGTTGTCAGGCTATCAAAACCTGAGAACTTATGTGATCAGATTCTGTATTCTCGTAGGTATGTATGTACGTATATATATGTATGTACGTAAAGCGATAGATTCTTGATAGAAATATCCGATTTACTTCAAGTTTCGGATATAGGTTCATTCTGATAAGGCGCTTTCCTCATCAGTTCATTTTTTAAGTATAAAGGGGGGACAGGGACTAATTCCATCCTTAATTGGGAAAATAAGTTTTTCAAGCAGAATTATTCGATCTGCTTCAATTTGGTATTTCGGTTTATTCTCATAAAAAGTTTCTCTATTTAGATTTGGAAGTTCATGGGTTAAGTATAAAGCGGGGAATATAATCCCTCCCTTACTTTATTTTTGATAGCATAGTTATTTGAAATAAGGCTGTAATAAAGCAGTTCACATCACGTGACTTTTTCCAGAGAACAATGAAGAAAGCTGTAGGACACACAAACACAAAAAGCATTGATAAAGGCAGCGATGGTTGTCCTACAGCAGCAGCAAAAACCTGTTCGTGACGTCACCTTGCACAGCTCTATATACAATTTGTGTGAAAAGCCGGTGAGCTCAATGCTGTCAGTTTAACTGGACACTTTTATTTGTATTTACTGCTTATTTGGTTTTGTTTAGTTCTTTTTTTTATTATTAATGAGGCATATGAAATACATATACTGCTAATTGTAATTATTCTTTAATATTTTGTTTTCAGGCGAAAAGCAATCCATGCTTGCCAAACTTTTGAAACGTATGCAGTTTTTAACGGACAAATCTTCGAAGCACATGGTCTTCTCGGCACAGTTTCCTCCTCTGGAATGGTTGGAAAGCGAAAGCACCATGGGTCATTCCGTTGCCACTCAAACGCAAATGTTCATGCAAAAGGTATGTCATGTTCTCTGAAAAATATCATCCCGTTTGGTTCTGGCATCCTATTAAGGCATACATTATATAGCCATTAATTGACGGACATTTTAATTTTAGACATTTTATCGAATAGTTAAGGGTGTTCTTAAATCAAAAAGGGCAACTTTGTGACACATGCATTAATTTATTTTTGTTCGAAAATGCATGAAAATAGCAGGTGTTGTTATTCAGAAACTGTATAATTGCACTCATTCTTTTGTTTTCTAAAAAGCACAATAGATTTTTCATAAGAAGCCATCAAAGTTGACACTTTTGAGCATATTTCCCGACGAAAGCAGAAAAACCGGTCGAAAAGGAGGAGAAAAACGGGTGATTGCGTCATCGAAATAGCTTATAACTCGATAAGTAATTTAATTATCATAAAATGGAAAAATAAGTTCAATTCGAAATCGCTTTCATAGTCAGGCATTACAATTTTATAACTTTCTGTTAAAAAATTAAATTTGTAAATGTGTCAAAACGTTTTTCGCTTGTTGAGCGGATCAGTTAAGAAACACCCTTAAAGATAGTAGGATTCTTCTGGGACTTCAGAATTACAAAGAATATGATTGACCTCATACTAATCAACGTCAATTTGGTAAGGGAAGCAATTAGGAGGCTAACAAAAGGTTAAAGAAAAATATTTGGGATCACCCTGTAAAATAAAATGCATAATTGATCTATTAGCCCAGTAAATTTAGACCAAAAAAGGGGTCGATAGCTAAGAAATTTATAATGAGCTAAAATTTTTAGGATTAGCTCCTGGATATGTATAAAATGGATTCTGAAAAGTCTCAAAAAATTCGATGTCGGCTTCTATCCAAAATGGCGGATCAACTGTGGTCGCCAAATAATTGCGCCTTGTTGGATGTTTTTCTGCATATTTAAGTCAAAAGTGAATATTTTTCGCTTCTACAGGAAACCAAAGCAGTCAGCAAGTATGCTAATTGGAATATGAGCTAAGGTTTATAAAATAAAGAAATTATAAACAGCGCCGTGCGAAGGAGAGGGGGGAGGAGCCAGTCGCCGCGGGCACGGAAATTTAGGGGGCGCCAAATTTACACTACCAATGTCATTTTTTAGCCTATCACAAGAAAAAGTTGGGGTGAGGGGCGCTAAATAGCAACTTTGGACAGGGCGCATTTTTCTCTTCGCACTCCCCTAATTATAAATGTACGGTAATTCAATTTATTTAAACTGAAATTACTTAAAAAAATAAAACTCGTTTTTTCCTTTGGAGTTTTCATGTATATTTTCACACACAGTCATTTTTTAATGAAAAAATGCAGATGAGAATTAGAATAAAAGATAGTGAATGAAGGAATTTCCTACGCACGTGCTCCATACAGACATTGGGGGGGGGGGGGGGGTTGGAGAGGAATATGAGTTTGCGGACGCCGGCTCTGTTAATAAGAATGAAAGATAGTGCACCAAGGAATTTCCTACGCATGCGCTTCATACAGACATAGGAGAGGGTTGAAGAGTAATGCTGACACCTGCTCTGCTCATAGTTTATTGTTTCGGCAAAAGGCTTCACACGTGGTCATTCTCGCTTCTGTTTTTACTCTGTTTAGCTTTTTATAACCGAATATAGTTCAAATGGATTGTGATCCGTTGTGTGTGATTTGTGGTGAAGCACTGAATGTTGGTAAAACAGTTACAGTGACAAGGGGCCTTCAAACCCTTTTCAATGCTAGTAAAAAACGGCAGGATGGATTACACGAACATTTTTTGGATGTCAAAAGTTTAACTGTGCATTCAGATTGCAGAAAATATTACACCATGCCATCTTTGATTGCTAAGGAAATTTCACAACGAGACCATGCTACAGTTTGTGAGAGACCTACAAAGTGAACTAAAGACACGGGTTTCAATTTTAAAACTCAATGTTTGTTTTGCGGTGAAGAGGCTTCAGTTAAAGTAGAAACAAAAAAAGCAAAGAAGTACAGAAAAGTTGTTCATCAGATAGAGACTTTGGAGTCTTTAAACAGTTTAAAAAAGAAAGCTGAAGAGCGTAAAGACGATAAAGGTGAAACAGTTTTGAGAAGAATTAGCAATGTCATTGACTTAGTCGCAGCTGAAGGCAGGTACCATGAAAACTGTTATGCATCTTTTTTGTCAAATCCTGTTACTGATAAAACTGTTGGGAGGCCAGTAAACATAAGGATCAGGTCTGCTTTTGATAAACTTTGTGAATTCATAGATGAGAAAGATGAATGCCAATATTCAGGCCAAGAGCTGTTCTCGAAACTTAAAGAATTAACTGCTGAGGGAGAGGAAATTTATAGCAGCCAACAAATCAAAGATCTTCTTAAAAAAAAGTATGGTGTGTTAATACTCGCACAACACATCATAAGAAAGGGGGAGATAATTAAATTAATTCCACACATTAACCATAATGACCACAAACTCTAATCATTTCGCTAGCGCAATTTATTTACATGTCTTTCATCATCGCTGTCCAGAGCGCATATGTACAGGTACATACAGAATTAAAACAGATTCACTACAGGCGCCATCTACAGGCTCTTTCACATAACACTCAAGATATAACATATTATGATGTAACATACTGGGCGTAACATACTGGGGCCCCATGACCACGTCATCATCATAAATAAAATAAATATATAACAAATTGACACATTAATACAATACACAATGTAAACATAAAAATATATAACAATAATATTACACAATAAATTCACATTTATATCTAGAAATTTAAATAATTTCACAAAGAAAAGTTAATTTTCATTTATTGGCAGTTTGACTAATTTGTGGATTGGTCTTTTAAGTTCACCTATGGCAGTTTTTAAATTCACTGATCTTACTCTGCTGTCAGAACTTTTGAAAATGTCAATTATTCTTGCCATTTTCCATTTCAACGGTGGCAAATTATCATCTTTGATGAGCACTAAGTCGTTTACACATAAATCTTCTGTCGGAAATTTCCACTTGTTGCGCACTTGCAACTGTGTAAGATAGTCCTTAGACCATGCTTTCCAGAATGACTGGGAAATATTCGTAATCAATTTCCATCGATCTCGAATTGAAATTTTCATATTTGTAATGTCTGGTTCGGGAACACTCTTTAAATCTGACCCAATGAGAAAGTGACCTGGAGTTAGGACTGAAAGATCATTTGGGTCCTCCGAAATAGCGACTAATGGGCGAGAATTCAGAACTGCTTCAATTTCCGCCAAAACTGTTGCAAATTCCTCTTGAGACAAGATCTGCGACCCAATAATTCGTCTCATATGGTACTTCATTGATTTAACCGCTGCCTTTCAAAGACCTCCAAAATGGGGAGCAGATGGAACATTCGTAGTCCATTTTATACTCTCATTGTGCAAGTAGTTGCCGATTGCTTCTGATGCAGCGACTTTCAAATAATTCTTTGCTCCTATATAATTAGCACCACAGTCACTGAAGATCTCTATTGGCTTACCTCGACGTGCAATGAATCTTTTCAACGCAGCTATACAGGCGCTGGCACTCAGATCACTAACAAGTTCCAAATGAACTGCTTTGGTAGAGAAACATACGAAGATACAGACGTACATTTTGACTGGCTTTACTCCCCTACCACGTCGAAGACTTATTAGAAAAGGTCCACAAAAGTCGGTGCCACAACAAATGAACGCTCTTCCTTGGCTCACTCTTGATGTTGGTAAATCAGCCATGATTTGTTTCGAGCATTCGCTGCGAAATCGTGCACAGATAACACAATTTTTTATTGCTTTACGGATAAGAGACTTCGCACCCACAATCCAATAGGTTTGCTTCACGGCAGAATTTATTAGCTGTACTCCTCCATGTAAGTATTTTAAATGATAAAATTTAATTAACAAGGTCGTAACTGGGTGATTTTTAGGCAAAACTAAAGGATATTTTGCAGTCTCTGGTATGTTGGCATTTCTTAGCCGTCCACCAACTCTTAAAAACCCACGATTGTCCAAAAAAGGATTTAAGGAATTTAAATTGCTGGTTTTTAGAATTTTTCCCTTCTCCAAGTTGGCTATTTCGTTTGCAAAATTCGCTCTCTGGACTAACTTAATTATAATATCATGCGACCTTTTCAATTCCTCTCTTTGCAAAAACGGAGCTGCAATTTTATTTCTCTTTGCATTATCGATGAATCGCAAGCACCACGCAAGCACTCTTTGCAATTTAGTCCACGATGAAAATTTACTCCACAATTGTTCAACTAACTCTAATTTACCGACCAAATTTTCAGCAAGCTTGACCTTCTGTTCTTTCAATACATCTACACTATTGATTTCCGTAGACGTTCTCAATATCTGTTTGGGCCAGCTCTCATTATTACTTCGAAGCCAAGCTGGACCTTGCCACCATTTCTCGTTGTTAACTAAACTTTCAGCAGCAATTCCTCTTGTTAGTATATCGGCTGGGTTGTCTTCCGTAGGACAGTAGTACCAATCACTAGGGTTGGTTTTCTGTTGGATTTCTAGAACCCTATTACCTACAAACTGTTTCCACCTTTTCGCACATCCTTTAACCCAATATAATGCAATGGTGGAGTCACTCCAATATACTACTCTTTGAATTCTATCCTTAAAAATATTCTTCACATAATTTCCGACTCTAGCACCTATTACAAGACCCATCAACTCTAAACGCGGCAAAGTTAATTTCTTTAACGGTGCTACTCTATTTTTTGACAAAATAAATGACACTTTATAATTTCCACTATTATCACAATATCTAAAATAAAGAACTGCTCCATACGCACTTAATGAAGCATCACAAAAAACATGTGCCTCTACTTGTTCATCTTTACAATCAACTAAACAAAATCTGGGAATAGTTATATAATATATTTTCTCAATTTCGTTGCACCACTTAAACCATTTTTCCCGCAAATCATCGGGCAACTCTTCATCCCAATCACAACCTGTTTCCCAAATTTCCTGTAACAATAACTTAATACGAACAACAAATGGCGAAATCAGGCCCAGGGGATCAAAAATACGTGCTGCTGTTTTCAAAACACACCTTTTACTGTTTTGCAACGTTTCCCTAGATTCTATTAAACCCTTAACTTCCAATGATAATTCATCTTTCTCTGGACACCAATTTAAACCTAAAATCTTCAACTGCTGAACACTTTCTTTCTCTATATCCTTAAAGCCATTTTCTATCCAGAGTTTTTCCAACTCTCTACTATTAGACCTCAGTTTTCTCAAATTAAATCCTCCACTCTTTAAAATATTTACAGCGTCCGAAGATAATTCGAACGACTCACTCACAGTACTTCCTCCAAAAAATAAATCATCTACATATAGAGCTGAATTTAACATTTCAAATGACTTAGGATTGCTATTTTCAAAATTTTTAATGTGATGTTTTATAGTAGCACTCAAAATAAAAGGAGACACTTTACAGCCAAATGGTAATCTTTTCATTCTCATGAATTCGTAATTTTTATTAGGATCATCCGAATACCAAAGAAATTTTAAAAATTTCCTATCTCTCTCTGAAATTCCTATCATTAAAAAAGCTTTCTCTATGTCAGCATTAAACGCTATTTTATGTTTCCGAAAATTTAGAATAACATCAAGAATATTAGGATTTAAATTAGGACCAGTTTCTAGACAATCATTCAAAGACAAATTATTTTTAGATTTTGAACTACAGTTAAATACTATCCGAACCTTAGTTGTTTCTTTATCTTCTCTAACAACTGCTCTATGAGGCATAAAATATTCTAGCTGATCCCTCTGACATTTCTCAATAATCCCGTTTTTCAATTGATCGCTTATTATTTCTCGATATTCATTAACAATCCAATTGTTTTTAGAAAAACCCTTATTTAACTCATCAAATCTTTTTTTTGCCAAAAAATAATTACTTTCTAATTCATCACAACTAATTTTCCATAATAAATCAGTTTCGTACCTCCCATTCACAAATTTTAGATTTCTTTCAAATTGATCTATCAATTCTTTATCCGCTGAATTTAATTCTTCATTTTCTTTAATACCTAAAGTCTCGAGTTCCCATAAATTTTTCATTGTTTCATTTAAATCTGAATCCCGTATTAACCCACAATGTATATTACCATCATTTATCTGTTCGATACTTCCACTAGCCACGTAGCCAAAACAAGTATTCTGTAATAGAAGTCGCGGATTTTTTAAATATATTTGCCCTGGTCTCAACAACTCATAAAATATTTCGGCCCCTAATAATACGTCCACTTTTCCAGGGATATTAAATGTATGATCAGCTAAAGCGACTGACTCAGAAGCATCCACCTGTATTTGAAATACTTTATGTGGAATAAGATCTGTTATTTTGTTCACTACCAACATATTTATATCTCTTTGAAAACTCTTATCTCGGTTAGAAATCGTAGTATTTACACACCCATTCACACTTAAAGATGAATCATTTAAACACGATATTACCGTACTCGTTTTATCTGGTTTCAATTGCAAACGATTCACACAGTCTCTGCTTATTAAGCAAGTTTGACTCCCGACATCTAACAGGCATCTCGCTTCATACCACTGAGAATTTTTATCTTTAATCAAAATCAAAGCTGTACTCAATAAAACATTTTTTGTTTTATTTTTTGCCAAACTACTAGCGACCACAGACCTATCTGACTGACTAGGAGGGATGGAAGGAGAAAGCGCATCGTTACTTTCCCCTCTCTGATCTACATTATTGGAAACAGATGTGAAGCTGGGCGATTTTTCTTTACTCGACTGAATATTTATATTTTCTTTTGGATAGTGGATTAACTTATTATGCGGTTTTTTACAAAAACAATTTTTGCTCTTACAAACTTTTACACTACAATTGGGATGCAAACATTTAAAGCATAGTCTATTTATTTTAACAACATCTACTCTTTCCGGAATTGTAAGACTTTTAAATTTCGGACAAAAATACAGTTCATGATTTTCATTTTTGCATAAAACGCAAGTTTTTATTTCAGAAAAGAACACATTCGAAACTTTCTTTTGAAACGTTGGATTTGGCGACTTATTTCCAAAAAATCTTTTATTTTCATTTCCGTTTTGTTTCCTAAACACATTATTGTCAGTTTTTATTTTATTTTTCGTAGAAAGAAAAATATCACATTCACGACCTAATTGTTGCGGTTTAAAATATGATTCTCCCTGTTTTGCTCCAATGTGAGACATTAAATCACTATCTAATGAACCAAAAATCTTATCCGAAACAATTAGCTCACACAAAGATTTAAAATCATTCACTTCACGTAACTGACAGTAATATTCGAATGCTGCACTTAATCTTGACGCATATTGGACATAACTTTCTGAAGGTAATTTTTGCGCCTTACGGAAATTATTCAAACACTCCTGTGGAGTTGGTTGAAACTCCTTTAACACTATATTTTTTAATTTATCATAATTACACAAATCTTCCTCTGATAAATAAATCATTATATTATTTGCTTTTTCACCTAACATATTCAAAAGTATTTCAGCTTTAAATTCCTCAGGTACATTTTTTGTTCTGAATGCTTTTTCTAAGGACTGAAAGAAAAGGCTAAATGACTCTACCCTAGATGGCACAGGTATCGTTAAAGTTTTAATGCTCTTAATAAAACTTTCTACATTATTTATTGACTCCATTTCACTTTTTACCGATGAAAATGAATTATTTTGAAGCGATTCCTTCCGAATATTAGCGATTTCTAACTCCTTTTCTAGCTGTGCTAATTTTATTTTTTCAAACTCAGAATATTGTGAAGATTCTTTACGAACATTAGCTAGCTCTATTTCTTTTTCTAACTGAGCAAGCTTTATTTTTTCTAATTCTAATTTTGATTTTTCCGATTCTTTTTTAATTTTAATTTCTTCAACCACATATTCAACAACACTTTTAACTAAATCCAAGTTATTTAAAAAAGAGTCACTTTTTTCAATTAACTCTTTTAATTCAATAACTTTAGCTCCTTCAGGAATTATTAACCCTAACTCTTCAGCGACGAGTTTTAACTCGTCTTTTTTCAACTTATCTATCACTGACATGATTAAATATATGAATATATTTACACTAATAACACAAGAAATCACAAAATTATTGAAACAACACTGCAAATCTACCAGAAATAACTAAAATAATTTTCTTAAAATAGTTCCTACAACTGACACAAAATCAATAGTTACGAATAAAATACAATATCACTAGCTACGAATAAAATATACAACTCAATACACAACACTAATTAATTAACATAAGAAAACCACAAAACCACAATTTATACAACTAAACTAAATCTCCGAAAAACCAAACTACATATTACTCACCCCTTTTCTTCGCAACTAAGAAAGCGCGCAAATATTCTGCGCCGTTCTATAGACAAACAAATCAAAACGTGTGGCTCTTACCCCACTCCTGACACCATGTTAATACTCGCACAACACATCATAAGAAAGGGGGAGATAATTAAATTAATTCCACACATTAACCATAATGACCACAAACTCTAATCATTTCGCTAGCGCAATTTATTTACATGTCTTTCATCATCGCTGTCCAGAGCGCATATGTACAGGTACATACAGAATTAAAACAGATTCACTACAGGCGCCATCTACAGGCTCTTTCACATAACACTCAAGATATAACATATTATGATGTAACATACTGGGCGTAACATGGTGAACGTGTTAACGTTGCCAATGGACGCGAGGGTTTTGGGAAGGATGTAGTCTTCACATTCAAGGATGGGTCAAAAAACTTCTCTATGACGCATGGTACGAAAAGAGGGAACAGAACGAGTTTGAGGAAAGAAAGAGGATTATTATGACAGCCAAAATTATTAGAGAGGACATCCAGACTCAGGTGTATGACAACCAAACATATCCTCATCCTGAGAACATGTTGGATGATTTATGCTTTTCTGTTCCAGAGACTCTAAAATTATTAATTGATAATATAACTAACTCTAAAACAATGAGTCACAAAGTACAGAGAAAACGAAGCATGGTTTGTCATTCAATTATTTCAATGACAAGGCCAAAAACTTTTGTATCTCCTCTCCGCCTTGCATGCGGAGTCTACTGCCTGCGCCATTTTGCCTCCCGTCAACTTGTAGACATTTTGCACAGTTTGGGAATGTCTGCTAGTTATAATGAGGTTCGACGATTTGAGTTCTCTTGCATGAATGCTGTCCCTCCACAGACCGTGTCTCATTTCACACAATGGGTATTTGATAATGCCGATTTCAATATTAGGACCTTAGATGGGCATAATACCTTCCATTATATGGGCGGTATTCGAATAAGCACACCACCAGAACAGTTAGTTTCTAATACCAGATTCCCAAGGCTGAAAAATCCTTCAGCAGAAACTATAGCTGCACTAGGAAAAATGGACATTCTAACCTGCCCCCCAAAAAGCACTAATGGTCTTTCTCATGTGGAAGTGAAACCGATTCTAATCAACCAACAGAATGTCACAAATCTAGAAATGGTCAAGTTCTCCAATAAGTTGTGGTTATGCTTACATCTTGTTAAAAATACACCAGTACCTATGTGGAATGGGTTTATGAATGCTGTCTACAAGAATATTAGCACCATGCAATACGATACTAGTAGCAGGGGCCTCGCTAAGGGGGGGAAAGGGGGGGAGCCTCCCCCCCCAAACATTCCCAAAACTTGTTACACTTGGCAAATTTTATTAAAATTTTAGTAAAAACTGTAATATATTTCCTATTTTTGATAGAAATTGCAAAAGTTACAACTCTAATTGGGTATATTATTGAACTTTTTACAAATAAGAACTGTATTACATTTTCTAATTGTGGTAACTTGGCAAAATTATAAAATAAGTTGGCAAATATGAAAATTTGACTTGGCAATTTAAGGTCTTCTCCCCCACCAATAAAAAGTCTTAGCGATGGCCCTGACTAGTAGTATTGTTCCGGTTCCGTTTTTCAGCCACCCTGCTTCTGACATAAATACAATATATTCAACACTGGTTTATGCAGCAAAAGAATGTAAAACACTGGGACAAAACACATGTATAGTGACTTATGATCAACCGCTGTTTTGGAAAGCTATGCAAATCGTTACGGCAGCAGAAACAGAAGCTGCTCTGGCAAATGTTGTCGTGAGGCTTGGGGGGTTCCATCTTCTCATGTCTTACCTAGGTACTATTGGATACCTAATGGCAGGCAGTGGAATCGAAGAGCTGTGGGAATTGCTGTATTCGAAGCAAACGATTGAGAAAATGATGAATGGGCATGCTTATTCGAGAGCCTTAAGAGCACATTTTCCCACATACATAGATCTGTATGAGAAACTTCTTCAACACTATCTGCACGAGTTAGATGACAATACCAAAAGCAAAATTCGAGATGTTATTCATGAACTTATGGTGACAAATGGAAGCTGTATTGAAGATCTTCAAGGCAACAACTGCATTAAACAGCTGATCAACACTATTGAAACAGCTGCAGAAAATAGAGATTTTTCTAGAACTGGCAAGCTGTGGTTACAGTACATGGAACAGATTGCACTTATTCTTTTCTATATTCAAGCAGATCGAGTTGGGAACTGGGAATTACATTTGTATAGCATTAAATCCATGATGCCTTACTTTCATGCAGCAGGCCACATTTTTATGCCAAATGCGCCCATTTATATATTCAGCAAATGGAAGAATTGACGGCGAAAATGGAAAGCACTGAATTAAAAAAATTTGTTGATGGTTATTTTACTATTCGCAGAAAAGACAGGGCATGGAGTGGAGTTGCACCAGATATGATAATAGAGCAAAGTCTCATGAAATCCATAAAAGTAGCAGGAGGCTTAACACATGGCCGAGGAATGGAAGATTCTACTTTGTCCAGATGGATTGCTTCTTGCTCAATGAACATGAAAGTATCGAAAGTATTAGAAGAATTTTGTGAAAAAACTTATGTATGCTCAGAACAACACGTTGAATTTCGGCCTTCCAGACAATCAAGAGATGATTCTGATTTGAATAAATTATCTGAATGGTTACTGCTTCACAATCCTTTTGATAATCCATGTCCTAAACATTTGTTGATGAATATAGCTAGTGGATTGGTTGCTGATAATAAAACAAACTGCGACAATGCAAAGAAAGTTAGTGAAAATTTACTGTCTTCAATCATAGGATGTTCATTTGGGGAAATTAAACTTCAACGGAAAAAGAGAGTTATACCAATATCGGCAACAAATAACACATTGATAATAAGGAATTCAACTGTGATATTCAATCCTCTACAGCTGTTTACCAGGATTGCTGCTGTACTCAAATCAAATGAAAATTTACGAGATTACCTCAAATACGAATTGGCTCCTCAACCTCCCTCCCTCTTTGATGAAGGTTCAATGAGCAAGAATGTTAAATCAACTTTAGCTGCTATCATTGAAACAATTGAACCTTGTGTTGAACCTCCGCCAATTTTCTCGTTTATTGTAGATGGAGGATTTCTTTTGCATGCATTAGTTTGGAATGAGTCCGACACCTATAGAGATATTTGCCTCAAATATGTTAGATTTGTCCAGAAACACTTTTCTCCATGTGAAGCAGTTGTTTTTAATGGGTACACTTGTGCCTTATCAACTAAAAGTGTAGAGAGGCAAAGAAGATTGGTGTCGAAAATGTCTGCTGCTATTGCTTTTGACGAAAACATGGTGGCCACAACTAAACAAGCTGCTTTTCTACGGAACTCAGAGAACAAGGCTAGGCTTATTCGAATGGTCATGGGCTACTTCCAGGCCGAAGGCGGATGATGATGCTGATGCACTAATCTGCACAACAGCAATTAATTCAAGTATGACCAATTCTAGATTAGTCACAGTAGTTGGTTCTGACACAGATCTGCTGACCATTCTCATCGCACGAGGTAACCCAGGAAAACCACTCTTCTTTCTACGACCTCACAAACAAAAATGCTACTTAAAATTCAAAAATCCCTTGGCCCCATGAAGGATTTCATTCTCTTCCTACATGCATCAACTGGATGTGATACCACATCAGCAATTTTTAGGAAGGGGAAATCCTCAGCTTTTAAATTGATAAAGAAAAACCATGAACTGCTTTCATTGACTTCCTTATTCAACAGTCCTAAACTTAAACCCCAAAAGGTAATTGAAATTGAGGAGATATTCATGAAGAATCTTTATGGGGGAGAGAAAGTTGACTCCTTAGATGAGCTGCGATATATCCGTTACAATAAAGAAGTAACCAAAAATCTCTCATCAAAATTTAACCTTGCCGTTCTTCCACCAAGTGCAGCAACTTCGCAGCATTCTCTTCGGGTTTATCTTCAAGTTCAACAGTGGCTGGGAAACGACCTAGATCCTACTGAATGGGGATGGGTCATGAAGGAAGGCAGATTAAACCCATTACCTTCAGCACTTCCCGCAGCGCCCGAAGATCTTCTGCAGCTTATCTCTTGTGATTGCAAAATAACTGCAACAAGGGACTGTGATGAAAGATGTCAGTGCAAGAAGGCAGCTCTCCATTGTTCTAGGTTTTGTTCCTCATGCTTAGGAGAAACTTGCACAAATTCACTTCGTCCAATTAACGGATTTGAAGACGACGATAGCGATTGAATGAGTGGCATTCTGGTCCTTTTGTTTTAAGTTTATTTAACATAACATTATTAGCTTATTTATTACAAGCATTTTTTATTATATTTTTACTTTGGATTTAATTTTTTGTGTCTTGTAATAAATAATTTAAACTTGTTCTAATTTTCTGTCTTTTTTTTACAGTCTTCCACAGTTCCATTTTTATATAGAAAAATGGAATATCTATCATTTTTTAAAACAAAATTTCAAAAACAATTCTCACAAGTAGGATTACACACATACAGATGACTTACCAATAGTTTCTTAAGTACGGCAAAACAGGCTAATGGCCAATGAAATTTTATTAATTTGATGACAAATAAATGAATGTACAACTCATTTGTAGCTTTTATTTTGATAAAAACTAGGTACAGAGCTCGACTAATCGACTGAGGCCTGGGCAGCTATCTCTTTGTGGCACCCCTACACCTTAACGTTCTTTTAGAAGACCATTAAAAAGCCTCAATAGAGAGATTTTTTTAAGAATTTTATTTTTATTTTTCTAGTTTTTTTAATTTAGTTTTTGAGGCTGTTTCTGGCATGGGGGCTCGGGGCACATACCCCGTGTGCCCTTGCTTAGTCAAACCTCATCTATAAATTAAAACAGATGTAAGTAGAGGTCACAGAATTTTTCAGAAGTAAAAAAATATTGATATATGATTTAGAAATGGAAAAAACATTGGACGATGCAAAAAGGTCTTAGCGGCCATCTTTGATTAGCCATTTTGAATAGAAGCACACATGAGAACTTCTGAGACTTTTAAGGTTGTTTTTTATTCGTCATAAGGAGCTAATTCTGAAATTTTCAGCTCATTATGAATTACTTAGCTACCAAACCTTAAATTTAGATTTTGAGGCTGTTTCTGGCCCGGGGGATCGGGGCACATACCCCGTGTGCCCTTGCTTTAGTCAAGCCTTATGTATACATTAAAACAGATGTAAGTAGAGATCACAGAATTTTTCAGAAGTAAAAAAATATTGATATATGATTTAGAAATGGAAAAAACATTGGACGATACAAAAAGGTCTTAGCGGCCATCTTTGATCGGCCATTTTGGATAGAAGCACACATGAGAACTTCTGAGACTTTTAAGGTTGTTTTTTACTCGTCATAAGGAGCTAATTCTGAAATTTTCAGCTCATTATAAATTACTTAGCTACCAAACCCTAAATTTACTGGGCTATATCTCTTGAGCATATAAATATGTGGATATTGCACAATATGTGTAGTTATTTATATAAGAATAGCGCGTATATTCATGGAGATATATAAACTTTTTTTAAAAGTGCAAAACATTCTTGCAGGTTTTTGCTTATATCATGCAG
Organism: Maratus speculifer; assembly: GCA_964019185.1. Classification (NCBI taxonomy): domain Eukaryota; kingdom Metazoa; phylum Arthropoda; class Arachnida; order Araneae; family Salticidae; genus Maratus; species Maratus speculifer. The sequence continues at coordinate 252,152,667 of OZ025302.1, read as the reverse complement.
GATTTTCAACCAAATTGAATTAATCATTTGATAAAGTGTGAGCAATTGCCTAAAATATATTTTACTAAAAGTCCAACATACCTTCATACGCATAAATAATAAAACCGCGATCAAAAGGATCAACAAACATTCGTGAAAATTAATCGCAACCTCTTTAAAACTCTTTGTATGTCTAAAAAAAAAATAGATAAATAAAATCTTCAATCAAGATTTGCCGAAATTCCTTTTACTAACAATTCTTTGTGAAGATTTTCTCGGTGTATTTATTTAGAAAAAAAAAAGAGTAATGGCGATTGCTCTAAATGTTCTTAAATATTATTCAATCGATTTTTTTTCTCATTATGTGATTATATTAAACAGTTTTAAAATTTAAAATTAAATAAATTAATGTTTCGATGAAATTTGTAAATCAAAACTTACAAATGGGCAATTCCATTTTGAAGTAAGCCAAAGTATTGGGTCGATCGGAAAGTCGTGTCGTGTCGTCGAAATCAATTCGTACTGGAAAATTCTTCCTGATAGCTATTACACATTAGATATCTACACTATGAAAATCCGATCGTATGTATGTATGTGACGCTATCTCCTCCTATCCCGGAAACGGAGAAACGTCGCGTTTGTTTAAAATTGAAGGGAAAAAATCCCCTGATCCCGAGTTACCCATTTGTCTGTCTGTCCATCCGTCATCCCTCTGTCCGCATATAACAACTCAAAAACTACCCAACCGAATCGTTTGAAACTTAAAATACATAATTATTAGATAATTTGGTCGAGTTATTTCAAATTTTATGAAAATCGGATGCATAGTTCAATTACAGGGACAATCAAACGGATTCCGATACATTACGGTCAGTGGAGAAAAAAGTTTCAAGTGCATTTTAATGGTCTTACACTCTTTCGAACATAATAAAATTGATATGCATCTATGAAGTATATACTGTAATATACATTCTGTGCAATCTGTGATGCAAATAATATTTCTTATTGATTTACACGTCCACACAAAAATATTCCATTGCATAATCATATGTTGAGACATTGTTTGGTATGCATTTTAATAATATTAAACTATTTAATATTTTATGAAATTGATATACGTTGCACGGGATTACACCAAGTTATAGTCATCGTTCAGTCTGTCCGTCCGTCCGTCCGTCCGTCTGTCCACATATAATAGAACAAAAACTTTCCAACAAAATCGTTTGAGATTTAGAATATATAATTGTTGCATAATTTTGACAAGTCAATTAAAAATTTATGAAAATCGCATGTATAGTTTAATAACAGGGCCAATCAAATATATTCCATCACATTACGGTCAATAGGAAAAAATAATTTCAAGTACATTTTAATGGTGGTACACTCTTTCGAATATAATAGAATTAATATTTCGTGCTCTTCAAGTTTTCTTTAGATAAACCAACCAGCGTAGTGGGCGAAGGCCGATAGTCTGAATTAATGTCCAATAATTAACGGGCAGAATCTTCCGGTACGAATTGATATCCCCGACACGACACGACTTTCCAATCGACCCAATAGGTAAAAATTAAAGTTGTATAAATTAATAAATATGAAATTTTTAATTCACGAAGTGCCAATGTATCAGTGAAATATCTCAAAACTGTTGGAGAAAAGACCACACAAACTTTAGTGTCTTCAAATGATGTTTCAACGATCAGTAAAGAAGAAATAATATCATTACTTCCAGAACCTTCGTTCTACAACAGGGAAATACTATCTTTTGAACATATAAGCTTAACTGTTTCTACTCACTAGCAATGAGCTGTAATTATCAACTGAATCTTTATCAGAAAAAAAACAGATTAAAAATTCAATAAATTCAGAACTGATACGTCCGTTACTTCTGGTGATTCGTCCGTCACAACAAATGTTTATATAAATGGAAAAATTTATCCCAATATTTTTTATTCAACAGAATATGATGAAGTCACATGTAAGTATCACATTTTTCTTGTTTCAAATAAATTACAGTTAATTTTCTTGCATATATATTTTCAGAAAATTTTAAATTTTTATAAGGCATAAAAATAACATTCATTTGTGAAATGCGTCCGTTACTAAAAAAAATTATTCTTCCTGGAAATTTTCAAAATTTAATTGCATTATATTGAAGCAGAATCCTTGTTCTTCATGCAATTAAACAAGGATCTAAAATATTTAGTATGTTTATTTTATGTACAGACTGATACGTCCGTTACCGTAGATTTGCCCAAATATAGAATATTGGTACTTAAAAGTTTATGAAAATACTTTCGACAAGATAAATAAATTTCGGTTGATTGTTATTTTAGTACAGGATTATTTCTAGTGTTGTGATAAAGCAGGATATCGCGTTTTAGTATTTTAATATTTTATTAGTAATCTATTTTTCTGTTCATGAATTTTATTTCCCGTTGCTATATTTAATTTTTTTTTAAATAATGTCATCTTCTAAATCCTATATTATTAAACAGTACTGATAAATATCACATGTATATATCAGAGGCTCATAACCATAGAAGACCAAGTTCATAAATAAAGGAGGGATATAGTCTATTTAGAAAGTGCATGAAATCTGCTTTATCCACTCCCACACTAAACCAAGTCTGGAAACAAATGATAGATATGAGAAAATATGTGAAAACAGACTTGCTTCGGGATGGGAGCGGATAAAGAAGATTTTATGCACCTTCCAAATGGACTATCTCTTTTTTAATGTACTTTACTTTGGTTGTGAGCCCTTCATATATTATTGCAAGTAAATATTTAAACATGTTTTTTAAATTACTTTTTACAGATGAATCTGAAACAGTCTCTCAAACATCCAGAGCCCTCTGGACATAGGATACCGTGGGAAGATTCAAAAAATAACTACGAGTACAAGAAGCCTGTTCACTGGACGACTCCAGATATGAATTTAAGAAAAATCTACGGTGAAGTAAATAGCAACAGTCCAAGGAAGAACCTCTCCTTGCCCACAAGACAAAATCAGACAAAATATTCACCTTCACACAGATACTCTCATCACGGTGCGTTCATGAACCATCCAAAACGACGCCATAGACATCGCCGTAGCTCTAGCGAAAGCCCTAAAGTTCAAAAGACGCTTTTAAATGGTTATTGCAGTCAATCAACAAGCTCAAAGTCTAGGGCAGACAATAGCGATGATAAAACCTGCAAGAGTTCTTCCAGTGCTTCGCCCCTGACTGTTCCAACCAAGTTACCACTGCACAAACCGTGCACTAAGCAACCAGAATGGATGAATTGCCATTCGAAGGACGATAATATTTTGGGCCGCGATACTTCCTCTAACCCATCGCACTCCAACAGTTTAGATCGCGAAGTGCTAAAAGATGTAAAGAACATCTCAACATCTCACGTCAAATCGCCGATGGCCAAAAAAGGTAATATACCTTTACATACTGAGATAAGCAACGCTAACCAAAACGCTTCAGAGAAAGCCAATATTGTGACTGATAAAGCGCCAAAAGTGGACCAGATCTTAGCCAGTGATTCCATCTCCGCCGAGAAACCCGTTTCTAAACCTGTTACAGAATCAGTGAAGCCTGAATCGTTGATTCAGCCTCTGGTTTTAAAGAACTTCGTGGATATTCCGAAACCAAAAACTCCGAAACCTTCGCCAAAGGAGATAATCATTGACAACTCGGTGAGTGTCGAAGTGGCTATGGAGAAGACTCCATCGCCAAAGTGTAAACCCAACAGTGTGTCCACGACCATAGTCACGGAAGAAACGACGGTCACAAAAGCGAATGGCAACTCTAAAGTCGTGACTGTGACTAGCATAACGACTAGTTTGTCCAACGGCGATGTTAAAAGTGCAGACAAAGTCAATGCTGACCAAAGTTTAGAGTCAGATACTTCAAGTGATAAGGAAAAATCTTCTGTAAATGATTTAAACATCGAAACAGAAAAAGGTGCTCGGATTATTGATTGTAGTAGTTCTTGTAACATAGTGACTGAAGTGAAGTGAGGTTTTATAAGGTTTTTATCACTGTTTCATACAAGTATAAGGATGCTGGCAAGAGGAAATTTAGGTAGGGACAAAATTTTGGAACAGGCATGCCTGTGGCCCCCAAACTTGACCATTTTTTTTTCAAAATGGCAAATATGAATATAAAATAAGGTAAATTAAAAATTTTATATGGAAAATACCTGCCATGAAAGACATGTTTTAAAATACAGGGTGTTTATAAAGTCCCGGGCCCATTTTGATGTTTAATAACTTATAAAATAATAAAGATAGATTAAAATTAATAACATAACTATAGACGCAAAAAGTTTCATGACCCTTGTCAATGAACTTCCACATGTGCCCCCTTCATAGCACGGAGAATATCAAGTCGATAGTCAATTTCACTCCAGGTAGCGGCAAGCATGTCGGCATCCACAGAGACTATTGCGGTTGTAATTCTGGCTTTTAAGTCATCAATTTTCGACACTCTCCTCCTGTAAACATTGTCCTTTACAAATCCTCAAAGGACAAAGGAAAGGACAAAAAGAACCCCAAAGGAAATTACAATCGCAATAGCCTCTGTGGATGCCTACATGCTTCCGCTACATGGCGTGAAATTGACTATCGACTTGATATTCTCCGTTTGACGAATGGGGCACACGCGGAAGTTCATTGACAAGGGTCATGAAACTTTTTGAGTCTATCTAACCATTTATGTTATTAATTTTAATCCATCTTTATTATTTTATGAGTTATTAAACATCAAAATGGGTCCGGGACTTTATAAACACCCTGTATATCAACATTAAAAGCAATATAGAACAGACAAAATTCTAAATATTCAACAATAAATTTTTACAGCGTTTTTTTAACCCTTTCACTGCACCGTGTGCCACACCTAGCACATACATAAAAACAGTATAATTATCATTAAGTGCCATGAATTTGGTCAATAGGATCACTTTAACCCCTTGAGGGGCGGTAGATGAAGATTTACACCAGAAAAATGTCATTAATTTTATCTTTTCTAACTTGGATGGAAAACAGCCGTGAAACTGCTTTTCCTCTTTTTGATATAACTTTTTTACAAATTTCTGGTGGGAGTTCAGAATTACACGAACGCAATTGCTTGCCCCTCAAAGGGTTAACTGATCAAGAACAGCCCAAAGAATGGAATAACACTTATTTTGGCCATCTCAGATTCCTGCATTTGTCAAAAAATTAGAATTTGTTATTCGGAAATAAACAAACAAAAAAAAAAGTGATCAAATTGTTAAGGCAAAATTTACTTTTATTACTTTCACTTAATATTTAAAAATATTAATACAAAGAAAGTTGCAGATGGTAAGACATAAATTAATTTAAGCGCATTTAATTGCAAAATACAGCAATACAATATTTAAAAAGTCTAATTGTGTACATAGGATACGCGCCATAAAATGTCAAATTTTAGCTCTAAATTCTAAATTTAATTTTTTTAAAGATTTTTCTCATTATTAGACCGATATATAGATTTATTTATTTATCTATCTATTTATTTTTTCATAAAAATAGAGAAAAATCGTGCAGTGAAGAGTTAAAAAGAATAATTAAAACAATTCTTTTTTTTTTTTTTTTTTTTTCGTTATAACTTCTCATCAATCAGTTTTCGAATTTCTCTCGCTAATGTTAAGTCTGTAAGCATGCGTTTCTTGCATTCTTATATTTAAAATATCTTTAGGATATTAATATTTCTTATTTCTGTTTTCTGAATGCTCTTCTTAAAGATTGTCTTCTTGTCAAAATATTTCTAAATTGCATGCTTAATTTAATATTTTAAAACATGTTAAAAGTTGAGAAACTGTGAGTAAAATTTTAACACTTCCTATATTATTAAGCATAGATTGTAAAAGCATTTTAAGAACTGAGGGAAAAAAAATGGACAACTTTTAAGAAGAACGCACAGAAAGCAGGAGTATTTGTTTCTCGAGGAGATATTTTAAATATACGAATGCATCAAATAATCATAGACTAACATTACCGAGGAAAATTCAGAAGCTCAATGAAGAGCAGCCTTCAGATGACTGTCATATGACCCTTCCTCCCTGAACGCACCAATTAAGGCCCCACACTAGGCACAGAAAAAGACCCGGATGATAATGTAAAGTCTATGGGAGCGTTCTTTTCCAATATCTCGCTCAAATTTTAATTTTTTTACATGATTCTTTTTTTTTTTTTTTTTTTTTTTTTTTTTTTGCACAAGATAGCTGGGGACGATCCACGACCGGCCTAGTTTTTACTTTTTCCGTTTTGGTTTCAGATTTTTTTTTATTATTATTATTACTGTAACTTTCAAAACCGGTTTAAACCGGTTCTGAAATTGGAACTATCGTAACATAAAAAAATATAACCAAAATCGAAAAAGTAAAAACTAGACCGGTTGTAGATAGCCCTCAGCTATCCTAAGCAAAAAAAACCACTTAAAAATATTAAAATTTGAGCGAGATATTTGAAAAGAACGCTTCCATAGACTTTACATTATCATCCGGGTCTTTTTCTGTGCCTAGTGTGGGGCCTTAATATAAAATCATGTACTTAAAAAGCAAAAGTAAATTAAAACTCCACTTCCACGGGTTGTTCGGGGAACGCAGAGCTCGAATGACAAAAACTCTTATTTAATCATTCTCTTAGTGTTTAATTGCTTTACATCACTTGCTAAAACATAAAAAAATAATATTTAAAAAAAAATCAATATGGGACAAAGGGCGATTGCATAAACCCCATTGGCTCATCCCGTTTACGACTGAAATGTTAAAATTCGATTAACAAATTGGAATGCCAAATCAAATCTTGGTAGAAACCACCTGCAGACCCAGTTTTAGTAGTTTATTGTTAGGTTCCCCATTATGTTTTCCTGCACTGAATCCTCCACATTTTCATACCTTTGGGACACCATTTAAAAACACAATAATAAACATATCGATCGACCACTAAAATGGAATATGGGAATGGTTTACACCAAGATACGACTTAGCAGACCATAATCAAGTTTTAACAATTCCTAGTCCAAAAGCCGACAATACAAAAACGTACGGTATCGAGCACAAAGAAAAAAAATCCTTTATTTTGGGGAATAGTGAAAATAGGGGAATCTAATGGTCCATGTATGAATTCCAGTGGCGCCAACTTAGATGGGCCCAAGGGGCACGAGCCCACTCAATAATTTTAAATCCTAACATACCCAATTTTCGTTATTCTATTTAGTAATTTATTTCATTATTATTTTTTTTCTTCCTAGTACAAAATTTATTTTGTCAGTGACCATATGATTTAATTCGCATCCATAAATCCCAAATAACTGAAATGTACATAATTAGCTTTCAGCTATTTCAATTTGTCGTCATGTTCATGACATGATGATATTACAATAAATATCAATAACTTAATAAGGAAAAACGCATGAGAATGCAATTTAATAAAATTGCAACATTATTAAAACATGATAGCTTGACTTAAAAATGCTCATCTTTCACCTTCTGTCCATCCTTTAAAAAAGAACAAATTGGTCGTACCATTTTACCAAAATATTTTTGAGCCCACCCAATATTTTTGAACCAACCCAATATTTTTCAAAAGTTGGCGCCGCTGATGACTTAAGAATGCGAAGACGTGCATAAGCCAACAATCAATACCACTAATGGTTGACTCTTAAACTTATCATTGTGTTTTCCTCCTCCCAGTTTTTCATATCTTTGACTGGAGGACAAACACAACGTTAAACCTACGTGTGAACCACTGGTGGTATTCATTTTTGGTTTGTGCACCACTTCACTTCCGGCAGACATGGTTCATTAGATTTCCCTGTTACTACTCTTCCATATAGGGCTTTTTTTCTTGTGTTCGATACCTTAGGTTTTTCACAGAGTACGGACAGAGCCTCAACTCGGCTTGAAAAGAACGCCCTCAGTGGATCACTTAAAAACTAAACCATCGCGTTGGCGATTTTTATCCTCGTGATTTCTGTTTAACTGTAACCATATTCTGGTTTGGCACTTCTTGCTGAATGCTGATTTGATTATCTTTGCACATGTGCTTATTCTATTTGATCTTAGATTTCCGCGCTTATATTGATTCGTAACTATTACTGTTATTGTTCTTGAATTTTCAAGTTTACATTATTAGGTCGTCATGTTAAGAAGAGACACATGTATTGTTTGCAAGACGAATACGTCAAAGTTATTTCATATTAAAATAATTCTTTCATAAATTTCAAAACAATAAGCAACAAGCCGTCGCTGTATTTTTTTTTCTTTTTTCCCTTATCATTTGTCGCCAAGGAAGCGATGTTTCGCCGAATTAGCAACCTCTCTTATGTTATGATCGTAGTTTCAGAGTCATCCGCTCGTATCGCAACTGTCTATACTGTCTATACATACCGTCTATACTGTCGGCTCTTGGATTTTTACATTTCAGTCATAAACTGAATGACATGATGGTTTGTACAGCAGTGTCCGGTCTATTAGTGAAATAGAAAATTTATTTAATTGATTTTTTAAATCCTGGTGGGGCATCGACCTTCCCTGCCTCCCTTGCCAGCGACTGCCAATTAATAGTAGATTTAGAATTTTTCTGGTTTTATCAAGAAAATTTAGTAGCTCTGTTCAACTTTTGTAAAATAACAAATTTTGCATTAATAATATTGTAACGACAGACTAAAGTTTTAATGAAGTTTTCCTTATTGTCTGGAAATAGAGATAGAACTTTTGTGATTTTAATAAAAATTGTTATTATATTAAATGTTTTGTATAATTTCTTTTTCATTTTGCTTTCGTTTTATTTTATTTTATTTTTATCAAAATAAAAAGTGTAAACAATAAAAAGAAAAATAAAGTGCCCAGTTAAAATGATGCCATTGAGCTCACCGGCTATTCGCATCAATTTTACATTACACTCTTAATTCAAAGAACAATTTCTTCAAAAAATAAACAGATCAAAAAAAAAAAAAAATCAATTTAGCTAAATTAAGGGCAGAAGATTAGCTCCCGCATTTACTTCACATTATACTTAACCAGTGAACCAACAAATCTAATCAAAAAAGCGTTTTTATACGAATAAACCGGCATATAAAATTTGAAGCAAAATTGATAATTCTGTATAAAAAACTCACTTATCTAAATTAAAGGGAATTAGCACCCTTTATACTTGCCAATGAACTTCAAAAAGTAATCAGGGAAGCGCCTTATCAAAATAAACCGGTACGTTGATAAAAGCAAATCAGATAATTCTGCAAGAAAATCCCATTTATTTAAATTAAAGGGGGATTAGCATCCTTTATACTTAATGAACTTCCAAAACTATTAAGGGAAGCACCTTTTCAAAATAAACTGGTACACCATATTTGAAGCAAATTAGGATAATACGGCATAAAAAAACCATTTACCTAAATTAATGAAGACATTATCTCCCCATTTCTCTTTCATTTATACTTAATCAATGACGTTCCAAAACTAAACAGGAAAACGTCTTATGAGAACGAACCTATACACAAATTTGAAGCAAATAGAATATTTCTCTCCAAAGTTATCATCTTACGTACGTACGTACAAACGAACAGAAACTTCTGGCACATTTCTTCTAAGGTTTTGATAGCCTCTGAGCTAATAAATAGCTTCTGGACGTTACGCAAAAGACGTCAAACGCCAGAGCTGGTGGTTTGTTGATCTCTTATTCTAGCCAGTATGCCGACCGGCAGATGGCAGCACAGACAAACACTTCATCGAGTTGACGAGTAGAACTCTAGGATTTGTTGAATCTCGATTCGCGTATTAAAATACAATCGGTCTGTTAAGTAAAATCTTGGTGGAAAACACCTAAAAACACGATGTTAGCGGTTAAGTCGTAGGTTTACCATTGTGCTTTCCTGCACCTAAAAGTGTGAAAAACATGGAGGATTGGTAGTAAGAAAACATAATGATAAACCTATGAATCAGCTGGTAAAATCGGATTTTTAGGCGTTTTCCACCAACATATGATTTGGCAGACCGATTGCGTTTTAATAGGCGAATCGAGATTTAACTAATCTTATATTTTCATCCGTGAACTCAATGAGGTGATTGTCTGTGCTGTCGCCTCCCGGTCTAGCAGACGCAAACATCGCTAGCAGACGACTTTATCCTTAACCCAGGTTGTATACTTACATTTATTGTGTATTTACATTGTTTCATTTCAACTTTAAATTTGCAAATTTGGGGATTTTTCTGGCATACAAAGCAACATTTTGAGTTTGCAGTACAATATATTAAATACATGCAATATTTTGCGGTATTTCTAACAAATAAACATAATAATATACTTCATAGACCACTATGCTAAATACTTGCGCTTCCTGATTGAATTTAAGCATACTGTTTCGCAGAGAAGCCGAATTTTCTGCGACAGTCTGCAACAAATTAAAATTTATCTGCGACCAAATAGTGCTAGACTAAATACCGTAAAATAGGGTGAATTGGATATTTTCAACTATAACGTAAAAAAAAAAAAAAAAATAAAATAAAAATAAAAATTGTAATTTAAGAAATTACCCCAACCATTTGAAAAATGTTTCACTCGATACATTCATCTATCATTTTAAGCTAAATACCAGTTGTTTTATTGTGTATTATCCGTGCCACTGCTATAAATGACTTTATACATGCTGCAATTTGAAGGTACGGTTCGTTTAAGTTATATCACTCTATTGTCGCCAAGCATAAAAGTTGGCGACGAAAGAAACATTTCAAACTATTTAACATTGTTGGTGCAAAAGTAATCATTATTAAAATACAGCTTTGGCATATACTGTTATACTTGTAAGACTTTGGCATATATTGTTTGATTTTACAGAGCAGAATTTTGGTGATGGAGGTTTTAAACCAAAATCGATCGCAGCACATGCATCTGTGAATGGGTCCATCAGACATCGAATCAAAAAAGTTTTTTCCCAGTTTTTCCCAAGCCGATTGCTTTTTAGTTTTCTTTTTAGGTGGTGGAAAATCAAGAGTAATAGCTATAACATTTTCCGGCTTGTTAGAATCACTATTGGCACTCAAATTTTCCTGGTTAGAACCGACCGATAGTAAAACGCCATGGCTAGTGGATTGGTCGCCCTGGCGACATGATGTTTTACAATTAATCGGTTCGGCATTAAATTGCTTCCTTTTTCGTGATCGCCTTTCAACACGTAATTGGTTTTCAGCGGCTCAATAATCTTTTGATTTTATCATTTTCTGCATTGAAAGACGTTTTTGCGCCAAACCAAATACAGTATTACTCAGTTATCCCGTCGACCAATTTCGCCAAATGATACGAATCGCCAAACTAATAAGCAACTTATACATGTTGACTAAATTTTTATTTTAAATAGCAAAAGAAGAAATAAAAATCACTTTATGATTGTTTAAGTACGCGTATTGTGTTTAATATCATTGAATGCGATATTCACGTTCATTCATTTCTTTGGCTTCGGCTTTTTCCGTATCTGTTAATTTCCGTCTACCCATTTTTAAATTTGTTAGTTTTCTCCTTTATTACAATGATTTTAACCATTTTAATTTACTATTCAAATAAAAATTCTTCTAAAAGTAAAGAATTTAATTTAAATTCAAATAAAAATTCTTCTAAAAATAAAGAATTTAATTTAAATTCAAAAGTGGTAACATCATTCAAAAGTGGTAACATCATTCAAAAGTGGTAACATCATCGGGTCCATTCTCCCGAAAACAACAACCATTTTTCAAATGGTTAAAATAAAAATAAAAATTGTAATTTAAGAAATTACCCCAACCATTTGAAAAATGTTTCACTCGATACATTCATCTATCATTTTAAGTTAAATACCAGTTGTTTTATTGTGTATTATCCGTGCCACTGCTATAAATGACTTTATACATGCTGCAATTTGAAGGTACGGTTCGTTTAAGTTATATCACTCTATTGTCGCCAAGCATAAAAGTTGGCGACGAAAGAAACATTTCAAACTATTTAACATTGTTGGTGCAAAAGTAATCATTATTAAAATACAGCTTTGGCATATACTGTTATACTTGTAAGACTTTGGCATATATTGTTTGATTTTACAGAGCAGAATTTTGGTGATGGAGGTTTTAAACCAAAATCGATCGCAGCACATGCATCTGTGAATGGGTCCATCAGACATCGAATCAAAAAAGTTTTTTCCCAGTTTTTCCCAAGCCGATTGCTTTTTAGTTTTCTTTTTAGGTGGTGGAAAATCAAGAGTAATAGCTATAACATTTTCCGGCTTGTTAGAATCACTATTGGCACTCAAATTTTCCTGGTTAGAACCGACCGATAGTAAAACGCCATGGCTAGTGGATTGGTCGCCCTGGCGACATGATGTTTTACAATTAATCGGTTCGGCATTAAATTGCTTCCTTTTTCGTGATCGCCTTTCAACACGTAATTGGTTTTCAGCGGCTCAATAATCTTTTGATTTTATCATTTTCTGCATTGAAAGACGTTTTTGCGCCAAACCAAATACAGTATTACTCAGTTATCCCGTCGACCAATTTCGCCAAATGATACGAATCGCCAAACTAATAAGCAACTTATACATGTTGACTAAATTTTTATTTTAAATAGCAAAAGAAGAAATAAAAATCACTTTATGATTGTTTAAGTACGCGTATTGTGTTTAATATCATTGAATGCGATATTCACGTTCATTCATTTCTTTGGCTTCGGCTTTTTCCGTATCTGTTAATTTCCGTCTACCCATTTTTAAATTTGTTAGTTTTCTCCTTTATTACAATGATTTTAACCATTTTAATTTACTATTCAAATAAAAATTCTTCTAAAAGTAAAGAATTTAATTTAAATTCAAATAAAAATTCTTCTAAAAATAAAGAATTTAATTTAAATTCAAAAGTGGTAACATCATTCAAAAGTGGTAACATCATCGGGTCCATTCTCCCGAAAACAACAACCATTTTTCAAATGGTTAAAAAAAAAAAAAAAAAAAAAAAAAAAAATTGTAATTTAAGAAATTACCCCAACCATTTGAAAAATGTTTCACTCGATACATTCATCTATCATTTTAAGCTAAATACCAGTTGTTTTATTGTGTATTATCCGTGCCACTGCTATAAATGACTTTATACATGCTGCAATTTGAAGGTACGGTTCGTTTAAGTTATATCACTCTATTGTCGCCAAGCATAAAAGTTGGCGACGAAAGAAACATTTCAAACTATTTAACATTGTTGGTGCAAAAGTAATCATTATTAAAATACAGCTTTGGCATATACTGTTATACTTGTAAGACTTTGGCATATATTGTTTGATTTTACAGAGCAGAATTTTGGTGATGGAGGTTTTAAACCAAAATCGATCGCAGCACATGCATCTGTGAATGGGTCCATCAGACATCGAATCAAAAAAGTTTTTTCCCAGTTTTTCCCAAGCCGATTGCTTTTTAGTTTTCTTTTTAGGTGGTGGAAAATCAAGAGTAATAGCTATAACATTTTCCGGCTTGTTAGAATCACTATTGGCACTCAAATTTTCCTGGTTAGAACCGACCGATAGTAAAACGCCATGGCTAGTGGATTGGTCGCCCTGGCGACATGATGTTTTACAATTAATCGGTTCGGCATTAAATTGCTTCCTTTTTCGTGATCGCCTTTCAACACGTAATTGGTTTTCAGCGGCTCAATAATCTTTTGATTTTATCATTTTCTGCATTGAAAGACGTTTTTGCGCCAAACCAAATACAGTATTACTCAGTTATCCCGTCGACCAATTTCGCCAAATGATACGAATCGCCAAACTAATAAGCAACTTATACATGTTGACTGTGTTTAATATCATTGAATGCGATATTCACGTTCATTCATTTCTTTGGCTTCGGCTTTTTCCGTATCTGTTAATTTCCGTCTACCCATTTTTAAATTTGTTAGTTTTCTCCTTTATTACAATGATTTTAACCATTTTAATTTACTATTCAAATAAAAATTCTTCTAAAAGTAAAGAATTTAATTTAAATTCAAAAAAAACTCTTCTAAAAGTAAAGAAATTAATTTAAATTCAAAAGTGACCACATCATTCAAAAGTGGTAACATCATTCAAAAGTGGTAACATCATCGGGTCCATTCTCCCGAAAACAACAACCATTTTTCAAATGGTTAAAAATAAAAATTGTAATTTAAGAAATTACCCCAACCATTTGAAAAATGTTTCACTCGATACATTCATCTATCATTTTAAGCTAAATACCAGTTGTTTTATTGTGTATTATCCGTGCCACTGCTATAAATGACTTTATACATGCTGCAATTTGAAGGTACGGTTCGTTTAAGTTATATCACTCTATTGTCGCCAAGCATAAAAGTTGGCGACGAAAGAAACATTTCAAACTATTTAACATTGTTGGTGCAAAAGTAATCATTATTAAAATACAGCTTTGGCATATACTGTTATACTTGTAAGACTTTGGCATATATTGTTTGATTTTACAGAGCAGAATTTTGGTGATGGAGGTTTTAAACCAAAATCGATCGCAGCACATGCATCTGTGAATGGGTCCATCAGACATCGAATCAAAAAAGTTTTTTCCCAGTTTTTCCCAAGCCGATTGCTTTTTAGTTTTCTTTTTAGGTGGTGGAAAATCAAGAGTAATAGCTATAACATTTTCCGGCTTGTTAGAATCACTATTGGCACTCAAATTTTCCTGGTTAGAACCGACCGATAGTAAAACGCCATGGCTAGTGGATTGGTCGCCCTGGCGACATGATGTTTTACAATTAATCGGTTCGGCATTAAATTGCTTCCTTTTTCGTGATCGCCTTTCAACACGTAATTGGTTTTCAGCGGCTCAATAATCTTTTGATTTTATCATTTTCTGCATTGAAAGACGTTTTTGCGCCAAACCAAATACAGTATTACTCAGTTATCCCGTCGACCAATTTCGCCAAATGATACGAATCGCCAAACTAATAAGCAACTTATACATGTTGACTAAATTTTTATTTTAAATAGCAAAAGAAGAAATAAAAATCACTTTATGATTGTTTAAGTACGCGTATTGTGTTTAATATCATTGAATGCGATATTCACGTTCATTCATTTCTTTGGCTTCGGCTTTTTCCGTATCTGTTAATTTCCGTCTACCCATTTTTAAATTTGTTAGTTTTCTCCTTTATTACAATGATTTTAACCATTTTAATTTACTATTCAAATAAAAATTCTTCTAAAAGTAAAGAATTTAATTTAAATTCAAATAAAAATTCTTCTAAAAATAAAGAATTTAATTTAAATTCAAAAGTGGTAACATCATTCAAAAGTGGTAACATCATCGGGTCCATTCTCCCGAAAACAACAACCATTTTTCAAATGGTTAAAAAAAAAAACAGCAACTACCGATTTATTTTATTTTTTGACTAGAAACTTCGGTCTTGTTTTGTTCTTGAAATTTAAAGCAAAAACTGATCGGTTCTGAAGCCAGAACCGTTCTAAAATTATATAAAACTAAAGCAGAGATAGAAAAATTAAAATTGGTGACCTGAAATAAATATTGGCAATCTGTGGTAGTGTCATAAAGTCAGTAAAGAAGCATTTAATTAAAAGATAATCTAACGTTTATTTTCAAGAAAAACATATTCAAAATAAAAATATATGTATATATAAAATAATAAGCAATCATAAACTATATCCGGTAAAATCAACCAAAAAAAGTAATTTCTGAAATTATATTATCTATAAAATTAAAGTCATACTTTAACATAATAAAAAATACTTAATTAATTAAACAGCATGACGTAAGGTAAAGAAAAAAATGACCTGTACAGGCTGCAAAATAAACTACTCACTGTAGCATAACTGGAAGCAAACAGATTTCTCAAAACAGATGATGACGGAAAAGTAATGTCCGGGAAAAGTTCAAAAGAAATAAAAGCCTTGGATGTCATAACAATTCATCACAACAAATGTTCAGCAAAATATTTTCACCATCTATCAACTGGATTCATCTCCAAAACAACACCATCTTTTCAGAACTAAAACAAACTACAAACGTAAACTTCCATAACTGATACTTCCATAACTAAATTTAAAATAACGTACGGCCTTTGCTAGACCAAAACATCGTCAGACCACCGCAGTCAAAACAAACCGACTGCTTTAAATACCCCTCGAGATTCCAGACATCGCCAGAAAGCAACGCCCCCTTTGCGTCTGCCGAAGTTGAGCGAAAACGGTCCTGCCTTGCGATATGGAGATACGGCTATTCGTTAGTTGCGATTTGCGAAGATCGCAAATCGCGATCAGACGGAAGAAAACGATCATGAACACACATGTAAGTGTTCAAATCGAAAGTAAACAAATAAGTAACCGATTTAAAAATGGAATATGCCATGGAATAAGGAAAAACAAAATAAAGGGATTGGAAATAAGATAAAGATAAGATAAGATTGGAATAAAATAAACCCCAGTAAGTCATGCTACATTATTCTATTACAATATGTATATATGCTTGTATAGTGTTAAGGGAATGAGTAAGGCTGACAATCGCCCCCCCCCCTTAACACTCATACTAAAAAAAACTAAGTAATTACCAAGTATTACCAAATAATATAAATAATATCAAAGGTCATATTGAACAACATAGGATATCAGTATATCTACTATCATACTTTGACAGTTACTAGTGAAGAATAACTTAACATTATCGTGCATAAATGCAACAATTCACAATACATAATTCACAATATCTTATAACAAGGTTAATTTCAAAAATGAACAACCTTTTAACAATGTTAATAACCACACAATATGAATAACAATTTAATATCTATATAACAACAAGAATAACAATAACAATTTTTTTCATAGCACAAGAGTGTTTAGTTACCATAATAACTTAAAAATTCGAAAGTCTTTTAGGTACACAAATATTTCAAAAAAAAGTTCATGAAAATTTGTTACCATGTTACCTCGTCACATGCAAGTGACTACGATTACCGTTACATACCACAACATTCTTTAGTATGTCGATTTTCTTGATCTTGGCCTTGACAATACACGATTATATTTACATACATTTGCATAATTACACTAGAGTAAATGATTATTATACGATAGATTCATAAACATTACGAATACGGAGAATAGCAAAATATGAATTACAATGCAAAAACACTTTGATAATGTATGGGAAATTCATGATATGCAAAATAGACACATTCAATGATAATAACACTAATGATCATGATCATGATAATGACTGATTATGATAATGATAGGGACGGTGAGCGCTCACATAAAAACAAACAACAACAACAACAACATGCATGCTTAAGCTTTTGAAATAATACACATTTGCAAATGTTTTAACAAAGATTTAAAAAATGAAAAACACTTGTTATGCAATTTCTTAAAAGTAAAACAACCCCTTTTCATATTTATATATGCAAAAAAAATATACAGCTCAATTTTCAACACCACGGACGGGACCTATGTGACATTTCCATTTTTCAAAAATAGGGACTTACAAACTTAAAAGAAACGATGCCCGCGACAGGCCTTCCTGTGATCAGAACACTCAAGAAGGCCACTACCCCCTGCAGGCCACTCTGGCTATTTACAATTGCACCCCTGCGAGCCGCTTCCTGGGGCTGCTCGGACCCCGGAGGATGAACCATCCTGAGGTCTGATCACATTCCAGCGGGAGTTAAATTGTCCGCAATGTTGGAAATGAGGGTATTGAAAAACTTATTTATGACATTAGAACATATGCATATGAGACAAAAATATGAAATAAAAAGAAAAACAAGTGTATAATCACATATTCAAACATTTATATAAAGAAAACACTGAAATATACAAAATTTCAGATTTGAAAAATGAAACGCGTTAAACTTCAGGGTTTAACATAAAAAAATTAAACAAGCGTCTTAATGCTTGACACAAGTTCAGAGGAGGGGGAGTTTTTTTTTTCTTATACATTTTACGTTTAAATAATACTTATATAAAACATTATATATTACTTATAACTAAAAATCACTTCAATGAGCCTTTTAAGATCAAACTTCGTTAAGGGTTTTGTAAAGATGTCTGAGAGATTAGCTTTACTAGTTACGTGTTTTACATTAAATATCTCTTGGTTTAAAAGGTCTCTAACAAAAAATAATTTAACGTCAATGTGTTTTGTTCTATAATTTTCTATGGGAGATTTAACTCTCTGAAGACCGGGGATCAATTTTCTCTAATACCTCAAACGACCAGAAGACGGCCGAAATTCTGAGAAAATTCCACCCCCCTCTCATTCTGACTGGCGTGAACTGGGGGGTTGGATTTCTTATCAGAATTTCACCGCCTCTTTCAGAGAGGGGAAATACGACAGGATTTTTTTCACCGGGGAGAAGGCAAAGGGAAAAAATATCATTGTAATCAAATAATACTTATTAGAGGATGATTGTTATAGAGGAGAGCTGAAATAAAAAATTAGCCATTTTTATCCGACACATATTCGTAGTGCAGCACAAGTAAATCAGAACATAAATTTGATAAATTCATTTAATATTTTATTGCATGTATAAAAGTGCGTGTAAATAAAAAATTTCTTTTATTTATTTATTTTTTTTCCCGAAAGGAAACAACAATTTGATGCATTGCAATTAGTTGCGTTGAATAAAATCAACGTAATAAGTTAAATAAAGGAAATAAAAAAATGAAAAGGAATTTCATTTCTTTTAGCATGTATAATACATTTGTCATATTAATTTGAAGCATGAAGGCAAGTCGCTTTTAATATTGCTTTAGACATAAATTGCGAAATCTATCTTTTGAACTTTTCGCTCGTACATTTGCTCGGAAGTTTTTGCAATAAAATTACACATTTTTATTAATACACATTTCATACGCGAAATTATTTGTCTTTTAGAAATTCGGTCACTATTTTTTGAGCTGACTGACTACTATTATAAATGGTCGCATTTCTAAAATAATATTCTAATTTTATCAATTAAAACATATCATTCGTTTTAAAAATGATGCACATTTTATTCGAAAGCGTAAGCAATTTTATGGAGATTATTTATAGTATATTCGTACTGAACATGTGTCACATTTTTTTTTCACTTGGAAAATGTCATCAATAAATATTTAATAATCCTTATTTTACCCTCTTCTTAAAATAACTGACAGAAAAAAAAGAAAAAAAAATCACCATTTGTATTTATTAAGAAAATATCCTTAATAAAATTCAAAACTCTTTAGTAACGTGACAAATAAATTTAACTTTTTTGTTTTTTATTTTTAAATTATTATTTTTATATAGCAGTTTTCTAGCAAATAAATTATATTTATTTCGAACCACAAATTATCCTGTTCTCCCATTCAAGGAAGATCAAGAAAGCCATGCATAGGAAATGCATACATATATTCAGATTTTAGCATATGTTTGTTTATTTATGCTACATTAATCATGATTATTTATGATTAGTTAGCTCATTATTTATGGTACCTTAAATTATACAAAATTATAACTTCAGGGCCTTTATTTTATTTAAAAGTGCTTGATTTCGATTTATTTTGTATTTTAAAACCTTTTTTTAATTCCTTGTTTGGGTCTCAAGGATGATTTTGAATTGTGTCAGATCGTAAAATTAAAATACATTTATTTTTAGAGTATTGAATCCCAATGATGCGCATGCTTAAAGAATGAAAAGCAAAAAAAAAAATATTTTTAAAAATGCATTTTTTAATGAAGAATTTTAATAAATTTAACTATCATAATGTTTATAATATATTAAAAATATTATAGAAAGATCACCGAAAAGTGGCAATATTTGGCAAATATCACTGGTAGCACCACCTGTCGCACTCACTGTAATCAGCCCTCATTTCGTTTTCTGTTAATTTGTGCAATTCTACCCCTTACGAGCTTACAATAGCTGATGACAGGATAATGATCTTTAATCTTGAAACGCGTCCTATGGATCGTTTCGATTTTATAGTGATTTTTACGAATTTAGGAAAAAAAGTGACCGGAAAAAAGTGACATAAACTATAATTTATCTAGTTTAAGGGGGGATAATAGTCCTCCCCCCCTTTTTAATTGGAAAAAGAACCCCTTAACAATCAGCCTTATGATACGCCTTATCATAGTGAGCCTATATCCAAAATTTGGGAAATCAGATAATTCTGCGTAAAAAACTATTTATTTAATTTAAGAGGGATTAGCTCCCGTTCACCCTTCTATAATTTGCCTTCTATATGCCGCCATTAAACCCTTAAAATTATTCAGGGATTCACATTATCAGAAAGAAACTACATCCAAAATTCGAAATACATTGGATAATTGTGCAAAAAATCCAATTTCTCTAATTTAAGGAAGGGGGATAATCGTCCGTTCCCCCATTTTTATTTAGCAAAAGAACCTCATAACTAATCAGAAATATATGATGCACAATCGCATAATTGTGCATCAAAACAATTTCTCTAATAAGGGGGGAATAACCGCCCCCTTTTTAATTAGCAAAAGCATCCCATAACAATCAGGGATACGTCTTATCATAATGAACCTACATCCAAAATTGAAGCAACTCCGATAATTCTGCGTAAAAAGCCATTCATTTAATTTATCAAAGGTTATAACTGTTATCTCCTCTTTATTTGGTCATTAAACACTTAAAACTATTCAGAGATTCATCTTATCAGAAAAAACCTATATTTTAAATTTGAAATACATGGGATTATTTTGCATAATAACCAAGTTATCTAATTTAAGGGGGAGATAATCACCTCCCCCCTTTTAATTAGCAAAAGAACCCCATACCTATCAGAAATACACTTTATCATTATGAACCTACATCCAAAATTTTTAGCAAATCGGATAATTCTGCGTAAAAAAACATTTTTTTAATTTAAAGGGAGATATCCTCTGTTCCCTTCTCTATAGTTAGCCATTAAACCCTTAAAACTATTCAGGGATCCTCCTTATCAAAAACTTATCAGAAAGAACCTATATTTAAAATTTGAAATATATCGGATAATTCTGCATAAAAACCGATTTATCTAATTTGAGAGGGAAATAATTACCCGTCCCCCCCCCTTTATATTAAGCAAAAGAACCCCATAACTAATCAGAGATACGTCTTATCATAATGAACCCGCATTCAAAATTCCAAGCAAATCGGATAATTCTGCGTAAAAAGCTACCGATTTAATTTGAGAGAGATTATCCCCTGTTCCCCCTCTTTACATCACCATTAAACTCCCAAAACTCTTCAGGCATTGTATGCCTGAAATCTGCATATGTAAGCCTTATCAGAAAGAACCTATATCCAAAATTTGACACACGCTGGATAATTCTGCATAAAAACCGATTTATCTAATTTAGGGCGGATGGGGGGGGAGGCTGTTAAACGCCCCCCCCCCCAAAAAAAAAAAAAATTCCTAAATATTTATTGGTTTCAAAGAATATTTTTTATAGCTAAAGATTTACAGATTTTTGATTTAAATATCACAAATGCTTGCTTTTAGCACGGTTATACCCGAAAATGTAACTTATTTATTTATTTATTTATTTATTTAATTATTTATTTATTTGATAATCTTGTAATGCTACGCGGCACATTCTCTGAAGAAACTTTTAACTTCATTTATCTCAGAACGAGATATTTCGCAATTATTCCAATCATGAAAGGCTATACACGAATTTTCTTCTAAGGATGTGTAGTGAAATTTTCAAAAGTTTTTTGTAGTATATTTCTAATAAGCTGTCATGAAAATTTTTGTGAAAATATGTTGATTAATGCAAAAAAAAAAAAAAAAAAAAAAAAATTCATGAACTCATCACATTTTAAAATGTATGATCAGCTTCATAATGATTGTTTTTAAAAACCCTAACGGCAAATTGAAATTACACAATTTATACACGACATTGCAAAAATTGAAAAAAAGTAGTTAGAGTTAAGGCGAAATAAATTTTATTGCATCATTCAGATAAATAATTTCGTAATTAGATAAAAGCTGTGTTAAAAATTAAAGACGTTATTTTCAAGGTTAATTAACTTAAATTGCATTGAAAGGAAAAAAAAAATTCGAATTTCTCAAAATTGCTATAAAATGCGCACATTGTACTTATTAAAAGTTGTTTTGTATTTTCTAGAAGATTTTTTTATTCATAATTTAGGAAACATTAGTAAATTCTTTGTAATCATTTAATTACTAAATACAAGAGTTTAAATTTATGGTCTTTAACTCTAAAATAGTAGTGATTAAAGATTATAATTAAAAGAAAATAAAAAATTCATCTAACAGCACTCAATGTTTTATCCATGAATGAGTTTTCAGGTCAAATATGCAACTTAACAATAACTTTATGTTAAGAAGGCATTTGTCTGAGATTCTTCAAGTTATTTTAGTGTATTATTTATCTACTTTGTAAGTTAATGTTAATTAAAATGTTATAAAACCCCCCTTTTTTTAAGCGTGAATTTTCTTTTCGTTACTTCTTCCTTTTCTTTCTTTCTTTCTTTCTTTCTTTATCTAATAGAAAAAGAAAGAGTTTCAAGTGGTTTTTTTCAATGTGTATGATATGTAATAATAATATTTTGCCATTCCTTCCAAATTATCATAAAATTTAGTTTCTTTTGTAAATGAATTCCAGTAAAATTTATTAAAATTAATTTCTAACCATGAGCTTCTGTGATGCATTTATGTGATGATATAGAAAGTCTTCAAATAGCAATTCATACATATCAACATTTTCTATAAATGTATGCTTCCGTTTAACGAATGCATATATTTCTGATATAAACTTTTCAAATAAACTTATGCTAATTTTGGGATTTTTACCCTTACTACATGTTAACGCAGAAAAAATGCTATAGCACAAGTCTTATAAGACTTCTGAAATTTGTATTTGACTTTTGCAGAAAATTAATAGATTGAAATATAAACATTATTTCTGTTTCATCCGAAAGTTTTATAAACGTCAAACTCGGATCTACGGGAGACTATGGAGGGTGTGTTATGAACTTCTCTGAATAAAGAAAGGAACAAAAATACATTTTAAAAAAGAAAATACTTTTAAGATTATTTTTTAAGAAAATTTTACTCAACACCACAAATATTTCTGACACAGAGAACTTAATAAATGAAATGCATAGAATTTATTCTTTAAGCGCCAAAACTCGATCAAAGTTTTTCAGTTTTTTATATATTTTATACAGCTTGAAATTGATCTAAATGATCCAATTGCTTTCAAATTAAGTCTTATTGATACACACACACACACATATATATATATGTTTGTGGGTTTATAGCATTTAATATAATTTATGTGATTATTGCAGCTATAGCGCTGGTCATGTGAATTTTGTGATTTTTAAGTTTACTTAAATTTTTTAGATTTTTGGGATTATATATATATGTGTATATATATTCGTTAGTGTCAAGTTAAATCAAATTGAAAGTCTAAAAATTTAAAAACAAAGATTTTTGAATGATCGTGTGACTTTATAAGAAAATGAGAAGTTCAGTTCGATTTCTTAGCATTTGAATGGAATTCTAGATTTTTATGAATTTGGGAATATTTTCTTGGGATATATCTTCTTTGGAAATATTATATATTCCTCCAAATTTTATGCATTTACGAATGAAAATGTAACTTTGTTATGCATCATGAAATAGTAAAATTGATTTGTGTTCAATTTAAGGCATAGGAATTATATTGTAGTTATCAATAAAGAAAATGTAAATGAATTCTTCGGTGCATCTCCATATACTATATACTTGTTTTTTTTTATACACGCCACGTAATATAAAACTTTATTGGTTCAAAAAAAGTTTAAAGTTAATAAAATAACGCTTTTAGAAATAATACCCGACAGACTGGAATGTATGCAGTTTTCTGTGTAGCTCTGTATATTAATTTATCTATATTCTGCACTTCCTTTTCATACAGAAAGATATATGGCCGTCGCCAAATCACCTACGAAATCTGATTCTGACCTTGTAACGAGTACCACAACAACATATTTATCGAGAATAACTATTCACAATCATTCAACAACAATCACTTCCTGTAATACGCACCGCAGCAAGTCAAAAGATTACAAAAACATCTTTGATGTAAGCGAAGAAAGTGAAACAAATACTTTGCTCTGAGCATTTTTTCCTTACAGTACTGCCAGGATTCCCCTTAGTATGTCCTATTCTATTATGTGAAGATCGATGGGGGGCAAAGTTATCCGGCACCTTGTAACACAGACAAATAGAGTAGATCCCTATTCTTTGCCTTGTAATAGTCTCTCTCATTACAAAGTTACAAGTATGGTTTCTTATTGAAGCGCGGGAAAAAATATCACACGTCTAGGGTTTTGTTTAACCCTTTCCGGCGCGGACAAATTCGATTCGTGAAATTAGAAATTGTTGACTGACACCGAAATGTACAAAAGACTTTTTTAGAAATTAAGAACGCCCTGATTTAAGCTGTCATTATAAAAGTATAATGTTACTAAAATAATATTGGTGCCATTTGTAAGTTAGGAATTAAAATTAGGCGTGCCCGGAGTGGACACACTTCCCCGGAAAGGGTTAAATCATAATGCTCTGAAAAAAAAAAAATATTTTCTTAAATTATTTAAATGAGTAATATTTCCACATTAATAAGTTTAAGAGAATAGGAATTCATTGTCGAACAGTTTATATAAGATTTTTTCATAAACATTTGATAAGAAATTAATAATATTAAATTTAAAAATGTGTTGCTGTATGTTTATTCATATACTTTTTGTGTAAATGGAATTTATAATGCGATAGAATTAATTTTGTTCAAAATTTATTTGGATAGAATTTTTTGCGGTACAATGGAGATCTACTCCGTAGGATCAGTAATTATCCAGCTTAATGAATAATTACTTAATTTTATAAATATTAATAGTTTTAAAAAAGAAATAATGTAGCATCGTTGTAAAACTTATTAAAAAGTATTTCAATCTATCAAAAGATCATTTGTATAGTCAAAGCAGATTTATTTAATGTTTCTTGCTATTTAAATAATAATGATGATCTGAAAAGTTATATTTAATTTTTTTTTTTTTTTTCGTAAAAAGAAAAAGTTTTGCAGTAAAAAGCAATAGTACTTACAGAAAAACATCCTTAATTAATTTCAATATCCTATTAAAATCTAGAAAAAGGAATAACATATATATTATATACATGTTTCTAAAATGAAATGCAATTAATAACTTTACTATTTCTTTATAGTTCAAAAAATAATTTAAAAACTATGTTTATTTATCTTAATTAAGGATTTTTTAATTAATATGCGTTGGGATAAGCATAATTAATAGAAATCTATGAAAGTTCGTTTTCGTTTTCGGCCCAAAACTTGAATTTCGTCGAAAATTTGTTCATGTCAAAACTCGATCGAAATTATCTGTATTCCAAAAATCTCATTTCGTCCTTTAGAATTTTTTAATTTAATTGTGTTGTGTCGGCTCAAATGAAACAATCTTTATTTATTTCTATGAACTTCAATGTTTATAATCATCAGTTATGACTGACTCAAGGTGTGAGTGCAAAATATAAAGCAAGTAATGTATGTAGGATCAAATTTTGAAGACGTTTCTCGTGTGCTCCTTAAAATCTGAATATTAAGCAGTTTTAGAAAATTTAAGATTGAAACCAAAAAAGTATTTCGGATGCTTTTTGAAAAACGTCTAGTACAACAGATGACGATTTATAAAAATCCTTATAAAAATAAACTTAGGCATATACATACCATTTTTTAATTAGGTGAAATTCGTATAGTTAGAAATTTAATCTATGTCATCGATAGATCAATTACACATAAAATAAATATGAAAATGAAAAGTTTTGGTCAGTGACGTACACTGTAAAAAAAAAAAAAAAAAAAAAAAAAAAAAAAAAAAAAAAAAGCATAGGTTTTGTTTTGAAAACTACAACTAGTTGCCTTTTCTGAAACGAGTAGATTCATTTAGAAAATGATATTTTTAAATTTAATAACGATAATAGCCGGAAATATGGATAAAAATAGAAAGATTTCATATTCAAAACGGAATAAAAATAAACCTGAAATTTCTTTTCAGTAATTAAACTTTTCGCTTTAAATGTGAAACAATCCTAATATTTTTTTGCTGTGCAGACAGTCAAGTTGATTCACACCTATAATTTATTAATAATTAATTTATTAATAAATAATGTTTAATAACCGTGTAAATCATTAATAATTATTTATGTATATATATATATAATTGTTATTAAAAAATATTTTCTTTAAATTTTGTTTTTATTTTCGTTTGTTGCCGAAAATAACTAGATTCTCGAAATTCTCTTTCGGTTTAGATTTCAGTCTTAGAAAACTGTCTTACTCTATATTTAATAATGAGTTATATGACTGTTTTCTACTCAAATTGTAATGTAGTGCGCACATTTATAAACAAATGTAATCAATGAGTCCTTGCGAATGTTAGTATGTAACAATAAATAATTCTATGCTGAATTCTACACGAAATATCATGATTTTTTTTAAAAGTTGTATTCTGCTTATTAATCGTTAAACCGTACTCGGGGATACCCGACACCTCAAGTAATATTTATGGGACTGAATGTTTTATGCTGTTAAAATTTTTTAACTGTACTTCTAAATTGATTAATATTTTTTTCAACATAAAAATATATATGTATAATCTCAGAGATAATACTCGTAAATAAAAGGAAAAAAACTATAATACTTAACGGCGTTTATTTAAAATCATGCATGCATGAAACACAAATTAGGATTTCTGTTTAAGTTTGAATATTGTATTATTCCGAGAATAAAAAGAAATGTTTTTAGCATTAATGCAACCATGTTAAAAAATATGCCTAAACATACGTAATAAAAATTATTATTCTCAAAGTAAAAAGCATTTTTTCCCCCTAAAATATCATAAATCGTAATAGTCATTTGCCATTAAAAATGTACTATTATAATAACATTGAAAACTATTATTATACATAATATTAGAAAACTATTATTATACATAACATTAAAAAACTATTATTATACATAACATTAAAAAACTATTATTATCTGTATATATCAAAGTTCAAACCAAGTAAATTTTGGGTCTTAAGTTGCTTCACAAAATTCCACTCAATAAAACCCACTCTTTATTAATTATTTTTTATTTGTTAAGTCCCCCTCCCCCCTCTAAAAAAAAAAGCTTGCAAAATGGAAATATTTTATTAGAATTTAATGATTTCTTTGTCCAAATTTGACAACTGAATGCGTTAAAATCATCTTTCATTTCATTTTTTTCCTTCACAAAATGAATGAAATAATAATTTTTTTTTAAAACTGCATCGACTAATATACATTATATAAAAATAAATCAGAAAGCAGTAAATATTAATGTATAATTTATTATTTGTTGAATAAATATCTTTATACATATAATGCGTAATTTTCGTTACATATAGTGACAATTTTGAATTAAAATAAACTCTTTCAAAATCAGCTACCACGTATAAAAAATGTTATAAAATAAATAATTTCCATTGATATTTTGATATCGTGCTATGCATAAAAAACATGTCTGAACTACATTAGTACATAATGTTTTTTTTTAATTTTTTAAATACATGAATTATATTCATTTTAAAAAGCTCAATTAATTAAGAAATTAGTGAGTAATGAATGTCCTTAATGCTTTAAAAGAAACAGTAAATAAAATTTTTCCTCTGAGAAAAAAATCCCTCTAAAGTAGGGAAAGTCTGCATTGGAGAATCACCTTTTTCCTTGAAAGTGGAGAGGAGGAACCAAATGTCAACTAAACAAATGGAGAATTGATTGACCATTCGAGCACCCTTCTCCTAAAAGGGGGGTAGAAGTTATTCCGAGATCCGGCCGCCGGCTCAGTCGTCTGAAAGAAAGGCCGTTTCGGCCCTCTTGGTCTTCAGAGGGTTAAGGAAATCAATGGAGGCCATATTGTCTACTAACAGGGTTGGTTTAGTTTGTGGGCCTGTAAAAATGTGTTTATCATAACATTCAGTTATGATTCTACTGAACCAAAGAAGCTCTTTAGTTGCTTCTGTTAAAGCCACAAACTCTGATTCAATGGTAGACAGGCAGACAGATTTTTGTTTGAAAGCCCTCCACATGATAGGAGATTTGTCTAGCATTAGAAGTTGTCCCCCCATTGACGTCCTGTCATCACGATTGGCGGCGAAATCAGCATCAGTGTATGTTATTAGATTTATATGATGACAAGGTAGCCTCAGTCTGTAGTGTTTGGTGCTTTGTACATATCCTAGTAATTTTAAAAGACCATTCCAGTGGATGATACCAGGATTACTCTGGAATTGACTGAAGATGTTTACAGCATAGGATATGTCGGGGCGAGTCCTGCTTGTAAGAAAAGATAAGCATCCCAAAACACTTCTGTATGGATATTTTGACATCTCCTGGGTTTCTGTGTTTGAGGGCACTGTGCTTTGGAGTACACTACTCCTTTACTTATGGGAAGTGAAGTGATGGGAAAGTTAAATTCCTTAAAACGTGCACAGATATCATCAATATATTGCATTTGATGAATTGACACTACACCTTCCCTATCTTCCTCAAACTCAACCCCAAGAAGTTTACGTGTTTTCCCCAGGATTTTGATGTCAAAATGTTCAGCTAGTAATTTTAAAATTTCATTTATGTGTTTCTGATGGTTACTTAAAACAACAAAGTCATCAACGTATAATAATAAAACAACGTAATTAGAAAATGTATAGACGCAATTACACCAATCCAATTTGTTAAAACCAAGTGAAATTAAAATTTTATGTAATTCATAAAACCACACCCGGCCACTCTGATGGAGGCCATACAATGCCCTCTGGAGTTTACAGACCAAATGCTCTTTCCCTTTTATTTCAAAACCCGGAGGCTGTTTCATGTAGATGTTATCTGAGAGAGGGGCGTACAGATAGGCTCCTTTCACATCGCATTGCGTGTGAATCCATCCGAGACATGAGACTAGGGCGGCAAAGAAAAAGCGGATTAGACTAAAATTTACAACTGGTGAAAATGTCTCGTCATAAGTTTCACCCCTGACCTGTTTGTAGCCTTGGGCTACTAGTCTCGCTTTGTATCTTGCCACATGCCCTTTATCGTCTCGTTTGATGGTGAAGACCCATCTGCAGCCTAGAGGTTCAGTGTTGGGAGGTAGTGATGTTAATTCCCATACATGTCTTTTATTTATTACGTCCATTTCCTCCTGCATTGCCTGTCTCCAGAGTTCCCACTGAGGGGATTTTAAGGCTTGCTTATATGTGTTTGGTATGGAGTCTTCTAGTCATATATTGTTTTTACGTGTTTCTGATAAAGATGTGTGTGGAGGTGTGTAACTAGGACTTGAACTAGCACTGGAAGTACATTTTACAATACCCTGGTATTTATTCTCCCCTTTGAAACTAAACATGGTTGGATCAAATTTGATACCATTAGACTGACAGTATTCCAGCACTTCTCTGAGTGATCTTAAACGTTGCGTTTCACCCATCTCATAATAGTAGATGTCGGTTCTCGACTTATCAGGCCTAGTTATGGCCTTACGGAACCATACAGCATCCCTCAGTGTTCTCGAGAATTCCTCGCCCTCCTCGTCACTTTCATCCTCAGATGAGTTAACGGAGGCGGGTTCAACGGATTTTGAGGTGCCTGGCTTAGGTGATGGAGATGGTGATCTTTCTAAAGGAAATCTGTCAGGTTGAAGGTCGGTCAAAGGGTCAATTTCTGGTTGTTCTGAACTTAAAATATATGTGGGTCCCAGGTCACTTCCGTTGTGCTGCTCTGAAGTTGTAAAAGGGTTTGTGCCTATTGAATAACTTGGGCCTTGCTCGCTATGCCTGTGAACATTTCTTGGTACAGATTCATCCCCAAATCTAACATTTATGGTTTCTATTATTTTATTTGTATCGGGGATCCATACCCTGTGACCTTTGGTTGACATCGCGTAACCCACTAAAACCCCCTTTTTGGCTTTAGGATCAAACTTTGAGTTTCTTAACTGTTTGGGCACTCCCACGTATGCCACAGTACAAAAGGGCGTAGATGTCGTATTGAGGGTTTGTTACCACAGTAATACTCAAAGGGTGTCTTTTTCTGTGTTTTATGACATATCCTGTTTAGTGTGTACGCGATGTATAGAACTGCTTCTGGCCAGAATTTTAGACTGAGTTTGCTTTCATTAAGTATTGAGCGGGCCCCGTCCGTTATAGTCTGATTTAAACGTTCCGAGACCCCATTCTGTTCCGGAGAATACACGTTGGTAAACTCATGGTGTATCCCGTTCTCTTCAAAGTATCTTGTAAATGCTTCGTTGTCAAACTCCCGCCCATTGTCGCTACGGACCTCTTTTACCTTAGTGCCTAAAAATCTTTCAGCTCTTTTTACATGATTAGTGAATACCTTGAATACCTGTGATTTATTACATAAGGGATAGACTGATACTTTTCGTGAGAAGTCGTCAGTTATAGTTAGAAAGTACTTCTCGCCGTTTCTACCTGTTATTTGTGTCGGTCCCCACAAGTCAGTATGAAGTAATTCAAGGGGTCGTTTTGATCTTATTTGATTTATAGGACGGAAGGAAGTTCGCCTGTGTTTGTTAATTTTACATGTCTCACATTCAAAATCTTTACTTTTAATAGGTGGTAAGCCCCTTACACCATTACATTTTACGGTATGTTCAATTAAAGTGGAACTAATGTGTCCAAAACGTCTATGCCATAACTTAAAGTCGTCCTTCTGGACAGTAGAGGCTTGAAAACGCACCCTTTTAGGACTTTGACTATTTTGAGTTTTATTTTTATTTTTAGGGTTAGGATCTGGGTACAGGCAGTAAATGCCATCTTTAAGAAAAGCACGAAATAGGGTACCACTGTCACGATATGCTTTAACCCTACCCTCACCTCCTCTGAACTTGGCACCAGTTTTATCAAGCCTAGGGCCAGATATCAAATTGTGCCTTAAACTTGGGCAATACATAACATCGCCGAAGCGAACCATCTCCCCATTTATTTTTAAGTCCACTAGTCCGGTTCCTTCAATAGGAAAAGTCGCTCCGTCAACGGCAACAGCCAACTCCTCATTATGCAAAGGCTTAAATTTTACATATAGATTTTTATCTTTGCAAAAGTGGTGCGAGGCACCTGTGTCAAAGACCCAGGCGTCTCCACCACACTTAATGTTACTAAGATTAGATTGAATGAGGTAATTTACCTGGCTTGTTGGCTTACGTTGACGTTGGTTTCTGGTTCTATTGCGAGGCACATCTCTGCTAGGTCTGGAATTACTGTGTTGGACTCGAACTGGACTGGACACCGATGATCTTCTGGACACTGAGGAGTTCTGGAATGAGGAGTCTGAGGAGTCTCTCGAAGTAGTATGGAGGCAGGATTCGGGACTGAAGGCTTGTTGAGGCAATTTGCACTGTCGAAGCACATGGCCGGCTTGTCCACACCTGTGGCATCTTCCCTTAAACTTAGGCTTATAGGCGGACCTCTTGGGTGTGCGAGCTCGGGAAAAATGGGACTGGACCAGGTTACCTCTGTCCTCTTCTCGTAATTTGATGCGGGACTCTTCAGCTACCAACTCGGTCAGGACATCTTTAAACTTGAACTGCTGTTCGGGCCATCGCAAAATTCTCTGGACGAGATTATCAAATTTCTTTGGGAGCCATCGGAGCAACTGGAACGTCAGATAAATTTCCTTTATCGGCTCATTCATGGCAGCCAGTTGATCAGCTAGTCTCTGTAGGCGTGCGGCAAACATGTCGACCGGCTCATCAGGCTGTATTCTGCAGGATAAGATCTCGCCGAAGAGCTGCATATGGCGTGCACGGTTGTCAGGTTGAAAGTGGGTCTTCAGCTTTGTCCATGCTTCATGAGGGTCGTCGATGTTTTCTATGATTCTCCGGAACTCATTCTCGACATTCAAGTATACTATGGACAGTGCTGACCTGAGCCGTGCCTGATATTCTTTTGTGGCTACTGCATCACTGGTATTCGGAGCCTCTTCAGTACCATTCACGATGCCCCAAGCATTTTTGTCAAGCAGCAGGTATTTTACGTCCGCTGCCCAGGTTGCATAGTTGTGAGAATTTAGTTTGTTTATGCTAACCTGTACATTGGTCATTGCCATGCTCTTAACTAGACTTTATTAAATTTAAACAGAAAGGGGAAAAAATAATTTAAAAAAAAAACGTACTCTAAAACAGTCAGATAGTACGACAAAAAAAAAATATACCAAAAAAAACTTTCTATTTCAAGCCAGAGAAATTAGATGTGTATCAAAAAAACTATTGCGCCCCCCCCCCACTAGAAATCACTTGGAGGTCTAATGGCCGCATTCTACCACTAGTTTATGATATTGCCAACGAAGGTTATGGCCACCATAACAGGTTAAAAAGCGTAGTAGCTTTGGCCCATAACCCGTGATCGGTTCTGAAGCCAGAACCGTTCTAAAATTATATAAAACTAAAGCAGAGATAGAAAAATTAAAATTGGTGACCTGAAATAAATATTGGCAATCTGTGGTAGTGTCATAAAGTCAGTAAAGAAGCATTTAATTAAAAGATAATCTAACGTTTATTTTCAAGAAAAACATATTCAAAATAAAAATATATGTATATATAAAATAATAAGCAATCATAAACTATATTCGGTAAAATCAACCAAAAAAAGTAATTTCTGAAATTATATTATCTATAAAATTAAAGTCATACTTTAACATAATAAAAAATACTTAATTAATTAAACAGCATGACGTAAGGTAAAGAAAAAAATGACCTGTACAGGCTGCAAAATAAACTACTCACTGTAGCATAACTGGAAGCAAACAGATTTCTCAAAACAGATGATGACGGAAAAGTAATGTCCGGGAAAAGTTCAAAAGAAATAAAAGCCTTGGATGTCATAACAATTCATCACAACAAATGTTCAGCAAAATATTTTCACCATCTATCAACTGGATTCATCTCCAAAACAACACCATCTTTTCAGAACTAAAACAAACTACAAACGTAAACTTCCATAACTGATACTTCCATAACTAAATTTAAAATAACGTACGGCCTTTGCTAGACCAAAACATCGTCAGACCACCGCAGTCAAAACAAACCGACTGCTTTAAATACCCCTCGCGATTCCAGACATCGCCAGAAAGCAACGCCCCCTTTGCGTCTGCCGAAGTTGAGCGAAAGCGGTCCTGCCTTGCGATATGGAGATACGGCTATTCGTAAGTTGCGATTTGCGAAGATCGCAAATCGCGATCAGACGGAAGAAAACGATCATGAACATACATGTAAGTGTTCAAATCGAAAGTAAACAAATAAGTAACCGATTTAAAAATGGAACATGCCATGGAATAAGGAAAAACAAAATAAAGGGATTGGAAATAAGATAAAGATAAGATAAGATTGGAATAAAATAAACCCCAGTAAGTCATGCTACATTATTCTATTACAATATGTATATATGCTTGCATAGTGTTAAGGGAATGAGTACGGCTGACAAAAACGAAACATTTATTACAATTTATATACAGGGGCGTAGCTACCGTGGAGCAATTGGAGCAAACTGCTCCAGGCGCACGAATCCTAAGGGCGCAAAATTGGAAAAAGTGAAATATTTTTTTTTTAAATATTTGCATACTTTTTTCCTTATTAATCAGATAATATAGATGAATTCTTGTCAAAATCAGAATATCCTATGACATTTTAGCTTGTTTTTAATTTAAACTATTTCGATTTTAAACATGTTTTTATACAGTTAAAAACAACAATTAAAAACTTTTATTCGCAAAGTGTTTAAATTTTTATTCGTGCCATATTACAGACTCAAGTAACTTCTCTAACATCGTTTCAGTACGCCTCATTTTTTTATGAGCTTTTAACTATATAGACAAAAGCTGAAGATTTTCAAATTTTAAAGTAATCAAAACTTTTTTGCTAGGTTCTCATCGTCATTTTATTGGCCACCTCTATTTCCAAAGAATAATCCTTCTCGCGCGTCTTTAAAACGTTTTTGAAGTTTATTATGCAGATTAGGGAAGTTCAACTATAACGTTATCAACGTTTTAGTAATTTTTGAGCCCTCTAGCCCCTTTCGATATCAAACGTTATCATCCTCGAACCCTTCCGTCCTGGTAATGCTATCATATCGTTATCAAAGTATTTTTTTTTTTTTAAGAGTTTTTTTCTTTTTTTTTATCTTTTTTTTTCTTTCTTTCTTGAAATGATATATACAAAACTGGTAACATTTATTTTTTGCATACTTTATTAATTTAAACGAAGCAAAGTCAATGCTTTACCTCAAATAACACTTTAAACTTGTATAGTTACTTGTATAGTTACTTGTATAGTTATAGTATTTTATTATAGATTTTTGTTACATGATGCATTCAATAGTAATAAAGTCTTCTTGCACTTGCCCCGAACGGAAAAGGGGAGGGGAATATATAAAAATTCTTATTAAAACAAAGCAAAGTGGACAACATTATTTCTCTTTTTCTTTTAATTATTAGTATACACAAGCTTCATTTCGAATATACTCCACACATTGTTTCTTGAATCGTGATTACATATGCATACACGTATGAAGAAAACGGTGAATATCAAACATTGGGGGTATTCCATATTATAGAATTAAATAATTTTATAACAATTTATTGATTTTAATTATAAATTTCTATTTTCATAAAAACCGATAACCTTCTAAAAAAAGATCACACACTATTATGAACCAAATATCATGTTACAAATTAAAAAAATAAGATTTTGATTTTATCAAAAATGGTGTCGATATTAAAAGACATAGGTTCAACAGTTAGTCAAGAGGATGGCGGACTTTAGCATGAATTTAAGATGATTGTTGAAATTACTGTTCGAAAATAGTGGTAAATACATATTTGAAATTTTTATATTAAATAAGTACTAACTATCCCAGGTCTCCGTCAAAAAATTGCATCTAAAATGGTAGAAAACGGTACGATTTTAAATATTTATCGCCCCCTTGAAATTTGATGCTCCCTACTTTAGAAATTTTACTGTGCGTTATAAATTACATGAAAGTTTCAAATTGATCAGTTCGTCAGTTTTCTTAATTTTAATGAATTCGCGTTCCAAGTAAGCATTTTTCTTCCTTAGTAAATAAATAAATAAATAAATAAAACAAAGCCTTGCGGTAAGCCTCCATAAAGATAGGGCTAGATTCATAGCTTTAAAATCACTAAATAATATATTTAAAATTTTTTGACGGTTTTCTAAAGGACTCTAGTATGAATATTGTGGTTTCAAGAGGCTGGCTTTTAAGATGAGAGTTTGAAAGAAATCATTCAATTCTTAAAATACTAATTAATATCTAAATTTGAAATTGAGCGACCGTGAAACAATTTTCATACCTGAAATTAGTGAAAAATTCTACATCTGGATGCGTAAAATACTAAATTTATAAATTCAATATTTAATAAAAAAATTATTGGTTGTCCATAAACGTTACTATCCACTGTCGACAATTGTCTGTCTTTGAAACACATGCTCTAACTATGAAAGATGTTTCTGTTTATTTGAACGGAAATAAGGAGATTTTATAATTGAGTTTTTCAACTTTATTTAAGAATATAGGAAATTTCCGATTTTTTTCCGTTTAGTTGTGCATTTTTTTTAGTTTTTAGGCCCGGTAGAATTTAAGATACAGCAATTTTTAAAAAGGGCCAGTAACATATATGGGCCTAACAGCAGTGTAATTCTATCAAATCCTCCCCCTCTTTTCAAGTTTTCGAATAACTTTTCTGCGGTTTGATGAAAATCTAGTCTTTTGTTGAATTATGAATACTTTTCCAATCTTTTAATTTGGGGTTCTAAACTCCGCAGTTAGCAATTTAAATTTCTAAAATTTAAGTGCATCAGAAGAAGTCTTCAATTATTCTCACATTAGTTTTGAGCCTCGTACGTATCGTAAATTTTGCTAGCTAGCGCGAACAGACAGACACGAATGCATGCATTATGTAACTTTCTTTTATTAGCATAGATTATTTGTTTTTCATACGTTATCAAAATACTTTGACTTTCAAATAAAAGTATAATTTTAAATCGAATTATAAATTTAGTAGATAGTAGATAAATTTTAAACTTCAAAACAAAATTACGTAGAATTTTTTTGGGTGACAAAAGGACGCAAAAATTTGGCTTGCTCCAGGGCGCTGAATATGTAGCTACGCCACTGTTTATATATATATATATATATATATATATATATATATATTGTCTTTTTAATGTGTTCCAATTCACCCCACAGGTAAGGGTGAATCGGAACAAGTGTTCTAATATTTATTTGTTTCGATTCAGACTTTAATAGGGTTAATTAAAACGGGTAATAATGATAAGGGAGGAATAGGAACAAGTAATTACTATCATACCAATCCTTTAATTTTTATGCAAGTGAGGGTATGACTTTACAAAAATTAGAAAATAACTTAGAATTCAACAAAGATTAATATTTGTTCTAAGAAAATCTATTTTAATTGAGGAACATGAAAATTAATGCAAATTCAGCCCTGTTCTAAGTTACCATTTACTATTAGCCATTGGATAAATGAATCTATTAAGTAATCCCAATCACAGTCCGTTTTGATACGATCTACTAGTACGGCCTCATTCTCAGCTCTTAGTACTGTTTGCACCTTTCTCTTTTTTAATTGGTTTCCCGTTTTGAGATATTTGTGTAATATTGTGGTTGTTAGAGAATATTTCTTAGCAACTT
Source organism: Maratus speculifer (assembly GCA_964019185.1). Lineage (NCBI taxonomy): Eukaryota > Metazoa > Arthropoda > Arachnida > Araneae > Salticidae > Maratus > Maratus speculifer. The sequence goes on along the minus strand of OZ025302.1, from coordinate 252,115,901 downwards.
TTCTTAGTAATTTGCCATTTTTTAATTCTTCTATTGTGTGTTCCATATCCATAAAAAAAACCGTCATATTTTCAACGTCTTTAAAACTTGTATGTAGCTGCAATATTTTTCCTGTTCTAAAACTAAGAGTAGGGGTTTTTAATTAATGATAGATTTGTAAACGATATCTTGCATTAGATTTTACATATTTTTAAACTGCACAATGAAAAAGTGAAAAATGCCTGTAACATCAAAGGTTTAAGATTTAAGGGGTGAATCGGAACACATTTACGGTCATGGTTTATTTTCCTATACAGTAACAGTTTTATATCATATCTGAAAACATATGTACGACTATTGTTACAATACATATTCGTAGAATAATACATAGAATGTGAATTAACAATATTAATGTTAATTGAAAATTTACATACAAATTAAGATTCGTTAAATATATATATATATATATATCACAGCATAGGATACTTTAAATTTAAAGGTTATAAACATGAGGAATGAAAAGCTAAAATTTTTATTTTTGATCAGAACTGATCGTACGGAAAAATTCTTAAAAATCCATGCTTTGTAGAAATTAAATTATGTCGGTTCGGGGCTAAGACGAAGATTTAAAAAATTTTCGGGGTAGAGCCAGTAACTGTTCTGTACGGAGTAAGTTGCCCCCCCCCCCCCTATTAAGTTTTTTATCGGGCCAGACCATTATTTTTTGTCTGGACCGGACTTTTTTTTTCTATCAGTCGGGCCGGTACAAACCATAGATATAGGAATAACTAGATTAAGCATTCAATGTTATTCTCCCAATACCTTCTGATTCTGTTGCGGCTCGATGGCAACATCCATTAGAGTGGCAAAAAGCAAGTGGAACTTACGATTCTACCGTAGTAATGCATGGCAGATATAGGTACAATTGTGATTTTGTTTGATGCGTTATTAAGTAATTCAAAGAATTGGATTTAGTTTTTCGTTCTTGTTATATCTTAAAATTGAAATGGACAAAAATTATAATTTTTTTAGCTAATTCACTCATTTACACTTTTTATAAAATATAAATGAACGAATTTATTTATCACTTTAATCATGTTGTAAGCTAAAAACACAAAAGATTTATTAAGAATATCGACCTTGGTAAAATATTTCATGCTTTGTTGAGCAATGTTTGGCTAAAAAAAATAATCTAAAAAATGTGCATTATTAATGCTTTTTTATTCATTTATTACTTTTTCTTTTTTTTCTTTTCTTTTTTTTTTTTTTTTTTTTTTTTTCAAACACACAAATAAAAAGATAGCACAACTAAAATAAGTTTTTTTTTTTTTTTTTTTTTTTGGGGGGGGGGAGGGGGCGAGATGAACGATTAACAACTATGACTGGGGAAGAAATGTTTTAAGTTTAGTGGGTAAGAAAAATTTACACAATAATTTATTGTTATTGCAAAGAAACATGGGCAGAGAGAAAAGAGAAAAAATATTTTAAACGTCTGGAAATTTTGAAATGATGTGTGCAAAACAAAACAAAAGTCATTGAATATGAAGGGGAAGGTTAAAAGTTGCAATCTGGGGAAGAATTTTACTTTAAACATTATTATAAACTTCCTGGAAAAAGAAAAGAAAATCATTTAAAATTATACATCCATTTTAAAAATTCTATTTTGCTCAGAGAAAAAATAAAAACAAGTTAGAAATTGCACGTAAAGCGTAGCAAATGAGGTTCGTTCGTACGATAACGAAGTTTTAAAAATATTTAGATCTTGCTGTTATAGTAAACAGTACTTCAGATACAGTATAGTAATCTAAATCTTTTTTGTGTTCCAGTAAATATACAGGAATTAACTTTTATTACACCTCAGCAACGTATATCATATTCATAAAATGTTAAATAGTTTAATATAATTAAAACACGCCCCAAACAATGTTTCCCCGTATAGCATTATATAGTGGTATACTTTTGTATGGTCCTGTAATTTATTAATAAATATTCATTGCATCGCAGATTGTACAGAATGTATATTATAGTATATAAATACTTCATAGGTTCATGTCAATTCTATTATATTCGAAAGAGTTTAACATCATTAAAATGTACTTGAAACTATTTTTTCCTTTTGATAGTAATGTAATGATATACTTTTCATTGTCCCTCTTATTAAACTATACATCCGATTTTCATAAAATTTGAAATGATTCGACAAAATTATGTAACAATTATATATTTTAAATTTCAAACGATTAAAATGCATTTGAAACTTTTTTCCCCCATTGATCGTAATATAACGGAATATTTTTGATTGTCCTTGTAATTGATCTATGCATCCGATTTTCATAAAATTTGAAAAGACGCGACAAAATTAAGTAATAATTATATATTTTAAATTTCAAATGATTCGGATGAAAATTATGTAACAATGAAAAGTATGTAACAATTATATATTTTAAATTTCAAACGATTAAAATGTATTTGAAACTTTTTCCCCATTGATCGTAATATAACGGAATACTTTTGATTGTCCCTGTAATTGATCTATGCATCCGATTTTCATAAAATTTGAAATGACGCGACAAAATTAAGTAATAGTTATATATTTTAAATTTCAAATGATTCGGTTGGGCAGTTTTTGCGTTGTTATATGCGGACGGACGGACAGACTGAATGACAACTATAGGTGTTGCGTATTTACATAATTACGAAAGCACTTAAAATAATGCCAATTACTGATTTTGATGTACATGCTGTTTTGTTTAACTTCCAGATCAAAAGGTATTTAAAGATAGTTGTAAAAAAATTCCATTGTTCTTATTTATTTTATTCATAAAAATTAACTAATAGATAATAACTAGCGATAAAAAATACTAATTGGTGATTAGAAAAACAGATATAAACTTTGAAACATTCACGAAGGCTTAAACTATGTATATAGATATAAATGCATTTTAAAACGCACATTTTCATACATTGACCACTGGATCGCCAGCCATTTGCCACTCTAGTGGAGAAGAATCGTTCGCGCACGGAGAATCAATTTTTCTCCCCGTGTGCGTAATCTAGTTATTCCTATATCTATGGTACAAACCTGATAATCTCGATCCGTGCACACAACTAATTTAGCTGGCCCCCGTTTCATCCAATAAAATATATCTTTTATTATGTAAAATCAAAACCAAAATAATTTGAGCAAATATAAAAAATTCTCTTCTGTGCGATACTTGTGAAACAAGATATAAAATTGCGTCATCTTTACAAGCAACACTAAGTAAGTCAAGTCAGCATCGACACCTCATAGGGGATACCCTGCATATTTATTTTTGCAGCCAATTTCAAAGATCAGCTACATATTTTAAATCCAAATATTAATATTCTTAATGAGCAATACCGTGATTTAATATTAAAAAATAATTTCTTTTAAATATTCCGGTGTGAGTTTATTATTTGACGTTTTTGTTGCTATTGTATAATTTCGTATTCGTATATAACATTGTTTCGGAGTAATCTAAAAGTTTCTGTTCAGTCAGAAAATAATTTATGTATCAAAATCCGATTTATATATAGATTTCATGTCAAAAGTCTCAAAATCCTAAATTTTTTGCCCTAGAAGCTCTTTTAGATTATACAATTAAATCTTAAATTTATTATTATTATTATTTATTTATTTATCTTTTATCATATGTGAACTTATTAACTAATTATTAATTAAAACTATATAGATTCATTACAATTTTATTTTCTGTTTATAGTGTCTACTAATCGAAGATAGAGCAGATACATTTAATAAAATTGATTTTTTATATATTTTAACCCTTTTAGGGTTCAAATAATCAATTCATACTGCAATTTTCGAACAAATTTATTTTAAAATAATCAAAAACCTTTTTTTTTTTAGCTATATTATGAAATTGAAATTGTGTTTAAAAAAACACTGGAGCCATTTGTTCATCTTCGGCATTAAAATTAAGCGTTAACAACCTGCAAATGGCAGCCCTAGGACGATTAACCCTTACGGGACCATTGGCGTAATATTCAAATACTCGTTTACTTTCAGTCTAGAAAAAAGAAAGAAGAAACCCCAATCAATAATAAAATAAAATAAAATAAAATGAGGACATTCATTTCCCTAAGCAAAATTTTTTAATGTTTCCCATTAAGTTAATAAAAATCGACAAAAGCATAATTTTTATGATGACCAAAATCGGCTTACATCATCGTCTTACGTAATAACAGAGGCATATATTACGTACGCCATAGATTAAACATTAATATTCCTTGATCAATCAGAAAATGAATAAAATGCGGACATCACGAGGATTCAGAGGTGCCTTTGATATCTTTATTCATGACCGAAAACAGTAACCATTTTCCAAATGATTAAAAATGGTTTTTTTTATAACATGGTTGAAAGTTATCCAGCTACGTAGGGTATCTTTGCACATGTTATACATACCATATAAAATAAGTCTTAAAAAAAAAAAAAAAAAAAAAAAAGCATTCTAATTAGGAAAACTTTAAATGAAAAATAATTAAATAAATAAAAGGCACTTAAAGATTTATTAATTTAGATTTCCTTAGCACAACATTTGTATTATGCAAAAGAAAAACGAAGACGAAAACGATAAAAAATTTTCAAAAAAAGAACTGTCTATTTCTCTCGTAAAACGTAAAAAGCAATTTTCAATGTTTTAATTCAGTATTATACCTATAGTTACAGTAGTATATACTAATATTAACCCTTTGAGGGGCACAGCACTTCCATTCTTAAAATGCTGAAATGATTGATCGACATCAGAATTTAAGAACAAATTTATTCCAAAATGGATAAAAGCTTTTCTTCGCGTATTAGATAAAATTAAAATTTTCATTTCGAAACTCTGGTGTCAATGTCGCATTTTCCAATTAAAATTAAGTGGGATATATTTTGACCCATCGCTCTTCAAGGGGTTAACCAAACAAATATAAAAATGTCGAATATATGGGATGCCACATATGAGAAGCTCCGCCCTAAATACCTCTTTAAATTAATTTTATGTATTACTTAAGGTAATACATAAGGGTAAGTCTTGCAATCGTTTTGAAAATCGAAAATTTTTTTTGACGGAATTACACGTTTTAGATAGTGAAGATTCCGAAAAACGTATTTTTAGAAAAAAAATTTTGCCGTCCGTCTGTTTGTCTGTCTGTCTGTCTGTAAACGCTCTATCTCCCGAACAAATTGAGATAGAGACTTGAAATTTTGTATGTAGTTAGTATGTAAGAATGGGATGAATCCTATTTAATATCAGCAACCTCGATTATCTGGAACTATCTTTTTCGGACTCTCGAAAAATTCGTTCTGATGAAACGTATATAAAAATTTTCGAATTTTTTTGTTCTAAGGAACGGACGTAAAAGGCAATAAAATAACACACATTTTGCATATAGAACGAAGTCGATCGGATTATTAGTTGCCGAGATATTTGTAATCCTGTTTTCCATATTCTTCGATTTTTCATGACCCTGTATTTCATTCAAATTTGAATTCAGAAGTATATTTTAATTGGAAATGAGACGCTTAATTCGACGCAGTTAATTGTTAATTAATAGAATCATTATTTTTGGAGTTATAAGGATGTTTCTTTTACGCAGTTCGGTACTACTTGAGTAGTTTGGCGTTTTATATAATTTGTCGAAATTGGTACATCAGCAGTTCTTTAATATAGCATTACAGTAGAATCCCGTAAATTCGGACCCCGTTAATCCAGATCTCCGGATAATCCGGATCGGTTTGGTCACTTTCTTTTTCAAGTTCGAGAAGCGATTGGCTAATTTCCATAACATTAATTTGTTTCATCATCGTATTCTGAATTAAAAAATTCTGAAATTTTTACGGAAGAATTAAGCAAAGTAAACATTTTTACTGTCTGTAATTATTCAATAAGTTTAATATAAAGGTGATTTCTGTAAATATGTTTTATTTTATACCATTTATTTCTTATTCTCCGGATAATCCGGATTTTCGATAATCCGGGTTGGGTCTGGTCCCAGTTAATCCGAATTATCGGGGTTCTACTGTACTATGTATATTAACAATATTTAAATTTTGTTTATGAATTGCAATGCATTGTATAAATAGTTTCACATGTTTTATTTTCATATACATATCCATGATGGGTAAGTATTACGGTGGCCCCCCCAACGACTAGTTTTACACGTATTTTCGAAATTATTTACATGTGATATCCAATGCACACAAGCGGCATTTATTTATATATACTTAAATATATAGGCCATTTTTCAGAAGAAAATGAAAATTTTCGTAAAACCATAAGATATGATTTATATATTTTTTATTTTTTGATAATAAATACCCGTATTTTTTTATGAACAGAAAATTATAAAAAAAAAAAATTCCCAGCTAAGTAACCTTGGTATCTATATAGTCTCAGTTAAAGGTATGAAAGCCGTTGCAACAGTTAAAATATTTCTGATTTTTTAAAAATATAAAAAACATTTTTGTCTCATAAAATGTCATTATTTATAAGCTGATAATGGAGAAAATATACTGTCAGATAAGTAGCAAAATCTGTCAAAAAAAAGTTGTGCCATACAATTTAGATCGTACGCGAGTTCAGAATACAGTCGAACCCCGACCTTTAAAGCATTTTTGCGATTTTTTTCCCTGGTGTAATACGAAATAGAATGCACTTTCATTAATTTTTACGTTATTATTCATGTCTTGTTTTTTCAATTTTTATTCCTATTGTTTCCTCCGCACATAGCAATTGTTGTTAAAGAGCGCAACTGAGCGCAGAATATTGTAGATGTAGGGGATACCTTTCCCGCCAGTTGATCAGACGTAAGCGCAATGAACTGACCACTGCCGGTCATACATTAACATTTTTGTAAATAAAGATTTTTGTTAAGTTAACAACAGTTCTCAATGATGAATGATTGCTAATTATTAACCAGAAGTGACATTTCATAACTATCGACGCGGACAATTTGATTCGTGCGAGCCGCAGCGCTCGAATCTGTAGGACCAAACTGTGGATTTCTAGTGCAATGTTATATGTGAATTTCTAGTGAGCGTTATATGTGGATTTCTAAGTGTGCAGTGTTATATGTGGATTTCTAGTGCGGTGTTCTATGTGGATTCTAGTTCAGTGTTATTATTCAGATAATGGCTACTCCTCCAGCTATCTCAGGAACTGTAGTCTTGAATAGGAAACGTGGCAACATTCGAGGACAAATCACTAGAATTAACAAGAAAAATCATGCGTTAAGCATAGATTACGAAGTACTTTCCAACACTTCATGAAATCCTTAATCTTCGTCATTTAGGGCAATAAGGTTACTGTATATAACCAAATATGTATTTCAATACTGTTAAACTGTATTTGATCTGTCGTTTGATATACTATATAATGAGAAAATTTAGTTTAGTAAGAAAATGTCTAGCAGGTTGAAATTTTTCTTTCAGAAATTTATACTAATCGATATAAATGTACTTGAATCCCTTTGTTAAATCCTGTAGTTTACCTTGTACCTTTATTATACGTCAGTATTAAGCTAAAATTTATTTTAAAATAAAACATTCTTAAAACTACTAAACTCACATTCTCAGAAATTATTATTCATAGGCGCCCATGTATTCAGTTCTTTGCGTGGCCCTGTATATCGTTTTATCTATATTCTACAAACATTTCTTAGTAAAGTGAAAGCAGTTGACCGTAAAAATGCATAACTTATTTAAAAACCACCTTTAAGTAATTTCAGCTCATATTCAGTAATGTTTGCGACTTCTTTTGGGTACCCTGTATATCAACTATAGTATATAGCACACCATATAATATGAATAGATTTAGTGGTACTTAAACGGATTATCACAATTAAAATGCATTTCATTCATCCATCAGCCATCATCGAATACATGTTGTACAGTACTTCGGAAAGAATGTACAAATTGGAATCTTTTGTATGCCTTTGTAAATGCTATCTACTTCCTATTAAGCATGACTGTATCGTATAACTTATATTAAGCCTCAGCTATATATATCATTTTTATTATATATGAAAGAGTTTAAAATAGTTGAAATATGTCGCACACAATTTCCTTTTTATCATTATGTAATAGAATTCTTTTGCGTGGCCCTGTAAAAGAATAAACGCTATTTTTTCATCGCATTTTTTACAGAATACATATTTTAATGCATTTTGTAAATACATATAAATTTTAATATGATTGGCAGGGTGCAACATCTTTAAAATTCTTTGGAAACGATTTTTTTCATAGGCCGTAATGTAACGGTAAACTTTTGACTACCACTGTAAATAAACTAATCATGGTAGAAACTTCATTTTCAATAGGGTTCGTGCTAGGGTAAATCTCAATGACATATAAAAATTTCAAGGCGATCCGAGTATATTTACAAGAGTTAGAGCGCAGACTGACGGAAAGACAAACCGAATGCATAAGCACTTTTCAACTTTGTTGGAAAGTGCTAATAAAAATGCCTTTATTTTACTGTCATGTGTCATATGTAGTGGAAAGCAGTGATTTAATATTTTTTCGATTTCTTGATTTTTCGATTTAATAATTTTGCATTGCCAGATTTATGTTACATCCAGCTTTATCTCTTTTCTTATAAATAGTTATTAGTTTATAATATACAAAAATATTGAATAATAAAATGAAAAGTTTATTTTTTTCATTAAAAAATGCATTCTAAAAAACTCATCTAATATGCAAATTATAAATCACAAATTAGCTGAACTTATAAACTTTTTTGCGTATACAAATATATCCGCATAGTGAGATACGTAAAAAATATAACTCAACAAAAAAAGAAAAAAAATGCAGCTAAATTATATGACTGTTTTAAAATAACGTGAAATAATGTAAAATACACCTCCACAAAATCTTACGTTTTATCTTATTTCCAATATGAAAAAACAATGTTTTAGTTTGTACGTAACAGGGCTCGAAAAATCTACATGCCCGACATCAGTGTTGTTAGACGCCGACTTTTTAAAAATTCAGATTGGCACCACTTCTTTGGATTGGTAAAATTACGTTTCGTTTAATGACATATTAATCAAGAGGAATTTTATCCTTTAATAAAAGTGGTGCCAATCAAATTTTTAAAAAGTCGCCGTCTAACAACACTGATGTCGGGCATGTAGATTTTTCGAGCCCTGGTACGTAATATATATATAACTATACAGTTTGACTCGGTGGTGGGCGGAGCTACTAATGTTGAGTTCTGAATGAATCAGCTTTATGTGTCATTCGAGAGTTGTACGTGAAATTTATTTTGTAATCCAAAACTACCAAAATTGAACCATTTTTGTTATTTTCGTTTTACGGATATTATCTTGCAGTATTACTAACAGAAACACTACATGCCTGAAGTTGGGAACAGAGTACTTAAACGAAATGCTAATCTGGTAAATTATTCTACTCAACACAGTAAAATTAAAAGAATATTTTTATGTAGAATAAAAGTTTCATTTTTTTAACAATTCCATAAACACTGCTCCGACGTTACGATCAAGGTAATGGGTGACCGCCTGATGATAATCGGCATCCCCATTGTAATATTAAAATCAAAGCGAAGGATCTGTTCTAAAATTCTTGACAGACAGATACTGGAATCCTTTTTCTTCATTCTTCCATATTAAAAAAATGCCTTTATTTTACTGTCATGTGTCATATGTAGTGGAAAGCTGTGAATCTGGAAAGTTTTTGATTTAATAATTTTGCATTACCAAATTGATGTTACATGCAGTTTTATCTCTTTTCTCATAAATAGTTAATAGTTTATAATATATACAAAAATATCGAATAATAAAATGAAAAGTTTATTTTTAAATTAAAAAAATGTAGTATTTTAATAGTAATACGCAAATGATAAATCACAAATTAGCAAAACTTATAAACGTTTTTGCGTATACAAATATATCCGAATACTGAGATACGTAAAAAATATAACTCAGCAAAAGAAAATGCAACTAAATTATATGACTGTTTTAAAATAACGGGAAATAATTTAAAATACAGCTCCACAAAATCTTACGTTTTATCTTATTTCCATTATGAAAAATCAATGTTTTAGTTCGTGCGGAATATATAAGTAACTATACAGTTTGACTGGATGGTAGGCGGAGCTACTAATGTTGAGTTCTGAATAAATCAGCTTTATGTGTCATTCGAGAGTTGTACGTGAAATTTACAGTCGAACCTCTATATAACGAAACTCCATACATCGAATTTCTCCATATAACGAATTTTTAGTAAGAACGGTCCCCTTTTCGCATGATTACATTAAAAACAGACTCTATATAGCGAAATATCTATCTCCATATAACGAATTTTTTCATAAATTGATCTTAATTTATTCAGTTTTAAAAAAGCTTCGAAATCATATGGAAACAATTTTCCATCACTTATTTTTGATTTATCGTTCAGTGGAGAGGTTTTTTTTTTTTTTATAAATATTACTTCTCTCCTTATTCTTTAAATCTAACAAGTTCATCCCACCTTCCACACACCTTTGAACATCCTTCTCAAAACACAGTCAATTGAATTGTTACACATGTAAGAGAGGAATCAATGAGAGGCACATAAGAGAGGCATTCAAATGGAGGAAAATGTTAACTACAATTTTTTATTCCTTTCTAAAATTTCAGCATTTTTTTTTTTTTTTTTTTTTTTTTTTTTGAGAGCGTCACAATTTTAAAATCAAAACAACAAAAAATTACAGATTTCTTCCTCTGAAATTTATGTAAGTCTTCCTCATTTGATTTTCATTAAGCTTTCAAATAAATGTCTTTTTTCTTTTTTGAAACTGCTTAAATAAGTAAGAAATAAAATGTTAGGTTAATATATACTTTTAAACATTTCAAATTCTTAATTAAAAAGATCAAAAATAATATTTGTTCAAAATTTACACATTAAATACTATTTTTAACATCATACTCTATACATCGAATTTCTCTATATAACGAATTTTTTACTGGAACGATGGATTTCATTATATAGAGGCTCGACTGTATTTTGTAATCCAAAACTACCAATGTTTTGCATATATTTTCAATTGAACCATTTTTAGCCTCCGATGCTATTTTTTTCAGACAAGCTAAAAAGTGTCGTGTCGAAAATTGTGGCCCACTTTTACTTGCGAAATTTTTTTTCCAAGTACCTTCGTCGTTCCAAGCCCAAGCTCGCACTCTGATTGGTTGTTGCTCTCGGCACTGTTTTCACGTAACTTGGCGATAACCATACTTGGCGAAAAATATTTCGCTCGTAAGTGAACGAGTAAACCTAAAACCTAACCTACTCATTCTTATTCTTCTTTCATTCTTATCCTCGTGGTCTTGTGCTCTTGTGTGTAAAAACTTTTACAGAGTACAGCTTTCAGTAAGACACGTTCCATCCAGTCTAATGCTGCAAGAGAAAAGTTACTTTGTACTCGGTTCGGAAGGAAATCAAACTCCTCGACGGAAGCATCTATCGCTACGCCAAGTATGATTATCGCCAAGTTACATGAAAACAGTGCCGAGAGCAACAACCAATCAGAGTGCGAGCTTGGGCTTGAAACGACGAAGGTACTTGGGAAAAAAAATTACTCCTTTTACTTACCTATCATACGTAGTATAGGGTAAGTCTTGCAATCGTTTTGAAAATCGAAAAAAAAAATTGACGGATTTACACTTTTCAGATACTGGAGATTCCGAAAAACATATTTTTAGAAAAAAAAAATGCCTGATGATATTCGGCCTGCCCGTTGTAATATGAAAATCAAAGCGAAGGATCTATTCTAAAATTCTTGACAGACATACACAGGAATCCCTTTTCTTCATTCTTCTATATTAAAAAAATGCCTTTATTTTACTGTCATGTGTCATATGTAGTGGAAAGCAGTGAATCTGGACAGTTTTTGATTTAATAATTTTGCATTGCCAAATTTATGTTACATGCAGCTTTATCTCTTTTCTCACAAATAGTTAATAGTTTATAATATACAAAAATATCGAATAATAAACTGAAAAGTTTATTTTTTTATTAAAAAATGTATTATTTTAATAGTAATACGCAAATGATAAATCACAAATTAGCAAAGCTTATGAACGTTTTTGCGTATATAACTAGACTAAAAGAGACTGTATAGCATGCAAATATATCTGCATACTGAGGTACGTAAAAAATATAATTCAACAAAAATGCTGCTAAATTATGTTTCTACTTTAAAATAACGCGAAATAATTTAAAATACACCTCCACAAAATCTTACGTTTTATCTTTCTTTGTTTAATTTTTTAATATGAAAAATCAACGTTTTAATTGGTGCAGAATTTATAAGTAACTGTGCTGTTTGACTTGATGGTGGGCGGAGCTACTGATATTGGATTGTGAATGAATCAGCATTATATCTCATTTGAGAATTGCACATATAATTAACGTTGTAATCCAACACTATCAATGTTGCTCATGTATTTCCAGTTGAACCATTTTTGTTATTTTCGCTTTAAAGATATTATTTTTCAGTATTACTAACGGAACTACTATGTACCCGAAGTTGGGAACAGCGTTTATAAACGAAATGCTAATCTGAAAAATTAATTCTACTCAACCGAATAAAATTAAAAGAATATTTTTTATGTAAGACTAAATGCTAATTATGTCGCATTTGTATATAGATTCCACCCGTTACACGCAAGAAACGGGTGAGTGTGCGACGCTGACTCGATTCAGTTGGTTAATGAGCCGACATAGGGAGTCGACTCTCCACTCACTTACGATTGGTTGGTTGGTTGTGTTGATGACGCAATTTTATATCTTGTACTACGTATATCGCACAAAAGAGAATTTTTGAGTGTATGGTTGAATTATTTTGCTTTAGTTTTTACATAAAAGATATATTTTTTGGTATATTTGTTGAATGGACTGGGGGATCGTGTAATAATTTAAATTTCGTTGTCTTCGAACTATATGACTAATGATTCAGGAATTAGCCATTGCCCACGCTTGATAGTATAAACACAGGATTTATTTCTGTCTGCTTCGATCCGTCTTCTTAACAATGTCGTGGCGCCCCGAATGAAACTTTGATAAAACAGCAATATTCTTCTCATTTCTCCAAACAAGTGGCTGCACTATTGTATTTTTTTAAGAAATCTTGCCTTGTATGGTTACGGCTGAATTTCTGAAAGGTTTAAAAAATAGACACTTACTTTTCTTTTAATAAACTCACATCATACATTTTATGTAGAATAAGTGAATCGTAATATCTTTCTAAATTCTTTCCCTGGATATGACAAATACAGGATTATCTATCTATCAATTCGGTTGCTGCGATTGCAACCGATCATGAAACATAACAATAGTATGATTAAGGCTCCTGTCCTCGCTCGAGGAAACGCTCGCGAACTAATGCTATTCCTATGGGGAAGGATTTTTCTAATAACTCTTTCGCATTTTGACATTTTTGAATAATTTTTTTTGCATTGGATAGCTGAGGTGCATGCCGACAGCGCATCTTTTTTACTTTTTCGATTTTGGTTGCAGATATTTTATTTTTAAAGCCCTTTCAGTTTCGAAACCGGTTTTGAAAGTGAAACTAACTTTGTAAAAAAAAAAAAGGTTTTAAAGATTTAAATTTTCTGTGTTGAAAACTACAGGGGAGTCAAACTTTTGTTTTTTATTTACTTTGAGGGCGGAGGAAGTTAAGTGATAATTTATTGTTAACATGATTGTAATCCTCCAAAATATCCGGAATTTTAATTTCTGTAATTAACGCTTCTGATAGAAATGACATTTAAAATCCCTTTCCGAAAATTTCGTTTCCTCCTTTTTTCATAACCTCCGCCCCCCCCCCCCTCACTCCCGTTAATCTTAGTTTAAAATTATTATACTCTGTTTTTTTTAGGGGGGGGAGGAGGCGTTTACTTAAACAGTGAAAACGGATACTTTAAGTTCATCATGTTCATATATTTATAAATTATTAGTTATTCATAAATATTTTCTGAAAAAAAAATATTAGGACAAATTAAGTTAATTGATTTTTTTTCTTTGTTTAATATGTGTACGTTTACATATATGCCGTGTTGGTTATGTTGGAAAGATATCGTAACATCGAATTCAAAAAATGATTATTGTAATTTTTTATATAGTAGAAAATATTATTTAAAAAATATGCCCCCCCCCCCCACCGTCTAGTCTATTTCTGAATTTATTGAAACTAACATTATGAAAACAAGTTGGAAATTGCACGTGAAGCGTAGCAAATTAGGTGCGTTCGTACGATAGAGAAGTTTTAAAAATATTACTTTCATATATCAATCTCATAAAATTGTAAATAGTGAATTACAATTAAAACGCTCATCAAACAATGTTCTCCCTATACCATTATGTAATGGAATACTTTTGTGTGGCCTTGTAAATCAATAACAAATGTTCTTTGCACCACAAATTATGTATGATGTATATTATAATATGTACTTTATAATTGCATATAAATTTTATTAAGTCCGCATGAGTGTAACACGATTAAAATGTATTTGAAACATTTTTTCACATTGACCGTAATGTAACGGAATACTTTTGATTGTCCCTGTAATTGATCTATGCATCCGATTTTCATAAAATTTGAAATAACTCGACAAAATTATGTAATAATTATGTATTTTAAATTTCAAACGTATAGAATTTATTTGAAACTTTTTCCTAATTGACCATAATGTAATTGAATACTTTTGATTGCCCCTGTAATTGATCTATGCACACGATTATCAAAATATTTGAAATAACTCGACAGAATTATGTAATAATTGCGTATTTTAAATTTCAAACGATTAAAATGCATTTGAAACTTTTTTCCCCATTGACCGTAATGTAACGGAATACTTTTGATTGTCCCTGTAATTGATCTATGCATCCGAGTTTCATAAAATTTGAAATAACTCGACAAAATTATGTAATAATTATGTATTTTAAATTTCAAACATATAGAATATATTTGAAACTTTTTCCTAATTGACCATAATGTAATTGAATAATTTTGGTTGCCCCTGTAATTGATCTATACACACGATTATCAAAATATTTGAAATAACTCGACAGAATTATGTAATAATTGCGTATTTTAAATTTCAAACGATTAAAATGCATTTGAAACTTTTTTCCCCATTGACCGTAATGTAACGGAATACTTTTGATTGCCCCTGTAAATGATCTATGCATCCGAGTTTCATAAAATTTGAAATGACTCGACAAAATTATGTAATAATTATGTATTTTAAATTTCAAACGATTCGGTTGGGTAGTTTTTGCGTTGTTATATGCGGACGGACAGACGGACGGACAGACGGACAGACTGAACGACCACTATAGGTGCTACGTATTATATAATTACGAACGCACCTAAAAAGAAGACAACAGTAGTTTATTCAAATTTTGCTGCAAAATAATAGAGATTATCCTGGGTCTCATTGTTTTGTAGAAAGTCGCATTTTTCGTTTCACATAAACTTTACATTGCAGGGCTCAATGTCAGCATGTTTAAATGTACAATTATAAAATTGATAGGCCTCACTATTGAGGTGATCTCGAATCAAACAACGTTTTCCATTTGTTTAATAAATGAACTGCATATCAAACTAAATACGAAAAAGAAAAAACGGAGCTTTTGTGGTGTGTTTGAAGAGGTAAAGAGATATTAGAAAATCTAGGATTCAGCTCTAGAAAAAAACTGAGCACTGACATAATTTCTGACACATTTTTAACGAGATTTTTAAAAATTGACGGGCAGCTATCGAGGAGATCCAGAAAAAAAGTATTCTTGTCATATAACGACAGGTTTTTCTCCTTTCACTTGCGACCCCGTACTGAAATTTAATATAAACTTCAATTTTAACAGTAATTTTCAAATTAACTTTGCCAAAAATTGGAAAACGCAATCGATTATATAGTTCCTAAATAAGAAAACTTGTCAATTTTTTGAGTTTGTTTCCAAATAAAAATGAATTCAGAAATGGGTAAGTAAATAGCTTTTTCGTATTTAAGAGCATATTTAATAAATTGAGCGAAATGTTTTCAGAAATCCACTTTATATTATACAGCTTCAAAAGCTACGATGTTTTTAACCCTCTTTTTTTTCTTTTATTTCAAATTATATATAATTTTTTAACGAATGTTGAAGAATCTAAAAATCTAAGTAAATAAGAACATTGGTATTGCTATTGTGTATTTTCTGTCTTGCGAATACATACTAAACTAAAATATACTCATGAATAAGTACAAAATATTCTTAAGAAAAATCGGGTTTTTTTGTAGAAATTGAGCCGGGCCGGACTAGGCTGATTTATTTATTTATTTGTACGGGCCGGGACCGGATAGAACTTTTTATTTTACATCAGCCTGAGGTAGCTTTCGCTGGTATCGGGCCGGGTTGGACCTGTGCGGTCCTTCAAAGGAATTATGAATATCTGCAAGTTTTCTGTAGTTTTAATAAATGTCATTTTATAAATCTATCAAAATTTTTCAGTATCTGGGACATAATTTACCCCTTATTCGATCAGAATAAAGCGGCGGGGAGACTATTTTTTTAAATATTTTTTTTTCTGATATATATAGTTTTTATAATTTACTTCCTTTTGAAATTCTATTTATAAAATCATGATAATATACTGAATAACTGCCAGGTTTTATATTTTTTTTCCTACCACTATTTTTTAACAGAAAAATTTGTATTTTAAATCATCGGAAATATAGAACATAAGGCAAATTCACGCCATAAAAAATAAATGTAGAAAATAAGCGTAAAATTTGGTAGCTATGATATTGTGATAAAATAACGACCCAGTAAAATTAAAGTAATATTTATTATTTAAAATTATAAACCAATTTAAATACTGAATAAGACTGTTGCCATCAAGAAAACGGGTGAACGCCCGATGATATTCAGCCCTCCCCTGGCATTTTTGCCGATCCCACCGAAGCTAGCATAGGGGAGAAAAATACGGGCTTCTGATTGGTCGAAAAACTGTTTGCAAATAAATCATCTTGAATGCTAATGTACGTATTTGGAGCGTAAAATACTCCCATCACGAGATGAGACTTGGGAAACTCCCTCTCTTAGATAAGTCGACTTTACAAAAGGTGTGCAAGGTGATACGGGAGGGGAAAATAATCCCGTGTTTTCAATTCGACCATTCCCCGCAAAGAACTAGGGTTGAAATGATAGCGCGCCAATTGAGTTTCGCTCCAATAACTTGCGCTGCGCATTTTTTGACAGAAATCTGTTTTCCTTCTCTCGTTTAGCTTAGCTGTGTTTTATTTTCTCTCTCTTTAATAATTTATCTCGCCATTTTTAAACTGTTTTTTTACAAAACAATTATTTTTTTATTACAAACATGTCTTCAAAAGGGAAAACAATTCACTCTAAAGAAAGAATGATTATTCATAAAATTACGGATTTTTTTTTTTTTTTTTTTTTTTTTGAGAAGGAAGCAAATTTTTTACTTTTTCTCTCCCGTAGATTTTGTTCTATCCATAGAGCAGAAAATAAATGAAGAAAGAATCAAAACTGCAGTTCTGAATGATATTTAATGTATTTTTTAAATATGAAAATTCAATATAGTATAAGTTAAAAATTTAAAATATGCCATTAACCTTTAAAAAAGTACAAAATTTAATTATTATTAAAATGAAAGATGTGTTTAAGGCTGTTTTTAAATCCAAAAGTCTTTATCACATAAGTTTTGAGTTTTGACTTATTTTATTATTGTTCAAAGGTTTGTTTTTATGACACTAGTAGTTGTTGTTCGGAAACTACCTAATCCTACTCATTTTCCCGTTTTTTTTTTTTTTTTTTTTTTTTTTTTTTTTTTTTTTTTTCCCAAAATAGATTTTTTAGAAAATAGTGTCAAAGTGAGAGTTTTTAACCAAATTTCTGCTCGAAAAATGAATAACCACTCAAACAGGGGAGAAATGCGTGTTGGTCACGTGATCAAAATCGTTTATAACTCAATAAGTTATTTATTGGTCAAAAAATGAAAAACAATTCGATTCCAAATCGCTTCCACAACCATACTTTCCAATTTTATATCATTCCATTGAAAAATTAATTTCTGAATATGTCAAAACGTTTTGCGTTTGTTCAGCAGAGCAGAGCAGTTGAGAATAGCCACAAATAAAGTAAATTAGTATTGCATATGTATTTCATTATGGAATTGCTATTACAACTCGAGATATAATTAATTTATCGGGATTTTGGTGTTGTTGCGCTGAGAAATTTTTCTTTTTAAGAATCCCTTAAAATTAATTAAATTGTATGTATAATTTACTTCACTTTGCAGATTCCATCCATTTTTAAAATAACATTTTTTTTATTTTTGTTTTTTTAATTATGAATTTTTATATAAATTATCTTACTCTTTTACTAGTTTATCCTTGGTAAGTTCAGAAAAGCAAAAAATAAAATTTAATTTTGTATTGTTCCTACTTAATTATTTCTTTAATCATTTTAAAAAATAGTATTTAACAAGTTTTTAAAAAAATATACTGAAAGCAAAATATTTATCTTTATTATCGTAATAATACAAAAGTAACAATTTATATAAAAGTTAAGAATACGTTTTAATGTTTAATGTAATTGTAGAATAATGACAATTTAAAAGTATATGACTTTTTTAAAAAAAATTTTTGGACCAAGCCAAATTTTACAGGTTTTTGAATATACTTGGTTTCGTCGAGGAAATTATATTCACACAGGAGGATTCAAACGGGTCTGAATATTTTGATCCGTCAAGACTAGGAAAAATTAAATCAATAGCGGCTTAGTACGGAAAAAATAAGTTAGGCCCGGTCTGATCCTTGATGAAAAAAGTAAGGCCCGAGTCTTCAGAAAAAAGTAAAGGCAGGGCCCGGCCCTGCCCAAATGCTATTAATGAAAATCAGGCCGAGACCTGGCACGTGCAGATCTCTCTGCGTGCGTTCTCCCAGGTTAAATAATTTCCCTTTTAAGTCAATAAGATACAAATTAACAGCGCCAAACTGTCGCACACCTGGGAAATGTGGCAACCTACGCGTTTCTCTTTTACGGCGCAGCGTAGGGAAGAAAAATCGACGCTCCGATATAAAAGAAATGGAATCGTCTTAAGCCACGTCACGTATGATTGACAGGTCTCTTCTCCTGCTGGGACTATAATATATGGGTATATCATTAAAATAATAATAATAAGAAAAAATTGCAATTTTTAAAAAAATAATAATATAGAACAATTGAGTTTGACGCCGTAAAATGAATACTGTTGTTTCTAAATAAATTGTTCTGATTGTGTATATATGTGCATATCATGTTTAAAAAATAGAAAGAAGAAATGACAATTCTATTTTTATTATTTTCTAAAAGTAATACAGAATAATTATTAAACATCCTGATTAACTTCTTTCATTATAAATTCCGAAATATCTATTTCTTTATCTATTAATAAATATGTAAAAACAGAAGGAAAATCCAGCTTTCAAAAGCTTTTCAAACAGAAATTGATGATTAAATAAACGTAAACTCAAAAATGAAGGAAAGCAAAATGATTCAACCAATCAGAAGCCCGTATTTTTCTCCCCTATACTAGCTTCGGTGGGATCGGCAAAAATGCTCCCCGTTGTAACATAAAAAATCTAGTGTTAGGTTGTTGGGTAGGACGTGGATAATTTCTGACGCTTGTATGAGGTATAACCGAAAAATTTTTGTTATGACAATGTAATGCTTTAGTTGAGTGAGGTGGTGAGAAGTAAAATCCAGGAACTATAATACGAGTTGGGACGAAAACGAAGGCTTTCCTCTTTCTCGCTGAGTAAACTATATGGTTGTAATGCAGCTTAAATCTGACAATTAGAAATCAGACGTCAGGGGATGAATACTTTAATGTTGTTGTCAGGTTGATAAATAGAAGTATAGTTTTCGGAAAATATAAATGGAATTAGTGTCTCGACGGTGAATTAATGCATTAACGTGCGTTTTACCTGATTGTAAGGGATTTTTTTTTTTTTTTCGGTAAGAGGAAATTCATAAATGATGTCATGCTAAAAGTGAGAAGTTTTTTTTTGACGTGACAACGTCTTGTAAATTGGTTTGCCGGGAGACACTTCAAAAAACTGCGTTACGTTACGTTACGCTCCGCTCACGATACGCGCTCACTTTTCTCTTAACTTTTTCCGGTCACTTGTGGGACCATTTTCTGAACGTGAATGTGAATTCGCTGCAAGGAAGGGGCGGTGCTTAATAGGAATTTTAGATAGTATCAAACTAAGACGAAATACGTTATGTATTAGTTATTAGTATAAAGTACAAAGAAAATAAGTGTAGTTTATTTCGTAATTCGGTGGTATATTATGGAAAACTAATGATATGTGATTAGTGAAAGCCATTTTACTTTAGTTATATTCTGCTCATTGAAAAATTCTTTAATATGCTGTTTACAAAATTCAACATTTGACATCAATAAACATGAAGTAAAATGTGTTTAACAAACACAGTGTATTGCAAGTTATTGTATGTATATTTGTATATAAATACGTATGTATGTGTAAAGGTAAAAATAAAATTTTGTTAATATGAAATTCAGTGCGAGATTCTTTGTATAAATTAATGTTTTAAATATAATTCTTTGTATAAATAAATGTTTTAAATTGTTACTATTATCAGTGGCGTAGCTATGTTTTTTGGCATCCGGGGCCAGCAAGAAATTTTGCGCCCCCACCCCAATATAGATATATAACAAATTCTCTCAATTTGGCGCCCCTAGGCCTCGGCGCCCGGGGCAGACGCTCCCCTTGCCCCCCCTTAGCTACGCCACTGACTATTATTTCATCCTTCTTCCTACTATACGAATGAATATTCACATTAAAATTATTTTACAACTCAAAGTCGTTGTCACGTAAAACTTTCGCCCGTATACCGACTTTACAGGCAACCAATTTTTTTTTTTTAACTGCAAGTATTTGTTTATGTAATAAAGCCTGACATCTGACAAGAGGAGGGAAGGGAATATGTTGAATTGTGACACTTTGTGACAAAGGGGGAGAGCGGGGAGCATATTAGCAACCTTTACATGGATACGGACATGGGAAAGAATTCTGTGCTGTGATTGGCTAATCGGTTCTCTCGTCCCTGTAATGGGAATTTAAATGGCGTTGTCTTTTCCCCTTTTACACGTAAATAAAAAGGCATTTGCTTTGTTTATATTTGTCGTAAAGAAGTTGTTATTTGGATAGGTGTGATAGATAAGACTTCATCGAAGAAATAATTTAATATAATTTCTTCTTATTTAATTTTTTACAATTTTTATAATTGCATAGACATGTATTTATAATTTTAATATTTAATTAATGCATTGGCTCACAAATGAAGTTAAAAAAAAAATGTGCATTCAGCATAATTTTGCACAAATAAGCAATGGTTGCACGAATCACAAAATATTATAGTCATCCAAAAAGGAATAGTTAAAATTACTTTATCGAAGAAGAAAACACAATGTTTCTTGAAGATAGCAGAATGATTGTATTTATGATTAAAATGTCTATTTTCATTTAAAATTGGATATTGTAACCACTGAACTAGCAAGCATGCATTTGGAGACTGAAATGAACTTTGCAGCCTTCAAGCACATTAAAGCTAGATTTTTTTTTTTTTTTTTTTTTTTTTTTTTTTTTTTTTTATACATAGTATTAAATTGAATAAATTTAGTTTCGTAAAACAATAATTCCATATTGTTGCAGCTGCGTCGTAAAAATGCAAATAAAAAATTTTAAATGTTCATCTAACTAACGTTTGATTTCTGGAGATCATTCCATTTTGAATCATTTAATCAGGCGATATTACGGTGAACAAAAATGAATTATCGTCCAAAAATTGAAATTTTTTCTTTGAAATTTCACATTTGTATAAATAAAAATCTTGTGACTAGAAGTCTATGATACTGGACATCATAAAACCATATCGGTTTGTTGTTCTCTCTCCCCAGCACTACGACGAGTAACGTGTTTGTGATGCACGACATTGCTCCATAACATAAGCCAATCACAGCACAGGATTTTTTTCCATGTCCGTATCCATGTAAAGGTTGCTTATATGCGAGCGGGGAGGGGTAAAAAATATTGAAATAAAAGTTTGACATCATTTATGGACAACCCCTAATAGTACTAGGTAGAAATAAATCAATTTACTGGTAAAACATTTAAATTATTTTTGAAAAAAAAAATAGATTAAAGAGAATGTAAAAGTAAATGCGTAACTTGAATTGTTCAGCATACACTGAGCAAGAAGCAGGAATACCTTATAGATAACCTATGGAAATAGGAAACCTTAGTGAAAAATTTTAGTATTTTTTAAGAAAATTTATGTATAATTGCTGCAAATTATAATGTATAGTTTTGCTTGATATTATTCATCTGAAAAATCACATTTACAAAAATTAAGATGCCTATTATTATTATATCTAGTGAAAAAGAAAACTTTGATCTCTTTCCAACGTTGAATCTAGACATTTTTCTCCAGGAGGAACTTCTTTGGCTCTAGAGGGGAGTGATGCCAATCCTGGGCCACCACTAAAATCAACACGATATCTTTCAATAACCTTCGCTTTAACGTGAAGTTTCGTTTGATTGTTTATTTATTATTGCGACAAAATAATAAATAGGACAATTTAATCCTCCTTCAAAATATTAATAATTAATAAATAAATAATAAAGAGAATAAAGTACAAAGAGTTTCAGTTTCCGTTTCAGTTAATAGAGCAGTTTCAGATATAAAAGCAATTTTACGATTCCCAGCGGGCTGTGACGTAAAGTTCCTCCTGGAAAAAAGTGTCTGGATTCAACATTGGAAAGAGATCAAAGTTTTCTTTTTCACTAGATGTAATAATAATAGGCATCTTAATTTTTGTAAATGTGATTTTTCAGATGAATAATATCAAGCAAAACTATACATTATAATTTGCAGCAATTATACATAAATTTTCTTAAAAAATACAAAAATTCTTCACTCAGGTTTCCCAGTTCCAAAGTCCTGCTTTTTGCTCAGTATATATGCTGAACAATTCAAATTACGCATTTACTTTTACATTCTTTTCAATCTAATTTTTTCCAAAAATAATTTAAATTCTTTACAAGTACATTGATTTATTTCTACATAGTACTGTTAGAGGTTGTCCATAAATGATGTCAAACATTTATTTCAATATTTTTTACCCCCTCTCCCCCTTTATTATACTAGGGGGCCCCGCCCCCCTGCGAGCTATGCTCGCCAACCCCCCGCTTAATCGCTTCGCGATTCCAAATTATTGGCTACCCCTGCTTGCTGCTCTCGCCAATACCCCATGGTATGAATAAGCAGTTGCAGACCTCTCAAATGATATATCACACGACTGGTGTTGTAAAGAAATTAAAAATGTGCCCCCCCCCTGGGGGGGGGCAGAATGGGGGTGACACACAAGACATCCATAAAATGAATAAACAGTTGCAGACCTTTCAAATGATGTGTCACACAATTGGTGTTGTAAAGAAATTACAAAATGAGACCCCTCTGAGGGCAGAGGGGGGTTACACACAAGATATCCATAATATGAATAAGCAGTTGCAGACCTCTCAAATGATGTGTCACACAATTGGTGTTGTAAAGAAATTAAAAATGTGCCCCCCTGGGGGGCAGAGTGGGGGATGACACACAACACATCCATAATATGAATAAGCAGTTGCAGACCTTTCAAATGATGTGTCACACAACTGGTGTTGTAAAGAAATTAAAAATGTGACCCCCCCTGGGGAGAACAGAGTGTGGGGGTGACACACAAGACACCCATAATATGAATAAGCAGTTGCAGACCTTTCAAATCTTGTGTAACACGACTGGTGTTGTAAAGAAATAAAAAATGTGTCCCCCCTGGGGAGCAGAATGGGGGATAAGACACAAGACATCCATTATATGAATAAGCAGTTGCAAACCTCTCAAATGATGTATCAAACGACTGGTGTTGTAAAGAAATTAAAAATTTGGCGAAATATTACAGTTATCGCCAAGTTGGCGTCACTTTTGACAACTAATTTTGGTCGCCAAATTTGGCGATATATCGCCAAGTTGGCGACAAACTTGGCGATTGTTGGCGATGGTAACCTTTCCTCTCTTTATGGTAACCCATACGGCGATGCATAGACGGAGTCCTTTCCTGATTGGTCTATTCGACTCATGGAAGGAGTGGACAAACCGGATTCGTTAGTTCCGGAAATCTTCCACATCAGCATCATTCCAGGAGTCATTCCTTTTAAGGCTAGTTTTTTTTACTATAGAAGGATATTTTTTAAATTATGCTGGTTTTTAACTAGGGGCCTTTTTCCCTACAGGCTACACTCGTCAACCCCCCCCCCCCTTCCCTCGTTATCCCTCTAAAAATCAGTTAATTTGATAGGTTTTAAAAAACTTAATGAAGATTGAATTATAATTAAACAAAAACAGTGAAGATCGCCGTTAAACGGGTTTTAATTATTTTCCCCTTTACGGAAAGGGTTTAAGACCAAATCAGCTGTTGTTAATGACTGTTTTCGCGTTTGAATAAATAAGATTTCTTAAACATGTAAAAAACGTCTAATATAATATTAACGTTGTCAACACAGAGTATTTGCTATTGCTTCCCGATATACAGTCAAACCTCGTTAATACGCGCCCTGCTTAATACGCGAAACCGCTTAATACGCGAATTTTCTGTGGTCCCTTGAAATACTCCTATCTTACGCATATAAAAACACCCCCTTTAATACGCGAATGGTTAATACGCGAACCCGTTTAATACGCGAAATTTTATCAGCCCGTAGAGAGAAAAACCTATGTTTAATACGCGAATGAACTTAGTTCTAAATATACGAATTTTTAAATGAAACATTTTCCCAAGCATTTTATGCAACAATCATTTAACTTATTTTTTATACAATAATTATTCAAACCAATTAAATTGAGCCTTTTATCCCTCAAAACCACACGCTGACTAGATTTGCGCAGCGATCCGAGGCTAGCACAAGACTGCCCGATCAAAACTCTCCCAATGAAATACACTATATTGCCATTGATTATTGGACACTTGCGATTTTAGACATTTTACTAAATATCTAGAAAAATACATGAGGAATCATCTCGAAACTCTTAGTGTATAAATATAATAGTATACATCATACATCTCCGTGAAGATTTTTTACCGAAACTCCATAGGGGACCGCCAACAAATTAAAAAAGAATGAATATCTTTTGAATAACCCTGTCAAAACTAATGTAGCAAAAGCGCTCAAACTCTAGATTATGATTGAATGCCTTATTGTAATACACTGTGTTCATTTTTATGCAAATAGCATGCATACTCGCAGAGTAATTAAGGTTTTTATAAAAATGGCCCCAAATTTAGTTTAATATTAAATATTTTCTTAATATGTTCTTAATATAATTAAATATGTTCTTAATATAAAATAATATTTTTTTTCAGAAAATATGACAAACAACATTGCACACAGTACCCTGTAATCAGAATTAAAAAATAATCAAAATTGTATGAAAAATGAGTAGGTTTACTAAAAATTTTTTTACTGCGCATGCGTCAAAGATATCAAAATTTCATTTGCATATTATGTTAGCTAAATGTATAGAGCAACTTTTGTAAAAGTCTCAAAATTATAGCTTGAAAATTCTGAAAGTAATCGTCTATATAAAAAGGACAAAATCCGTTGTTTCCAAAATGAAGCAAAAAAATTATGGATTTTATCCAAAAGTAGTCGTAACATCCCGAATTGTGTATTCTATATTGACACAAATCAATGAATATATGGATACAACCCCTCTTGTTTTTGCTTCATTTTGAGAATAACGGATTTTCAACTTATTCAATTGACGATTATTTTCAGAATTTTCAAGTTATGATTTTGTGACTTTCACAAAAGTTGCTCTATACATTTAGCTAACATAATTGCAAATGAAATTTTGATATCGTTGACGTATGCGCAGTAAAAAATTATTTAGTAAACCAACTCATTTTCTATACAATTTTCATTATTTTTTAATTCTGATTACAGGGTACTGTGTGCAATGTTGTTTGTCATATTTTCTGAAAAAATATTATTTTATATTAAGAACTCTGAAAATTATAAGGAAAAAACTTGGAAAAATTTGGGACCATTTTTATAAAAACCTTAATTACTCTGCGAGTATGCATGCTATTTGCATAAAAATGAACAAGGTGTATTACAATAGGGCATTCAATCATAATCTAGAATTTGAGCGCTTTTGCTACATTAGTTTTGACAGGGTTATTCAAAAGATATTCATTCTTTTTTAATTTGTTGACGATCCCCTATGGAGTTTCGGGAAAAATCTTCATTAAGATGTATGACTTATACTATTATATTTATACACTAAGAGTTTCGAGAGGATTCCTCATGTATTTTTCTAGATATTTAGTAAAATGTCTAAAATCGCAAGTGTCCAATAATCAATGGCAATATAGTGTATAAGCGACACGAGGCTAGCGTTGCGCAAAAGTTAAAAACATTATGTCTGCTTTGAAAAACACCTGTTTTCATTTCGTGAATATATAAAACCACAGTGTAAAATTTTAATGGAAATTCAAATTTTTATAAAATACAGCATTTAGAGATTTTTAACTTATGCATTTCGGCCTATTATGAGACGCTACTTAAGAATATGTAACTTAAAAAATAATTGATACAAAACTTTTTGAAATCGGTAAAAACCTGAGTATTTTCTCGTGATTTCGCTCGCTTTCTGTTACGCTTAGACTCAGAAAATCAAGTTACTCAAATCAGAATGTACCTTCAATTCAATACTTTTCTTGCGATTTTTGTCATTTAAAAACATAAATGTAGACAAAAAAGGAATTAAATTTATAAAATTATACAAATTTGAAGTTCATATAAGGCTTATTCATCGCGGGCGCCAGATGCGCGAGTCAGCTAGTTTTTATAAAAAGCAAAAATGAAAAGAACTTTTCCTCATAATTAAGAAATTATGTTTTATCATTTTGTGTATTTTAGTACTATGTCACATTATTGCTGTATATTTTACTTATGTTAAGGAATGGCCGGTTGTTTGTGATTTGGCTGTTTGGTTGTGGAAAATTTCCTCCGGGGATTAAACACCTATGCCAAGTTTTTGGTGGATGCCCGGGTACGTGATCTCTCCCCCCTCTCCCCAAAACTAGAGCAGTAGAACCAACAGATGGAGCATGCGCTACAATCACAGATTAGTCACGTGAGTCTTTCCAATCGCTGTTTTATCAGTGCTACGTTATTTTTAAATGAAGAGAATCGCTTGTCACTCGCAGTATTATCTAGTCTACAATATCTATCTATGCTTTCATAATCTAGTCTAAACTATGGCGGAAGGAGTAAACTATATTAAACGAAAGGATCTATCCATCACTGAGAAGTTACAAATTATAAATCAATACGATGCCCAAGCTGTCTCAAGTAAGTCTGCTTTCACCAAAGAAAAAGGCATACCTGTGTAAACTTTAAGGACTGTTAAAGAATTAGAATGCCATCGTTCAAGCTGTGATTAGAGGAACAAAGAAACAAGTAAATAAAAATCGCCAAGTTTGAGGACATGGAAAGGGCCCTTCACGAGTGGTTTGTTCAAGCGCACTCTACGAATATCCCAATAAGCGGTTTGTTAATACAAGAAAAAGCTTCTGAAATCGCAGCAAAAGTGAAATTACTAGATTTCAATGCCTCAAATGGTTTTCTGGATCGATTTAAAACTCGGTATGGCATAAAATTCAAGCAAGTGT
This sequence comes from Maratus speculifer, assembly GCA_964019185.1. Lineage (NCBI taxonomy): Eukaryota > Metazoa > Arthropoda > Arachnida > Araneae > Salticidae > Maratus > Maratus speculifer. The sequence goes on along the minus strand of OZ025302.1, from coordinate 252,088,101 downwards.
GCGGTGAGTCAGCTGCAGTCAACATTGAAGATGTTCACTGTTGGAAAAGTAATGTGCTTCCGCAGCTTGTAGAAAACTACTCAAGTTGGGATATGTACAACGTGTGCGAATTTGGGCTTTTTTGCAAGCAGACACCCTATAAAACAATGGCCATGAAAAGAGAAACATGTCATAAAGGCAAACTGAGCAAAGAGCTTCTTATTTTTCTGCTCGGTGCCAACTCTAATGGATCAGATAAATTAAAGCCGCTGGTCACAGGGAAATCATGCAACCCGAGATGCTTTAAAAATGTCAAGAATTTCCCCTGCCTGAACGAAAGCCAGCGTAGAGCATGGATGACGGGCAACATTTTTACAACACGGCTTCGTAATTTTGATCGGCGTATGAGAAAAGAATCATGCCATGTGTTGTTGATTGAGGACAACTGCCCTGTGCTTCCAAAATATAACGAAGACCTGAATAATGTCGAAGTAGAATTTCTACCTCCAAATTCGACTAGTGTAACCCAGCCAATAGAACAAGGAATAATTAACAGCGCCAAAGTAGAATGTAAGATTCACGTCGCAGCATAGGCGAGTGTTACACCAACAACAATTACAAATTACATTCACAAAGCGGGTATCGGAAGTAGCGATGACATCATTTTCACAGTGCCAACCTCGCAACCTAATGTTGAAGAAAATTGGCTGGCCGCACAAGAAACTGTAGGGGAAAATTTTGTCAATTTAGACACGTTCATTAATATCGACAAAGATCTAATTACCTCCGAACTTAGAGGTCTGGATAATATCATCGTCGATGTAACTGCGACTGAGAAACCGAATGAGGAGGAAGAAGATGATGAATCTACGTTTTCGGCGCCATCTCCATTCACCAAACTTACACATACAATTTTCTAAGGCAATATGCGTCGTCACCTCAACAAGTGAACTCTACCACTACCTAAATGAGGTGGAAAACATCATGGTGATGGCGCGACCCCATGTCGAACAGGCAAAAATTGACAGCTACTTTTCCAAAAAGTAATTTTTATGACATTATTCACTTCAGTAAGTTTTTTTATTGACTTTTTATTATTATGAACACTATTTATTATCGCATCTATCTGTTCTGTATAGCTAACAAAGATTTCAATTTTGTTACAATAGTTTTAATTTATATGGTTCGCAGAAATTTTTGTGTTCGCCTTATTCAATTTTATGTGTCATACATAATAAATCTAAATTTGAAAAGACATAGGAATTTTACTTGAGAAAAAGAACGAATTTTTGAATTTTCAGCTTTCAAACCTCTTTTTTTTAATAAGCGCATAATGATTACGATAAATAAAAAGTCATTTTATGTCTAAAAACTCTAAAAATTGACAAAAAATGTGTTTTTCCCCCCCATACATTGTTATCAGATAGATCACTCATCGAAAATTCGGGACCTTTGGTTAATACGCGAACCCGTTTAATACGCGAATTTTGATCGGACCCCTGATTCGCGTATTAACGAGGTTCGACTGTATTTTAACAATGCTATAAGGAAATAGTTTTAAATAACGGCAACGCTCTTTTTTTTTTAATGTTTAGGTGAAAATTATTTTTATCGTTAGAAAAGAAACGTTATTTGTGCTGTCTTTGAATTGGCAACAATGTAAGAGAGATTATGTCGAAATATGAAATAAATCTCTCTGTACGTACGTATATATCTCGTATATGTCGTGTAAATACTTTTTTTTTTTAAAATTTCAACTGTTTGGCACTGTGGTTTGGCTATTTTAAATCTGACACAATTTCCTCCATTTACGATTTTTAATACATATAAATGAGTTTGTAATTTAAGGATTTCTCACTCTTTTAAAATTTGATTATATTCGACAGTTTTTGAGCCGTAATTTTCAATATTTTCCTGCTTTTAATAAGTAATATTCATTTTATTTTAATTTGAAAGATTTCTTTCCTATTTATAATACTCATGTATAAATAAATTTTTAATCCGAAGGAAATATTGTTCCTTATGCTTGTGCAGTTATTTCTGGATGACAAATATTTAAAATAAAATACTTTTCTAAAATATGTAAAAAATATCTCTCGAAATGACGAAAATTCGAATTTAAAACTGAAATACATCTTCAAATAATTAATCAAATTTAACTTATAATAAATTTGATGTACAATAATTAATCATATTTAATGAATTTTATGTATATTCAATTTTTTAAATATGCTTTAGAAATTTTTCTTCGTCCAGGGAAGGGGGGAGTCATGTCCCATGACCTTCTCCTTGGATCAACCACTAGTTTAATCGTAAAGGTATAAAATTGATAAGCCTGACTTTTGAAAGGATTTAGAATCGAATAGCGTTTTTCCTTTATGATAAATAAATTATTTGTTGAGATTTTAATAATGTGGCATCTAGTTTTTACCCTTTCCTGCGCTGTCGCTACCGTAAATTTGATTCAAAACGCTTATATTGACGGTATTTTTCTGAAAGATGTACTACCTTATCAAAAAATGGATAACGCCATTTGATAACATAGTTTCAGAATAAGAACACCTGCCAATCTTATGCACTTCTGAAAGGAAATGAATTTAGAAGTGTAAGCTCCTTTGTATTTGAGAAAACCCTTAATAAATACAGAGAAATATTTTCAATAATCAACATTTTATTACGCAACATTAAAAGTTGTGATTTTTTTAACCCTCCTTTATTTCTTTTTTTCTAACTGCATTAATTTTCTATTGAAACCTTTTTTGAATAGTAGGATTTCTAAAAATCATAATCATGAATTTTGCTACTATATATTTTCTGTCTTGCGTACACATTGTATTTTAAAATATACTGTAAAATTATCCCACAGGTATGTATGCGGTATTCTTTAAAGAAACCTTAATTATGTGTTAAGAATTTTTTCTTTAATTGATTCGGGCCAGATCGGGTGGGGTCTGTTTTGACTGATTTTTGTATGGGCCGGGCCAGTGCTGTAGCTGTAATTGGGCGGGAACGAGTGGGAATATGAAACATCGCCCATGGGCACATTTTTTTTCAAGCCAAATGTTTATTATTATTATTTATGATAACAATAATTATCAAGTATATTAATACTGGTGATGAACCCAGAGAATTAAATCCTCTTCTCCAGAAACGTACTTTTTTATTCAAAAAGCCAGTTCACTTATATTCATAAGCCGTATAAGACCACTCTTAATATATATATATATATATATATATATATTACAATCTACAGTCGGCTCTCGTTAGTTCGAACTGGTCGGGACAGAAAGAAATGTTCGAATTATCCGAAGTTCGAATTATGGAAAAAGTGAAATGAAAACATGCTTAATGTGATACTATTACAAATAAATTAATGTTATAGTATTTTTTAAATTTATTTCGTATGTTAGCTTTAGAATATGACTTAATAATAAATTAGAATGTATAAATACATAAACTAATTAAAAGATTAGAAACAAACGCAATGGAAGAAAAAATTAAAGCGTCACTGATGGACAGACGGGGGACTAAGAAAAGGATATCAAATGCATTGGATTATATGTATACTCGTTCGGAACAATTTTCACAAAATTCAAAGAAAGAAAATTATTCAAATGTTCTGAAATTCGTCAGAAAGAAAAGAAAAATGAAAAATTGGAATTCTCGTTAGTTCGAACTAAGCCAAATGTTTATTATTATTATTTATGATAACAATAATTATCAAGTATATTAATACTGGTGATGAACCCAGAGAATTAAATCCTCTTCTCCAGAAACGTACTTTTTTATTCAAGTATCCTCTTCTCCAGAAACGTACTTTTTCATCAAGAGAAAATGAGTTCGAATTAATGAAAAAGTTTAACGTTATTCTGTCATTGAAAATTTTGGGACTTCATGTTTAGTTCGAATTAAACGAAGATTCGAATTATCCGATTTCGAATTAACGAGAATCAACTGTATATGTAAAGTTGGCTGGATCAGGATCAGGAAGAACATTAGCAGACAAGACAGCTTGTTGTAAATCAATGAGTACAGAAAACACCTCTCATTATCGTCCTTTATCGGAAACTTCTGGGATAGATGTGCCAGTAAATAATATCACATATGAATTATGAATTCGATTCAATTTTGATTTATGACGGAAATTTTCACAATGAGATTGATTAAATATTGCTTTCAGATGAATGCTATACAAATACAATACTATAGAAACAAGAATATAACTTAATTTTAAAAAGCCTGCTTTCGTCTGGATGATTTAAATTGGTTTTTTGCTTAGCAAAAATCCGGTAGAGTCAACTTCTATCCTATGAAAAATGAAAAAGTGAGTTCCTACAAATATTTTTTTCCAACTTCAACACTAAGCCGGGCAGACCTCAATGACCCCCTCCCCCATCTTCCCCCACATAAAACAGGCGTGACAATAAAAAAGGCGTGACAACCTTTTAAAAGGATGGCTGGAGCCGTTTGACATAATGACAAGCACAAGTTGGGTATGAATTTAATATTATTATAAGAAAGAAATGAAAAAACAATAGCTCCCTTTTTTTCTTTCCGCCAGGATCAACCCTCCCCAAATTCGTTTCGGTATTTATCTTGCTACATTCCTTTCTTTCACTTTCATCCTTTCCCATAGCTTAAGCTTTTTCAAACTTCAAACGTAGCTCGCAACCATGTTGGATTTCGATTCTTGCGTCGCTCGCGCGAGCTTTTACCAGAGTTGGTGGCATTGACTTTCTAATATACGTAGACGCCACATCCCATTGTTCTCTCGGCATGGTTTCGAATCCAACATCTTTCGGAAAAGAGGCCGTTTTTTGGCGGTGATCGCTTTATTGGCATCTTTCAGATTTCACGAAGAGAAAAGTAGAAGTGCGGTCAACTCATTGACTTTCTAATATACCTAGACGACACATCCCATTGTTATCTCCGCATGGTTTCGAATCCAACATCTTTGGCGAAAAGATGCTGTTTTTTGGCGGTGATCGCTTTATTGGCAACTTTCAGATTTCATTCTCGCAGTAAAATAAACGTAAACATAGAAGCGAAACTACAAGCTGGCGGGAGAAAAACCGGTTTGGCGCGCTAAATCTGCCCTCCGTCACGTGACGGAAGGCAGACATGTCGGCCTACGAAAAGGTTGCCATTGTGGAGTCGTATCTTAGGTCATTGGTTGGTAATCATATTTTAAACAGTCACGTGATACTTTTTTGGAATATTTTGGATTTTATTTGAGTGACTACAGGTATGTATTTCTATTACGACAATTTATCAATTTTGAACCATAAAAATAATGCAATAATTGATTCATTTTAAAATTCCTTTCTTCGATTAAACAGACTCCATGCAGAATCTTCTGAGCGCGCGTGCGCAGCGGAGTATCCCCCGAACACGCCCCTGGATTCCATGCTGGATCCTAGCCAGAAAAAAAAAAAAAAAATCATGGTTTCGTAATCATTTTATAAATCGAAATTTATCGAATATTTTAAATAATCGAATGTAGAGCTTCAGCTTTTGCTAGAAATTTTTATAAATGATTTTTGTGTTTACGCTTATCATAGCGTACATCTGTGGTGTTTAGGATGCAAAAATTAGATGGTAAGCGTAATTGATTTAATTGAAATCCAATAAATAAGTCTATTTGATTTTCAAAACAATAATTAACGATATAATTTTAATGTTGAATATTACAATGGCTGCTACTGAAAAAAAAAAACAAGAGGGAAATGAAAAATCAATTGAAAAACAAAAAGTTACCATTGCTTCCTTCTACCTTAGTAGCAACTGGAAAGCGTGGAACTCCAACCATATTAAACCTGTGGCCAGAGGTCATATTTAATTTTATTCTTATTTGTGAAAATTTGGGATGCCTATAAAAATATCTGAGATCTTTTCTGGTCGTATATTTTTATAACAAGACAAACATGTTTCTGACATTTATAATCAGTGTAAGGACTAAAATAGTCTAATCGTCAACTGCACAGTTGGAAGTTCTTTTTCCTATGTACATTAATCCACAGAGTATTAGATCAAAATATTGCTTAAATACCTAAGATTTTAAAATGGCTTACCCTAAGGGTAATTAGCCTCCTTGCCCCCTTCCCAGAGTAATTATAATGCTCTAGCAATGTGACGTTTCATTCCAATCAGTCGCAAAATTTACACATACACATAACAAAATGATGGACAGGCTTACACTCATTTACATGAAGTGCTGTATTCTCAACGAACTACATACCTGAATATCAAAAATTATCTTTCTTTCTCTTGAAATGTAAAATGATAGGGAGTAGCTACTGTATTTGCCTCAAATTGTTTCTTTGTTGGTTACTTACAGCTACTTAATGTTTAATTTTTGAACAATTCAGAAATTAAACAGAAACAACAACAAACTTTTAAACAGAAAATCAGCACTGTAAATAGTATTTGTAAAGAAGAAAACAAAATAGGAGAAGAGAGAGGAAGAGTCAGTGGCGTAGCTAAGGGGGGGCAAGGGGGACGTCCGCCCCGGGCGCCGAGGCCTAGGGGTGCCAAATTGAGAGAAATTGTTATATATCTATATTGGGGTGGGGGCGCAAAATTTCTTGCTGGCCCCGGGCACCAAAAAACATGACAGTAGGTGGCTACGCCACTGGGAAGAGTTCATATTATGCATCAAATAATGCAGATATTTATTTAAAAATATATTCTGAAAACACAGGAAAAAAAGTTTCAGAGATTAAACTTCAAAAAATACAACAAAAATTTAAAATAGAAAAAAAAAGGTTACTATCTCCTGGCCAATACGGCAGATAGTCAATGATAGAAAGCTTTCATTTATTCCCTGATTGTCTAAGATGGGATTCAAGTGACCACTTTCGTAATTTCAAAATAATAATAATAATAAAATAAAAAATATGCAAAATTTACTAACAAGAAAGGCATACTCCGAAAAATCTGAAAAAATTACAGAATGTTCTTCTAATAGGGACATATACGTTTATGATAAAAAAAATAAAAATAAAAAAAAAATGGCGGAACTCTATACAACATCTGTTAAAAAAAAAATTATTTACAATTATTTATTTAATTTTATTATTTCATTTATTAATTTATTTGGCAATTTTTCATCAGTTGGCGATGGAATGTGATTTCAGGGCACTTTAAGGGGGAAAAAAATTTCATGTTGAACTTGTTTAGATAAATGTAATTTAAATAACTTTAGTTTTGTCAGTTTTAGTTTCTTTTAAGCATAATTTTGTTATTTATATGCATTTATATTCAAATTTAACAATCAAAATTTGCGATTTAAAACGAAATTCATAATTAAAATTGTTTCAAGCTCAAAGTCCAATTGAACATTGCTGATTCGATTTTGTTGCTAAGGAAACATCTTGCTTTTACTTTTGAATATGCATAAATTTATGGAAAATATTTTTTCTCTACATGAATTTTTAATGAATAAAATATTTTTTCCAGTGATACATTAAACTACAGCAACAAACAATATATATGGGTCAATCCATGTGAAATCATCCAGACCATGTTGCTCAATATTTTTGATTTTTCTAATTTTTTACCAGTTAATTTATTGTACTTTTAGGAGTCTAAAACAAGGATTTAAAAAAATTTAAACCTTTTGAATTTTTTTTTGGCATCCATTTTTTTGTCTTGTCACAAGCAGTTTTTCATGAAAATAGTACTTTACAGAATCCTTTATAACTTTTTTATTTCTAAACATATCAAAATGATTTAAAAACCATTATATTTAGTAATGAATGAACTAAATTTTCATAATAGGTATTTTTATGATAATGATTAAAAAAATTGCATAAAATAAGATTAAATGTATCATTTTTACAGTGAAAAATTGTCTTTTTTGACATAAAAATTTTAATAGAAGAAAGTAAAACTCACCTTTACATTTATTTTTCTGAATATATACCCTAATGAACTATTCTCAGAAGAAATATGATACATTTAGAGATGTTCCTCCTTTTTCTATAATTAGTCAAAGTTGGCATCTCAGAATCAAAACGCTAAATTTGAAGTTCAATATCTAAAAAAGGACTGGCTAAAAAATTAGGAAAATTTAGCAGGATAACCTTCTTATAGATGTAAACATGTACCAAAAATATTACGAGTGATATGTACGTGGTTTTAAAAATATGGAACTTTGAAATTGGCTTGAAAATAACATTTGTTAACACATTTTTTAAAGAAAAACTACTCCTAAATGCATAATTTATTTATTATTTAATTTTTTTTTCAAATGCTACTGTTAAATGTATAATACATGTTTTTTCTTACGTAGAATACATGATAATTAAATCTACATACTCATAAAAATAAATATCTGGATATTTCATTGCAAAGTATCTTAGTAATATTGAAGCTGTGTCCAGTGACTGTAGTTAGTTCCAATGATGTTAGTTTCCGAAGCATTTTACTTACTGGAACCCAAACTGTATCATTTTTGGGCAATTGAAAAGAAGTTGTTGGTACATACAGTACAAGTGGGAAAAAAAGTGAATAAACAGGTCATTGTTTTCTTCACTTAGCTCAAGAATTTTACCGATCCACCACTTTTTATCATAAATGCACACAATATAATCATTTACTTTGAATGATAGTGAGCTTTTCCAAATTTTTGAGATATTGTGATCCTATATTGTTCACATGTATATGTTACAAAGCACCTGATAACACTTTTACTCAGGGTTGGCACGGTTTAAACCAATTGGTTTTAACCATGGTTTAAACCAACTGGTTTTTTTCTCAAAAAAACCAATTGGTTTTTTCAAAAAGATCTGATGATATTTTCTCATTTTCATTTACAATTTAAGACTTACAAATTATTGGATATAAATATTTTCTATGTTTAACACTTTATTTCATCAAAAAGTATTAAATATAGTGATTCTAGGTTTTTTTTTAATGTATAGGATGAAATTGAGTATGTATTGGTGACCATATTTCATTGGTCTAAAGAAAAATCTTAGAATATGTGAATTGATCAAAGATAAAATGGATTAAAAAGATTCTGTATTTAGTATAAAATATTTTCATTTAAAAAATGCAGATTATTTAAAGCAATCATAACATACACAATGCTTTTGAATATGGAGCTATAACTGGATGATCTTTAAGATTTTAGTGAAACTATAAAAGAATTTTTTTTTCTATTGAGGAGTTTATCTTTAAGAATTAAAATCAAAATATGAAGTTCAATGAGTATTCAAAAATTGTATGCTAGTAATAGTACTTTAATAATAACAAATTATTTTTTCCCCTCAGTTATCTGCTAAATCTAATGACCATAAATGTTGATTTCAAATTGTCAAAACACCCCCCCCCCCCCCCCCCAAGAACAATCTCAAATTTATTATTATTATTTTTTTTTTTTTTTATTGCAGAAAAGAATATTATATTCATCAAACTACATCAAATGTTTATGATAAGTAATAAAAAGATTATTTATAAAAATATTTTCAAAGCATCAATGTTTCACTGTGTAAAGTAGCTTATTGTTTGAACATAAGACTTTACTAATGACTATTTAAATTAAACATATGATTTTTTTCAATTTTCTATGTAATTAACTATAATTATTTAATTTAAATTATTTTCAAATTAAATTATACTACTTATAATTCAACAATGCCTATTTTTATCAATAAATATGCATGTATACGTAATAAAAAAGGATGTTTTAAAAAAACCCGGTTTAAACCAAAAAAACCTGGTTTAAACAAAAAAAAAACTGTTTTTTTGGGTTTTTTCAAAAAAAACCTGGTTTTTTTCCAACCCTGCTTTTACTTAATGGTATAAATTGGCGATATGTTTGTGTACCAGGAATTTGTTGGCAAAATAACCTTTAAGACAGAACACAACTGAGTTCTCCTATTGAGAAGCTAAATAAATTCTAGTAATGAAGAAGTTAAAACATGATACAGTTATTCACTATTCACGGAGTGATCATAACTAAATAGGACAAGGATAGAACAAGAAAAATTATTGTTTTCAACCACAAAATCAAGCATGCAACAGTTTAAGTTACAGTTTAAGACATGATATATTTATACACTGAATAAATAAACAGTAAAAATGCAAATTTGTTTTAAATTATAAAATGAAGTATGCAGTATTTACAGTTTAAACCATAATATATTTAATATTTATGCACTGGCACATTAAAAATAAACAGGACAGGATAAGAAAACTTATTTTCAGTCATAGAATTTAACAGAAGAGAATTTGTAAATTTGTTCTTAATCATAAAATTAATACTAACATTCACTTAATCCTGGCTATAAAATAAATGAAATATTAAGTTTGTGAGCAAAAATTAAGTTTTAATATGATTATATTTATGTAAAGAGTTATTTATACTTTAAAAAGAAGCATCTGAAGAAATGAGCAGAATATATGAGTTCTTCATGGTGTGGAAATATATGTAAACAAATGGATTTTCAAGCCAATTTCAAAGTTCCATATTTTTAAAACCACGTACATATCACTCATAATATTTTTGGTACATGTTCACATCTATAAGAAGGTTATCGCCAGTCCTTTTTTAGATATTGAACTTCAAATTTAGCGTTTTGATGCTGAGATGCCAACTTTGACTAATTATAGAAAAAGAAGGAGCATCTCTAAATGTTTCATATTTCTTCTGAGAATAGTTCTTTAGGGTATATATTCAGAAAAATAAATGTAAAGGTGAGTTTTACTTTCTTCTATTAAAATTTTTATGCCAAAAAAGACAAAATTTCACTGTAAAAATGATACATTTAATGTTATTTTATGCAATTTTTTAAATCATTATCATAAAAATACCTATTATGAAAATTTAGTTTATTCATTACTAAATATAATGGTTTTTAAATCATTTTGATATGTTTAGAAATAAAAAAGTTATAAAGGATTCTGTAAAGTACTATTTTCATGAAAAACTGCTTGTGACAGGACAAAAAAATGGATGCCAAAAAAAATTCAAAAGGTTTTAAATTTTTTAAATCCTTGTTTTAGACTCCTAAAAGTACAATACATTAACTGGTAAAGAATTAAAAAAATCAAAACTATTGAGCAACATTTTTTTCTTTTTCTGGATGATTTCACATGGATTGACCCATATGTAACACACACACTTATGTATATAATTTATTAAATTCGCTCATTGTTTATGTCTAAGTTATAGTTAATTAAATAGCATTTACATGCATTCTAAAAATCCAACAGTTTTCAGTTGCATTAAAATTTAAAATCATTTGCTTCTGGTGAGGAAAAGTATAGCTTACCAAATCGCATTAAGCTTTCTTCTTTTCATGTCGAATATTCAAAAGTATTTTATTTTTCATACACTTCCTACTGTAATTTTGACTGATTTATTACATATATAAGAAGTTTAGTTAGTATTTTTTTCAAAAATTTTTGAGTATGCCCAGCATGGAGACCTTCTCTTTAAGTATATAAAATCATAAAAGACATGATAACTTATGCAATATTTATTTATGATGGATGAGAAAATTCCAAGAAAATACATTTATCATGCATATTCAAAATGACAAAAAAAACTGTCAAATGTTCAAATAAAGTCAAACTGACACCATCAATTTGACCCCAATTGATGGGGTTAAAGTAGTGAATATGATTAAGAAAAATAAAACTGTTAAAAATACCATACAGGTATAAAATAACGCACACAACCCATTTTGGGTTAGAAATTTTGGTACCACTCTGTTATCCCGTCAACCAAAATACTATTGTCAAATTATAAGATTAAATGCCAATAATGGATGATCGTGAATGTTAATTCAATGACTTAAAATATGATACACGTGTTTAAAACATCATTAAGTGATTTTTATTTCTGCTTTTTATTTGTATTTTAATTAATATTCGGTACTTACGTATTAACGTCACTGCAGAAGAGCTTGTGGTAATGCGCCAATAAAGAGCAATCTTGTTGTTTGCATGTGCACAAAAATAATGGCGTTAAAAAAAGCAAAAAATGCACTTAAAGGTGCTAAAAAGCACTAAAATACATAAAATGGCGTTAAAAATCAGCAAAAAACAAGGCAACAAGGAATCCAAAAGATAACTGCGGTGGCGTTAATACGTAAGTACCTAATATTTTACTAATTATTTGTTTTTTTATTATTTAAAATAAAAATTGCGTCAGTATGTATAATTTGGCGATTTGTTTAATTTGGCAAAATCGGTCGACGGGATAACAGAGTAGTACCGAAATTTTAAACAGCTGTGCAAGTATCCATTAGAATCTAAAAAATTTAATTATGAATCTGAAATGTGTTATTTTCCCACCACCAGCACCCTTCTCTTTATTAAATCTGTAGTATTGCATTGAATTAATTTGGTTTGTGTGAAGTGGAGAAGGGGGGGGGGGGATGTAGCCCCAAAATTGAAGAGATACCATGTATTATCTACCAACTTGGTTTTCTTTACTTTTTTTTGTGGGGGGGGGGGGGGGGAGGTAAAAGAAAATTATGTATGTACATATATCTAATAAGTAAAAGTTAAGTAAATTTTAAAGACATTTTCAGTAATTACTTAAAACAATATATATATTTTTTAGTTTTACATCATAATTTCGACTGTCGGTCATTGTTTAAAGGCAATCTGAAAAGAAAGTTCAATGTAAGTTACCAGTGACTGACATGGCGCTCAACATGTTAATGAATATTTCATTGTCTGAAAAATAACGAATGTTGTTGATTTGTGTACTATTCAATTCATATTCATATGACTAAAGGCTAAGGAAGAGTTTTTAGAGATGTTTAGAAAATATTATGCTGTAACTGTAGACACCCTCAAATCTGCACATAATTAAAAATGTAAACAATGAAAAATTCAGTTCAGATGTAGGTGCAAAATTTGACTTTTTTTTTTTTTTAATATCAATTCCATACATTTCTTAATTTGTAATTTTTGTTAAGCTTATTGAATTCATGTTTTTTTTTTTTTTTTTTTTTTTTTTTTTTTTTTTTTTTATGAAGAAAGAATAATTTATTTCTGAAAAAAATCAAAATATTGCTGATATTATTGGTGATCACAATCTTACCAAATATATTTATGTATTAATCAAGTTTTTTAGTTATTAAATCTGGCTAAACCTGAAATAAAGCTTAGTTATTTTATAATCCTGATGTAAATTAGTAATGTTCCTTTATCACGCAAGTTTCATTGAATAATTTAGGAAAAACACATTTCATCTTTATAATGAATATTTAATTGTACCTACATTATTGATTATTAACTTGACCTTTGCTTTTAATACTTTAATAATTTTAAAAATTATCTGAATTTTTATTACCTATTAGTTTATTACCTATTTTAATATTTTAGTATATTGTAAGCATTCATTATACTTTTGATTTCATTATTATTTACATTCAAATTACTTTTAAAAATATATAAACAAAGAAATGACCAGAAATCTGCACAACCTCTGGTCCCAAGCTTTACGGATTTGATGGAGTCTACTGTATTACAACAATAGGATTTAACTAATATTACAGTTTTCTAATACTTTTTCGCTTTGTTACACATGATTTTTTCAGGAAAGTAACCTTTGTTTTAAATTTAAAGAGTGAAATATGTATTTAAAATAAAAGAATTGCAAATGGTGCTAAGAAAATTAAGCAAATATTTATTATTACTAAATGCCTAAACATTAATGAAGTGATATAGTAAATGCATAGACACATACTAGTATTACTATAAACAGGTAAACTGAGTTTTAACCCACTTCTTGGCTGTGTTTTTTCTGCGCGCGATAACTACGCCATGCCTTGCTTTCCTTTACTTTCTGCTGTCGCTCTTCTTGGCAATCCCTCGGAGTGAAGAAGTGATTTCTCCCTCGTTTCGGGAGCTTGCGGCGCATGCTCTGTTCGTTCTTTCTTTTCTAGCTTTATTATTGGACGAGAAGAGGAGAAACTGTAGAATTTTAATTCTGGCGCTTTGAAGTTAATTAAATTTCTTGTGTGTTATTAAAAAGTTGGATTACGATGAGAGTTGGTCGAGTAATTACATATTAAATATAAATGAAAATGACCATTTTAACTTAATATATTTCTTTATACTTACTTAATATATTTCTTTAGAAAATCTATTATTGATTTCTTTCTTTATTTAAAAAAAGACTGGTTTTGTTTTTAAAAAAGGTATGTGTACAATTTCTTTTTTTTTTGAACAGAACTGTTTTGAATGTCTAAATATTATACATGTTTTAAAGAAAAATGTGACCATGGGGTTCAGGGGGCAGATATGGTCATCCGTTTTATGGTCATCCGATTTTGGAATCTTAAATTTTATGAAATAATTTTGTATGTAAATGAGGTATTTGTTTTAATTTTTCGCAATATGTATGCTTTTTACATCCTAATTTTTGCAATATTTTAAAATTCTGCATTAATATATGTATTTTTGCTCTATTTTTATTGTCGCGATCTCTCAAACTCCGTTAAAAACCTAGTTTGTCGGTAAGTGGATTATTTGTTTTTTTATGTGTGATATTTCAAATTCTTTTAAATTTCCATGTTTTAAAACATGTATTTTTGATTTATTTTCATTATCGCCACTTTAAATTGCGCTCTTTTGCATGGTGTCTTCTGGAGTGAAACTCTGGAAGAAAAACGCAAAAGCCTGCCAATGTGGCGATATTTTGAAAATGCGCCAAGAAGGGGGTTAAAACTCAGTCGCGCCATCCCTGTGTGAAAGAGGGTTTTAGCCTTTGCGTGTGGAAATTGGTGGCGCCAATTTCATACTACCAATGTCATTTTTGGCCTGTCACAAGAAAAAGTTGAATAGGGGAAGGGGGGGGGGGGCACAGTTTTCTCTTCGCACACTCCTGCATGTACTATTAATAGTAACACCAGACACAAAAGATTAATAAGGGGCTGTGCAAATATAACGTTACCATTTTAGGGTGGAAGGAGGTCTGGAAAATGATATCACTAGGGGGAGGGGGGATTTGTCTTTTGAATCAATATCATTTTTCATCCAACCAAAAAATTTTATTTTTTTATTTTTAACATGGTTTTTGGTTCAAAATAGCATGTTATCGATTTTTAGTCGGTTATCTATTTTTAGGAAAATACAAAGTTATTATTAAAATTACTAAATTATAAAAATATCTAATTCTAAAATATGGAATAGCCCAATATTTGATATTTTTTTTCTTCATATATGTATGCAATTCATATACAATCGCTGTTCTAGAAACCCTATATGAAGCAGGGTTGCAAAAAACTCCGGTTTTTTATAAAAAACCCAACCCAGATGGGTTTTTTCAGGCTTTGTTGGGTTTTTTCGGGTTTTATTGGGTTTTTTGTTTTTGTAATAGGGTGGGACCAGAGAAATCCATTATTTCTAGAAAGTATGTATTAAATTAAAAAATCTTCTTATATTTTTATTAGTTAACTTAATATGCAAGTAATTTTCATTGAAATAACCCAAATAAATCAGTGTAAAAGGCTGTAAAAAAGTTTTTATTTCTGCCATCATGCAATATTATATGATAGCCATATATTTAAAAGTTACTTTAATAAATTAAACTTTTAATCTGCATTCCCCACTAAGAACACATTTTTTCAACAAATCTTTAATCTTTTTATTATTTATCTAACAAAGGATGATGCTTGATAATATTTTCAAGACACCTATGGTTCACTCCACTGTATAGAGCAATTTATTCTTTGAACACAATACAGAGCTGTTACTTAAAATATTTTACAAAATTATTATATACTGAATACAAAATTATACATAACTGATTGTAATTATTTAATTTGAATATTTTGAAATAAAGTTATAATACACTTATATCCAATTTATTTATTTTTTTAAATTAACAAACATGGATAGTACAATGCATAATAGGAAATGATATTTAAGGGGGGGGGGGGGATTTAAAACCTGATTTTAAAAAAGAAAAAAGTTTAAATAAATAAAAAAAAAGTTTATTTGGATTTTTTGAAAAAAGTCCTTCACCCCCCCCCCTTTTTAGGTGCGTTCGTAATTATGTAAATACGTAGCACCTATTGTTGTCGCTCAGTCCATCCGTCTGTCCGCATATAACAACGCAAAAACTATGCAACCGAATCGTTTGAAATTTAAAATACATAATTATAACATAATTTTGTCAAGTCATTTCAAATTTTATGAAAATCGGATGGATAGATCAATTACAGGGACATTCAAAAGGATTCCGTTACATTACGGTCAATAGGGAAAAAGTTTTAAATGCATTTTAATCGTTTGAAATTTAAAACATATAATTATTGCGTAATTTTGTCGAGTCATTTCAAATTTTATGAAAATCAGATGGATAGATCAATTACAGGGACATTCAAAAGGATTCCGTTACATTACGGTCAATAGGGAAAAAAGTTTTAAATGCATTTTAATCGTTTGAAATTTAAAACATATAATTATTGCGTAATTTTGTCGAGTCATTTCAAATGTTATGAAAATCGGATGCATAGATCAATTACAGGGACTATCAAAAGGATTCCGTTACATTACGGTCAATGGGGAAAAAGTTTCAAATGCATTTTAATGATGTTACACTCATTCGAACATAATAGAATTGGCATGAATCTATGAAATATGCATTCTGTACAATCTGTGATGCAAAGAATTTTTGTTATTAAATTACAGGGCCGCACAAAAGTATTCCACTATATAATGCTATACGGGGAAACATGGTTTGGTACGTGTTTTAATTATATTCAACTATTTCACATTTTATGAATAAGATGTACGTTGCTGAGGTGTAATAAAAATTACTTCCTGCATATTTACAGATACGTAAAGATTTCGACTATTATACTGTATCCGGAGTACGCTCTACCATATCAGCAAGATCTGAATATTTTTAAAACTTCGTTATCGTACGAACGCACCTCATTTGCTACGTTCACGTGCAATTTCCAACTTGTTTTTTTACCAACGCTGGCCTAAAATGAATAAGTCAAATTTGTATCCAGTTGGGAACCTACATTATGAAACTTTATACCGTTAAATCTTAATATAAAAGATCTTGTTATTTTTCATCTATGCAAAATATTATGATTAGCTATGTATACTGATTTTGGTATATATATATTTTTTCATAATATTAAACTTTTAGAAGAATTAAGCTTATTATTTTGACAATTTTGGCTTCATCATATTTGACAGTACACCCACAATCTATTTTGATAGGATAGAGTACTTCTTTAACACAAAGGTTAAAAAATTAATATAAAAGCTACTGAATATTAGATAATAATATCATAGATTGTAAAAAACCCACTTTGATGTGGGTTTTATTGGGTTTTTTAGAGTGGGTTTTACCCAATAAAACCCACCCGGGTTTTTTTTAGGTAGGTGGGTTTTTTGCAACCCTGATATGAAGTATATATTTGAAATGAAGCTTGTGTTTATACTAACAAATAATAGAGAAAGAGGAAGAATGTTGCCCACTTGTTTAGTTGATAAAAATTTCTATTTCACCACCACCATCCCACTTCCTCTGTACAGGGCATGTGCAACAAGACATAAATTAAAGCAAGAAATTCTAAAGATTAAAAAAAATAGACATTGATAATGATATCATTACTGGTGGGAGGAAGGTTCATGGAATGATAGCATATGAAATCAAATGGGGGGAGGCAGGGCCGTAGCTAAGGGGGCGCTATGGGTGGCTCAGCACCCCCCCCAAAAAAAATTTTGAGCCCCCCCCCCCTGGAAAAGATTCCAAGGTCACTAAATGAATTTCTGCTTTGAAAATTCAAATGAAATTCTGTTCAAAAATCTAATTTAGTTTTGAGACCCTTACACAGTTTTTCAGAATTACTAAATTGTATCTAAAATAAATAATTCAACATTTCCTCATCCTATTTATACATATTAAGGTAACATGATGTTTAATTTTGCATCAGTTATACACTCAAAATTTTTATCATCCTATACTTTTCTTAGTATAAAATGAAGTTATTACAGCAGTTTAATAAGAAATATAGTATCTACAATGTGAATATGCACTAATTTATCTTTCTGCATCAGAGAGAGAAAAAAAAATATGAGCCCCCCTACAGATCACTTCTAGCCACGGCCCTGGAGGGGGGGGGGGGTCCAAAATTACCAAAAAGTTGATAATGTTATATATGCATAGCCCCTAATGTTATTTAATCAGTTCATGATGGTTCTGACATTTTTGACGGTGCTTATGGTCCCACTAATTTGACTGATCAGTCTATTAAATTTACAACGAAGAAAACTTGTAAGCATTTTGTAGGAAATATTAAAGGGGGAAAAAACTCAAATTTTAAAATAAAGCTTTTAAAGAAAAAAAGATGATGCAAAAAAGTTTTATTATCCAGCCATCCTTTCTTAATTATCTAATGGAATGACGTTTCCTATAAGCTTGGCCAAATATACAATCTTGCAAGTGATGCATTTGATATTCATTGAGAATTATAAATATCCTTAAGGGGGCTCAGGGGTTGAAAACTTTTAAAAAAATAAATTTTTTTATGATCTAATTTCATTATTCAATTAATTCTGAACTCAATGCAAAAAAACCGCATAAAAATATTTGCATTTTTAACAGAGTTATAAGCATTTACGTATCAACACTTTCTGCATCCATAAAATTTCAACTTTACATCGTGTTTTCTCAAAACTTGATTTTTGACGACTAACACCAAGATTTAAAAAAAAAAAAACTATTTGATGGAATCTCTTAATTTTTTTTTTTTTTTTTTTTTTTTTGCATGCATATAACATTATTATCTAGATTATGAATTAATATATTTTAGATAGTTTAATGTTTTGAATATTTTTAATGAAAAAAAAGTTGTATTTTTTAAGGGGGTTTTAAATTTTCAAGTTTGAGAGATTTTTTAATATTTTTTTTTAATGTGATAGTTATATTCTTAATTCATTCTATAGATAATGATGTTATATGCATGCAAAGAAAAAAAAAAGGCCATTCCATCAAATAGTATTTTTTAAATCTTGGTGTTAGCCCTCAAAAATCAAGTTTTGAGAAAACATGACTTAAAGTTGAAATTATATGGGTGTGACTATGAAGGTTTTGATACATAAATGCTTATAACTCCGTTAAAAATGCAAATATTTTTTGAATTTTTTTGCATTGAGTCTAGAATTAATTGAATAATCAAACAAGATCATAAAAAAAATTTTTTTTAGAAAAGTTTTCAACCCCTGAGCCCCCTTAAGGGGCTGTGCATACATAATGTTATCATTTTAGGGGGGAAGGGGTCTGACACATAATATTGTAGGATATCTGCAGGCAGAGGTGGGAGGGGGTGTCTTTTGATATCAATATGTTTTTGATCCAATCCAAGTTTTCTCTTTTTATTTGTAACATGATCTTTGTTTCAAAATACAGTAGACTCTCTCAAATCCGCACAGCTTGGGACCAAAGGTTGTGCAGATTTTAGAATTTTGCAGATTTCTGATCATTGCTTTGTTTACATTTTATAAACAGTAATTTGAATCTAATTAATAATGCAATTGAAACTATAGTGAATGCTTACAATATAATAAAATATTAAAATAAGTGATAAACTAAAATAATAAAAATTTGGATAATTTTAAAAACGATTAAAGTACTAATAGCAAGGGTTAAGTTAATAATCAATAGTGTATGATTAAATATTCATTATAAAGATTAAATGCATTTTTCCTAAATTATTCAACAAAACTTGCCTCATAAAAGTACATTACTAATTCACATCAAAATCATAAAATAAGGATTTTTTTTTTTTAAAGTTTAGCCAAGCTTAATAACCAAAAATCTGGATTAATGCATAAATATATTTGGAAAAGATTGTGATTACCAGTGATATCAGCAATATTTTGAATTTTTTCCAAAAAAAATTATTCTTCCTTCATGAAAAAAACATGAAAAGTATTATTAATAAAATTACAAATTAAAAAATATATGGAATTGATACAAAACTAAAAAAATAAAATTTTGTCCCAATATCTGAACTGAAAATTTCATTGTTTACATCCATAAAATATGTGCGGATTTTAGAGAGTTGCGGATTTGAGGGAGTCTACTGTAGTATGTTTTATATAGGCTGTCTATTTTTATGAAACTACAATGTTACGACTAAAATCACTAAATTATTATAAAAATATTTTATTCTAAATTATAGAATAGCCCAACGTTTGATGTTCCCATTCTTCTTCATATGTGTATGCATGTATAATCATGGTTCAAGAAACCATGTGTAATTTTTATTTGAAATAATGCTTGGGTTTTCTAATAAATAAAATAGAAAGTCAAAAAATGTTGTCCAATTGCTTTGTTGATATTAATCTCTATTTACCTGCATCCCTCCTCTGTTCAAGGCAAGTGCAACATGACTTTATTAATGTTGAATGCATCATGTAGCAAAAAGCCGTTAGAAAATACTTTTAAATAGTAACTCTATTTCTTTTAAGATTATTTGATATAAAGCGATATTTTATTGATGTCTCTTCATTTTAATCCATAAAATATGCAAAAAATAAATGTATTCAGTTTTGTATATCCCTCCAAACAAAAGAAATAAATTCTAAAATTAAAAAAATTTTATACTTTGATAATGATATCATTAATGGGATTCAAGGAATGATAGTGTATGATATTGGAAGAGGGTCCGAAATTACGAAAAAGTTGATAACATTATATTTGTACTGACCATAAGGGGGCAAGAAGGGTTGGGTTTCTTCTAGAAGAAACCAGTTTCTTTCAGGACAGTGAAAAAAAACTGGAAGAAATCAACAGATGCTCAAAATTAAAGTACATTAACTATGTAAAAGAATTAATTTAAAAATGTAATCATGTGAAACCTAAATTGGAAAATTTAATTAATATTAAAAATATTATTTTTGGAAAAATTAGTTTTTTTAATAACAACTTTGGGTTTAACAGACAATTACAGGTGATAGATTTTACAACTTTAGATGGAGAAGAATTTTTTTTATTATTATTAGTTAGTATTATTAATTATGCCATTTATGTAAAAATAGGTGGGGGGGGATCCACCTGCAAAATGTTCATTTTTCGTATAAAAATACATTATTTTCATATAAAAATGCATTATTTTAAACCATGCAACACAATAAATGAATTTATAATTATTTATACTACTTAGCAGGGTTGGAAAAAAACCAGGTTTTTTTTTTTGTTTAAACCGGGTTTTTTTAAACATCCTTTCTTATTTGATATACATGCATATTTACTGATAAAAACGGTTTTTTTAAACATCCTTTCTTATTTGATATACATGCATATTTACTGATAAAAACAGATATTATTGGTTTAAAAGCAGTGTAACTTCATTTAAAATAATTTAAATTTAATAATTAAACTGAATTTATGCTGAAACTTGAAAAAATTCATTTTTTAATTTAAGCAGTTTTAGCAAACAGCCTTTTGTTGAAAGTTTTAATTCTTCAACACAGTGAACTATTGATGCTCTGTAAATCTTTATAAACAATCTTTTGATTACTAATAATTAACATTTGGATGTCGTTTGATAAATATTCTTTTCCACAATTATTCAAATAATAAATAACAAATACTACTTAAGATTTTTTCTTTCTGAGTGACAATTTGAAGTTAACATTTTTAGTCGTTAGATTCAGCAGATAGCAGAGGGAAAAAAAATTATTATTAAAATGCTTATAACTAGCAACCAGTCTTTGCTTTTAATTCTTCAAGATAATCTCCCCAAAGAAAAATTTCTTTTACAGCTTGTGCAAAATCTTAAAAGATCACTGTGTTACATTAATAATTGCATTAAAAAATCTACATTATTAAAAAAATTAAAATATTTCATACTAAATATTGAATCTATTTTATCTTTGATCAATTCACATGTTTAAAGTTTTTTTTTTTTTTTTTTAGAGCAACAGATATGTTCACCAATGCATACTGATTTTAATCTTATGCATAAAAAAATTATGTAAACCTAATGTATCTAATGCTTATTGCTGAAATAAAGTGTTAAAATTAGAAATTATTTATATTCAATAATCTGAAACTCGTAAATTATAAAGAAAGAAAAGGTCATTAGATTTATTCTAAAAAACGAAAGAAATTATTTATATCTAATAATCTGAACCTCACAAATTATAAAGAAAAAAAGAAAATGTCATTAGATTTCTTCTAAAAAACAACTTGCTTTTTTTTTTTTTTTTTTTTTTTTTTTTTTAGAATTAATTTGTTAAATCCCATGCATAAAAAAAGACCTAAATCCACTATATATAATACTTATTACTGAAATGAAGTGTTAAAAGTAGAAATTATTTATGTCCAATAATCTGAAACACATAAATTATAAAGAAAAAAAGAAAATGTCATTAGATTTCTTCTTAAAAAAACCAATTGGTTTTTATTCTGAGAAAAAATCCATTTGGTTTAAACCGTGGTTTAAACCATGGTTAAAACCAATTGATTTAAACCATGCCAACCCTGCTGCTTAGCATCTAGCATGTATATCTTAAAAGATGTTCTAAAAATGTCAATAAATGTCTCAAAATGCTATTGAACACTCTTGAAGTTTTCTCTCGGACTTCAATTCTTTTTCACCTTTTGCATTCATCCATTCTAAATTGAGAAACTGATAACATCATCCAGGGCTCGAAAAATAGCGTTCCCGGGATCCCGGGGAACCCAGAAATCCTTTCCGGGAACGCATATTTTATCACTAAGGTTCCCGGCCGGGAACCTAACCTTTTGCCGTGTCCGCTAGCAATGCCGCGGACGCATTATAACGCGTAAATTAAGCAAAAAATCGGCCAAAAATAGCTCTTAAGCGGCCCGGGGGATGCATAATTTCGTCGAAATATTACGGGAAAAGCACGAATTTCAACAAAAGAATCGCAGAAAAAACGCAATTTTCATTAAAGGATCGCAAAAAACGGCAAATTTCGTTAAGAAATCGCGTAAAAGTGGCACATTTCGTTAAAAAAAATCATGAAAAACAATAAAATTTGTCAAAATATCGGGGAACACGGCAAATTTCGTCTAAAAATATCTAAAAGACAACAGATTTCGTTGAAAAATCGCATGAAACATCGCAAATTTCATTAAAATATCCCCAAAAAAACAAATTTTGTAAAGATTTTATTTTAAAAAGTAGCAGTCTCCGTTAAAACATCGCGATAAAACGGCGAGTTTCCGTAAAACATCGCGATAAAACGGCAAGTTTCCTTAAAAAATCGCGAAAAAACGGCAAATTTCGTCAAAAAATCGGGAAAAACGGCAATTTTCATTAAGAAATCGCAAAAATCAGCAAATTTTGTTAAAAAATCATGGAAAACAACAAATTTTGTCCAAAAATAGCGAAAAAACACATTTCGTCAAAAAATTGTGAAAATGCTTCAAAATTCGTCAAAAAATCGTGCGAAATAGCGCAAATTTCATTAAAAAAATCAAAAAAACGGCAAATCTCTTTAAAAAAAATTGAAAAACAGCAGATTTCGTCAAAGAATCGCGAAAAAACGGCAAATTTCTTTTTAAAAATCGCGATAAAACGGAAAATTTTGTTAAAATACTCATACATAAATTTTTTTGGGAACTTATACTTTTCATCTGGGATCCTATATTTTTCATGTAGGTTCCCAGCTGGGAACCTTACCATTTTCAGAATTTTCAAGCCCTGATTATACTTAATTTATATTAATTAATACGTTCTTTAAAGTATCCAAGTAAAGATAATTAAAGGCAAGTTCATGAGTTTTCTGTCATAGAAATAAATGGAACTTTTTTTTTTTAAATGAAAATACATGTGCAAAATTTTTACAATAATGACAATTACTAGAAACGATAACGTTGAAAATTTTATATAATACAGTAGACTTCCTCAAATCTGCACAGCTTGGGACCAGAGATCGTGCTGATTTTAGCAACTGCAGATTTCTGGTCAACTATTCTGGAAACTATAATGAATGATTACAGTATAATTAAATATTATGATAAGTAATAAAGTAAAATAATAAAAATTCACATAAAAATCGCATGAAACATCGCAAATTTCATTAAAAAATTCCCAAAAAAAAACAAATTTTGTAAAGATTTTATTTTGAAAAGCAGCAGGCTCCGTTAAAACATCGCGATAAAACAGCAAGTTTCCGTAAAACATCGCGATAAAACGGCAAGTTTCGTCAAAAAATCGGGGAAAACGGCAATTTTCATTAAGAAATCGCAAAAATCAGCAAATTTTGTTAAAAAATCATGGAAAACAACAAATTTTGTCCAAAAATAGCGAAAAAACACATTTCGTCAAAAAATTGTGAAAATGCTTCAAAATTCGTCAAAAAATCGTGCGAAATAGCGCAAATTTCATTAAAAAAAATCACAAAAACGGCAAATCTCTTTAAAAAAAATTGAAAAACAGCAGATTTCGTCAAAGAATCGCGAAAAAACGGCAAATTTCTTTTTAAAAATCGCGATAAAACGGCAAATTTCTTTTAAAAAATCGCGATAAAACGGAAAATTTTGTTAAAATTTTCATACATAAATTTTTTTGGGAACTTATACTTTTCATCTGGGATCCTATATTTTTCATGTAGGTTCCCAGCTGGGAACCTTAACATTTTCAGAATTTTCAAGCCCTGACATCATCCTACTGCTAAGAGACTTTTTCGTTATACTCTTGCTGCATTGTAGTAAGGAAAATGAGGATTTTAATGAATTTTTATTTTTTTTTTTAAATACAGTAATTATTGTATTATGTTACCTTAATAAAATTGATCTAAATTAAAAATACTGTGTTTTATTTAAACGAGTTTCATTATACTATTGGTAAATGATCTGTAATATTTACTATTAGTTTCTAAAGTTTAAATTATTAAAAAATATTCTAACTAAATTGAAATCAATAACATCTAATTAATTTTGTGCACTTAGGATAAAATTCCTTTTCTTTATTAAGCCAATGGTTGGAGATATTTAGACAGGTGTCGTGTGATCTTGACTAAAAAACTGATATAATCATTAATTTAGCATATATAATTAATTAAATTTGTTTAGGTTTGATAAAATTAATTTACTTAAAGTTATAGGAAGAAGGTATTTATGGTATACAGTGTGGATCTATTTATCTGGAAACCAGTTATCCGGAATGATATTTCTAATAGACACATGTTAGAATCTTTTTAGAAAAAGGTACCATACACTACCAGTTCAGGGCTTGAAATTCAATTTTTCGAAGAACGGGAGTCTCCCTACCAACATTTATAAATGGAGGGGAGTTTGGCTGTTTGGGAGGGAGAAAAAATGTTTAAAATCCGCCATTATTTTATGTGCTATTTAAAGAATTACCAGAATACAGACATTAAAAAATATCACTGAAGCAATTTTTATCAACAATTCAGAATAATTATGCGAAATGTGTAAAAAAACTTTTATACTGTTTAGTTTTTACTGGTGGTAAATTCCCTCCCGGTGCTAATTATTTTTGTCGCAGGTCTAATTATTATTTTAATAATAATTAATAAAACTTCTAATTAATTTAATAAATTTATATTTATAATTAATGATTAATAATTATAATTAATAATGTTATTTTTCTGTATTTTAAATGTGTAAGATACAAATTTAATCATAAAATAATACTTATTTGAGTGTAGAAGATAAGAAGTATCACTATTGTTTGAATTTCTTTAAAAAAGGGGCGAGTCAAATTCATCGAAAAAGATTTTCTTAAAAAATGAATACTTTGTTGAGTAAAAGGATACCTTTTGTTTAATATATGGCTGCTTTCAGGAATTGCGCACTCAGAAAGATTTGGAGCTGTCAGAAACTGATTTTAGAGCTTTAATATATATAAAAAATATATATATTAAAGCAGGAAAATTAGTTTGTTGAACAGAAAAATGAACTCCCCGTTATATTATTTTTTTTTGGGGGGGGGGAGGAGGGAGAGGTTCCCTTTGACGACCCTTTTTCGCTATATTTTGATGAAGTTTGTCTTTTTTACGATCTTTTCACGAAATCTGCCGTTTTTTGGGGATTTTTTGACGAAATTTGCCGTTTTTTCGTGAATTTTCTGAGAAAAATTGCCGTTTTTTCGCGATCTTTGGATGAAATCTGATGTTTTATCGCGATTTTTTTACGGAAATTGCCGTTTTTCGCGATATTTTCGGGAAATTTGTTGTTTATAGTGAATCTTTTGTCGAAATTTGTCGTTTTTTTTTGCGATTTTTGGACGAAATTTGATGTTTTTTCGTGAACTTTCTGAGGAAATTTGCCTTTTTTTCGCGATCTTTTGATGAAATCTGATGTTTTATCGCGATTTTTTTTACGAAAATTGCCGTTTTTCGTGATATTTTGGGGGAATTTGTCATTTATAATGAATCAAATGTCAAAAATTGTCGTTTTTCGCGATTTTTGGACGAAATTTGACGTTTTTTAGCAACCTTTTTAACAAAAACTGCCGTTTTACAGAATTCTGTGACAAAATTAGGCATTCTTTCGTGAATCTTTTGACGAAATTTGCCGGAAATTAGTTGTTTTTTCGCGATCTTTTAACAATATTTGCCGTTTTTTAGCAAACTTTTACGAAATCATGCGTCTTGTGAAACGTGTAAGAGCTATTTCTTTTGTGTGTCATCTCCGATCTTTTGAGTAATTTACGCGCAATAGCGCGTCCGCGGCATCACCGTTTCATAATTTTTGGAATTAAATGCGTTCTTTTTTTTTTTTTTTTTTTTTTTTTTTTGAGGGGGAGGGGGGGGGACTGGAAATTCCGAACAGAATCACCTCTATTTCGCCGCAGAAAATACAACGAAACTCGTCAAATCATTGCAGGAAAAAAATTTGCAAAATTTGTCAATCAGTCGCGGAAAAAATCGTGATTTTCAATGATTTTTCGCTGTAAAAAAACTCGCAAAATGTGTCGATTACTCGCACGAAAATATCATAAAATTCACAAAACGGTCGTGGGAGTTGATCATAGATTCAAAATGCAAAATTTTTTGGGCGGGAGCCTCCCGTCCACGTTATTCTTTTGGGCGGGATTTCAAAATTTTGGGCGCGAATCCCGCCATCCCGTCCTGAAATTCAAGCCCTGCAGTTTGACAAATACATTGCTTGAAACAGTTGTATATTTTGATAAAAGCATCTAGTATTTGAAATAGAAGCATATATACTGATATTATAGATGTTTTTATTTTTATACAGAAAAACAGAAAAATTTCTGTTCCCAAGAAATTCTCATAAATTACCTTCGTTCAAACTCTAACATTTGTTCTTATTTGCATCTGATTCTTAGTTCAAGTAACAGAATAACTAATTTAAAATTTGAAGTAATGCCACAACCACATATATTACATAAAACTTATCAAATGAATGCTGCTTTTAATGACCAACCAGTTAACCGGAAAAACCAGTATTCCGTAATACATCTGACCCCAACCATTCTGAATAAATGGTTCTGTACTGTAATGTATTACAAAGTTGAAAGTTTTAGGTAAATTTTTAAACAATTTCTTCCATTTGGAGAAAACCTATTTCTTCTGGCCAGTTTTTTCCAGTTCTTTTCCGCAATTTTTTCCACTGCGGAAGAAATTTGCCAACCCTGGGGGCATGGGCCTTCAAATTCATTTTTTAATTTATTTTTTAATTGCACTTCAAATACTATTCAAAGATGGTATATATTTATCACACAAAAAATAAAACGGATTTTTCCTGAATATTTTAAGTGTTAAAAACTTTCCAAAATGTCCCATGTGCATTCCATATCAACTTAAATACCTAATTATTTTTTAGGCCAGTTTGTTTTATATATACAAAATAGCGGACCCGACAGACGTTGTCCTGTCACAGACTCCAGAAAATCAAATAAATGTACGTAAATATAATAATATGCACGATAAATACGTCGCTCTTAATTTAATTTCTTATTACAATTATGTACGGAAATTATTTTTTATTTTGCAGTAGTTTTTCAAGTCGGTTCAATTTTTGATAGAAAAGTTTATTTTTCTCTTTTCAGTTTAATGTTAATGATTTTCTGAAGTCGGTTAATTAAAATGATAATACAGGAAAAAATTATTGCAAATCATACATGTATGTCAGGAGTGGGGTTCGAGCACGCAATCTCTTTCTTCAAAAACCAGAGCTTAAAGCTGGCGCCTTAGACCGCTCGGCCATTCCATCCGCACTCTATTCAGTGAACTTATTGCGAAAAATCACTAACTATTAGTTTTTGCCTGATTACTAAAAAAGTACTGAATCAATTTCGATGAAATGTGAATCTAAACCATTCTCGAATCCACTGAAACCCACACACACAAAATTTCATTAAAATCGGTCCAGTCGTTTAGGAGGAGTTCAGTGACAAACACACGCACAGAAGATTTATATATATATATAAAGATAAAACAATGCATCCAATTTTATATACAGTAGACTCTCTCTATCTGAGCATTCTCTAATGTGAACAGCCTGGTGCAGTAAAACCCTGGTTATCCAAAAACCATGGGACCAAAGCATTTTCAGTTAATCAGGGTTCTATAGGATTTTTCGGATAAACGAGTTTCCATAGGAATTTTCGAAAAACCAGGAAGCTTATGGTGAAAACTTGTTTAGTGAAAAGCTGTGATAGTAATTTAGAACATTGTTGGAATTAAAATGTTGTGGCAATGTATTACGGATTATAATAGATGGGGTACAGAATTACGCACAGTGATGTTACTATAATATCTTAGATGCGGCACTTTGATGTATTGAAGTACAAGAAGATGCAACAACATCAGATGTGTTTTTATTATAAAAGGTGAAGTGATAAAGTAGCATTGAAATGATACAAAGTTGAAAAAAAAAGAAAATCGCAACATATTTTGTAAAATAATGAAGTATCATACGTGTCTGTATAAGAAAGTATTAAAAATTATGCAATGGACCAAATAAGTAAGTTGACTCTATTTATTTTATAAGAACACACTTGCTTAACACTATATCTACCAGTGCCAAATACCCTTTTCAAAGCTCTTATTTTTACTTATTTTACTTATTTATCAAAACAAATTTCAATGTATCAAAAATGATTCGGAATTGTTTTTATCTAAAATTTACAAATAAAATAGTAATCATAAGTCAAAATATGTTGAAAGGTGTCATTTGACATCGGTAAAAATAGTGCTGACAGTAAAAATTTTCACATTTATAAAGGCAGTCTCCCAGAGGACTTCAGGGGGGCGCTTGCCCCTCCTGCCCTTTAGTTTAAAAACTAGCGCCCCTCTTGCCCCTTATCCAAAAACTAGCGCCCCTCTTGCCGCTCATTAAAAAAAATAACGTCCTTCATGCCCTACATTTGAAAAAAATGCAGCCCTTCAGCGATGATGCGGACGCGCCAAAGCGCGTACGCGAAAAATCGTCGATGGAACGCAAAAAATAGCTTTTTAGGAAGGACACACAAATCTATTTGTGTCGCTAAGGCTTACAGTAAGTTATTTCACGCATAATACGAAGTGCATAACTTTTACAGGGACATATATAAGATTTCAGATAGTATATTCTATCCGAAGTACAGTCAATCAGGGTAACTTTGCTTCATCTTTACGAAACTTTGATCCATTTTGCCACGGTGGAATTTTGACGAATAATTTCCAATGAACGGACAAACTAGAGGTCTGTACGGGCCGGAATTTCCAGGCCCGGCCCGTACAGAAATCAGTGAAAACAGGCCCGGCCCGGCCCGTTTTGGCCCGTTACAATTTCTACGATTTCCAAAAAAATCAAATTTTTATCATATAATTAAGATTTTTTTACATAATACTGCATACATATCTATGGAATGATTTTATAGTACAGTAGAACCCCGATAATTCGGATTAACTGGGACCAGACCCAATCCGGATTATCGAAAATCCGGATTATCCGGAGAATAAGAAAAAAGTGGAATAAAATAAAACATACTTACAGAAATCACCTTTATATTAAACTTATTGAATAATTACAGGCAGTAAAAATGTTTACTTTGCTTAATTCTTCCGAAAAGATTTCAGAAAAAATTTCTTTTAAATTCAGAATATGATGATGAAACAAATGAATGTTATGGAAATTAGCCAATCGCTTCTCAAACTTGAAAAAAAAAAATGACCAAATCAATCCGGATTATCCGGATTAACGGGGTCCGAATTTACGGGGTTCTACTGTATATTTTACAGGAAATAAACATTAACAACATTAATGATTACTTATATTCTTAGGCTTTCAACATTCGAAAAAAGATTCATTAAAAAATTAATATGGCTTAGAATAAAAGAAAAAAGAAAGCTAAAAACATCGTTACTTTTGACGCTGTTTAATAAAAGAAGATTTATAAAAAAATTTCTATATCATTTTATTAAAGATTTTAAATCCAAATTCATTCTTAAATTCAAAGAAGCTCCTTTCTGATACATTTCTAAATTCATTTTATTCTCAGAAACGCATAAGATTAGCAGGTATCTTTATTCAGAAACTATATAATCGAATGGCGTTATCCATTTTTTGGTACAAACAATTTAAGAATACTGCAAGCAATACAATACTGTCATAATTCGCGTTTTGAATAGAATTTCCGGAAGCGATAGAACGGGAAGAGAGAAAAACCTGCAATCATTTGAGAAACTATTATATGTCAACAAGGTTATACAAGTATTTTATTTACCAAAAATGAAAAACGCTGTTTGATTCCAAATCCCTTCAACAGTTAGGCTTATCACTTTTATACTTTTACAATTTAAAATTAATCAGAAAATGTGTCAAACATTCGTATTATTGATAACTTAATTTAAAAACCATCAAGAAGTATATATTCAAAGATTAAGCTAACAGAGTTCTTTATTGCTGTTAATAATTTTACAAATCATGTTTTCTGCCCTGCAGATCATGAGAAAAATTAAGTCTAGTTCCGGTCCAGCCAGTCTGTAAGTAGAAAATAATGCAAGCTTGATCTTGGCCAGGCATGAGTCAGCTAAAAAATATATTAAAACGGGTTACACACATTGTAGTTCTCCAATGCCGATCTCTAACCTGTACATTTTTATATTGATGCTGTCAAACTAATATGGCTCGTGATGCACATTTATACTTATTCTCGTTAAAACCATTTTTGTTGAAAATAGCTCTTATTTTATCGTCTCTGCTTAAATCTTCAGAGAATTTTTTTTTTTTTTTTTTTTTTTTTTTTTTTTTTTTTTTTTTTTTTTTTTATCGGCCCGTCTGGCCCGTTTATGTTGTTTGTAGGCCCGGCCCGTTGAAAAAACTATTCTAAATTTGCCGGCCTGGCCTGTTGGAAAATTCGAAACGATTCCGCCGGGCCCGTGCAGACCTCTAAGACAAACTCACACTAGTGCTGCTATCTACCGTATTTACTCGTGTATAGGGCGCACGCGTGTATAAGGCGCACCCCTACTTTACAAGTAAAAATGGCGATTTCTTAAACTCTCGTATATAATGCGCACCATAAATTTGATACGCTAATGAAGAATGACCAAATGAATTTCAGTTAAAAAAAAAAAAAAGTCGAAACAAACATTACACCAGACTAGAAAACAAGACGAAAATTCATTTTTAGACTTCGGGTTGTAAGAGAATGACGGGAAATATGAATGAGTGACGGTAAAGAGAATTGCTAATTAGCGTTTAGATAATGCCACTAGCTCTGATGTATAAAAAACTGCAAGGAGTGAAATAAATATGCAGTAATATTTCAGTTAGGTAACATTTTCCGAGTTTTAATATCTTTGAATAATTTCTTGTTTCATATGTATATCGTTCGACTGCATCCAACAGTAAAAAGTTATTCCGTGTATTAGGCGCACCTAGGAGTTTTGCCCTAATTTTTTGGGGAAAAAATGTGCCTTATACGCGAGTAAATACGATATATTTTGAGACCAAAATCTTGCCTTTAACTCAGCTAGTGTAGCAGATTTAATCGTTTTTCTCTCTTGGTCCAAAGTTCCCTGATTAACTGTACGGTTTATTAGCGATGATGGCAAGTAGTCATTTTTAATTATGATATGCCCTTTTTTAAGCTTCCCTAAGTTTATACAAAATACAGTCGGCTCTCGTTAATTCGAACACTGTCGGGACCAGAAGAAATGTTCGAATTACCCGAAGTTCGAATCATGGAAAATATCAAATGAAAACATGCTCAATATGGTATTATTACAAAGGAATTAATGTTATAGTGTTTTTTTAATTTATTTCGTATGTTATCATTAGAACATGACATTAGTATTAAATTAGAATGGATAAATACATAAACTAATTATAAGATTAGAAACAAGCACGATGGAAGAAAATTTTAAAGCGTCACTGATGGACATGCGGGGCTCTAAGAAAGTGGATATCATTTGCATTGCATTATATCTATACTCGTTCGGAACAATTTTAACAAAAATAAGAAAGAAAATTATTCAAATGACCTGAAATACGTGAGAAAGAAAAGAAAAACGAAAAATCGGAATTCTCGTTTTTTCGAATTAAACGAAATAAAGAGAAAATGAGTTCGAATTAATGAAAATTTTTAACGTTATTCTGCCATTGAAAATTTCGGAACTTCATGTTTAGTTCGAATTAAGCGAAGATTCGAATTGTCCGACTTCGAATTAACGAGAGTCGACTGTATATGGTGTGTATAAATGCTGTAGTTGGTATACTGGGCTACACAATATAATTCGTAAAAGTTACTGAGTATGATGTAAATTGCTTAAAGGTAATTTTTAAATGAGTTATGTATTTTTACGCTGAATTCTTTTCGTTTACTAAGAAATGTTTATAGAATATAGATAAAATGATATACAGGGATACATACTACACCTTTTTAGCAAAGAATTGGATATGGTTTATGGTTGTCTATAGATGACAGTTTCTTGAAATGTGATTTTAGTACTTTTAAGAGTATTTTAAATTGAATTAAATTTTAGCTAATTAGTAGCGTTTAATAAATCTACTAGGTAAATTACAATGCTAAACAAAAAGTATTCAATACGTTTCCATCTATGAGTATATATACTCATAAGCAATTTATAAATTGCTTCAAAAAATTTCAGTCTGTTAAGCATTTTTTTGGAGGGGTGGGAGGAAGCTACAGATCAAATACAAGGCTATTTAACAGAACTGGAATACATATTTGGTTATGGACGATAACTGCTCAAAGCAGTTTTTCAAATGTTTTGTCTGGTTTCTAAAATGTTTACTTACTTATCTTAATTAACTCATTTCTCTAAATAACGAAGATTTGTTAAAGATTTAAGGAAGTATTGAAAAGTGTTTTATAATTTATGCTTGACGCGTGATTTCCCTTTCTTGTTTCTAATTGTCGTGACATGTCACTCGACAGTGAAAACTTCCAAGGGATTTTATAAATTTAAATTTTTTTTTTGAGATTTTTTTAACATAATATATCGTTATATCACACTGTAATCTCCAAGTTGTGATAAAAGTAAAGAAAGTAATCCTTCTATAGTAAAAAAAACTAGCCTTAAAAGGAATGACTCCTGGAATGATGCTGATGTGGAAGATTTCCGGAACTAACGAATCCGGGTTGTCCACTCCTTCCATGAGTCGAATAGACCAATCAGGAAAGGGCTCCGTCTATGCATCGCCGTATGGGTTACCATAAAGAGAGGAAAGGTTACCATCGCCAACAATCGCCAAGTTTGTCGCCAACTTGGCGATATATCGCCAAATTTGGCGACCAAAATTAGTTTTCAAAAGTGACGCCAACTTGGCGATAACTGTAATATTTCGCCAAATTTTTAATTTCTTTACAACACCAGTCGTTTGATACATCATTTGAGAGGTTTGCAACTGCTTATTCATATAATGGATGTCTTGTGTGTTATCCCCCATTCTGTTCCCCAGGGGGGACACATTTTAAATTTCTTTACAACACCAGTCGTGTTACACAAGATTTGAAAGGTCTGCAACTGCTTATTCATATTATGGATGTCTTGTATGTCACCCCCACACTCTGCTCTCCCCAGGGGGGCGTGACATTTTTAATTTTTTTACAACATCAGTTGTGTGACGCATCATTTGAAAGGTCTGCAACTGCTTATTCATATTATGGATGTGTTGTGTGTCATCTCCCACTCTGCCCCCAGGGGGGCACATTTTTAATTTCTTTACAACACCAATTATGTGACACATCATTTGAGAGGCCTGCAACTGCTTATTCATATTATGGATATCTTGTGTGTAACCCCCCCCCCTCTGCCCTCAGAGGGGTGCATTTTGTAATTTCTTTACAACACCAATTTGTGACACATCATTTGAAAGGTCTGCAACTGTTTATTCATTTTATGGATGTCTTGTGTGTCACCCCCACTCTGCCCCTTAGGGGGGCACATTTTTAATTTCTTTACAACACCAGTCGTGTGACATATCATTTGAGAGGTCTGCAGCTGCTTATTCATATTATGGATGTCTTTTGTGTCGCCTCCCACTCTGCCCCCTAGGGGGGCACATTTTTAATTTCTTTACAACACCAGTCGTGTGACACATCATTTGAAAGGTCTGCAACTGCTTATTCATACCATGGGGTAATGGCGAGCGCAGCAAACAGGGGTAGCCAATAATTTGGAATCGCGAAGCGATTACGCGGGGGGTTGGCGAGCATAGCGAGCAGGGGGGCGGGGCCCCCCTAGTATTTAAGAAAAAAATAACAATTCATAGAAAATTGTGCACGTGTCATGTCTATCACGCTGATAAATATTTTATAATATTTTTCTATTTACAAATTCTTCAATATTTTTCTTTCTGCTTCACATATCCAAGTCTTATTTTGTTTCCTAAAAAATTCTGGTCTTGGTATGCATGCCAATTAAGAGCAAATGATAATAGTATGTGTCTAGTCAAAATCTGTCTAAATTTTGTCATGTCTGTCACGGCAGATTTTAACCGTCAATTAAATTAAGTTTTTCCTCGAATTTAAATTTTAGTGTTTTTTTATAGCATAAGGCCTATATTTACATCACCCCATGCAATTTTTTAACTATCAATTAATATTTTGTACTTAAAGATGAACAAAAAAGTTCTCTCAGTCATGTCTGTCACAAAATGGAATTCACCATATGCAGGTTAAGGGGGAAAAGGGTTGAAAACTTTTCAAAAAATCGATTTTTTTATGATCTTATTTGATTATTCAATTAATTCTTAGTTCAATTAAAAAAACCGCTTAAAAACATTTGCAATTTCAACAGAGTTATAAGCATTTATGCATCAACATTTTCATAGCCGCACCCATATAGTTTCAACTTTAAGTCGCGTTTTCTCAAAACTTGATTTTTGACGACTATCACCAAGATTTAAAAAAATAAATATTTGATGGAATGGCTTATTTTTTTTCTTTTGCATGCATATAACATTATCTATAGAATGAATTAAATTAATATAGTTTAGGTAGTTTAATATTTTGAGTATTTTTAATGAAAAAAAAGTTTTTATTTTAGGGGTTTTTTAAATTTTCCAATTTGAGAGATTTTTTTAATAATGCTTTTTTAAATCACTTAGTTATATCCTTAATTCATTCTATAGATAATAATGTTATATGCGTGCAAAAAAAAAGCCATTCCATTAGTTTTTTTTTTTTTTTTTTTTTTTTTTTTTTTTAATCTAGGTGTTAATCGTCAAAAATCAAGTTTTGAGAAAACGCGACTTAAAGTTGAAATTTATGGGTGCGGCTATGAAAGTGTTGATACATAAATGCTTATAACTCCGTTGAAAATGCAAATGTTTTTATGCGGTTTTTTGTGCTGCCTGTTCCTCAAACTTTTTTTTGTTGTTGTTGGAGGGGGGATTGAAATAATCAACTGATAAATTTTCTGCTCCGGTCCCTTTAAAAAACCTCACTTTCTTAGATTTACAGATTACGAGAAGCCCAAGTTTGTGACTACCCACTGCATTGCTGCGTGACAATATTGTAATTCTGTCCTTGCTAGTTTTGTGACCTGCCGCGTGATGTTCAATTTCAAATACTAAAGTATAAGTGCAAAGAAGCTTCCACATTTCGACCACCATACTGTACACTAAAAAATTTTACCCTTTCGCTGCATCTTCAGTCCATCGCTTTTATAGAATATCTCTGTTTTGACCAATGAGAATGCTCTATAATACAGCGAAGTAATCGTTTCCTATAAAAGTGATGGAGTGAGGATGCAGCAAAAGGGTAAAATTTTTTACAGTGTAGAGCCTATTGTATTTTCCTTGTTGGTTGGTCTGAATTTAAAATATGTATCGCGTCATGGATAATCAGCACCGCGAGCCATCGAGGCTTTCCTGTATTTATATGTGGCGTAGTATGTTCTACACATAGGAGATGGAGAGTAATATTTTCTGAACATTTTTCCTACAAATGATTTTGCTAGTTGTTTACTTATTATATACATATATGCATTGCTTCGAGCAATTAATTCATTTATTGTTTTAAAGCTATTTTCGAATCGTTGCCCTTAACATATTTAATTGCAGACCTCTGCTACTTATTAACATTAATAAAAAAAAGGTTTCTATTCGGAAAATAATTGATAAACTAAAAGTTTTAATTATTGACAATTGAATATATGCAAATAAATGAAGATAGATCAAGGTACGGAGATAAATATGGGCAAGGTTGAAATTCTAATTTTTCTAACGACAAAATGATGCTTTAAAGTTAAGAAATTATGTATGAAATATAAATATGCGGAATGGAGTGTTGGTGTGTGAGAGGAGGGGGGAGACACGTAATGATTGAAGTACTGCAACATACACTGGTGTTCAAAATTTAAGGACGGTCCCAAAATGCCAATTTTAAAGGGATTTTTCAAGTAATAATTTTCACGCGAATATCCAAAAGGGAGTAATATAACTCGAATAATTACTATTCCTACATAACAGCTAGTCCCTATAACATCTCATTCAGGTCACAAGAGTCACAGTCACTACGGTGAAACAAAAAATAGGAAATTTCATACGACTCTTTTATGTGTCTCAATGACTACTATATGTGACTCCACTGTCTGGTCACTGCGACTGCTGCTTTGTGACGAGTCACCAGATGACTTTACAGTGTCGTTTTATTGAGATTCTCGTGTGACTGTCATTTGGAGGCTCAATTTCAAAGTCATTGTGAATGTTGCATTATGATAAATCACCAATGTCCTATTAAAGTCACATGGTGAGTTTTCACCACTTTTCACAGTGGTTACTTCACAGTAGGGTCTCTGTTACCATTTGACAAAGTCTTGTGACAGAAAATCACCATGTGACTTTAATGTGTCATTACTTGGTTATTTATAATAATGCAACATTCACAATGACTTTGAAATTGAGCATCCAAATGACAGTCACACGAGTCTCAATAAAACGACACTGTAAAGTCACCTGGTGACTCGTCACAAAGCAGCAGTCGCAGTGACCTGACAGTGGAGTCACATATAGTAATCATTTGAGACTCATAAAAGAGACGCATGGAATTTCCTATTTTACTTACCCATCATACGTATACGTAGTATAGGGTAAGTCTTGCAATCGTTTTGAAAATCGAAAATTTTTTTTGACGGATTTACACGTTTTAGATAGTGGGGATTCCGAAAAACATATTTTTAGAAAAAAAAATTTGCCGTCTGTCTGTCTGTCAGTCTGTCTGTCTGTAAACGCTCTATCTCCCGAACAAATTGAGATAGAGACTTGAAATTTTGTATGTAGTTAGTATGTAAGAATGGGACGAAGCCTATTTAATATCAGCAACCTCGATTATCCGGAACTATTTTTTTCGGACTCTCGAAAAATTCGTTCTGATGAAAGGTATATAAAAATTTTCGATTTTTTTTGTTCTAAGGAATGGACGTAAAAGGCAATAAAATAACACACATTTTGCATATAAAACGAAATCGATCGGATTATTAGTTGCCGAGATATTTGTAATCCTGTTTTCCACATTCTTCGATTTTT
This sequence comes from Maratus speculifer, assembly GCA_964019185.1. Lineage (NCBI taxonomy): Eukaryota > Metazoa > Arthropoda > Arachnida > Araneae > Salticidae > Maratus > Maratus speculifer. Next base: position 252,050,177 of record OZ025302.1, on the reverse strand, counting down.
CATGACCCTGTATTTCATTCAAATTTCAATTCAGAGGTATATTTTAATTGGAAATGAGACGCTTAATCCGACGCAGTTAATTGTTAGTTAATAGAATTATTATTTTTGGAGTTATAAGGATATTTCTTTTACGCAGTTTGGTACTACTTGAGTAGTTTGGCGTTTTGTATAATTTTTCAAAATTTGTACATCAGCAGTTATTTACTATAGCATTACTATGTATATTACCAATATTTAAATTTTGTTTATGAATTGCAATGCATTGTATAAATAGTTTTCACATGTTTTATTTTTATATACATTTCCATGATGGGTAAGTATTGCAGTGGCCCCCAACGACTAGTTTTGTTTCGCCGTAGTGACTGTGACAATTGTGACCTGAATGAGATGTTATATGGACTAGCTCTTATGCAGGGATAGTAATTATTCGAAATATATTACTTCCTGTTGAATATTCGCGTGAAAATTATCGCTTGAAAATCCCTTCGTCTTTAAATTTTGCACACCAGTGTATTAGAGCTATGGTGTTTCTTTTGTTAATAATAAGCCATGAATTTACTCTTTTTGCCTGTTGAGCTCATTCACTTTTAAACAATGCTTCTAATTAAATATAAGGTTTACATTAAAGAATTTATTTTTATTTCAGGTACATAAATCTATGGAATTACCTTAAGAGAAAAAATATTGTAAAAAAGTATCATATCAACATACTGACATCCTAAAAACACACAGTGGCCATCATATTCCAAATAATTGATATTCTTTTTATGACAGAATGTCGCATCCATAGACGGCCTTCGGATGACTTCTTGTGAAATTTTTTGAACTTTTATAAAATAAAGGAAATAGGAAAGAAACGAATGAAGAAGTCTAGTGCGAATGTGTTTCCGGTAAGAGTATGAAAAAACTTTTCTAAGTAGATTCTAGAATGTAATATTTTGATCTCCATATCGTCTGACTATCTAGTGGATTGTTTATACAGGTTATAGTTACCTCAGGATTTGTAGGATCACTGTAGGGCGTCTCGAGGAAGATTGTGGTTGTATAAATAACTGCCTTTAAAATGTGAAAAATGCAACAAAACATTTCTTTACCAGAGCTCCATTTCATTCATTCCACAGAAAAACTTTTTGTTTCTGAAACATGTAACATAGAATATTCTGGTGAAAATAGTTTAAAAAAGAACCTCGATATTCCCATTGATGTGAAACCTTTTACTTGTGAACAATGTTGCAAACTATGTTTCGGAGAAAATGAGCTGAATAATCATCTTTGCACTCACACCGGTGAGAAATCCTTTACCTGTGATGTGTGCCAGCAAGAATTTTCGCTAAAGGCTAATTTAGAGATCCACCTTTGTACCCATACTGATGAGAAACCATTTGTATGTGACGTATGTAAGGAAAGTTTTTCAACAAACAGCAATTTAGATACCCACCTTCGCACTCATACTAGTGAGAAACCTTTCGCATGCGAAGTATGCAACAAAACATTTTCAACAAAGTGTAATCTAAATATCCACTTGCTGGCTCATATTAATGTAAAGTCTTTCCTTCATGATATAGGCGAGAACCCTTCACAAGTAAATGCTTTAAACGAGAATTTGTACAACGATATTAATGAAAAATCTTTCCTTCTTGATATAGGCGAGAACTCTTCCCATGCAAATGCTTTAAACGATATTAATGAAAAGTCTTTCCTTCATGATATAGGCGAAAACACTTCCCATGCGAATGCTTTAAACGAGAATTTGTACAACGATACTAATGAAAAGTCTTTCCTTCATAATATAGGCGAGAAATCTTCCAATGCAAATGCTTTAAACAAGATTAATGAAAAGCCTTTCCTTCAAGATATAGGCGAGAACTCTTCCCATGCGAATGCTTTAAATGAAAATTTGTACAACGATACTAATGAGAAGCCTTTTCTTTCTGATGTATGCAAGAAAGACTTTCCTAATGAGAATGCTTTAAATGTTCACTTGCACTCTCATACTAATGCAAAACCTTTCGTTTGTGATGTATGCAAGAAAGGCTTTACTAATAGATTTAATTTAAGAATCCACATACGCAAGCATACTGGTGAGAAGCCTTTTGAATGTAAACTGTGCAGCAAAAAATTTACTTCCAAAAATTACTTAGATTGTCATCTAAACACTCATAGTAAGGGGAGGTATTATGATTGCAATGTATGCAATAAAAAACTTTTATCAAAATGGGGTTTGAATGTCCATTTACGTTCTCATACCAGTGAGAAGCCGAAAATTGTTTGCGATGTATGCGATAAAGTACTTTCTAGCAAGAACAGCTTAAGGACTCATATGCGTACTCATACTAATGAGAAAGCTTTTGTTTGTGTTGTGTGCAATAAATATTTTTCTCAGAAAGGTAATTTAGAAGCCCACATGCGTTCTCATACTAATGAGAAGCCGTTTGTTTGTGATATATGCATGAAAGATTTTATTAATCAGAGTAGTTTAAAGATCCACCTACGCAATCATACTGGTGAGAAACCGTATGCGTGTGAACTATGCAGCAAAAAATTTGCTTCCAAAAGTTACTTAGATGTTCATCTACGCGCTCATAGTGAGGAGAGACCTTCTTATGATTGTAATGTATGTGACAAAAAACTTCTATCGAAATGGGGTTTAAATATCCACTTACGCTCTCATACGAATGAGAACCCAAGCATTGTTTGCAACGTATGCGATAAAGTGCTTTCGCACAAAAGCAGCTTGAGGAATCACCTGCGCACTCATACGAATGAGAAAGCTTTTGTTTGTGTTGTATGCAGCAAGTCTTTTTCTCAAAAAGGCAATTTAGAAGCCCACATGCGCTCGCATACCAATGAGAAGCCTTTTGTTTGTGACGTATGCAACAGAGGCTTTTCTTCGAAAGTTAACTTAAAACTCCATGAACGCACACACTCATAATTAAAAAGCAATATGTGCAAAAAAAATACAGGATGATTCAAAAGTCAGGACGAACTTTAAAAATGAATAATTCGAAAACGAATTAACCTCTTCAGACCTGAGCAATAAAATAACTCTTCAAATATGTATTTATTGCTTTTGCATAACCGAATGACACCACAGATGGCAGAAAGAGTCATTTTTATGAAATCCGTACTTTAGGGGACAGGTAATTTAGGTTTACATATATGGATATAAAAGTACAAATCCCCTTAAAACATCATTTTAATTATCAGTAATATAAATTTACGCAATAACAAAATTAAGGTCTTTAAGCAAGTAAATGATCAGCAAATCCTCAATTTTTTTTATTGTAAAGCATTTAAGTTAAATAATCATAAATATTTCTTACTTTCTTGGCCACAATGTCTTGAAGGTATTTTTGAAACTCGGATGAAAACAATATTTTATGAGGTAATAGTCATCAGTGCTGATATTTATTGGGGTTTTTTTTAAGCAAAAAACATTCAGCTGTATAGAAGTAAAGTAAAAATGCAAAAAATTCGAACAGTTTAGTTTTTAGGAGGAAAAGAAGGGAAGTACAGTAAAACCCCGATAATTCGGATTAACTGGGACCGGGCCCAATCCGGATTATCCGGAGAATTAGAAAAAATGAAATAAAATGAAACGTACATACAGAAAATCACCTTTATCTTAAACTTATAGAATATTTACAGATAGTAAAAATGTTTACTTTTCTTAATTCTTCTGAAAAGATTTCAGAAAAAAAAAAAATTATTCAAAATACGACGATGAAATAAGTTAATGTTATGGAAATTGGCCAATCATTTCTCAAACTTGAAAAAAAATGTATAACCAAACCGATCCGAATTATCAGAATTAACGGGGTCCGAATTAGCGGGGTTCTACAGTACATATTTGTGTACCTCAGGTCTGAAGAGGTTAAGATACAAAAATACGGTGTGTACCAAACGGATGGAAAAGAAATTGGGCTTTGTGTGGTAACGAAAAAATATATTTCTGTTAGCGACCAACGGCATCACTAGCAGCACTGAAAGATGCCATCCGCCAAAATGTGTCTGCCATAATGCAAGAAATGCATTTAAATTCTGTGAATGATGTGCTGCCTAGTCTCACAGCTGCACTTATGAACGATGGACAACGCATTGAACATTTACTGTAGTACTAATTAACTGCTGACTTGTAAGTTGTCAACATTTTTTTTTTCGTTTGTAAATCTTTTTTGGTACAATAAAACACTATAGTGCCATTTGTTGGTCGCCAACAAAACTATTTTTTTTTCTTTGTTGCACAAAACCCGGTTGCATTTTCAGAAAGAATCACGTTTTGAGCACCAGCCTTGGCGAGTTAGCGAAAGCGAGAACGTTCAGCTAGCTGCATCGCCAACGCCAATCGTCGTTTTGTTTTGATGTTTTAAACTATGTTTTAATCGTAAACAACGGTGGATAACATTTCCTCATATTATAGTCTTTGCTTAATAACATTTACGGAAAAACAAATGAACAATAAGCGCGATCTCTTTGCAGAAGGAAGGATTGCTATCCGCTAAGCGTTTGACGTCACAAACAAGAAAGGGTGCGTAGCATCGACTTCATCTCCGCGCCAATCGTTGTTCTGGCGATAAGGTGCTCAAAACGTGATTCTTTCTGAAAATGCAACCCGGTTTCTTCTCCATCGTTTCGGTGAAACCCATATCTTCGCATCTTGATTCGTTTTCGAATTATTCATTTTTAAAGTTCGTCCTGACTTTTCGACCACCCGGTACTTTCGCCAAAGAGTTGTATAAATAGTTATTTATGTTAATTTACAAATTTTTATTTATAGATTCATTTTGTATATAAATATTATATCGTAAATAAAATATTTCTTTTCCAGTGATAATATATTGTTATATTTCTTTATAGTACAATAAAGGTTGTAGTAGAACTTTGATTATGCGGCTGTCATTTAATCGAAACTTTCTGAAAACCGGCGTCCATTTCCTGACCTTTTTTACAGCATTTTTTTTATTTTCTTCTATCTCTTTACAAGAAGAAAGTGCTGGATTCTTGAAAATTTTTAAAGTCTGGTTTTCGACGAATTTACACGTTTTATAGGTCAAAGCACTCTAAAAACATGTTTTTACAAAATACTTGTCTGTCTGTATGGGACAAAAACTTTGTGGGCGATCTATCTCTAAAACGAATGCATGGAATTTCACAAAACTTAAGATTCTGTTAGACCTTGATCAAAACTAGATCTTATTAGTTTTTGGTGTATGTCGCTGAACAAGTGGCACTGCTATGCTGCATCATTCTCAATTTTCACAATAGCCATATCTCGAGAACTAATGCATGGATTTTCACAAAACTTTAGACGTAATTAGTGCTTGATATAACGTGGTGTTAATTACGTTTTGACACAAATCGCTCAACAGATGGTGCTGCCATGGTACATTATTCATGATTACTGTGATCGCTCTATCTCAAGAACTAATGCACGGAATTTATATAAACTTTCGATTCTGTGACACCTTGATAAAAAATAGTTTTCAGTGTATATCACTCAACAGGTGGCGCGTTATACTGCATTATTTACAACTTTTACAATAGCCATATCTCAAGAACAAATGTTTGGATTTTCATAAAACTTTATATTTAGTTAGTACTTGGTATAAAATGGCGTTGATTACGTTTTGGTGCCAATCATTCAACTGATGACGCTGCCATAGTGCATTATTCATGATTTTCATAAAAGCTTTAGCTCAAGAACTAATGCATGGAATCTTCTAAACCTTAGATTCAATTAGTTCCTGATATAGATTAGTGTAATTTAGTTCTTGGTGTAAATCGCCCAACAGTTAGCGCTACTATGCTGCATTTTTCACGATTTCGCAATATGAGTATCTCGCGAACTAATGCATAGATTTTATCAAACTTCAAATTCAGTTAGCACCGGATAAAAAATTGATCCTGATTAGTTTTTGGTGTACATCACCAAACAAGTGACGCTGTTATGTGTGCCGTTGAAAATGTTCGTTGGGTGTGCGTTGTGTCATTAATAAAGTTCGTTAGCGTGATCGATAGTGGAACTTTAATTTAATGTAAGAAAATAAAATAAACTGGAATAATCTTACTTGAAAATACTTGTGGTGTGTAGAGCAAAAGAATGATGAAAACCTTTATTGATCTAACAGCTTTATTCATCTTCGTTGGTGAATGAGAAATATCGAAAAAGGCCTTTGGTCACCAATCCTAAGATCCGCGAAAAATACTTCGGAGAAATTCTAATCTCTTGACGGCTTAATCCACATTCCTTGAAGAAACAGCCCATCATTATAATTTAAAATGAACACAAGAAACTTGCAAAAATTCCATATACGGCGGAATTATAATATGAATTCTTGCGATTTGCCGTTCGCACACGGCGCGCGGCCGGCAAAGCCAGCGGGCTAACGTTTCAATTTACATCCCCTTGAGATATCATCAAACTTAATTCTGATTTAAAAATTAACCGCGTTTAGTATTTAAATGCATTCTACGGGGAATCCAAAAGTAAAAAGAAACAAAGTTTAAATTGATTAGAGAGTTAATATTTCGTCACAATCTTAAATAGCAAATTGAAAAAAAGAATTTGAAAAGAATTATTTAATTCGTTCTACGCGCTCAGCAGAACGCCCTTACGTGACGAAGTCCGCGCAATATGGGTGTGGTGAAGGAGTGTCAGCGCCCACAGTGACGTCATCATAATACATCGCGGTGCAGATGCGAGAGGACAAGTAGCGCTCCAAGAAATGCTAGCGCGCTAAATTCGCAGCGCGCGGCCGTAAAACTAAAAAAAACAGAATTAAATTTAAGGGAAACTCGCTGCTTAAATGAAGAAAAGAATAAAAAAAGATACGATGAACTAAACACTGTGAGATTCATCTCACAGAACATGTCTAATCTTTAATTTTATTTTAAACTATACACTAAGTTTGGTCATAAATAAATTTCTTCATAATATAATTCCCTGCATATTTTGAATAACGCATTAAAATTCAATAAATAATGTTACAAAAGATAAGTTTTCCAAAATCTAAGATTTTGTTTAATATCCAAAATATGTTTCTTTAAAAATTTAAATTTATTTCTTCTACAACATATTTAGTAATGCCTAATCGAATTTTTTTTTTTTTTTTTTTTTTTTTTTTTTTTTTTTTTTTTACTTTTGGTTTTTCACGGATTTACACGTTTTAAGGGTCAGCGATTCCAAAAAATATGTTTTTACAAAATGTCTATCTGTCCGTCCGTGTGTCCACATGTGGCCAATGACATCGAAAAGTGAATGAAATTAAACATAATATTGAACCAATTTTTTTTACTTTCTCCTATCTTCAATAGAAGAAAGTAATTACAAACGAAATTTTTTTCGACTTCAGGTTTTCGACAGATTTACATGTTCTAGGGGTCAGAAATTCCAAAAAACATGTTTTTATAAAATGTCTGTCCGTGTGTCGCCATTGTACCATCAAAAAATATATAAAGATATGCGTTAAATACAACCGATTTTTTTGTGCATGTTTTTGGCTGTGGCAAGTAGGTCCCCGATCAATTTGAAATATTCCGTCAAAAAGGAGCGTGTAAGCATATTCACAATACCTACTCGGTTCAGATCCAGAGCCCTTCTGATTGGCTTGCTAGATTCAGATCATACTGATTTTTAATCTCTTGGAAGTGACGATCGACAGTATCAAGCATCGTGTATTTTTGATACACATATTTAAAGAACGTTTCTGAATAAGTTAAAAAATACGGAAATATGTACTTAAATTATCACATAAATTTATCAAGCATTTTTTTTAAAAATGTCTTCAGATGCAACAAAGCAAACTGCTCGCCTCATATGCTTTTAATAAAGTTAAAATACAAATAAATAAATAAACATCATAAGATGTAGCAATGTCGTAGTGTAGAAATTTAAAAAAATGCATGGAATCTGGTAGAATCGTATTCATTGTAACGAGTATTAAAAATTTTCATTATATAAATTGCTAACATTGTTTAAAATTAAAATTATTTTTGTAACTTAAATAAATGTTACAAAATAGAAAATTTCCAGTTTTTGATTCAATTTTTTTTTATAATTAAAATTGATTAAAATTATTTTTTATAGTTAAAATGTTGAAAAACAAAATTTTCCACTTTTTACTACTGATTTTGAACTGGAGCTACAAAGTACTGGAGAGAGATGACATACCACATAGTATAACACATTCACTCTGAAACAATTTAGAACAAAATTCTATTTTTTTCCGATCGTAAATGTACAGATATTCAAAGCCAGTATGGTCAGGATATCTGAGTTTGATGAGCCAACCAGAAGGACTCTGGATCTGAACCGAGCAGGTGTTGTGAATATGCGCAGTGTAACAGCGATTTTTGTTCCAATTTTCAATATTGTATTGCCGAAAAGTATATGAAGTTATGCACAGAATTGAACAAAATTTCTTGTGTAAGTGTTTGGATACGGCTTGTTGAACCTCCCTGAATTTGAAAAAAATCCGTCGGAAGGGCCCGCTATAATCGCGATGTCTGTGCCATTTTCATTATTGTACCATAAAAAAAAGCATAAAATTGTGCATAGAACCGAACTCATTTTTTTTGTGTATGATTATTTTTGTGTATGGAGAGCAGATCCTCTCTGAATTTGAAGAAATATGTCGGAAGAGGGGGCGATATCGGTAAAAGCGATTTCCGCGCTATTTTCATTATTGTACCATCAAAAAATTTATGTACAGTATTGAACCAAATTTTTTGTGCATGTTTTTGGCTATGGCCAGCAGATCTTCCCTAAATTTGGAAATATTCCAAGGGGAAGGAGCACTGTGATAACGAATTTTGTATCATTTTCTCGATTCTTTGTAGTTCTATTGCCCATCTGCTCTTAAAGTACTATTACACGAGGGGTCAAAGTCGCTTCAAATTCAAGGCGTCTCCATGTCATCCTCAATGACCTAAGATACCTAGACACTACACCAGCAACCTTTTCCGAGGCCGACATCTTTGCCTTCCATCATATCAGTGACGGAGGGCAGATTTAGCGCGCCAAACCGGTTTTTCTCCCACTGAAACTCATATTGTTATGTTTGTCTCAATGACCTAAGATACGTAGACACCACAATGGCAACCTTTTCTTAGGCCGACATCTTTGCCTTCCGTCACGTGACGGAGGGCAGATTTAGCGCGCCAAACCGGTTTTTCTCCTGACGAAACTCATAGGCCCGCCACACACCAGTGAGACATGCATCAAAAATCGTGCAACAGGACGCAGTCAAACCGGTTTTTTCTTTGTTATCAGGATGAAATTGTCACATGTCGCACGTTTTTTACTGGTGTGTGGCGGCCATATTGTTATGTCTTGAGTTGACCGCACTTCTCCTTCTCTAAAGAGAGAACATGAAATCTGAAAGTTGCCAATAAAGCGATCACCGCCAAAAAACAGCATCTTTTCGCCAAAGATTTTGGATTCGAAACCATGCCGAGACGCCGAGAGAACAATGGGATGTGGAGTCTACGCATATTAAAAAGTCAATGGTTTGTCTTGAGTTTACCGCACTTCTGTTTTTCTCTTTTTGAAATCTGAAAGATGCCAATAAAGCGATTACCGCCAAAAGACGGCATCTTTTCGCCAAAGATGTTGGATTCGAAACCATGCCGAGAGAACAATGGGATGTGGCGTCTACGTATATTAGAAAGTCAATGGTCATCCTATGTCTTTTCATTATTTTACTATGAAAAATTGTATGTAGTTATGTATAGAATTGAACCAAATTTTTTGTGTATGTTTGATTGTGGCTAGTAGGTCCTCCATGAATTAAAAAAAAAAAAAAACAGTTGAATGTAGATTCTGCCATTGCATAATTCAATTTCGCCTCCGATTAAGAAAAAAAAAATCGATTGAGGTTTTTTAGAAGGGTGACCCCGTTTAGAATGCAATGAACTAACTTCATTTTTCTTGTGTTTATCAATATAATAGCAAACAGAACGGCGTGAAATACCCAATTTATTAGCAATTTCTCTCTGTCACATTGGAATTGCGGAATAATAAAGAGATACAATTTGACGTGCTACTTCTTCATTGACTAGATTCATCAAAAACGGATTTTTTTTTTTTTTAGTTTAAACGCTTTTTTATAGACTCTGAGAAAGAGGAAATGCATTTTAACAATAAAATTGTATGAATGTCTCGTTTTAACGGCCAGATTACGAAACTAGTCATTAGGAGCCACCGTATTACTTACCCATCATAGATATGCATTATATAGTATGTGAAAATAAAATATGTGAAAACTATTTATAAAATGCATTGCAATTCCAACACAAAATTTAAACGTATATTTAAATATTCTTAATATGCATAGTAATGTTCCATTAATGAATTGCTGATAAACCCATTTCGACAAATTATGTAAAATACCAAACTACACAAGTAGTACCGGATTGCGTAAAAGAAACATCCTTATAACTCCAAAAACAATAATCATATTAACTAACAGTTTACTGCGTCAGATTAAGCATCTCATTTCCAATTAAAACATATCTTTGAATTGAAATTTGAAGAAAATACAGGGTCATGAAAAATTGAAGAATGTGGAAAACAGGATTACAAATATCTCTGCAACTATTAATCCGACCGACTTCGTTCTAGATGCAAAAAAAAAAAAAAAAAAAAAAAAAAGAACGAAAATTTTTATGTACATATTTTATTAGAACGAATTTTTCGAGAGTCCGAAAAAATAGTTTCGGATAATCGAGGTTACTGATAATAAATAGGCTTCGTCCTATTCTTACTTACTTATATTAGTTGTATTAGAAACTTATATTATTGTATATTATATTACATACAAAATTTTGTTTTCGATTTTCAAAATGATTCGAGACTTACCCTATACTACGTATGATAGGTAAGTAAAAGTGAGCCACAATTTTTGACACGGCACTTTTTAGCTTGTCTGAAAGAAATAGCATCGGAGGCTAAAAAATCCGCCAGAAGGCGGCACTGTAGCCATGTGCATTTTCATTCTTGTATCGGAGTTGTGCATAAATTTGAACCAAATTTTTTGAGCATGTTTTTGCCTATAGCCTTCGAATTTTCATTCAATAGGGAAAATTTTCGAGGGAAAGGAGGGCTGTGATAGCGAAGTTCGCATCATTTTCTCGATTTTTCGTACTTTTATTGTCAGGGATGGGGAAATACATCATTTTGCTCGCCAGTGGCGAGTGGATTTTCTGGGAAGGCGAGTGCATTTTTAATTTTTGAAAAAACTGTAGGCAATAGAAACATTATCAGAGACACTTTTTCAATCTAGATATTTTAACTTTCCAAATTATTACAGTGTAAATATGACTTAAAGTTCTATCTTATATTAAGCTTACCTCTGTTGCATATATTTCTTAATTTTATAGGGAAAAAAGAATTACGAAAATGTATTGTAGCAATAGTAATTTCATGTGCGATTTTGTCAAAACTATTTTCAACTGCATGCGTGTTGTATCTTGCAGGCGGGTGAAATAAATCCATGGCTGGTAAGATTTTTGAAAAATTCCCCACCCCTGTTTATTGTCCACCGACTCGTGCAGAGACGGGATATCATGTCCTGCTAATCCTGCTATTTGCAAATAGCTGCTCACATCAGAATACTGAAAAATTATTGATTTTAATAAATATGATAATCTACATAAACTTTTTTTTTTACTCCGATTAATTGACTGAAACAGAAATACAAGATGAATGTAAATTCTACCATTGCAGAATTCAGTTTCGCCTCCGATTAGAAAAAAAAGAATCGATAGAAGTTTTTTAGAAGGGCGACTCCGTCTAGAATGCAATGAACTAACTTCATTTTTCTTGTGTTTATCAATATAATAGCAAACAGAACGGAGTGAAATACCCAATTGAATAGCAATTTCTCTCTGAGACATTGGAATTGCGGAATAATAAAGAGATACAATTTGACGTGCTACTTCTTCATTGAATAGATTAATCAAAAACGGATTTTTTCTTTAGTTTAAACGCTTTTTTATAGACTCTGAGTAAAAGGAAATGCAATTTAACAATAAAACGAATGGAATCCCATCGAATTTGACGAATGAAATATTTAAAAGACCCGATCGATTTGGTTTAAAAAAAAAGCAAAAGTAATTACATTATTGAATCAATATATAATAAATATATTTACAAAGTAAATGTCAAATTTGCCAGTTACAATTTTGCATGCAAATATTCGCACAAGTACAGTTAAGATTGTAATATGAGTGCCGGCGAAATTCAGAAATTTTATTTTATATGCACTCACAAAAAATAGCTTTGTTAAAAAAAAAAAAAAAAAAAAAAAAAAAAAAAAAAAAAGTAATATCGGGTACTACTAGGTTATCCCATCGACCAAAAAATTATCGCCAAACTATAATAGATTAAATGCCAATAATGGATGATCGTGAATGTCACATTCAATGACATTAAATACAATTCATGTGTTTAAAATGTCATTAAGTGATTTTTATTTCGACATTTTATTAATATTTTTATTAATATTCTACTGATTATTTATTTTTTCGTTATTTAAAATAAAAATTATGCCAATATGTATAATTTGGCTATTAGTTTGGCGATTTGTATAATTTGGAGAAATTGATCGACGGGATAACAGAGTAGTACCTAATATTGTTATGAGTAAAAATACGATGTTTTAAATAGTGACGTCATTTTCTCTTCAAATGTTCATTAAAAGTTACTGTTTATGAAAAAGGCATCCATAATAATATTGTAATTCCCATTTATCTGGTTGCTGAATGACATAATTTTCCTCATTTGAAATTTCTCTTATTTTGATTTAGACATTAATTTTTATCATATATTATTTTCTGTCATTTTATTTAAATTATTAATATTATTTCTCAGTAAATATATTTTTTTAACTCAATTAGTGCATAATTATACTCAATCATTTTAGAAAATAAATTTTTATTATCGAGAGAAAAGCTAAACTGTGTTGCCACTATTTTGAAGAAATGTCATGAAAAAGCTTTTAAAATTAAAAATAAAAATGGAAATAAATTAAAAAATAATTAAAATGGGCACAACTACAAATAAATAGCTTTCATTTAAAAAAATAATTATCAAAATCGGTTGACTAGAAAATTTAGGGTTGATGACACGACATTTTTAGCTTGTCTGAAAGAAATAGCCTCGGAGGCTAATAAGATGAATGCGAATCCTGCGTAAATATTATGGGGTTCGCGACTAGTTTGTTTTGAGGGGCCTCTCATTATGACTCTTGTGTCTTTAAAAGTTAATTAAAAACCTACCTGGAAAAACGCGTTATGAATCAAAGCGGCTTTGCAAATTTGCGAGCTCCTTTCGACACCTGCTTTAGCACAAATCCAAGTTTAAATTTTGAACAAAGGTTTTGTGTTAGCTACATTACATAAAAAAAAGATTATTACTACGCTGAATTTAGTTTTATAAAATGTCAAATGAAGTTTTAATATGCAGTACCTTTCATTCTCCGTACCGAGTTAAGTTCTTCGTAAATAGAAAAGGATAAGATAAAAAAAAAAAAAACAAGTTGGAAATTGCACGTGAACATAACAAATGAGGTGCGTTCGTACGATAACGAAGTTTTAAAAATATTCAAATCTTGCTGATATAGTAGAGCGTACTCCGGATACAGTATAGTAGTGGAAATCTTTACGTTTCTGTAAATATGCAGGAAGTAATTTTTATTACACCTAAGCAACGTATATCTTATTCATAAAATGTGAAATAGTTGAATATAATTAAAACACGTACCAAACCATGTTTCCCCGTATAGCATTGTATAGTGGAATACTTTTGTGTGGCCCTGTAATTTAATAATAAAAATTCTTTGCATCACAGATTGTACAGAATGCATATTTTAGTATATATTTCATAGATTCATGCCAATTCTATTATGTTCGAATGAGTGTAACATCATTAAAATGCATTTGAAACTTTTTCCCCATTGACCGTAATGTAACGAATTCCTTTTGATTGTCCCTGTAATTGATCTATGCATCCGATTTTCATAACTTTTGAAATGACTCGACAAAATTACGCAATAATTATATGTTTTAAATTTCAAACAATTAAAATGCATTTAAAACTTATTTCCCTATTGACCGTAATGTAACAGAATCCTTTTGAATGTCCCTGTAATTGATCTATCCATCCGATTTTCATAAAATTTGAAATGACTCGACAAAGTTATGTAATAATTATGTATTTTAAATTTCAAACGATTCGGTTGGGTAGTTTTTGCGTTGTTATATGCGGACAGACGGACGGACAGACAGACGGACGGACGGACTGAGCGACAACAATAGGTGCTACGTATTTACATTATTACGAACGCACCTAAAAATAAGTTATACAGAATAGCAATATTTGATATCATTTAGGCTTTATATCTCTTTGAACTTTTATGGCATACCCATTCATACTTTTCTAGTATACACAGCAACACAGCTATAACCAACCCTACGTTGTATAGTTTTTTACAAAGTCTTATTATTCTTTCAACAAAATTTTTTTTTAATAATACAGTCAACTCCTTCACAACGAAAGCACTTTTTTAATTCTTAATCATTAACCACCGGTTTTTCAAAAGAGAAAACTTTTTTCAAATTTTTTTTGTAGTTGAATTAATACTCCAACTAATTAAGATAAATTTTCCTTCTATAGTAAAAAAAAACTAGCCTTAAAAGGAATGACTCCTGGAATGATGCTGATGTGGAAGATTTCCGGAACTAACGAATCCGGGTTGTCCACTCCTTCCATGAGTCGAAAAGACCAATCAGGAAAGGGCTCCATCTATGCATCGCCATATGGGTTACCAGAAAGAGAGGAAAGGTTACCATCGCCAAGTTTGTCGCCAACTTGGCGATATATCGCCAAATTTGGCGACCAAAATTAGTTGTCAAAAGTGACGCCAACTTGGCGATAACTGTAATATTTCGCCAAATTTTTAATTTCTTTACAACATCAGTCGTTTGATGCATCATTTGAGAGGTTTGCAACTGCTTATTCATTTAAAGGATGTCTTGTGTGTTATCCCCCATTCTGCTCCCCAGGGGGGACACATTTTTAATTTCTTTACAACACCAGTCGTGTTACACAAGATTTGAAAGGTCTGCAACTGCTTATTCATATTATGGATGTCTTGTGTGTCACTCCCACACACTGCTCTCCCCAGGGGGGGTCACATTTTTAATTTCTTTACAACACCAGTTGTGTGACACATCATTTGAAAGGTCTGCAACTGCTTATTCATATTATGGATGTGTTGTGTGTCATCCCCCACTCTGCCCCCCAGGGGGGCACATTTTTAATTTCTTCACAACACCAATTGTGTGACACATCATTTGAGGGGTCTGCAACTGCTTATTCATATTATGGATATCTTGTGTGTAAACCCCCCCCCCCCTCTGCCCTCAGAGGGGGCGCATTTTGTAATTTCTTTACAACACCAATTGTGTGACACATCATTTGAGGGGTCTGCAACTGCTTATTCATATTATGGATATCTTGTGTGTAACCCCCCCCCTCTGCCCTCAGAGGGGGCGCATTTTGTAATTTCTTTACAACACCAATTGTGTGACACATCATTTGAAAGGTCTGCAACTGTTTATTCATTTTATGGATGTCTTGTGTATCACCCCCACTCTGCCCCCCAGGGGGGCACATTTTTAATTTCTTTACAACACCAGTCGTGTGACACATCATTTGAAAGGTCTGCAACTGCTTATTCATACCATGGGATATTGGCGAGCGCAGCAAGCAGGGGTAGCCAATAATTTGGAATCGCGAAGCGATTACGCGGGGGGTTGGCGAGCATAGCGAGCAGGGGGGCGGGGCCCCCCTAGTACAATAAAAAATAACTGGTGGGAATAATGAAGGATTCTGAAATTCTTTTTGCAGTACGACACATACAAGTCGCTCGTCTTGGACTATAATTTCAAAGGAATTCTATGAAAACCAGACGAATGTGGCAATCCCAAGATTTTCTTCTATCTCATCCATGTTAATATTCCAAAATTCGTTATCACGTACCAAAATTGAGTGGCAATCTATGCCCATCATGGGAATTCCAATGATATGAAATTCCGCTCATTAGATCTTGAAATATGATGTAATAATTATATGATATGATAAAATAACGTAAATAATGTTAAATGCAGCATAGCCCCACCACTTGTTGGATGATTTACACCGAAATTTGATTTGCAACAACTTGTGCCAACATCTAACTGAATCTGAAGTTTGATGAAAATCCGGGTATTAGTTCTTGAAGTAAGGCTAAGGCGGAAATCGTGAAAAACGAAGCATAGCAGTGCGACTTGTCGCGCGATTTACACCGGAATTTAAACACCACCAAGTTTCATTAAAGAATAACTGATCTGAAATTTTATAAAAATCCGTGCATTATTTCTAGAGATCGAGTAATTGCGGAAAAAGCAGAAAATGCAGCATAGTAGTGCCATCTGCCGACCGATTTACATCAAAAGGTAGAAAACGTCAACTCATGTCAAGGACTAGCTAAATCTGAAGTTTGATGAAAATCTGTGCATTAGTTCTTAAGATAGCGCGATTGCGAATATCGTGATAAATGCTGCATAGCAGAGCCATCTGTTCGGCGATTTACACCAAAATGTAGAAAATGTCAAATGATGTCAAGGACTAACTGAATTTGAAGTTTGATGAAAATTAGTGTATTAATTCTTGAAATAGGGCTATTGCGGAAATCTTGAAAAACACTATATAGCAGCGCCACTTGTAGAGCGATTTTCACTAAAAATTAATCAACGCCAATTTATGTCAGGGACTAAGTGAATACAAATTTTTATTAAATTCCGCAATTTCGTTCTTGAGATAGAGCGCCCAGAAAATTTGTATTATATACAGACAGACAAACATTTTATAAAAACATATTTTTGGTACCTCTGACTCCTAAAACGTATAAACCCGTTGAAAGCCGAAAATTTTTAAGAATCCAATACTTTCTTATAGTAAAGATAGAAGAAAGCAAAAAAAAAAAAAAAAAAATACTTATCTATACTCATAATTTAGAAAGGACCGCTTGCATACGGAAGAAACCTAAAAACTAGTCAGGTGTAACAAACTCAAAATATCCTTTTATCTTATACATGTTAGTATTTTCTGAAATGTGCTGCATAGCAGCGCCACCGGTTAGGTGTATTAAACCAAAATCTAGTCAGCAACAATTTATGTCAACTTATAACTGAATCCGAAGTTTGATGAAACCCGTGTATTAGTTTTTGAGCTATTGCAAAATTTTAAAAAATATGCATAATGTGAGATGAATCTCACAGTGTTTAGTTCATCGTATCTTTTTTTATTCTTTTCTTCATTTAAGCAGCGAGTTTCCCTTAAATTTAATTCTGTTTTTTTTAGTTTTACGG
Source organism: Maratus speculifer (assembly GCA_964019185.1). NCBI lineage: Eukaryota > Metazoa > Arthropoda > Arachnida > Araneae > Salticidae > Maratus > Maratus speculifer. The sequence goes on along the minus strand of OZ025302.1, from coordinate 252,032,765 downwards.
CCGCGCGCTGCGAATTTAGCGCGCTAGCATTTCTTGGAGCGCTACTTGTCCTCTCGCATCTGCACCGCGATGTATTATGATGACGTCACTGTGGGCGCTGACACTCCTTCACCACACCCATATTGCGCGGACTTCGTCACGTAAGGGCGTTCTGCTGAGCGCGTAGAACGAATTAAATAATTCTTTTCAAATTCTTTTTTTCAATTTGCTATTTAAGATTGTGACGAAATATTAACTCTCTAATCAATTTAAACTTTGTTTCTTTTTACTTTTGGATTCCCCGTAGAATGCATTTAAATACTAAACGCGGTTAATTTTTAAATCAGAATTAAGTTTGATGATATCTCAAGGGGATGTAAATTGAAACGTTAGCCCGCTGGCTTTGCCGGCCGCGCGCCGTGTGCGAACGGCAAATCGCAAGAATTCATATTATAATTCCGCCGGATATGGAATTTTTGCAAGTTTCTTGTGTTCATTTTAAATTATAATGATGGGCTGTTTCTTCAAGGAATGTGGATTAATCCGTCAAGAGATTAGAATTTCTCCGAAGTATTTTTCGCGGATCTTAGGATTGGTGACCAAAGGCCTTTTTCGATATTTCTCATTCACCAACGAAGATGAATAAAGCTGTTAGATCAATAAAGGTTTTCATCATTCTTTTGCTCTACACACCACAAGTATTTTCAAGTAAGATTATTCCAGTTTATTTTATTTACTTACATTAAATTAAAGTTCCACTATCGATCACGCTAACGAACTTTATTAACGACACAACGCACACCCTACGAACTTTTCAACGGCACATTTGGTGCCGATGACACTAAAGAACTCTTAAGTTATTGCTTTACTATGCATGAAAATAGAAATAAAAAAATTGCAGTAAATTCAATATTTTTTTTCCGTTCTTTGAAATCTCAGAAGCGTTCCTGACTGAATCCTCTTGATGGAATTTTGAAAGTATTAAAAGAGATGAGAAATGCCAATATTAATAATTAAACAAAAGTAAATTACAAGTGCTTTACAAATTATTATTTTTAATATAAAATTTCAAGAGGTTTTATATTCTGGTAGTCAAGTGAAATAATTTTTTTGTTGTTCTATCTACAAAAGATCGATGTACTTATGATTCTAAAGACTTCACAGAATTTTTTCTTTTCTTTTTTCATCTTGCTGTTTCCAAATGCCAAATATTTAAAAAAAAGAATCAATAAATTTATTATTCAGATTGCATTACTATATTTAGAAAGTAATGAAGTTTTAAAGTTCTAAAAAATAATTTCATACTTTTAAGAACAGATTTATTTATAAGAGGCTATATTTTTAGTTAAATATTGGGTTTTAAAGTCTAATTATGGCACTCACATATAAAGATGAATTTTTTTTCCCCCTTGAAATCTGCGATAAATATTGTTTATATATTATTTCTTCTAAAAATTTTTCTTATGCATTTGATATGCAAAGAGGCTGAGATTCTTCATAAATATTCGTAGTTGCTATATCCTACATAATTTTCTTTGAAGACTTCTGTCCTTCTACCATATCAAGTTGTGTTTATTTTTTTACTTTAAGAAGAAATAAGGAATAAACTTAAATTCAATGTTTCATCCTAATTACTAAAGCATTTTTACTCTGCATATCTCATTTAAAGATGTCAATTAAGAAAACTTACTTCTTTTCATTCATTTGTTTACCTGATGAAGTGGTCTTCAAGTATGCAGTTTAATCCATTCTTCGAGCCTCTTCAATGGTGTACAGGTGTCATGAAGAAAGTGCTAAAATTATTTTCATACATACCAATTAAAATTCTTTTGTTCCTATTTAAACAATTTAATTTAAAGATTTGTGCTCATTTTTCCACTTTGATGTCTGATGAAGAAGTTTTAGTAATGATGCAGTAAATTATCCATATATTGCTGAGCTTCTCCTGTATTTCTCGAAGTTGGTTTGTGAAGCAAGATTATTATTATTTTTGTTTATAATTAATAGCTGTTGCAGAATGACTGATTGTGAAGATTTATGGAACTTTACTGTTCTGTAGTAGAGAAAATGCAAAAGATCAAGAAGATTTTGCTCAATATCTAGTGCTAAAAATTTTTTTTTTGTGTGCCAGTTACTGATATAGTGCCTTTTTCTTTATGTAACCCAATTTCTACAAAGTTGAATATGCCTCAAATTTTTTTTTCTTCTCTCTCAAATTTCTGCAAAAAAAAAAAAAAACAATTATTAATTGTGAAGATATTTTATTAATGAAGAAATTATTTTCTATAAGCACCATTCATGAAAAGTATACGTAACTCAAGCTTGTTTTCAGCAATAATGTATGGACAAAATTTGATCAATTTCAAATGATTGTGTATTAGTAGTTCATCATACATAATTACTTTGAAGACATTCCTGAAATTTAAGAAATGTTCCTATTTGGTTGTAATTCAACTGGTGGTGTTGTAGACAACTTCAACATTTTCTATAATTCATAGCTTCAATATTTTTTTCTGTATTTTCACAAATTAGTCAACATGCATGGCATTCCACATCATCATCATTCTTAATTCTCATGTTGCTTTCTAAGAAGGAATGAAGGCAACATTATTTTATTTTTATGAATTTCGAGTCAATTTTTTTGCTTGTGTAGTAATTCAATCTCACAGTGCAAAATTTTTGCTCAACAACATGATTGGAATTTGTTGCAGGAATCCACAATTACTGAAGATCATATTATTTATTTTCAGGCATAGTGTTTTTCATATTATTTCAGGCCCAAAGCATTTAAAATTTAATCTGTGATATGCTTCATTTTTTTTTTTAACTTTATGCAAGAAATTATTTTTTAAAATTGATTATATCAAGATATATTTTTAAGGAAGAAAATATTTTTTTTTCTCTTTTCATCATGTATACAAAACAAGAAGCAGAAATCTGTAGTGAATATGTTTACCAGCGCATTTTTTTATTTCAATTCACTGACAGTGAATTTCGCCAGATTTCGTCTTCAACTCTTCATGGTGTGTGGTATGTTTTAGTGAAATGTCTTCAGTGTTTTTGCTAAGTAAACATTAGTGCCTGCAATGTATACCACATTCTTCTTCAGTGTGTTTTAATGCTCCTTAGTTATGATAAATATGTTCAGTTTGGTAAAAATACTTCTGCTAACTATTTTTTTATAAACTATCTGACTAATTCAGCCAGTACTATTCTTTTACAACCGTTTGTTGTTTATAACAAGATCTGCTTTACATCTGTACAATATACTATTTTTTTTTTTTTTTTTTTTCGTTTCTACCTTTGTTCATAATTTAGTTAATTTTCTTCTACAGGGATCACAGAAATCTCTTAAAGAGATTGTATTCATCTGTATTTTATGTTTTTATATTAATATGTTTGCAGGATTCCTGGATATCATGTTATGTCAAGGCTAATTCTGTTTATTCTACAATATTTTTCTGATTTTGACAGTTATTTAATTTTAATTTTTGACAATTCTTTAAAATTAATTTAAAAGTAACTTTTGTTTTAACTTTTATTACAAATATAGAAATTTTAACTTTACTTTGTTAAATTATGCAAGATTGAAGCTGAATATTTTTATGGTACACTTGTTTGGTAATTTTAAACGTTTTACTCGATTATGACATTACAAAGAGTTACTAGTATTAATGAAATTTAAGTCCTAGGTTGTCTGAATATACCAGATAAAATATTTTCAACTTTAGTTGCTTTCTTATTGCAGCTTAGTTTTGTAATTTTAAGTTATTGTTTTCCTAGGCAGTTAGAGTATATTGAGAAGATACTTTTGATTTATGTTGCTTTACTTTTGCAACTTTATAAATTTTGATCCATAAGTGTACGATTAATCTTATTGAATTCAAAATTTTGGATGATTTTTTGTGGCTAAAAGAATTATTTAGCTATTGGATTATTTTTGTTTTTAAAATATATGAAAATTAGATATGATTTTTTAAGAGCATATTATGTATACAAATAGTATGCAAAAGAAAGCACAACTCTAGATGAACTTTTTACCAGCGCATTTATACATATTTTTAACTCCTCTAGTGAATTAATAAAGTGTTTCATGACTTAAACAACCTGATTATGACTTAAAAATGTATGTGTATACATATCTATATTTTTTAAATGTGTTCCATACTTCCATTTAATGCTGTTATCATGTAGAGAGAAAGAAAATGATAATATCTTATGATTATAAATAATCATCTGTTCAAAGTTCATTTTTGTATCTCTTTCTTTAACAGCAGCCTGACAGTTCTGATTCTGTATGTCTACAATGTTTAGTCATACCAGTGTACCATTCCAAATCATATTACCGAACAGTATACTTATTTTTTTAATATATTCTTGTCCATAATTGCTTTGGATGGTAACTGTGTTTCTGCGTACAGCCTCAGGAGCCTTAGGAGATGAAAGTCACATGAAACTGTGTGCATCTATCAGTTTATACAGCCAAAAAAAACTTTTGCATTATGTGATCAGAATTTTAAAAAAATATTTGAAAAATATATAATATGTTATTTATATGTGTATATATTTATGTGTATCTATTTGTGTTCACAGATATGTTGATGGTTTATGGGGTAATCATTGAAATAGTTGTGAACTTTGTGTTTACATGTGTATAATTTTTTTTGTTTACAGCATTGTTAATGATTTCTAGTGATTGGGTGGAGACTAGTAACATAATTGTAAGCTTGTTATCGAATCTCAATAGATTTATTTGTATAATACATAATTCTTCCTTTTTTTTCCATAATGATTCTAGAAATAATTTTTATTTCATTCCTGGTACATGGTATGGTAATTAAGCATATATATATATATATATATTTCTCGATTGTGTCAAAGTGTTACTTTATGTATATGAAAGTAGTTTATCATTTTTTGGTGATCACCATTCCTGCATTTTGAAAGAAAACCATGGTATATGTGAAGTTTATAATTTAAGAAATAAGTGTATAGGCCTAATAAATAAGTATGACTATTAATATGTTTTAACCCTTTTGTCATGACACATCTTTTGAAGTGACGACTTTTTGCTGTGGGATGTTTTGCGTGGTTGAGTAGTGCACGACTCAATTGCTCAATTTGTCTCACATGTATTTGGTTGTTTATTTTAATTGAGTGAAATTTTAATGTGTACACAAATGATGTCATTATTTTTATGAAATTTGAATTGATATAAGGCCAGTTGAATTTAATATTAGAGTTATAGAAAATACTCTAGTTTACATCATATTTTTAAAGTCCTAGGCAAAAGTCAAACCCACAAGATTTTTTTGACTTTTTGTTGCTCCTGTAATTGCAACTTTTTCAGAAGTTTAATTCTGTTATTTGGTACCATAAATATTTTAACTATGACTAGTCAATGATCTCACTTTTGTCTGTTAACTTAAAAGGCGTTAACATTTATTATTTGTCAAATATGATAATTTTTTTGAGATCACATGAAAATTTTGCCATTACTGTATTTTTGGCATTTTACAGATACTTAATATATTGTATACTTAATATATTGTATACTTTTTGACCTATGAATGTACTCTATGCAATGTATATTCTTTCTCTCTCACACTTTTGGTCACCGGTCCTTCCTTTTTAGCAGCACTTCGACATTGATCTTAACTATGAAAATCGTTTAAATTTGATTTTTTTTTTCAGGCTGGCATTTCAAAATTTTGTCATCCCTTTTTCTGTAAAAGGTCTTCTTCGTTTCACCTTTTACATCCCTGGTCTTACAAAATTTTGTTCGGTCTTTGGGGGTAATGTGAGATGAATCTCACAGTGTTTAGTTCATCGTATCTTTTTTTATTCTTTTCTTCATTTAAGCAGCGAGTTTCCCTTAAATTTAATTCTGTTTTTTTTAGTTTTACGGCCGCGCGCTGCGAATTTAGCGCGCTAGCATTTCTTGGAGCGCTACTTGTCCTCTCGCATCTGCACCGCGATGTATTATGATGACGTCACTGTGGGCGCTGACACTCCTTCACCACACCCATATTGCGCGGACTTCGTCACGTAAGGGCGTTCTGCTGAGCGCGTAGAACGAATTAAATAATTCTTTTCAAATTCTTTTTTTCAATTTGCTATTTAAGATTGTGACGAAATATTAACTCTCTAATCAATTTAAACTTTGTTTCTTTTTACTTTTGGATTCCCCGTAGAATGCATTTAAATACTAAACGCGGTTAATTTTTAAATCAGAATTAAGTTTGATGATATCTCAAGGGGATGTAAATTGAAACGTTAGCCCGCTGGCTTTGCCGGCCGCGCGCCGTGTGCGAACGGCAAATCGCAAGAATTCATATTATAATTCCGCCGGATATGGAATTTTTGCAAGTTTCTTGTGTTCATTTTAAATTATAATGATGGGCTGTTTCTTCAAGGAATGTGGATTAATCCGTCAAGAGATTAGAATTTCTCCGAAGTATTTTTCGCGGATCTTAGGATTGGTGACCAAAGGCCTTTTTCGATATTTCTCATTCACCAACGAAGATGAATAAAGCTGTTAGATCAATAAAGGTTTTCATCATTCTTTTGCTCTACACACCACAAGTATTTTCAAGTAAGATTATTCCAGTTTATTTTATTTACTTACATTAAATTAAAGTTCCACTATCGATCACGCTAACGAACTTTATTAACGACACAACGCACACCCTACGAACTTTTCAACGGCACATGTTCCATAATCGATTATGAACAGAAAGATGTTCAAAACTGGTTATGTGCTACCTGGGGCAAATGAATTGGATTATTGAACTAAATTTTTACTTTGATAAATTTTCATTTGGATTGATTTTGATTATGTAATCAAATTAATTGGCAGTATTTAATGATTGTTTTATTTTTTTTAATTATGTATTTAATTAGATAATAAAAAAACTACACAATATTTTGTGTTTTAGAAGTATTTCATAGATCAGTGTAATATTTTTTCTGTTTTGACTTTTACTAATGTTATTTGGTTTTTCAGAAAAATCAGTAACTCTGAATTTTAAATTGTGAGTCATTTATTTGAATTTATAACTAACATAAAGATAATAAAAAAAATAACTCCTTTCTATAAATATCTGAGTTTCTGTTTACAATATTCAGCCTATTTATTTAGTATGCAGAAAAATTAGCTTATACAAATACTTATGTATTTCTTTCTCTCTCCCCCCCCCCCTGAATACTATAAAATTTTGTTAAATATCTTCACTATTCAGTTGTTGAATAATTACTTCTTGTCTTACCTTGCTATAAAAGTAAACATTATTTGTATTTTTAATATTATTACTGTGTGTGCTACTAATACTATTAATGTGTGTGTGTGTGTGGGTGGGTGGGTGGTGGAGGGGGTTAGAGATAAAAATGGTTTAAAATGATGTTTAATAATCATGCATGTAATAAATAAAATGCATTATATTTAAATTACCTAACCTGCTGGATATTGATATTATGTATATAATGTGTATAGTATAAAAAAAATTATTGAACATGTGTATCAAGTTCCACACTTTTGAAAATCCTGCATTTACAACACTTAATTCGTTAACACTTATAAATATTAGCTACGTCAAAATGCATACTAAAATAACTTTAGATTTTTTTAAATATTAAACTAACAATAATAAATAAACAAGATATTCAAACATAAATTTTGAGCAAATATTTCTGCATGACCATTTCGAAATAAATTCCTGAAATTTGAAATCTGCCATTTTTACCTTAATTTTTATCAATTAAAAATATTTAAAGACCTGCTAATTACCGATAATATAATTAAATTTCAAAATAATGTATGGCAATTGTTGCTAGTTTTAAAATAAAACACCAAACTCTTGTGCCCCGCAGCAGATTTTGACTCTACACTGTTAAAAATCTGCTGCATTTTGTTGCAACGCACTCCGCCGCTTGTATATAATGTCTCTACTACGACCTATGAGAATGCTCCTTAATACAGTCAAGTTACCGTTTTCTATACAAGCGCTGGAGTGCGTTGCAAAAAAAAAAATGCAGCAGATTTTTAACAGTGTATGGGTTTTTGACAGGTTTATGACGGTTTAAACCATTGTCATGTTAAAAACCCAACCCTGGTAACAACCTACACACTTAAAGGATGTAAAAAGAAAAAACAAAACAGAAATTTTGATAAGATTAAAATGATATAACATATCACATATGTCGAATCCTTTAATTCACCTTATTATCATACCTTATTATTATACCTATATCACCTTATTTTTAGAAATTTTGATACAAAAGAAGTAGAACTTCCTTTCATTTTACGAAAAAAATGATGAAAATGCCAAAAGGAAATATTTAAAAAATACAAAAATAAAAATAGAAATTTTGAACTAAAACTTTTTTTTAAAAATGAGTAGCTTCCTTTCATTATTCGAAAAAAAGATGAAAATACAAAAAAAAAAAAAAAAAAAAAAAAAAAAAAAAATTCTTAAAAGGTGAGGAAAAAAAAAATGCAAAACAAAAAATATAAAAATCGAAATTTTAACACAAGGCATACTGCATCTCCATCTATTCGCGTTTGTAATGACCGAAAAGTGGCGTTGTATAGACCTGATAATCGTTTGTTTACGTATTGCTGTTTGTTCCATGCTGTAGCAGTGTTGCTGTCATGTTATTTTGCCATGAGTAAGTCAAATGTACTTTTTTATATTATAGGTCTAAACTTTGTGTATAAAATTTTGATTTTAGATAATTTTAATACAAAGAACCCAACGTTGCATGAGTTATAGAACTGTTTATTTATTTATCGGCCTTTTAAACACTGATTTCAGCGGAAGATGCTCACGGTATCAGTTCTATTTCGTTTCAGACTTTGTCCGCGAGAGGGCGTCTATTTCATTTCAAACGCGAATTGGGAATTAAATAGGCTTATAGAAACGCTGCTTGTAGCCTTCAGTTCAGGAAAATCGTCCCTTTAATTTCCCTTTAACTAATGTTAAAATGCCATTGAAATAATTCTTTATTGTAAAAAAAAAAAAAAGCATTTGAAAGTTTCAAAAATTCAAATTCGGATAACTTTTACTTTGACATAATACAAATGTCACAGGAAAACTGAAATTGTGCAAAAAAATAATTATTCTGAACGATTTTAAAATACTACATGTAGCGCAATGGGATTTCACACGGCATTGCTGTTTACCGGTTGAGTTTTGTTTTAAATGCCTTATGATAGACGTCGATTGCTTTATTATATCTATTATATAAAAAGAAAACTCTTTAGCGCCTTATGATAGACGTCGATTGCTTTTATGATATAAAAAAAATCTCGTGTTCAAAAACGCTAAGATTCGGCAGTTTTAAGAATAATATGGAGCTCCTAAACGAAGAAGCAGATAGTTGCATCATTTGTTTTGATCCGGTTAATATTGTAAACAAAGTGTGTCTGGATGTTTGCGGACATGAGTTTTGCCTTGATTGCATTACTAAATTGAAGGGAGAATGTCCGACTTGCCGAACATGTATCAATAGTTTTCATACTGCGTACGGCTTATACATGCAACCCGGTGAAGAGATTTGTGAATCTCTAAAAGTGCACAAGATTTACTTGTATTTGCGCAATTTTTACAAAAGCAAATATCCGAAGACTTGAGTTACTGACTTGTAGTTTTTATTAAAGTTTGCGCATATTTTACGATGGATTTACGAAGATTTGAGTAATTGAATAAAAGAGTTTTAATACAGGTATACGTTTCACATTTTCCAGATATTGCATGTTTTATAAAATGAAATAACTTGCACTGTAGCAATATGAATGTACCACAAACAAAGGGGAAATGGGGCAAAAGAGAATGGCACAGATGTCATATACGCACCACATTTGCACGTGTTTTTTCTCCCGCCAATTTGGCATAGCACATCTGTGACAAGGCGAGAAGATCCATTAGTTATAAGTTTATAACATTGTTAGCGAAATAAGATGGGAAAAATTACAGGTTTCAATGAAATGTGCTGATTAAATGATGCGACTGCATGCATTCAATATGGCTATAAGTATTAATATTTACAATTCATTGTGAAAATTGTGTTTACTGTTTTCTTACTTATTAAGTTTATTATTTGTAACTGTTTATTTGTCGTTTCCCTTTTTATTGAATTCATGTTTATTTACTGTTATTTTTTATTTTGATTCTTTAAATTATTTTTATTATAATGTACATCAATAATTGTTTATATGAATCTGCAATTTATTTATTTTTATTTCCTTTTTAAAATACTTGAATCTCTTTTATTTTTTTTAACTTTATTTTTTTTTATAGTGCAATAAAAAGATCACATGCTGTTATTTTATGCAATTTCCAACATATATTAAAAAACAAAATTTTCACCAAATTGGCAGGGGGAGGAAACACGTGCAAATGTGGTGCGTATATGACATCTGTGCCAAGAGAATAATTATAGTGACCAGAATTTTCAAATTTAACAAATTTATTCTGCACTTTACTGTTAGCCAGGCATTAGTGTTATACATAAATATATATGTATATAGGGTAAATGTGCCAGTAATGGATAAGCTTAAGAAATTGCTTTAAAAATCGTTTTTTAACTAATAGTTATTATATTCCAGGTTTTTCAATATTATATTAAGGTATCAAGAATATTTAACTATAGTAGAGCGCCAATTAACCGGATCAATCAAGGAATTTTATTTAATTTATTTATTTATTTTTTCCAGTCTTCTTATATTTTTGAAGTGAAACTTCTTTATGTGCAGTAGGGTAAATTCTGCTGGATGCTACAAATGTTAACCCGTCAGTAGTCGCGTATCGGTCTTTTCGCCGCCCTTATAACTTAACTTCTCCTAACTTGTATCACATTACAAATACAACGGAGATCTACCCTGTAGCTGACTTTGAAGCTTTCTAGACCATAGGTTCCCAACGGGGGCGGTACCGCCCCCCAGTGGGCGCTGGGGACTTCCAGGGGGGCGGTGATGGGTACAGAGGAAAATGGGGGGCGTTAAGACAGTCAAAGGGGGCGGTCATGACGTTCTTAACTATTTAAGAAATTAATATAATGAAACTAGTTGACACGCCTCCCCAGTGTTGCATGGCCGATGATAATCTTAAATATAGCTTTAAATGAAAATCTATGAAAACGATCCTAGAACTGAGAACTACTATTACCTGTCGCAGCTTGCAGCGAGGGACAATTTTTCATTCAGCTTTCTTTGGGCTTGTTTGTGGTCAAGTGAAATGCTATTTGGCTTGCATAAGCTGAAGCTCTGAACGCTGTATTTTTTCATTCTCGCAGCGACGAATAATTTGATTTTGTCGTGTTTGATGAAATAAAAATGTTATTTAACCTTTTGATTTAGTAGAAAATGCATTGATCAAAATAATATCAACATGATCATTAGTGCAGAATTTGTTATATTAAGCTCAATAAAAAAATAATAAATAGAAGGGTTTTTTTGTTTTTTTTTTAACCGGCATTTCGAAAAATGTTGGAAATATGACGACTTATGCCTGAATAGAAGTTTCAAAACAAACTATAGTTTGAACCAACTCAAGAAATTCGTTTATTCTGAATAAAAGCTATAAAAGACATTACAGCCTTTAAACATATCTTTGTAAAAATATGTTGCAAAGTAAATCTATTTAAATTTAAATTGTGACTAATTTTGTATTTTAAAATGTTTGAATTTAAGAAAAAATGCCGCCAGTATAGTATTGAACATTCGAAATATGGATTTACGCATTCTCCTACAAAGAAATCATTATCTATGTGTTTAATTTATTTTTGAGATTTTTGAAGTTTTAAGAAGTTGAAATGAAGCTATGAAGCCTTCTAGATTACAAAAGCATTTGACTAAAATGCATGCTGATGAAAATGACAAAGATTTATCTTATTTTTAAGCCATGGAAATGAAATATTTAAAACAGTGAACTATATAAAACCTTTTTTGAGTCGTTTTCTACATAAGAAGATGATGAACTGTGGGCTTCATATATATACATAACATTGTTAATCGAAAAAGCGGGAATCCACACACAATTAGCGAGGTATTAATCTTGCTGGAAGTCAAACAGGTAATAACTGTTTTTCATCATAAAACACTGTCAGATATCATTAAAAAATCTCAAAAGTAATAATTCAGTACAAAGAAGAATAGATGAAATAATTAAAGAGTGGAAATATCATTCTGCAATTACTTAAAGACGTGAAATGTTTCCATTCAACTCGAATCAACACCACCAAATAACGAAGCACTACTCTTATCATATGTCCAATTCATAAACGAAGAAAAAAATTGTGTAAAGTTATTATTTGCTAGAAATTTGGTAACTGATACAAAGGGAGAATCGATAGATTCAATTCCTATTCATAATATTTTGTCAGCAGCTAATGATGATGCTCTAGCATTGACTGGGTATCATAGCTCATTTCGAAGAAGCAGTACCAAATGTACTCAGTGTACATTGTGTTATTCATCATCAGCATTTGATTGCCAAATACCTGAATAAACGTCTGTATGTAATGATTCGACGAGATCGATGTTCCATAACAATGTACAAGTTCCAGTGGCACACCATCTATGAGACAGAACAGATTACTACTACCAAGAATCAACAGTGGGACGAGCTGAGCAGTCGCTCCGGCAATTTGACCAGCAGTGGATGAGTTTATTGGGCTATTCCCCCATAAGAAAGTTCAATCAAGCAGTCTTTAAATTAATTTTATTAGAACTCATAAATAAGTTAAGTTCTTTCACGCAATCACCTTGGCACTCTCATCGAATAACTTCCACTTCACCAACTCCGTGATTAAGCTACATTCCACAATATTAGAATTTTGGGGAGAAAGAAGAAACAGCATCCTAATAATTTTTGAAAGTCAATCGCATTCTCGGGAAACATGACATGGCTTCCGAGTAATTTTTTAAGAAAAAATGCATTCTAATTCAGCGGAGCAATAAAACGCGCGTCTTGATAGTTTAAAGAAAAGGTGCATTCTACTCTCCTGAAAAGCCAAATGAAAAAATCATTTTCACGACAAAACTAGCGCCCTCCTACTCCGCGTCAATCATTTTAAAAATCCAATCAGGATGGACTCGAGCCTCTAACGGACAAAATGATCAATTCTAATTGGCCGTAATAGGCGGTCTATTGGCAAGAACTATATTTTTTCCTCGGAACACTAAGCCCTTTAGCAACGCGTAGTAACACTTGTCACGCGATGTTAAAAAATAAAAAATAAAATTAAAATCGCAGGAATATGCCAGAAAGTAAAAAGCTTACGAAATACTTCCCGCCTTTTTGAGAAGCAAGAAATAATTTATTAATAACTAAAGTAAGAAAAAGAATTTTAGCTGTTACAAGTTACGAAACTAAGATTGAAATATGTTCCACAAATTTAGAATTGAAGCTAAGAGAGAATAAAAAAAAATGGCGCAATTTTTTTTTTTTTTTTTTATTACAAATCCCCCTTCCCAGAAAGACGGGTGAAAAAGTAGGTCTGAGACCTGCAATTTCACAGAAAGGGAGATGATGCAGACTTAGCTCACGAAGTTGTTGATATAAGTAATAATAATTAGATACTGAATAAAAAAAAAAAAATTTAAATTAATTTCTCTTTTTTATATAAATATAGAATTCAAATTTAAAAACACCAAGGTGATGCGTGGAATAACTTCAAATTTAAATACAATAAAATAGGCTTCAATACAAATACAAGATATAATCTTGTTTAAAGTACACATCAAAAAGTAATTTGAAAATATAAGCAATTACCCATAGTAATAACATAAAAATGAAAAACAATAACGTTAAATTCTTTTTTAACAATGTCAAATCTAGAAATCAATTTTTAAAAGTTTGTTTCAAAAATCCTCTTAAAGTCATATTTGGAATGGCATAGTTCATTACCTCATTTCAAGGATGTCTAATTCATTTAACTGTCCAAATTCATCAGCTAACATTATAATATTAGTTCAGTTTTTGTGTGAGTAAGTCCTTTAACATTCATAACAGTTCCATTTTGGAATCTTTGTGAAAATACTTTTATAATTGTATTTTTAATTAATAACACATTTTATAATATAGTAATAATAAAATTTAACAATGTAAATAATAAACAATATAATTAAGAAACATAATAAGGAAAAATATCAATAATAATAAATATCATAAGTGTAAGTAAATCTCATAATGGGTATAAGTAAATCTCTTAATAAGTAATAATAAATATCACAAAAGACATTCTTTAAATACTTAATCTCGTTTATCTCATCTCATATTTTTGGGATGAAATATAGAGAGAAGTGGAATAAAATAAAAAATGCAATCAACTATGAAATCATTTACTTAATCTGGTAATCCGAGTACAGGATTAAGTAGGAATATGTACAAAAAAAAAATTAAAATATAATATGATAAATTAAAATAAAATAAAGATAAATAAAAATTTTGTTCATGTTTGAGAATGCACGTGACCTTTAAACTACTAAGATTCTTAAAAAGAAATATTAATAAATGATAAAAATAAAAAACAAGATCTATTCATGTCAAATAATTACGCAATAAATATTCTCTCGGTGTGATAAAACATTGCAAGATGCAAGTAGGAAAGAGAAAAAGAAACAAAATTATATTATAATTGACATGTACTTGGACTGGAATGCAGAAGCAAAGAAAGAGAGAAAGAAAAAAAAATATATTAAAATAAAGTGATAAAAATTTTGTTACTTGGCAAATAATTAATTTAATAATTGATAGATTAAATTTAATATTACAAATAGGTTCAGTTGAAAGAAAAAAAAATATTCTAAGTAGAGTAATTCAGTACAGAATAAGAAATTTCCACTTTGTTCGTCTACGCCGGCATAAATAAACAAATATAAAAATTTCCAGACAAGTGACACTCTCGCTGCAGTCAAGAGATATCATTGCCATTCTGTGAGAATTACAGGATATTATCTGAATTAAAATATGAAAAGAAATTTACTGTTTAAGAGAAAAAATTATAAAATGATAAACTAGAGATATAGTTTAAGCTACAGTGTTTACCTGAGTTTGTTGTTGTTGATTAGGGGGTTGTTGCTCATGACTTAATTTAAATTTATCAGGGGAATAATAAGGCCTTAATTTAGATACATGTACTATTTCTGAACTTTTGAACTGGTTTTGCCTATCAATTTCAAAATTTACTTCGGATAATTTGTTAAGAATTTTATAAGGGCCACTAAATACTTGTGACAACTTTCTAGTATTAGGGTACTGAAATTCTTCATAGATAACTAGATCTCCTATTTTAAATTTTGGTTCGATATAATCTTTATCATAATATCTTTTATTTTTTAAATGAAATTCATCAGTTCTTGTTTTAGCAATTTTAAGTGCTTCATGAACAGGGGGATAATAATTTTGTTGTAAGGGGGAGTCATAGGGTAATTGGCCAAAAAGCAAGTACGCAGGTGGAAATTTGGTAATAGAATGGGGTGTATTATTATATTCATTAATTACCTCAGTTAAAAGCTTAGTCCAGGGAATTTTAGAGGTAGTGGAGTTTACTTTACATTTTAATCTAGTTACTATTGTCTGATTTACTCTTTCACATTTCCCATTCGTTTGTGGATGATGGGCAGTGGTCAAACGTTGTTTAATATTATGATTTCGCAGGAATTTTTTGAATCTTGAAGAAGTAAAAGCAGCATTCCTGTCACTAAGTATTTTTTGAGGGGACTGTACACTTGAAATCTTACTAAAACAGAATAATTGTTGAGGGATTTTGATATTGAAAATTTGTTTCAGACAATTTGTATAAGTTTCTGTAGTGACACTTTTGGAAGGAAATGCCCAAACATATCTTGTGGCATGGTCTATTATAATATGGAGATATTTTTTTGTAGAATTATAATAATTGAACCCTCCTACAGTATCAACAGACAGACAGTCAAAAGGTTGATCTGTAGTGGGCATAGCTTGTAATAAGCCAAATTTTTTCTGTCTAGGTTTTTTATTTTTCTGGCAAATATCACAGTATTTAACAAAGTTAGTAATGTCTTGGGTCATATCTGGCCAATAATAGTTAGGAGAAATTAAATTTTGCATTTTTTGAACACCAGGGTGACCAAACTGTTCATGAGCAACATTAAGCAATTTTTTTCTTAGGGACATGGGAACTACCACTTTACGAAAACCTTTTCTTTTAACTATAATCAGTCCATTGTCATTAATATAATTTGATCCACACACATTTTCTTTTTCTTGCATCTCAATAATCTCTTTAACGTCAAGAAGAAAAGTAAGGGGCTTACAAAAATGAGAAATAGGGTTTCGGGACAACATGTCGGCTTCGACATTTGTAGATCCCTTTAAGTACTCTATTTTGTAATCGAACATACTTAACTTCAATGACCACCTAAATAATCGACCTCTTAAATGTTTGACATTTTTTAACCAAACAAGAGATGCATGATCAGTATGGATGGTAAATTGTACACCGTGAAAGTAATGATAAAATTTATCTAAAGTATCAATGATAGCAAGACACTCTAATTCGGTAATGAAATAATTTTTCTCATAACTTCTCAATCCTCTAGAAAAATAAGCAATTGGATGTAAAAAGTTATTATGGTCGGGTTGTTTAAGAACTGCACCTACCGCTACCTGAGAAGCGTCAACAAACATGTGTAGGGGTAATTTTGGGTCATAAATCTTTAAAATTGGTTTAGCAATGAGGGCATCTTTTAATTTTTGAAAAGAGTTTTGACATTCAGTATTCCATTCCCAAATAGTATCTTTCTTAAGTAATTTATTTAGGGGGTGTCTAATTTCAGCATATTTGTCAATAAATTTATGATACACATTTATAGAACCAAGAAATCTTTGTAATTCTTTAGTGTTAGTAGGAGGTTTTAATTTTTTAATCGTTTCTATATTAGTATTAGCTGGAGTTAAAGTTCCATTTTGGATTTCATACCCTAGAAAATTGATTTGTTTTTGAGCAAAAGTACATTTAGATAATTTTAATTTAATATTTTCTATTCGGCATAAATCAAAAATTTGGATGAGATGCTGTATATGTTCATCTATTGATTTAGAAAAAATAATTATATCATCAAAATAATAACAAGCAAAGTCTATTTTATATTTTGTAAGAATTCTTCTAATTGTCCTGTTGAAAATTGGGGGGCCTACCTTTACACCAAAGGGGAGAACATTCCATTCCCAGAGCCCACAATTAGTAGTAAAGGCTAACTTTTCGGAATCGGCTGGGTGAATAGGTATGTGCCAATAGCCTGAGGCTAAATCTAGTGTAGAGAAATATTGGGCACCACTTAATTTGTCTAAAATTTCATCTATTCGGGGTAAAGGTTCAGCGTCATTTTTCATGATAGAATTTAATTTTCGGTAGTCAACACACATTCGGGTTTTTTTACCTTCATCTCGTTTATTTACTAACGTAACTGGAGAAGAGTATGGGCTATAACTTTCTTTAATTAACCCAGCAGCTAATAATGATTGGATTTGCTGAGATATTTCTTTTTCATCAGCAGTGGATGTACGATAAGGCCTCAAAGATATTGGTAGGTCAGATTTAAGATAAATACGCTGAGGTTCAATATTAATTCTCCCTACATCATATTTATTTTTTGCAAAAATATCTAAATAATCCCTTAAAAGTTCCCTTACATTTTTATTTTGAATAGCATTCAGATCCCCCAATAGATTATAATCATCATTATTAGTTCGCGACAAGGATTGAGGAGTTATGGTATTTCCATAATCGGGTTGCACAGTAGTATCATTTTTTATAATATCAAAATGAAGCAATTCTAAGTTATCACTGGATATGTTGACATATGGGTTTAACGAAATATTGTCTTGTAACACCTGGCTTTTTGCACAATCAATTTTCAATTTAAATTTGGCACAATCAGGTAAACCTAAAATAGCATAGTCCAAATCAAGTTGACTTACTAAAAAATTAACATATCTCTTTATATTACCAAATTTAATACATAATCGACAAGATTTATTAATTGTAAGAGTTCCTTGTGCCTGTCTGATAGTAATAGGGGTAACATTATGTAAATTACCATTTAAATATCGAACAAATTTGAGGGGTAAAATTGAGACAGTTGATCCACTATCCACCACACAATACACTTTGTTATTGCCCACATATCCAGGGATAAATAATTGTCAGACATTATTAGTAGGGGGTGGTTGAATATGAGCAGGAGTTTGAGCTTGACAGGAATTTGTGTTAAATATACAACTCCTCTCCCAATGATATGCATTTTCTATGCCTCTGTTTAAACATACTCTGCACGGACGACTAGGATAATTGTTTTGATAATGAGTTGCAGGCATTCTAGGAGTGAAAAACCTAGGATTAAAATTTTGGGATGGATTGTTTGGAGTAGGTCGAGTCCAATGTCTGGGCTGAGGATTGGGATTGTGCATTGGTCTAGTTTGTTGAAAATTTCTATTGCCGTTATTAGAGGTATGATTTGGAATCGCTGCTAATTGTTTAGCAATGCGAAACCATTCACGAGTATTGGAAGGAGGGTTAACCATCAAACAATTTTGATACTCCGGCTGAAGGCCATCAATTAATCCCTGTATAATTAAATTTTCCTCAAGCTGAAGTTGCCTTCCAATCTCAACTTTCTTTCTAAAATAAGAATCCAAATCACTTAGATCATTTAACTTTAAGGAAGTAAATTCAGAAAATTTTGGAACTCTAACTTGAATGAATTTTTCACTTAAAATCTCGACAATTTCTTCATAAGTAGCACAATCCAAACAATCATTTATATAAGTTTTTAGCGCTTCCCCCTTTAAATATTTTGAAATATTTTGGTGTTTCCACTCATTATCTTTCTTTTCTACCGAACATTCTCGATCAAAATGTTTAAACCATTTAAATATATCCATGCCCGACCCAAATTCAAAAGGGACAATATCAAGTTTATTTTCTGACATTTTTTCTTCTTTTACTAATCCTGACCTTAGTAACATGAAAGAAGGATAATTCATATGGAAAATATTTAAATGCTATACTTCAATTATTAAAATTCAATTACTATACTTCAAATACCTCAATAAATAATAATAAAAATAAATAAATAATAAATAAATAAGTAATAAAATAATAAATATCGGGTTTCCATACATGGGAAATAACAAATAATTTTAAAAACAAAAATACTTTTCTTTACGTATGGAAAATAAATTTTGCAACAGAGTATTTTTTTAACAACAAATTAATCCATCTTTCGATTAAAAAAAAAAAAAAAAAATAACACCTTTAAAACTAAATAAAATTTCTATGAGCAGAAAATTTTAATTAATTATAAATTAAGAACAAATTTATTTTTTAATATCTGTAATAAAAGAGAGAAAAAAAAATCAAGAACTTAAACAAAGAAATTATCATTAAATTTCTTAATCAATAAAACAATAAAATAATAAATAATAACTTACAGACATGTTCGATGTGGCCTTGTTCAAATACCTAATTTTTTATTAAACTAAACAAAAATAAAGAACTTCGTAGATACGACTCACAGGTGTAAATTTCAATTATCTTGTATTACTGATGGAATCTACCGTAGTTTCGCAACCATACAGCAGGTGTTCATTTATTATGAAATGAAAATTTATCAAAATATTTATGCACTTTTACCTAGAAAATACAGTAAATAAATAAATAAAAGAAAATGATGTTGAATTGATTTCATGCAGGTGATCTTTTGTAATTTTTATTTTGCATATCTCACAGTTTGGTTGCATATCTCACAGTTGAAAAGTTTCTCACTAGAATGCGAGGTATATTTCACAATTAAAATATTTGTAGATGTAGATACCACACATAATTACAAACAAAACTTTATAAGACGATCTTTTTTCACAGATTGATTCATGTCGGTTCAAGATGAGTAATAAACAAAGGCCGAAGTTCCAGCAATTAGTTTCAAGCTCGGCGAAAATGGCACGTGCACACACAGCGTTGCGAAGAATTCTCTAGAGACGTATGCAGGTTCATTTAAGAAATCCTGCCGGCTAATATGGAATGATTCGACGAGATCGATGTTCCATAACAATGTACAAGTTCCAGTGGCACACCATCTATGAGGCAGAACAGATTACTACTACCAAGAATCAACAGTGGGACGAGCTGAGCAGTCGCTCCGGCAATTTGACCAGCAGTGGATGAGTTTATTGGGCTATTCCCCCATAAGAAAGTTCAATCAAGCAGTCTTTAAATTAATTTTATTAGAACTCATAAATAAGTTAAGTTCTTTCACGCAATCACCTTGGCACTCTCATCGAATAACTTCCACTTCACCAACTCCGTGATTAAGCTACATTCCACAATATTAGAATTTTGGGGAGAAAGAAGAAACAGCATCCTAATAATTTTTGAAAGTCAATCGCATTCTCGGGAAACATGACATGGCTTCCGAGTAATTTTTTAAGAAAAAATGCATTCTAATTCAGCGGAGCAATAAAACGCGCGTCTTGATAGTTTAAAGAAAAGGTGCATTCTACTCTCCTGAAAAGCCAAATGAAAAAATCATTTTCACGACAAAACTAGCGCCCTCCTACTCCGCGTCAATCATTTTAAAAATCCAATCAGGATGGACTCGAGCCTCTAACGGACAAAATGATCAATTCTAATTGGCCGTAATAGGCGGTCTATTGGCAAGAACTATATTTTTTCCTCGGAACACTAAGCCCTTTAGCAACGCGTAGTAACACTTGTCACGCGATGTTAAAAAATAAAAAATAAAATTAAAATCGCAGGAATATGCCAGAAAGTAAAAAGCTTACGAAATACTTCCCGCCTTTTTGAGAAGCAAGAAATAATTTATTAATAACTAAAGTAAGAAAAAGAATTTTAGCTGTTACAAGTTACGAAACTAAGATTGAAATATGTTCCACAAATTTAGAATTGAAGCTAAGAGAGAATAAAAAAAAATGGCGCAATTTTTTTTTTTTTTTTTATTACAAATGCAGTTAAATCAATTTATAATTGCAGGATGATGAATTAAATTTCATTTAAACAAAAAAATGTCATAGTCGCTTTTATGAGAAAATTTGTTATGTTCAAGAAAAATCTAGGTAGAGGTGAATACAACCTTTTTTCTACATTAGCAGCAGTCTCTGCGTCTCTGGAAAGCAGGAAGATTTACCAACTTAGTGAAACACTTGGTTTCTCTTCTTACTGATTTTAGCAATTCCAGGACATTTTAAACATGGACATGCTAAATTGGGTTTTAGATTCTTTCGCAAATGCAGATACAACAGAATCATGAAATTTAGAAGAGGAACTCATAGAAATTAGAACTAATGAAGAACAAAAAGTAACGTTTTGAATTGAATACTACGAGTTCTGGCTTCAGAAATTTATACCAGTTCTCTACCCTGAGTTGTGGGCAAAATTACAAAAAAATTTTAATTGATTTTCCGTAATCTTATTTAGCAAAGTGTAGATTCAATGCGATATCTAATTTATTGGCTAAGAAAAGAAAAAGACTGCGCTTCATTGAATGGTAATTTACGACTGCTGTTAACAAAATTGGAACCCGACATTAACAAACTGTAAAATTTCCATCAGCCGCAACATCTTATTAATATTTTTAATTCTTATTGATTTTATGTTTATGTCATTACATTTATTAATTTCTTATTGATTTTCTGTTTATGCACATTATTATTTGTGAAACACTTAATACGTTAAAGATGTCAACAAAGCTAAAAGAAGTTACATATTTCAAATACTATATGCCGAGAGCTTTTGAAAAAAATTGGTTCATCGTAGGGGCAGTTTGTTTACGTTCGAGTACGAAAAGGAATTACAGTTGGTGCATAAACAAAAATGAAGTTCTGATCAAAAGCGCTTGGCGTATAATACTTGACGTTTAAAAATGTGCTTTTACATATATTAACATCTTTCAAATATATGACATCTTTAACGTATTAAATATATTTTTTAAACAAGTTTATTTGATTTTATTTTGTGTTTATTTTTTAAATTTCTACTGAAAAGCTTTTTATTACGTTTGATAGTCATTTTAATTATAATTTTTATCTCGTGTTTCTTAATAAATAAACAAAAAATAGGTATTTATAATATGCAACAATATTTTAATTGGTATAATTAACACTAGAACCACGACGACGGGTCATTTTGACCCGTATCGTGCGCAGAAATATCAATTCGAACCAGAAAACTCTTTCTAAAATAAGCTAAATATAAGCTGAGCAGAAATAATTTTAATAAATTACTTAAACAGTTTTAAATGAAAATTCCGGTGAGAAATATTTTTATAAAACTTGAATGAATTTTCCCGTGGTTCTAGTGTTAACTATTAGGGAAGAGGGGGGCGTTGGAAGATTTTTTTTCTTCTAAGGGGGGCGGTGGTCCATAAAAGGTTGGGAACCTATGTTCTAGACCACCTTAGTGAAGTAACAGCACACCTCTGTTTTTCTTTCACGTACATTTTTAGAAACAAAGTTGAAATTGGCGAAAAAGTCTACGTAACAATCACTAATGTCAGTCCATTTGTACTTTTTATAATTACTCCGGATGTCATGAATAAAATGCATAATTTAAGAAAACTGCAAATTTATATCTTCATTGAACTGTTATTTTCGTATATTAGGTGAAAAATATTTTTTATTTTACATATTTGGTATGTGGGGGAGCCAGCGGCGAAAAGACCGAGCGCGACTAATGACGTTGTGAAAAAAGTCGTGACTACTCGCGGGTTAATAATTAAATAACCATTTCCTAATCCTGAAATATTAAAATAAAGATGCAAAGAGAGAAATGCATAAAACTAATTGTTTTTTTAACCTAGTAAGTTTAATTTGCGAGAGTACCTTGCATGTTTAACCCTCAAGGAAGAATCCTTTGTATCTTCAAATTTTCTAATTGAATTTGAAACATTTTTTCTTTAGTCCTTGGTGCCCTAAAAAAGAGCGACGACCCTCTTCCTTTCTGGTCGCATAAAAGTATGTTAGAAAATTTCTAAGCATGCAAGTTTTAATTATCCTAAAATGTGCAAAGCAACAATTTTCAATCTTAAGCCTGGAAAAAGTTCAAAGTTACCTGAAAAATATTCGTATAACTAAAAAACATTGCCATAGTCTTTTTTTTAAATTGTCCAATTAATCTGGATTTTTTATTAATCGAATCGCTGTGGTCTCAACTGGCCCGGCTAATCGACACATTACAATCTCATTTCCCAATATGAATCAAAATCTATTTGTAAATAACAAAAATATACCAAAACAGCTAAAATACCAGTAATGGACACCCTTTGTTCCAGTACTAGACACCCCATGAAAATTAATAAATACAATTGTTTTATGATTGTCTTTAGAACTAGAACTGAATGAAAGCATACTAATGAAACAAAATTGTTATTTTCAAATAAATTTAATAATTAGGATACTAGTAATTAATAAAATATTTGTGACAACCATTCACTGTCTGCATCAATTATTGTAATTATCAGAAGATCGGTATTTTAATAATTTTAGATATTAGTTTAAAATAAAGATGCAAAAGATGTCGATTTGGCCAGATGCTAGACACAATTTTATAAGTTTTAGTGCCAATATTATGTTACATTATTTTTAAATCATAAGTTATAAATAAGAGCAGCTAAATAATTTAAAAATAATAAAACAATTTTATGAAAACAACAAATTTAGAAACTGATTACTTTGGAAAGAAAATAATAGTTTTATCTTCTCCTTTCTCATGATGTCATAATGCTGGTATCATTTTCATGGTAGCAACTACAAATGTTTAAATTTAACTTTTATTAAATTTTACTGCAATTTGTTTAATTTCTAAGTATGGCATGTTTTTACTGTTTACACCACCAAATTGCAGAAAAAAATGTACTTTCTAATATAATTAGTTTGAAAACTATCACAGTTTTTTCATTATTATTTTCAACTTTTTTTTTTTTAATCTTTTATTAGCTGACAGATAATTGCAGAAAATAAATCTGTGTTCTTTTAATGTAAATAAAATAGCTCAGCATTTGTTTCCAGCTTATATTTCATAATGAAATTAATACTTTATTAATCTAAAAAATAAAATATAAGTAAAACACAAATTGGTACTTACGTAATAACGCCACTACGGCAGAAGTTGTGTTAATAAAGAGCAACACGTAGTTATCTTTTTAATTCCTTGTTGCCTTGTTGTTTGCTGATTTTTGACGAAATTTTATATGGTTTTTTTAGTGCGTTAGGGCCTTTTTTTTTTTTTTTTTTTTTTTTTTGCTCATTTTTGTGTGCGTGCAAACAACAAGATTGCTCTTTATTGGCGCATTAGCGCAACTTCTGGTGCAGTGGCGTTAATACGTAAGTACCCACAAATTTTAAACATTTGAACAAACCTATGTTTAACGCACTGAAATTATTAGAATAAAAAAGGTTAGCAATCCTTGACAATTTCAACTGTTTTATTCCTGTCATGAGGTCAAAACAGAAGTATTGTTTTAAGAGCCATTATTTTGAAATTCAGACCAAAAAAGGGATTTTTTGATAATTGTAATTTTTAATTGGCATTTTTTTTATGTTTAAGTAGATCAGACCTAATGTTCATTTTTGAAGCTCTGAAAAAAATTTCCTCTTTCCTATAGAAAATGTCAACGTTCAAGGTTGTGAAGGCATTTTTCATGAAAAATGAAATAACACTATGTTTGAAGTATTATGTCTCTGGCAAGCAACAGCATCCCAAGATGCTTTTGGCATAAACTGTTAGTATAACACTACCTGCTTATTAAAATTTATTTCCATGAGGCATTGTTATATTGTTTTTCAGCAATAGTACCCCAAACTTTTTCTTATTGAATATGAAAGTGTACTACTAGGGCAGCCTAAATTATATATAGAAATGTACCAGGATATTGTTTCTGTTAGCAGATATAATCTGTTAAATATTTAAAAGTTTAAAAAATCTGCAACATTTAAATTACTCAGAAAAGCATAATAGTTGAATTAAACAATAATATATTAGGCAATTGTTGAACATATGTACAAGAACATGAAAAATAAATGAGGTCTCATAATATTTGTAGGAGGAAAAGAAAAAGACAAATTGCCCCCCTTCCCCCTCCCCCCCCCCCCAAAAAAAAAATCAAGGATCACATTTTTTTTTTTTTCCTATTGGAAAATGAAACATCCCATTTATCTTTCGGAAGGGCAAAGAAAAAAGGGATATTCAATTTTCCTATAGGGAAAAAATATAGAGGAAACAGAAATAGGATTTTTCATTTTCTGATAGGAAAGAAATATGTTATTGGCACTGTGTGTTTGTAAATTTTTGTCTTTTTTTCCCCCCTAAAAATATTGTGAGATCCCACTTCTTTTTCTTTTCCATGTTTTTATACATACGTTCAACTAGTGCATGATATATTTGTTTAATTCAACTGTTATGCTTTTTTGAGTAATTTAAATGTTGCAGATTTTGAAACTTATGAATATTTAACAGATTATATTTCCTAGCAGCAACAATATATCGGTACAGTTCTGTATTTAGCTTGCCCTTGTACTTGTAGTACACTTTGATATTCTATAAGAAATTTTCAGATACTATTGCTTATATAAGGTAATAAATCTGGAAAACAGAGAAAAACATTTTGATTGTATTTTGTGGCAGCATATCAATGCCCCATGAAAACAAATTTTAATAAGTAGGTAGTGTCATACTAACAATTTATGCCAAAAGAATTTTAAGATGTTGTTGTTTGTCAGAGATATGGCACTCCAAACATACTGGCATTCACATTTTCTGTTGGAAAGAGAAAATTTTTTCAGGGCTTCAAAATTGCACATTTTTTATTAAATATGATTTACTTCAACACAAAAATAAATCAAGCAAATCAAAAAATACAACTATCACACTTTGTCTAATTTTCAAAATAATGGCTCTTAAAAATTTCAAAATTTTATTTAAATATGGAATTGATATTTTTTTATGTAAAAGCAATTGTTGGTATTGATTGGAGAAAAATCTAAAAGATATAAATTAAATGTAAAAAGTCTATTAGAATTTTCAATTTAAAAAAACATAAAGTTTTCACTTATGTTTCTTAATTGAAGGAGGTATTTTTTTCTTTATATATTCAAGCTGTTAATTCTCCTTATAACCTATTGCTTTACTATTTAAAAAAAAAAGTTTTGTGTTGCAATAACAGAAAACTTATTCTTCCTAATTTAATTGCTACTAACATAGCTGAACTGTATAACAAAATTAGTAAATGAAGATGTTAATTTAGTGTAGCATTGACTCTAAGCAATTTTAGCAAGGGCACAGTGCCTGGTGGCCCTTTCATATAGGTGAAAACTGGGACATTTGATTAGTAGGCCAGTGGCCAGTAGACCCAGTTCCATTAGTGGCCACTTTTTAAAAGTTAGTAGCCATTTTTTAAAAATAGGTCAAAATGGCATTTTTAAATTTATTTAGCGGCTAGTGAGTTTCAAAGTTACACATATTTGGTTAAAAATAAAACTGTCATTCCACTGAATGGAAAAATATGAATTGGTGATTAATACTGCAGATAAAATTATAAGTGATAAACTATATTTAAATATATATTGATGTATTGTATGAAACAAACAAGGAAATTGTAATTTTAAATTTAAAAATAATTTCACATCTTTTTTGGATATTTTATTCTTACTTAAAATTGGTGGTAATTATTAAGTTTGGTGAGTGTACAGATAAATATAAATATTCTTTGCTTTGGCTGAGATTTCAAAACTCCGGATGTCTTATTAAGGCAAAATCAGAGAGTGCCAATGTGTTGGTGAGGTGGAGGAAGTCTGCTTGGTAGCAGTAAAGTGAGATGCTAAATTTGCAGTATTACTCGCCTAAGTGGCGAGTGCTAATTTTATCCTATATTTTTAAAGTAATTGGTTATAATGTTTCAATCTTTCTTGACACCTACATAAACTTTAATAATAAATAAAAAAAAAATTGTACCAGCCAACTATTACTGGTACAATTAGTGAGCATACGGCAAAAGTGAAAGATTTAAGATGCAGCAATGTCCTTAAAATCTCCTTGCATCCAAAGATAAAAATAGTATAATTTATTTGAAATGCATGTGGAATTAAAATTGATGACTATATTTTATAGGAAAAAAAAGCTATTTCTTGAAAACATAATTTAAATAAAGAGTACATGGTAAAAAGCCAAAATATAGAAAATACAACAAAGTTGCTAAATATGCTTGCATCCGATAGAAAGAAAGAATTAACCAATTCACTAATTAGATGTAAACAAAGTAGAAATGCATATATTCATAAAAAAATCTATTTCACAAAGCAAATAAAATTTTTTAATCGCTGAGTGGAGACTAGGGTAGCGATCGATGGCTGATTTTTAATTTAAAGAATTAAATAATTCACTAATTAGATGCAAATAAAGTTGAGATGAATATATCCATGAAAAAAATCTGTATTTCACAAAGCAAATTAGTAAGATTTTTCAAGCGCCGAGTGGCGACTAGGGTGGCGATAGATGGCCGATTTTGAATTTAAATAATTAACCAATTCATTACTTAGATGCAAACAAAGTAGACATGCATATATCAAAGCAAATTAATAAGATTTTTTAATCGCCGAGTGGCGACTAGGGTGGCGATAGATGGCCGATTTTGAATTTAAATAATTAACCAATTCATTACTTAGATGCAAACAAAGTAGACATGCATATATCAAAGCAAATTAATAAGATTTTTTAATCGCCGAGTGGCGACTAGGATGGCGATCGATGGCCAATTTTTAATCGCCACTTTTACAACTTTAATCGCTATGTGGCGAGTGGCGACCGTTAATTTACACCTTATACGCCCGACAACTCTTTTAAACCCTTCTGATGTACCTGACAGCTCTTTTAAATCCTTCCGATGTACCCGACAGTTCTTTTTAACACTTATCTGTTCTGTGGCAGTTCAGTTGATCCTAGAACATACCGCGAATTCTAAAAGACTCTAAACAAACAGATTTTTAAAAAAAATTTGTAAATAAGATACAAATGTACCCTTTTTTTAGGATAGTGTTCTCTGTTTGAAAAAATGTACCTTTTTATTTACCCATCATATAGGGAAAATCTTGGTAGTATTAAGTAGGTAGTAAAGTATAGGATAATAGTAAAGTATAGGGAAAATCTTGCAATCGTTTTGAAAATCAAAATTTTTTTTTTCACGGAGTTACACATTTCAGACACTGGAGATTCTGTAAAACATACTTTTAAAAAAATTGCCATCCATTGTCTGTATGTATGTAAACGTTCTATCTCCTGAACAAACTGAGATAGGGGCTTGAAATTGTGTGTACTTTGTATGTAGTAATGGAAAGAAGCTTATTGAATATCAGCAAACTTGTTTATCCGGAACTATCTTTTTGATTCTCAAAATATTTGTTCTGATGAAAGATTAGATAAAAAAAATTTTATTACTTTTTATTTTAAGGGATGGACGTAAATAAAGAAACATAAATTTTGCATATAGAATGAAATCAGAGATATACAGTTAACAAATATTTGTACATATAATGACCTTATGTATAATGTAAGACATATGTTCTTAGCGATCATTTATATCTGATAAGTAATTAACATGCCAAATTTTATGTTTCTAGGGCTTTCAGTAACACAGACATCACATTTTTCGATTCTGAACCCCCTTTGGATTAGCTGCATTGACAAAAGATATAGCCTCAGTTGGAGCAAGGACTGTACCATCATTTTAATATCATAAATTTTAAGATCGGTTTCTTTATTTGCAGAGATTGTTTAAGGATCGCAATTTAGAACATTTTTAGAACGCTTTTTGTGCATTTTCACTTTTTAAATTCCGTATTTTTTAGCAAATGCACTTAGAGATCATTTATAATCTATAAATAACTAACATACCAAATTTTATATTTCTAGGTTCTTCAGTAACACAAAATTTGCATTTTTAGAACATTTTTTTTTTTTGCTCCTGAACCTTCTTTTGGTTAGCGGCATCGACATAAGATGTAACCTATGTTGGAGCAAGGACTGTCCCCATCATTTTGACATCATTACTTTTAAGATAGTTTCGTTATTTGCTGAGATTGTTTAAAAATTGCTATTTAGAATGTTTTAGAACGCTTTTTGCAGATTTTCACCCCTTTTAAATGTTGTATTTTTTAGCAAATGCTCTTAGTGACCATTTATATCTTATAGATAATTAATGTGCCAAATTTCATGTTTCTAGCCCCAGTAACACAAAAATCATATTTTTAGAACATTTTTCTCCTACACCCCCTTTTAGGTTTGTGGCTCTGACAAAAGATATAGCCTATGTTTGAACCAGGGCAAATGCCATCATTTTGATGCTATTACTTCTGAAATCGGTTTGGTAGTTTCAAAGATCAGCCCCGATACTCGCCAAAGATGACACCAACTTGGCACTATTTTTGGTATTTCGCGTAATTCCCATAAACTCCCATTGTAATCCAATAATTTATCTTTTAACCAACCATTAATGTTTAATGTGGTGATTTCTGATTTTTCTCTATTTATAAATCCAATAACCTACCTCCACACCAAATTTCAACTTCCTAAGTCACCTGAAAGTAGTCAGACATTTTGATGAGTGAGTCAGTGGTAAAAATCGCGATTTTCGGGCGTCAAATTCTCGTGAACGGTAAGTGTTAAGAGCAGGCATGAAAGCGAGAAATGAGAAAAAAGGTGGAAAAATCTTCCCATCTATGCAACGACATCAAACTCTTATAATTTCAGTGTCATTTTAACAGAGAATAAAATTAAATGTAACTGCACACATTATTGTCCCCCCCCCCTCTAATTTAGAAAGTTTTAATAATGCTAAAGAAGTAAAACCAAATATTTCTGATCAACTTATGTGAAGTACAAGCATTAATTTTCCAAAACAAATATTATTCTGAATAGTTCAGCTGTTAAATCCCCTTTCCCTCCTCTTAAAAAATCTCCCTGTTAAATTGATCTTTGCTTTAGAAATACATCTTAAAAAATGTATCACAGAAAATATCCAAAAGTGTTGTATAAATAGTACAAAATATTCTATTCCAAAAAGAAACTTCCTTTCAATTTGAATTTTCAAAGTCTAAAAAATATTTCATTCTTGAGAGACATTCAAAACAGCCACTGGTTTCAGATGCTTATATGTAGAAGTTCACTTTTCAGTTTATGTCTCTTTTGCACAATTCAAGAACATTTACAATAGTTTCAGACAGTGGCGCCAACTTTTAAAAAATATTAGGTGCTCAAAAAAATTTTGAACAAATACATAAATATTGGGTGGATAGAGGTATAAAATTATTGGATGGGCTCGCGCCACTGGTTTCAGATGCTTATATGTAGAAGTTCACTTTTCAGTTTATGCCTCTTTTGCACAATTCAAGAACAAACTCCAAGTGTTTGAGTAGATAAAATGTCTAATTATTAAATTTTTGAACCCCCCCCCCCCCTAATATCCTTCCAAAATTTTCTTTGCATTTTTGCACCAATCCAGAGAATGACCAAAATTGCTTCAAAAAAGGTGGAAATCCTCCTTTAGTAGGAACTCTTTCATGCCTGTAAGAGTTTTTTAATTTGTAGGTTTTGGTAATTAGAAGATGGTCTTACATTATACAAAAAATTGCAAGTGTCTAGGTCAAATAGATTTAAAGTTATTGGGGGGGGGGGGGGGTGTCAAAAGTGGCCCGAAATGGTTCGGGTAATATACCCCACGACCAGTGTTATGCCTTTCTCTTTGTGAACTTGGCTGACACACTGCCGTGTGTCTAGATCTTGGTGGAAATAGCCTGGAAAATTCGATTTTAGTGGTTAACTCGTAGATTTACCATTGTTTTCCTGCACATAAAGGTATGAAAACATGGAGGATTGGGAACAGAAAAACACAATGGTAAATCTACAAATCAACTGCTAAAATCGAGTTTTCCACAAAGATATGATTTGGCAGACCGATTGCATTTTAACATGCATATCAAGTTTTAACTAATTCTTGAATTTCAGCTGTGAACTCAATGAAGTGATTGTCTGCATTGCATCCTCTCGGTCTAAATGTATTTCAACCAAAAATGGTGCAATGTTCACTACTGTTATCAAAATGAAAATTTCTGCTGTTGGCAACATTTGTAATGGGTAATGGAAAAATTCCTGTTAATCTATTTAATATTTTCTGATAATTAATATTGTTAAATTTTATTTATGCAGTTTTACCCTTAAAAATATTCTCAATCTTTGATACGAATGTAGAATTGCATATGACTTTTGCTAGTTAGATAGTAATTAATGATATTAAGATTTATTATTGTACTGAATTGTTGACTTACTTTTTATAGACTGTTTGTTCTTTATTTGTGTGTGTATCAATTAAATACATTACTTTTCCCTGAAGATAGGAGTTGGGATTTTAAAGTCCCTTTTTCCATAGAAAGAAGATGTAAATCATGTGTAAGAGGCAGTGCCCGCTCATTTGTGGCATAAAGTGCTTCCAACGCATCTGGCGTTTGCATACATCGAAGAGTAGTTTCGAAAAAAGTACATTGTACCATATTTCGGTCAAATAAAAAGTTTGTAGTATAACTAGTGTTTGCTTGAACCTGGCCCACTAATCCAGCTATAGGACGATTAGAAGGACTTGATGGGACTAGGTAAGCTTCAGAAGCATCTCCCACTCGTAATAAGAGCGAATCCGAAATATGTATAGGAGCTTGATTATATGCTCCTAGGATGTCTATGTTAATACCGTCAGCTGTTATTGTAGAAGAATGAAATGTCATAGTCTCAACAGTATTGTTAAGAGAACGTTCCACTGAAATGGTATATGTGCATTGGTGACCTGATAATTGTCGTACTTCATAGGAATGCAGCAAGTCTGGAATAAAGTATACCCTATAAAATAAACATCCCATACGGGAAATAATTGTGCATCCACTACCCACGCTAGACGGCTGGCAGCTCGTGAAGCCTGGATATTCTAAACTTTCTTCCGTGAGTGCCTCAAAATGTTTATCATTTTTACAATGTTCGCCCCAGGCGCAATAATAATTTTGAGGGCACGCGAGTTGCGAAATGGTATAATGCTTCACAGGAAATGTGAAATATTTTCTCTTCGAAGAAAACGAACATTGGGCTGACACAAGTTTCAGTTTCATGTGAAAAATATCATTATCATTTTTATCTTGGAACCAAATGCATGATTCGTAACCTAATCCTTTTAACGTTATCTCTGCCGTTGTGAATAATTGACAAGTTTGATGGTCAGTTTGTTTTTGACAATTTTTTATGTCTGAGCTCAAAAGTGCATGAGTTGAACAGTCAGCCTGAGTTAAAGCTAGAAGGCTTAAAAATAAAAGTATAGAATGCATCATAGCTGGTCGACGCTGGGGGTTGCGATTTTCCAAAAATTGGTGAAATGAGAGAATATAATTTCTTATTGTCGTACCTAGCAAAGCTCCGACTAGAAGAAAAAATCGAAGTAAAGATTTAATAAATGCTAGGGTAGTAAGAATTAAGAGGATCACTGACCGTAGGGAGATCAAAATTCCTTTGCAGGCCCATTTTAGAAGGCACAATATACTTAGCACGAAAATTGTAACAGTACCATAAAACAAATAAGTAATATATGCAGGCCAGCATTTGATATAAAACAAAAAGTCTCTGCAAAGGATGCAGCTTGATAATCGACAAACAGTCTTTCCTTCAAGGGAGATGTCGCCATGGACTGCCTTCCCTGAATTTGAAATAAAAATTAATGTAAGGGTGTCTCTAAATGCTACGAACTCAGGTGGCAAAACAACCTGTAATTCTGACTGGATAGATAAAATTAGTTCATTTCCAGACACTCGTGCTATGAGTTTTCCTGGTTCTGGAAGTGTAACGATTGGATCTTGAAACGAAATGGATAAATTATGATTAGAAAATGTAGCCCCTTCATATTCCTGAAGTTGACGTGATCGCCGGGTTTTCTTGGGTATTTTGAAGAGACACACCTGTAAAGATATCAAGGTAGGATTGACGATGATACCGGTAGAAGAGAGATGAGACATCTCGTATAGTACTTTCCGAACCTTACATCGGCATGGGGCTTCATCGACACAGGGAAAATTTGAACAAAAATCTGCTGTACCTGAACAGTTCGTTGAACACTCGCATGGGAGAGGAATCATGTCACCTCTGGTATCGGCTGTTGAACATAGGAAAGTGTCCAGAATACCGTCGGCATTGGTGGGTTTCTCAAAGAAGGCAGCTGGGTGTAGGAGAGAATTTTGATGTAGGATGTATGTCCTCGTTCCTGTGATGCAAAATTCACAGTTAATGGCCTGGCAGGAATCCACTGGTAGGTCCAAAAGTTCCAAGGTGCTAGCCGTAATGTTTCCGCAGTCATAACTAGCTGATGTTGCATTTCTGTGGCAAATCTGGATGGCTAGAACCTGAGGGACCATCATAAAAATGAAGAGGAATCCTCCTGGGAAGAATATGATAATACTCCATCTCACATTTAAATATGTTATTTATTTATTTATTTTATCTATCCTAGCAAAATAAAACTTAAACATGTATTAAGATTAAATTCCATAAACTATTAATTGATTTTTTTTTTTTTTTTTTTTTTTTGAACAAAGTGAGAAAATATTTATTATTATTATTATTAATAATGCTACTGATGATAGTGTTAATTAGCCTTATCTCTCGAAAAATTATTATTATTATTACTATTATTATTATTATTTTAATTATCGGTTTATAATTAAGGTTAGTATATTGTGTTATAAAATTTATCTCTTACTTGAAAGAAAATTTTAGCACAAAGATTATCTGAATGAGATAAGCAAGAAATGATTTCCCATATTACGCAAGGGAAAATGAAAGGAAAAAAAATAAAAAATGCAAAACTTAAAGGCTGAAAATTCTAATAAAAATCACAAGTTCATTTTATTGGGGGGAAAAGAGAGAAGATAAAAAAAATATTGTAAAAAAAATGTTTAAACAAAGTTAATCTGTTTATTAATTTATACATGAAAGAATTGTCAATAGTTGATAATCTGAACATATCGCTTCGGAGTAGCAAGAAGACGAAAATAAAGGAGAAAAACGAAAGTTATCTTCGATAAATTTGTTTACACTGCCTCTGCATGATAGTTGGCGATAACAAACCGTAACTGTTTAACTAAGAAGATGAAAAAGAAAAAAAAATAACACAAGGAAACTGAAAAAAAAATTGTGGGGGGGGGGGGTAAATAATCTATATACATATGAATTTATAATTATGTTAATTGAATGACATCAAACTTCTTTTTTTTTTTTTTTTTTTTTTTTTTTTTTTTTTTTTCAGGATAATTTACTGGAACACTGTTGAATGCTTTATTATTATTATTATTATTATTATTATTATTATATATTTTGGATATGTTAAATTATAAGAATATTTAGTCTTCCTTACCTAACTGAATAATCACATAAGGAATTGATTTTACGCCAGCACAAAATATAATTCCAAATGTAAAAAAAAACAATTAGTAATCCAATGACAGGTCGCGCGCATCTGACAAAGGATACCGGAAAACTAAAACTATAGTACACTAAAATATAAGGATTTAGTAAATGATAATATTTAATAGAGAACCAAGTAAGAACGGCTGTATATTATTAAAATCAGTACTATTTGTTGTTGAGAATATTCGAGAATATTGTTGAACTAATAATCTATTAGAGAGTATAGTTAAATAAATGAAATATTGGGCTGTTGGAACGAAAAAGAGGCAGAAAAAAAAACGAATAAAGAAAATTTCTTTCATAACTGTGATATTTAATTCCGTCGATAAAAATATCTAGTCTTTTGAGGTTTTATCCACTTTTTCTGAATATTACCCACTGTATCTAGTTTGTCCGCTAGGACATCGGAAATTTTATCAATTATGTTTTTATTTTCTTGTGTGCCCGTGCCTGAACCAATCGCCCAATTTATCAGTCTGTCAGAAAAAGAGTTAGTGTTTATCTCCGAACTAGAAGCACGATTTCGCCCGCGAGCTCTTTCGCAATTCCAAGTCCCATCGTCAACTTTACGTAACCTTAAAGGAGTAACTGATTGCTGATCAGACAGGGGAGGCGTATTATCTGCCGGTGTGTCAAGGGGAACTTCCGGTAAGGGATCTGTGGAGGTTTGACTGGTTTCGGGCCCATCTTGGTTTCTATTTGCATTAGAGGATGCGATAAAAGGTGGAATATACTCATCAATTTCCGTATCACTATCATAAAGAGAAAAGTCATTCTTAGGTTGAGGCGGTGCGAGATTATCATTTTGGGAGGATGGAAATGATGATTTATGTTCAGTGCTACCTGGAGTCGTGGGAATTTGCAGATCAGGCCGTCTTTCGACATATGAAAACATTCTGTCAACGTGAACTTTGACTGGTTTGGCGAAAGGCTTATTTACGTGAATTATCGTATAATTTAGGTTAGAATGCTTCTCGATTACACGATATGGTCCACTAAAATGTTTTGAAAAAGCTCTTCCCGTTAATTGTGTAGTAGCAGGGGTATATAGATAAATCTTTTGACCTATATGAAATACTTTAGACGTTGCAATCTTTTCGCGAAACTGAGATTGTTTCTCAGAAGCTTGTTCCAAATTTTTATATACATTACGATATACATAGTGTAATTTGGAAAGGTTCTCTTCGACATAATTTTCACATGGGAAGTAATGATGACGTGGTGGTTTTTCAAATAAATGAAATGGTAAATTTAAGTCTCTATTAAACATGAGGAAGGATGGCTTCTCATGTGTAGTGTCATGATAAGAATTATTATAAATAAAATTATAATAATCTAAATAAGTGTCCCAATCGGTAATTGTTTCTGAAAGGCATGTTAAGCTGTTTTTAATGCTGGAGTTGAGGCGTTCTGCTGCTGAGTTCGTTTGGGCGTGATACGGGGAAGTTCGAAGTTTGCGAATATTAAGTTTTTTGGCTAGGCTAGAAAATAATTGACTTTGAAAATTTCTTCCAAGGTCCGTCAAAATCGCTTGAGGTACTCCAAAAACAGTTATAACCTGCAGTAATTTTGCCGAAATTGTATCTGCTGTAATGTCAGAGAGGGCAAAAAATACAGAATACTTTGTGAAGTGATCTATCACTGTAAGTACATATTTATTCCCGGATTCAGACATACTTAAGGGTCCCAGGATATCGAGGCTTAACCGCTCCATAGGTTGGGTTGGTGTATCGAATTTCATCAAGGGAGATTTGGTAATATTAAAGCCTTTTTTTTCAATACACTTAGTGCAAGAATAGGAAAAGTTTTTAATGTCGCGATACATATTTTTCCAATAGAATTTTTCCTTAATAGTTCGATAATTCTTGAAAAAACCAAAATGCACTGTTTCTGAACCTTCCAAGACATAAGGAATTAATTTTTTTGGAATTACGATTTGTTCAAAATAATCATTCCGGGCCGCATGACTATTCCTATGAGACAAATGTTTAAGAATACCCTTTTCGAGGAAATAGTCATCCGTTCTCTCTGGACATGTTTGCGAATTATTTTCCAAATAATCGATGATAAGTTTCAAAGATGGATCTGCACGTTGCTCGAATCGTATTTTTTCGAGATCTGGAATATCTGCCTTAACAACGTTGACGGAGTGACATACATCTCTGGATAACAAATCGCCTAAATAATTAGTCGAACCTTTAATGTGTTCGAATTGATAATCATAATTCGACAATTCAAGTAACCAACGGGATAATCTATTAGCAGGTGAATCAAGAGTTTTTAAATATTTAAGTGATTTACAATCAGAAAGTAAAATAAATTTTCGACCATATAAGTAAACTTTAAAATGTCGAATCGCCAATAAAATAGCATATGCCTCGAGCTCAATAGCGGGCCATTTCTTCTCATGTGGTTTCAACTTACAAGAAAAATAGTTAATGGGTCTCAAAATTCCATTCTCATCTTTCTGTAATAAGGCTGCACCCACAGCCTCTAAAGAAGCGTCCGTATTTAGATAAAAGACATCATTAAAATTCGGATGTTTCAACATGACGTCAGATAGTAATTTTTGTTTAATTGTGTCAAAGGCAGTTTGAGCTTCGTCCGTCCACCGAAACTTAGAATATTTTTTCGTTAAATTTGTTAGTGGAATAACAATATCAGAAAAATTTTCTACAAACGATCTATAATAATTTGCCAAACCTAAGAACCGTTTTAATTTGCGTACCGTGGTAGGTACTGGGAAATGATTGATTGATGTGAGAGTCTCAGGTAAGGGTTTCAGTCCATTTTTGTCAACAACATGTCCTAAATATTTTATGCTAGGTTGGAGAAATTGACATTTCGAGGGATTTAAAGTTAAACCGTATTGCCGAAAACGGTCAAAAACTAATCTTAATTTTCTTATTGAATCATCAATGGTGTTCGCAGGAACAATAATATCATCGATATATGTAGCAATATTTTCTGGTTGAAGACCATTTAGTACTGTATCTGCTGTTTCTTGAAAGACCTGTGCTGAGTTTTTTAATCCAAAACAGAGGAATTTATAATGAAAATTTCCGTAAGGACTTGAAAACGCGGTTAACTGTTTGTCTTCGTCGCGTAATTTTATTTGGTGAAAGGAGGAATTTGCATCCAAAGTACTATAATAGTTAGCACCTCTTAAAGAATTTAGAATATCAGAAATAAGTGGTAATTTATAATTTGAAGAAATTGTTACTTCATTTAATTTGCGAAAGTCAATTACAAGTCTAAATTTACCTTCAGTTTTTTTTTTTACTAAAATAAGAGGAAAAGAATAGCGGCTGTTAGATTTTTCTATAATGCCGGCCTCCGATAACTCTTTTATCTCATTTCGAAGAGTATCGCGTAACGCAACTGGTACAGGAAATGATCGGCATTGAATAGGTGAAGTATCAGTTAGTTCAATAGGGGGGGCTTCCAAAGTGCATTTTCCAATAGTTTTTAAGGAAGTACTGAAAATGTCGGCATATTCAAAAATGAGCGCCTCTAATTTTGATTTTGCTTCAATTGGAATATTAGATAAATTAAAGTCGGAAATTTTTAAATCTCGCCTCCGTTTGTCTGCTATAGAGGTACTTGAAGCAATATCGATATGTGAATCAATATGCGCTATCTTGGTATTTTTATTCAAATGAAGGGTAGAATTATGCGATAAATTATTAATAATGAGCGGAATTGTTCCTTCTTTAGTGATAGTTGAAACAGAGTGATGTAATTCTAAGTCGTGACGAGAAGGTAGGGGGTCTAATAATACAGGCGTACCAATAGGCAATTTTTGGCTAGATTTAATTTGAACAACTGCGGATTGCAGTGGAGGAATTTTAAGTTTGCGAATTAATTTTGCATAAGATTTTACATGTATGACATTAATTTTCTGCTGTCCAAATTTACATATAGGAATCTGATCACCCCGAAATGAAACCGTCTTATTATCAAAATTGATGTGACATTTAAATAAAGACATGAAATCGAATCCCAAAATAAAGTCATATTCGGGACTGAAATTTGAATGTGTGATTAAAAAATTAAAATTTAAACGTTTATTTCCGATAGTTAAGGGCATGTTTGCAGTAGAATGTAGTTTTATTTCATTGCCAGTCAGAGTTGAAATTTTAATGGAGGGATTTGTATTATTATTTTGTATGAGATATGGAGTTATTTGCTTAAAAGCGGAAAAACTACACAAAGAGGCACTTGCTCCAGAATCTAATAACCCATTAAAAATTTTATTTCCAATTCTAATTTCAATGATAGGCAAGGGACTGTATTTGCCTATAGTATATTCCGCTGTTCCTGATAAACAAGATGTGTTTGTTTTAACCTGAGGTGATAGGGGCCCTTTTGATGTTATCGACCCCGATTGGAGTTTAAAGGCTTGTTTCTATTATATTGGGTAGTTTGTGGCTGGCGAGGGGTAAATGACCTGGACTGATAAGGTGTATTACCAACGTAGTCTGTTGATCTCGCATTCTGCTGCGGGTTGCGAATCCTGGGTTGATTGAAATGTGAATTTCGATTTCGCGAATAGCATTGATGGGATAGGTGGTTATTGCGATTACATAAAACACAGTGCAACGATGATGGTTGCGTATGTCTGGGTGCGAATGTAAAATTTCGCGGAGCACGGGGGGTATATTGGACACGTAAGTTTTGCATTTGCTCTGAAAGCGAATGAACTAGACGTTCCGTCATTTTATTTTGGTTCTCAACTATTTTATTTAATTTGTCTTCTATGTTGCTCTGTTGAGTTGAATTAAATGTATTAATTGGAACGATCTCAGACGCTGAAAACTGTGAATTAATTTCATCCAATTGAGCCTGTTCGACCGCTTCATCGAATGATTTAGGATTGCGATTAATAGCCAAATTTTTGAGGGAAGGTTGCAACCCTTCTAAAAACTTCGCGAGTTTTGTCTGGTCAACTATGGGAAGTACGTCTGGTTTAGAAATATTACCTGCGCCAAAGTATTTTGCGGTTAGATTTGCAACCTTAGTAGCGAAAGATCGGACAGATTCTCCAGGCGCTTGCCTACAATTTGAAAACAACTGCTGACGTTGACTTAAAGTGGTCTTTTGATCGAAATATTTTAGGAACTTTTCCTTAACATTTTTAAAGACTTTCTCCTGATTTAATTCTGGGTCATCAATGAAAAATTGCAATGCGGGGCCGCGGAGTTTGCTTTTAAAAACTACAATAAGTTCAGCATCATCCCACTGAGCCAGGGTCCCGATAGATTCGATATTATTTATAAAGAATGTTACATTCGAAAACAAATCCCCATCGAAATTATTAACAAGATTCTGATAGCCAGCGATTTTATTCGGTGTTTCTGACATTGTATATTTATCTATAAATTCCCTTTATAATAATAATAATTGTTTAATTATAATAATTCAAGAAACTTAATTGCACATATATACACAAGAAAAAAAAAGTATAATTATGCATCACACTTGACAATACATATAAAATTAATGAGAAAGGATGTGTATGTAGCCCAATAATCCATCATGATAAGCAAAACGGAAAAAAGAGAAAAAGACAGAAAAAAGAAGGAATAATTATGTTATATACGGATACATATATAATTAATAGGATATAATATTTCGGAACAGTGATTAAGTTTATATTTTTGAAAGAATCCACTAATTATATAAAACAGCAGGATAAAAAAAAATATGTTTACACAAGAAGGGAAATCATTTCTTTTACTTTCCGCACATTGCACATGCTATATTCTTTATTGGAGAGAATGAGACCTTCCCGGTCAAAGTAGGAAACCATATATACATATATAATTATAACCCCGGCTAAAAATTCTGATTACAGGAAAAAAAAATCCTGATAAAAGGCACCAAATGTAAAAGCGCCCCAATTGGGGGGGCCGTGTATAGTGGTTATTAAAGAAGTAGAGAAATTTGGACTAAATTGGTTTATTAATTAAACGTATACTAATAAAATAAAACATCTACAATTTACAATAAAAGAGAGAGATGGAGATATATCAGTATGGACTTACCCAGGAGTATGTTGACCGTAGACTTTGGGGCCGATTCAATAGGCATCTTGGTCCTTTTAATGATGCACAACACTCACGCACTACTCTCTCCTTTACTTAGTAATGTTATATTATATTCATCGATTCATTATATTTTGCTCTCGTGTCTATCTGTATATATATCCGAGTATATCAATCGCATCTCAAATGAACTCTGCTATTTGTTTCTAGATTAAAAGCCCGCGTGATTATGGTTAATTAGAATTTACGCGTATTTTTCTTATCGAGTGATTAAGATGTAGCTTTTTCTTTCTTAAGGGTGAGATGAACTTTATACTTAATTCTGATATCTGGATACTAGATTAAAGACTTCACGTGCCTAGAAACCTTATATAATTTATCGTATGAATGTTTATTTCGAAAACAGTTGATTACTTATATTTCTGAGTCCAAGATAATGTGACTGCGTCACAGTATCTTTTTCTTGTATGCTCTTTTATCCTCTCTTCGGTTAGTATGCCAGATAAATATGTTCTGAAATATAAAATATATATATATATATCCATATCCAGAAATATCACTGGACTAGTACTATACTGATGACTGTGAAACTGCACCAATGAAAAATGTTAAAGGCTAAAAGTAGAAAATAAATTATAAATGAAAAACAAAGAGTAATATTTTAAGAATATAGACTTTTCACAGAACAATTTAATGCAGTAGACTACTTCAAATCCACACAGTTTGAGACCAGAGGTGTGCAGATTTAAGAATTTTGCAGATTTTTGATCATTGGTTTGTTTACATTTTTTTAAGCAGTAATTTGAATGTAATAATGCAATCAAAATTATAATGAATGATTGCAATACAATACGCCTAAATAAAGTAATAAACTAAAGGGCGATTCCATGCCAAATCAACCAGTGACTCAACCTGACCCTTTCACACTTCATTGAAACTCTCAGGAATCATTATGCCTAATGATATAAATGAGAATTTATGATTTTTTTTTCCACATCAAAATTTTATATAGTTAATTATTTAAATTTTGAAAATCATCCTTTTTTGGCTTGCTTACATGTTTTTAATATTGAATTTCTCAAGTCTATCAAATGTAGAAAATTTTATGACCACTCATTTGAAAGAGGAGTTTATAAGGTTTAATTTGATATGCAACTTGAATATATATAGTTAAAAAAAAGGTTTTTTGAAATTCAAAAATTTTTTTAATTGCCAATTTTTTTTAAATGACTATTTAAAAAAATTAAACTTAATTTAAAAAAAACTATGCATAGTCAACTTACATATCAAATTAAACCTTATAAACTCCACTTTAAAATGAGTGGTCATAAAATTTTCTATGTTTGAGAGAACTTGAGAAATTCAAAATTGAAAATATTTATGCAAGTCAGAAAATAATTTTTCAAAATTTAAGTAATTGTATGTAAATTTAAAGCGATACATAAAAAATGAAAATATGCACTTATTTATATCATCATAGAGAATGATCCCTCGCAATTACTGAAATGGTCAAGTTGAATATTCAATTTTTTTGGTTGATTTGACATGGAATGATCCTAAAATGATAAAGAGCAAGATAAATTTAAAAATGATTAAACTATCATAAGTAAAGATAATACAAAGAATTAGTAATGTATAATTAAGTATGCATAACAAAAATGAGATACTGTTTTTTTTTTTATTATTCAATGAAAATTTCCATAAAAAAGGTACCCTATTAATTTACAAAACCATGAAATAAGGAAGTTTTATTTCAATTTTAGTTTTAATAGTAGGAAGTTTTAGTTTTAATAATCAAAAAGCTTGATTAATACATAAGTACATTTAAAACAACTAGTTGGATGTGGCAATCCAAAAATTTCTTCTATCTCATACATATATCTTAATATTACAAACAGAAGATACATATATTAATATTTTAATATTATTAATTCAATATTACACTAACTTTGATTTTTATCTTCAATTTCTGCTTCAGTCAGTCAATCGGAGTAAAAACAAGTTAATATGGATCATGATATTTATTAAAATCAATAGCCTTTCTCTTATTCTGTTGTTATCAGCTGTTTGCAAATAGCCAGTTTAACAGGACACAAGTTCCCATCTCTGCACAAGCTGATGAACAATAGAATTATGAAGAATTGAGAAAATGATACACAATACGCTATCACAATACTCTTTACCCACAGAATATTTCCAAATTCAAGGAAGATCTGCTAGTTATAGCCAAAAACAAACACAAAAATTTTGGTTCAATTCTGTACATAAATTTATACACTTTTCAATGGTACAATATTGAAAAGGCACAAAAATCGCTATTAAAGTGCCCCCTTCCAGTAGATTTTTTTCAAATTCAGGGAGGACCAACTAGCCATAACCAAACAGTTACACAAAGAATTTGGTTCAATTCTATGCATATCTTTATACATTTTTCGATGGTGCAATGGCAACATACGGAAACACACACATGGACAGACATTTTGTAAAAACATGTTTTTTATATCTCTGA
Source organism: Maratus speculifer (assembly GCA_964019185.1). Classification (NCBI taxonomy): domain Eukaryota; kingdom Metazoa; phylum Arthropoda; class Arachnida; order Araneae; family Salticidae; genus Maratus; species Maratus speculifer. The sequence goes on along the minus strand of OZ025302.1, from coordinate 251,989,694 downwards.
CCCCTAAAACATGTAAATCTGTTGAAAACCAGAAGTAAAAAAAAAAAATATTACAATACTTTCTTCTATTGAAGATAGAAGAAAATAAAAATCATGATTACCACATTGCCAGTGATATCAACAATATCTTTACTTTTCTTTTTTTCTTTTTTTTTTTTTTCCCAGAAATAAATTTATATTTTCTCCCTGAAAAACCACGAGTTCAGTCATATTATTGAGAATTGCTTATTAAAATGCATACAGAATGATATAAAATTAAAAATTGTGTAATTTAATCCTTACATTTGAACTGAAAGTTTCATTGTTTACATCTGTAATGATTGCAGAGTTTAGGTGTGTGCAAATTTGAAAGAGTTTACTGTATTAATTAATTTACTGTTATACATAGAGAAACTACTTAAGAATTCTGATATAACTTAAGGATAATTCAAATAATATTTCCTTTTTTCTTTTTCATTGCATACCTTAAAAAAGAAACTGAGCAAATGCATATTTTTTCTTAAATTCACTTGTTTATGCTTTCTTCTATATAATAATAATAAAGAACCTAAATGTTTTCTTAATACAGTCAAGTGCCTATATCAAATTAATGTAGTGTAAAGGAAATTTTTGGAGAGAAACATGAATTGCAGTCAAATGATTAGGCATGATTTTCAAAATAAACATTGTTTATAAAAAAAGTTTTTTTTTTTTTTTTCTCAAAATAAATAACTATTTTTATGAAATAATTTTTTAAACAATAATACATTTGAGGATGTGAGTTTCAAAACTCTTCTTATCCAAAATTTAAAAAAATAGAGTTTTCTCAATTGATCTATTCCATTGCTAAACCAACATTGAAAAAACATTATAATCTGTGAAAAGAAAAATGTCGTGTATTTCTGGCATTGCAAAATCTTAGTTTACAATGAAAACCAATTGATACAGCAGAGGTTTTTTGTAATTTCTTAAACTCTGATTTTCTGAATAAGGTGAGTTGTAAAACTCCTGTCTTCAATTACAGTCTTTTTTCAGGGGGGGGGGGACTAATATAGTAGACTCTCAAATTTACAACTCCAAAATTCTCACATCATATACATAAACAATAAAGTTTTCAGTTCAGATTCAAGGAAAAAAATTGCTGAATTTTTACTTTCCCATCTTACATAGTATAGGGTAAATCTTGCAATTGTTTTGAAAATTAATTTTTCTTTCTTTTTTTAACAGATTTACACATTTTAGAGAATAGAGATCCCAAAAATCATTTTTTTAGAAAAAAAAAATGTCCATTTGTCTGTAAATGCTCTATTTCCCAAACAAAAAGAGACAAAGACTTGAAATTTTGTGTATATTTACAAGGAAGGTTTCCATATGGGCAGACTCAGAAAATTCTGAAAAAATTACTGACAAGGACGGTCTCCATTGGGGGCATACTCAGAATTTTTTGAAAAAAATACGAATTAAACTACTCATGTAGGTAATAAAGGATCAGTGAAAATTAGCGGCGGAAAAACATTATTAAATATGTAAAAAAAAAAAAAATATTTTGGAATAATTGGCGTGAAAAGCTGAAAACGACGCGGGATTTGGCGAGCAATGCATTTCCTCGCCATAAGCAGACGATTTTAACGAATCTGAAAATTGATTTTAATTGACTTCACTGTTAAAAATCTGCAGCATTTACTACAACGTCACTCCACTACTTTTATAGAATATCTCTCTTCTGACCAATGAGAATGCTCCATAGCACGGTGAATTGACCGTGTCATACACTATTAAAAATCTGCTGCATTTTGTTGCAACGCACTCCACCGCTTTTATATAATATCTCTATTCCAACCAATGAGAAAGCTCCATTTCACTGCCAAGAAACCCTTTTTCTATACAAGTAAGGGAGTGCGTTGCAACAAAATGCAGCAGATATTTAACAGTGTATTTTTTAATTTGGAACAATTTTAATCAATTTAAATTGTGTTTTAAATGATAAAATATATTAATTTCATTTTGTTATAAGTACATATAAACGTATATGACAAAATTACACTTAAAGTAAAGTAAAAATGCAAAACTAAAATTGCTTAAACTAAACTTATTTAAATAAATTGAACATAGAAAGTTTTTTCTTTAAAAAGTATTCGAAGCGTAAAAGCGTATTTTTCAAAATTTCGTTTTTTCGCCAACCGGAGATAAATCGCCAAATAAACGATATTTTTATTATTTTTTTGCGGACGTTATAAGGAGGTTCCGCCGAAATTTTTTTTATCAACATATATAACTATATGAGAAGAACATTCTGTAATTTTTTCAGATTTTTCTGAGTATGAAAGTATGGAGACCTTCCTTGTGAGTATTCTTCTCGTGTAGATATACATGTTTATAAAAAAAATTCAGTAAAATCCATTTAGAACGTTCGTAAAAAAAAAAAAAAAAAAAAAAGAACGTTTTGGTTATTTGGTCCTTTATCACCGGTTGGTGAGGAAATAAAATTTCAAAAATACTTTATGTCAAATACTTTTTAAGGTAAAAATGTTCCATGTTGAACTTGCATTTAAAAAATAATGCTTAAATAACTTTAGTTTTGACAGTTTTAGTGTGTTTTAATTGTAGTTTTATTATATATACTGAATGTTAACTATGAAATATTATGAATTAAAAAAAAAAAAAATCATTTCAATCTCAAAATTAAGTTTAAACGAGCACCATCAATTCAACTTTGTTGCTATGGAGACAAAAACTTCCCTGATATTGAAATGCATTATTGCAGCATTCTTCATCTGGTTTTTATTTTAGAATATGCTTAAATATGTGAAAACATTTTTTATAAATGAAATTTTTTTTTACAGTGACTAGGGGGGCCCCGCCCCCCTGCTCGCTATGCTCGCCAACCCCCGCGTAATCGCTTCGCGATTCCAAATTATTGGCTACCCCTGCTTGCTGCGCTCGCCAATACCCCATGTTATGAATAAGCAGTTGCAGACCTTTCAAATAATGTGTCACATGACTGGTGTTGTAAAGAAATTATAAATGTGCCCCCCTGGGGGGCAGAGTGGGGGTGACACACAAGACATCCATAAAAGAATAAACAGTTGCAGACCTTTCAAATGATGTGTCACACAATTGGTGTTGTAAAGAAATTACAAAATGCGCCCCCTCTGAGAGCAGAGGGGGGGGGGGGGTTACACACAAGATATACATAATATGAATAAGCAGTTGCAGACCTCTCAAATGATGTGTCACACAATTGGTGTTGTAAAGAAATTAAAAATGTGCCCCCCTGCAGGGCAGAGGGGGGGATGACACACAACACATCCATAATATGAATAAGCAGTTGCAGACCTTTCAAATGATGTGTCACACAACTGGTGTTGTAAAGAAATTAAAAATGTGTCCCCCCTGGGGAGCAGAATGGGGGATAAGACACAAGACATCCATTATATGAATAAGCAGTTGCAAATTTCTCAAATGATGTATCAAACGACTGGTGTTGTAATGTAATTAAAAATTTGGCGAAATATTACAGTTATCGCCAAGTTGGCGTCACTTTTGACAACTTATTTTGGTCGCCAAATTTGACGATATTTCACCAAGTTGGCGACAAACTTGGCGATTGTTGGCGATGGTAACCTTTCCTTTCTTTATGGTAACCCATACGTAGATGCATAGAAGGAGTTTTTTCCTGATTGGTCTATCCGACTCATGGAAGGAGTGGACAACCCGGATTCGTTAGTTCCGGAAATCTTCCACATCAGCATCATTCCAGGAGTCATTCCTTTTAAGGCTAGTTTTTTTTTACTATAGAAGGATAAAATTAAATAACTTCAGCAACAAGCAACACAAATATGCGATACACAAAGAAAATATATGTGTTAAACTCCTTAATTGTTTAAATTCTAAATGCCATTTACAAGCATTTTAAAATCTACAGATAGAGAATTTTCAGTTGCATTAAAACAGTTTGCTTTTGGCGAGGAAATATGCTGCTCTTCAAATCGAGTGACGTTTTCGTCTCTTCACGCCAAATATTCAAAAGCATTTTATTTTTTAACAGACTATTTACTGTATTTCCGCCGCTACATTTGACTGATCCTTTATAACATATATAAGTAGTTTAATAAGTTTTTTTTTTTTTTTTTTTCAAAAAAATCTGAGTGTGTCCAGTATGGAGACCCTTCCTTGTTAGTATGAAATAATCGAAAGAAGCCTATTGAATATCATAACATAGATTGTGTGAAACTATTTTTTTAAGACTTTCGAAATATTAATTCTGATGAAAGGTGTATGTATATATATATATATATATATATTTTAAGAAGTGAATGTAAAAGACAATAAAAAAATATACACTTTGCATAAAAAATGAAGTTGATCTGATAATGAAAGCTGAAATATCCATAATTATATTTTCCACACTTTTCGTGATATTGTATTTTCATTTAAATTCAAGAATATGTTTTAATTGGAAATGAGACTCTTAATCTGATGCAGTATGCTGTTAGTTAATATAATTATTATTTTTGGAATTAAAAAGATGTTTTGTTTACACAATTTGGTAGTACTTGATTATCCCATTTAACAATAAAAATCGCAAAACTATAAGATTTAATGGCAATAATGGCTTATCATAAATGTCACATTTATTTGACATTAAACATGTTTGTTACATGATAAAGTTATTTTTAATTCAACTTTTTATTTCTATTTTTATTAATGTTTTATTAATTAATTTATATATATATTGTTATTTAAAATAAAAATTATGCAAACTTGTATAATTTACGAATAATTTGATGATTTATACAATTTGTCGAAATAGGTACATGAAATAATCAAATAGTACTCACAATTCCATAATAAAGCATTACTTTGTATTAAATATATGTATTAATTTTATTTTGGAATTGCGATGCATTTTAAAATATTTTACACATGTTTTATTTTCATATTTTATACTTTGCATATCCATGATGGACAAGTATTACAATGGCCCCCAACGACTAGTTTAGTTTTACTTACTCTGTATCTATTTTGATATGTAACTCTTGAAAATATGATTGATTTGATGTTCCCCCCCCCCCATTAAAAAAAGTATAAATATTTTTCTGAACAAAATCAAGATATTGTTGATATCGCTGATAATCATAATCTTTTAATCATATATATTTATGTATTTAATGAAGTTTTTTGCTTATTAAGATTTAACTAAACCTGAAATAAAACTTCTTTACTTCATGATTTTGATATGAATTAATAGGGTAACTTTAAGAGGAATGTTTTGTTAAATAATAATAATGAAAAAAATTCTTATCATTAGTATGCATTATTTATTTACTTGATCTTAACTTTTGATAGTTTAATCATTTTTTAAATTATCTTGTTTTTTATTATTTTACTTAATTATTTAATATTTATATTGCAAATTGCAAGCATTTCTTATAATTTTGATGTATTATTACATTCAAATTACTGTTTAAAAAGGTTGGTAAACAAAGCAATGACCAAAAATCCACAAAATTTTAAAATTCGCACAACCTCTGGTCCAAAGCTGTACAGATTTGAAGGAGTCCGCTGTACATAAAATTAAAAAACAACTCTATAGCAGGAAATAAAATGCATGATATATTCAAGACTTAAACACATTTAAAATGCTACATAAAAAAAGAAATAGCAATTTAATATACTTTAAATAACTTTATTATCAATTCCAAGTGAAAAGACTTAATATAAATAAATACATTACAACAGAGATGGATTTAAAAAATTATTTCCATTTTGCTTTGAAAATTATATTTACATCAATTATAAAATGGCGTTTTCAAAAGATAACAATGGAAAAAAAAAAAAAAATGGAAGATAAATATAAAAGTGCTAATTTGAAAATGCATATAATTGACTGGATTTATTTCCAAATTTTTTCTAACAAATAATTAATTAACAAGAAAAAATACCATTTCTATTGGACTATTCAATAATTTCCAAGGAATAGAAACATTTTTTAATATTAACAATATTTATTTATGTATGTTTTTTACTTAGTGATTACTTCTAAATACATGATATTACACATGAAATTTTCAAAGATCAAAAGCTAAAGATTTCATTTTAGAATACAAATTATTAGAATATCAAACATTGGAGATTGAAGACAATCTTTTAAATATTTTTTTAAAGCAATTCCAATTTTAAAAAGTTAAAATAATTCAATTATTTTCACTATAAATATGAAATAATTCATAGAACAAAGATTTCTTTGTTTATGATTTACATAAAAATAATAATAATTGTGTAAAATCCTAAAAAATATATATATTTATTTACAGACAAAAAAAAAAAGGTTGTGCACATCTAGATATAATTTACATTTAAAACAACAATTATATGTGTATCAATAAAATAAAAATTAAAACAGATTAATAACCAAAAAAATTCTGACACATCATCCACAGGCTTATATTTTAATGGAACAGCATGATTAATTAGGAGAATTGAAATTAAATAAATAATGTTTTTCATTTTTTCTTGAGACATAAACAATTTCTCTCTCATAAAGGCTTTCTGCAGATTGCCCCATCCAGAAATTTGATTTAAAAAAAACCAAATTAGACAATTATTTTCTAAAAGGTCCTAGACCTTTATCAAAAGATGAAAATATTTTGATTTTATTAATTTCTGAATAGAAGTACCTGTTAATTATTTATGTTTATGAATAAAACTGAATTCAAGAATGTGACAGAAAGTTAACACTTTAAATTTAAGAAAATCTTTCAATCCTTGAGGATCAGCATAACGTCTACATACACATAAGATGCTCAGAATCCTTGATTATTTCCACCAGTTATTTTTTATCGCAAATTTTGCCTTATGTAACTAGGGCATTTTCCTTGATTAAATTAGGCAAAGACCAGCGATAAAACACTAAAAATTCTGTAAAAGATACTACTCAAGAAGGGGTTAATACAAGAAGATGCAATAATTAACCATAATAATTTCTTCTATTTTTTAATATTAATTGGTTTTTCTTGAGTATAAACATTGAAAGGCATTCAAATTTGAAATATAGTATTTGAAAAGATTTAAATTATAACATTACACTAATGACCTTATCATGATATTGATCTGACAAAGTTTTCAGGTTAATATTTACTCAATTTCCAAACAATAAATAAAACAAAATATTTAAAACTTTAAAAAAGCTGCATTTTGAAGGATAGAATTTAAAAAGAAATAAAAGATACAATTGCTCTTATCTACAAAAAAAAAAAAAAAAAAAAAAAAAAAAAGGGGGGGGGGGAATATAAAGCAAAAATCAACATAAAATATAGCTGCAAAATTTTGTAGCAGTAGAAGGCAATAATAATAGCGATTTTTTTTTTCCACCGGGATATAATTTAAAACAAAATTACATTTTTTTAAATAATAATTAAATTTACAGAATAAAATAACAATAGTAATTAATTGATTTTTTCTTTATAAAATTGGTTGTACACACGCATATATTTAAATTTAAAAAATATAACAAAAGTATGGATACAAAGTTTTTTTGAGCACACAAAACAAAATACAATTCAAAAAATTGTATATTAATTATAAATTGTATATATATCAGTAATTATAAATTATGTGTACACACACATGTATATATGTGTGTGTAATAAATTTTAAAATACTCAACCAACTCAATGATGTTAAAAATATATTTTTGGAATTGCATGTTTATATGACTTGAGACACAAATTTACAAAATAGTTTGAAAGCTTATTTATTTACTTATGGGGAGGGAGGGTTCTAAATTTCAGCTGAATACTTTGTTTGGTTTAAACGAAAACACTAAAAGTAACTTAACCCAGTGTCTCACATACAAATTTTCTTTGATTAACACCATTTTTTTTTGCCAGTTACTTTTACTTATTTAATTTCAGAAATGGCCTAAGTAAAGCAAAAGTTAACTTTTTTTTATTACTGGTACAAAAGCAATTTCTGTATGAATTTTTTGAAGATATATATATGCATCCACTGTCTCGAAAGAGTTAAACACTTTGCAAAATGCAACAGGTGTATAGAATGTGTAAAATCCTTGAATTAGAGCATAAATTATATCGCCTTGTTTAATCACAGAATTTTAATGATTAAACAAGCCAAAAATTATTTCTTGAAAAAAAAAATGGCATTAAAAAAAATAATAAAATATATAGATACAGGATGCCACTTAAGAAGGCATTAAAGTATAAAAGTTCAAAAATAAATAAAAACATATGGAGAAAATTTGATTTTTGGAATTTCATTGGCTGAATTTAAAATTGTTTTACCTTTTTTTAATGTAACCAAATTTTATAAAGAAAAAATAATCTATTACAACAAAATTTGTACTCCACAATAGTAATAAAACATATACAATTTACTAAGTACTACATAAAAAGTATTGCAACTTCATATTTAAACATATTATAAAACATAAAAAAATAATTTAAAAATATATAAAATAATAGAAGAAAGACTGTGTTTTTTTGATACATTTATAATCAATTTCAAAGAAAGGATTGGTAAAAAGGTTAGTAACTAGAATCCTGCATTAAAACAGGCCTATATATATATTTTTTTTGTTAGTGTAGGTAAAATTTCAGTCAGGATCAAAGCTTAAGTTTCAGCTTGTGTTTTGAATCTTGCTGGTTGTGTTCAGGTTATACCTGATTTTTTTTAAATAAAGTTCACAATCAGTACGTATATTTTAGTAACATTCAGAATTCTGATTCATATTAAAAAAAATATTTGAATATGAATATATACTTATTTTTCAGCATAAAAAATAGAATTGATATTAGAAATATGAAATAATCCACATCAAATTTCAATTCAATGAATATTATTGTCAAGCTTATTTTTATTTATTTGTGGGGGGAAGGGGTTCAGAAGGATTACAAATAAAATTTTCAGGTTTAGTTCATATGCAGGATTCTAATAATAACCCTAAGGCCAATTTTTACAAAAAGGATCAAACCTATATTTTTGAAAAAAAGATTAGGGTTAAAAGAAATTGGAATCTTTTTTGTTAGAATTTTTTAATGGGGATTTTAAACGGTTAGTCCTATGGCTTATAATTTTACCCTATGGTACTGTATATAGAGTGTCTACAATAAAAAGAAAACAAAAATAATTTTAAGTAGCTGATTAGATGTCAATTAATTTTTTCCCTTCCATCCAAACTCAAATCCTAGAGGCAAGCCATACTTTCATCACCTTTGAACCAAGAGAAATTCCACAAACAATGTTTTGTGATGCATATTTATTACACATTAATTTTGTTTTAAATGCTACAAGAATGTTTAAAAATAAATGCTACATTAATGTGTTAAAAAATGCTACCTTAACAAATAAAATCTTTTCCTTCTCAAAATTGAGAATTATATTTGACCTTATTTATCTTGGTTGTATCTCTTTAATGCTACTTTTACACCTCATATACTCATTATGTTACATAATCTGAAATACATCCCATTTTATTTTTTATTACTTGTAAGAGTCATAAATAGGAGGGGGGGGGGGATTTATGAATACCAATAAACATAACTTTTATTTTACATTTAAAAAAACTTTTATGAGTAACAAGTTTTGTGAAGTATGAATATGCTTGTTTATGTATGCTTTATATTGAAGATTTGACGTCAATATGCTAAAGCAGAGCACTGCAAAGAACTGGGAGGTAATTAGGGGTCAATACTGAATTCAGACTTTTTTTTTTTTATCTGGGGGAGACACTGTGAAGCTGTGTGTGTGTGGGGGGGGGATTTTACCAAATATTATGTGGTTCAACATCATTAATTTCGAATGTACTGAGATTTTATATACAAGATAATTTCACAGGTGACATTGTCACTTTTTTAACTGAACCCCCCCCCCCCAAATTTTAATATAGGGTGAATGTAAAGAAATGATAACTAGAAATTGTTATAATCATCAATGGTGGGGAAATACATTATTTTACTTGTCACTGACGAGTAAATTTTCTGACAGGGCCAATGAAGTTTGCGGTAATCTTCAAAAACTGCAAACTATAGAGATTTTTTTTTTTTTTTTTTTTTTTTTTTTTTTTTTTTACTATTTAGCTGTTAAACTGCACTCACTTGTATATATTTCTCAATTATACATATACAGTCGAACCTCTATATAACGAAACTCCATACATCGAATTTCTCCATATAATGAATTTTTAGTAAGAACGGTCCCCTTTTCGCATGATTACATTAAAAACAGACTCTATATAGCGAAATATCTATCTCCATATAACGAATTTTTTCATAAATTGATCTTAATTTATTCAGTTTTAAAAAAGCTTCGAAATCATATGGAATCAATTTTCCATCACTTATTTTTGATTTATCATTCAGTGGAGAGGCTTTTTTTTAAATAAATATTACTTCTCTCCTTATTCTTTAAATCTAACAAGTTCATCCCACCTCCCACACACCTTTCAACATCCTTCTCAAAACACAGTCAATTGAATTGTTACACATATAAGAGAGAATCAATGAGAGCACATAAGAGAGACCTTCAAATGGAGGAAAATATCAACTACAATTTTTCATTCCTTGCTAAAATTTGAGAATTTTTTTTGAGAGCGTAACAATTGTAATTTTAAAATCAAAACAACAAAAAATTACAGATTTCTTCCTCTGAAATTTATGTAAGTCTTCCTTATTTGATTTTCATTAAGCTTTCAAATAAATGTCTTTTATCTTTTTTGAAATTGCTTAAATAAGTAAGAAATAAAATGTTAGGTTAATATATACTTTTAAACATTTCAAATTCTTAATTAAAAAGATCAAAAATAATATTTGTTCAAAATTTACACATTAAATACTATTTTTAACATCATACTCTATACATCGAATTTCTCTATATAACGAATTTTTTACTGGAACGATGGATTTCGTTATATAGAGGCTCGACTATATATATATATATATATATATATATATATTTAATGCAATAGAGAAAGAATAATCAACTATTTTTGTAATCGAGTAAATTTTGTCATAACACATTTTAAGTAGACATTGGATTTTGTTGGCTGGTAAAATTTTCTAGAATTTCCCACTCTTGCTTATACAAACTAACAAAAATTGTTTTACAGCAACCCTATATGTTTTAATGTATGAAATTTAAGGTATTGAAAAACAATCTAGGGAAAGAGGCGGTACAGACCAAAATGACATTCAAAATTAAATGCCCTGCTTCTTAAAATATTTATAATCAGTCAAAAAACTGATTTACAAACTCAGCATATTGGTTAAAAAAAATGAAATCATATGACTCTTAAGATACTATTAATGTTCTCCCCAATATTCAAGACAACTCTTACATTGGTAAGAATTGCAATGAATTTGCAATTAAAAATTAGGTTCTGTTGCAAAAACAGAAGAATTTTATTGTAAAAAAGAAAAGAAAAATAGGAATAACATCATTTAGGAACAAAATGTAACATAAAAAACAACAATACAAATTTACATAACTAATAAATTCATTCTAAAAAGAGAGCCTTTTTAAAAAACTATCTAATAAATTATTGAAAGTAATTTTCTAAAAACTACAGGGAAAACAAGAACTAAAAAGCAACAAATATACATTGTTACATAAAATGTCACATGGGCACCCACAACTAAGTGGGGAAAAGGGGCAATTGCTGCTCTTTGTACAACAAAGTTAATTATCTAAATTTTTCTTTTCTCTACTGATTTTTTCTACAGATAGATGCCCTTGAATTCCATTTTATTTATTTATTTTTTTTAATTTACTAAAGCATGTGAACACTAAGAATACTTAGATATAAGGAATGTTCATCATTTTAATTGTAGCTTACAGATTACTGGTAATCCATAGTTAAACTGTATATCATCAAACAAAGCATTACAGAATTCAAAATCCATAAATCCATCGTTGTATTTTTACAGAACACTATCGAGAATATTTATTATATCCAGTGAAGTGAATCTAGAAGAAAAAAAACAATTAATTAAAAAAATATTTATAAATGACTAGCTTTAAATTTCCCTTAGGATTTTTGGTTTTCATATCAAACAATGTTGACAAGTTGGGAAATTTTAATTCAAAGTATCTTTTTTTTTTTTCAAAATCGTGATCTTTTTTTCCCTTAATAACAGACACGTTGTGATTAAATAAAACAAAGATTATTATCTAAATAAGTGACAGATATATTGAATGAAAAACTTCTCCAACATGGTAACACTGACACCAATAATTTAAGTAGTTAATGTAAAATCATATGAAATTTTCTTAAATTATTTTTTATTTATAACAGTCAAATTTATAATCATTATTTATTTTCAAAGTTAATTAATATAATTTCTATAATTTGAACCATAATGCTGGTGATAAACACAGCAAAATTTCACAAAACAGTAGCCAAATCTTGGAAACAAAAGTATAACTCATTTTGACACACCTTTGCACAATCATATATCAGTATTCTTAAAGTAGACATTACAGTTTCTTTCAGCCTATATCATTATCTTCTGTTTTATTTATTTATTTATTTATTTTAAATTTAAAAAACACAGTCTGAACCAGAAATTTTAATTAACAAATTGAATCAAAATATGGGACACATTATTCAATATTTTTTCTGGTACTACATATGTTTTTTGATTTGAAAAAATAAAAAACTTGAAAGGTTGACAGCTACGCCATTCTAATGTTGAATATTTTATTTAGAAATTTAATGATCTTCACTGAACCAAAATATACTGAAAATTGGTCATTTTTGGTGATATTCTTTCTTTTTAGGGTTTTGTTCATCTAATAAAACCCTATTTGTTTCAGTCTTTTGTCTGAATGTCCGCCACAGAGCTCTTACACAAAAACTCTATAAGTCAGAGACTTCAAATTTTGTGTACTTACAGCTGAATATCCCATGTCACATGACAAATTATGAAATTTTGAAAACATCTATTTTAATTAAATTAATTTTCCAATGTAATCAGTTCATTTTTGCAATTTAAATTTCAAAAGAGAATCTTAATTTCAATTGTTTTCCTGTAGACATAGCTCTCAGGTAAAGCATCTTGCTAGTAAACAGGAGGTTAACAGAAGCCCGATGCCGGAACTTGAAAATTTCATTTTAAGATGGAATTAATACAAAGAAATTTCATATTTTTGACCAATTTAAGGGTTTATATTAGTAGAGTTTTGTTCATCTGACATTTATAATATTTTTTTGAAATTCAGTTTTCTTTCTATTTTAAAAACTTTTGTGATTTATTACTAATTCAGCATTTTAAATTTAATTTTAAACAATTTTTTTGCTCTTAGAAAATTAAATTTTATTTAAAAAATTTTATGGGAACATTTTTTTATTAAAGTAAATAACTTCCTTTAATAATTATTTTAAAATTAAATTTATTAGTGTTATCATCTATGTAAGAATTTAATAATTATAAATTAACAATTTGGATTTATTAATTAAAAGATAAGTTGTTTTGAAAGAAATATTAAACAAAATTTCCCTAGAGCAGCTAATTGTTTTGCCAGGTTTTTACAAGTTTGGATATTTTTTTGTATTATCCATTGATTTTTATAACCAAAATTTATCCCTGATGATTATGAATCCTAAAAATATTATTTGTTAAAAATATTATTCTTATAAAATTTTGATTCGGATTTCAAAGCAGGCTAAATGAAAATGGCTCAATTTTGATGATTATTATAGTTTTTTTTTTAATTATAATAAATACTTTATAGGAAAAAACAGAAAGAGAGAAGAAAAAAGGCAAGAAAATGATGCTACAAAACACTTACATCAAGATCTACAACCCTTTAATTAATTGAAGTTTTTAACAGTCTACATGCACATTAAACAAAACTCTACTTAATGTAAACTGAACTTGCCCTATACACTAAATATTATCTATAACTCTTTTGTCCTATACACTGGATATTATCTATAACTTTTTTTATGTGCCAGAGAAACTTTCTAACACACCTTATTGGGTGTGCATGTCATAGGTTTGCCATCTTTGTCTTAGATCTTTTTTTAAAAACTAATAAAGATGCAGACATTATGTTTACACTAACTGAGTCAACATGGATTTTCAAACAGTTACTTGTAAATCTCACGCACCATCAAATTATTGCACTATGTATATGTGATTCAAATAGCACCAATAATAGCCAGTCCCAGCACATATGAGGTATTTTGGGACAATGATGGATTACCAGTGACCTGTTATTCATATTGACAAACACATAATTGAAAGAGAAAAACTTAATGTATTGAGTCAAGAATAGCAAAATATATACACAAGGTATCCACAAAACAAATATACAACTTCAGAATTCTATTCCCAACAAAACAAAAGAAAAATATATGAAATAACAACTCATAGACAGAACAAGAACATATAACAAATGTGGAATATTATTTTTAAAACCAAATTGGACATGCACGCTTTAGATATTCAGAGAGTATCAAATGATATTTCAGTTTAATCTCAACGTGTTTTAGAATGTTCTATGCAACCAGGAAAAAGTTTTCATCAACATATGTATTGTGATATGTATAATAAACATAAAAAAAGTTAACTTCTTTCATTAATCTTAAAAGTCGAATCAATAATGCTCTCTCTTTTTTAACACTTCCTAATATAGTTTAAAAAAATATTCATAACTCCAGTTTGTCTGCTAACTATTTATACTTGTATAAATATACTTGGATTTTAACACTTTGAGGTTTGAGCTATTTCAATCACACTTCTCCTTCTGAACTGAAGGTATTTGGTACTTTTCATGATTTTTAAAAAATACTTAAAAGATGTGTATTTTGAAATATATTTTATTAAATTATACTCTTCAAATTGTTTTTATTCATAATGAAATATCTATTTAAATGTACTGAAAATAAATAAATAAATAAATAAAATAAAATAATGACTCTTAAACCAACAATTTTTTTTTTTCTTTTTGCCAATAAGGTTATGTGGGCTTACTCAAACTTCTGTTATGGTGCCATCTATCGGCACCAATATAAATGGAAAAAAATTCGATTGAAACTGTTTAAATAAATAAATAAAAATTGCCAGATGTAATAATGTGATTAGATAGCCTTTTTCAAACATTTCCATTATATAATTTTAAAATATCATTCAATAAGTATAAATAGAAGGAATATTTTTATCATGATTTCTTTGCTAAAATTAAAATCTAAGTTTCGTTTTATTAATTTTTTAAGATGTTAACATTTATCCACTTAATTTTTTAAATTTTGTTTTCCATTATAAGTATTTTTTTTATTTTTTTTTTTATCAAGGTGTAATTGATATATGAGATGTTATCATGACTGCATTAGTAATATTGGAAATTATTTGTTTTTAAATTTTAATGTGTTGTGAAATTTCAGAAATTGTGTTTTACTTTGCTAATTATTATTGTTGTAATAAATACTGCTTTTTGTCTTGCCCAATTATTGAACTATTTCAGAAATTGAATAGCAAGTCAAAAAGAAAATGAAAAGGACTCATCATTTGTATTTGTAGTAATCTATTGCTATTTTAAAATATGCTTTTGTAGAATACAAACTCTTCAATAGTAAAATCTTCATTCTGTTTGTTTGTGTGAAATCTTATAAAATGAAATGTAGGTCAAAATTTCGTCATTTTTGAATGGAGTTATATATTAGTAATTTAGTAAAATTTGTATTTGTGTGACACATTTCGATTTCAATGCACAGATTTTCACAAAAAGCTATGCCAACGTTCACAATAAGTTTGAGTTAAGCTTTGATTCCAGATATTTTATATAATTACTTTTGCTTTGTACAGGGTTAGAAATTAGCTGTTGTTAGTCTCCAAATACAACTAAATTATTGCATTTGGCGACCACAAAATTATTATTATTATTTATTTATTTTTTAACAAATGCTTTTATTCCAATTTTAGCATAAGTTTTCTCCCTTGCAGCACACACTTGAAGAATGATGTTTTCCATAAAATATTGGAAAGTAACATTTGTTTAAGAAAATCCTTGCATTTGTCAATCACATTTAAACTAAACTGACTTTACTTTAACCAATGACTGATAAAATTGACCTAGGGCCACAAAGAGCCACATGTTCCTAAAACACTTGCACACCTTGTTTGAAAGCATAGTTTAAAACTCCATGAACCTGTCAATCAAATCTAAGCTGACTTCACTTTAACAATGACTGATATAACTGTACTTATAAGCTATGTTCCTAAAATTATATGGACCCCACTTGAAAGATTTTAATGCAGGAAAGGCCTTTAATTTATGATACTCTGGTGTAATAAACAGTCGAGTTAAAATACCTGATTTTAAAAACTAAATATGATTTTAATTTTTGAATTGTTCATATGTATTTTCATATTTTGTACTGTTAATTTTTTGCATTCATATTAGCTTCAAAAACAGAATTAGTTAAACATTTTTGTAGAATCCATATATTGTAGTTTAACCAGGTTTTACAGTTTACAGCGTGGTTAGAAAAAGAAGTGAGAAAATATGATGTAACATAAAATTACAGCCATGAAATGCTGTTTGGCACCTAGAAAAATATATGTAGGCGTCATTTGATGCTTTTCTTAAAATTCCCAATTTCTAACCATGGTAGTGTAATACACATATTTTTTTCAAAACAAAAAAGTTGTGGATTATATCTGAAAAGACCGTGCGAGCATAATAAAATCAATGTGCATCACTGAGATATTCTGCGACATACTTTCTAATAGCTAAAAGTGCATTTTTTGCTGCGATGTGCAACATTAAAAATAACTAATTTTTAGTTTATTATACGGAATATATAAATTTCATAGATCATTAAGAGGGCCATATGAAAAAATTCACATACATTAGTGGCTATGGACAACAATTTTTCAAAATGGATTTTTATAGTGTTACATATATCTTAAATTCTTTATTTCAATATCTTTTTACTTACCCATCATACGTTGTATAGAGTAAGTCTTGGAATCGTTTTGAAAATCGAAAATTTTTTTTTGACGGATTTACACATTTTAGATAGAGGAGATTCCGAAAAACATATTTTTAGAAAATTTTTTTTGCCGTCTGTCTGTAAATGCTCTATCTCCTGAACAAATTGAGATAGAGACTTGAAATTTTGTATGTAGTTAGAATGTAAGAATGGGACGAACCCTATTTAATATCAGCAACCTCGATTATCTGGAACTATTTTTTTCGGACTCTCAAAAATTTCGTTCTGATGAAAGGTATATAAAAATTTTCGAATTTTTTTGTTCTAAAGAATGGACATAAAAGGCAATAAAATAACACACATTTTGCATATAGAACGAAGTCGATCGGATTATTAGTTGCCGAGATATTTGTCATCCTATTTTCCACATTCTTCGATTTTTCATGACCCTGTATTTCATTCAAATTTCAATTCAGAGGGATATTTTAATTGGAAATGAGACGCTTAATCCGACGCAGTTAATTGTTAGTTAATAGAATTATTATTTTTGGAGTTATAAGGATGTTTCTTTTACGCAGTTCGATACTACTTGAGTAGTTTGGTGTTTTATATAATTTGTCGAAATTGGTAATCAGCAGTTCTTTAATATAGCATTACTATGTATACTAACAATATTTAAATTTTGTTTATGAATTGCAGTACATTGTATAAATAGTTTTCACATGTTTTATTTTCATATACATATCCATGATGGGTAAGTATTACGGTGGCCCCCAACAACTAGTTTCACTATATGTAATAATGAAATTTCTTAACAACAGTCTGATAGTATTAGAACAAGTTTTATAATCTATGCCTGATGAAACACTTTTTGTTCTCTCTCTTTTTTGTTGTTGTTGTTACACATTTAGAAAATACTTAAATTTGGACTAGAAGGTCTTTTCCACATACTGCAAGCATTGAAACAGTACACATGAAAGTTAGTTAAAGTTTTTGAGGGAGACTTTCATATGTATTATATACTTAAATAATTTAAATTGTTATTTAGGTAAAACTAGAATAATGAAATTCTATACATTTTTATGGATACCTTGTATTTATTTGAAAACACAGGGTTTGTAAGTTTTTGGAAGAAAAATAGCCAATGTCCGAAAAAAACATTAATATTTTAAAACATGTCATTAATAAAAAACTCAAATGAAAAATAATCATCTTTAAAATAAACAAAAAACAAAGAGAAATAAATTTTATAATTGATAAATTCTACAATAAATGAAATTTGATTATTTTGTAGAAATGTTGAAGTAAAGAAATTTTCTTTCATCATCTTTTAAAACAGTATCAACCTATTTTAATACAATATATTAAGAGAGTATACTACTATGTTACAATACTGTTATACCGATACATTAATTTTACTGAATAATATTGTGATACTGGCCTATTCCTCTGTTAAAAGTAGTTCAATGAGAAAGATAATTTGTAAAATTGCTATATATATATTAATAAACATATTAAAGTTTTCTTTTTCTAATTTTTACTGTAGTTTAAAACTTACAAAGCCCATAGAGATTCAAACAATCTTTAAGAAATCACAGTAAAATCACTTGACATGATAAATGTGCATTAACTCTTTTTATAGACCCAGAAACTTTAAACTTAATAAGGTCAAAAGAGGTCTATTCATAGGTCAAATGTTAAAGAAAACATTGAAATACTGCAATGAAATAAATTAGTTTTTTGATTTCTTAATATAATAAACTAAAAATAATTTAATTTCTCTCTCTCTTTGCCCTTTTTATTTTTATTTATTTTAGAATGACAGTGATTACTTGAACTTTACTTTTCTAAAGATAAGAAAAAAATTATTTTACTTCCTTGAAAAATGAATTTGTTTAGGCTATATATATTTAAGAAAGATGATTAAAAGATCAAATTATATTAAATACATGATGAAAGTTATAATCATTGCAGCAAACTAAAAGAGAAAAATTTACAGTGCTATAATTATATAGCATAGTAAAAGGTTTTGAAATCCTAATGTATAGAATTTATTTATTTTTTAACAATAATACACTCAAATAATTCACAGATGATAATATTTTACCTCATAATTATTATGAGGTATATTTTACCAATTTACTTCATAATAATAATGTGTTTTCAAGAAATAAAGTATTTTATATGTTTTTTAAAAGAATTTTAAGCACCATCAAAACTGTTTTCTACTTATAGAGAGTTTTTAAGAATCTGTATGCACCCTGTAAATTAAATTTTAAACACTTTAGACACCATACAAACCCTGCAATAGTCATAAGTACATCAGACAACTGTAGATTCAAAATACAGTAGAAGATCTTTATAACGCAATTCCATATAATGAAATTCTCCATATAGCGCACAACCTTTCAGATGTAAACAACGAATTTTGCCATGAAGGAGCACCTGAATTTTAAGACTGTAAAAAACTGCTACTGTCTGAAAACTAAATTTAATGCATTAGTACAATTTTATCTCCTTAATTTAGAACTTTTAAAGGAAAAAAATTATTATTACAATAAATGTTTTTGAAAATGAGCAATATAATGAATAAATTGGGTCCAGGTGCATTTGGACCATTTTTAAAACATATGTTTAACAAAATGTTGAATGATCGCAATAATAGAAAAATTTATAATCTGGATAAGGAATGCAGTATAAAGGTAATTCTAATGTATTTTGATGTGTTTCAGACATATTTGTCTATATTTATGAGGTCAATTTGATGACGCGTGATATGTGATCCATATAACGCAAAATTCTATATAATGCACAACCTTGCGTTTTTAGGTTTGCGTTATATAGATCTTCTACAGTATAACAATAGAATTTATAAGTTATTCTTTTTTTATTTATGTTAATACATATGAGGATTACTACTTTTTGAATTACCCCTTACAAAAGAGACAAAAATCACCAGGACAGAATGTCTTAAAGAAAAAACTATCCATGGTCAACATGAACAGTGTTTAATTGTCTAAAAGAGTGATCACAGATCAAAACCTGGAATCTACAGTTCCAGAAAAAGGATATAGTTCTATGCTACATACAATCTATGAGCAACCTAACTTGCCAATGTCCTACTTGATGGAGGCGAAAGCTTGTCCATTGCTTCCTGAATTTTTTCCTGGAGAATCCGGTACTTTAGCCTAACTTGGTTTAGGTATTCCTCCTCTTCCAGATCCAGAATTTTCAAAAAGTTATTCAGTTCTGGAATGGCGAATTGCTCCCACTGTAGATTAAGAAAGTATGAAATAAGTGAAAATCGAAAACAGATACGAGGCTAGAAATTGAGCATCAAAATATTCAATAAATGATGCATTACAGGTGAAAACATATGTCAATTTAGCCAGATATCCAGTATAATTTGCAACCAAATATACAGAGTTCCCAGCAAAACATGTCTGGCAATTCCATAAACCAAATCACAAAATATTCCTGTAAAATAATCCCTATATTTCTGTAAAAATTTCATGACATACACAAAATCTGCTTTAATATAGTATAATTAAGTTTAAAATATACATATATTAGATTTTACAACAATATATTTCACTGAGAAATCTGATATACAACCACTATATTTCAATTACATATATATATATATATATATATTTCTTAAGAAATTTGGGACAGATTTAGGTTAATTAGCTAATGCTATATATATATTTAAATCTCATTTTAAAATTTTCTATCAATAAATACTTTTATAATTATTTCAGTATATATTATAACATCATTTTAAATCATTAATTATATCAGCATCAGCTATTTTTATGGAATAAAACAAACTTCAATACATTTAAAAAAGAATGTTTAGTGCTTTTTTTCTCCCCCCCCCCTTTAACAAAGTATGTTCAGACTCTATGTTCAACTCCCCTCATTACCTCTTACTGCTTAATAACATTTAAAAACAAGTTTTACGCTATGATAACAGAAAATTTATTCTTATTAACATAAAAAATAAAAATAACAATATAACAGCAATTTAGGATATTAACTTAGGTTCACAAAAAAATTTAAAAAAAAATGTGTGTGGCACTCGGGGACTGCCGCGGTAAAGCTACTGCATAGCATTTATTATCAACTTATGCAAAAATACCGCGTCAATGTCTGCCGAAGTCTATCGAAGGATACCGTGCCAAAGTCTGCCGAACTGAAACGTCGAAAACAGATACGAGGCTAGAAATTGAGCATCAAAATATTCAATAAATGATGCATTACAGGTGAAAACATATGTCAATTTAGCCAGATATCCAGTATAATTTGCAACCAAATATACAATGACCGGAGTGTTAGGATTTTTCTCGTTACGGAATTTCTAGATTCGGTCGCCGCGCTCAAAGCCCGCGATAAAAGCTATGCAATAGCTTAATAAATTAAGAAACAAAATTTGGTAGCGCTATGAAAATTAGGTCGCGAGTTGTAAGCATCTTAAATTTTTCGACCCTCACGGTGGGGGTCTCCTGTCACCAAAAATTAACACTGTCTCATAATAAATTACCAAAAAAAATTTGGCCGTGCTACGATAAGTAAATCGCGAGTTATAAGCATTTTAAATTTTTTGACCCTCACCGTGAGGGGTCTCCTGTCACCAAAAATTAACACTGTCTCATAATAAATTACCAAACAAAATTTAGCCGCGCTACGAAAATTAGATCGCGAGTTCTAAGCATTTTAAATTTTTCGACCCTCACCGTGAGGGGTCTCCTGTCACCAAAAATTAACACTGTCTCATAATAAATTACCAAACAAAATTTGGCCGCGCTATGAAAATTAGATCATAAGAAACATCAGTTTGAGACTTGATATCCTAATATCTGAAAAATACCGAGTCAATGTCTTCCGAAGTCTACCGAAGGATACCGTGCCGAAGTCTGCCGAGCTGAAAAGGCGTTAGCCGAGTGTTAGGTTTTTTTCGTTACGGATGTGTTAGGATTTTTCGCGTTACGGAATTTTTGGATTCGGTCGCCGCGCTCAAAGCCCGTGATAAAAGCTATGCAATAGTTTTAAAAGGGGGGGGGGGGGGCAAGTTAGTTTAAACCAGGATTTTTTTTAATGACATTTTCTATTACTTATACATGCACATTTATTAATAAAAATAAATATTGTTGAACATATAAGTAATATAATTTCATCTAACTTTAAGAATTATGTTGAATTAAAATTTTGAAATCCTATTGCTAAATTCATTTTCAATAGTTATAACATAAACTGCAAATGCAGGTAGTTTTTTTTAACCATAAAACAAAAATTGCATGGCAAAATGAGCCATAATTTTGGATTTGCATATTTGATGCTCTTAAAAATTGATTTCTGTAAACATTTTTATAAATCACACCACATAATTTCAGAATTGTTGCACCCAGGAATAAAGCGATCAACACAGCAGCAACATATTTCAAATATAGTATCCAATATATATTCAAATACAAATAATGCCATAAAATTTATATTCAAAAAATCAATATTTCAATCATTCATAAAGTTAGCAGCATAACAAATAAAAATTACTCACAATAATGTCTTCTGTTTCATTTTCTTGTAGAACAAATTGTTTGTCCTCATCACAATTTAATAGAGCTAACATCAGTGGATATTCATTGTCCTGTATTCTCCTCAACTTAGCTAAATAATTATAAAAATTGAATTACTACATAAAAACATATTCTAAAATTTCAGGTAAAATTTAAACTTTTCAAGAAAATATGAGTCATACATTACATTAAATTATACAAAGTGCTGTCAATATTAAAAAAGAATTGCTGTGTAACTTCATGTATACTATGCAATTTTATTCCAAAAATTTACTTGAAAATATAAGAGGTGTGTGTGATACACAAGAACTTGAGAATTTAATTCTTCCATTGCAAAGAGAATAATAATACAATGATTCAAAAGTTGCTATATCAACAAAGTGTTTACAAACTTAATAACTATCAAACTACAATCATGTATGGTAAGATTGTTGCTAATTCATTATTTTCTTGATAGATGGCGTGATATGTTCTGGATACAGAATGTAAAACATACATATTGACAAAGTTTAGAATTCCAATATTGCAAAACCTTTGAGGAATTGTTCAATCTTTGGGTACACTGAATGCTGGGAAAGTTATTTACAAGATGGCATGACAATTTACCAAATCCAGGAATTCAATGGATCTCATGAAATTAATTTTTGAAGATAGGATAATTTATAAATGCATAAGAATTTGGAATGCTCTTTAGAGTACTTCTGAAGAGCAAAATTAAATTTTCCTGGTGCTGTAATTTCAAATCTTTAGTTTTATAATCAGAAAAAATGCATAATTTTTCTCAAATTTCAATTTTTTTTTTTTTTTTTTTTTTTCCCAGAATTAAAAAAAAATTTTCTGACTTTTTCTCAGAAATGGAAAATTTCGCTAACTTTTTTAACTAACCAATTTGCTAGACCCAATCTCTGTGAATGCTAGGTATTTTTAAAATATAATTAATCTGATGGTAGAGGACTACAGATTATCTTTAATCATATGATTAGGTCTTTTTTTTTTAGGGGGGAGGTGGGGGGTCACATACCACCTATATTATATGACCTCTTCAAATATAAAATTTCTGTCAGAAACACTCAAAGAATAACTAGTTTTTCGGTATCAAAAGGCAGAAGGATTATTTCAAAAATAAATTACAATAACAACTATACAGCACAATAAATCTTAAAATATACACTAAAAAATGAAAGTAGAGAAATAAAAAATACATACCTTGATTGGTACCTTTAGTGTATGTCCGTTCATACAAAGCAAATTTATGCGAGTTGTCAGCAACTTTAAATTTTTTTAGTAATGCATTTATTACTTCTCTAGCAGAAAATTCACTAAAAAATATAAAGGAAATAAATAATCACAAATGGCAATGCACCAATTATTTTTTTTAAAAAAATGTTTAAAATAATAAATAAAATAGTATTGTAAATATAGAGTGATGCAAAGGCATTTCTCAAATTCAAAAATTATTGTGCAAATGTGGTTACAATATTTATTTATGAGATACTGTAACTGTTCATTATATTGTACATTCAGCTTTTCACTTTTACTTAGATATCCTCCGCATGAATTTATGGTTTGCTAATTTAAGAATATATGGAATAGTTAAAAGCATTTCTTCCCTTCAGAATTATAATGGCATAATCAAGCATCTAACCCAGCGGTTCCCAAACTTTCTTGGTACGCAACCCACCTTTCAGGAAAAAAAAATTTCATGACCCACCTTTCAAGGAAGAAAAATTTTTTTAAAAAATCGTGACCCACACAAGATAAAGTTGTATGTAAGTATAGCAATTTTTGTACGATCTCTATACGCTCAGCTATCCTATACTACGAAAAATGCAAATTTTCGTACGGAAGATGCATTATCAACAAAAACAAGAAATGGTAACCTCAAAGTGTGTAAGTGAATAGTAATTAAAACAATGCACAATCTTAAAATATAGTTAACAATATGTTTAATTATTATGAAAACATAACTTTATAATCAATGAGCTTTCTAGTACTGGTGTTTACCGATGTGGGAACATATATTAACATGCAGTTTGTCTTCCAAAACAGTAAAGTAGAAAAAGCATGTTCTCATAACCTCAACGTGTAGTGTTGAATTTCATCTAGAACCTCAAAGCTGATTTAAATATTTCTAGGTATTCTGTTCGTATATTAATCGAAAAGGAAATTAGGGATTAGAAATATTATTTCCTGTTGAAATTGTCATATCTTTTTAAACAGACGAAATAAAAGACATATATTTAGATGACGAACTTCGATTGTTCTGCGACCCACCAAAACAACTGCCGCAGTCCACCAGTGGGTCGCGACCCATAGATTGGGAATCACTGATTTAACCATTCAACATTTCAATGAAAAAGAGATGACCTTGTAATAAAACTGGATTACAGACTAACATGTACAGTTGTTTGCAATCTCTTAAGTTCTCCCAAACTAAAATCCCGCATTCTTGCTATTGATTTAAACATTAGTTCGTAATAATAACCAAAACTCATATCAGTGTACTGGTTAAAGAAAAATTGGAAGCTATCGATAAAACTAAAAAAGAGTCAAAACAAATCAACATAGCAAAAGAACACGGTTTGGGTTCAGCAACTTTTTGTAGATATGTAGATGGTTCAAAGATGAAGTAAAACTATGAAATTTTTTGCAAGCTGTGAATGAAATGCCTGGATTATGAGTGAAAAAGAATTAGGAGTCAGTCATGAAGAAGAAATTTATGAAGTTTGTTTTTAAGGTTTATAGAACAAAGAGACATTAGAATGTCTTTATCCGAATCTATCGTCAAAACTAAAGCTAAACTTTAGGTTAAAATGATAAAAGATGATCCAAATTAATAATTTATAGCAAGTGATGCATGTTTCTGGAGGTGGCATGGAATAGGACAGGACAACTTTTAATACATCGGAGAAAAAAAACAGTCTGTTGAGTATGATTCCATATATAAGAGATTTAATCCTAAAAAAACCCAGGTCTCATCTGAGTCTAACATAAAAAAAATTGGCCCAAGCAAAGCCTGGATTTATATAAATCTCTAACTCAAACTGCTCTCTTTAAAATACACCAATAGAATAAATTTAAAAAAGAGAATAAAAGTAAAAAAGAAAAAGTAAGTTGCAGATTGAGAAATAATTACTTTAAATTGACTTTATTGTTTAAAAATTACTTATTTTTCTAATTTAATTTATCAGAAGTAATGCAATGTTCTTTAATGACAATCAAGGAATGATTAATTAAATACTATAAGTTTTTACAGGTTCCAGAACTTGACAAATTCATACAATCAAAATGAAAGTTAATGTAGAAATATAAACAGTTTAGAAATCAATTTAAAATAAAGAGTAATATGAACTAACAAGTAGTTAAAAGAAATAAGAAGAAAAAAATACATAAAAAAAGTATTGCAGCAAAAAGTTACAGTACTTCATTTTTTATGAAGCATTCAAGCTGGTACCCAAAATTTTTGGTAACCAGATTACTACTATCAATTAGAAATTTGAAGTTGGTGAATAGATAGCAGCATATATAGGTATATGCAATTGCTTTTGGATTTTAAAGCAATATTTTACTTATTCTTGTAAAAATAATAATAATAATAACTAATAAATAAATAATAATCATCATAATCTTTCTCTCCATATTCTTCATTTTCCTCAAAAAGAGGTTTTTAAATTTTTTAAATGTGATTAAGGGGTTCATACTCAATTTCAATAACAAAATTCTTTGACTTTTCCAGGTTTTAAAGACCATATGTCCTACAACTCCCTGACCACAATACATGACATTTTTAGAAATATGAATCACAATTTTGAATCTTAATGGGTGAAAATGGCAGTAAAAGATAATATACTGATGCATCTAAAAATGAAAATAACTTATTGAATTGAAAATTAAAAATCTATATCATTTGATATTTAAAATGTAACAAAATAAAAATAATTAAATGAAAAAAAAGTTAAAATACAATTCAGATGGATTCAAAGTAATTTTTTACTCATAACTGAACTTATGCATATTAAATATTCCAATTTTTTTAAGATAGCTTTGCTATCATAACTTTTATTGTGTTGTTTCAGAAGGCAGTTGTACAAGTTTCAACTTTTTGCCTTGAAAAATCAACTTTTCATTCTTCTGTTTCTTTTTCGCTTGCTTCAATTTTTTTTTTTTTTTTTTTTTTTTTTTTTTTTTGAATATTCATACATTGACAAATGATATCGAGGCAAATTTGTATAGTTAAAACATTTTTTACATTAAAAATGTGAATTTGTCAAAAATTCTATTTGCAAGTGAAAAATATGAACTTTTTAGCAGATGGACCTTTGAACTCTGGGAAATATTGACACATGATAATGCACACATGCAAAAAAAATTCCCTGACTTTTCCAGGCTTTAGAAACAAGTCATAATTTTCACTGATTTTACCATGACTTTTTGCATACATGTCATTTTCCATGACAGTTATCTGTTTTCCAGATTTTCCAATGACATAGGAGCCTTGTGTACCATATATACTCGCATATAAGTCGACCCCCTAACTTATGTGTTAAAAATAAGGAAAAATTCAAAACTCGCATATAAGTCAACCCCTCTCCAAAAACAAAAATTTTTTTTTTCTTTTTTTTTTTTTAATGTGAGAAATAAAATTTATTTATATATACAAGCAAATAGAATTTCTACATAACAAGTGCTGCCACTGAAAAAGAAAAAATTATGTAAAACACCATTGGCTGAAAAGTACTGAATGCATGTTGTGTGCAATGACATCAAACTTCCCTTCAACTGCCATGAATAGCAAAATAATCGGTGATCTGAAGATCACAGGTAAAGAACATTACGAAGTTGCATATTTTGAAATATCGGCCTGCCGGCAGCGACAAATAATGACGCTCCAACACAGTTTGCTCTTGATTTGGAGAGGGTAAAAACAACAGTACAACATGTTATTTATTTTAAACTTACTTTTTGCTGAATAAGTCGTTTTAACGTTAACTTTAATCAGTTTTTTAGTAGAGATGTGTCATTTGTTGAGGAGAATTCAAAAGGGTCGATTCCAGCAGTGGAACTAAACAACGATTCTGAAAAAAGAATCCGTCCTTTTCAGAACGATTCCGAAAAGGAACATATTCGTAGAATCGAACATTTTTGGAACGGTTCCCAAAAGGACCAAATCCTCGGAATCAATCCAAAATGCACCAACTCCAAAAAGAATTAATTCCTCAGACTCATTCCGAAATGAAACGACTCCAAAAAGGAGCAATTCATCTGACTCGTTCCGAAATTAAACGACTCTGAAAAGAAATGATTCCTCAGAATCGTTCCAAAAAAGACCGACTCTTCTGAATTGTTCCGAAATGACATAAATCACACACTTTTTTTTTTTTGTTCTTTGCAACAGGGTAGGGTAGATTATTTTTTTGAAAAATAAACTAAAAATGATCTTAAATTCAGTATCGTCGAGGTTGGAAGGGTTCCGAATTTTGGTTTTTGTACTCTACAAACACAATGGGGTACTGTATCACCGATTCGCTAGCAAACTATTTTCCGATATTTCATTTATAGATTTTTTTTAGGTCTCTCGTATAAGTCTACCCCCCCCCCCCCCCCCCCCACTTTGAAGTTCTTTTTTTGTCTAAAATTTCTTGACTTCTACGTGAGTATATACGGTAATGCTGCTTTATGTCAGCATTACATTATGTTAATTCCCCCCCCCCCCCCCTCATTATGTTGGTCATGACTGTATTTGCGATTCAAAAAAGTTTTAAAACCTTTTATAACAAGTGAATGATACAACTTGAATTAATTTTTATTAACAATGGTTTTATAGATTATGCAAATCTATAATAAGTATTACAGGTAAGCAAACTGCAGTAATAAAATAACAAATGGGAATAAAAAGGTCCCCATCACATCTTTATATGGTAAATAAAGGATTTCTAACTGGTGTAAAATTGTAGGAACCAGTTTTATTAAGGCAACTATTTTTAAACTTTAAGTTTTGTGTTCTGGCCTATGTATATGTGTTCTGGCCTAATAATAAAACCCATTTAAATGTGGGTAAAAATGTTGAGTATTTCAACATTAAGAAAAAGAAAATTTATTTTAAATCTTGTATTAATTCATGTTCACATCAATAGCTTTTAAATTTCAATATCCGAATAACATAATTGTTTCAGAATCTGACTCACACAATTTTCAAACTAAGGCCTATCATAAATTTGCGAATCTTGCATGCCATTTTCAAAGACTTGCTGACTGGACAGCATAATATACATTTCAAGCTCAATCTTTCAATTACCATCATTTTTATGTAATTTATAGAATTATGTACTAATGCAAATAATTTTGATGTTTAAAAAAACTCTTCAACTTGAAAACAATTATTATATCAAGGGCCCTATAAAGGAGAAAATATCGTGTACACGACAAAATATCTAGCTGTTGATGAAAAAACATTTAAGCCATTGACACACAAAATATTATTTAATCATGAATTTTCAAAAAGTATACAATTTTTTGTATAAATTGATTGAAGAAAAATAATTACTAATATTGTATATAAATTATCATGAATTGTTTTAAGTTTTCAACTCAATCAATAAATTATTATTCAAAATTAATATACACACAGCCACCAGTTCCATATTTTGGTTGTCAATGGTGATTTGGTGATCATATTCATCCAGTTTATATTATATCACAATATAATAAGTGGTTTTTCTCTAAAATCAAAACTTCCAGACTAGTTGTCAATCACTAACATGGCATAGTTCAAAATCTCAAAATCTATGTAAAATATTATAACAGGAAAGTATATAAATATAAAGCTAATTAAAACATGCATATTTATACAAATTTGGCAATAAAAATGAGATTTAAAATAACCCTATACTACAAATCAATAGAAAATTGTAAAAGTAATCATTTTTGCATACTAAAAAAAGAGAAATAAACAACATAAAATACACATTTAGTATCAAGCATCCACTGTTAATATCAACCTAAGTTCTTTACCTGGTTATATGCAAGGCCTTTACAGTGTCTCGAGGTAAGTAGAATGACGTCAAAGTTTTACGTCCACCATCATCTTCCTCTTTCAAAATATCATAAATGGACGGGGGGCGAGTCCCAGCAATTACATTGATAGGTCTTGTTAAATTCATGTGGACACGAATAAATCCATGAAGTGTTTCACCATCTTCTTGCTAAAATGTAAAAACACACTTCTTTAAAGGCAATTGTATTTTGTAACTTACAAATTGAAATGAACTAAGAAAAAATTTTAATCAAATTTCAATAATGCTATACACAAATAGATAAGTTATACAATTTTTCAAAAAGATAATATCTGCAAATTAAAGAAAATTAAATTTCACTGTTTCTCTTTTTAACACTTCAGCAAATTTTATTTTATTTTATATCCTCTGTCGATGGCTGTGTTTACAGTTGAAAGTACTAAGGATTAAAAGTAATTTAACACCTTTTAAACATTTTTTTTTTTTTTTTTTGTCATTTTTAAGTAATTTACACATAGTGTAGTTTTAAGTTTACCTTGATAATAAATACCATTGAATCCTTTATTTCAAAAACCCCATAACTGACAAAAAATTTAAATTTAGATGGATTAAAAATTATGTGGACAATTTGATTAGTGCAGAAATCAGAGTTCATTTCCAGATAAAAAGAGCAGGCACTTTTTTTTCCTTTAAAGGAAAATTCCTATACATGAAGGGAGGAGGGGTCATATTCAAAAGGGAGCTCACTTTCAGTACTTTATGGTATACTTAACATTTTTCCTTGGGGAGTTTTCTGGAGTTCTTTAACTTTATTTCAATTTTGACATGCTTGAAATTCAGAAAATCTGAAAACCTCATTTTTTAATTTACTTTTAACTTGATTAAACGTAAACTTTGAAATTAAACTCTGTAATTAGGAAGTTTAAAAAATCAAATAATTAACATAATTTTGTATAAGTCCTGACAGTTAATATATATATACATATATATATATATATTATTATTTTTTTTTTTTTTTTTTCAGTGCTGCAAATTAAATTTTTCATGATGGATCTAAATTAAATATTTCTGAGATCATGGAAAGAAAAATATAAATGTGATAAAATAATTAAAATTGTAGTCTCAATAAAAAATGATAAATTAGATACAAATTTTACTTTAAAATAAAAATGAAGGTGACTAAAGAAAAGAACTTCCATCAGTCATAGATTTTATTAAGAGCTATGAGGAAAATGGACAGGTTTTCAGTAAACATTCTTCCTTTACCCCTTCATGATGGCAGCATTTTAGGAAATTTTTAATGCTTTGATACCAGTTTTAAAAAACATAAATTTGTGGCTTATAAATTCAAGAAAATGCTCTGATTAAATAAGGTAAATTTTACAGTATAATTTTACTGGTGGGGATAAACACTGATTCTGAAGCCTTTTTGCAGCACGTATAGGTGTTGCTCGTCCCCAAGGGGTTAAGGGATTTCTCATCTTCTGATATAACATGCTACTACAAAGGGCATTCTAAAATGATCTTTACAATTTTGATCACATATATTTCAGAAATAGGGATAGGTAGTTAGTAGGATGTGGCTAGCAGCATAATGTTTACACACACCTAAAGTTTTGTTTTTTCTTTTTTGCAACTCAGTTAAAGGACAAAAATAGCTACAGGCCTGAAGATGTCAGAATGCGTGGAATGGTTGATCGAGACAAAATCTGATACCCTGGTGTAGCGAAATTTCTGGACATATTACAACAGCACACCACCATCATATCTGACCATCAGATAGTAGTACACAAGGTCCACAAGGAAATCATAAATGTAACCATGAGAAAAAAGTTCTGGACGTCCAAACATAAATGATGCAGATGTGATGCTACAGATGGTGTACACATTGAACTCTGTTAAACAGCTAACAAAAGTTTAGCTGCAGCAGCATCTTACTGCCTGTCCTCATTTCTGAAATATGTTTGTTTATTTTGTAAGGATCATTTTGCAACATCCTGTATTTTCAAGAGTTATTAATGGGCAGCTTGCTTCAGTAAGTGATTAGTAGCTAAACATAGTTAACGCAACAAAGTTAAAATACAATCTACAAGGAGTCTTTCATTTCTTTGATATACATAAGAAATTGAAATGAGAGCCAAAGTAACAAAATTATCAATGCGATTGAGTGCTCCAAAAGATGTATCAAAGAAGAAAATGAGTCATCTATATACACAAGGGAGAGTAAAAGAGAAATGTGAAAAAAAAAAAAACTTCTTTTTAGATTGCGTTTTAATCTTGTTGAATTCTATACTACTAAATATGTTAATTGTTTTTAAAAATATAATGTTTTTTAAGCATCATATGCAGAAAAAAAAAAAAAAAAAAAAAGATCTATTTTTATTATGTTTCATTTGTACTACTTGATTATCCCACTGACCAATTTTGCTAATTGATATTAATTTGGCGAATAGACAGGCTATTTGCCAGATTATACAAATTTACATAATTTTTATTTTAAATAATAATTAAAATATATTAAAAAATTAATAAAAATAAAACAAACTACAATTTACTTGATGATGTAACAAACACATGTAATGTGTGTACTGATGAACCACGTTTGATAGGAACCTGAAGCGAACTGCGCATGACCAGAAAAGGCTAGTCTATATCGAAAATAGGGAAGTCCGTATCATCTCGGGAGGGATGTGTTTACTTATTAAAACATCACGGATATGTCATTTTTCCCACCCTGAAAATAGCTATTTGTTTTTGTCATTCAATCATATATTCTTAAATATTATATTGGAATACTATCATATTAATGTAATTTATAAAAAGACAAATGTAGTAAAAATATTATTTAAAGATATGTAACAATAAAAATACATTTATTAATAGTGAAATAAAAAAAACGAATCATAACATTTTTTGCAAATTATTTGCAACAATCCGATACTTTTTTGCCACAGATTTCATGTCATATATGCACCATGTTGGCGCGAGTTTTTTCTGTCGCCAATTTCAACTGAACTATCCGGAAACGCAATGTGACAGGAGATATTTACATGTCAAAATTATTAGCATATACACATGAAGCTATTGAAAATGTAACTATTGAACACTGGAAAGAATATTGTTCACAATTACTGTAATGCGAAAACTTCTTTTTCAAATACAGTAACACACGCACATATATATATATATATATTAGTTATTTTCTATTATTTTAAAACGAAAATAATAATAAATAAAAGTTTAATTAATAATTATAGAAAAAAAATAATTTACATCACTGTAAAAAAGAAAATCATAGTCGATAAACAATTTATTAACAGATAAACAACTATAGCCAGGTTTAGATGTGAGTAATAAAATCGCTATTTAGTTGCAATCGCGCCAATGTGATGCGTATATGACATCCATGCCTATCATTATTCATTGCATTTTTTTATTAAATGAATTGTAGACATGCGAAGAGACACATACTCTGTTCTGATTGGCGCGATTGGCGAAAAAAATGAAATTGGTGACAAAAAGATATTTTAGCAACTTATTAGATTTCTCAAGATGGTGGATAAACAATATTTTAAAGTAATTTATAAAGATTTATTTATTTAATAAACGGGTACCACTCTGTTATCCCGTCGACTAAAATACTATCGCCAAATTATAAGGTTAAATGTCAATAATGGGTGATGGTGAATGTCAATTCAATGACATTAAATACGATACACGTGTTTAAAACGTCACTGATTTTTACTTTGACTTTTTATTTTGTATTTTTATTAATATTCTACTAATTATTTGTTTTTTTTATTATTTAAAATAAAAATTACGTCAATATGTATAATTTTTGGCTATTAATTTGGCGATTTGTATAATTTAGCGAAATCGGTCGACGGGATAACTAAGTAGTACCTTATATTATTTTTATAATTTTATATATTTATTAAATATGTCAAATTTAAAAACTATAAAATTTTTCGAAAAAATATGCTAAATTGATAAAAATACATAAAAAACAAATTGATAAATTTCCTTCTAGTAGTAAAAAAGCAATCCCAAAGGCTGGAGACTTCAACCATGTCGATTCATTTAATGCCAAAAAAAATCTCGCCATAAAAAACCAGAACAGGATATGGAACTCTTCCCGTAGACAATTATGAATCACTGGATTCAGATGATAAATCCCAATCAGAATCCGTTTCATAAAGATGTATTTCAAGTGTTCACACATTTCTTCAATTATGCCATCATTTTTCCAATAAATAGATTCTAACGATGCTACATGTGAACAATATTCGTTCCAGTGTTCAACAGTAACATTTTCAATGGCTTCATGTGTATATGCAAATAATTTTGACATGCATATTTCTCCTGTCACATTCTGTTTCCGGATTGATTTCTGCCCAAACATATTCTATAGCATTAATATCAGTTTTCATTCAGAATAAAAAATTCAAAACAATATTTAAAACCATTGCCTTGGTTACGTGAAAAAAATTTCGGCCGCTTTCGCCAGGCTATCTTCCCTATTGAGTGAATGGATTCGGCCTGGCATTTTGCCATCTGGGGCCACTGCAAGCATGGTACATCAGTAATGTTATGTGAATGTGGATTTTACCCATTATTGATATTGAATCTTATATTTTGGCAATAGTTTTTTGGTTAACAGGATAATCAAGTAGTACATTTTCATCTTCCGTAATTTTACTTTCACCAAAAATAATATGTTTTTGTTGAAATTCAACATTAAAGTTTTAAATTCATTTAGCAGGTACTGAGCAAAATATAGTATGATTAAAAGATAGCTGTAGAGATGCTAATAGATTGCATAAACTGCTTCGCTAACTCACAGCTACTTCAAAATTGCTATAAATTATTTTTTATGTTAATAATTAAAATAAAATTTTTGATTCAAAATGCTAAATTTTCAATTTATTTTAGTAATGTTCAAATTTAAAGATAAGAAAAATATTCAGAATAAATTCTAATTTTTATTCCTATATTTAATTTTAGTAATAAGGAGATCTTATCTGATAACCCCAATAACTAAATATTTAGCATCATAAACATTGTAAAATCGTCAAACAACTACAACAGAATAATAAGAATTGGTACAAGTAAAAATTATCACTTGTCTGGACAAATCATTTGTTTACAAAGGGAAGTGTACTTTTCAAAAAAAAAAAAATTTTTTTTTTACTGTAGAAAGATGCAAGTTATGAAGTACCTTTATCAGTTTTATATCTTGATATCTTTTGTTTGAAGAAAAAAAAGAATAAATGACAAAAATACATCAAAATCCTAAATTTTCAATTTATTTTGGTATTGTTCAAATTTAAAGGGATAAAAAAGCCAAGAAAAATATTTAAAATTTTTATTCCTATATTTAATTTTAATAACTAGAAGAATTTTTTTTGATAATCAATCTGTTGACCTCAAGGAACTAAATATTTAACACCATAAACATTAGGAAATTATCAAACATCCATAACAGATAAAAGAGTTCTAGCCAAAATTACCATTTGTTTACAAAAAATAAGTGTGTCTTTCAGAAGAAGTGTTCTCATTGTAGAAAGATATGTGTTATTAAATATCTTTATTAGTTTTATATCTTGATATCTTATGTTTGAAGAAAAAGAATACATGAATAAAGAATATATGAGGAAACAATGGAAATATGTAACTTTTTATTAACCTGCATGTATCAATATCAAGCTTTTCCTTATTGAATTAATTTAAGTTCTTGTACTGTTGTTGAAACAATATCAGTAACTAAAACCTAAAACACTTCTGAATAAATAGAGCTTCATAGTAAGTAACAATTTATAATGAAGCTACCTACCAATTATGAAGTACATACATTTTGAAAATGAAAAAGCATAACATAAAAAGCAGACTACATCTTCATAAACAAATACAAGGAAATGATTAGGAGAAAAGACTTGTGTTTTGATTTTCATACTTACACCATATTTTTTATTATATATATATATATATATATATATTTAAGCTAGTTTACTGTTTGACATACAGAGTTGTATATTAAAAAGTAAAATCAGGAATCTAAACTTAGCATTTAGGAATTGTTTTACTTGAAAAAAGTTTTGTTAAAAATTAACATTTAAAATCTGCATTTATATATATATTAGGGATGGGACGAATAGTGATTTGGCCGAATAGCCGAATACCGAATATTCGGCCAAATTTTAGGCCGAATACCGAATATTCGGCTGGCTGAATAGTAAAATTTTTTTCCAATAAAGAAAATAAATTTTTATTATATATAATTTAAAAAATAGGAGCAACTTAATAATTATTACTCTTAAATACTTTTAAATGTATTTTTAAATTTGAAAAACTTATTTTAACACAAAAAAATTATGAAATTGCATTATATCCTTTATTCTAATGTACATCAAATTGATTTTCAGTAAGTCAAGATGGGAAAATATTTCCATTAAAATATGAAGAATGTACTTCACTTTTACTATCAATTTATACTTCTCGTATCCAAAATCAATAATATTCTTAATCTCTCTCTCTCTCAGAACTCACAAGGACATATTTTCTGAAATAACCTTTAATGAAGTAAATTTGATCATTTAGAGTTTGTGTCCCTAGTGATAAGCAAATTTGTAAGAATGAGACTGTTCTGAAATCAGATGCCTAGCTTTAAATTACAAATTACGTTAAAGCAAAAGGTTATGCTTAAAGTAGAATGCATATGTTAACAAAATCTTTGATATTTGAATCGGCACATACAATATTCAACTTCAATATTCCACTTATTCAACAAGCATTAAAAGGATAAACAGAAATTGATAACAACATGAAGGAAGGAAGATTAAATTAAAAATATATACATAATAATATTACATATTTAAGTCAGTAACTATGCAAATAATTATTTAAAAGTGAAAACTATAGAATGAAAAAATTATTTTGTTGAATATTTAGAATTTATATTAAAATACAGTAGACTCCCTCAAATCCGCACTCCTAAAATCCACAACTCTCTAAAATCCGCACATATTTTACAGATGTAAACAATGAAACATTCAGTTCAGATGTAGGTGCAAAATTTGACTTTTTTAGTTTTAATATCAATTCCATATATTTTTTAATTTGTAATTTTTGTTAAGGATATTGAATTCACGTGTTTTCATAGATAAAGAATATTTTATTTCTGAAAAAATAAAGATATTTCTGATATCATTGGTAATCACAATCTTACCAAATATATTAATGTATTAATCAAGCTTTTTTAGTTATTAAGTCTGGCTAAACCTGAAATAAAGTTTCGTTATTGTATGATTTTGATGTGAATTAGTAATATACCTTTATGAGGCAAGTTTCATTGAATAATTTAGGAAAAACACATTTCACCTCTATAATTAATAGATTATTAATTTGACCTTTGCT
This sequence comes from Maratus speculifer, assembly GCA_964019185.1. NCBI lineage: Eukaryota > Metazoa > Arthropoda > Arachnida > Araneae > Salticidae > Maratus > Maratus speculifer. The sequence goes on along the minus strand of OZ025302.1, from coordinate 251,952,759 downwards.
TTTAGTATTTTTATCATTTAAAAAACTATCTAATTTTTTATTATTTTAATTTATTACTCATTTTAATATTTTAGCATATTGTAAACAGTCATTTATACTTTTGATTTCATTTACATTCAAATTACTTTTTTAAAAATGTAAACAAAGCAGTGACCAGAAATCCGCAAAACCTCTGGTCCCAAGCTGTGTGGATTTGAGGGAGTCTACTGTATTTATAAAACCATCTTCATAAAGCAAGTTGTGTCATCTAATGTGTATCGAGTTTGATACCAGTTCTGCTTTCAGATGTACCGTTGTAGTTGGAATGGTGATATATTTAATTTTGAAAATGAATCTTCATTAACACACCTAGTGAATAAATTTTTTCATTTCTTACTTTATAGAAAATAAGTTATAAATTTCATAAGAGCCTTTTTTATATGTGCATGGAATTTACGGACATTAAAAAATATTCGAACATTTTAGAATAAGGCAGTATTTTTATATTTTGAATTGTAATATATCATTCTCTAAAGATGGCATTTCCCGTACAATTAAATCTCCAACTTGGGCAGCATTTTCTAGAATATCACTTACTTTTATAGGAAATACAGAAAGTTTTTTTATATACATTTACAGAAATATTTTTTAGTATCTGAATAACTCTATATTTTGTAAGTAAGAGTGAGAATGACTTCATAAATGAAGTAGCCAATTTGGATTAGAGGAAAAAAATTTTAAGAATGAAATTCTTTAAATCCGAAATTTATTTGGCAAGATATCTTTCACTATTCGGTGAGATTTTAGCAATATTCGGCAAGATATCTCTAAATATTCGGCTACAGGTATTCGGCCGAAGTATTCGGTCAACAAGCCTTCAATATTCGGCCAACCTAATATTCGGCAAAAGGGCCGAATACCGAATAGTGGCCGAATATTCGTCCCATCCCTAATATATATATATATTTTTTTATGAAATTATATTTTAAAAAGATTTGAAAGCTACTAATCATGAAAAAAATATATAGACTATATATTCCTGACTGAGCATATTATCAAGAGTATTAAAATACCTTTCATCAAAGACAATGGAACAGTGCAATTGTACATAGAAATGATAGCTAGAAAGCTTAAAACTAGAATCAAAGAACATATAGCAGACATCAAATACAACAGGAAAACACATAACAAAGAACCTTTATAGATTGATTTAAAAAATAGTAGAATAATTTATCCATCAAGATTTTATTTGCTACCCCTTATCCTCAAAAGAGATCTTTTTTTTTTTTTTCTTTTTTTTTCTTTTTTTTTCTTTAAGCACTAAGACTAATTCATCCAAGGATTCAGAAACAATAGTATAAAATAATTTACGTTTACAAAAATATCCATTTTTATTATTGCACTTGATTTCAAAAAAGTTTTGTAAAAATATTTGTAACATTATAGATTTTGAGAATGTTGTTAACTGAGAGATGAAACATACTAATTTGAATAAATAATATTTGAATAAAATATCTATTTGCCTTGTAAGTGTATTTTTATCACTTTTAAAAGGTATTAACTTAGCTTGATGATTTTAAATGATTTTCATGCTTAATTGTATAAGTACCATTAACACAATAAATCTAGAGACTTAAGAGCCCACACTACTGACTGAAAAAGACCTGCAAGATAATGTCAAGTTTATGGGGGTGTTTTTAGCTCACAGGCTATCATAGCCTGAGAGCTTATGTGTCCGCCCGTTCTGTATGTACGTTCGTACGTGCATAACGCGATAACTCATGATAAAAGTATCCTATCCACTTGAAATTTTGTATACAGGCATATCCTGATAAGGCGCTTCCCTGATTAGTTTTTGGAGTTCATTGGATAAGTATAAGAGGGGGAATGGGGGGCTCATGCCCCTCCACTTAGTTGATATAAATGGGCTTTTCATTCAGAATTATCAGTTTTCTTTCAAAATTTAGATATAGGATCATTCTGATGAGGCGCCTCAGTGATTGTTATTAGGTGTTCATTGTATAAGTATAAACAGGGGGAAAAAGGGTTCTAATGCCCCTCCCCTTAATTGATATAAATGGGTTTTTCATGCAGAAGGATCAGATTTTGTTCAAATCTCTGAACAGTTTTGGAAGTTTAATGGTTAACTATAAAAGAGAGGGGAATAACTCCTCTTAAATTATATAAATGGGTTTTTATTAAGAATTTTCCGATTTGCTCTGAATTTTGGATATAGATTTTTTTATATGATAAAGCATGTCCCTGATTAATTTAGGGGGTTCAATGATTAAGTATAAAAGGGGGAAAAGGGAGAGCTGTTTCCCCTCGTTTGATTTTTTTTTCAATCGGAAATAACCCTTGAAAATATAAGGCTGTAATGTGCAATTAGTATGCGTAGCCTGTGAGCTCAATGCCATCAGTTTAACTGGGCAGTATTCTTTTTATTTTCAAATATCTCGCTCAAATTTTATTATTTTTACATGAATTTATTTACATAGGATAGCTGAGGACGATCTACAACTTGGCGCCTGTCTCATGTCTCGAATTTTCTGCTACCAAGGAGACTTCTAGTTTGTGTGAAGTTCTAGCACAATTTTACCAAACCTATGAGTTAAAGTGTATGAATATACAAACACTCAGATAAAATTTAATTACTTGTAATAAATGAGTATTAAATGTTAAAGTAAAATTAATGTGAGGGGCATGATGTTCCAGTCTCTCTTAAAGCTGCTGGTCATTTACTATCTGAATCCCCCTCCATATAGTAAAGTCTATGGGTATTTGATGCATTCATATATTTAAAATATCGTCTCAGGAAATTAATATTTTTAATTTCTTCTTTTGATGATCTCTTCTTAAAGAATATCACTTTTTCCTTAGTTTTCAAATATTTCTAAAATCTGTGCTTAATTTTACATAAAGTGTTAAAATGTTTCTTACAATTTGTCAGTTTTTAACACATAGGTTTTAGAAATATTATGAACTAAGAAAAAAAGTGACATCTTTTAATCTCTTCAGACCTGAGGTACACAAATGTGTACCTCCATTCTTTTCCTCATAAAAACTAAAGGGTTCAATTTTTTTGCATTTTTACTTTACTTCTATACAGCTGAATGTTTTTTGCCTTAAAACAAAACCAATAAATGTCAGCACTGGTGAATATTACCCCATAAAATAAATATTATTTTCATCCGAGTTTCGAAAATGCCTTCAAGACAATGTACCAAGAAAGTAAGAAATATTCATGATTATTTAAATTAAATGCTTTACAATAAAAATTTTTGAAGATTTGCTGATCATTTACTTGATTAAAGATCTTAATTTTGTTATTGCATAAATTTATATTACTGATAGTTAAACTGATGTTTTAAGGGGATTACTACTTTTATATCCATATATTTGTAAACCTAAATTACCAGTCTCCTAAAGTACTGGTTTCATAAAAATGACCCTTTCTGTCATCTATGGTGTCATTTCGATTATGCAAAAGCAATAAATATATATTTGTAGAGTTGTTTTATGCTCAGATCTAAAGAGGTTAAGAAGAGAACAAACACTGAAAGAAGAAGTTAAAAATGTTAATTTTCTGAAGAGTATATCATATTTTAAATACAGTAGATAACGTGATTATCTGCGACGATTTTTTTTTTTTTTTTTTTTTCAATTTAACTAAATGAATCATTAGTATAATAAATGCTCAATGATCAAGAAATATATTTTTTAATTAAAATGATTTTTTAACTTATTTTTTCAAAAATAAAAACTTTGTATTCCATTCAAACATTAAAAAAATAAATAAATATTAAAACATATAAATATAAAAATTTGCATTATTTTTTTCAAATGCTTCATCACCTGGATTATATCTCATGAGTTACCACATTGGAGGCAAAATACATACCATATAGCTCTCACTCTGAGGTAGCTTAGAACAAAATTTGAAACAAACCGCAATTCTTTCAACACGCCTCCACTGCTACGCATCACCCTAATTAAAAAGTGGACTTTCCCAATTTTCGTTCCTTCGTAGGGGCGCTAGTTTTTCTCTCGGCTTGCCAGCGGCCTCAGTTGTCAGTAAGCGTGCTTAGTGATTAGACGTGTTTTATGTTCAGTGCTTAAGTTTAAATTTTCATTAGCTCCTGATATTACGGCTGAAATACGGCTTTATAAATAATGGCTGAAAAGCGAAAAAAGGTTGTGTTAACGATTGTACAAAAACTTGAAATGATTTCCAAAATAGAAATTGGCGCTTCAAGAAAGCAGATGTGTTTGGATTACGGAATCGGGGAAACAACCGTGTGAGACGTTTTAAAACAAAAACACAAACTGTTGGCCTTTGCATCAGTGTCTGAAAGTGCTTCTGGGATGAAAAAACGAAAAACAATGAAGAAATCCACCTATCATGAACTTGACTCGGCATTAGCGGAATGGTTAGCTCAGGTGCGAAGTGAAAGCATCCCTGTGTCTGGTCCTACCATTGCAACTAAAGCAAAAATCTTTTTTGATTTGTTAGGCATGGAAGGAAATTTTGATGCATCATCCGGTTGGTTACATCGTTTTAAAACACGTCATGGAATTAGAGAGATTGGTCTACACGGAGAGAAGCTGAGGAGTGATCAACAAGCAGCTGATGATTTTCAACGTGATTTTGAAGAGTTTATATTATCTGAGGATTTATCATATGAACAAATATATAACGCTGATGAATCAGGACTTTTTTGGAAGTGTCTTCCCACTCGTACTTTAGCATTTGAAAGTGAACATCACGCATCAAGTCACAAAAGTAGCAAGGAAAGGATTACAATAATGCCATGCAGCAATGCTGCGGGAAGTCACAAACTTAAGCTTCTTGTAATCGGTAAATCTAAGAAACCGAGGTCTTTCAAGGGTTCAAGAGCAGAAAATTTACCAGTTGATTATTTCAACCAAAATAAGGGTTGGATTAGAACTCCTATAATAGAGGCTGCCGCAACTCCATTCTGTTGCGGATTATCGGTGCCCACTTTACCATCAAACACCAAACTACCGCGCGGGAGTTGAAGTTGGGTTGCCATACTTAAAAGGCTCTGTCACTGTCATATTCGAATGCGTTGTCCGCCATTGCTTTGTGCTCGCTAAGACGTTTGACGTGATTTTTTTTCCGCTATTATTTTTTACAGTTTAATTGTAAACATGGTCCAGTGTTCCGCTAATGATTGTAAAAACAATTCCCGACATATAGGCCATCAATTCTTCAGATTTCCTGCTAATGAACAAAGAAAAAGAAAATGGATCGACTACTGTGGAGCAAGCGGATGGGTTCCTGGTCAGAATGCCAGAATCTGTGAGGTGAGTGTGATCTGTTTATTAATTAAAATATCGGTTTTAATATTTGAATGTGTTATTCAACATTTTTATTCGAAATTTACTCATCCATAAATCGATTTATCTGAAGAAGAATGTACATTGATCGTTATTGTTTAAAATTGTTTACTGTTATTGGCGACGTATTTTTCTGATTTCGCCAATGTTTACAAATCCGCAGAGTTCTGTAATAAAAATTTTACCTATTTTATATTTCCTAACAAATTTATATTTAAAGTATTGAGCATTAAAGTACTTTCCATTGTAATTTATTTATTCTAGCGTAATAAAATTATTTTTTTTCCAAATACTTTTTTAAAATACATATAAAATAGTTTTAGCTGAAATATCTGTATATGAAATTTCAGTGAATAAAAGTCTGATTACATTATGTTTGTCATGTAACTAGAATCCGGAAATAGTGTAATAATGGACAACGTTAAGAAATGTCTTAAGTTTTTTTTTTTTTTTTTAAATTGATAATTTTTTTTTCTTCAATATTATATGATTTTATGAACAACATTCAATCACTCTCAAAACACTTAAAATTCCAGTAATATATTCCGCACCAATAGTAATAGATATATACAATTGTTTTACTGACTTTATTTAAAACCAAGATTTAATAAAAACATACAAATGAAACAAAATAGTTACCTTAAATAAAGTAAATATTTGGGATATGAATAATTAATCAAATATTTGTGAGAATTATTCGCTGTTTGAATTAGTCATCATAATTATTGCCAGAAATGTATTTTAATTATTTTAGATAATTTAAAATAATAAATATCAATGAATTGCTGTTATAAAATTATTGAGGCAGTACAAGGTTTAGAGGATAATATATATATAATAAAGTTTTCAAGTATTAGTGCATAGATTCCTTTATTTTCCACTATTTTTAACAGTTAGATCACCAAAAATATTTGTAATAATTAATATTACTAATATGGAAAAAAATGATACTGCAGGTTGGATGCTTTAAACACCAACTAAAATAATTTAAAAACTGCAGAACTATGACATTTAAGGCCACTGATGTGCAAACCTATTAGTTTCATTATTACCATAAATTTCATTAATATTATAGAAATATTTTTGTCAAAGTGAATAAATGTTTACAATAGAAAATAATAGATTTTTAAAAACTTCTGTAACTTTTTTTATTTAAATGGTGAATTTTATTTAAATAGGCAACAAAATAATGAATATATAAATTTATTAAATGAAGTCAGCTCTTTCTTTTTTTTTTGGGGGGGGGGAGGGGGGGGCTTATTCCTACTTGTTTTAAGAGTTTCAACAATAACCTAGATTATAAAACGTGTAAAGGGCAGCTATGAAAAAATAATATAATAAAAAATTTAATTAATAATTTTTTAATGAGCTAAAAACATTTAGGAACATCCATTATTGGCACTCTACCCTATACAATGAAAAATAAATAGATAAATAATGAATGTATGTTGCTTAAACTTATAACGAAGGAAGCATTTCTTAAAATGAAATTTTAGCAATTTTAATGACATAAAAATTTAAAACCTAGATACCTTTGAAATGTTAAATTATCTTTCTTCTCATTCTAGAAACATAGCATTTTGTGCACTTGAAATTAAAACTATAAATAATACAACTGGAAAATAAAACTATATTTCAAAAGTAATGCCAGGGTTATATTAAAACATGGATTTAGGATATTACCTGAAATTTTGAATATCCTTAAATGTTTGAATTGATAAATATTTACTGCCTCCAAGCATACGAAACCTGCACACTTAGGGACCAAGAATTTTCTGAATTATACATTTTTAAATATTGTAGAAAATTCCTTTGTTTACACTTTATTTTTTACATTTTAAGTCTACACAAAAATTTAATTACAATGGAGAAGTAAAATATAATGTAATATTGCTTACTTTAATATATTTTTAGAGTAACTAAGTTGATTTTAAAGAAAAATTAAATCACATAGGGTATAAATTTTAGTGATTATTCATTATTTTAAACATTGACACAACACAATGGTAATTTCATTTTTAACTTATTGTCATATATATATACATTCTGTAGTTTATGAAAACTCATTATCTCTTGTTCAGAGATAAAATTTTGTTACTCAAAGAAATTTAAATATTTATATCCCATTTATATTTAAATATTTATTCATTAGAAAATAGATAACTGGAAAAAACATCAAATTTAACCTTATGAGATACTATCATAATGACTATGATAATTTTCATTTTTTACATTCCAATGTGTCGTACAGATAATAGACATTTGCAGATTATTATATATTGGCAGATTTCCCAGAGTTAACAGAAAATGTTCAACAATTTTTTAAAACAAGATGGTTTGTCAAATTCAATATTCACACTTACATATCTTCATTTTATAAGTTAGTTCCTGATATAAATTTGCTAAATTGAGGCTATATTCTGTAATTTTTTTTATTTATAATTTTTTAAAATCCATTTAAAATGGAAAGAATTAGCATGCAATGTAATATTGATATGATAATATTTTGTTAAAGGCTCACTTCGAAGAATCACAGTATGACGGACATAATGCTAGTGGTTCAAAAAAGCTGAAGAGAGATGCTGTGCCTACTATTTTTGCCAAGGGAAAAGGTACTACAACATCAGAGTCTCTTCCAGGCAATCAAATACGGGTAATTTCTTTTTCTAATCAATTAATCTTAATTGATAATGCGGTAAAAAATTACATGTTTATTCTGAGAAATGATTTTTCAGTTTTAAATATTGATTCAAATTGTTATTGCTACTGATAGTGATATAGAATTGACTGTATCTAATCTTCAACAGCAAATCAATTTATACTACTGCTAAAATAAGATTTATTGTTTTTTTATTTATACTTTGTTGTTTGTTTAGCATTGAATTTGATGACCTTGTCTGACATCAATCCAATCTTTCAAAACATGATTAGCCTGATAATTATAGAACTTTTTTCCATAATTCTATAACCAAGTAATGTAGAATAATATGATGTATACTAAAATATATATAAATTTATATACCGTATTTTCGGGTGTATAGCCCGCACTCTTAAATCAAGCAGTGCAGTAAAAAAAGTTCGTGTATAAGCCGCAGAGATTCATTGGTGTATAGTCCGCGGGCTATATGGGTTCGAAATTAGAAGCCATTAAAGCATATACGCTAGTACAAGTCGAGAAATTTTAGACAAAAAAAGAATTTCAAAGTGGAGGGGGTTCGACTTATACGCGAGACCTTAAAAAAATCTATGAATAAAATTTCGGAAAATAGTTTACTAGTGAATCGGTGCTGCAGCACCCCTTTGTGTTTGTAAAGTACAAAATCTGGAACCTTTCCTACCTTGACAGTTTTTAGTTTAAGATCATTTTTAGTTTATTTTTAAAAAAAAAGTAATCTACCCTGCCCTGTTGCAAAGAACAAAAAAAAAAAAAAAAAAAAAAAAAAAAAAAAAAATGTGTGATTTACGTCATTTCGGAAAGATTCAGAGGAGTCGTTCTTTTTTGGAATGATTCCGAGAAATCCTTCCTTTTCATAGTCGTTTCATTACGGGACGAGTCGTAGGAATTGCTGAGTAGGAAAACTGTTTTTTGTTCAAAAATCAACATTACACCTATAAATAAGTGTATATTTTCCTAATTTTTTCCTTCCTACTTCTATTCTTTTTCTAGCCTGAAATGAAATTATTACAACAGTTTAATAAGAAACTTAGTACCTACATTGTGAATATGAACTAATTTACCTTTCTGCAATCACGCCCCCCCCCCCCCCCCCACCACCACCAAACACTATATAGCTTTCTGTATATTTTAAAAGTTATTATTTAGAATCTTGGATGTATTTTTTAAATTGTTTTTGTATGATTAAAAAGAAATTTATGTTCATTGCATCTAGGCAGACAACACTGGTGCCTGGGTAACCAATAAGTACCTAATATAATACCTTCTCTATACTTTAAAAAATTTCGTATAGCAGGCTGTTTTGTATAGTATAGTTCAAAAAAATCTTAAATAGTATCCCAGTTTATGAATTTCTTGATTTCGAGCCCTGTGGTGAAGCATTGATATTTGTCCAAATAAACACAGCATTTATTATTAATATTTCCTCGACTTCTCCACAGATGGTAATACTGTTTTAGTTATTCATGCCAAAGTTTTATTATTTGTTTGAGCAATTTCACATCATTATTAATATAAACTTCCTTAATTAAAGATTGTCGATATTCAAAAAAAAGATGTTTTGCAAAGGTAAGTTCTGTACTTTAGAGTTTTGTTTTAGAAAATTGACAACAATGTTTCAAAATGACTCATTGAAATCAATGAGAATTGTGTAATTTTCTATTAATTGCAGATTTTAAGTAGTATCCTTTCATCGATAGTTTTTCATTTGAAAGTTCTAATTGTTTTTTATTTACTTTTTACATTTTTAAAATAATGTATTCTAATATTTTAGAAAACATTTTTCAAATCTGATTTGTTGAGCCATAAGGAGTTAGGAATTTGCTGTTTCAAAAAGTATTATTCATCAAACTCCAAAAACATTTCAGAAATTGTACTTAACATAAAATAATTTTTCATGTTTAGTTAAAATTTGAATATTAACATTAAAAATAATTATGAGACATTTTTTCTAAAACTTATCTACTGCAATGTTCTTAATGTGTGATTCATTTCGATGAATTTGTACTTCAGTTAATTTTAAAAATACATGTGAAAAGAAAAATTACTTATATATTTGTAAGTTTAGCACAAGATGAACAGAAACTCTTTTTTTTTTTTTTTTTTTTTTTTTTTTTTTTAACCAAATTAAGCTTTTTAAGAAAATTTATAAATATCACCCCTGAATTTAATAAGCAGAAGAATAAAATAAGATGGTGTAATTAAAAGCCCTTTTACAATACCTTATTGAAAAGCTGCTTTGTATCTTCCATAGAATGTAAATGCTTACTTTATATAAATTGTAAATAAACATTACAGTGCATTTGCTATTTTGTTGATGACTAATTATTTTTTTTTCTTTTCAGTTCAGCTCCATCTTTTGATGTGTACCAAATCCATTTACATTTTTAGTTTGAATAAAAAATAATAAATTTATAAAAAGATAATGTAATGTCTACAGTAAAAAAAAAATTGAGTTATGTAATTTTTAAAAAATAAAAACTTATTTATTTGCCTTATGTTGTTTGTTATTGTTCTTTTGACTTTCTAAAAATGTTCGCTGTCATTTTTTTTTAATACGTTTGACTTTTTTAACAATCATTAGCTTATGTTAATCCTTATTGTATTTAAGTATTGTATGAAAGAATTTTTTAAAAATATCTGGGTTGCATTTCATTTTTTTTTTTTTTTTTTTTTTTTTTTTTTTTTTTTTTTTTTCCAGACTAGCTGAAGTTGATCAAAGTTTATTTTTTATATTGTTTGAGGGGTTTTTTATTAGAATACTTTTACTATTGAAATAGGTTTCAATAGTGAATGTATCCTTATTTAAAAAAAAAAAAAAAAAAAAAAAAAAAAAAAAAAAAAAAATCACTGAAATAAAACTGAAGATGTAAAAAACAGCTTTTATACGGATTGACCTAAGCAATTTAATGGAAAATAAAAAAAACAAAATTCAAATGAGATATCCATTAAAAAAATCTTCAATGGGATTAACATTAGCAATCTATTATTTTCACATAAGTTAAGCATTCTCTTAAATTGAGCAAACCAAAACAAGAAAACATTCTTTCTAATGAAGCTGTAAAAACTTGTTTTGAAAGATAAACTGTCTAATTTATATAATTTCTAAGTAAATATATCCACGTAATTATTTGTTCCAAGTTGAAAGGTTAAGTTAAAGAAAAAAGAAATAGCAGTTCTTTTTTATATTCTAGCTGATTCGCATAGCATATATCATATATATATTTGTGATTACAGTTTATATAATAATGCTTAGACCAATATAGCAGTCTATTTATACAAAAATTTGGTTTGTCAAAATGTTGAAATTTCCAAAAAATGCATATAGTGGGTATTCATTGACAATGACTAAATATAATTATCTTTTTGGTGGGGGACAATGTCTTAAAAAATCATTGGCATACGCATACCAACTGTTCTTTATCTACAAAATAACATTGTGAATACTGTTAAAAAAATTTCTTCACTCTTGCCTCGATTGAAAATATATAAAAAGTAGTGTACAATAATTTGAAATTAAATGTAAAATATGAGAAATTCCATGATATTTTGAAAATAAATATTGGATGACTAAACCCTGTGTCTGTATGTATATAAGATAAATCTAATTTTATATTATTCTGAATTTGCAAAATACTGATTAAAAATTTAATATGTCAAAACACATTTCAATTATCCATTTCACAAAAATTACATACCAAATTTGATTATGTATGTGTGTGGCAGGGGCATAAAATCAGATGTGGTGCAAATGGATATTAGACAATGTTTTTATGGGCAAACTGTGTCTCCCATATTTGAATTGCGTACACGTCTAACTGATATAAATAATGATGAAATGTAAATCAATAAAAAGTTTTAAAATGTGTGAGTTATTAAATCATTTTCTATGGAAAAATAATTATAAATAACTAATTTCTACATATTTATCAAAATAAGTAATTATTCTATTAAAAAATTTCAACTTAATTGACCGAAAAAAGGAAATAGTCAGCAAATTTTGGTTGAAAAAAAAAAAACTGAAGAGAAAATAATAGTGCATATCTAACAAAAAGGACACCATAAATAATTTAAATTTCTCAATGGACAAGTGTAATGAAGTTCTGGTTAAACTATCATTTTAGCAATATATAAAAATGAAAGATAGAAAAGTGTATAAAAACGATAGGAGGAAAAATATGTTTAAAAAAAAATAATAAAGATTTCAAAACTAAACAGAATTGAAGAATATTTAGTATTAATATTAGTGGTGCACTTCCTTACATTTACGTACAATACATAATTAATTTAACGGAAGAACTTCACTTTCTCTCTTGTCGCGTTCGCAATTTTTTTTTTTTTTTCTTTCAGCTGGTAAAAATCAGCGAGAAGCAGATTTCATTTATTTACTGTTAGTGCGCGGCGCGCGCATAGTGATAAAGTCGCCAATCTGTAAGCCGGCCTTGTTAGGCTTAGTTTATCCGCCGTGTGAGAACAGGTCGGTTGTAAAATGGTGGAAATTAGCTTGGCTTTTCGACTGGGCACCAATTTGGGCTCCAAATCTAACAGCTGCGTCAGCTCCTATTATAGAAGCCTTAGGTTGGATGAACCAGCAGATTTTTCAAAAATGGTTTGAAGAGATTTTTGTTCCTCAAGTACGTAAACATCTTGACTCAAAAAATTTGCCAAATAAGGCTGTTTTGTTAATTGACAATGCGCCTTCACACCCAGTTGCTAATGTTCTTAAATCTTCTGACGGGCGAATCTTCACAAAGTTTTTGCCTCCAAATGTTACTGCACTCATTCAACCTATGGACCAGGGAGTCATTGCAACCATGAAGAGAATATACAGGACAAAATTGTTACTATCAAAAATCGAGGAAGGCTGCGATCTCAAAGAATATTGGAAGAATTATACAATATTGGATAGCATATATGATATTGCATCTGCATGGGATTACATAAAATCCTCAACCTTTGTTAAATCATGGAGAAAAATCCTTCCGAGTATCGAAACAAATATCAACCAAAACATTTGTGAAGAAGAGAATGAAGTAATGCAGACCATTACACTTGTTGACCTAGTGACATCCGTTCTGGGAGGTGAGAACGTCGACAAAGAAAACATAGAAGAGTGGCTGGAATGCGACGCAAATGAGCCTGGGTTTGAACGACTGACTGACATAGAGATAACGAAGAAAGTAATGGGAGTGAACGAGAACGAAGAAGAACAAAGTGAAAGTGAAGAAAATGATGCACCTGTGCAGATGACACATGAAACTGCTTTGGAGCACGTAGTCGGGTTGCTTCAATATTTAGAGGAACAAGACGACGAGACACAGCTGGCAGAAAAACTCATGTTACGGAAAATACAATTTAGAATAAAGAAAAGGTGTTTTACCAAAGCAAGAAGCAAACACAAATGACTGATTATTTTAGAAAGATGTAATTTAACAATTTTTGTACAATATGTTGCATATATATTTTTTTTTTGGTTACTTTTCTTTATTTTAGTGTTTTAGACATAGAGCGAATGTTTTTGCAGTACTGCACACATGTATGTACAATAAAACACACTTTTATGTTGAAAATTTTATATTTCGTGTTTGCACTCTATTTTTCGGTTTATCCGCGATTTTTGCTATCCGTGCTGCCCTTGCCACCCAATTGCGCAGATAATCAAGGTTGTACTGTATAAGAATGCATCAAATGCCCATTAATTTAACAATACAGAGGGGAATTCGAAAAATGAGTGATCAGCAGCCATAAGCTGTTAGATAAATCTGCAAGTCTATAAATAGCTTGTCAGAGTCTGCTGCTGTGTCGCACTGTTACTGCTATGGGGGTCATTTTACACACTATACAAATTAATAGCAGTAATTTATATTTACCAGAACCATATCTGAACTCTGATGGAGGGAATTATATTTTTCAATGCGACGGCGTAGTTCTTCATTGTCTAATCGCTCAAAAAATAAAGGTGATAGTCTTTCCTAAAAGCATAAAAAAAATTATGTCATTAAATACATAGCCTCATACCAGTAATTTTACATCATAAAACTTACAATTCAAATCATAAAAAAAAAGAAGAACATTTTGTTGAAAATATAAAATTACTTTTTAATAAAATAAAGATATAAAATACTTTTCTTAAAAACATAGCAAGAAAAAAACTGTTAGATGTTTAAGTCATACAGCGAAACTTGTTTAAGATATGCCTTTTTAGCTCACAGGCTATCATAGCCTGAGAGCTTATGTGCCCGTCCGTTCTGTATGTACGTTCGTGCGTAATGCGATAATTCATGATAAAAATAGCGGATCCACTTGAAATTTCGTATATAGGTATATTCTGATAAGGAGCTTCTCTGATTAGTTTTTGGAGTTCATTCGATATGTATAAGAGGGGTAACGGGGGGGGGGGCTCATGCCCCTCCCCTTAATTGATATAAACGAGATTTTCATGCAGAATTAACAGTTTTCGTTCAAAATTTAGATATAGGATCATTCTGATGAGGCGATACTGTGGCTGTTATTAGGTGTTCATTGAATAAGTATAAACAGGGGGAACGGGGGACAATGCCCCTCCCCTTAATTGATATAAACGGGATTTTCATGCAGGATTAACAGTTTTCGTTCAAAATTTAGATATAGGATCATTCGATGAGGCGAGTCTGTGGCTGTTATTAGGTGTTCATTGAATAAGTATAAACAGGGGGAACGGGTGTTCTAATGCCCCTCCCCTTAACTTGTATAAATGGATTTTTCAATAAGAATTGTCAGATTTCGTTCAAATCTCTGAATAGTTTTGGAAGTTTAATGGTTAAGTATAAAAGAGGAGAATAACTTCTCTTAAATTATATAAATGCTAAATGGGTTTTTATTAAGAATTATCCGATTTGCTCTGAATTTTGGATATAGATTTTTTAATATGATAAAGCATGTACTTGATAGTTTAGGAGGTTCAATGATTAAGTATAAAAAAGGAGAAAGGGGAGAGCTGTTTCCCCTTCTTAATTTTTTTTTTTTCGAAAGGAATTAACGAAAATACAAGGCTGTAATGTACAATTAGTATGCGTAGCCTGTGAGCTCAATGCCATCAGTTTAACTGGGCAATATTCTTTTTATTAACATACTAGCGGCCCGCCCTCGCTTTGCTTCGGGTAGAGCAAGTCGCCCAGTCCCATGTCCATAAGGATTAATACTAAGGTAAAAATAAAAATATTTTACTGAGACGGCATTTTAATAATTTTTTTTAATAAAAAAAACTCTTATTGTGACGTAACTATAACAGACATATGCTGTCGCGACATTTTTTGTAGATAATTATACGTATTGCAAAGTAGTAGTACATTATTTTGTTTTATAATTAATAATGTTCTCAGCGCACGTGATGTAAGAATTTTTAAGGTCATTTATCGACACCTTGGGTTACACTATTGGCATTTTAGTAAGGATCCCTATTTTTTTGAAAATATAATATAACCTATGTTCACAATAAATAGTGTAGCTGTCCAACTGTAAAAGCATTTTTGGTACTACTCTGTTATCCCGTCGACCAATTTCGCCAAATTATACAAATCGCCAAACTAATAGCCAAATTGTACATATTGACGTAATTTTTATTTTATATAACACACAAAAAAAAAAAAATACTTCTAGGTTATCCCGTCGACCAATTTCGCCAAATTATACAAATCGCCAAACTAATGGCCAAATTATACATGTTGACATAATTTGTCATTTCATGTTACATTTTTTGTAACATATCATTTCATGTAACATGTCATTTCATGTTACATTTTTTAATAAACGTCCTCTTCTAGTAGGTCTACTGTAGTTTCCTATCTACCTTAATCTGTTCCAGCAAGAATACATAGAGTAAAAAATGTAAAGAATTATTGACAGATAAAGAAAAGTTTTTGTTTGTATTTATGACGGCCATTTATCTACACGTGGGATATAGGCCCTAAGGCAAGGATGCCCTCCGTGGGGGTGGAAGACGAAGAAGGGTGTTTCACTTATATATTTAGTAGAACAATGAAGCATAAAAAGTATGTTTTAAAGCTGTATTATTTGAATAACATTAAAACAGTTAAAACAGACAGTTTCACTGCCTCTTCCTTTTATAAAACAGTTGCTAACATGTAGCCGTTAAATCAGAATAATCTTGATGACTAAATTTTGTAGAAAAATAAGTCTTTAGTTTGCATCTAATAAAATCTTTCTACCTTCTGTAATCGATTCCATTATGATTTTTAGTGTCAAACATTAGAAGTGCTAGAAACGATATTATCACAAATGTACCAGACTTATTTCATGTTTGTCCTCAAATAAATGTGAAATTTACGATCATCCATTATTGGCATTTAATGTTATAGCTTGACGATAGTTTTTTGTTCGACTACTTGATTATTCCGTCGATCAATTTCGCCAAACTATACAAATGGACATAATTTTTATTTTAAATAACCAAAGAATCAATAAATTACTAAAATGTTAATAGAAATACAAATAAACACCGAATTAAAATTGGTTGATGAAGAAACAATTACGTATAACAAATTTAATGTCAAATGGTCGATGGGATTATCAAGTACTACCAAATTATATAAACAAATTGTATAAACAATAATATTGCCAATAATATGTAAGGGCAGGTGTCATCTACGGATCCCGTTGGCGCGATAACAGCAAATTGAGATTTTATGCCTCACGTGGTAATCCGGTAATAGTTGATTATTTTTGAGTAAATTATTTCATTATTTTTCTTTTCTCTTTTAAAATTATATAAATTGTTTTGTTCCATAATTATTTATTGACTTAGTTTATTATTATTATTTCCTTTTTAAAATAATAGAAAATAAATAAGAGTAAT
The DNA here is from genome assembly GCA_964019185.1 of Maratus speculifer. Lineage (NCBI taxonomy): Eukaryota > Metazoa > Arthropoda > Arachnida > Araneae > Salticidae > Maratus > Maratus speculifer. Next base: position 251,935,891 of record OZ025302.1, on the reverse strand, counting down.
ATAAATGTAATTGGTATTTGAAAACGCAGTGTTCTCCAAATTGGCATCATAAAAAAATCACGCCAAGGTGATGCGTGTATAAAAGTGGAAAAATGTTTGCAATAATATAAACAAAAAAAACGTAAACAAATAATTAAAAATTCGCCATTTCGATAGTTTTTTAAAATAACATCAAGGTTAATTCTCCAGTCGGGCAGCAATAGTAAATTTTCTTTTCTTCGTCTGTTTCATAATAAAAAAACATAAATTTAATAACTTCTAATTAAATAATCTGACTAATTTTCTGTAATCGGATTTATGATCTAAAAGATCGATAATTATATGATAGATAATTTTTGACTAATTTGGCGGAAAAATCATTTTCGAATACCAGTTTCATATATATATTTAAATTATTTTCTATTATTTAAAAAATAATAACAATTAGTATTTAAATAATAAGTATAGAACAAAACAGTTTACATAAGGTGCTACTTTGATATACCCCCCCAAAAATTACGCGCCAAATGTGGCACTCCCTACGCACTTTTCCAACGGACCTTTTAGGTTTGCTGTTACTCAGCTTCATTTTTTCATTTGTATTTTCTATGTATTCATTGTATTTTTTAGGTATTCCTTTTTTGTATTTAACTTAATTTTAATTAATGTATTTTTAATTAATTTATTATTTTTAATTAATGTATTTTTAATTAATGTATTTAACTTAATTTTAATTAATTTTATTTTTTGTATTTAACTTAATTTAACTTAATGGGTATTTTGCTTGGCGAGAAAAAAAAGTCGCCAAATTTACGATTTGGGGGGGTATATCAAAGTAGTTCCTTACATAATTTTAAAGAAGATAAAGGAAATAAAAAACATTTTATTAATAATTAAATAACAATAGTCGGGTTGCCATGCCAGACAAAATAACATTAATTTAGTGTCCATTAGTTACCTCGGTGTGTATATGATATCTGTGCAAACAAAACTTCCGATAATATAATAAATGACGTCATATTTATTTTCCTTTGAATTTTTTTTATTTTAATTTTTCACGTGGATACTGTTCAACTAAAAATAAATTGCCGAGGAGAAATTATTTTCCATATTTTGATTTTTTTGGCAACGGGAAAGAAAATGGTTATTTTTTATCGGAAAAATTTTAATTGATTCTGTATGAAAAATAATGATATTTTGAATTATTAAGGAAAATATTTGAATAAATCAATTAAAAATTAGCCTATGTTCACCGGAAATAGTGTAACTTTTTAACGGTGAAAGAATTTTTCAAAACCGTCAAGTAGTTTCGGAGCCTATTCAATTCAAACAAACAAACAATCAAATCTTTCCTCTTTATAATATTAGTATAGATGATATCACTTAAGATATGAATGATCTGTGATTCCTTGAAAATGAAACTTGCATAAAATTACCCGGATAAGACATAAAATTATGATAAATCCCGAAAAGCCTCTGACTACAACCATTCTTTTCATTATAAAATTTTACAATGTCAGAAATACAGGATAAAATTAGTTTTTTTTCGTATTGTAGTATTTATTTAATGCAGGTTTACCAGTAGAATAGATTGATAGAGAAAACAGGATTTTTAAAATTTTGAATAAGGGGAGTTTTTTAATTCATGTCCTCATATGCATAGATCATATCCAATACTAGGACTTCCCTCAGAGGGATTAGTCTGAGCGATATTGCTGAGAATACACATTTAATAAGTAAAGAAATGAGATGTTACCTTTAATTGGTCATTCATTGTGATAAAATATAATGATGAAAATAAGCATATGAATCGTAGAACTACAAAATCTTGTTGCATATACTATTTTTATAAAAGAAAAGCAAACCATGCATGGATATAAAATTGGAAATATGCAAAATGTTAAAAATAATACAGAAAATAAAAATCAAATTTTCCTATATTGGAAATATAGCTCTTTGAAATGATGTCATGAGCATAAACAGAAGCTTCGCACCGATTTGAGAAACTATAAATAACATAAACTATTATGTTTGAAGAGAAATGGAGTGTATTTTATATGGTGTGAAATCCGTCCGAATAGTTTATAATGTTGAATATCTGTTTTCCACGGATGCAATGAGGTTGTCGATAAGAGTTAAGGAATCCTTTTTTAAAAATTTGTTTTCAACGAGCACTTACATCTTATAAGTTACTGTGATGCCAAAGTTATAGTTTCTGACCCCAACAGTATCCTAGAAATTGCAATATTCTCAATAAATTGGGTTTAAAACTTTTTCTAGAAAAAAAAGTGTTTAATATGTGAAATTAAATTGTCGAATGTTTTAGAAATCGTTCATAACGAGAATATTATATCTTAAAAGTTGCCACCAAAAAAAAAAAAAAAGATATTAAATTTTTAGTCATATCAACATCAAAGAATTCTCAATTTTAGAACTTTTGTTGCTCGTGCATTGATGGTGATTATTGTTCCTACGCAAAATATAGTATATTTTGCAGCAAATATGATTACCAACATTTTTTGCCCACATTATTTTTTAAATCGGCTAGATACTCCCAATGCTAACGAAAAACACACAAACGTTAATGCTTTATAGCATAGAAATACAGAATCAAAAGCTATTTATCTCCTATTATATACACAACATAAATTATCTAATTAGTGCTAGCAGATGAATTTTTAAATATACATAGATCAATATAATGCTTCATTTTCCTTTTATTAGTATTTCTTAGTATTCATTTTTCATTTATTTGTATTATTCAGTAAAAAAATTACTTTCTTAAGCCCGAATTACGTCAAACTTTTTATAAAAGCGTCTAAGTCCATATAACAGCGAAGTATTGTGAAGAGTATTAAATACAAGGTAGTAAGACATTTAGCCAAACGCAGGTAATAAATCGCCAAATATTGTCCTTTTCGCCCTCTCTCGAAACGCATTTTTTTTTTCGTATATTTAAAAAACACGATTTTGAGTTATCTTATTTATAATTCAAATAAATAAATAGAGGAAGCAATAATAGCATAAGTCAAAACATTCATAAGTCAACATCAAGGAATTGTATCGTAGTTACACATGTGGAAAAAAGCTGCTTTCGGCCAAAAAACGTTGTCTTCACTAAATTTGAATCCGATTAAAAAAAGTACCGTGATTAATTAAAATGTTATAGGCAGAGCTGCCAAGTCTCCGGCATTTTGGGTACCGGTATTTTAATACAGAAAATTTTTTATTAAATTGGAACATTCTGCGGATTAAGAAAATAACTTTTCCTATAAGAAAATTCTGCTATGCAATAAGTGAGGGTTTGGCATCTCTATATAGGAATATTTCGTAATCTACTTTTTAACCTTAAAAAAAACAACGACCATTTTTCGGGTACAAAAAGTATTGCTAATTGTTCCATTTTGCATACAAGGTACTGATTGTAATATTGATACATATATTTATTTATTTATTTTAACAAAATTCTTTGTATTTAGAAGAATTTTTATTTAAATAGGAAATCCAGATGTCGCTGTTAATAAAGAAGAAAGTTACGAAAAAGGGTGCAAAACGAGTTGACACATACTATCAAATATGGAAAAACGACGAATCCCAAAAAGACGTCGCATGAAATATCATCTTTTAAAGCAAAAAAACGAGGTCTGATCATCGAGCCTACTGATTACAAAATATGCATTGCATTAAAAAAAAATGCTGCAAATATTGATTATTTTTTCTTTTGTGCAGTTTTGGCTTCGAAAGGTGCGCTATGTTGCAAAAAGATATAAGCGCCTATGAAAACACACCTGGTAAACTTTCATGCTCAGTTTTACAAATAGATATGGCACATATATGCCCTATATACACCGAGGTACCTAATTGGTGCCAAAATGGCGTTTAGTTGCCTAACATGCTGGTTATCATATAAATGTTATAATAAATTGTTTGTTCTAAAAATATTATCATTTATTGATTGTTATATCTTTTTTAATAACAGGAAATGTTCCATTTATTCCTTTTTTTTTCATTTTGAAATAAATAAATAACGTGTTGTTATAGCATGCTATATGCATCTGGTAATCAAAACGATGTTTTTGCCTAGTTGGCATAAAAAATCTCGCCAAACCCGGTGCTTATATCTCTAGTATATTATCTCAAGTATTTTATTTATGTATACTATAATTGTTTTTACATACCACTTACTTCTTCTGGTATATAGAAATAGGTAAGTGGCTCCTTTATGCAGTATAAATTGTATAAAACTTTAAAAAATAGCCCCGTTGCCCCTTTTTGGGTCAAATTAAAAAAAAAATCAATGTCTAATTCCAGTATTGCTCCCAGGTATGCATACATACTCCATATTTCAAAATTGTATGCCAACAGGAAACGGATGAAAAATGGGAAAAAATGTCACATATGCACCAGGATACATAATTGGCGTCAAAATGGCATTATTTTACCTGAGATGGTAACCCGGCTTTATTTATTTATTATTTGTTTATTTACTCATAAAATGTTTATTTACTTTCACTTCCTTCTTTTAATTATATAAAATATTTGTTTTTATAGTTATTAATTATTATTATTATTTTATTTACTGTAAGTTCTTTTTGAAAATAGAAAATAATTTAAAAATGTGTATGTAAGCGTTATTTGAAAAGGAAGTTTTCGCCAAATGGGCTTTGAAAAAAATTGCGCCAAATCTGATGCGCTTGTGGTATCCGTGCCGAAAAATTAGGGACCAGAATTGACTTCCATACACAAACAAAATATAAGTTAAAAGAAAACATGCAATGAAAATAAATATAAAGGGAAAATGATGTCATAAAAGAAACTTTTTATTTAAAAACGTAATTGTTTCTAATTTTCACACGCGAAATATGTAAAACATTCTTTTAGCGATCAAAAAGTGCTGTTAAGAGATTATCACAAAATCTCAAAATCAAAGTTTTTATGACATTTTTTAATATAAAAAAAATAACAGTTTTATTTTCCTGCATGATTAAATTTTAAAATGTTTTATTGCATTCAATATTTCTGAGTGCGAAAATGATTACTATTTACTCCATGTACTGATTCGGTTATCTACGAAAATGCCCAGTCGGTGAAAATCACGCTCACCAAATTTCTGTGACGTATGCACATAAATTGTGCTTTTTTATTAGTTTTTTAAATATAACTTTTAAACTATTTGGAATTAATTTTTAAAAGTAGGTGCATTCACCAGATTACCTTCATAGGTACCTATTGGTACAAACAGAATCAAAATCCGACAAGTACTTTTTGAGATTTGCTTGACGAAAGAATTTTTTTGAATTTTAATATCGTTACGTATCTCTGAGTATAAAGACTTCGCTTCGCTCAGACAATCATAGTTTCAATCCTGACCGAACTTTTCACTGAAAACAAATGTTTGGAGAATCTCCGATTTCACAATGAAAATGAATATCCAATCTATATCTAGTAATAATACTTGTCAAGACAACTAATTCTTGAACAGGAAAATGGAACCACAATCCATACATTCAATCAAAAATACAGATTGTGTCATACCAATCCAAATCTCAATTTTTATTCCTAACTGTAACAATATTGTAACTTTTTAAGCAAAGACTTCAACACAATTACTTTGCTTTCTATGAAAAGTTATAACATCGAGGGAAGACTTTGAATTGTTCTGTAATCCAGTAACACTGAAAGCTATTTTTTTAAATTTTGTAACATTCTAGACCAGGAACAACAAACCTTTTTACATGCACAAGCCAAAAATTCACACACTAGTTTATCATGTCACCACTCAAATAAAATTCACTACTGCTAGTAAAACCAATGAATTAACAAGCAATTCAATATAAAAACATACAAGTATAGTTAAAAGAACAGAAAAAAGATTATGTACAATGAAAGTAATCACATCAGTTCTCTACACTAGAATTCCACAAGGCATTTTCATGTAATCACATTTGCAATTTGTTTACAGAATAAAACTAATTCTGCTCTACAGAGCTCCTCAGACAATGACTTTCTCTTAGCTATCCCAAGCACTCACTGATTTTTTATTTCTGACTTTTCACGCTAATGGGGTTTTGACCAAATCCATATTCCCCTTTGACATTCCATGCTTATTTTCTTCAAGGAGGAATTCAACTCTATTGGTCTGCCTCATTAGAAAGGAATTTTCTTATCTGTTAAAAACACTACTTCATTTAGATGTTGTTACAGTTTGTATCAATATATTCATATGCCAAACTTTTAGATAAAAGATACTTATATGAAATTTATGGTTAAGAGAATGTGTCAGTTTTATGCACGAAAAAAAATATTTCTTTTTTTTAATTGGAATTAGTTATTAATTTAATGAATTTTTTGTTCAGGAATATCATTCAATTAAAAGTCACTTATTGTAATGAGAAAAAATACTACAAATTTTTATTTTAGTAATTCTTAACTTATCATTAAGCAATATCCAACTTACAATAATCCAAGATGTATTTAAAAAAGTATTGCTAACTTATTAATGAAATTTTTGCTTTTGTATTTTCAGCTGATAATGCACTGTATCTGGCAATATATGGTCATTTTTAATAACAAGGAAGCCAACAGGCCTGGCATTGCCTTGGTCTGTGATAATAACCTTAAATGTACCTTAATTTTGAATGATGAATGACCAATAATATTCCCATGAATTCAGTTACGGAAGATAAACCTATCAAACAAATTTTTCCAAAATCAAAACTTAGTTGAATGGTTTCCCAGTATTTGAAAACAGTTAATCACATAAAAAATAGTCAGAATTGTATAAGATTAATACCACTCTTTTTAGTAATGAATTTTCCTGAATTAGAGATAACTAGCTAAATAGTTTCTTCATGACTGAATTAGTATAGAAGATTGATTTTGTGAAAATTGTTAGAGCAACTTTTGAAATATAGCGGCATTTTCAGTATCAAATTTATTTTAATCTTTTAAAATTAACATTTCTGGCTTCAATAGCTTGCTAGTTTGCTTTCTCATGCTCAAATCATTATAGAAGGTATATTTCATGTAAACTGCACAAGTAGTTTTGATTTATAGCAAGCAGAATTTTTAGCGATAAATTTGTTTTACCCTGTAAAAATGAATAATCTTGAATTTAGGACCTAGTTAGATGTTTTCCTCAAATTTGATTCAGTACAGAAAAAATATGAGTAATTGTGATAATATTCACAACCGAAAATTATATCATTTATAATCATGAAAATCACTTATTCATTTAATATACAGGGTATTTACAAATTTGGCTGACAAATTCAAAGGGGTGACAGTAGACATCAAAAGGATGAAAAGATTGCCATATAACATTTTTACAACCAAACAACTTTAGTCCAGATACAAAGTGTTTCAGCCTAACTGAAATTGAGTTAACAGTAATAAAAAAATAAAAACATTACAATTAAAATGCAACAATAACAAATGCAACCTACTTTATGTGATATGTTATAACATCGCAAAAAGTTCCAGATAAACAGGGTGTCCAAGCAATCAATGATACCACATGACAGTGGCGTAGCTAAGATGGGTGACACCCGGGGCGGATATAAATGGTGTCACCCCCCCCCCCCCATTCGTCATGTTTTTAACATGCTTTTATTAGCTTCACCTGTATGTGAGTTTGTGAGCTTTTAACTCTCCTTATTATCTAAAGATTTTCTCAAGCAATTTTGACTAAAAATTGCATTCTATGATTTTCGGGCACGAGAAAATCATTGGGCTAGGTTACATGTTCAAGAAAAAGTTTAATAGGTCATATTGGGTCATTAAGGGTCTGGGTCAAGCTATTTATATTTAAAGAACGGCGTGATCGATTATAATGAAATTTTGTATGTAACAGTTTTTTATCTAAAAAACGGCTCTAACGATTTTGACCAAATTTTATATTTTATCGTTTTGGATTACAAGAAGACCATTGGGTTAGGTAACATGTTCAAGAAAATTCGGTTAGTGGGTCATTTTTGGGGTCATTGTGGGTCATGCTATTTTTATCTTAAGATTTTCTCACGCAGTTTTGACTAAAAACTGCATTCTATGGTTTTCGGGCACGAGAAAAATATTGGGCTAGGTTACATGTTCGAGAAAAAAAATTAATGGGTCATATTGGGACATTAAGGGTCTGGGTCAAGCTATTTATATTTAAAGAACGGCGTGATCGATTATAACGAAATTTTGTATGAACAGTTTTTTGACACGAGAAAACCAATGGGCTAAATCACATGTTTGAGAGATTTCGACTATAATGATCATTTGTGGGTCATGATGGGCCATAATGGATCATGTCAAGCTACATCTAAAGAACAGGTGGATCGATTTTAACGAAATTTTGTATATAACATTTTTTTGGCACAAGAAAATCATTGGGCTAGGTCACACTTTCGAGAAATTTCAATTAATGGGTCATAAAGGGTCTGGGTCAAGCTATTTATATTTAAAGAACGGCTGGATCGTTTTTAACGAAATTTTGTATGTAACAATTTTTAGACACGAGGAAACTAATGGGCTAAGTCACATGTTCGAGAGATTTTGATTATAAGGGTCATTTGTGGGTCATTGATGGGTCATGCTAATTTTATGTAGAAAATGTCTCTCACCATTTTGACTATATTTTGTATTATGATATTCTCGGACAAGAGAAAACCATTGGACCAGGACACATGCTCGCGAAAATTCGATTAATGGGTCATAATGGGTTAGGGTTATTCTAATTATATATAACAACGATTCAATCAATTTTACCTAAATCTTGTAACGAAACGTCTTTTGTCACGAGAAGACTATTGGGCAGAGTCGCAAGTTAAACAAAATTATATTAGTGGGCCATTTTGCTTTATTGATGAATGTTGTCAAGCTAATTTTATCTAAGTAACGGCTTAAACGATTTTGATTCAATTTTATATTTTACTGTTTTTGATTATCTGGAGACCTTTGAGCTAAGTCACATGTTTGATCAAATTTGATTAGTGGGTCATTTTGGGTAATACGGGTCAGAGTCATGAGAAAATGGCAGCAACCAATAAGTTGGCGATATTTCACAAAATATTGGCGACATTTGGCCGAAAAATTGACTATTAAGATTACGAAAGCCACAACACGTATTTGGTGCCAAATGAAAGAATGTTTCCAAATTTAGCTATATCTGGCAAAAAATGTTGTCTTTCATAATGTGAAGAATTTTTTTATACATTCTTAATAGGATTCGAGATGCATGGTTAAATTAACCAGAGTCGACCAAAAAAAGTGATTTGGATCGATGTCCTTCCGTTGTAAATTTTAAAATAAATATAGTTTAAAAAAACTAAAAACCACGCTTTTAAAGTAATCAAACTAAAAAGTGAAAAATAAATATAGTTTAAAAAAAACTAAAAAACACGCTTTTTAAGTGTATCAAACTAAAAAGTGAAAAATAATTCGTACTATTAGCTGAAAACGAAAATAGATGAAAAATACTATATTACTATAAAATCATTGTTATTATAGAAATCAATTAATAAGCAATAAATAAAATTATCGTGGAAAAAAAACGTGGGGTGCTTCTTAAGAACTGATAGATGGAGCATGGTAGACGGAGCATCCCACGCTTTTTTTCCACGATAATTTTATTTATTGCTTATTAATTGATTTCTATAATAACAATGATTTTATAGTAATATAGTATTTTTCATCTATTTTTGTTTTCAGCTTATAGTACGAATTATTTTTCACTTTTTAGTTTGATATACTTAAAAAGCGTGTTTTTTAGTTTTTTTTTAAACTATATTTATTTCAATCACAAATTTTGAGTAAACACTAGAAAAGTAAACATTTTACGTTATTATAACAAATGAGCATATCATTCCTTTTATCTTTGGTCTTTCTGCATTATTAAAACAGGAGCGACTTATTACTTATCCCATAGTCCGCATAAGTCAATCCGGTGTCTATATGTAGAAAAATCTTTCTTTTAAAGTTTGCTTTTCGCTACCCGTTCGTTCGATAGGTTGTATTTTGTTCCCCGGTGCATAGTTTCTTTAGACACCCCATTCTGTGTAAAATTACACAGTCTCAAATAAACAAAAATCAACTCTGATGCGTCGTGCGCTAGAAATTTCATTTCATTCCAGAATTTTTTTTTTCATAATCTTATAATATTATGTGCATACATTTGCAAGTAAAGATTGGGTGTCACCCCTTAGAGGGTGACACCCGGGGCGGACCGCCCCCTCCGCCCCCCGCTAGCTACGCCACTGCCACATGAACTGGTAATCACAGTTCAAAATGTGGAGCATCAAGTGCATACTGTTAGCCACATCCCATATTTCTTATCATCTGTAATGTTTAATCTATTCATTTAAAGACATATGGTTACTTACTTTTCCTTTTCCAATTTGCCTTATTTTAGTTCTTTAATTAAGCTTAATTATTGCTTTATCAGACGCCGCTACCGTAGACATTTTTCGTTAAAGTTCCACGGCATCCTTCCCTGTATTGACGCAGCATCTCAAACTGTGCTACGCATGACGTAATCTGACCGTATGATCGCTCTCCTCTTTCGGCGCATACGAGCGACGTAACTTCCGATGACGTCCTCCGGAGAAGAGGCGGTTTCTACTTCCGATCTTTCATGGCGCATGCTTCGATCTGCGCCAGAGCTTTAAGTAGAATCGCGGCAGCTTTGAAGATCGCTTACTTTGTGCTCCGGCCTCTAGTATGGTGTTTGGCATTTCGTTTTAAACAGCTGATGCTTGCATTTAGTCTCGCAGCGTAGTGGTAATATGTTATCTTTCTTGAACGTTAGTGATAGTTTGTTTACTTTATTACGTTGGTTTAAATCTTCAAGTTACTGAATAGTTTCGTCTTTTAAAGCTTATCTCATGTGTCATTAAAGTCCGGAATAACTTGTCTTCAAGGTTTTGCTTTCGTTTCTAAATAGCTCCCGAGTGATAAAATATTTTTTTAATTAGTGCAATCTCTGAATTTAATACGATATATTTTATTGAAATAATTTAACTGCAATATTTACATTTTCCTTTTCTACATACAAATGATTTTAAATAAAGCTAGTATTTTTATCTTAAAACTTCGTCATCATTTATCTTTTATACACTTACTCCATTACAATTTCATCTGCATGTTTTAAAAGATAATTCAGCTTTCATCTGCGCATATTTTTATTTAGCTCTCTTAGTAATAGGACGTAATAGAGAATATGTACGTGAAGACATGTTTAAGATTTATTTTCTTCACGGCATATTTCGTTATATGAGTAACCTCATATAACACCTTTAGAGGTTATGGGCATCTAGACCCATGCAGATGGATCGTTTTTTTTTTACCTTAATAGGTTTTGATAAAATGCAGTAAAGTGTTAAAATACGGCCCTTAGGAGTTATGGTGAGAATTTTATTAGGGGGGGGGGGCCGATTTTTCGTTTTAGAATGATGACACTTCAATAAGATTTAATTAATTAGAATCTGTTTAATGAGAATGAGTAGAATTTGATAATAAAATAATTTTAGGGAAAAAAAAAAAAGGGAAATTTTTTTAAATTTTTGAAGAAAAAAAAAATTTTTTTTTGGGGCATATAAAAATTTTTTGTGACTAGTTTAAAGTTTTGTGAACTTTGCTAGAATTTAGGGGAAAAAAAAAAAAAAGGGGGAAAAAGCTTCCAAATTTTTTTTTTAATTAAATTTTCTTGAATTGGCTGAATTTTTTTTTGAGATCCTTGCCATGGCACTGATACAATCCCAAATTCAGAAATTAAACGCTTCAAATTATGCCAATTGGCAATGTGATATTAAATATCTCCTCATGGAGAAAAATGTCTATGATATTGTCATTGAAGCTGAGAAGTGTCCTGCAGGCTCGGCAGTTACTGAAAAGGATATCAAGGACTTTAAAATCCGCTCTAAACTGGCATTGTCTTTAATTTACCTGAATATTGAGCCTGATTATAGAAAAATAATTGAGAATTGCGATTGTCCTGTTCAGGCATGGAAGAGGTTAAGAACACATTTTTACCCTGATACACGAAGTAGACACATGAGATTTTTTACGGAACTGTGCGAGTGTAAGATTGGTGAATCCGAAAACATAGATTTATACGCTGCGAGATTACTTCGCATTGCAAATCAGCTCAAAAGTGTAAATAAAAAGTTTGATGACATTTATGTCACTTTTCAACTATTACGATTTTTGCCGCCTAAATTTGACAGCATGGTCCAGACGATACTTCGGTGGTCTGATTCTGATTTCAAGTTTGATGATGTGGTGACCGCTTTAGTGGCAGAGGAGACAAGGCTTGACTTGCGTGACCGAGATCAACATAAGGTGTATGCTGAAGCCCAGTCCATTCAACATCAAAAGAATAGAAAGAAATATGCTTGCTTTTATTGTGGCCGACCTGGTCATTTCAAGAATAAATGTAGAGACTACATTAAAAGTCTTGCTCGTCGAGATTCACCAGCATCAGCTAACTTGACGTCTCGTGATCCATCCCCAGTCAGGAGGAGTACAAGTCCTGTGGTATGCCAGAAGTCCAAGTCCAAGTATAGACATCGACACAGTGCCCAGAAATTTGAAGGAGCCAGACAAGGCCGTTCCAGAGACACTAGGAATGGAAGTCCTGAATGTAAGTCCTGTTCCTCTTTCTTTATTTCGCAGGCAAATTTAATTGATGGTGTGGCAGACTGGGTCTTTGACACAGCTGCCTCCCATCATTTTTGTAAAGATAAGTCCTTGTTCATTGACTTTACTCCACTTAATGATGAAAATATGGCCGTTGCAGTAGAAGGAATAACTTTTCCAATCGAAGGTCGAGGGACAATTAAATTAAAGTTTGGTCAAAGAACTTTAATGTTCAAAGATGTCATGTATTCGCTAAACTGAGGCGCAATTTAATTTCTGGGGCAAGAATTGATAAAAATGGGGCACATTTTAATGGTGGTGGAGGCGAAGTAAAGATATCCTGCAATGGTCAATTTCTTTTTAAGGCAATTCTTAAGAATGGTATATATTACATTTATCCTAAAGTTCCTAGTTCTAATAATAAAAAGGTAAGATTTGAAACATCTGCAGTTAATAGGCAGAATGATATGATGAGATGGCATCGGCGGTTAGCCCATGTAAGTCCATACTTAATTGAACACACATGTAGGAATGTTGGTGCTAGGGGCTTGCCATTTTTGAGAGGGGAAAATTTTAATTGTGAAATGTGTAAATTAAATAAGTATAGAAGAACTTCTTTTAAAGCTGTAAATTTTATTAGGTCAAAATCACCGTTAGAACTTTTATACACCGATCTTTGGGGGCCATCTCCTGTAAAAGGTAGAAAGGGGGAACGTTATTTTATCTCTATCATTGATGACTATTCGAGAAAAGCATCCCTGTATCCCATAAAAGAAAAATCAGAGGCATTTGAAGTATTAAAACAACACATTAATCGTGTTGAAAGATTTTTGGGGAGAAAAGTCAAAGCCATCAGATCGGATAATGGCGGGGAGTCTGCAAATGAAAAATTTGAGAAATACTGCACAGAAAGGGGAATCAATCATGAATATACAAACACGTTTTCTCCCGAACAAAATGGGACAATTGAGAGGTATAATCAGACTGTAGCTGATGGGGCGAGAACAATGTTAAAAGATAGTGGGTTACATTCTAGTTTTTGGCCTGAAGCCATGCTTCACTTTACTTATACGTGGAATCGGCTGTGCCATAAAAATCAATCCAAAACTCCCTATGAGCTTTTTGGTGGTTTTAAGCCCTCAGTTAGGCACCTTCGACCCTTTGGTTGTGTAGCCTACGTGGGTGTCCCTCGACAGAGACGAACTAAGTTTGACTCCAAAGCTAGAAGAGGATACCTTGTAGGATACGCGTTCAGGACAAAGGGGTTCCGTATCTGGTTGCCTGAGGAAGATAAGATAATTGAGACTATAAATGTTTCTTTTGACGAGTCCACTATGTTTAAGCAGCACAGTGAGGAAGCTGTGATGGGCACCATTCAGGACGAGTTTCAGTGGGTACCAACTACTTCCAGTGATTCTGAGGATGAGGACGCTGTTGAGGAGAGCGGCATTGTTCCCGACATCTCCAGCGACCCCCTTGAATCATCTGCTGATAGTGAGGGTATAGATCAGGATTCTTTAAAAGAACCTATTATTAAGCAACCTGTTTTAAGAGAAACTCGCTGGATAAGAAAAGTTGTGCCCAGAACAATCGGTGATACACGAGATATTTATTATTTTGATATTGAAAACCAATCTCATCGTTTAAGATCTCCGAGAGAGGTAATTGAATATTGTAGGAAAAATAATCTTGTTTTTAAACCGGATTTGTTTAATTTTAAGAAAAGAGACTCGTATGAAGGCATAGTATCTAGTCCCAGTAGTAGTCCTAACCCCAGTGCAGACATTTGTCAGTCGCAGGCATGACTATATGACCTGCAAGTACCCCGAACTTATAAACAGGCAGTAAAATCAGATCAGTGTAAAGAGTGGCAAAGGGCAATGCAGGAGGAGATAAACGTGATGCATGATAGAGGTGTTTGGCATTTAACAGAATTACCTAAAGATGCAAATCCTGTAGGTTGCAGATGGGTTTTTACCGTAAAGAAAGATGAGACAGGTAAAATAGCTAGATTTAAAGCGCGTTTAGTAGCGCAGGGTTTCAAACAAATCCAGGGTGAAAGCTATGATGACACATTTTCTCCTGTTGTAAATTTTTCCGTTATAAGATTTTTCTTCTCCTTGCTTGTCTCCTTAAATCGATGGCTACATATACAATGTGACATTAAGTGTGCTTATCTTTATGCACCCCTAAATGAAAAGGTTTTTATGTCTCAGCCGCCAGGTTTTGTCGAGCCAGGGAAGGAAAACTTATTTTGTAAATTGAATAAAGCAATCTATGGATTACATCAATCAGGTCGTATGTGGTTTTATGAAATTAATCGTGTTCTTCTTGAAATTGGGTTTGTTAAAATCGAATGGTGTAATTGTGGTTATGTTTTTGGTTCCGAGTTGGTTTTGTTGCTTTATGTGGATGACATAGTGGTTTTTGAAAAATGTAAAAAGGTAATAGATAAAGCTTTGGATCTTTTAAGTAAACATTTTGACCTGAAAGTACTGGGAAAAACCAGGAAGTTACTTGGGGTAGAATTTGAGGAAGATGGAGAAGGTTTAAGAATTCACCAGCAGCCCTACATTGAGGAAGTGTGCAATAGGTTTGAGTCTTTTAAATTCCCAATTTCCTCACTACCAATTAGTAAAGGGTCCATTTATTCTAAGTCAGATTGTCCCAAAACCAATGAGGAACGAAATGAAATGTCACGTTTACTATATCGGAGTGTACTAGGTTGTCTTTCTTTTATATCAAACAGAACACGACCAGATATCAGTTACGCCATCAATATATTTAGCCAGTTTCAATCGGATCCTGGCATGTCTCATTGGCATGGTTTGCTTCGGTTATTGGGTTATGTCAAACACACTAAAAATTTAACTCTTAAACTTTCTTGTGACAAAAACCAGCTAATTACTTTTTCTGATGCTGATTTTGCATCTAACAGAGATGATAGGACTTCGTTAGGCGGTCAGGTTGTTTTTCTGGGGAACTCTCCCATTTCTTGGAGAACCTTCAAAGAACGAAGTGTTAGTCTGTCCACTATGGAAGCAGAGTTCATAGCCATGACTGAAGCCACGAAAGAACTTATCTGGTTTGATAGAATATTTGATGAGTGTTTTGAAAAGGGTGTTGTCATAGGAAAGAAAGTAAAATCAGTTTTATATGTTGATAACCGAGCAACCATAGATTTTGTTAGATCCCCAATAGAGAACCATAGAAGCCGTCACATTGATGTCAAATTATTTTTTGTGAGAGATCTGGTGAATAAAAATATTTTTGACCTATGCTTTATACGTAGTAAAGAAAATGTAGCAGATATCTTTACAAAGCCCGCCACCAAATTTGAATTGACAAAATTTATTCAAAGTATTTTTAAGTGTTAATGTTTCTATGCTTGTGAATGTTGAGAATTTAGTGTTTTTGCATGATATTATATTTAAATTTTTGTATTGGAATTATATGTTAAAAGTTGGCATTTAGAATCATGTATTTCATATCATGTTTTTCATATGTATTTAGAATCTATGTATTTAGAAACTTGTATGTTTGGGGAGAGAAATTTTGAATTGCTAGCAATGTTCTTAAAATGTGATATAGTCATGACTTTTTAATCCCAGGTGAAAAGTTTTTGGTTGTAACTTAGAGTAAAATTTTTTTTTTGAAATTTGGAATTACTTATGTGAAGTTTAATAGATATTTCTAGAGTTAAATTTAATGAAACTTTCATATAGCCTAATTGAATTGAGATAGTGATAAATGGTTCTTGATATATTGTTACATGTATCTTTATTGAGAGAATGTATTTTGAAAATCGTGGCGCCACGTAAGGATGTATGAATGTGAGAATGTTAGGAAGTAAGTGTATTTTTTTATATTATGTTGGTTTTGAAGTTTTTGTTTTATAGGTATTATGTGACTCTGTATCAATTGCTGTTAATCACAAAATGTCCTATGGACATGTGGAAGATTTTTGTACCTCACGAAATGTCCTATGGACATGTGGAAGAACTAATGTAATGATTGAAATAATTGTATATGAATTGTTAAATTGATTTAACTTTGAAGTTTTTTTTATGTAAAATTTGAATATTGATCAATGGACTAAAAGGAATTTTTTTTTTATGTGTCACAAATATTCTCTTTGCATATGTAAAAATTAAGTACTTACTACTAGTATGTGTTATCGTTGTTTTTGAAGTAACATATTGTTGAGTTATACAAATTGTTAAAATTTAATGTTATTGAATTGTTGGAAGGTTTAATATTGTTGCAACTAACTGGGTTAATTGTTGAGGTATTAAGTAATTGAAAATAATCCTAACATGTATGTTTGATCCTTTGATCATGTTTGTTTCAAAATGTGTGTCTAATGTTTTGCTGGCATTACGAAAGTTTTATAGTCAATGAAGTTTGTGAATCACTCTGGAGCTAATCTTCAATTTATCTTGGTAATTTTTTGTTTTTTTTTTGTTCGGGTAAGAGTTTTATAAGCTTTAGTATAATTTTTGGGGCAAATTTTACCTATTGGTAGCCAGTTAGATGATAAGAGGGAGGGCAAAGTGTTAGCCACATCCCATATTTCTTATCATCTGTAATTGATCGGTTCTGTAACAAGAACCGTCTAAAACAAAATAAAATTTAGCAGTTTATAATAGTGCAACTTCGGTGACCTAAGAGAGTAAGTATTGGTGACATTGTGACAGTGTAGTGTAAGACATTCATTAAAGAAACTGTTTTTCAGTGAAATAAGACTAACGTTTATTAACGAAAAAATAAGTGCAAGTTTAAATAAAACATGTATAAATCCAGGTGAAAAATATAACAGGCATAACGTAAACAGAAACAAGTTCAGTTCCAGATTTATATTAAAGTTATTCTATGTCATGAAATAATATTCAAGTTTAGATAAAATATGTATAAACTTAGATGAAAAATATAACTGGTAAAATGTAAACAGAAAATAAGTTCAATTCCGTATTTAAATTAAAACCATTCTATATAATGAAATAATATTACTTATTAAATGGCATGGCATGGCATATAACAATATTAGGATAGCACTGAAAACAAAACGGACTCACTTATGGATGACAGCTATCGACGTACTGAAAAATTCCAATGATACGGCACACCAACTATTTCGATGAAAAGTCTTAAAAACATATAGAGTTTTTTTAACTGAAGATAATAATGTCCACAAATGAATATGAAGACTTAATTAAAAACACAAATGGATTATGACTGCTGGTAAAATGACAAACGGGCGAAGTTGAAAAACCATTTTCACAATTAAATGTCCAGCAACGGATTTGGCGTAATTAAACACAAGTTTGTTAACTTTAAAAACTGGATGAATCTAAAAGACATTTCTGAAACTATATCATATTGACTTCAATATTGCTAGCTCATAACATCGCTTCAAAATCCCCAGCACAACATATCTCAGCCGGTTTAAATAGCAGCGGCAATTCGAAACTGGATACGCCCCTCCGAGTTGAGCAAGCGAGCTCCTGACTTGCGATGGAAGAAATGCAAGACAGCCACTTACGAGTTGCGATCCGCGATGCTTGCGGATTGCGATCAAACGGAACGATAAAACCAGGATGAACACACCCATCAGCGACGATCAGAAAAACAAAAGATAAGCGATTGATTTGAACATGTAAACAAAAGATCGGAAGATTGGAAAATGCCGGCAAAGAAGAAAAATGGAAGTTGGAACAAAATATAAGATAGTAAGCCATGCCATTTTACAATATTACGATATATATCATTAGAATTATGTATTTTAGAGTGTTAAGGAAAAAAAAAATGGCTGACAATCGCCCCCCCCCTTAACACTCGTACTTAAAAATAAAATGGATAATTAACAGATATTGTAAATTATATATATATATAGAATAATGTAAAACATTAGAATATCAACTATCACACTTCGATAGTTATCAGTAAAACAGAAACTTAACATTAACAAGTATAAATGCAACAAATTCAATAACTTCAACAGGGTTAATCAAAAACATCAATTTTCAATAATGTTAATAACAATATTCAACAATAACAACAATTTTAACAATTATATAACAACTAGATTAACAACTTTTTCATTTCATGAAAGTTCAGTTACAATTGTAACTCTAACGAAAAGTTTTTTTTCACGTCGAATAAAGTTCAATAGCAAAAGTCTATAAAGATAACGTTTTCCTGAAAAAAAAAACCATGAAAGATAATTACAATTACCTCGTCACGTGCAAGTGACTACGAGTTACCTTCACATAACAATTTAATATGATGATTTTTTCTTGATCTTGACTTGTACAATATTCAAATGAATTTTAAACAATCATACATTTGCATATTTATTCTGGAAGAGAATGATTATCATATAAACGCAAATTCAGGATAATATGAAGAATAAATATACATGAATTACAATATGAAAATACTTTGACAATATATGAAAGATACATGTTATGCAAATGAGAAAATTTCAATAATGAGAACAATAACGATCATGATCATGATAACGATTATGAATTATGATTATGATAGTGACAGAGTTAAATGACTGTGAGCGCTCACGTGAAAGACAACACAGAAAAAAAATATGCTTAAGCTTTTGAAACGATATACATTTGCAAATGATTTGGCCAATTTAAATATGAAAAAAAACTTGTTATATATACTCTTAAAACGAGAAGAAAAATTTTCATATTTACATATGCAATAAAAAATACAACTCGATTTTCAACACCACGGACGGGACCTATGTGACATTTCCATTATACAAAAACAGGGACTTACAGACTTAAAAAGAACGATGCCCGCGACAGGCCTTCCTGTGATCAGAACACTCAAGAACGCCGCTACCCCCTGCAGACCACTCTGGCTATTTACAAGGGCACCTCACGAGGCGTTTTTCGAGGCTGCTCGGATCCCGGAGGATGAACGATCCTGAGGTCTGACCACATTCCAGCGGGAGTTAAATTGTCCGCGATGTTGGAAATGAGGGTATATCAAAACCTATGAAATGATATTATGAAACGTATGCATACGAAACAAATATGAAATAACAAGAGTATAATCACATATTCAAACATTTTTTAAAAGAAAAGTACTGAAATATACAAAAATTTCAGTTTTAAAAAAAAGATGCTAAACTTCAAGGTTTAACATGAAAAGTTAAACAAGCATCTTAATGCTTGACACAAGTTCAAAGGAGGAGGAGTTTTTTTTTCATAGCATTTAAATATTATGTATATATATAAATTACTTATAACTAAAAATTACATCAATAAATTTTTTAAGATCAAACTTTGTTAAAGGTTTAGTGAAAATGTCTGAGAGATTAGATTTACTGGCTACGTGTTTAACATTAAAAATCTCTTGGTTTAAAAGGTCTCTAACAAAAAATAATTTTACGTCAATGTGTTTCGTTCTGTAATTTTCAATGGGAAACTTAAGAAAATCAATGGAGGCCATGTTGTCTACTAAAAGTGTTGGTTTAACTTGTGGACCTGTAAAAATATGTTTGTCATAACATTCAGTTATGATCCTACAGAACCATAGAAGCTCTTTAGTTGCTTCTGTTAAAGCCACAAATTCTGATTCCATAGTAGACAAACAGACAGATTTTTGTTTAAAGGCTCTCCACATGATAGGAGCTTTGTCTAACATTAGTAGTTGTCCCCCCATTGATGTCCTGTCATCCCTATTAGCGGCGAAGTCCGCGTCGGTGTAAGTTATTAGGTTTATGTGGTGACAAGGTAACCTCAGTTTATAGTGTTTTGTGCTTTGGACATACCCTAAAAGCTTCAGGAGACCATTCCAGTGAACAATCCCAGGATTGCTCTGGAATTGGCTGAAGATATTTACAGCGTACGAAATATCAGGACGTGTCCTGCTTGTTAAAAATGAAAGGCAGCCCAAAACACTTCTGTATGGATATTGTAACATTTCCTGGGTTTCTGCTTCGGTTTGAGGACATTGTGACTTGGAGTATACAGTACCTTTAATTATAGGGAGTGATGTAATGGGAAAGTTGAATTCTTTAAATCTTGTACAAATATCATCAATATATTGCATTTGATGAATTGAAACAATGCCATTCCCATCCTCTTCAAATTCAACACCAAGTAGTTTGCGTGTTTTCCCCAGGATTTTTATGTCAAAATGTTTTGTTAAAAGGGTTAAAATTTAATAATATGTTTCTGATGGTTACTTAATATTACAAAGTCATCCACATATAGTAATAAAACAACATAATTAGAAAACGTATAGACGCAATTACACCACTCTAACTTTTTAAAACCAAGAGAAATTAAAATCTTATGTAATTCATAAAACCATACTCGTCCACTCTGGTGGAGACCATAAAGGGCCCTCTGGAGTTTGCAGACTAAATGTTCTTTACCTTTTACCTCGAACCCTGATGGTTGTTTCATGTAGATGTTATCAGAAAGAGGGGCGTACAGATAGGCTCCTTTTACATCACACTGAGTGTGGATCCATCCGAGACATGAGACAAGGGCTGCAAAGAAAAAGCGAATTAGACTGAAATTGACTACGGGCGAAAACGTCTCATCGTACGTTTCACCCCTGACTTGTTTATAGCCTTGTGCTACAAGTCTCGCTTTATATCTTGCAACCCGTCCCTTGTCGTCTCGTTTGATGGTGAATACCCATCTGCAGCCTAGTGGTTCGGTGTTGGGTGGCAGAGATGTTAATACCCATACTTGTCTTTTATTTATAACATCCATCTCTTCCTGCATTGCCTGTCTCCAGAGTTCCCACTGAGGGGATTTTAATGCCTGTTTATATGTGTTAGGTATGGAGTCTTCTAGTCAGGTATTGGTTTTATGAGTTTCAGAGAAAGAGGTGTGTGGAGGTGTGTAACTAGGACTTGAGCTAGCACTAGGAGTGGACTTTACAATGCCTTGGTACTTATTGCTTCCTTTAAAACTGAACAGTGACGGATTAAATTTGATACCATTAGATTGACAGTAATCTCTTACTTCCTTCAGTGATCTTAGACGTTGTGTTTCACCCAACTCGTAATAGTAGACGTCGGTTCTCGATTTGTCAGGCCTAGTTACAGGCTTACGGAACCAGACAGCTTCCCTGAGAGTTCTAGTAAACTCCTCGCCATCCTCGTCACTGTCACCCTCAGATGGGTGTGAGGAGGCAGAGTCGGAAGATTCAGAGGTACTCGGTCTAATACTTTGAGTGGGTGGTGTTTCTGAAGTAAATCTGTCAGGTTGAAGGTCAGTCAAAGGGTCTATTTCAGGTGGTTCGGAACTTAGGATGTAAGAGGGTCCCAGATCGCTTCCGTTGCGCTGCTCCGAAGTTGTAAATGGGTTTGTGCCTATTGAATAGCTTGGACCTTGTTCACTGTGTTTGTGGATACTTCTGGATACAGATTCGTCACCAAACCTAACATTTATTGTCTCTATTATTTTATTGGTTTCGGGAATCCATACCCTGTAGCCTTTTGTAGACATTGCGTAACCCACTAAAACACCCTTTTTAGCCTTCGGATCGAATTTGGAGTTTCTTAGTTGTTTAGGTACCCCCACATATGCCACCGTACCAAAAGGTCGTAAATGTCTTATGGATGGTTTATTACCACAATAATATTCGAAAGGAGTTTTTTTCTGAGTTTTGTGACATATTCGGTTAAGAGTGTATGCGATGTATAAGACAGCTTCTGGCCAGAATTTGAGACTGAGTTTACTTTCATTGAGTATTGAGCGAGCCCCGTCCATTATTGTTTGATTTAAACGTTCTGAAACTCCATTTTGCTCCGGAGAATATACATTGGTAAATTCGTGTCGTATGCCATTGTCCTCAAAGAATTTGGTGAATGCTTCATTATCGAATTCCCGCCCATTGTCGCTACGAACTTCTTTTACTTTGGTGCCCAAAAACCTTTCTGCTCTTTTTACGTGGTTAGAAAATACTTTAAACACCTGTGTTTTACTGCATAAGGGGTATACCGACACTTTGCGAGAGAAGTCGTCTGTTATAGTTAGGAAATACTTCTCCCCGTTTCGCCCTGTTATTTGTGTCGGACCCCACAGGTCAGTGTGTAGCAGTTCTAGAGGTCGTTTAGATCTTATTTGGTTTATTGGGCGGAATGATGTTCGTCTGTGTTTATTAATTTTACATGTTTCACATTCAAAGTCTTTACATTTAATGGGTGGTAAGCCCCTAACGCCATTACATTTTAGAGTATGTTCAATTAATGTGGAACTGATGTGCCCAAGGCGTCTATGCCAGAGTTTAAAATCATCTTTTTGAACGGTTGAGGCTTGGAAACGTACCTTTTTAGGATTTTGATTACGGTTAGTTTTAGGGTCTTTATTTCTATTTTTATGGTTAGGATCTGGATAGAGGCAGTAAATGCCATCTTTAAGAAAAGCACGAAAAAGTGTGCCAGAATCCCGATATGCCTTGACCCTTCCCTCACCTCCTTTGAACCTGGCACCCATTTTATCAAGTCTGGGACCTGAAATTAGATTATGTCTTAGACTAGGGCAATACATGACGTCGCCGAAGCGAACCATTTCCCCATTTATTTTTAAATCCACTAAACCGGTGCCCTCGATAGGGAAAGTAGCACCGTCAACAGCAACAGCCAATTCCTCATTTTTTAATGGTTTAAACTTAACATACAGACTTTTATCTTTACAGAAATGGTGGGAGGCACCTGTGTCAAAGACCCAGGCGTCTCCACCACATTTTATGTTACTCAGATTAGATTGTATGAGGTAATTTACCTGGCTTGTTGGCTTACGTTGACGTCGGTTGCGAGGCACATCTTTTCTGGATCTATGACCATCAGATTGAGCACGGACAGGACTGGATACGGAAGAGTCTTTCAATGAATTTCTGGAAAAAGAGGAACCTCTGGACAAAGAAGAATTTCTAGAACTGGAAGAGTCTCTGTACACCACGGAACCGGAATTGGAGGAGTCTCTAGGCATCATGGGACTTCTGGAACTAGAGCTAAGACAGGATTCCTGGCGGGTGACATCAGGCACTCTACACTGGCTCTGTAAATGTCCTCTGCGTCCACATTTGTGACACCGACCTCTGAACTTAGGCTTAAAGGAACACTTCTTTGAGGAACGGGCTCTAGAGAAATGAGACTGCACGGCATCTATTCTGTCGTCCTCTCGTAGTTTAATACGGGACTCCTCTGCGACTAACTCTGTAAGAACATCTTTAAACGTGAACTGTTGGTCTGGCCATCGCAGAATCCCTTGCACCATGTTGTCGAACTTCTTCGGGAGCCATCTAAGCAATTGAAATGTAAGGTAAGTTTCTTTGATTGGCTCATTTATCGCAGCAAGTTGGTCAGCAAGTCTTTGGAGGCGAGCTGCAAACATATCAACGGGCTCCTCAGGTTGTATTTTACAGGAAAGTATTTCGCCAAAAAGCTGCATGTGGCGTGCCCGGTTATCAGGCTGAAAATGCAGTTTAAGTTTAGTCCAGGCTTCATGAGGGTTGTCGATATTTTCTATGATTCTCCGGAATTCATTTTCAACATTTAAATACACAATTGATAGGGCAGACCTGACTCTGGATTGATATTCTTTTGTCGCTACAGAGTCATTTTCATCAGGAGCCTTTTCAGTGCCATTAACTATGCTCCACGCATTTTTATCTAATAGTAGATACTTGACGTCAGCTGCCCAAGTTCCATAATTGTGAGAATTCAGTTTTGCTATGCACACCTGTATGTTAGCCATGGCCATGCATTAAACAGAAGATTTGACAGGAAAAAGGAAAAAAAAAATTTTTTTTTTTTAAATAACGTACTTAGTAGTCAGATAGTACATAAACAAAATTTCTATTATAAGTTATCCAAAAAAAACCTTTTTGTATTTCATATCAATAGAAAAAAAAAAATTCATTTAACCTTCAAAAAAAAAATTTTATATTGCGGGCCCCCCCTCTAAAATGACTCGGAGGTCCAATGGCCGCATACTACAAACAACTGTCAAATTTTTTTGAAATGTCACCAATTAGGTTATGGCCGCCGTAAAGGGTTTAAAAGCGTATTCGCTCTGGGCCCATAACCCGTGATCGGTTCTGTAACAAGAACCGTCTAAAACAAAATAAAATTTAGCAGTTTATAATAGTGCAACTTCGGTGACCTAAGAGAGTAAGTATTGGTGACATTGTGACAGTGTAGTGTAAGACATTCATTAAAGAAACTGTTTTTCAGTGAAATAAGACTAACGTTTATTAACGAAAAAATAAGTGCAAGTTTAAATAAAACATGTATAAATCCAGGTGAAAAATATAACAGGCATAACGTAAACAGAAACAAGTTCAGTTCCAGATTTATATTAAAGTTATTCTATGTCATGAAATAATATTCAAGTTTAGATAAAATATGTATAAACTTAGATGAAAAATATAACTGGTAAAATGTAAACAGAAAATAAGTTCAATTCCGTATTTAAATTAAAACCATTCTATATAATGAAATAATATTACTTATTAAATGGCATGGCATGGCATATAACAATATTAGGATAGCACTGAAAACAAAACGGACTCACTTATGGATGACAGCTATCGACGTACTGAAAAATTCCAATGATACGGCACACCAACTATTTCGATGAAAAGTCTTAAAAACATATAGAGTTTTTTTAACTGAAGATAATAATGTCCACAAATGAATATGAAGACTTAATTAAAAACACAAATGGATTATGACTGCTGGTAAAATGACAAACGGGCGAAGTTGAAAAACCATTTTCACAATTAAATGTCCAGCAACGGATTTGGCGTAATTAAACACAAGTTTGTTAACTTTAAAAACTGGATGAATCTAAAAGACATTTCTGAAACTATATCATATTGACTTCAATATTGCTAGCTCATAACATCGCTTCAAAATCCCCAGCACAACATATCTCAGCCGGTTTAAATAGCAGCGGCAATTCGAAACTGGATACGCCCCTCCGAGTTGAGCAAGCGAGCTCCTGACTTGCGATGGAAGAAATGCAAGACAGCCACTTACGAGTTGCGATCCGCGATGCTTGCGGATTGCGATCGAACGGAACGATAAAACCAGGATGAACACACCCATCAGCGACGATCGGAAAAACAAAAGATAAGCGATTGATTTGAACATGTAAACAAAAGATCGGAAGATTGGAAAATGCCGGCAAAGAAGAAAAATGGAAGTTGGAACAAAATATAAGATAGTAAGCCATGCCATTTTACAATATTACGATATATATAATTAGAATTATGTATTTTAGAGTGTTAAGGAAAAAAAAAATGGCTGACAGTAATGTTTAATCTATTCATTTAAAGACATATGGTTACTTACTTTTCCTTTTCCAATTTGCCTTATTTTAGTTCTTTAATTAAGCTTAATTATTGCTTTATCAGACGCCGCTACCGTAGACATTTTTCGTTAAAGTTCCACGGCATCCTTCCCTGTATTGACGCAGCATCTCAAACTGTGCTACGCATGACGTAATCTGACCGTATGATCGCTCTCCTCTTTCGGCGCATACGAGCGACGTAACTTCCGATGACGTCCTCCGGAGAAGAGGCGGTTTCTACTTCCGATCTTTCATGGCGCATGCTTCGATCTGCGCCAGAGCTTTAAGTAGAATCGCGGCAGCTTTGAAGATCGCTTACTTTGTGCTCCGGCCTCTAGTATGGTGTTTGGCATTTCGTTTTAAACAGCTGATGCTTGCATTTAGTCTCGCAGCGTAGTGGTAATATGTTATCTTTCTTGAACGTTAGTGATAGTTTGTTTACTTTATTACGTTGGTTTAAATCTTCAAGTTACTGAATAGTTTCGTCTTTTAAAGCTTATCTCATGTGTCATTAAAGTCCGGAATAACTTGTCTTCAAGGTTTTGCTTTCGTTTCTAAATAGCTCCCGAGTGATAAAATATTTTTTTAATTAGTGCAATCTCTGAATTTAATACGATATATTTTATTGAAATAATTTAACTGCAATATTTACATTTTCCTTTTCTACATACAAATGATTTTAAATAAAGCTAGTATTTTTATCTTAAAACTTCGTCATCATTTATCTTTTATACACTTACTCCATTACAATTTCATCTGCATGTTTTAAAAGATAATTCAGCTTTCATCTGCGCATATTTTTATTTAGCTCTCTTAGTAATAGGACGTAATAGAGAGTATGTACGTGAAGACATGTTTAAGATTTATTTTCTTCACGGCATATTTCGTTATATGAGTAACCTCATATAACACATACTGCTGGCACGTATAATGGAAACTTCTACCCCTTTTATTTAAATATTATTACATTACAAGAAAGGTGAGAATGTCTATTAAAATCTTTATTATAATATACTTCATTTTTCTAAAAATTATTACCATCAATCCAAACTGAGTTAGGATAGAATACATTGTATTTTTAATTAAATACGGGTTAGGTGACCTAATATTCTATGATAATTTTTCATCCTGATTTCTGACGCTTACTACCACTCCTCTAAATTTGTCGATCAGATTCATCAACTCACTGTGTATGATATATATATATAGTTAAGGGGCATAGATAGTGTGAAAATGAATAACCTTTCTACTCACTCAGGAATGGACTCAGAAACATTTTAGAGTAAAATGTAATTTTTCAAGAGCATCTATTTGTACAAATGACATTTCACTAATTCATTCATCGCAAATATATAAAAATGCAGAAAACTTACTTTTTCAAGAGAGTTGTTTTTCGCAGATTTGCTGATTAATTCACTAAGGTCTGTAGTTTGTGTGTCACCAGGTCCTTTACAATCAAGAGTCACTAAATGCTGGCAACGCTGATGACAAGTATAATGGCAATCTGAAACAAAATTTAAATTATTTTAATGCATGTATTGATTATCTAAAAATAAAACAAATTTTATGCACTGAACTGATGAAAAATGAAATAGGAAAAGAGCTTTCTGCACTTTTTATAGTACACTTGCAAAGTCTGTAGCATACCTCTGCATGGAAGATTAAAATAATTATAATTGAGGTAAATACAGTAAACTCCATTATATCAATGCCTGTCCTGACTTTTTGCATAACTTTTTATTTTGATTTTAAAAATATCCCTATCATTAATTTACAAAAGAAAATTCAAGAAAAAAAATATAAGCTCTCTCATTAACACTTCAGA
Source organism: Maratus speculifer (assembly GCA_964019185.1). Lineage (NCBI taxonomy): Eukaryota > Metazoa > Arthropoda > Arachnida > Araneae > Salticidae > Maratus > Maratus speculifer. The sequence goes on along the minus strand of OZ025302.1, from coordinate 251,908,123 downwards.
TACAAATATATAAACTTTTCTCACCAGTTGTAGTTTCTTTTCAAATTTTAATGTCCTAGATAATGTTGTGCATTATTCTTGTCTATGAACATGTACAATACATAATAAAAAAGGAATCTCTCTGTTTAGGAAAATATCAGGTCTTTTAAAGGACCATTCACAAAAGTGTTCATATCAAAACAAGACCTTCACAAAACTTTTCTCCTGGAAACAGGGCCCTTCACAAAATTCTTTGTCTTAGAAATAAGCCTTTTACAAAAGTTTTCCATCTCTAAACTAAATATTTTGAAATCTTAATCATTTAAAATAAAAACTGACATGTCATTTCTACATACATAAAGAAAAAGTATGCATTTATATACATATATATTGAAAATGTATAAACAAGAATCGGAATACAATAATTTCATATTCACAAAATTATGACTTGATTTTTCAAATATAAAAAGCTGTTTACAATTTCACAAAAACAGGACCCTGGAAATTAAAGTCTGGACAGGTTCCTGTAAGGGGCTATTTTAGTGATAAATTGCCAGATATTGTGTTAGCAAAAACACCCAGCTCTTTTATCACATAATACTGTATTTACAGGGATTGAAATTCTTATTTCAAAACTGCAAAAATTGCAAGATAAATATAAAGCTAAGTAAAAAGCTATAAAAAGAGATGCCATTTACAACTTTTAAGGCCCCACAATAATCACTGAAAAAGACCCGGATGATAATGTAAAGTCTATGGGAACGTTCTTTTCAAATATCTCGCTCAAGTTTTAAAATCTTGACATGATTTTTTTTTTTTTTTTTGCATAGGATAACTGAGGACGATCCACAACTGGCCTAATTTTTACATTTTCAATTTTGCTTACATATTTTTTATATTATGATAGTTTCAATTTCAGAACTGGTTTAAACCAGTATTGAAAATTAAAGTAATTTTTTTAAGAAAATCTGAAACCAAAATTGAAAAAGTAAAAACTAGGCCGGTTGTGGATCGTCCTCAGTTATCCTATGCAAAAAAAAAAAAAAAAAAAAGGAAAAAAAAAAAAGGAAAAAAAAAGAAAAAAAAAAAGAAAAAAAAATCATGTAAAAATATTAAAATTCGAGTGCAATATTTGAAAAGAATGCCCCCATAGACTTAACATTATCATCCGAGTCTTTTTCTGTGACTAGTGTTGTGCCTTAAGAAAAAAAATGTCTGTAAAACAGAATTACTTTAAAAAATCTATACAAAAAGGAAACACTCACTAAGGCATCTTAAGCAGTCAGTGGAATTATATAATCCCCATATGAAGTCACCGCAGCAGTCACACCAAGTGGGATTTTTCAAATTTGAAACTTGAAAACGATGACCAATTCCTCGTTCGGCTGGTTCCAATTCTACTACTCCAAAACTTGCAAGTTCAATCAACTCTCTAGGTCTCAATGCGCCAGTCATATCACTTTCAGAATACCTATCCTGGAAGAATCAAGAAAAGAAAAATGTAGAAGTATAGGACATACAAAAGAATAACTAGCTACACAATTTTTCAAAAGTAAAAATAGTAAACTATATTATTTCAATTCTTTAGTCAGAGGTGACTATGCTTTTGGATGTAACCTCTATTATTTTACAGTAATACTTGTCTTATTTAATATCAGAATTTATAAGATTAACTAGCAGGCTATGCCCGCTGCGCTGGTCAATATTTCAAAATCAACCGTGGATGAAACGAACTGGTGAATTTAAATTTGTATTTTAAATAATTTGGACCTCCAGCAGCACCTTGATCATTGCTGAAAACGATTTAGACACCATTGTGATATTAAATTATCTTAAACATTGTGCAAAAACCAGCTATTTAGAAGTAACTATTTTAGTTTATTACTAACAGTGCACATTTGGAAGCGAAATGAGACCATTATGGCAACAGGATTTAAAATTTTCCCTTATCTGAAGAAATATTAATTATTACAGTCGTTACCATGGTACAACTTCTGAAGAATTTCTTCACAACTTTTCATTATGTGAAGCCAGGAACCCAAAGCTACTCCCACCTAAAAAGTTTATATATATATTAAATTTTGTCCGGGCTATAAAAGGCACAATTATGCAAGAATCATCTTCAAACTCGTCAAGTACATTGAGATGGTTAATATCTCAGTGGGAATTGCAAATGAGCAAAATCGGCCCAAGGGGGTGGCAATTGGGAAGGGTTCAAAAATTTGAATACCATCTTAACATGGCTTTGACAAAACCAACTCTTACAAAACAATGGCAGGAAAAAAAAATAAACATTTTTCGTTACAGCAAGTTGCCAACGATAAAAAAAAAAACACACATTATTAAAATTCTCACTACAACAATTACTTCATTATTGCAAAATTTCCTCCTGAAAAATGAAAACAAAATTATTTGCTCTTTCGTATTTAAGCATTTTCTCTTTAGTTATTTAAGATAAAATTATGTAAATTTGCATAATTTGGCGAGCGATTTGGCGAAATTGGTTGACGTGATAATCAAGTAGTAGCCAATTAACACTTTTCATATTTCACAAAAGATTCCTACACAGACATCATATATGCAATAGGTTTAGCACGATTATCTTGCAACTACAATGTGGCAAAATCCTCGTTTTAGAATACCAAAGAAATTTATGTATATTTTATTATTTTCTATAATTTTAAACAGCAATTAACAATAAATAAAAAGTAACTGTAGAACAAAACAACAAATATCATTTCAAAAAAGAAAAAAATGAAAGTAAATAAACAACTTATCATCAGATAAACAACTATAGCTGGGTTACCATATGAGGCAAATAATGCCATTTTGGCGCCAGTGAGATACCTCGATGAGTGTATGACCAAATCCGTGACAAAATTTCCATTTGGAAAAAACTTTAATCGGTATTTATACTGCATTTCCCTACTTATGTATAAGAAAAAACTTTGACACATATGTCATGTATGCACCACATTGGCGCAATTTTTTTCTGGCGCCAATTTGGAGAACTTGGTTTTTAATTACCAATTTCATAAATATTTTTTAATTATTTTGTATTATTTGAAAAAAAATAATAAATAAAAAAGTTTATTAATAGCTATAGAACAAAATGATTTATATTATTTTAAAAAACAAACTGACAGTTAATAAACAGTTTATTAATAAATAAACAACCATAGTCGGTTTACCATGTGTGGCATAAAATTGCCATTTTGTTGCAATCGTGCGAATGTGGTGCGTATATGACATCTGCGCCAAAACTTTAAAAAGTTGCAATTAAATTATTTTACAGTTTGGATGAGGAAGACATTTATACTAAAATTTAAACATTATACGCTTTTTTTTTTTTTTTTTTTGCTATAACTTCTATTTATATACTTACAATTAAACATAAAAAAAATATCCTAAAAATGCTCTCACATATTTAAAAGAGTGTGAGAGAATTTAGTAATTGTGAACATCGCTCTGGCTTATGCCTTCTTGGTATAAAATCGCATTGTTTGATGACAAAAGTAAATTCGAACACCCAAATAAACAAATAACATACAATTAACAGATAAAACCATTTTTAAAAGTAATTCTGCTATTTTGTCCTGTAAGACACATAATGATAGAATTAGATTTTTAAAATATTCTTTTAAAAAATAGAAAATTTTTATTTACGTTTTATCTAATAAAATATTTAAAATAAATTTTTGTTAGCCTGCGCGAAAGAGAATAATGAAAGTTTGATTGAAGAAGAAATGGTCAATTAAAAAAGACTTGTAAATTTTATTCAGCGGGAATTTTTCATTTCAAAATGTTGAATTTATCTACAGTAATAACGCATAATTGCATAAATTTACTTAGAATTGCAAAATTTTTCCTTCTGTACTACTTGGTTATACCGTCGACCAATTTCGCCAAATTATACAAATCACCAAAGTATTAGCCAGATTATATAGATTAGCATAAATTTTCATTTAAATAATGAAAAACAAATTAGCAGAACAAATATAAAAGTAGAAATAAAATGTCGAATTAAAAATCACTTGATGACATAATTAGTAATTATATTATACTTAATGTCAAGTGAATGTGACATTTACGATCATCCATTATTGACATTTAATCTTGGAATTTGGAGGTAGATTTTTAATCGATGGGGTAATCTTTCCTTCTTCAGTTTTTAAATTTTAAAACTGAAATTTTTCCTGTAAGTGAAATTGACGAAATGGCGTAAGAAAAATTAAATTAACAATGAAAACATTTGCAAAAAGAAATAAAAGAGTTATGCTCATATCTATATAATTTACGATTGAATATTAAAATATACTCTAAAAATTATCTTCACTTGAAAAAAAACAACATTATTGCGACCATTAAGAACCTAAGTCAGGCATTAAGTCAGTAGTGCATTTTCGGCTTAAAAACACATTCTTTGGCGACAAAAGCAAGATGAAAATGGTATAGAAACGAATAGTAACTCACAACTTACAGTGTCTTTTACAATCAGATCTGCTTTTTTCTGCTGTAAGTTATATTATACGGAAATTCGATAAAAAAGAGAAAGAAAATAATAAAAAGGGAAATAACTATCATTCAAAATTCATTTAATCAATTTCTGAAATTCATGTTTTTATTCTAACACCAGCCAAAAGTTGAACCAATTGTTATATTTTGCGTTAATTTATTTTTTAAGCATTACAAATATTTTTTTCATTTTCAAGATAAATATATTTTTATAATATTATGCCTCATTTAAGCGGTCTTTCTTTATTATTATTAATATTATCAGTAGTTATTTTCTGCTATTATTTGCAAGATATTTGTAATATTTCTAATAGGTATAGCCATTTTAATTCTTTTAGCAATTATAATTTTCGCCAAAAACAGCTACTGGCAACCCTTTTGCCAAAAATAACCGAAAAATACGAAATTTAGTACGAAAAATCAGAGTTATCCCTGTAAATTTGAATCATAAACATTCGGAAAAATATTTCCTATCGAATGATACAATCGGCAAAAAAATCCATCGGGTAGTTTTTGAAAACACTCGTTTGGAAGTTTCAGAACTTCTGCTTTATAATATATATGATATTACACTGTTAAATAAAGTGGTTTTAAAAATTCTGAAAAACAATCATCCCTATTAATTTTTTTTTTTAAATGAGTGATTATAAATTTAATTGAAAATTATACTTATAATCCTTAATCCACTGACACTGCCAGGCTTAATTTTGCCAATGAAGCGATCTTTAGTGGTGTCTTAGTAACAGAATCCAGGTCATTACTACTCACATTTGACCCTGTTATATCAGTTGCATATTTTAGACCAACCCAGTTCAAATATGCAATCAGTACGAGATAGTGAAAACGTACAGAGTGTATGTAACGGCTACTGATTAATGAAATGTAAGAATATCCTGGAGGTCAAAGAGTTTTATATTCCAATGCTGTATTATATGGACAGGGTAAAAACCTGGAGAAAAAATGGTAAAAATCTAATGATATACAATAAACACTTTGTCCTTAAACTGTATTTTAATACTATTGATAAAAATTCTACTTTCATGTAATTCAAATTTGTCAGTTCTCTAAAGGCTGCTGATGCAATTTAATCACAGAATTTCTTTCTTATATTCCATAATTTTCCAAGTCTAAAAACAGATGTTTACTGTTTCACAAAGTAAGTTTACATTTCAATCATACTCTTTTCCACTTGTGCTCATTTCCAAAGAGTTTCTGTAAACAAAAAGATATAAAAGGCAAAATTGGGTGAAAAGCGTTAACTAATAAAGAAATAAATCCTGAATTCCTACATTTAATGGTGAATCTTCACTCCTAGTAGTTTTTTACCCATAGAGCAAATTTTTTTTCAACTTTTCATATATGTATAGTAAATTAAGAAATAGACTTGGTGTATAGAAAGCTGCAAAGCTTGTATTTTGTTACAGAATGTTAAGAGGCTCAAAGGACGTAGATTGATACAATGTACTAATATTTGTACAGACTACATTACGGGACACTTAAAGTTTGTAAGCATTGGGTTTTTATCAAAATGATTACGAGTTTCAAGTGTGGAAAATGTGTAGTACTTATAACTTTTTGTTTTCATTTAGTTTAAATAAAAATAACTAATTTCCATTAAGATAAATATGTACATTCTCATAATAGTTAAGATAATTTTTAGTCTTTATAATGATAAATGTACAATAATATCTTTAAAAGTATAATTTCTTGTAGGAGGAAAACACAGGTGAAAGTTTTCTGGGCTTTTTGTGTTCATTAAAACCCACTATTTTCACACATTCAAAAATTGATACCTAATTGGAAATTAAATTAATGAATATTGTTATATGGAAGTATTTAATACTCAGAAAAGTTTTACCTCTAGGAAAATGAAAACTTAGTACATAAATTTTCATAAAAATGACAAAAACAGACAAACTAATAAGTTTTTTCATAGGTGGTAAAAATATGTTTTTCCAACGATGGTAAAAACCATGGTAAATACCAGTATAAACCATCACACAGTAAATACTGTGTGCCAATACTGTGTGTAAATGCTGTGTGTAAAGTACTGTATGTAAATACTGTGTGAAATCTTAAAAGCAGGGTCTAACCCTGCTTTTAAGATTTTGCTGTGCAAATGCAGCATGCATGCTAAATTGTACCTAACCCCAGGCAGCAGGCATTCGGCTCGAAATTTGTTCGGTTTGAGATTGGATCTTATAAAGAGATTTTGCAATATAAATTTCAAGTTCATTTAAAAATATTATTATGGGCTTGGGTAATGCCGGGTGGCTCAACAAGTTAAAATTAGTATATAAAATTCAAAGTTTTCAATTACTACTAAAGCAAAAAGCTGCAAATTTTGCAAGAAAATAAAGAATATATAAATTTATCAAATGAAGCCAATTCTCAGCATGTTCATTAAGATTTTCACTAAAAAACAGTAAAGCATTTGAAACTTTTTTTTTTTTTTTTTTTTTTTTTTTTTTTTTTTAAAGCATTTGAAGAAATTTTGAAGCATTATTTTCTGCTTCCTGATTGATTTGATTAAGAGTGTTAACAATAATGAAATATTAAATATGCAAGAAGTTTAAGAAAAAATAATAAAAGCTAAATTTTTATTGTTTATATATTTAAAAATACAGTCGAGTCCCTATATAACGAAATCCATCATTCCAGTTAAAAATTCGTTATATAGAGAAATTCGATGTATAGAGAATGATGTTAAAAATCGTATTTAATGTGTAAATTTTGAACAAATATTATTTTTGGTCTTTTTAATTAAGAATTTGAAATGTTTAAAAGTAAATATTAACCTAACATTTTATTTCTTAATTACTTAAGCAGTTTCAAAAAACGAGAACACACATTTATTTGAAAGCTTAATGAAAATTAAATAAGGAAGACTTGCATTAATTTCAGACGAAGAAATCTGTAATTTTTTGTTGCTTTGATTTTAAAATTGTTATGCTCTCAAAAAAAAAAAAAGGCTCAAATTTTAGCAAGGAATGAAAAACTGTATTTAACATTTTCTTCCATTTGAAGGCCTCTCTTATGTGCCTCTCATTGATTCCTCTCTTATATGTGTACATTCCAATTGACTCTGTTTTGAGAAGGATGTTGAAAAATGTGTGGGAGGTGGGATGAACTTGTTGGATTTAAAGAACAAGAAGAAAAGTAATATTAAAAAAAAAAAAAAAAAAACTCAGCACTGAACGATAAATCAAAAATAAATGATGGAAAATTGATTCCATATGATTTCGAAGCTTTTTTAAAACTGAATAAATTAAGACCAATTTATGAAAAAATTTGTTATATGGAGATAGATATTTCGCTATATAGAGACTGTTTTTAATGTAATCATGCAAAAAGGGGACCGTTCCTACGAAAAATTCATTATATAGAGAAATTCAATGTAATGGAGTTTTGATATAGAGAGACTGGACTGTAATTGAAGGGTGTCCATTACTGGAAGGATGTCCATTACTGGCACATCTACTCTATATAAATAAAGCAACCATTTGGACAGAAGGTGATCTTAAGGGTGGAAGTTATGATCGGTGAACACAAAACATGCGAAATTTTTCTGGAATTGTTTTCCTCTGGACAGCTGCAATATGTAGCTTCTTAGTTTTTGTAATGAAGCTACTTCATAGAAAAAGAAGTTTAGGTAAGTGCTATAAGACAGAATATGAGGTAATTATGGCAAAAAAACAGTTGTTTTATATAAAGTAAAACACATGAATTATGTCAGATATGAGAAATTACCCTCGATTTATTTCTTCTTCGGAATGGTCTTGGAAGTGCAAAATTCTGAAGAATACCTGATGGACTGAAATTCATTTTTACGCGAACATCACTATCGCTACCGGATATTGGTCTTGGTCTCCTTCCCCCAATAGGCGTCACTGGTGGTGTGTAAGCTCTACGAATGCTTTTGTAGTCGGAAAACATAATAGCAGAACAGTGACTTCACATTAAACAGTTCATCGTAGAAGTAAAACTGACTGGCAAAAAAATGTTTCCACATCCTACAAAAGAAAAAAATACATTCTGTCATAACCAAATAGCAGGGTTGGGAAAAAAACAGGTTTTTTTGAAAAAAAACCCAAAAAAACTGGTTTTTTTGGTTTAAACCAGGTTTTTTTGGTTTAAACCGGGTTTTTTTTTAAACATCCTTTTATAGTAGATATACATGCATATTTATTGATAAAAATATACATTGTTGGATTATAAGTAGTATAAATTCATTTGAAAATAATTTAAATTAAATAATTACAGTGAATTATCTAGTAAATTGAAAAAAAAAAATCAGATTTCAATTTAAACAGCTATTAGTAAACAGTTTTATGTCCAAACAATAAACTATTCTACACAATTGAACATTGATACTTTGAAAATCTTTATAAACAATCTCTTGATTACTTATAATCAGGGTTGGGTTTCTGACGTCAGAAACTGGTTTTTGACATGACAAGTGTCAAAAACTGGTTTAAACCGTCAAAAACTGGCTTAAACCGTCAAAAATGTGTAATGCGTTTTAAACATTTTAAGAACAAGAGTGAAACATTGAGTAATTTTTAATTTAAAATTAATCATGTACTGTAATTTAATAATTACAAAAAAATTAAATTACTTTAATTGCATTAAAACATTGTTTTTTAGAATGTTCAAACAGAAGAAAATGATTTTGTACAGTTAATAATCTGGATCAATTTTACCCCACAGCATCCTATGGCACTTAACCAATTTAACACATTTATTTACACCCATATAGTTTGTGAGTTTAGAGTGTATGAAGCCAAAGTTACAAAATACCAGGGGTGCAGAAAATGTTTTTACTCTCCACATTTCCCTCAATCCTTATGAAAATTTCCCCAAAATTTTATGTTTTAGAATTCTTACATGCGTTTAGATATAGACTTTTTTTTCTAGAAATTTCTCAATTTATACACAAGTATATACACAATAAGTATTATTCCTAGATTGATTTTGTGAAAGTCGCTAAGCAGATAGATCTATTTATTTGTCAGGAAAAAAAATCTCAGAGAAATATGTAATTCTTTATTAAAATTGAAATCGATTATATGTTTTTCTGCAAAATTTCCACAGATGGCTAAAATTTCCCCCGATCCTAGATCGCCGGATCGGACATAATCTGCACCCCTGCAAAATACTCTCTCAATTGGTGCTGAGCTAGCAGGGCTTGATAGCAGAAGCATTGCTAGTTGAGCAAGTTTGGAGACAGGCCAAATTTTCAGATTTATGACAAATTTTTTTTTCTGGAAATGATAATATACAATACAGTAAAAGTGAATTTTTAATATTACATCCAGGGTTGTTTGGTTTAAACCACGCTGGTTTAAACCGTGGTTAAAACCATGGTTTAAACCAAGTGGTTTTTTTAAAAAACCATGCTGGTTTTTTTTTCATTTGTTTTTTTTTTTCTTTTTTTTAAATGTTTTCATTTATTTTACACATTATATATAAATATCCAAAATCTAAGTTATGCGGAAACTACAAGCACAGCATTTTTTTTTGCTTTTTTTTAAAAGACATTAATAAATTTTTAAAGTGACAAACACTTTTAATCCGCCCATCTTTTCTTACTAGCTATAAATCTACATGGCAAAGTAATTTTTTTAATGTGAGCTATGGAGGAAAAAAAAAGTTGTTTGTTTTGTTTCTTCTTTAAGCCTTTTATTTTTAAAAAAAATAGCGAAAATGCAATTTTACCATTTAAATTGCATCATATATCAAAGCATTAATGATGACACAACATAAGTCATCTCTCCATTGGTTACTCTTTGTTCTCTATGCTAATGAACGAATGATTGTAAATTTTCTCTGCTCTGTAGCTATTGGTTTCAATAACCTTTTGCTTTTCTTGCATTAGAGTTTTACTTTATGATTTTATCCTATTTGTACTATATTTTATTTTAAGAAAGCTACTTATTTATATTGAAGTAAAAGAATGTCTAAAACTAGAAAAAAGAAAGCTATAATCTGGTTTTCATTTGAGGAAAATAGAAATACACCAAGAACAGGCTCGAGAGCCAAATGTATAAATTGCATGCAATGCAAATGCTGTCAAATTAGTTCTCCCTTATTATATTTGATGGAATTGTTTTTCAAGATGCCTTAGATGTTTGCCTTAAAAATTACCCCACTTAAAATTTGTGATGAAAATAGGAATGTTAATGATAAAAATATTCAAAAGTCTATGTCTAATTTTAACCTAAAAAGAAATGTTGAAGATATGTTTGAATTGTTAAAGCCTATTGCAGTTGCCCTGGATAATATCTAAAGTAATAATTGTTCCATTGTTGACGTAGTTTATATTTGGAAAAATCCTCAAAAAATATTAAGAGAAAAAAGATAAGTAAAGAAGTCCCGCAGTGTTTTGAGTCCAGGTATAAAATGGCTCTAACACCCATGCATGCTTGATATCATGGTACAGTCAAAATGAACTGTCTGACCAAGAAAAAAAAAAGGATGCATTAAATTTTGCAAAACTAGAATATCCATATAACTCTAGCTTGCACTGATAGTAAATTTTATGCCAATCTTCACCTTTTGAAAAACATTTTTTTTTTTTTTTTGAGCAGAATGCAGTAAAGGAAATTACCCCATATAAAATGAGGAAGAGTCAGCAAATTCAAATCAAGAAATTTAATAGCTACGTCTTTACTGAAGTTGTACAACTTATAACAGCAAAAGCCTATTCAGCGAGTGTTGAAAGAATATTTTCAACATTTGGACTGGTATATACAAAAATACAAAATTGGGATTAGAAAAGGCCTCAAAACTTGTCTTTTTATTTAAAGCTTATAATTAAAATTAAATAAATAGAATTGTTTTTATAAAGAAATTGTTCGAACCAAAATATATTTAACTAGGAAAAATAAAGTTTGTATTAAAAAGAAAGAAAAAAAGAGTAATTTTTCAAAGCATATGTCTCAATATGTATAAATATAAATATTACACTCATTGATAAATCAAGTATGTCAATACACATGTGATTTATTTTAGCATTAAAAAATGCATATTGATGTTTTTTTTAAAAATAAATATATATATAGCAAAAGATTAATAATCATTTGTTGATGTTGATATTATTGATACAATAAATGATTTCTAAACTAAGCATAGGAAAATGTTTTCTATTTCTGCTTATATTTTGTTGATTTAGTGAAATATGTTTGTTTACCCTTCATTATGTTCTACATTATCAACCTACATAATATTTCTTTCTTTAATTATTATCTAAAGGCTTATATGAGTATACTAATAAATTAGTAGTTCAACATTTTTCAAACAATAAATATTTTTCTAAAGAAAGCTAAACTTATAAGTAATTTAATTATAATTTTATGTGCTTTAATTATATTAAAAAATTAAGTACCAATGTGAATGTTTAACATTAATTACAAAAAAAAAAAGTCATGACTTTCTAAAACTCAATTTTTTTTCTTGCAAATGCTTTTTAAGTAATGATGGGAAAAAAACCCGGTTTAAACCAAAAAAACCTGGTTTAAACCAAAAAAACCCGGTTTTTTGGTTTTTTAAAAAAAAAAAACGGTTTTTATACCAACCCTGATTACATCTAATATTGTATATTTGTGACAGATGTTTAATGTGAAATTTTACAGATCAGTGTAGTATTTGAGGTTTCTGACGAGGTTTTAGCCATGATGGTTTAAACCGGATAAAACCGCACACTGTCAAAAACTTGCCAACCCTGCTTATAATAAACATCTGATGTAGTTTGATGAATGTAAATATTATTTTTCACAAAAAAAAAGTTTTTTGAGAGACAATTTGAAATTAACATTTATGGTCATTAGATTTAGCAGATAACAAAGGGGAGGGGGGTAGTTTGTTATTGTTAAAATAGTATAACTAGCACCCAATTTTTGAATACTCTCTTATACAACTTTATTTTTATTTTAATTTTTAAAGATTATCTCCCCAATCAAAAAAAAAAAAAAAATTCTTTTATAGTTTTACCAAAATTTTAAAGATCATCAAGTTATGTAGCTCCATATTCAAACGGTTGTGCATGTTATGATAGATTGCTTTAAATATTCTGCATTTTTTTAATGAAAATATTTTATACTAAATACCGAATTTTTTAAATCTATTTTATCTTTGATCACTTCGCATGTTCTAAGATTTTTCTTTACAGCAATGGAATAATGAGTCACCAATGCATAGTGATTTTCATCCTATACATAAAAAAATAACTTAGGTCCACTATATCTAATACTTATTGCTGAAAAAAGTATTAAAAGTAGAAAACATTTATGTACAATAATTTGTAAGTCTTAAATTATAAAGAAAAATGAGAAAATATCATTAGATTTTTTGAAAAAAACCAATTGGTTTTTTTGGGGAAAAAACCAGTTGGTTTAAACCGCGGTTTAAACCATGGTTAAAACCAATTGGTTTAAACCGTGCCAACCCTGCCAAATAGATAAGAAATAATTTCTCATTGTATAACATGATTTTAGTTACAGTAGAACCTCTTTTATCTGAAACTTTCAATTAGTTAAAACCCATTTTGAAAGCTTTTTCTTTAATTATTATTAGGACTGGGCGATACATCGCGAAATATCGATTTAAATCGTAAATCGTCACACCGGTTTCCGGATCTTTCTTTTAGCGATGCATCGGGCCATACGATGCATCATAGCAGATCGATGATGAACGAGACCGATGTGTAAGACCGGTTTCACCTCCGATCTTCCAATGCTCGCATGAAGTATCATCACTCATACGGAGATCGCATCGATGATGAGTAGACCCTCAGAGTAAACATAGTAAATTACTATGTTTACTCTGAGAGTAGACCGGTTTTCTCATACGATCTTCAAAGGAGATAGCGGCGCGTAACGTAACTGATTTCTGCTACGATGTCTTGTACGCATCGGACTTGGGAAGAGTGATTTACCGCAAGTACAGAGTTCGCGATCGAACTTTTCCCCGCTCATTTAGACATCGGTGTCAGGGGCGTGCGAAGAAAAAACTGCACTCGGGGCAAAGCTTCAATTTGGTGTGTCCCCCCCCCCTACTTTTCTAGTAATAGGGCAAAAAATTACGCTGATAATATAAGCTTGGAGCCCCCTAAATTTCCGCACCCAGGGCGACCGCCCCCTTCGCCCCCCCCCCCCTCCCTTTCGCTCGGCGCTGATCGGTGTTATCTAAATTGGATGACAATCAAATCTCAAATCACATTCTCGATTACAAGTCTGTTTTTTTTATAATTAGCGGGCAGTATCTTGATCACGATGTGCATATGCGAAAACTCGGCGATGTCTTATGTCAAATGTACATTTTTCCAGTAAATTACTTTTGTTATTTCAAAGCTGTTGTAATCAATATAATAATTTAAATAGCAATTGACGCTGTTAGTTTTAGTAAGAAATACTTCCTTTTATTACTGATTACGATTTTCTAAATATTACTTCATCTTTGGTAAGAAACTTCTAATTTAGCTATTTTTTAATGATAATGCACATCCCCCCCCCCCTCCTCGGAGCAATGAAATGTCCCCTTCGGAAAACAATTTGAAATTTTGCATTTTCAACGATCAAAAAGTAAGATTTCCTTCCCGAAACTCTATAACCCCCCCCCCCCCCCCCCGGAGCCACTTAAGTCCATCCCGGAGAAAAGAGTCTGAATTCAACTGAACGATGTTCCGGTTTGTGAAATTATGACAAAAATTGTTCCGGTTTAAAATATTTCAAAGAAATGCTCTTTTCTTTAATTCAATGCAATTGCTTTTCTTTTCTTTTTCTTTTTGAATTGCAAAAGAAAACGTTATCAGTGGATGGAAAGCTTATCTGATTCTCTTATCGTCGGACTTCTCTGAAATAAATAAACAAACCGCAGACTTGTTTCCCCCCTTTGTTCTAACAGTGAGCTATTTTTGTAGGGACTATAATTTTCTCAGAACTTATTATATTTTAATGAAAAATTAATACGCAGCTTAATTCATTACGATTACAACTTGCTGAAAATTTGATAAAAATCGTCCAATTAGCAACAAAGATACCAAATATTTTTTAAATTATAAGTAAAATAAGGGGATTTTTCTTTTGTTTCTTTTTGTTTTAATCATTATTTCTATTTGCTGCTCAAACAGTAAAGGAAGTACTTTGAAACTGACACAACGATTCTGTGCATTAATAATGGTTTTTTTGCAGTCTAATCTTATATAAGGAAGGGGGATCAATTTACAAATTATTTAAGTCATCGGTGCTTCAGTTTCGCTATGCGTCACGCCGATCGCCAGACATCGGTTCTCCCGATGTCTAATGCCGGTGTAAGACCGGTGTAGAAACCTGAGGCATATCTCCTTTCATAACTCATGATTGCTGGTTCGTGGAAATCGGAACTTTCACATTCACAGTAAGGGAATGTGCATGCGCAGAAAAACGGCGATCTTTTGCGATAAAGCCGGTTCCAATCCAACTTACAAGGAAGGTCTCCATACAGGCATATTCCGAAATATCTGAAAAAAAAAAATTACAGAATGTTCTTCCTATGAGGATATATACGTTTATGAAAAAATTTTCGGCGGAACCTCCGTACACTGTCCGTAAAAAATAATGAAAATTTCGTTATTTGGCGAAAAGCAATTTAAAAAAAAAAGTAAATAAATGAAAAATAAATAAATAAATAAAATAAAAATTAAATTAAATAAATTATGTCAAATGCATTTTAAAGGAAAAAAACCTTCATGTTCAACTTGTTTAGATAAATTAAACATCTTTGTCTTTGTCAGCTTTAGTTTGTTTTAAGTATAATTTCGTTATATTGATATTTATATGTATTTACATTCAAATTTAACCATCAAAATTTGAGATTTAACACTAAATTCAGATTTAAATCAATACTAACATAATCTTTTGAGAAGTAAATGTTAAATAATTGTAATTTTTTTTCCTTTTTTTCTTCTTCTTTCAGAAAAATAGTAGATGTATATAATTATAAATACATAATTTATTTTAGCCCATTTTTAAAATCCATGTGTTTGTTTTATGTAACATGTTTGTGTTATTTCATAAATTTATTTTAATTTTTTTTATATAAATGATCTAAAATAGCAACAGAAATTCATGATTACAGTAGCAATCAGTGGCAGTCAATCTAATGCTCTACTGCAGATACTCTTAATTTTTCTCCCATAAAATAATTAAATAAAGTATATCATTAAATAAATGTATCAATTAAGAGTAAAGTGATAATTTTGTTGGCAACTGAAAAGTTAATAAACCACGAGCTACTACTTGTAACAGAAGTAACATCGCGATGCATCGGAATATCGTGATTTTACTCAGGCGATGCATCACGATGTAGAAATTCAGACATCGCCCAGTCCTAATTATTATTATCATATTTCTTGTGTACGCAAGCAGACCTTTCTGAACTGCAAGTTATACATATATAAATATTTTTTATCCTCTTTCTTAGAGTTCCTTTGAATTTAACTTGAGCTTCCATAAGTTGCAGAGTAAAATGAAGAAAATGAACAAATTAGCAATTCTGAAGCTTTTGAATGTTTTGCAAAAGGTTCAGCATGGCTGAAGCAGCAGAAAGACTATGATACTAGCGAAGTAATAATTAGGGATGCACCGAATAGTGATTTTGGCCGAATACCGAATGCCGAATATTCGGCCGACAGGTGAACCGAATACCAAATATTTGGCTGACCGAATAGTAATTGTTGGGTCGAATACCGAATATTCGGCCAGCCGAATAGTTAACTATTCGGCCGAATACCGAATATTCGGCTTTCCAAATATTTTTTATATTTCAAATTTTAAAGGTATTAAAATGTTACTTTTTAAAACAGTTTTACATAATATTTAATAAAAGAAACATACATTTTGATAAACAAGAGCTTTTAGTATTGAAAAAAATCTGGCTTGAGTTATTTAAGAAGCGCAACTATGAAACTTTAATTAATAAAATTTTCTACGAATCAAAACAAACATTTTAAAATCAAATAATGAAAAAAATGGCCGAAGAAAAATTTTACAGTCTGATAATTGTCCTTTTTAAATAACTCAAGGCAGATTTTTTTCAATATAAAGTACAAATACTTTCAACTTAATTCTGAATAAAGGTATGTTTGGCTCATAGTTCTTTTCTTATGAATGGTGGTATTTTCCACCCTTCTCATCATATCATATTTTACAGAAACCAAAGCATGTGAGTTGAAAATATGTTATCTTATTTATTGTTAATGTAATAAACGAACACACAAGTTTTGACCTAGAGTGAGATGAAATACAATGTACTTATGACTCAATAAGTTGATTATGATTATGGTTTCATGAACAAAATTTGTCTGCCTAGCTATTACTAATCTCAAAAGTTTTTTTTTTTTTTTAAGAACTTTTATTTGGGGAAAAGCAAGAAATAGATTATTTACTAAACAAAATTTAGAAACTTGTATCAGCACATAATTTATTCCTAAGGAGAATCCTAATAAATCACCATTTTAATCTTTCTCATGGTTAATTTTCTTAAGTTATACTTTACAAACAGGAAATAAATAATGTAAAAACATTCTATTTTATTTTAAAATGATTTTGTTTCTAAATATTTTAAATATAAATTAAAAAATTGACAGTTAAAAGTAGAAATAGAAAAAAGTTTTTAAAAGGTTTTATTAAGTATTGGATTCGGCCGAATACTTTGATATTCGGCCATACCGAATATTCGGCAGGCCGAATAGTTTCATATTGATTTATTACTTACCCATCATACGTAGTATAGGGTAAGTCTTGCAATCGTTTTGAAAATCGAAAAAAAATTTTTGGCGGATTTACATGTTTTAGATAGTGGAGATTTCGAAAAACATATTTTTAGAAAAAAAATTTTGCCGTCCGTCTGTCTGTAAACGCTCTAGCTCCCGAACAAATTGAGATAGAGACTTGAAATTTTGTATGTAGTTAGTATGTAAGAATGGGACGAACCCTATTTAATATCAGCAACCTCGATTATCCAGAACTATTTTTTTCGGACTCTCGAAAAATTCATTCTGATCAGGGTTGGAAAAAAACCAGGTTTTTTTGTAAGAAACCAAAAAAACCGGTTTTTTTGGTTTAAACCAGGTTTTTTTGGTTTAAACCGGGTTTTTTTTAAAACATCCTTTTTTATTACATATACATGCATATTTATTGATAAAAATAGACATTATTGAATTATAAGTAGTATAAATTCATTTGAAAATAATTTAAATTAAATAATTATAGTTAATTATGTAGAAAATTGAAAAAATCCTATTTTAATTTAAATAGTTATTAGTAAACTCTTATGTTCAAGCAATAAGCTACTCTACACAGTGAAACATTGATGTTTTGAAAATCTTTATAAATAATCTTTTTATTACTTATAATAAACATTTGATATAGTTTTATGAATATTCTTTTCTACAATTTAAAAATAAATAAATAAATAAATAAATTTGAGATTGTTCTTGGGGGTTTGTGTTTGAGAGACAATTTGAAATCAACATATATGGTCATTATATTATCAAATAATTGAGGGGGGAAAATAATTTGTTATTATTAAAATACTATAATTAGCACCCAATTTTTGAATACTCATTCAGCTTCATATTTTGATTTTAATTCTTAAAGATAATCTCCCCAATAGAAAAAAAAAAACATTCTTTTATAGTTTCACCAAAATCTTAAAGATCATCCAGTTACGTAGCTCCATATTCAAAAGCATTGTGCATGTTATGATAGATTGCTTTAAATAATCTACATTTTTTTAATGAAAATATTTTATACTAAATATTGAATATTTTTAATCCATTTTATCTTTGATCAATTCACATATTATAAGATTTTTCTTTAGAGCAATGGAATATATTCACCAATGCATACTGAATTTCATCCTATACATAAAAAAAAAACAAGCTAGAATCACTATATTTAATACTTTTTGCTGAAATAAAGTGTTAAAAGTAGAAAATATTTATATCCAATAATTTGTAAATCTTAAATTGTAAAGAAAAATGAAAAGATATCATTAGATTTTTTTGAAAAAAACCAATTGGTTTTTTTGAGAAAAAAAACCAGTTGGTTTAAACCATGATTAACCAATTGGTTTAAACCGTGCCAACCCTGATTCTGATGAAAGGTATATAAAAATTTTCGAATTTTTTTGTTCTAAGGAATGGACGCAAAAGGCAATAAAATAACACACATTTTGCATATAGAACGAAGTCGATCGGATTATTAGTTGCCGAGATATTTGTAATCCTGTTTTCTACATTCTTCGATTTTTCATGACCCTGTATTTCATTCAAATTTCAATTCAGAGGTATATTTTAATTGGAAATGAGACGCTTAATCCGACGCAGTTAATTGTTAGTTAATAGAGTTATTATTTTTGGAGTTATAAGGATGTTTCTTTTACGCAGTTCGGTACTACTTGAGTAGTTTGGCATTTCATATAATTTGTCGAAACTGGTACATCAGCAGTTCTTTAATATAGCATTACTATGTATATTAACAATATTTAAATTTTGTTTATGAATTGCAATGCATTGTATAAATAGTCTCACATGTTTTATTTTCTTATACATATTAGGGATGGGACGAATATTCGGCCACTATTCGGTATTCGGCCTATTCGGCCCTTTTGCCGAATATTCGGTTGGCCGAATATTGAAGGCTTGTTGACCGAATACTTCGGCCGAATACCTGTAGCCGAATATTTAGAGATATCTTGCCGAATATTGCTAAAATCTCGCCGAATAGTGAAAGATATCTTGCCAAATAAATTTTGGATTTAAAGAATTTCATTCTTGCATTTTTTTTTCTCTAATCCAAATTGGCTACTTCATTTATGAAGTCATTCTCACTCTTACTTATAAAATATAGAGTTAAGATACTAAAAAATATACAGCCTTTCTGTATTTTCTATAAAAGTTAGTGATATTCTAGAAAATGCTGCCCAAGCTGGAGATTTAATTGTACAAGAAATGTCATCATTAGAGAATGATATATTACAATTCAAGATATAAAAACACTGCCTTATTCTAAAATGCTTGCATATTTATTAATGTCTGCAAATTCCATGCACATATAAAAAAGACTCTTATGAAATTCATAACTTATTTTCTATAAAGTAAGAAATGAAAAAATTTATTCACTAGGTGTGTTAACGAAGATTCATTTTCAAAATTAAATATAATATATAACCATTCCAAATGCAACGGTACATCTGAAAGCAGAACTGGTGTCAAACTCGATACACATTAGATGACACAACTTGCTTTATGATGATTTTATAAATATTTTAATATAAATTCTAAATACTCAACAAAATAATTTTTTCATTCTATAGTTTTCACTTTTAAATAATTATTTGCATAATTACTCACTTAACTATGTAACGTTATTATGTATATATTTTTAATTTAATCTTCCTTTCTTCATGTTATTATCAATTTTCTGTTTACCCTTTTAATGCTTATTGAATAAGTGGAATATTGAAGTTGAATATTGTATGTGCCGATTCAAATGTCAAAGATTTTGTTAACATATGCATTCTACTTTAAGCATAACCTTTTGCTTTAACGTAATTTGTAATTTAAAGCTTGGCATCTGATTTCAGAAGTCTCATTCTTACAAATTTGCTTATCACTAGAGACACAAACTCTAAATGATCAAATTTACTTCATTAAAGATTATTTCAGAAAATATGTCCATGTGAGTTCTGAGATAGAGAGAGATTAAGAATATTATTGATTTTGGATGTAAGAAGTATCAATTGATAATAAAAGTGAAGTACATTCTTCATATTTTAATGGAAATATTTTCCCATCTTGACTTACTGAAAATCAATTCGATGTACATTAGAATAAAGGATATAATGCAATTTCAAATTTTTTTCTTGTTAAAATAAGTTTTTCAAATTTAAAAATACATTTAAAAACACATTTAAGAGTAATAATTATTAATGAGCTCCTATTTTTTAAATTATGTATAATCAAAATTTATTTTCTTTATTGGAAAAAAAATTTTACTATTCGGCCGGCCGAATATTCGGTATTCGGCCTAAAATTTGGCCGAATATTCGGTATTCGGCTATTCGGCCAAATCACTATTCGTCCCATCCCTAATACATATCCATGATGGGTAAGTATTACGGTGGCCCCCAACGACTAGTTTTCATTAAGCACCTGTTACCATAATAAGAAACAATGCACATATTTCTCTTCTTTTTAATCTCAAAATTGAAGCATTTTAAATTAAACTGAAAATTTCGATTTTCTGAAAGATGGTCGGTCTTTATTACTTCAGATAATCAAGAGTCTACTGTATTTTAAAGCAAAAAAATTTTAATAAAGAATAAAATCAATACATTAGTTGTAACATAAACTCGAGTGATAGGCTGAAATGTGCATAGACCATCATCTCATTGGGTTGATGGCTAAAATTCCAGGATTAAACAGCACTAAATTTGCAAATTAAAATGCAACTGGTCTGCCAAGTTTTTTCTTGATGGAAACTACTTGCAAATCACAGTTGGCAAGGTTTTGGACACAAAGGTAAAAACCCTGGTTTAAGGCTGTACTGTCCAAAATTATATTTTGATTAGGGATGGGACGAATATTCGGCCACTATTCGGTATTCGGCCTATTCGGCCCTTTTGCCGAATATTCGGTTGGCCGAATATTGAAGGCTTGTTGACCGAATACTTCGGCCGAATACCTGTAGCCGAATATTGCTAAAATCTCGCCGAATAGTGAAAGATATCTTGCCAAATAAATTTCGGATTTAAAGAATTTCATTCTTGCAACTTTTTTTCCTCTAATCCAAATTGGCTGCTTCATTTATGAAGTCATTCTCACTCTTACTTACAAAATATAGAGTTATTCAGATACTAAAAAATATACAGCCTTTCTGTATTTCCTATAAAAGTTGGTGATATTCTAGAAAATGCTGCCCAAGTTGGAGATTTAATTGTACGGGAAATGTCATCATTATAGAATGATATATTACAGTTCAAAATATAAAAATGCTGCCTTATTCTAAAACGCTCGAATATTTTTTAATGTCTGCAAATTCCATGCACATATAAAAAAGGCTCTTATGAAATTCATAACTTATTTTCTATAAAGTAAGAAATGAAAAAATTTATTCACTAGGTGTGTTAATGAAGATTCATTTTCAAAATTAAATATAATTTATCACCATTCCAACTACAACGGTTAATCTGAAAGCAAAACTGGTGTCAAATTCGATACATATTAGATGACACAACTTGCTTTATGAAGATGGTTTTATAAATATTTTAATATAAATTCTAAGTCTCAACAAAATATTTTTTTCATTCTATAGTTTTCACTTTTAAATAATTATTTGCATAATTACTGACTTAAATATGTAACATTATTATGTATATATTTTTAATTTAATCTTCCTTCCTTCATGTTGTTATCAATTTCTGTTTATCCTTTTAATGCTTGTTGAATAAGTGGAATATTGAAGTTGAATATTGTATGTGCTGATTCAAATGTCAAAGATTTTGTTAACATATGCATTCTACTTTAAGCATAACCTTTTGCTTTAACGTAATTTGTAATTTAAAGCTTGGCATCTGATTTCAGAACAGTCTCATTCTTACAAATTTGCTTATCACTAGGGACACAAACTCTAAATGATCAAATTTACTTCATTAAAGGTTATTTCAGAAAATATGTCCTTGTGAGCTCTGAGAGAGAGAGAGATTAAGAATATTATTGATTTTGGATACGAGAAGTATAAATTGATAATAAAAGTGAAGTACATTCTTCATATTTTAATGGAAATATTTTCCCATCTTAACTTACTGAAAATCAATTTGATGTACATTAAAATAAAGGATATAATGAAATTTCATAATTTTTTTGTGTTAAGTTTTGTTTAAGAGTAATAATTATTAATGAGCTTCTATTTTTTAAATTATATATAATCAAAATTTATTTTCTTTATTGAAGAAAAAGTTTTACTATTCGGCCGGCCGAATATTCGGTATTCGGCCTAAAACTTGGCCGAATATTCGGTATTCGGCTATTCGGCCAAATCACTATTCGTCCCATCCCTAATTTTGATGTAAAATTGTATTTATCAGAACAATGATAAAGTTTAAAAAATTGACAAAAATATTACAACACAAAAATACCAAATGAGTATTAACAACCTAATTAACCTGCATTATAAATACCTAACAATTTAGTAGTAACAACCTAATTGCTCTACGTAACAAAGCAATTACATTAATTTTATTTAGTACTAATTACACTTATTTAATGCTTTTGTATTTGCGCATCCATAATAAAAATCATATTTTAAAAAATAACTTCTAGATTTTAAATTAAATACAGTAGACTCCCTCAAATCCGCACAGCTTGGGACCAGAGGTTTTGCGGATTTTAGAATTTTGCGGATTTCTGGTCATTTTATTGTTTACATTTTTAAAAAAGTATTTTGAATGTAATTACCATGAAATCAAAAGTATAATGAATGCTTACAATATACTAAAATATTAGAATAAGTAACAAACTAAAATAATAAAAATTTAGATAATTTTTAAATGATTAAAATACTAAAAGCAAAGGTCAAGTTAATAATCAATAATGTACAATCACATATTCATTATAAAGATTAAATGTATTTTTCTTAAATTATTCAATGAAACTTACCTCATAAAGGTACATTACTAATTCACATCAGCATCATAAAATAATGAAGCTTTATTTCAAGTTTAGCCAGACTTAATAAGTAAAAAAGCTTGATTAATACATAAATATATTTGATAAGATTGTGATTACCAATGATATCAGCAATATCTTTATTTTTTCAGAAATAAATCATTCTTTCTTTATGAAAAAACATGAATTCAGTAATCTTAACAAAAATTATAAATTAAAAAATATATGGAACTGATATAAAACTAAAAAAAGTCAAATTTTGCACCTACATTTGAACTGAATGTTTCATTGTTTACATCCATAAAATATGTGCGGATTTTAGAGAGTTGTGGATTTTAGGAGTGCGGATTTGAGGGAGTCTACTGTATTTGCATTTTCTTTTATTATCCTAGAGATCTAGAAAAGATAATTTACAATGAAATATTATTTAAAAGAAATTTCTTTGTAACACTTTCTTGCACAAAAATTGAAACAAAAGCTAGTATTTAACAAATCCTCCCCTCCATGTTACTATATGTGTGGTATTATAAAGAATTTCTTATTATTATAGCTCAATTTTAACAGAAACAGAACTTTTTATATTACACAGTTATTAGAAGAGTTTGAACTTTTTTCATTTACCAAAAAATTAAATGGGATGTTAGTAAAATATATTGCGAGATATTTATATTTATTCATATGTTTAATAAGTGTGCAGTGGTTACATGTGGAATGTTGCTTTTTTAAAGATTTTGGACACTTTAATACAGTTTGGGACATTAAAATCCACATGTCCTGACCAAAACTAGTTTTGAGCGTCCAAAACCCCAACCCTGCTGCAGACCTGATTTTAGTGGTTGACTGGCAGGTTTATAATTACATTTTCTTGCATTCAAAGATATGAAAACATGGTAACATAAGAGTAGGAAAACAGACTGATAAACGGTTAGCCACTAAAATAGAGTTTGCAGGTGCTTTCCACCTAGATATGACTTGGCAGAGCAGCCGCACTTTAACATGTGAATCGAGTTTTAACTAAATCCTGGAATTACAGATGTCAATCCAAAGAGATGAAGGTTTGTGTAACCATCTCCTAGTCTATTGGGTGAATTTTATGTTAGGGAAGAGTTCCGTAGCGTAATTCGCAAAAAATAAATAAATAAAAAATGACAACAAAAAGCCATTTTAGCAACTAATCAGTTTTCTCAAGATGGCATAAAAAAATGATTTTTAAATATTTTATAAACTTTTAATAAATGTTATACAGAGTTTCCCCCAGAGGGTTTCAGGGGGGTGCTCCGCCCCTCTTGTCACTGTTAGGAACATGCACTCCTATATACTTGCCACTGTACACATATTTACTTTACCTGCCTCAGGGATTAATCTTAAACTCACTTATCTTTATTACATATATTTATTTCTCTTTTTATTTTATAAAAGTAGATATTAATTTCATTAATTATCCTTTAAAATAACTTTTTCACCGGCAATATTTTTCTTTTCATTTCACATTGAACGTCACTCATGTTTACATCGTTTCACGATCTTTTCGGTTCGATATCTACATAGTTTCTTTTTACGCCACGAGATGACGGCAGCTGTATACGGGGAAGATTTGTATAGACAACTCTACTCTACCATTTTGGCACTTTCTAGAAGCAAGCTGACGTAACCGGTAGAGGGCGTATTGTGAGGAATGCGTAGAAGACTGTTTCTTGTCTGGCCTTGACCTATATAAGAGACGAGGATTTTGACGTTCATCGTTCTTTCACCTATTTCCTCAGATGGCCGTGTTTATATAAAGAAGCGTTTTTCCCTAGAAGTTATTTATCCTTTTTATGATGTCGTTTACATAATGTTGTCTTCTTTTCATCTGTGTTAGTCTGTCAAATACTGAAATACAATGGAGCAGTCTTTTTAATACAAAAAGTCAAACTCGGGAAAGTAATGAAGCAGTATGATGGAACGAACGGCAGTTCGTGTTTTTAAAGTTTCAAAGCTGCGTTACTCTAAGGAAGTTTATTTTCCATCGGACATCGGCTGTTTTTTGGTGTCACTGAATTGACATTGAAGCAACATGTGTGAATGACTATTTTTGAAAAGGGATGAGTTGATTTCGATTGATGTTTCTTGATCAGTTTGATTCCTGGACATTTTGCTTGAACTATAGTCAGGGATGAGATTGACCAAAAAGCAAAAAAGCTGAAAACTGCGCGAAAGACTTTTGAGCAATGACAGGAATGTCAACCGCAACAAATATAATTGTATTAATATATAACATACAATTTAGCTTTTGGTAAATTAAATTAAAAGGAAATTATTAACGTGAATTGCAGAAATTATTTATACTTACTCTAATGAAAATTTAGTTTATCAAGATACAGCACATTAATAAAACCCTGTTATTGCCATGAATATTTTTTTTATTGAAATTTTCTTTGTTTTTTAGCTTTGCTCTTGCACAAGGTAAATTTCTTTCTCCTGCTTTTTTCTTGGATATTACACATGATATCTAGTGATGTTGCTGGACTTTAAAAATCCTGAGTCTCCAGGACCCAGAACTTAAATTCTGGGTCTCTTTCTTACAAAAGTGGGTCCTAACTGATAAGTCATTTTTAAATGCTAAAATTGAACTTGATCATTTGGAAAAGAAGACTGAAATGCAATAATTTTTGTTTTAACAATAATTAATGCATAATTAAAATTAATATATTTTAAAAATTTTGAGAAAAATTTTATTTATTTTTAAAAAAATAAATGTGCAAGATACAAATATAATTATAAATTAATGCTTATTTGAGTGTAGAAGATAACATGTATCACTATTGTTTTTATTTCTTTTTAAAAAGGACAAGACGGATTTATTGAAAAAAACATTTTTGTTGAAAAAAAAGATACTTTTGTTGAATATAAGGGTATTTTTTGTTCAATGAATGGGTGCTTTCAGAAGTCACATTCATTCAGAAAGATTTAGAGGTGTCAAAAATAGATTTTGGAGCAGGAAAGTCTGTATTTGGAGTGGCAAAAAAATAATTTTGAAAATTAATTTTTGGGTTAGTTTTTTTCAGAGTCGCTTTGATGAAATTTTTAGTTTTATCACTATCTCTTCATGAAATCTGTCATATGTTGGAATCTTTTGTCAAGATTTAAAGTTTTTTTTTTCCAAAAATTTGCCATTTTTTGTGAATATTTTGACGAAATCTGCTGTTTTTTCGCGATCGTTTGACGAAATCTGTCGTTTTTTCGCGATCGTTTGACAAAATTTGCCGTTTTTTCGCGATCGTTTGACGAAATCAACCGGTTTATTGCGATCGTTTGACGATATCTACCGATTTATCCTGATTTTTTGACAGAAGTTGTGATTTTTTGCAAAAATCTTGCGAAATTCGCCGTTTTATCGCGATTTTTGACAAAATCTGCCGTTTTTTCAGTATTTTGTGACAAAATTAACCATCCTTTCGCAAATCTTTTGACAAAATTGACCGGAAATTAGTCGTTTTTTGGCGATCTTTTAAGGAAATTTGCCGTTTTTTCGCGATTTTTTGACGAAATTACGCGTCCTGTATTTTTTTGGTAAATCAGAAAATTTGAAAATAGCAAAAAAGCTGAAAACCGCAGATCCGCGGAAGAATCTCATCCCTGTATAGTGCCTTTTGTTTCGGTTCATCATGGCTGTAATTTTTTAATCGTTCACCAAGGACTGTATGAGTTTGGGTCAAGTTGAAAAGTTTTTCTTTTGGACAATCAGCAACGGACATTTATGTATTGAAATATGGTTTTTGACTTTAAACTATTTATATATTTTGGTAAAAGTAAAATAGTAATATTTTTATAAACGTCATGCAGGTTATAAGGTATGTGTTCTTGTTATGTTTGTTCTAAATATGAATTGAAGATAATGTGTGATTAATTTATTTGTTTTTAATGTTTTTAAATAAATATGTGTTTGTCTTAAATAGTTGTTATCATTTAATTTGACTCGGTTCATAAGTGGGGTTTAAGCCAGTTAACACTTTATCACTGCATTGGTTAACTCTGCTAATTTTTACTTAACCCATGGGAGATACATTTGTCTCCCAACAGTCACTCATTCAAAAAAAAAAAGTGCCCTTCTTGCCCAACATTTGAAAAAACACAGCCCTCCAGCGATGATCCAAACACGCTATAGCGCGTAAATACGCAAAAAGTCGGCGACAGAAAGTAAATAATAGTCTCATATGCATCCCGTCGGACGGGTAATTTTGTCAAAAAATCACTAAAAAAACGGCAAGTTTCATTAAGAATCGCAAAATAATGACTAATTTCCTTCAAGATTTGCAAAAATTGGCTAATTTCGTCACAAAATTTCACAAAATGGCAGGTTTCTCAAAAGATCGTGGGAAAACGACAAATTTCTTCCAAAAAATCGCGATAAAACGGAAAATTTTGTCAAATGAGTTGCAAAAAACGGCAACTTTCGTAAAAAAAAATAGTGATAAAATGGCAGATTTCGTCAAAAGATTTGCGATAAAAACGGCAAATTTCGTCCAAAAATCATAATAAAACGGAAAATTCTGTGAAAAGTTCTGGTTTTTTGTGATTTTTTCACGAGATTTGTCGTTTTTTTTGTGATTTTCAGCAAAATATACCTTTTTTTTTGCGATCTTTTAAAAAAAAACTGCTGTTTTTGTGATCTTTTAATAAAATTTGCCGTTTTTTTCGCAATTTTTTCATGAAATTGGACTTTTTTTGCGATTTTTTTAGCAAAATATGCTGTTATTTGCGATCTTTTAACAAAATCTGCTGTTTTTTGCAATCTTTTAGGAAAATTGGTTGTTTTTTCGTGATCTTTTAACAATATTTGCCGTTTTGTCGCGATCTTTTAACAAAATTTATCTTTTTTTTAATTTTTTGATGAAATTTCTGATTTTTTCGCGACTTTTTGAACCGCTAGATTCTAGATTCAACTCTATAAAAGTGCCCTAAAAAATGAAAAAGTGCCCTGAAAAATGTAAAAAGTGCCCTTTTTAGAACACTAGTGCCCTGCCCTTTTTTAAACCTGGGGGAAACTCTGTGTTATATATTACACATGTTAAAAAATTATACGATGTTTTATATATATATAAATATTTTTATGTAGGAGAGACAAAGGCATATGTGAATAATACAGTACATATTTTACTCAATACAAATACTCAGTTAATCTGAAGATTGCCTAGTGCCATATTTGGTGACTTAGCTCAATTTTGACATGAAATAAACAAATAAAAATCCAATTAAAAAAAATTAATGCACAAAACAATACAAAGTTCTATAATCCACACAAGTTGGGCCTAAAGGTCGTGTGGATTATGGAATATTGCAGATTATAGAGTATTATGGATTATGTGTCATTTTATTAATCCTAGATGGTGTTTTAATTCTATAATCAGTATAATATAAAAAAAATAACTATGAAATCTAAAAATTAATTTAATAGACTATCGCAAAAAATGCCGTTTTTAAGTTATTTTATTAAAAAATTTATGTGCATTTAAATAATAATAATTACATAGCTTCTGCAATACAGTGTCATTTTTACTGTTAATAAAATAAAAGAGTTAAATTTTTAAAAAATGTTTTATTGTGATTTTTTTTTTCATTTTTTTTATTATTTGTTTTAAAAAAAAATCATTTTTGGAAAACTAATTTGTAAATTTTTTAAACTTTTTATTTCATTGTTTACATTTGTAAAGTAACGCGTATTATAGAAAATTGCAGATTATGTTTGTGCGGATTATAGATTGTTTATAAAATACAATTTTAACAGAGAATTTTTATTTGTTCTCTAACTAGTATCTATAGGGCTAGAAAATGCACCAGGTCTCAGTGCTAAGCACGATTAAGACTAAAAGTGGTTCCTTTGTCATCATCACATTTTGTTGGCTTAGTACAGTAGACTCCTTTTAAATCCACCACTCTCTAAAATCTGCACATATTTTACAGATGTAAACAATGAAACTTTCAGTTATGATTTAGGAACAAAATTTGACTTTTTTAGTTTACATCAATTCCATGTATATTTTTATTCGTAATTTATGTTAATATTACTGAACTCATGTTTTTTCATGAAAGAAGAATAAATTTATTTCTGAAAAAATTCAAGATATTGCTGATTATTACTGGTAATTACAATCTTCTTAGGTTCTTACCAGGTATACTTATGTATTAATTAACCTTTTTTGGTTATTAAGTCTGTTTAAACCTGAAATAATACTTCCTTATTTTATGATTTTGATTGTGAATTAGTAAGGTACTTCTATGGAGGCAAGTTTCATTGAATAATTTAGGAAAAATACATTTAATCTTTATAAGGAATATTCAATCACACATTATTGATTATTAACTTGACCTTTTCTTTTACTATTTTAATCGTTTAAAAAATTATGTATATTTTTATTATTTTACTTTATTACTTATTTTAATAGTTTATTATACTGCAAGCATTCCTTATAGTGTACCCCTACATATATTATGCATTTTAATTCCATTTAAATTACTTTTAAAGAATGTAAAAAAAAGCAATGACCAGAGATCTGCAAAAATCTAAAATCCTCACAACCTCTGGTCCCAAGCTGTGCGGATACTGTAATAGAAAATATGTTTTCTATTTCTAATATTTTTTTCTACTGTAATAGAAAATATGTTTTGACTGTGAAATCTGCTAGGAAACCAGAAGATAATAGATTCAAATAAACTGATGTTAGACATGTGTCTGAGGAAGATTTGGTGCAAGTTGAAACTTGTCTCAGTCCTTCTGGCATTACAGTACACAATGAAAAGTTTTGAATTTGTCTACTGATTTTCAGCTGATGTTGAACAGAGTTTAATTAAAGAAAACTAAATTTGTATAAAGCACAAAACCTACGTTTTTTATTTCAATACATATGAGTCGTCTCACTCCTGACTGCAGAAAGTTCGAGATGGGAGACAGAAGTTGTAGACGTCTTTTTCTCTTTTGCATTTTTTTTTCTTTTGTAGAGCCTTTATTTTGCTTCATATTATGTTTAGCTCTTTATTACTTAACACAAAAAGTTAAGAGATTATTATTAATAAAAATTTATAAAATGATTAAAAATGCTATAGGTATGTGATAGTTCGATTAATTAATGCTTCAATTGTAAAAATATTTTACCTGCAGATTATTTTTTGTCCCTGAAGTATCTGTCACAGCCATCTGAGGAATTTTCTGTGGCACAGATGTTGTATATGCATCACATTGGTGCTATTTTTTTCTATCATCGATTTGGCAAAAGCTTCATTTTCAAATAACAGTTACTTATATACTTTTTAATTAATTTCTATTAATTTAAAAAGGAAATAATAGTAAATAAAAGAAGATTAATTAATAACTATAACAAAACGAATCATATCTTTTTTTAAATAATATAAAAGTAAAAACAAAGTTTATTAATAACAAAACAGCAATAGACGGATTACCATATGGGACATAAAATTGCCTTTTTGTTGCAACCATGCTTATGTGGTGTGTATATGACATCTGTGCTTTTTCTGTTATTGGTGGTCTCACTTTCATGATGGGAGGGTGATGTCTCCCTAAGGAAGGAGTTAAGAGTCAAATCTCCCTTGGCATACAGACAAGTGACTGGAAGAATTTATTTGTTTTAGCACCATTTCTAATTGGAAATATGCTATTATTTTAACCACAGCAGACAATTTTTTCATATTTTTTATTCAGCAGCAACTGTTATACAAATGAACCAAAAATTGAGTCAAGCCCCCACCCCCCCAAGTTGCCTCAACAGTTTACTAATTCTCATATAAAATATACAATAAAGTATACTTAAAATTGGGAGGAATTTCATAAAAACTCACTGATGATAGTTTTTATTTTATTTTATTTTTTCATCTAGGTATAATTAAAATGGTCTGAAAATTTGTGCATTGCTGCATCACTGTATTATTTTATTTTATCTGTTTCACGGAAAGCTTTTAAATTCTAACGATTTTAAGAGAACATATAGTATGTAATTGCATACAGGCACATACATAAATTAAGTAAATATAAGTAAAATAGCAAAGCTGATTTTTGAAAAAGGACACAAACTTTCGATTCTCTTACCTTAACATGTTGTACTAGTACCTATTGATAAAAATTTTATAGCGATCGTAAAAAAGTGGAAAACTGCGGAAAAAAAGTAATTACAATTATCAATAAATATTTTAAAGGTATCCACTCAGGCGGAGCTCTTACATGAATATAAATCGCAAATAACTAGTGATTAAAATAATTTTATGTTTTGCCAGTGAAATGAAAGAAGAAAAAAAAATGAATTGGTTAATCAAATTAACGTAAAAATCTATTAGCGGTACATATACTGATCTAACATAAACTACTTCGTATATTTAAAAAAAAAAAAAAAAAAAAAATCTAAGTTAAAAATAAATAACTGCTTAATCTTTCAATTAGTACAAAATATAGATCAAAATACATACAGTACGACATAAAAGATTAAAGTGTAAACAAAAATATTACAAGGAAAACTTACAAGTTCCTTCGCAGAAAATGCGAAATGCAAGTAATTTGTTCTTCCTAAATACAATTACTGGCATTTTAAAAGTACGGATTTTTAAAAAATACGTAAATGTCAAACAACAATCAATATTGAAATAAAAACAAATATAAATAGTTAACGGATACGATCACATTTAACACTCACACATGGGAAACAAGAACTAATAAATTTTACAGACACGGACAAAATCTTTCGACCGTAACTGTGAAGGAGAAATCCACGTGATTCAACCCATATTTCCAGGATCCATGGTCTAATGATGAAGCTTATCTATCAGTTTCAACTTACGTCATATCCTAAATAACCGCCAATTTTGATTGGTTAAGCTAATAAATTGAAGGAATGTGATCCATACTGGTGGCGTTCAGGGGTTCTCCCATGAAATGAAACTTATTAAATGTTAAATGTAATGAGAATCAGATAAAATATGCTTTATGTGGTGTATTTAACTGTAACCGCAACTTAAGTAAAAATGTAAATAGAATGTTTTTATGTAAGCGGCAATTGTGTTCTATGCCGATTGTGTGTATCTGTGATCGTCTGCTGTAAATAATGTGTCCGTATTAAATAAGTTCTTTTAGTAAGATGAAAGTTTTATTCTTCCAAAGTATATATATCTTGCTAATGATGTTAAATCGATATTTAGTTCACATATTAAAATAATATGTGATATCTGGCGACGATGTATGGAATGAAAAAGTATCGGATTCACGCACATTAGATGCCGAAGACTTCTTTTTGTATTTATTAAAAAATTCTTTTTGTATTTATCTTTAAAGAAGATTTAAAATGGAGCAGTTGGTTCAAAGTTTAATAGAACAAAATAAAATTTTATTAGAGAAATTAACCACTTTTGCCGATCCGAAAACGCAAGAAGCTAAAGTTTCAGTTCAATTTGAAAAATTTGATGAAACAGATGAAGCTTTTGATTCCTTTTTAGAACGCTTCGAAGCTTTCATGGATATTCAAAATGTTCCGGATGGCAAACGTGGGAAAGTTTTTATTTCTAGTTTGTCAGCAAAATTATATAATTTGTTGAAAAACCTGCTAGCTCCTGACAATCCTTCCGATAAAGATTACCTTATTCTAAAAAATACTTTAAAAGCTCATCTCACTCCGACGCCGCTTATAATTCCTAGTAGGCATGTGTTTCTTAATCGTAAGCAACGGGAGGGAGAAAGTGTCAGTGCTTTTATGGCTGAACTTCGCTCCTTGGCAATTCCTTGTCAATATAAACAAGAAATGTTGAACACGATGTTACGGGATGTTTTCGTAAGCGGGCTAAGGGATAGAGCAATATTAGATAGACTTTTTGAGGAAGATGATATAGATATTGAGAATACCTTGAAAATTGCTTTAGCTATGGAGAAAGCTATGAAAGGGGCAAATGAGATAATGGGTAAATCTTTAGAAATTAAAGAATTTAGCGTGAGGAAAAATAATGAGCAGTCAAAATTTGTTTCGCAAAAGAAAAACTTTGGAAGACAAAATCTTTCGGGAAAGAAAGTAAAAACGAGCTGTACACGGTGTACAGCAACGGATCACGGTAAACATTCCTGCAGATTTAAATTAGCTAAGTGTCATTTTTGTCAAAAATCGGGCACATTCGAAAAGCTTGTTTTGCAGAGAAAAAAGGGTTAAAAGGGAACACGGTTAAACAAAAGCAGGTAGATACCCTGTATTCTAGTGAAAATGCTATCCCAATGTATTCTTTTGATTTGAACTCGCTGAAAGAGGAGGAGCAAAGAAAACCTCCAATTATGTTAACAGTAAATATTGAAAATAAACCTGTGAGTATGAAACTTGATACTGGAGGGGCCGTCTCGGTAATGAGCATAAAAAAATTTCGTGAGATTTCGAAAAAAAGAATTCAACCCACAAAAGTAGTTTTTAAAACATACAAAGGTGAAATAATTGTACCTTTGGGTTTTGTCACCATTGATGTTGAATACAAAAATCAAAAATTTAAATTAAATTTGTATATTGTTAAGGAAAATTTGGATACAATTTTTGGCCGTGAATGGCTATATAGTATAAATTTGAACTGGAATTCTATAAAAGCAGTAAGAACATCTTATGACTATAATTTGAGTAAATTGTTAGAAGAGTATAAAGAGCTTTTTGACGATAAGTTAGGGGAAATTAATAATTATGAAGTAAAGTTGGAACTTAAATCTGATGCAGTGCCAAAATTTTGTAGAGCTAGACCTGTACCCTTTTCTTTAAAAGACAGGATTGAACAAGAAATTGATAGGCTTGAAAAGGAAGGCATCATAGAGAGAGTAGAGACCTCTGATTGGGCAACACCAGTTGTACCGGTTGTAAAAACAGATGGGTCTATACGCCTATGTGCAGATTATTCTGTTACCGTAAACCAAAATATTATGGTACAACAACATCCTTTACCAAAATTAGAGGAAATTTTTTCAAGCTTAAATGGGGGTAAACATTTTTCAAAAATCGATTTTAAACATGCATATTTACAAATGAAAGTACATCCAGATAGTCAAAAGATCTTAACGATAAATACACATAAGGGATTATATGTATGTAAAAGACTTATGTATGGTTTAAATTCTGCTCCAGCAATTTGGCAAAGATATATTGATGGTCTTTTCCAGGGGATGGAAGGAATCAAAGTTTTTATGGATGATGTTAGAGTGACTGGATCAGATGATAAGTCACACTTAGAGGCCTTAAGAAATTTTTTTCAGAAATGTAAAGATCATGGGCTAAAATTAAATTTAGATAAGAGTAAATTTTTTCAAAAAGAAATTCAATTTTTAGGGCACAAAATCGATGCAAACGGTATACATAAGACTGATGAGAAAATTTCTGCGATTTCAAAAGCTCCTAGACCCACTAACGTACAGGAAGTACAAAGTTTTTTAGGGCTTGTTAACTTTTATGGAAAATTTTGTCCTAATTTGGCTACAATAGCGAATCTTTTGTATAAACTAACACAGAAAGGTGTGAAATGGGTTTGGTCAAAGGATTGTCAGGAGGCTTTTGAAAAAATTAAAAATGAAATTTGTTCTCCGCGTGTCCTAATGCATTATGATCCATCACTGCCATTGATATTGGCAACTGACGCATCTCCTGTGGGAGTAGGGGCGGTTCTTTCCCACTCTTTACCTGATGGAACGGAAAGACCAATAGCTTTCGCCTCCAGAACCCTCACAAAAACTGAGCAGAAATACGCTCAGATTGATAAAGAAGCACTAGCAATTGTGTGGGGTGTCAAGAAATTTTATCTTTACCTTAAAGGGAGACGATTCACATTATTAACTGACCACCAACCTTTAGTAGCCATCTTCGGATCGAAGAAAGGTCTTCCAGTTCTTACAGCGACAAGATTGTTACATTATTCTTTAGTATTACAATCTTTCCAGTTTGACATTAAGTATCGTAATACAAAACAACATGGTAACGCTGACTTTCTGTCTAGGCTGCCGTCCACCTCTGAACAGCTAGACGTTAAAGATGAAATTGATCTATTTCAGTTAGCACAAATCGAAACTCTTCCTGTCACAGCCAGAGACTTAGCCAAAGAAACTCTGTTGGATGCAGACCTCGCCCCATTGCTGAATATTTTACAGAATGGAGGAATTTTAAGAGGGAGAGAAGCAGAATATAGTCTACAAGATGGTTGTGTCATGTTAGGCCAGCGTGTGTGCGTTCCCAAAAAGTACCAGGCTCAGGTGCTTGAAGAGTTACATCATGGTCATCTGGGTGCTGTTAAGATGAAAGCTATCGCTAGATCGTATGTTTATTGGAAGAACATCGATAAGGATATAGAAAATTGCTCAAAGAATTGTGTAGACTGTGCTCGGTACAAAACCGACCCACAGAGAGTAAAGGTGCATTGCTGGGAGTATCCTAGTGCACCGTGGCAACGTATTCACATAGATTTTGCTGGGCCTATCTTTGAATATATGTTCCTGATTATAGTAGATGCTCATTCCAAGTGGTTGGAAGCTTATCCAATGAAATCCACCACAGCAACCAAAACCATCGAATGCTTAAGAGATTGTTTCGCTCGATTTGGATTGCCACTCATGCTGGTAAGTGACAACGGTCCACAGTTTACATCATTTGAATTTGAGATGTTTATGCGTAATAACGGCATTAAACACAAGACCACTGCGCCATTTAAACCATCTAGCAATGGGCAGGCCGAAAGATACGTCTTTACAGTCAAACAATCTCTAAGAGCAATGCAAAATTATAGTGGCACAATACAACAAAAATTAAGTACGTTCCTTATGCAATACAGAAAAGCTCCGAACCTCACGACACTTCATAGTCCAGCCATGCTTATGTTGAAGAGAGAGATTCGGACGAGAATCGATCTGCTGCGTCCTGATCTTAAGAGCAGAGTGGAAGAAAAAGTTCGTAAAGGAACTTATGAATTCTCGGATAGAGGATTCCAAATTGGCGACAATGTCGCTGTACGAAATTACCGACATGGCAACAAGAGATGGAGGTTTGGTAAAGTCGTTAGAAAAGATGGACAGCTACATTACACTGTCGATGTAAATGGTCAATTGTGGCGTAGACATGTAGATCAAATACGGGATGGAGGTGACATAGAGGAAAAAGAAAGCGAGCTCCGACGATCATTTTCAAAACCTGCCATTCCTGTGCAAGATGCTGATGTTCCGACAACTAGTGCTGAGTTACCACAATCACCCACTAGTGTGGAGGCGGAGACGACTGATCCAACGCCAGTCTCAGTTACTACACAAGAGCATGCTCCACTCAGTGTCCACGGTTCAACTCCAACACCACAACCAGTTCGCCGATCTACTAGAATCCGGAGACCTCCTCAGCGATTGGACTTGTAGTGATAGTTTAGGAAGGGAGGAGATGTGGTGTATTTAACTGTAACCGCAACTTAAGTAAAAATGTAAATAGAATGTTTTTATGTAAGCGGCAATTGTGTTCTATGCCGATTGTGTGTATCTGTGATCGTCTGCTGTAAATAATGTGTCCGTATTAAATAAGTTCTTTTAGTAAGATGAAAGTTTTATTCTTCCAAAGTATATATATCTTGCTAATGCTGTTAAATCGATATTTAGTTCACATATTAAAATAATATGTGATACTTTAGAAAGGGAAAAAGCTATTTCTAACGAAGAAAGAAGAAATTTATAAGAAATAAGTTAAGTTGAATCATTAGGCCGAAATTAAAGATGGGGCAAAAAGGCATGTGATATTATATGCAATGCTAAAGCATTTATTAGGTAGATTTCGTATGAAATACTACCTATTGCAATCGCACCAGTTTATATATCTATCTATCTATATATATATCTCACTTTTTTATGGACACGATAACTTCTATAATTTTCACCAATCTCCACCAAACTGGTACATAAAATCAAAGGGGATAAAATCTCGGCTAAGTTCGTTAATGGACAAAATCGGACGAAGGGGATCGGAATAGGGGGCGTTTTTGTGAAAACCGAAAAAACGAAATAACTTCTTTATTAAAGTCGATATCGAATCGCTTTAAAGTTTATATTACTTCTTAAAAATGGGCCAAAAGTTTATGCATGACAGATTTTTGATAAATTTAGAAGTGGGCTCAAGGAGCGAAAAAAATAGGGGTTTTGAGAGAAAAAAATTCATAACTTCGTCAATTTTCAAGATATCAAGTCCAACTAATTTTTTTGCAAATGTTCTTAAAATTATCTAAAACTTTTGTATTTACAAGTTTTTGATAGGATCAACTTTTACCCATGAAAAAAATTAAAAACGAAAAGAAAAAGGGCGGTGAAAAAAGAGAAAAAAACATAACTCCGTCAATATTTACGATATCAAATCTGATTAAATTTATTTTACATCTTCTTAAAAATATCTACAACTTTTATATTGACAAGTTTTTCGTAGGACCAATTCGTATAGGAAAAAGAAATTAAACAAAAATAGGAGAAAAAACCTCAAATCCAAACTGCTTGTATTCTGACTCATTTTTAAATTCATTTTTGATTTTAAACGCATCCAAATGGTAGATCCTCTTATTTAGAAACTGTATAAAGTGACGCACT
The DNA here is from genome assembly GCA_964019185.1 of Maratus speculifer. NCBI lineage: Eukaryota > Metazoa > Arthropoda > Arachnida > Araneae > Salticidae > Maratus > Maratus speculifer. Next base: position 251,870,333 of record OZ025302.1, on the reverse strand, counting down.
GGTCAATTTTCTGATAAATACAGAATATATTTCAAAAAAGGCTACCAAAAAGTGTATTTTGAACAGAATTTCCCAAAGTCATCGGGACTGAAAATTTAAGTTCAAATAAGAAATTGCGTTTTTTCTGACTCGTTTTTAAATCCATTTTTGTTCTCAAACGCATCCAATTTACAGATCCTCTTATTTAGGAACTATATAACGTGATGAGTTGATCAGTTTTTTGATAAAGACGGAATATATTTCAAACAAGTTGGAAATTGCACGTGAAGCGTAGCAAATTAGGTGCGTTCGAACGATAACGAAGTTTTAAAAATATTACGTTCATATATCAATCTCATAACATTGTAAATAGTGAACTACAATTAAAACGCTCATCAAACAATGTTCTCCCTATACCATTATGTAATGGAATACTTTTGTGTGGCCTTGTAAATCAATAACAAATGTTCTTTGCACCACAAATTATGTAAGATGTATATTATAATATGTACTTTATAGTTGCATATAAATTTTATTAAGTTCGCATGAGTGTAACACGATTAAAATGCATTTGAAACATTTTTCCCCATTGACCGTAATGTAATGGAATACTTTTGATTGTCCCTGTAATTGATCTATGCATCCGATTTTCATAAAATTTGTAATAACTCGAAAATATTATGCAATAATTATGTATTTTAAATTTCAAACGTATAGAATATATTTGAAACTTTTTCCCCATTGACCATAATGTAATTGAATACTTTTGATTGTCCCTGTAATTGATCTATGCACACGATAATCAAAAAATTTGAAATAACTCGACAGAATTATGTAATAATTGCGTATTTTAAATTTCAAACGATTAAAATGCATTTGAAACATTTTTTCCCATTGACTGTAATGTAATGGAATACTTTTGATTGTCCCTGTAATTGATCTATTCGTCCGAGTTTCATAAAATTTGAAATAACTCGAAAAAATTATGTAATAATTATGTATTTTAAATTTCAAACGTATAGAATATATTTGAAACTTTTTCCCCATTGACCATAATGTAATTGAATACTTTTGATTGCCCCTGTAATTGATCTATGCACACGATTATCAAAAAATTTGAAATAACACGACAGAATTATGTAATAATTGCGTATTTTAAATTTCAAACGATTAAAATGCATTTGAAACTTTTTTCCCCATTGACCGTAATGTAATGGAATACTTTTGATCGTCCCTGTAATTGATCTATCCATCCGATTCTCATAAAATTTGAAATGACTCGACAAAAATATCTAATATTTATGTATTTTAAATTTCAAACGATTCGGTTGGGTAGTTTTTGCGTTGTTATATGCGAACAGACGGACGGACGGACAGACGGACGGACGGACAGACGGACGGACGGACAGACGGACGGACTGAACGACAACTATAGGTGCTACGTATTATATAATTACGAACGCACCTAAAAAGGCTACCGAAAAGGGTATTTTGAACAGAATTCTCCGAAATCATCGTGATAGAAAATTTAAGGAAGTGTTCAAATAAGAAATTGTGTTTTTTTTCTGACTCGTTTTAATATCCATTTTTGCTCTCAAACGCATCCAATTTACAGATCCTCTTATTTAAGAACTATATAATGTGATGCATTGATCGGTTTTTTGATAAAGACAGAATATATTTCGAAAAAGCCTACCAAAAAGGGTATTTTAAACAAAATTTCACGAAGTCTTCGTGATTTGAAAATTTAAGGAAGTTTTCACATAGCAAATTGCGTTTTTTATGACTCGTTTTAAAATCCATTTTCGCTCTCAAACGCATCCAATTTACAGATCCTCTTATTTAGGAACTATATACTGTGACGCATTGACCAGTTTTTTGATAAAGATAGAATATATTTTTTAAAATGCTGTCAAAGTGAGTATTTCGCACAAAATTTTCCGAAGGTGATTCATGATTAAAGAATTAAAGATGTATTCAAACAACAAATCGGTTATTTTATGACTCATTTTTAAATTAAATTTTTTTCTCAAATGCATTCAACTGACAGTTTTTTGTTATTTAGGAACTGTATAATGTACTGTTTTGGTCGATTTTTTAATAAATTCAGATTTTATTTCAAAATATGTTGTCAAAATGATCATTTGAGCTGAATTTTTCTTAAGATGATTCTGATAAAACCAGTTTTTGCAGAAAAATGAAATTAAAAATTTTTCATAAATGGCCAAATGAAGTTATTAAACTGGGTTTATCTCTAATCATATATATATATATATATTTTGTTTTAATGAGCACTCTTCGAAATCTACCTCCGCCTATAGGCCCAGCCGACAGGGATTTTTTTGTAATATATATGTGTAACAAAAGTAATCAGAATTTCAACATTGTTCATTTAGTATTATATCTAACATATTCTTGTTATTTTAGCATTATCTATTCATTTATTAGATGAAAGTAAACAAATACCGAAAATTCAATTTGAAGTGAATCTGAAACCTTAGAAAAAATAAAGTTGAACTCAACACGACTCGACTCCCACTTCAAATCAAAAAAACTTTTTTTTTTTTTTTTTTTTTGTTTAATGCACGGTTTTTATTTGATACAGTTTTTGAACGCCACTTTTTAGCACTTTCCTACAAAGTTGAAAAATCTGTTCGCTTTCTAACTCTCGTAAATATACTCAGATTGTCATGAAATTTTTGGACGCTAATGACTTTTCCCGAACACGAGCCCTATTGAAATTGAAGTTTCTGCCATAATTAGTTTATTTACAGGGACAGTCAAAAGCTTTACATTACATTACGGCCTATGAGGAAAAATAGTTTCAAATGAATTTTAAAGTTGTTACACCCTGTCAAACATATTCAAATTTATATGCATGTCCGAAATGCACTAAAATATGCATTTTGTAAAGTATGAAGGGAAAAGAATAGTTATTATTCATTTACAGGGCCACACTAAAGAATTCCAATGCCTAATAATAAAGGGGGAATTGTTTGCGACATATTTTAATTATGGGAAACGATTTCTTATATAATCAAATTGATATATGTTGCTGAGGAATAATATCAGTTATTTCATGCATAATACATAGTGCATAGCATTTACAGGGATACACAAAAGATTTCAAATATAGTATATTCCATCCGAAGTCATGAATATTATGGAAGATGGCTGTTAGACGGATGAAATGCATTTTTTTTTTTTATTATGATATACGCTTTTAAGTTTCACTAGATGTATGCATACAATTTGATTTATATAAATACTAATTGTTACACAATTTAGATATACAGGGTTACACAAAAGATCTCGGAAAGGTTACTGAATAATAATAAAAACTGAGCATAATTTACTTAAAGGTGTTTTTTTAAATATGTTATGCCTTTTTATGTTGAACTGCATTTAGTTTACTAAGAAATGTTTGTAGAATATAAATAAAATGAATTACAGGGCCACACAAAGAACTGGATACATGATCGTCTTTGGATGATAATTTCTGGAAATTTGATTTAAGAGAGATTTTTTTTTTTTTTAACTAAACTTTAGCAAAGTACTTTCGTGTATTAAAGATACTATGTATTTTACAGGGCTAAACAAAAGTATTCAACTATGTTTCGATCTTTTAGTATAAATTGATGAATGGAAAATTTCAAACACTTAGGCATTTTCTTGCTAAACTAAATTTTACCATTATATAGTCTATAGTCTATATATTAACCGACAGATCAAATACAGAGCTTTTAAAATGTATTGGAATACGTATTTGAATATGAACAATAATAAGTTATTTCCCTGGTTAACGAAGTTTTGTTAAAGATTTCAAGAAGTGTTGAAAAGTGCTTCATAATCTATGCTTATTGCATGCTTTTTCTTACTTGTAAACTTATTTAGCTAAGGTTTTAATTAATGCAAAATATTGTGAAGATATTATCCAGTTATTGAAGATGCCTTAAAATAATGTGAAGATTGCATTAATTTAATATTTTACTGTCTTCTTTTTATTTTAGAGGTATTTAATCAATTATCAAAGATTTTTTATTTTCATGTTGCATGTATGTATAACACGCCTTTCGAACACTAATGGTAATTTTACTTTTAAAATGGGGGCGGGGTTATTCATCCTTTAAACTAAAAATTCGTTTTTTTAAACTTATTTAATTAAGATTTTAATTAATACAAAGTATTGCGAAGATATTATCCAGTTATTGAAGATGTCTTAACAATAGTGTGAAGTGAAGATTGCATTAGTTTAATATTTTATCGACTTTTTTCATTTTAGAAGTATTTAATTATTTATCAAAGATTTTTTATTTTCATTAAATATGTAAGTGTAACACGCCTTTCGAACACTGATGGTAATTATATTTTTAAAATGGGGGCGGGGTTAATCATTTTTTAAACTAAAAAACAAAAAATCCTTTAAACGTGTTTTAAACTTATTTAGTTAAGATTCTAATTAATACAAAATATTGTGAAGATATTATCCAGTTATTGATGATGTCTTAATAATAGTGTGAAGTGAAGATTGCATTAATTTAGACTTTTTTCATTTTAGAAGTATTTATTTATTAAAGATTTTTTATTTTCATGTTATATGTAAGTGTAACACACGCCTTTCGAACACTGATGGTAATTTTATTTTTAAAATGGGGGTGGGATTATTCATCCTTTAAACGACATAATGAATTTTAAGCTTATTTAGTTAATATTCTAATTAATACAAAATATTGTGAAGATATTATCCAGTTATTGAAGATGTCTTAACCAATGTGTGAAGTGAAGATTGCATTAGTTTAATATTTTATCGACCTTTTTTCATTTTAGAAGTATTTAATTATTTATCAAAGATTTTTTTATTTTCATATTATATGTAAGGGTAAAACGCCTTTCGAACACTGATGGGAATTTAATTTTAAAATGGAGGTGGGATTATTCATCCTTTAAACTAAATAATGGATTTTTAAACTTATTTAGGTAAGATTCTAAATAATACAAAATATTGTGAAGATATAATCCAGTTATTGAAGATGTCTTAAAACAGAGTAAAAATTGCACTAATTTGATATTTAAATGTTTTTTTAATTTTAGAAACATTTACTTATTAATCAAAGTTTTTCTTTTTTTACATATTATATGTAAGTGCTACACGACTTTCGAACACTGCTGGGAATTTTACATTTAAAATGGGCTTAGAGTTATTCATCCTTTAAACTAAATAATGGATTTTTAAACTTATTTAGGTAAGATTCTAAATAATACAAAATATTGTGAAGATATAATCCAGTTATTGAAGATTTCTTAAAACAGTATAAAAATTGCATTAATTTAACATTTAATTGATTTTTTTTTTTTTTTTTTTTTTTTACATATCATATGTAAGTGCTACACGACTTTCGAACACTGCTGGGAATTTTACATTTAAAATGGGCTTAGAGTTATTCATCCTTTCAACTAAATAATGGATTTTTAAACTTATTTAGTTAAGATTCTAATTAATACAAAATATTGTGAAGATATAATCCAGTTATTGAAGATGTCTTAAAACAGTATAAAAATTGCATTAATTTAACATTTAATTGATTTTTTTTTTTTTTTCCATGTTATATGTAAGTGCTAGACGACTTTCGAAGACTGATGGTAATTTTAATTTTAAAATGGTGGTGGGATTATTCATCCTTGAAAGTTGTTCTCAACGGCTCCGCTCAACAAGCGCAAAACGTTTTGACACATTTACAAACTCATTTTTCAACGAAAATATATAAAATTGGAAGGCCTGACTATGGAAGCGATTTTGAGCGAACTTAGTTTTCCATTCTATGATAGTTAAATTACCTATCCAGTTCTAAGCTATTTCGATCACGTGATCACCTGTTTTTCTCCGGGTTTGCGACCGGTTTTTTCTGCTTTCGTTGGGAAATGTGTTCAAAAACATCAACTTTGAAGGCTTGTTATGAAAAATCTATTACGTTTGTAAAAAAAAAAAAAAAAAAAAAAAAAAAAAAGAGAGAGAGACAGAAAAACAGAAAACTGAGTGCAATTAGACAGTTTCTGAATAACAACATCTGCTAGTTCCATTCATTTTCGAACAAAAATAAATTAAAACTTATGTCACAAAGTTGCCCTTTTTGATTTAAGAACACCCTTAAACTAAATAATGGATTTTTAATCTTATTTAGTTAAATTAATACAAAATATTGTGAAGATATAATCCAGTTATTGGAGATATCTTAAAACAGTGTAAAAATTGCATTAATTTAATATTTAATTGTGTTTTTTATTTTATTTTTTAATTAAGAAGCATTTAATTATTTATCAATGATTTTTTTTAAATTTCCATGTTATGTGTAAGTGCTACACGACTTTCGAACACTGCTGGGAATTTTACATTTAAAATGGGCGTGGAGTAATTCATCCTTTCAACTTAATAATGGATTTTTAAACTTATTTAGTTAAGATTCTAATTAATACAAAATATTGTGAAGATATAATCCAGTTATTGAAAATGTCTTAAAACAGTGTAAAAATTGCATTAATTTAACATTTAATTGATTATTATTTTTTTTAATTTTAGAAGTATTTAATTATTTATCAAAGTTTTTTTTATTTTTTTATTTCCATGTTATATGTAAGTGCTACACGACTTTCGAAGACTGATGGGAATTTAACTTTTAAAATGGGGGTGGGATTATTCATCCTTTCAACTAAATAATGGAATTTTAAAATTATTTAGGTAAGACTCTAATTAATATAAAATATTGTGAAGATATATCCAGTTATTGAAAATGTCTTAAAACAGTTGTAAAAATTGCATTAATTTAATATTTAATAGATGATTTTTTTCTTTAGAAATATTTAATTATTTATCAAAGATTTTTTTTTTCATGTTATATCTAAATGTTACACGCCTTTCAAACACTGATGGGAATTTTACTTTTAAAATGAGGGTGGGTTTATTCATCCTTTAAACTACATAATGAATTTTAAACTTATTTAGTTAAAATTCTAATTAATACATAATATTGTGAAGATATTATCCAGTTATTGAAGATGTCTTAATAATAGTGTGAAGATTGCATTTATTTAATATTTTAATAACTTTTTTTTATTTTAGAAACATTTACTTACTTATCAATGTTATTATTATTATTTCTTTTTAAATGTTATATTTAAGTGTAACACGTCTTTCAAACACTGATCGGAATTTGCTTTTATAATGGGGATGGGGTTATTCATCCCTTAAACCAAAAAATCAGTTTGAGACTGGTCAGTTAACTTGGAACGTACAAAGTCTCAAATTTTATAATACCATATAAAGCCTAAAATCTGGAATCCTCGGGTCTTTACAAAGTCCTAACTTTAGATTTTTCCGAATTTTCGGTCAACAAAAATACTGCTTTTCCTATAAAAAGAAAAACAAAGGGTATAGCTGAATTTCATAGTAAAATATGCCCTTGAGTCAACCACATCGAGTCCTACATGGATCGATTGCCCATACAAAGAAATTCATTTCACCCCAGTTATAAGTTTGTATCTCAAGACTATGGGAGGTAATGACCCTAAATGCCTGTTTTGGAAAAGTGCGCATTGTGACGAAACTACTAAGCAAATTTCAACGAAAAAAATAAGGAATGTAAGAAACCACCATACGAATGTTTGACAATTTTTTCAGATTTTTTTAAACAAAAGAACAAGTGTTCTAACATTTTCCCTGTTTTTAAATGAACATTTTAATTAAAAATAAAGTGAAATTTCTGAGTGACCACCTTAATTTTTTTTGCATAAACTACTATGAGACATGATGCATATTTACTATAAATTTCAACTTTCTACGTGAGGTGCATCATATTAAAAAAAGGCAAAATCATATTCCGACGGAAATGTGGGGCGTGTCTCGGACAAATTTCACGCCTTCTTTTAAAATCTCACATATTAGATCACACGGTATTTTTAAAAGAAGGCGTGAAATTTGTCCGAGACACGCCCCATATTCCCGCCGGAATATGATTTCCCCCTTTTTTTAATATGATGCACCATACGTAGAAAGTTGAAATTGATAGTGAATATGCATCATGTATCATAGTATTTCATGCAAAAAAATTAAGGTGATCACTCAGAAATTTCACTTTATTTTTAATTAAAATGTACATTTAAAAACAGGAAAAATGTTAGAAAACTTGTTCTGTTGTTTAAAAAAAATCTGAAAAAATTGTCAAAGATTCGTATGGTGGTTTTTTACATCCCTTATTTTTTTCGTTGAAATCTGCTTAGTAGTTTCGTCACAATGCGCTCCTTTCCAAAACAGGCATTTAGGGCCATTACCCCCCATGGTCTTGAGATACAAACTTAAAACAGGGGAGAAATGAATTTCTTTTTATGGGCTATCGATCCATGTAAGACTCGATGTGGTTGACTGAAAGGTAGGGATGGGCATTATTTATCGTATTAGGTTAAATAACAGTGTTACTACGCTAGAACCTAATATTGCATTAATGTGTTACTGAAAAGTCCCTGTTAAATAAATAACACATGGTTCTTAATGACAGAATCTTCCTTCACTTGTTTTAATCAAGATTTCATTTTTTGTACCTCTAAAATAATAATAATATTCATTAAAAACGTCCTTAATCGTTTCTTTTGAGATGTTTGCCGAACAATGTTGAATGTCCGGGCTGGATGCCCGGACAGCGCCTCCCTCCCTTCCTGCTTGCGCAGACCCATTCACAATTATTTAAAAAATTTGCGTCCGCCCCCCTTATTAAAACATCCTTAAAAACCCTTATTAAAAAAATCTCACAATTATACACTCTAAAATAAAAAATCTGTCTAAAACGGAATTTAAAACTGTTTTAAAAGCTTCCGTTTTAGAAGGTTTTACTATATAAAATAAGATATTGTATGTATCCAACAAGTACAGCTCGGACAGCCCCCCCCCCCTGCTTCCGCAGACCCATTCACAATTATTTAAAAAATTTGCGTCCCCCCCTTATTAAAACACCCTTAAAAACCCTTATTAAAAAAATCTCACAATTATACACTCTAAGATAAAAAACTGTCTAAAACGGAATTTAAAACTGTTTTATAGGCTTCCGTTTTAGAAGGTTTTACTATATAAAATAAGATATTGTTTATATCCAGCAAGTACAACCCGGACAGCCCCCCCCCCTGCTTGCGCAGACCCATTCACAATTATTTAAAAAATTTGCGTCCCCCCCTTATTAAAACACCCTTAAAAACCCTTATTAAAAAAATCTCACAATTATACACTCTACGATAAAAAAAAAACTGTCTAAAACGGAATTTAAAACTGTTTTATAGGCTTCCGTTTTAGAAGGTTTTACTATATAAAATAAGATATTGTTTGTATTCAGCAACTACAGCCCGGACAGCCCCCCCCCCCCCTGCTTGCGCAGACCCATTCACAATTATTTAAAAAATTTGCGTCCCCCCTTATTAAAACCCCCTTAAAAACCCTTATTAAAAAAAATCTCACAATTATACACTCTAAGATAAAAAACAGTCTAAAACGGAATTTAAAACTGTTTTATAGGCTTCCGTTTTAGAAGGTTTTACTATATAAAATAAGATATTGTTTGTATCCAGCAAGTTCAGGTTAAAATTTCTGGGCGCCCACCCGTTCAAAAAGCTGGTTACGCCTATGCAACCACAGAAGAAATAACTCCTTAATATTCGCTAATTCAATAATTGTTAGATTTTTCACCAGTTTTTCAATTCAGTTCAGTTATGTAGTTCTTTTCTGTTAGATTTTCCACCCGTTTTTGAAAAAATGTAGTTTTTTACATTACAAAAGAACATTTTATCGCTTCGTAACTGTTGTTTATTTTCAAACGTTTTGTCTGAGGATAATGTTGTTATCGTTAACGACTTTTGATTTAAAGTTTCGTTTCCTGTTTGGTTTTCATTCGCGGTTGTTAAAGAAAGAGGGTAAATAAAAAAATGATTTCGTCTCTTTTTTATTAAATATCAGAAAGACTGAATTTGAGATTTGTGGATTTGATTTCTAAAGGGCTCTTCTGGGGGGGGGGGTTCACCCCCCAAACATACACCTTCAAATAGGTGCATTTCGCCAGCCCCCCCCACCAACTCAAATTTTTTCGACAATAATACCAGTCGTTTATACCTCGTTTGTACTCGTTTGTACCTCATTTGTACTAGAGTAATAAAGAGTTTTTAGTGGGGGGGGGGGCTGGAGAAACGGCCAGCTCCCCCACCTCAACATTTAAAAAAATGAACAATGCCAATCGTTTATACCTCGTTTGTACCCGTTTGTACCAGCAATTTTTTCGTTTGTACCTCATTTGTACTAGAGTAATAAAGAGTTTTTAGTGGGGGGGCTGGAGAAACGGCCAGCCCCCCCCCCCACCTCAACATTTAAAAAAATGAACAGTGTCAATCGTTTATACCTCGTTTGTACCCGTTTGTACCAGCAATTTTTTCGTTTGTACCTCATTTGTACTAGAGTAATAAAGAGTTTTTAGTGGGGGGGGGCTGGAGAAATGCCAGCCCCCCCCACCTCAACATTTAAAAAATGAATAGTGCCATTCGTTTATACCTCGTTTGTACCCGTTTGTAGCAGCAATCTTTTCGTTTGTACCTCATTTGTACTAGAGTAATAAAGAGTTTTTAGTGGGGGGGGGCTGGAGAAATGCCAGCCCCCCCCCACCTCAACATTTAAAAAATGAATAGTGCCATTCGTTTATACCTCGTTTGTACCCGTTTGTAGCAGCAATCTTTTCGTTTGAACCTCATTTGTACTAGAGTAATAAAGAGTTTTTAGTGGGGGGGCTGGAGAAACGGCCAGCCCCCCCCACCTCAGCATTAAAAAAAATGAACAGTGCCAATCGATTATACCTCGTTTGTACCTGTTTGTACCAGCAATTTTTTCGTTTGTACCTCATTTGTACTAGAGTAATAAAGAGTTTTTAGTGGGGGGAGGGCTGGAGAAATGCCAGCCCCCCACCTCAACATTTAAAAAATAAATAGTGCCATTCGTTTATACCTCGTTTGTACCCGTTTGTAGCAGCAATCTTTTCGTTTGTACCTCATTTGTACTAGAGTAATAAAGAGTTTTTAGTGGGGGGAGGGCTGGAGAAATGCCAGCCCCCCACCTCAACATTTAAAAAATGAATAGTGCCATTCGTTTATACCTCGTTTGTACCCGTTTGTAGCAGCAATCTTTTCGTTTGTATCTCATTTGTACTAGAGTAATAAAGAGTTTTTAGTGGGGGGGGGGTGGAGAAATGCCAGCCCCCCTCCTCAACATTTAAAAAAATGAATAGTACCAATCGTTTATACCCGTTTGTACCAGCAATTTTTTCGTTTGTACATCATTTGTACTAGAGTAATAAAGAGTTTTTAGTGGGGGGGGGCTGGAGAAATGCCAGCCCCCCACCTCAACATTTAAAAAATGAATAGTGCCATTCGTTTATACCTCGTTTGTACCCGTTTGTAGCAGCAATCTTTTCGTTTGTACCTCATTTGTACTAGAGTAATAAAGAGTTTTTAGTGGGGGGGGGGGCTGGAGAAATGCCAGCCTCCGCCACCTCAACATTTAAAAAATGAATAGTGCCATTCGTTTATACCTCGTTTGTACCCGTTTGTAGCAGCAATCTTTTCGTTTGTATCTCATTTGTACTAGAGTAATAAAGAGTTTTTAGTGGGGGGGGGGAGAAATGCCAGCCCCCCTCCTCAACATTTAAAAAAATGAATAGTACCAATCGTTTATACCTCGTTTATACCCGTTTGTACCAGCAATTTTTTCGTTTGTACCTCATTTGTACTAGAGTAATAAAGAGTTTTTAGTGGGGGGGCCGGAGAAATGAAAGCCCCACCACCTCAACATTTAAAAAAATGCATAGTGCCAATCGTTTATACCTCGTTTATACCCGTTTATACCAGCAATCTTTTCTTTTATACCTCATTTGTACTAGAGTAATAAAGAGTTTTATAGGAGGGGCTGGAGAAACGACCCCCCCTCCTCGCCTCAATATTAAAAAAAAAATGAACAGTGCCAATCGTCTATATTTTGTTTGTGCCCGTTTGTACCAACAATTTTTTCGTTTGTACCTCATTTGTACTAGATTAATAAAAAGTTTTTAGTGGAGGTGCTGTAGAAACAGTCCTTGCCCCTAAATATTTAAAAATATGCATAAACTCTTATCGTTTATACCTCGTTTGTACGATATACAGTTTTTAAAACATTGAGGTAGAAGCTGGTCCTTTTCCCCACGCAAAGTGAAAAACTTTTATTACTCTAGGTAAAAATGAAGTATAAATAATTGGCACTATCCGTGCCAATTATAACAACAGTTAATATTGAATGCATGCTTTTTAGGTGCGTTCGTAATTATATAATACGTAGCACCTATAGTGGTCGTTCAGTCCGTCCGTCTGTCCGTCCGCATATAACAACGCAAAAACTACCCAACCGAATCGTTTGAAATTTAAAATACGTATTTATTACATAATTTTGTCGAGTCATTTCAAATTTTATGAAAATCGGATGCATAGATTAATTACAGGGGCAATCAAAAGTATTCCATTACATTACGGTTAATGGGGAAAAAGTTTCAAATGCATTTTAATCATTTGAAATTTAAAATACGCAATTATTACATAATTCTGTCGAGTTATTTCAAATTTTTTGATAATCGTGTGCATAGATCAATTACAGGGGCAATCAAAAGTATTCAATTACATTATGGTCAATGGGGAAAAAGTTTCAAATATATTCTATACGTTTGAAATTTAAAATACATAATTATTACATAATTTTGTAGAGTTATTTCAAATTTTATGAAAATCGGATGCATAGATCAATTATAGGGACAATCAAAAGTATTCCGTTACATTACGGTCAATAGGAAAAAAATGTTTCAAATGCATTTTAATCGTGTTACACTCATGCGAACTTAATAAAATTTATATGCAACTATAAAGTACATATTATAATATACATCTTACATAATTTGTGGTGCAAAGAACATTTGTTATTGATTTACAAGGCCACACAAAAGTATTCCATTACATAATGGTATAGGGAGAACATTGTTTGATGAGCGTTTTAATTGTAATTCATTATTTACAATTTTATGAGATTGATACATGAAAGTAATATTTTTAAAACTTCGTTATCGTACGAACGCACCTAATTTGCTACGCTTCACGTGCAATTTCCAACTTGTTAAATACTGATTTCTTTTTAATCATTCTAGTACAGCTTAAAACCAAACGAAAAGATTGTTAATATAAATGGATACAAAGAAAGTGAAACGATTGGAGCCATTTATTTTTTTAAATATTGAGAGAGGGATTTTCACCGTCTCTCCATCTCCCACTAAAAGCCATTTATTACTCTTGAGCAAATGAGGTACAAACAAGATATAAATAATTAACACTACCTTTTTTAAAATTATTTTTTCTATCTTTATAAGAAAAAATATCGTTTTCGGGAAAATTTTCGAATTCCGGTTTTCGGCGGATTTAAAAGCTCTAGGAGTCAGAAATTCCAAAAACCAACAGTGAGTCTATTTGTCTGCATGTGACATAAATTTTGTGAGCACTGTATTTTAAGAACTAATGCATGGAATTTATAAAAAATATATAGTTAGTTAGTCTGATATAAATTGGTGCTGATTAGATTTTGGTGTAAATCACACAACAGGTAACGCTGCTATGCTGCCTTTTGTGAGATTACCGTAATAACTATATCCAGAATGTCATCAGACTTCAGATTAAGTTAGTCCTTGACATGAATTGATGATTTTTACGTTTTTGTGTAAACCGCTAGATAGGTGGCGCTGCTATGCAGCATTATTTAAAAATTTCTGCAATCGTTCAATCTTCAGGTATAATGCACAAATTTTCATGAATTTGGTTAGTCCGTGATATGAGTTGACATTTTCTATATTTTGGTGTAAATTGGTTAATAGGTGGCGTTTCTATGCTGTATTTTTTTTAAAGAATTCCTCAATAGCTCTATTTCAAGAACTAATTCACAGATTTCCATCAAACTTCAGATTCGATAAGTCCTTGACAGGAATTTATGCTGTTTATATTTTGTTGTAAATAGCTCTTCAGTTGGCGCTGCTATACAGCATTTGTTACGATATCTGTAACAACTCTCAAGAACTAATGCACGAATTTCTATTTCAGATACAGTTAAACGTTGACATGAATTGGTTTTGTATACATTTTGGTGTGAATCGCCTAACAAGTAACGCTGATATGCTGCATTTTGTCGGATTTACACGATTTTAGCGATGTTCATAACTCAAGAACTAATGCATGGAACTTCATATCTTTAAAATTCTCTTGATGGGCATATGTTACAATTTAATTTTGGCACTGTAATGGAAAATTTCGAAAATTTAACATGTATGAGATGGAAGAAAGTTTTGGAATTGCTATTAGCGACCAGTTTTGAAAAGGATACTTCCCATTTCTCCAGCCCTTTTCCCCAATTTTTTTTTTTCTAAATTCCTAATTTTTTTTTTTTTTTACCATTAATTTTTTTCAATATTCTACTAAAGCTGACGTACAAACAAAAAGACTGTTGGTACAAATGAATACAAAGGAGGTATAAGCGATTTCGTTATTTATTATTTCAAATATTGAGACAGGGGTCAGGAGTTTCTCCATCATCACACAAAAAACCGCTTATTACACTGGTAAAAATAAGGTATAAAAGGGTTATAAAAGACTGGGGCTATCTATAGTTTTTTTTTTCCTATTTTAATATTGAAATGTGCTCTTCCAGTGTCCTCAACTTACTAAAAACTTTTATTATTCTAGTACAGATAAGATAGAAATGAAATCACTGTTTTTACAAACGAGTACAATTAAGATATAAACGATTGCAGCAATTCATTTTGTAAAATTCTAAAATTGGAGCTTCCCGTTTCTCCAGCCTCCCCTACCCCTACCTCATTAGTTCTTTATTATTCTAGTAATGTTGATGTATAAACTAAAAGAATGAAGTATAAACGATAGGCTGTACTATTATTTTTTTAATATTGAGGTGAGTGCTAGTCGATTGACCAGAACCCCCCCCCCCCTTTCCTCTAAAAAAATTATTATTCTAGTACAAATGAGGTATACATGAAAATATTGAATGCACAAACGGGCACTATTGAGGTAAAAACCATTTGCGCTATTCAGTTTTTAGGTGCGTTCGTAATTATGTAAATACGTAGCACCTATTGTTGTCGCAAAGTCCGTCCGTCTGTCTGTCCGTCTGTCTGTCCGTCTGTCTGTCTGTCCGTCTGTCTGTCCGCATATAACAACGCAAAAACTACCCAACCGAATCGTTTGAAATTTAAAATACATAATTATAATATAATTTTGTCGAGTCATTTCAAATTTTATGAAAATCGGATGGATAGATCAATTACAGGGACAATCAAAAGAATTCCGTTACATTACGGTCAATGGGGAAAAAAGTTTCAAATGCATTTTAATCGTTTGAAATTTTAAACATATAATTATTGGGTAATTTTGTCGAGTCATTTCAAATGTTATGAAAGTCGGATGCATAGATCAATTACAGGGACAATCAAAAATATTCCATTACATTACGGTCAATGGGAAAAAAGTTTCAAATGCATTTTAATGATGTTACACTCATTCGAACATAATAGAATTGGCATGAATCTATGAAGTATATACTAAAATATGCATTCTGTACAATCTGTGATGCAAAGAATATTTATTATTAAGTTACAGGGCCACACAAAAGTATTCCACTACATAATGCTATACGGAGAAACATTGTTTGGGACGTGTTTTACTTATATTCAAGTATTTCACATTTTATGAATAAGATATACGTTGCTGAGGTGAAATAAAAATTACTTCCTGCATATTTACAGAAACACAAAGATTTCGACTACTATACTGTATCCGGAGTACGCTCTACTATATCAGCGAGATCTGAATATTTTTAAAACTTGGTTATCGTACGAACGCACCTCATTTGCGACGCTTCACGTGCAATTTCCAACTTGTTTAAATATTAAGGCAGGAGGTCGGCCGTTTCTACAGCCCCCCAAATACAAACTGTTTATTACTCTAGGACAAATGAGATACAAACGAAAAGATGGTTAGTACAAACGGGTACAAATGAGATATAAACGATTGACACTGTTCATCTTTTTAAATTTTAAAATGGGTGTTTCTCAGCTCCTCCGCCCAATAAAAACTCTTTAATATTCTAATACAAATGAGATACAAACGAAAAGATTGATGGTACAAACAGGTACAAATGAAGTATAAACGATTGCCACTGTTCATTTTTTAAAATATTGAGGTGGAGGATTGACGGTTTCTCCTGCTCCCCCACTAAAAACCTTTTATTATTCTAGTACAAATGATGTACAAACGAAAAGATTTTTGGGTAAAGCTATTACAAACGATGTATAAACGTTTGGCACTGTTCATTTTTGAAAATATTAAGGTGGGAGGCTGGCTGTTTTTCCTGTCCCCCCCCCCATTAAGAACTCTTTATTACTCTAGTACAAATGAGGTACAAACGAAAATATTGTTGGTACAAACGGGTACAAACGAGGTATAAACGATTGGTACTATTCATATTTTTTAAATGTTGAGGTGGGGGGCTGGCCGTTACTCCAACCCCCCACCCCCACCCCCCACTAAAAACTCTTTATTACTCCAGTACAAATGAGGTACAAACGAAAAAATTGCTGGTACAAACGGGTATAAACGAGGTATAAACGACTGGCAGTATTCATTTTTTTAAATGTTAAAGTGGGGGCGGCTGGCATTTCTCCAGCCCCTTCCCCACAAAAAACTCTTTATTACTCTAGTACAAATGAGGTACAAACGAAAAGATTGCTGGTACAAACGGGTACAAACGAGGTGTAAACAATTGGCACTATTCATTTTTTTAAATGTTGAGGTGGAGGGGGGCTGGTATTTCTCCAGCCCCCCCCCCCACTAAAAACTCTTTATTACTCTAGTACAAATGAGGTACAAACGAAAAAATTGCTGGTACAAACGGGTACAAACGAGGTATAAACGATTGGCACTATTCATTTTTTTAAATGTTGAGGTGGGAGGGGGGGCTGGCATTTCTCCAGCCCCCCACCCACTAAAAACTTTTTATTACTCTAGTACAAATGAGGTACAAACGAAAAAATTGCTAATACAAACGGGTACAAACATGGTATAAACGATTGGCACTATTCATTTTTTTAAATGTTGAGGTGGGGGGTTGGCATTTCTTCAGCCCCACCCCACTAAAAACTCTTTATTACTCTAGTACAAATGAGGTACAAACGAAAAAATTGCTGGTACAAACGGGTATAAACGAGGTATAAACGATTGGCACTATTCATTTTTTTAAATGTTGAGGTGGGGGGCTGGCATTTCTCCAACCCCCCCATTAAAAACTCTTTATTTCTCTAGTACAAATGAGGTACAAACGAAAAAATTGCTGGTACAAACGGGTACAAACGAGGTATAAACGATTGGCACTATTCATTTTTTTAAATGTTGAGGTGGGGGGGCTGGCCGTTTCTCCAGCCCCCCCCACTAAAAACTCTTTATTACTCTAGTACAAATGAGGTACAAACGAAAAGATTGCTGGTACAAACGGGTACAAACGAGGTATAAACGACTGGTATTATTGTCGAAAAAATTTGAGTTGGTGGGGGGGCTGGCGAAATGCACCTCCTTCAAATTTCGCTTATTTAGTTCTCTACCATTTTTAACATGACACCCCCCCTCCTTTCGGTGACTCACCTAATTTTGCTCATTTCTTCACTTCATTTCAATCTTTAAAAGGCTATAACTTTGCTTCTATGGGAGCTAAAGCGCAGAGAAAAACTCTAGCATGGCTAACTTTTACTCGCCATTCTTTTTGCTATTTCAATTTTCCGGTTTTTCCCTATAGGACCATTTTTTTGGGGGGGGGGCTGGGGGGGCGTTTCTCATTTTTTTATGTAATATGTCTATCGAAAGCTTATGCTTCATACATTACAAATCTAGCATAAAAAATTTTCTCCCGTTATTCTGGGTCACGTTACGCACCCATAGTGGGTTGAAATTTAAATTTCTTAAACTTCTTCGAGGCTTTTTGCCAAATCGGTATCAGAAAAAAATTGTGCCAACGTGATGTGTGTATGACATCTGCGCCATATAAATATTATTCAGTCTTTTTTTATTGCAATTTTTTTATGTAAAACAATATGCATTATTTTTCATGCACAATTGCACATTAAATGAAAATTGTAATGCAATTTTTGTAGTAGTACTTTATAATAATGAATAAAAAAAAACACATTATTTAAAAGTATTTCCTGCACAATTAAATGTTTCCTGACGATTACAAAAAAATATGTCCTGACAATTCAAAAAATAAAAACGTAATTGTCCAAGTTTTCACTCCTGTCGGCACTCCAAAAATGTCACTTTTTTTAGGGGGGGGGGGGGTGAAAATTTTGTGGAAATAAGTCTTATTTTTAATTTATGTATGGATCCATATAAAAAAGTATGAGCTAGTGACTTTGGAACCATTTTAATACAACTCATATTCCAAATATTAAAATAATTGAGAAAAATTATTAAAAAATTATTTTCAATTTAATCATTTTTATACTAAGTAAATGCAATTAAATTTCTTATAAATTGAATCTGAAATGTTTAGATAAGATTTTAATATTTACAAAATATAAAATACAGTACAATATATTAGGTTTACAGCTTTCTAAAAGACATAAAAATAGTAGGATAAAATTTAGATGAGTTCAAAGTATTAGAATATTTTATTTTGCGCAACAATATTACCTTATTAATATGAAGTAAATGGTAGTTAATTTTTTGTAGCACCCTCTTTTGCTTTCATAATAGCGTACAATCGATCTTGCATACTATACATATCTGCTATTAAGAAACTAGTAAAAAAAAACTGAGTCTGGAAAAAATTTCATTCTCTACCATCTGTCCTATCTCACAAGTTTCTTTGTCCTATCAGTTAATATTTGTTTTATGTTTTGCAGCCGCTCTGGTAGTGGCAGCACGCATTGACTTGCTGTACGAAAATTCAGTAATGCATTTCATCTCAGATTTTAAAACATCAACAGTGCTGATTGAGAAAACGCTGTATACGGAAAAAGGATTTTTGAAAAATTCGTTTTCCTCTGCATGTTAAAGAAAGTTTTCTTAATATGTTTTCTTGTACTTTCTAATTTTCCTGCTTTTCGTATTTCCTATTGGATACATTATTTTATATTCAAAAATATATGTGCCTATGGATATTTTCTTAAATGTTGTTGCCCCACCAGTGGCTGAGAGATTCTGCCCTCAAAACTGGTAGACGGCAGGCGCTGGATTAGAACAAAACCCAATCGCGGTCGTCAGCCCAATCATTCGGAGTTTTCCGTGGTTTTCTTCGAACTTTGGATTTCCTTGCGTAAATACGGGTTGGGTTCCCTTAGAAAGACCCCCCCCTCCCTCCACGGGGGGCCCATATCCCATGTGTTGTCCGTTTGGGAGCATATTTAGCAATTGTTTATAAATTGTTTATTGTATCCTGTTACAAAAATAACAGGATGTTGGAACCTGTTACCAGCGCTACTATGGAATGATGTAACCTGTTAACCAAAAATAACCATATTTCCCATCTCTACTGAAAGGCATATTTTACTAAGAAACCCGGCCATACCCTTTCACTGCTTACAAGTGGAAAATATGACGTTCAGTGGCGCCAACTTATACAGGCCCGTGGGGCTTGAGCCCACCCAAAAATTTTGTATTCTAGCGTACTCGATTTTCATTGTTCTATTTCGTTATTTATTTCATTATTATTTTACTATTCATTTTTCTCCCCAGAACAAAATTTATTTTGCCAATGACCGCGTTTTAATTCTCCGACTGACACGCATAAGTCCAAAATGCCTGAAATGTAAATTTTAACTTTTTGCTGTTTCACTTTGTAGTCATGTTCATGATATGATGATATTACAATAAATGTTACTGTCTTTATAAAAAAAAATACCCATGAGAATATGATTTTTAAAAAATTGCAACTACCTGAAAACATGATAGCTTGACTTTAAAGTCTCATCTTTCACCAGCCTACCAGCCTACAAAGGAAAACAAACTGGTTGTACCATCTCATTAAAATATCTTTGAGTCCACCCAATATTTTTGAGCCAACCCAATATTTTTCAAAAGTTGGTGCCACTGATGGTGTTCATATAATAAAAATTGTATATACAGTCGACTCTCGTTAATTCGAAATCGGATAATTCGAATCTTCGCTTAATTCGAACTAAACATGAAGCCCGAAATTTTCAATGGTAGAATAACGTTAAAAATTTTCTTTAATTCGAACTCATTCTCTCTTCACTTCGTTTAATTCGAACTAACAATAATTCCGATTTTTCATTTTTCTTTTCTTTCTCAGGGATTTCAGATCATCTAAATAACTTTATTCTTTGATTTTTGTGAAAATTGTTCCGAACGAGTAGTCATATAATCCAATGCATTTGATATCCAGTCTCTTAGTGTTCCGTCTGTCCATCAATGACGCTTTAAATTTTTCTTCCATTGTGCTTGTTTCTAATCTTTTAATTAGTTTATGCATTTATACTAGTGCTCGCGATGGGATACGTATAGCAGCTATACGTTTAAACGATATACGTATATCCGTATAATACGCTTTTCTGCTATACGGATACTTTAGAATATACGTTTAAATGTATCCGGATACGTATAACGCGTATCAACTAAACGTATATTGAAGAATACGTATATTTAAAGTATACGTATATTCCACGTATCGTATCTAATTTAAATAGTAGACTTCATCAGTCGTATGTCGCTGAATTGAGAATAATTTGGAAATCGATGGTGTTACGACAGGAATCCGCATATAGTACGTCTTATATATAAGAGATCAAGCAATAAAAAGCGTATATTTTATAAAAACTTTTGCAAAAAGTTCACAAAAAAATCAGACTCTTGATTGGCCAATCTCGTTTCACTAACAGTGAAATATCTATCTGGATTGCGACCAAGAGTGTAGAAATCGTAAAAAAGACAGCATAGTAGCACCACATGTTGAACGATTTACACACAAAACTAATCAGAACCAATTTCTATCAGGCACTACCTGAAAATATAGGGGAGACTGGGGCACATGTGAACATAGCTTTTTTCTCATAACTGGATTAATTTCTATAAGCAAAACTACTCAATATAGTAAACAGTACTTTTTTACGCATGGTAATTTTTTTAATTATTTTTATAACTCTTCTTACATTTCTTAAAAGTTTTATGAATTCAAAAAAAAAAAAAAAATCGATATGTGCCCCAATGAAGGGGCAGCTGTAAACACAAGGGCAACATGTGAACACAAGGAAAAACTAGTTGGATGTGCCAATCCCAAAACTTTCTTCTATCTCATACATACATTTTAATATTAAAAAGAAATAGTTACTCATTTTAATGCTTTAATAATTTTAATTCAATACCTTACCAACTTTCATTTTCATCTTAAATTTCTGCTTCAATCAATTAATCGGAGTAAAAATGAATTTCCGTCTCTGCACGAGCCGATGGACAATAGAATGATAAGCAGATTTTTTTTTTCAAATTCAGGGAGGACTTATTTGCCTTACCAACAAATAATCATATACAAAATGTTTAGTTCAGTTCTAGAACTAACTTCATACACTTTTATGTGGTGCAATATTGAAAATAGCATAAAATTCGGTATTGCAGCGCCCCCTTCCGGCAGATTTTTTTCAGATTCAGGGCGATCCAACTAGCCATAGCCATACACTTACACAAAAAATTTCGTTCAATTCGATGCATAACTTCATGTACTTCTGGTCGGTACAATATTGAAAATGGCACAAAAATCGCGATTGCAGCGTCCCCTTCCGGTGGATTTTTTTCAAATTCAGGGAAGACCAACTAGCCATAGTCATACATACACACAAAAAATTTGGTTCAATTCTATTCATAACTTCATATACTTTTGGTCGGTACAATATTGAAAATGGCACAAAAATCGCGATTGCGGCGCCCCCTTCCGGCGGATTTTTTTCAAATTCAGGGAGGACCAACTAGCCATAGTCATACACACACACAAAAAATTTGGTTCAATTCGATGCATAACTTCATATACTTTTGGTCGGTACAATATTGAAAATGGGCACAAAAATGGCGATTGCAGCGCCCCCTTCCGGCGGATTTTTTTCAAATTCAGGGAGGACCAACTACCCATACTCATACACATACACAAAAAATTTGGTTCAATTCGATGCATAACTTCATATACTTTTGGTCGGTACAATATTGAAAATGGCACAAAAATCGCGATTGCAGCGCCCCCTTCCGGCGGAATATTTCAAAACTGAAGGCGGACCTGCTTGCCACAGCCAAAAACATTCACAAAAAATTTGGTTCAATTCTATGCATAACTTCATACACTTTTTGATGGTAGAATGGCGACATACAGACACACAGACACACACACAGACATACACACAGACACACACACAGACACACGGACAGACAGACATTTTGTAAAAACATGTTTTTTGGAATCTCTGACCCCTAAAACGTGTAAATCCGCCGAAAACCGGAAGTCGAAAAAAATTTCGATTACAATACTTTCTTCTATTGAAGATAGAAGAAAGTAATAATTATTTGACAATTTTTTATTATCTTTTCCATATGTTACCATAATCATTAGTTGTACTATCTGTTAAATTCACCATAAAGAAAAATATATGTATATTTATTTAGTTTCTGGGTGATATGTTTAAGCAAAATATTATAAAATAAAAATAAAAATAAATAGATTGTGTGTGTTTTTTTTTGTTTTTTTTGGGGGGGGGGGGGGGGGGAATTAGATAATTGATAAAATATTGTTGCAATAAAATAAAAGCTTAAAGAAGTAAACTTGAGAAAATAATAGAATTTAAATTTTGCTTAGGGCTTTTTGTTTGAGAGAGATTTTAGGGAGGGAGCATTTGGATAATATTTGTCGGAAATCTACCGAAAGGCGAAAGATTTTCATTCCTATATTTGCCTTATTTGCCTATAAATTAAGGATAAAAAATTGTTTTCCGTTTATAAGCTTCCTCCAAATATAATTTATTTTGCTTTTAAAAGAAAGGGGGGTGGAAGTCAATAATTAAGATTTCACAGTAGTTTAAAAATTTTATTTTCTTAAAATATAATTTTATTTTCAAAGCACCAAATAACATAGCTGTTTAAGAAATGGAAGTAAACTAATACTACAAGTTTGCAAAAAATGAAATAGACAAATTTTCAAAGTTGTTAAACGTAATATTTTTTGCATTAACGATGCATAAAAAATAGTATTGAAAACCGTTAAATAACATAATATATAACATTTATTGCATTTTAGAAAACATTAAATTTATTTAAATTACAATTGAACATAAACGAGCTTGTTGCTTTTTATGTATTTGCTGACATATATGTTTGTAAAAGTTTCTATACAAAATCAAATTTATCAGACAGAAATGTCTTCTATTTCAATAAAATTATAGATAATGGAGCTGGCATTATTTTCATGAAGTTAACTGAAAGGAACAGAATAACTGAATGATTATTGGAGAATTTAATGCCGTATTCAGATCTGCTCCAACTACACTCTTCATAAGTGCCCCACACTCCCACAAGAGTTAAAATGACAAATCTTTAATATTTTTCAATTTCAACAAAAAAAAAAAAAAAAAAAAAAAAAAAAATTATCGTAAATATTTATTAGTAGCCACAATATATGTTAAAACGTTATTTTTTTTTTTTTTTAAAAATGAATAAATAAATAAAATTATTCTCTTAGCAAGTTGGAGATTTTACTTTTGAGTTCAGTTAAGCAGTATTTTGGCTCCTGGGGACAAACAAAATGTCGAAGAGTTTCAACAATTTTTTTCTAAATGTCTATAGGTGCTACTATCTTTGGTAATTTTTTGAAATTATAAAACATACAATAACTTGTGAAAAATAGCAATGTTCTCATATGCCCCATTTTCAAGCGTGCCCCAGTCTCCCCCATATGTGTTTTTTGTTTCTGTGTATTAGGTTTTGAGATAGAGCGCCCACAAATCTCATGTCACACACAGACAGACAAAGTCACAAACTCACAGGCAGATATTTTGTAAAAACATGTTTTTCGGACTCTCTTACCCTTAAAACGTGTAAGCCCGTCGAAAGTTTTCCCTTATTAATTAAATACTTTCTTCTTGTAAAGATACAAGAAAATATAAAAAAGTAAGTACTGCGCCACAAATCTTCCAAAGAATAGTTTGATTCTACCACAACTAATGTAAGTCATTTCATAATAAATAACTAAGTTTTTGGGGGAAAAAACCAAAATCTAAACTGAGGAACGTATTCAGATTTTTTTAAGTGCCTGCAAAACAAGTAGTAGTTAAGTAAACACATCGTAGTTCTTTGAACAAAGAAACGCGATGGGGATACTCTACCGGATATTTCTCAATGTCGTTAATCCGCAGAAAAACATTAAAAAATCAAATTTCATACCTTGAACGAAAAACGTTTAAACGTTTATACGTTTAACCGCTTGCATAAGATCCGTATATACGATGTACCGTATGTGCTCTTTTGTGCTATACGTATAAACGCCGATGCCGTATTATACGTATAGCAAATCCGTATTTCGTATAATACGTATTATACGTATACTCGTATAAACGTATAATCGAGAGCACTAATTTATACATTCTAATTTAATATTAAGTCATATTCTAATGATAACAAACGAAATAAATAATAATAATTAAAAAAAAAAACACTATAACAATAATTTCTTTGTAATAGCATCATTTTAAGCATGTTTTCAGTTCATATTTTCCATAATTCGAACTCTGGATAATTCGAACATTTCTTGTGGTCCCGACGAGTTCGAATTAACGAGAGCCGACTGTAACTGTTTTTAAAACAAAATTAAAGAACCATTTTAATTAAATAAATCATAACAAAATGAAAAGTAAAATATAAACCTTTTTTTTTTAAGGGAAAAAACAATTTAAGAACAAATTTTAATTTATTTAACTATTGAACAATTCAGTCAATGTACGCTGCTTTATTAACTTTGGTTTCTCATTAAGAATTTTTTCTTTTATTCTTGTTATATAGTCATTAGTTCTGATTCAGTAATAAAACTTCTTCATTCTAGATCTTTTTTTGTTTCGTTCAACAATTTTGTTTTTCCTCCTTTTTAGGTGCGTTCGTAATCATGTAAATACGTAGCACCTATTGTTGTCGCTCAGTCCGTCCGTCTGTCTGTCTGTCCGTCTGTCTGTCTGTCTGTCCGTCTGTCTGTCTGTCTGTCCGTCCGCATATAACAAAGCAAAAACTACCCAACCGAATCGTTTGAAATTTAAAATACATAATTATTACATAATTTTGTCGAGTCATTTCAAATTTTATGAAAATCGGATGGATAGATCAATTACAGGGACAATCAAAAGGATTCCGTTACATTACGGTCAATGGGGGAAAATGTTTCAAATGCATTTTAATCGTTTGAAATTTAAAACATATAATTATTGCGTAATTTTGTCGAGTCATTTCAAATTTAATGAGAATCGGATGTATAAATCAATTACAGGGGCAATCAAAAGGATTCCGTTACATTACGGTCAATGGGGAAAAAGTTTCAAATGCATTTTAATGGTGTTACACTCATTTGAATATAACAGAATTGACATGAATCTATGAAATATGTACTAAAAAATACATTTTGTACAATCTGTGATGCAAATAATATTTATTAGTAAATTACAGGGACACACAAATGTATTCCACTAAATAATGTTATACGGGGAAACATTGTTTGGGGGGTGTTTTAATTATATTAAACTACTTCACATTTTATGAATAAGATATACGTTAATGAGGTATAATAAAAATTACTCCCTGCATATTTACAGGGACACAAAGATTTCGACCACTATACTGTATCCAAAGTACGCTCTACTATATCAGCAAGATCTGAACATTTTAAAACTTCGTTATCTGCGAACGCACCTCATTTGCTACGCTTTACGTGCAATTTCCAACTTGTTTTAAATATTGCCGATGGAAAGTCCGAATTTTAGATTTCGTTCTCTAACAATAAAATGCTTTTATATCCTAATGAAAAATGTTTAAGGTTTATTTCGAACAATTTTGATCATTTGTATAAACACGCATTATGAATTCTTATAAAATATCACTATGTGCTTAAAGGCGTCGGTAATTATGTTCCGACGTGTAGCAATATAAGGAACGTTAATTAATAAAATTAACAAGAGTAAGCAAGACGATGCATATTTCATTAATTAAACCAAATTAAATGTGGTTAACGTATCTTTCACTAATAGCGAGAGACAAGCCCCTACATCCATATAAATACCCTTAAATGTACATTATAAAAAAAATCCCTGCACCAAAAAAAAAAAAAAAAAAAGTATATATAACATATACAGGGTTGTTATAATTAAAGTTCGCCTATTCAGAAGGCTCTAGAGCCGGTTCTATGGCTCCAAACGAAACAAAATTTCACTAGTACGTAGTTGAAGAGATGCGCTCTGCGAAAATCGAAAAAAAAAATTAGTCAAAATTTTTGTAGCTAGGTGGCGCTGAGCAATATTTAAGGCGATGTATGCAGATTCATTATATCAATATCAGTCAATCCAGACGAAACACAGAAATTTAAAAGTTTCAACAAACTTCGACGAACTGCGAATTGTTATAATTAAGTTTACCTAATCAGACAGATCTAGAGCCTGACCTATGACTCCAAACAATACAGAAAAATGAATATCGCTTCATGTGATGTAATCTGCATCAACAAACATAAAACATATGTCGCTCGGCAATGAGGAAATAAAGAAGAATAACATTACGCATGCTCAATGAAGCCTCCGCCATTTCTAATAATGCATTCCATTCTAAGAATTGTGTTTTCTACAACATTGCGTAAATTGTCCTATTAGATTGAGCGAATGTGAAGTCTAATACTATCTTTCAGATCAGAAATTGTCTGACATCTGTCCTTAGATACAGAATCTTTCAAAAATCCCCAGAAAATAAAGGAATCCTCAAATATCGGCTTAAAATTTGGCGCAGCGCCACCTACTGACAAAAATTTCAACTAACTTGTTTTTCGATTTTCGCAGAGCGCATCTCTTCAACTACGTACTAGTGAAATTCTGATTCGTTTAGAGCCATAGAACCGGCTCTAGAGCCCTCTGAATAGGCGAACTTTAATTATAACAACCCTGTATATATACACTATATTGCCATTGATTATGGGGCACTTGCGATTTTAGACATTTTACTAAATATCTAGAAAAATACATGAGGAATCATCTCGAAACTCTTAGTGTATAAATAAAATATAATAGTATACGTCATACATCTCCGTGAAGATTTTTTACCGAAACGCCATAGGGGACCGTCAACAAATTAAAAAAGAATGAATATCTTTTGAATAACCCTGTCAAAACTAATGTAGCAAAAGCACTCAAACTCTAGATTATGATTGAATGCCTTATTATAATACGCTGTGTTCATTTTTATGCAAATAGCATGCACACTCGCAGAGTAATTAAGGTTTTTATAGAAATGGTCCCAAATTTTTCCAAGTTTTTCCATTATAATTTTCAGAGTTCTTAATATGAAATAATATTTTTTTCAGAAAATATGACAAACAACATTGCACACAGTACCCTGTAATCAGAATTAAAAAATAATAAAAATTGTATGAAAAATGAGTAGGTTTACTATATAATTTTTTACTGCGCATGCGTCAAAGATATCAAAATTTCATTTGCATATTATGTTAGCTAAATGTATAGAGCAACTTTTGTAAAAGTCTCAAAATCATAGCTTGAAAATTCTGAAAGTAATCGTCTATAGAAAAAGGACAAATACCGTTGTTTCCGAAATGAAGCAAAGAAATGAGGGATTTTATCCAAATGCAGTAGTACATCCCATATTGTGTATTCTATATTGACACTAATCAATAAATATATGGATACAACCCCTCTTGTTTTTGCTTCATTTTGAGAATAACGGATTTTCAACCTTTTAAATTGACGATTATTTTCAGAATTTTCAAGTTATGATTTTGTGACTTTCACAAAAGTTGCTCTATACATTTAGCTAACATAATATGCAAATGAAATTTTGATATCGTTGACGCATGCGCAGTAAAAAATTATTAAGTAAACCAACTCATTTTTTATGCAATTTTCATTATTTTTTAATTCTGATTACAGGGTACTGTGTGCAATGTTGTTTGTCATATTTTCTGAAAAAAATAATATTTTATATTAAGAACTCTGAAAATTATAAGGAAAAAACTTGGAAAAATTTGGGATCATTTTTATAAAAACCTTAATTACTCTGCGAGTATGCATGCTATTTGCATAAAAATGAACAAGGCTTATTACAATAAAACATTCAATCACAATCTAGAGTTTGAGCGCTTTTGCTACATTAGTTTTGGCAGGGTTATTCAAAAGATATTCATTCTTTTTTAATTTGTTGACGGTCCCCTTTGGAGTTTCGGGAAAAAATCTTCACAAGGATGTATGACTTATACTATTATATTTATACACTAAGAGTTTCGAGATGATTCCTCATGTATTTTTCTAGATATTTAGTAAAATGTCTAAAATCGCAAGTGTCCCATAATCAATGGCAATATAGTGTATATATATACTATATATATATATATATATATACATACATACAGTTTAAGTTAAAATTCACACCAGATATTTGTTTCTGTAAGTAGTATATATCTTAAAACATTCAGTTCAACGTCCAAGTTGATTTGATAAGAAATTCTTTTAAAACACAAGCAGGTGACATGTTCAAACTGCTTGTGAATGTTTATGAAATACAAGAAAAATTAGGTGCATTGATTTCGATCCTGCTGTAGCTATGTCCCAGGAAGAGCAAGCTGGCGCATAGACAGGCAAGTGTCTCCTCGATAATTCCCTATGGAAGAACGAAAATTGAGGAAGTACACATTTTAATTGGGGGGATATGCAGAAGTAGAATATATCTGTTAACAGAATTCATTAATTTTCAATTTTGCATCAATTATTTTATACGAACTTAAAATATTTTATTAAATTTAATTTTTGATAGCTTATAATAATTGGAGTCAAAACGCCTATTAAAAAACAATAATTTTGTACTTTTCATTTATTGTTTTATGTCACGGCACATCTGAATTATTATTATTAAAAATAATTTAGTGCCATTACTTAATAATTTGATTCTAGCATAAACGTTAAAATACATATACAGTAAAACCTCTAAATAACGGACACCCTGGGAACGCAGAAATTGTCCGCTATTCGAAGGTGTCCGCCATTGGGAAAACCTCAGAGATTCAAAAATCGCTAAGAAATGCTTAATATTTCAATAATTGACTTTTACATGATTAATCAGAAAGAAAAACAATTTTTAAGCAATAAAACTGAAATAAAATTGCGCACATATCTACTGTTTATTACATTCATAAGAAAAAATCTGCTACAAAAGTTTACTTTTGCTTACAATTACATATGATTTGTTTTCCAATGTGACGTTATTGGACTCGATAGAATTCTGGGCTTTGAGAGGGGGGGGGGGGATTGCACTTTTGTCTATTAAAAGCATAAAATCTTAAAATCTTCTGGGGGGGGGATTGCAATGCTGAAGGAGATGTCCCTCCCGGGCTACCCTGAATTCACACTAAATGTAGGGGAAGGGGAATTTTTCTTAGTCCACCCTCTACATTTATCTGTGATCACAAAATTTGTGACACGTTGCTCTGATAAATTTAGAGGCTTCTTTACTCTTTTTTCTTTTTCTTTTTTTTTTTTTTTTTTTTTTTTTTTTTTAATCTTTTACCGCCGAAAACAGTGTCCGCTATTCGGAATGTCAGTAATTCAGAGGTTAAACATACAAAAATGAAGGTTTTGGGAGTGGGGATTGAAAACTGTCCGTTAAATAGAGGTGTCCGCTATTAGAGAGTGCCCGTTATGTAGGTTTTAATGTATTTCTTTTCTCACAAACACATATATATGTAGAGATATTTTACTGAAATTATGCATTAAATTATTTCAATTTTTAATCCTATGCCCTCATTGTTTTTTCTTTTAATTGATTTTTACTTTCTTCTATCTTCAATAGAAGAAAGTATTGTAATCGAAATTTTTTTCGACTTCCGGTTTTCGACGGATTTACACGTTTTAGGGGTCAGAGATTCCAAAAAACATGTTTTTACAAAATGTCTGTCTGTCCGTGTGTCTGTGTGTGTGTCTGTCCGTGTGTGTGTCTGTGTGTCTGTATGTCGCCATTCTACCATCAAAAAGTGTATGAAGTTATGCATAGAATTGAACCAAATTTTTTGTGAATGTTTTTGGCTGTGGCAAGCAGGTCCTCCTTCAGTTTTGAAATATTCCGCCGGAAGGGGGCGCTGCAATCGCGATTTTTGTGCCATTTTCAGTATTGTACCGACCAAAAGTATATGAAGTTATGCATCGAATTGAACCAAATTTTTTGTGCATGTGTATGACTATGGCTAGTTGGTCCTCCCTGAATTTGAAAAAAAAATCCGCCAGAAGGGGGCGCTGCAATCGCCATTTTTGTGACATTTTCAATATTTTACCGACCAAAAGTATATGAATTTATGCATCGAATTGGACTAAATTTTTTGTGCATGTGTATGACTATGGCTAGTTGGTCCTCCCTGAATTTGAAAAAAAAATCCGCCAGAAGGGGGCGCTGCAATCGCGATTTTTGTGCCGTTTTCAATATTGTACCGACCAAAAGTACATGAAGTTATGCATCGAATTGAACGAAATTTTTTGTGTAAGTGTATGGCTATGGCTAGTTGGATCGCCCTGAATCTGAAAAAAATCCGCCGGAAGGGGGCGCTGTTATACCGAATTTTATGCCATTTTCAATATTGCACCTCATAAAAGTGTATGAAGTTAGTTCTAGAACTGAATTAAACATTTTGTATATGATTATTTTTTGGTAAGGCAAGTTGGTCTCCCTGAATTTGAAAAAAAAAAAAAAAAATCTGCTTATCATTCTATTGTCCATCGGCTCGTGCAGAGACGGAAATTCATTTTTACTTCGATTAATTGATTGAAGCAGAAATTTAAGATGAAAATCAAAGTTGGTAAGGTATTGAATTAAAATTATTAAAGCATTAAAATGAGTAACTATTTTTTTTAATTTTAAAATGTATGTATGAGATAGGCTTTAACTTAATTATTTAAAAATAGAATCTTCGATTTTTTTAACATTGAAACTATCTTTTGCAATTTAAATAAGTGACTTATGAATCATTATAATAAATGTGCACTGATTTTTTTTTTTTTTTTTTTTTTTTTTTTTTTTTTTTTTTTTTTTTAATTTTAATGATTGAAGCATAGCTGCTAACTTTTACGCATTTTTCCTGCCCAAAAATTTTATAGTAAACATTGTCTTATTTAATCGTCGAAATCTTATGATTAAACAAATGGAAAATCTCTGTACAATTTTAGTGGTAGCAAAAATGCGTAAAAGTTGGCAGCTATGTCAAAGCGATTTTTCTTAAACTTAATTAAAATTTTATAAATTTAAAATTTGTATTTATTCATTAAGTTTTTTTTTTTTTTTTTTTTTTTTTTTTTTTTACAATTTAAATAAATGTTATGTAAAACATGTTTGTTATTATTATGGATGTCCAACGATGTAGTAAAAAAATTTTATTAAAAATATTTTTTAATAAAATGATTTTTTCAATTTAATTAAATTTTTTTAATCTAAAATCTTTTTTTTTTTTTTGTAACAATTTTAATGAGTATCGAAAAGTTAAAATTTCTAACATTTTCAAATCTTCCGCGATTTTGAACTTACGATCTACTGGCAACAATGTACAAACGATGTGCCACAAAGATGTTGGCAGTCAGACCGAAAAGGCCTAGAAAAAAATTTAAACAAATCTCAATTCTGTCAAAGCATCATTCCAGTTCCGCACGCTACTCTGATTAAAAAATAAACTTTCCGACTTTTCGTTCTTCGATAGGGAATCATCTAGGAATGAGACATCATGTCAGAAATTTTTCGTACTTTCTCCTGTTTGTACTGTGTAATTCGGAGATTTCACCTACGTGGCGGGTTGTTCTGTATAAATTCTAAATTCTATGAATCCTTATACTGCATTCTCAACACACAATCTGTTTACTCATACCTTTCTTACTTAACACATAAGATGGCCTAATAGAGTAGACTAGCGTCTAGACCCCACCCCAAATTTTGGCTCTTATCACAAATGCACCCAAGAAATTCCCCATGCTGCTGATAATTTCCCTTTTTTAAACGGAAGATATGGTTTCTTGAATCCAGTGTTTTTTTATTTATTTATTTATTTAAATAGGGGCGTAGCGCTCATACACGCATTAGTGATTCCGATGTTGATGAGTTTCATACATTTTAGTGATTCCTGCACAGCGAGTTTCGTGGATCCAGTGATTTTTTTTTTTTTTTTGGTTTAATGGGCGCGCAGCACTCATACACGCGTGAGTGATTGCGGCGTTGCCGAGTTTCGTACATTTTAGTGATTCTTGCACAGCAAGTTTCGTGGATCCAGTGATGTTTTTTTGTTGTTGTTGTTTTAATGGGCGCGCAGCTCTCATACACGCGTTAGTGATTGCGGCGTTGACGAGTTTCGTACATTTTAGTGATTCCTGCACAGCGAGTTTCGTGGATCCAGTGATGTTTTTTTTTTGTTGTTGTTTTAATGGGCGCGCAGCACTCATACACGCGTTAGTGATTGCGGCGTTGACGAGTTTCATACATTTTAGTGATTCCTGCACAGCGAGTTTCGTGGATCCAGCGATGTTTTTTTTTAGTTTTAATGGGCACGCAGCGCTCATACATACGTTAGTGATTGCGGCGTTGGCGAGTTTCGTGCATTTTAGTGTTTCCTGCACAGCAAGTTTCGGGGATCCAGCGATGTTTGTCTGTCTGTATGTCTGTTGGTTTGTTTGTCTGTCTGTTTGCTTGTTGATTTGTTTGTTTATTTGTCTGTCTGTTTGTTTGTTGATTTGTATGTCTGTCTGTCTGTTTGTCGGTTTGTTTGTTCGTCTGTCTGTTTGTTTGTTCGTTTGTCTGTTTGTTTTTGTATGTCTGTCTGTTTGCTTGTTCGTCTGTCTATTTGTTTGTCTGTTTGTTTGTTTGTTTGTTTTTGTCTGTCTGTCTGTCTGTTTGTTCGTTTGTCGGTTTGTTTATTTGTCGGTTTATTTGTTTGTGTGTTTGTTTGTTTTTTCGTTTGTTTGTTTGTCGGTTTATTTGTTTGTCTGTTTGTTTGTTTGTTTTCTGTCTGTTTGTTTGTATGTTTGTATGTTTCTTTGTCGGTTTGTTTGTTTGTCTATCTGCCTGTTTGTTTGTTTATTTGTAGTATCGTCAAAAAACGGAAACCAAGAAACCATGTCTTCCGTTTAAAAAGTGGAAATTATCGGTAGCATGGGGAATTTCTTGGGTGCATTTGTGATAAGAGCCAAAGTTTGGGGCGGGGTCTAAACGCTAGTAATGATTAGTGGTCAGATAAAAAAATATGTTTTGATTACCAAAAATGAAGTTTGTTGTCAAAACAAGAAAATCAATGCAAGTGGAATTTTCCAACGCATTAAAATTAAGAAAGAACAATAAAAATAGTAAAGTATAAAAAGTTAAATAATAACAGGACACGTGTAAATTAAGCTATTGGATAAATTTTCTTAATAAATAAATAAAGGCAACAGATATTTAAATCAACATACACACATACCACTCCACTAAAAACAGAACAACTCTTCACAATCTTACTAGGTTTCATTTAGAAATCTCATATTAGTGCAGTAGAAATAAGGTAAAAAACACCTTTAGGTGGAACTAATTGAAACAGAAATTATTCTTGTTGTAAATGGTAGTTAACACGCTTTTAATCAACATACTAAAAATATACAGTCGTACGGTTGCGCAAAATACGTTTTTTGGCGGCCATCTTGAAAAAAAACATGAAAAAATTTCAAGTATCGAAAACAACCATGTGGGTATCAAATTAAAGGAAATTTTAAGCTGATAAAGAATATGATATTTATTTTTAGAAGTAGAACTAAATAAAAAAAACTATGGTGAAAAAATGAAGGATTTCGGATTTTTTAAAAACATGATTTTATTTAAAAAATTCAAAATAAGTACGTAAGAAAAGAGATTTTATCTATAAAGTCATATTTATGTAACCAAATTCAAATATCCTCTTCATCTTCATCTAAATTAAAACTGTTTCCTGTGTTTGCACAGTCCTTTTCACAACAGTTTTCACAAAATACTGAACATGCAAGTCCATATCAGAGACATTTTTGTATGTACATTTTGTAGTGCTACATGGATCTTCAGTTGTAATTTGGCAAGCACATTTAATCATTTTTAACACTTTGTCTGGTGCTGGATTTAAGTCGATTAGTATCGGTTGGAATTCTCCATCAACTATTTGCCAACCCCATAGCTTAGGATCAGAAATCGGAATATTTAGATTTCTCCATATCGAACACTACAAATGCACTGGAAGTAAGTGGTATTTAGCTCCATTTTGCGTTAGAGGCAAATGGGCTATGTCAAATTCTTTTTTAGCTGAAGCTATTTCCCTCAAGTACTGTTCATAACGAAACACATTTAGGTCACTTGTTTCAATGTTGCCTCCTTAAAGAGACACAAGACCTTTACAACCATTTTCAACCAATTCTTCCATTGGAGAATCTTTGGATGATCCATAGTGTAAAGCCAATTCTTATAAGATTTTCGACTGAATTACTTTTTTTAAAAGCAGAAGATTTACTTTTCCCAAATAATGCACTCATGGTGTCACATCCCGTAAATGAATAAAAAGCAAAGTTTTCCAAGCTTTCTCTCCAATAGATCTTTGCATGGTTTGGATGTCATGAACAGATTTTGTCGCAGACTGCATGAAAATATTCTTCAAAGAATGATATAGTAAAAGGATTGAAATGTCAGTGTCATCAGCTACTACAGTGACATGTTTCCCTGGGATAACTTTAGAGCTTCTTTGACGATTATCGTGTCTGCATCCCCCTATGCATGAATGACGGAATGATCTTTTTCTTGAAAAAAAAATTCCCCAGCATATTGGTAAAGCATTGTTTGTTTGTAGAGTTAGAAAGAAATTTGTTTTTCTTCGTGGTTACGGGTGAATTTTCATCAAAGATTAGGCCCCACCAGTGGCCTCGAAATTCTGACCCCCAAACTGGTAGTCGGTAGGTGCTGAGTTCGAACCCAATCGCGAACGTCGGCCTAACCGTTCGGAGTTTTCCGTGGTTTTCTTTAAATTTTGGACTTCCTTGCGTAAATACGGGTTAGGTTCCCTTAGAAAGACCCCACGGAAGGCATCCCACCCCTTAGGGCCTATATCCCACAGTGTAGATAATTGGCTGACATAAATACACACACTCATCAAAGATTACTACAACAGACAAGTGCTTCATGCACAATCTATGCCCCATATCTTTTATATTAAGTTTTTCATACCCATCAAAACTATCGTAACGTTTCCATACCTTCTGTCTACAAACGATTCGTGCTACCTTATGACATCGCCAAATACTGCAGAAACGGACGATGGTAACTGGTGAATTAATTTACCACTATCAAAAGGTAGTAAGAAGTTTGCTGGAAATGAGACCGCTGAATTTCATTGACATTCATACTATCTAATGAGTGTGCTA
Source organism: Maratus speculifer (assembly GCA_964019185.1). Taxonomy (NCBI): domain Eukaryota; kingdom Metazoa; phylum Arthropoda; class Arachnida; order Araneae; family Salticidae; genus Maratus; species Maratus speculifer. The sequence continues at coordinate 251,834,544 of OZ025302.1, read as the reverse complement.
ATGATGATTTATCCGTTTTTCTCATTTTCTGGTACTGGGATCAAATAATGAAGTTGGTAGAATGGATAACTCGTAATTGATAAACTCTCTTGCATCTGGAAAGCTATTATTTAAGGAGATACAAGCAAGCATCCTGTGCGTTAAAAGACGAAAATCTACATAGTGAGTTTCACTGGCAATAATATTTCCTTTTTTGAGTACTTTCGTGGTTACTGCTTGGTCTGATTTCAATATAAAGTTTCACCTTTAAAAAGTTTACCGGTTGGTTTATCTTGGATGCTTCTTCTGATGATGTCAGCATTTTCTACAGTTATTTTTTTTACTATCTGTTATTCCATTAAAAAATTATATAAATCAGTTGAAATAGCAGTAAACGGATCGTGGTCTATAAAAAAATGCATTACCTTTTTCATATCTTCGAAACTCTTGCCATCCTTGCATCAGTTAAATCAGTATGTTGTTCACTGCCAATACATGAAATATTGGTCAGCAAACTCATTGCACATGCTACTTCAGTACATCAAGCGTGTCTTAAAATCCAAGTTACACGTTGAGTTTCACTCATGCCTTCTTCATGCGTTGCATACCAGAACGACTTTTAGTGCATTTCAGGAGAGTTTGCTCAAAGTGCATATCAATCCAAACCATTTTCTGTCCTTTCTTCGTACTGTAAAGTGGCCTTCATTAAGCATTTTGATCATTCTTTATCAAGCAAGTTCTTGTTTCGTTGTTTTTAGTTCCCACATTTGTTGAAGGTAAATTCTTGCACACTTGGCATAGTTTTTATGCCCTGAAATCGCAAAGAATAATAGCATATGCTCAACTGCCTGTAAGTGCATATCAAAATTTCCTGGTCGCTCAACCAAAATAAACGTTTTTACAATATCTACCATGATCAGATACAACAGACAGTGTTTAGCAGTATGGCTTTTTGATTTTTAAATGTTCTTCCGTTTATGTATTAGTGCTGAAAGTTTATGGATTTTAAATAACTTTTTTTTGCCTTGATAACACCTTTGAGAACTTTTTGGTTAAGGTGAACAAATTTTTCAAGATTAAAATTATCATTTGACTCCACTTCCATTGCTTCACCGGTAGCCTGGTGATTTTCTATGTAGTATCGCTAAAATTTGACACTGTAGTAACATTAACTGGTAGGCTGCATTCAGTATATCAGCTATAATTAAAGATGTGAGAGATGAAGAAATTAGAAAATGTCCTCGAAGAGCACGCGAATATGCTTTACCTTTTAACATATGTGATATTGAATTTTCAGCATAAACTGCCAGTAGGGCTTCTTATATGCCTGATCAAGCCATCAATCCTCCAATAGCTCAAGAAAGGACATCAGTGTATGAAACCCACCAAGCCGGATTACCATATTATCAAACTCCACTTTCGTATTGAGTAAATTATTTAGAAAATATAAAAGTTGATAAAAATTTATATGACAATTTTACTATAATAATTAGTGTTGCATTCGGAGTTGTCATATAACTGTATTAGGTATAGATATAATGCAATGCAGCATACATGGGTGATTCTACGATAAGAGGTTCAAAAACATAGAGAATTCGGCCAAAAAGAAAAGTTTGAGTTTGATCAAAAACCTTTAAATTATGATTTTTGTCCCGTTTATTTACTTTTTCATATAAGGGCAAGTCACTTTATACATATTTTATAACTTTTTCTGTTCAGTGACTCGCTCCCCTGGCAGTTATCTTGCCAGGGGAAATACGGCAGGGGAGAGACATTTTCATGTAAATTCAAATTTTTGAACTGACTGAATTAGTTTTTGGGTTAATTGTGTATTTCACTTTAATTATTACCGTATTGTTTAATAAGGGCAGTAAATGCAATTGAGTTAAATGAATATTATAAGTTTTATGACTTACCAGGGGAGATACACGATCACCGTGCGAAACCACTACACCGCACGGTCGCGTCGCAACAACTAAAAATGGCGATGCTTAAATGGCTTGCGCGTTTAGTATTGATAACTTCAAGCCAATAGATGTCCTAAAGGCGCTACTTCCGATATAGCTATCCTTGAATTTATATTTGTTTCAACGGAACGAAATTTGACAGGGTAGATACACAAAAAAGCGGGACAAAAGTTAATTTTAAAAATTATTTGAAATTAACAAAATTATTTTATTTTTTATTTTATAATACGTAAGTATAATTACTTAAATTCCAATTAAACCTACTTTAGCTAAGCATCTGACGGAAAAAATATATGTATTGTTTGGAAGTTAAATTGAAACCGGCAAGGGGACATGCCAGGGGAGAGACTTTTTTAGACTTTGTAAGAAATTTCAAAAAAATGTGTTTTAATTAGGCATTCAATCGTGATGTTATTTAATAAAGTATATTAAGATGATGCGATTCATTGCAAAAAATAGCAACATATAGAATAAAAAATCTGTTTTAAACGGATTGCCGTACAAATTACCTCTTATCGTAGAATCACCCAAATTCATTTAAGGTTTACCTATACAATCATATAGGTATCAGTTTTTTATAATTCCCCGCTAGTTAATCTTTATAAACATTTTATTTTTAAAAATCAATACCATACTCTTTTTACGCATTAAATTTCCTCTAATTTGATTCCCTCATGTTTTTAAATTTTTTAAAAAAAAATTCGCATTTTTTCCAGATAGCTGCCAAAAAGTACATTTTGCGCAACAGTAAGAATGTGTATTTTTAGTATGTTCATTAGTAGCGTATTACCTGCCATTTGCACCAGGAATTATTTCTGTTCCAATTAGTTCCACCTCTAACGCTATTTCTACTCTACTATAATGCAATGCAGCATATGTACATTTAAGGTTTACCTATACAGCCATGTATCGGGTGTCCAAAAAATGACTGATGGATTTTAATTAGAGGATAAAAGAAGATAGCAAATATTAACAAAATGATGAAAATATCAAACAAGTTGAAAATTTTACGTCAAACGTAACAAATGAGTTGCGTTCGTACAATAACAAAGCATTGAAAAAATTCGGATATTGATGTAATAGTACACAGTATATCGGATGCATTAGAATATCCAAAATCTTATGTGTGTCCTGTAAATACTATCTGCTGTCAATTATACAGGATGTAATTTGTAATAAACCTCAACAATGTATATCAATTTCATAATAAAATGTGAAACAGTTTAATAGATTAAAATGCGCTCCAAACAGTGTTTTCCCAATACTATTGTGTAATGGAAAAATTTTGTGTGGCCCTATAAATTAACAACAAATATTCTTGTACCACAAATTGTGCAGAATGTATTTTTTAGTATATATTCCATAGATTAATATCAATTCGATTATGTTCAAAAGAGTCTAACATTATTAAAATGATCTTGAAACTATTTTTACCCATTGACAGTAATGTAACGGAATGCTTTTGATTGTTCTTGTAATTAAACAATGCATCCAATTTTCATAAAGATTTAAAAGACTCGACAAAATTATGCAACAATTATATATTTTAAATTTCAAACGATTCGGTTGAGTAGTTTTCGCTCTGTTATATGCGGACAGATGGACGGGCTGAACGATGGCTATAGGCTCTACGTATTTGTATAATTACGAACGCATTTAAAACCAGTACATTAACCAGATATGAAAATCAGGACTAAATCAAGAGTGACGTAATGATCTTATAGTAGTTATTAATCATCTTTAAATTGTACCCTGGTAAAATCTATATTTTTCTTTCTCTCCCTTTTTTTACTTTCTTCTATCTTTGCATGAAGAAACAATTGGAATTCGTGGAAATTTTCGAAATCCGCTTTTCGGCGGTTTTACGCATTTTAGGAGTCAGAGAAGTCTTTGTCACCGCCAACCCCCTAGCGAGGCGATGTCTATGCTGTGTAGATGGGAACTTACTGGGTCTGCCTGGGGTCGCTACCAGTATCTAGCCCGTTTCTCCGGATTCCCTTGGACCCTCGATTCCGAGGGACTAGGGGGAGTTTTAGGCATTAAGCTTAGGCTGGACGGTGTCTATGCCGTCGAGAAGGAGCTCTTTCGGTCCCTCTAGGTTCAGCTACAAGCGTCTAGTCCATACTCCCGGGTCGGTACGTAGCAGGTTCAACCTAAGGGTTGTTCGTAAATGTATCGGGATGGGGGCACAAAACCCATGAGCGAGATCATGTTTATGTGGTCAGGAAGGCTTTCCCCGTTCCCCTCCCTGGATTCAGCCACTGCCCCCTCTACAATGCTTATTCACTGAGCAGACGGCAAGCGTGAAACGTCATGAAGTGGTGGCGAAATCACTAACCCTACTGGTTCCACAATCGCCACGAAGCTCAGAACTCGGTCGTTGTCACGGAAACCGCCTCCACTACGTCACAAGCGAGAAGGCATTGTAGAGGAGGCAGTGGTTCAACTTGGGGTACAATTTTTCCGTGGTTTCACCCTATAAATGTCTTTACTGTCATAGTAATTGATCTAGGCTGACTCCGTACATTAACTCCCTCTGGGAATCCTCGGCAGTGGCTCGTGGACCCGGCTCCTTTGTAGGTGTCCAGTCTCGGTGAGTCATCGGGGTGAACCGGGGGGGGGGGGAACCAAGAAAATGGATCGCTCCGCTCCTTGAGCTGGAAGGGTTTCTGTCGCTTCGACCGGACACCACAATCTTGGGTTCAGGGTGTGTGGCGTGCGTCTGGGCAGCGTACGTCCTTGAGCAATTGCAGGCCGGCCGCGGCATTAATGGGGAAACCCAATTGTGCTGGTTTTGCGCATTCTGAACCTCTTAGGACCTCTATCTTTGCAACGAAATATTCCCGATTCGCGGAAAAGAGTTTTATACCAACATAATTTTTGATTTCGAAGCAACATCGACAGCGTTAGCGTTGAAAACGAAGTTACCTATATTGCAGTGTGACACTGTACCTGTATGTTTATTTCAATCTAAAGTACATCAATTAACACTCTGTCTACAAAAAATGTCCGAATGCCCAACTGACTAGCACCCCGAATATCTTCTTTATATGATTTTCGTGTATTTTTGCATGCATGTTTGCAACTATTTATATTCAATGCCAACCACACAATTTCGACATTATATTTCATACGTGCGTACATGCATGTACAACCTCCCACCCCCCCCCCGCCCCCCCAAAAAAGAAAATGGCGATTTTCAAATAAATATAAGTTGTGAATTTTTTTTCATTTATCATAGTTATTTCACACAGTTTTGGCCAGCAGAAAGTTATTCAAAAGTTTCCAGAATTGTTTCTTTAGTATCGCTATAATCTAAATTAATGGCATGAAATTCGGTGAAGAAGTGTTTGAGAAAATTGGTTTTCATAAAAAGTGAAATATTCCTTTTATTACTTATCCATCATGCTTAGTATAGGGTAAATCTTGCAATCGTTTTGAAAATCGAAAAAAAAATATTTTTTTTTTTTGGCGGATTTACACGCTTCAGACACTGGAGATAGATAAAAACATATTTTTAGAAGAAATATTTTGCTGTCCGTCTGTCTGCGTGTCTGTAAAAGCTCTATCTCAAATTGAGATAGCGACTTGAAATTTGATATTTACATAATATGTAAGAATTGGAATAAGCTAATTTAATATCAATAACCTCGATTCTTCGGAAGTATTCTTTTTTTCGGACTCTCGAAATATTCGTTCTGATTAAAGGTACGTAAAACTTTTCAATTTTTACTTTCTTCTATCTTCAATAGAAGAAAGTATTGTAATCGAAATTTTTTTCGACTTCCGGTTTTTGACGGATTGACACGTTTTAGGGGTCAGAGATTCCAAAAAACATATTTTTACAAAATGTCTGTCTGTCCGTGTGTCTGTGTGTGTGTCCGTGTGTGTGTGTGTGTGTGTCTGTGTGTCTGTATGTCGCCATTCCACCATCAAAAAGTATATGAAGTTATGCATAGAATTGAACCAATTTTTTTGTGAATGTTTTTGGCTGTGGCAAGCAGGTCCTCCTTCAGTTTTGAAATATTCCGCCGGAAGGGGGCGCTGCAATCGCGATTTTTGTGCCATTTTCAATATTGTACCGACCAAAAGTATATGACGTTATGCATCGAATTGAACCAAATTTTTTGTGTATGTGTATGACTATGGCTAGTTGGTCCTCCCTGAATTTGAAAAAAATCCACCGGAAGGGGGCGCTTCAATCGCCATTTTTGTGCCATTTTCAATATTGTACCGACCAAAAGTATGAGAAGTTATGCCTCGAATTGAACCAAATTTTTTATGTATGTGTATGTCTATGGCTAGTTAGTCCTCCCTGAATTTGAAAAAAATCCGCCGGAAGGGGGCGCTGCAATCGCCATTTTTGTGCCATTTTCAATATTGTACCGACCAAAAGTACATGAAGTTATGCATCAAATTAAACGAAATTTTTTGTGTAAGTGTATGGCTATGGCTAGTTGGATCACCCTGAATTTGAAAAAAATCCGCCGGAAGGGGGCGCTGCAATACCGAATTTTATGCCATTTTCAATATTGCACCACATAAAAGTGTATGAAGTTAGTTCTAGAACTGAACTAAACATTTTGTATATGATTATTTTTTGGTAAGGCAAGTAGGTCCTCCCTGAATTTGAAAAAAAAAATCTGCTTATTATTCTATTCTCCATCGGCTCGTGCAGAGACGGAAATTCGTTTTTACTCCGATCAATTGATAGGAGCAGAAATTTAAGATGAAAATCAAAGTTGGTAAGGTATTGAATCAAAATTATTAAAGCATTAAAATGAGTAACTATTTTTTTTTAATATTATAATGTATGTATGAGATAGAAGAAAGTTTTGGGATTGGCACATCCAACTAGTTTTATTTTATGGAGTGTATATAAAAGACAATGAAAAAACATAAATTTTTCATAAAGAATAAATTTGATCGGATAATTAGTTGTCGAGATATTTGTAATCCTGTTTTTCACATTCTTCAATTTTTCATGACTCTTTATTTCATTCAAATTTCAATTCAAAGATATATTTTAATTGGATATGAGACGCTTAATCCGACGCAGTAAACTGTTAGTTAATAGGATTATTATTTTTGGAGTTATAAGGATGTTTCTTTTAGGCAATTCGATCTAATTGAGTAGTTTGCCGTTTTATCTAATTTGTCGAAATTGGTTCGTCAGCAATTCTTTAACACTAGAAGCTCGGAAATTTTACTCAAGTTTGATAATAATGTTTCTCACCAGAGTTTTTATTCAAAATTATTTAGTTGATTTATTTAACATAAATCTGTGTGGGTTAAATTCATATTATTTGAAGAAAAACTTTCTGGTTCGTATTGACATTTAATTACATGGTTGGAATCGATTGGACTCCTTCGGGGTCTTCCAGTAATAATAGAGCTTTTCTATGTATTAAATATATTTAAATATATACTAACTCTGACAATAAAGTTCGGTGAATGAATTCAGAACGACCGATTTGGAAACACTGGGGAAACAAAACGCTGCACCTGCATAGAGGCAAGTATAGACCATCTTTCCCCACCGTTGTTCAGTTGAGCGTCGTTTATGTTCTGTGTAAGACGTGCTTTACTAAGTGCTTGTTCAGTGTGTTGGTTCTTAATTAAGAACAGAAAAATGAACGAATAAAAGATCAGTTTAAAGTTTGGTTTTAAACTTTGCAAGACACCGAAAGAAATTCATGAGGGATGGTGCAAATTGAACACCTACCATACTCGCCAGATCTCAATCCTCCAGACTTCTTCCTATTTTCACAACTCAAGCTCTCTTTGAAAGAGATTTGATCATATTGCTGACATCCAACGAAATGTGACGAAGCTTTTGAACTTCATCCCAAAAAAGACTTCTTGCGAATTTCCCAGGACATGTATAGCCGATCTCAGCGGTACATAGTTATAGGAGATGATTATTTTGAGGGATGGTATGGTAACTTTCGTTAATATTTCATCTACATTAATGCTACAGGACTATTCACCGTACTTTATTGCCAGAGGTAGTATTTAAATTTCATTTTGGAATGGCGACGCATTTTATAAATAGCTTATATATGTTTTATTTTCATATTTTATATCATACATATTCATGAGGGTAAGTATTACGGTGGCCCCAACGACTAGTTTCATTAAATGTTAGTTTTCATAAAATTATAACAGGGGAAAATTATCAACATATAGCCACTGACACTTCGGGAAAAGTCCAGGAAAATTGTTTGAAATGTATGTTGTCGATGCTTATCCAGCTATATGGTTTTTGGTTTAGGAAGGATTGTAATAACTTTAGAGATTTAGGGAGCACCTCCTTAAATCTAGTAAAATTTATAAAAAAAAAAATAGGATAGCCCGTGCAGAACAAAATTGAGCGAGGGGCAATATTTTGAAACAAATGTGCTTGTAGTCCATTGCGCAGGCAGCGATTTTTTATTACGGAGAATCTAAACCTGAAATAATCTAAAATATTTTTTTTTAATCTACATTACCTGTGCAGGATATTTTTTAAACATATAAACATAAAAAGCTATACGGAAATGTAATGCATATCAAAAATTATTATCTGCACTACAGTCAATCAAAATAACTTTAAGCCATCAAGGTAACTTTGGGCCAAGAGAGAAAAAAAATTACATCAACTGGGCTGACGGCGAAGTTTTGGTCTCAAAATATAGATAGCAGCACCAGTGTGAGTTTGGTAGCTCATTGAAAATTATGGCAGAATAGATCAAAGTTTCGTAAACTTTGAACTTTGAACTGACACTACTTTGAGGCCTATAGCTGCAATGGCTGTCGCCTCGATTGATCCATAATACACAGAAACAGAGACAATACAGAATACTTTATTACAGATATCCATTACATATATATTTATTACACTTCAAAGAGACAACACAGACATCCATGCCGCTAGCCGGATTCGAACCGGGAACCAGCGGGGTGGCAGCAGCTGCCGCTACCAACCACGCCACTGGGTCGGCAAGTTTCGTAAAGGTGGAGCAAAATTACCCTGATTGACTGAATTTAAAAGGAAGACTTGAAGAAATAATATTTTTATCATAAATGGATTTTCCGTGAGGATTGCAACCAGGGATGAAGCAGAGGTTATATGACGGTATACGCCGTAAACCTTCTAGATTTTTTTAAAGATCTCCGTATACCATCTATTTCTCAAATAAACCTAGTGTATACTTTTTAGTTCCCTGTCCATAGCACATACCTAAGGTTTTTCACGATTACATCAGTAGATGAAACTCCTCCTCTCGAAAAAATTCTTAATTCCTTTTTCTCGTAGTGTTTGCTAATTATTTTAAACTAGCCGCTTTTGGTGACCAGTTTGCTCTCCCTTTAAATATATGCTAAGCAGTGTATCGGGTTACTTATATTCATAATTTAATTTATTTGCTCAATCTTTTGCCAAATCGGAAAATTTTGATAGAGAAATCAAGAATTTTTTATTTTAATGCTAGCGAGGTGCACGTAATGAATCGCTAAATATTGCTCCCATCACATTTTTTGGAATTTAATTAAAAATATAATCTCTTCACTCATTTCATTTAAAAATACAAAATTTTCATTTAAAATTGAAATATTTAAAATTTACGGCTTTCACATTGTTCTTTCTTTCTTTATAAACGAAAAGAAAAGAGATGATTACATAATGCCACAAATCATATTTAATTTTAAATTCAAAGCATTTTTTTAATTTACCACGCAAAAAAAAAGAAAAAAAAAAGCATGCTAATTGGCAAGTTAAAAAATGCTATTGTCGAGATATCCGGCTAATATAAAAGTATGAAGAATTTTTTGCGATCATAGCAACTCTTATGTTGTTTATTCGATTTTTTTTTAATTTAAAACAATTAAAATGGTAATCTTCCATGTAAAAAATGACGAAATCAGCTCGTAGTTATTTATGACAGTCACGTGATTTGGAATGTTATAATATAGATGAAATAATGGCGATAGAACAATATTTGGCGACCTATCCTCTGCGCCTATCTTACATTAAAGTGCCAAAATGGTCGCTTGTCATATAAAAAATGAAGCGGTCAATCCGGAACTGTTGATGACAGTCACGTAACATAGGCTTTTATTATATAGATAGTAATTCAAGAAGAATTAATTTTACTGGGGATTGAGGAGAGGTCTGGAAGATGAACGGACCTTTGACCAGAAGAATTGGAATAGACTCTTGAAGATTTTTTTCGGATAGCGGGATCTGACGTCCTAAATTATAATCCTAAATATTTTTTTTTCAAAAGCATGACAAAATATAGTTAATTAAGCTTAAAAATCCAAAGAAGAGGAAATTCCGTTTTTTAACCTTTTAGTACCTGGCGAGCGCCATTGTCGCTGACGCCACTCTTTATTCTAATCATGAAAATAGAATAATAGAAGGATTCACGAAGACGATGCTTCGACTTTGACCCTAAATTCCTTTCTAGTATGACTGCCGTTTCCGATGGCTCATAAATGAATGAAGGACAGCAACTGAGATGCCCTGTACATCCTGTTTCAAAATCAGTCCAATCATGGTCCAAAGCTAGCAGACTACAGATCAATGACCTAAGAGACCTAGACACTACACCGGCAACCTTTTCTTAGACCGACATCTTTGCCTTCCGTCACGTGACGGAATTAGCGCCGGTAGATTTAGCGCGCCAAACCGGTTTTTCTCCCGCCGAAACTCTTATTGTTATGTCAGTTGACCCCACTTCTGCTTTTCTCTTTGTGAAATCTGAAAGATGCCAATAAAGCGATCACCGCCAAAAAACGACATCCTTTCGCCAAAGATGTTGGATTCGAAACCATGCCGAGAGAACAATGGGATATGACGTCTACGTATTTTAAGGTGCTATTGCACTTGCGCTGCTGCAGGCGTCAAATCGCAGGCGTCTCCATGTTATCCTATGGGACCAGGGGAGTCGTTTGGTAGCGCGCGATTCTCTTTAAGCTGTCGGAGCGTCTTTGACGCGTGGAACGAAGCGAGTCGCCGGCAACAGCCAATCAAATGCTTGGAAATCCAAATGATGGTAAAGACTCTTCTCGAACAGCCAATGAAATGCTAAGAACACGAAAAAATGCAGGCGATTTTTGTCGGTTGCAATTTTTACGTGTAATAGCACTTTTAGAAAGTCAATGCTACAGATCATATGATCCGCAGAACGGGAGTACTAGCGCCACGAGCCGAGCATTACTTTCGGGGCTAAATTCTGTTTGAGAAAGCCTATCTTCTTAGTTCTCCTTCTACTGTTCTACCTTCATGATTCTAATTTAATTCTGAATTAGACACAATTTTCTACAGACGTAAATAGTTTTATTTTCTTTAAAAAATCTGTCACATATTTCAAACTGTGGTTCATATTTACTCAGATTTCTCTCGTATAACCGTTCATAACCCGTTCACAACTCCTTTCAACGATAATAGCAGGGTATACCGAGAACTTGATCGAGCCATCTGTCTATCTGCACATCCGCTGGTCCGTTAAAGGTTGCAGTTACGTGACTGTCGACAAAATGATTTACACGATCATGCGCACTCTTGACTCGTCTAATGCCGCGTCCCATTCCGCGGCTAGATCGTTGCAGGAACTGCCTAGCTCTGGAGAATATGCTGATTGGTCTACGGTGAGATTTCGAAAGATCTTCATCACTGTCTAAGAACTTGTAATCCATTGTGAAGAGTTCTGCAAGAAACAAAAAGGAAAATTCATGCATCAAGTGTAGATTATGAAATGCTTTCCAACAATAACAGGATTTTTTTAGAAACATCTACTTCAAAACAGAGGAGGTTCCAGTGGCGTTAGCTACAAGATATGAGATAGGCTCGGGTTCAGTTTTTATATCGGTCTTCTGACTGGGGCTTTTTTTTTTTTTTTTTTTTGAAAATGATAATTTAATTTATTCTAGTAAGGAACAGAAAAATTCATAAAAATAATTTTTTTTCCTTTTAAAAATTATTTATTCCATTTCTATTCATTTTAATGCTATTGTGATCAGAATGATAATAATAATAATAAATAGAAATCGTGTTTATTTTATTTTATTTGTATTGTTAGATTGTTATTTTACAAGAAAGTTTGTGATAATTCAATGTGTGTGTTCAATCATAATTCTAAGTTATTACAAAAAATGACCATACCATTATTTATTTATTTTTTATCATCCTGTGCGGAAAAAAACTCAATTTATTACTTAACCTATAGTTTGCATAAATCAATGTGGTGTCTATAAGTAGAAGAAAATTTTTTCTTTTAATATTTGTTTTTGCAACTCACTTGTTGGATAGGTTAGTTTATGTTTATTGTTGCATATCTTATCTAGACACACCATTCTGTATAAAATTTCATATTCTCAAAGAAAACAAAAATTAACTCCTTTGCATCTTGTGCTAGAAATTTCATTTTATTTCAGGATTATTTTTCAAAATCTTATGAGTATATATATATATATATATATAATTGTAAAAAAAGATTGGGTGTCAGCCCTTAGAGAGTGACACCCGGGGCGGGCCGCCCTCTCCTCCCTCGCTAGCTACGCCACTGGAACACTGGTTTCGTGTTCCATATATATATATATATATATATATATATATATATATATATATATATATATATATTGGCACAGATGCCATATACACACCACATTGGCGGGATTTTTTTCTGATGGCGATTTGGCGAAAACTTCGTTTACAAGTACCAATTACATATATATTTTTCAATAATTTTGTACTATTTTAAAGAGGAAATAATAATAAATAAAATAAAGTTAATTAATAACTATAGAACAAAACGATTAATATTACTTTAAAAAAGAAAATAAAAGTAAATATACAATTTATTAATAAATAAACAACAATAGCCGGGTTACCATGTGAGGCACAAAATTGCCATTTTGTTGCAAGCGCACATTATGGTTCGTATATGACATCTGTGCCATTTTTTTCGTAATTTGCATATTTACACAACATAAATTTAAATAAGTGTACTTACTTACTTTATAGAAATTCTTTTTTTGATAAATATAAAACTGAATGGAGATCTATTTGCGCTGTTACTGACTATTATTGAAATCTGAAATAAAAAGTTTTATTTGCTGAAATCAAACTAATATTACTGCCTAATGTGCAGCTACGTAAGTTTTAAATGAGAACTGCAATAATGTTTAATGTGCTGACGGAACAATTTATATTTTATAGCCAATGAATTTTAAACAATAACTAATTGTTCAAAATATATTCTATTTAACAATAATGCAGAGGTATTTTTCGTATATTGCGAATGATTGTTGCACTAAATCATTGTTAAATTGCTAGATTACTTCTGGATTGTTGCCAAATCTTTGTTAGAATCAATTGTTGTCTATTCACAACAAAATAAGCTTTTTTTTTTTTTTTTTTTTTTTTTTTTTTTTTTTTTTTTTAATATCAACCGATTTCAAAAAAGCGCTAAAAAGAATTAAATAATTCTTTAAAATTCTCTAATGACAAAACGTTATCCAATAAGCGCACATCGGATATCAGGTACCAGCATAAAAACGGTTAAATTTAATATATATAATTTAATATCCAGCGAACATAGATTTTAGAGAAAATATTTTTTACAAGAGATGAATTTACACATTTATGATTTAATTTATGAATATATACATATAAAAAGAATACTGCCCAGTTAAACTGAAGGCATTGAGCTCACAGGCTACAAATACTAATTGCACATTAAAGCTTTATATTTTCAAGGGTTAATTCCGTTCGAAAAAAAAAAATTAAGAAGGGGAAACAGCTCTCCCCTTTTCTCTTTTTTTATACTTAATCATTGAACCTCCTATACTCCCAAAGACATGCTTTATCATATAAAAAATCTATATACAAAATTCAGAGCAAATTAGATAATTCTTAATAAAAACCCATTTAGCATTTATATAATTTAAAAAGAGTTATCCCCCTCTTTTATACTTAACCATTAAACTTCCAAAACTATTCAGAGATTTGAACGAAATCTGACAATTCTGCTTGAAAAACCCATTTATATAAATTAAGGGGGGGGGGGACATTAGAACCCCTGTTCCCCTTATTTATACTTATTCAATGAACACCTAATAACAGTCACGGAATCGCCTCATCAGAATGATCCTAATCTAAATTTTGAACGAAAATTAATTCTGCATGAAAATCCCATTTATATCAACTAACGGGGGGGGGGCATTAGAGCCCCTGTTCCCCTTATTTATACTTATTCAATGAACACCTAATAACAGTCACGGAATCGCCTCATCAGAATGATCCTAATCTAAATTTTGAACGAAAACTTAATTCTGCATGAAAATCCCATTTATATCAACTAACGGGGGGGGGGGCATTAGAACCCCTGTTCCCCCTATTTATACTTATTCAATGAACACCTAATAACAGTCGCGGAATCGCCTCATCAGAATGATCCTAATCTAAATTTTGAACGAAAACTTAATTCTGCATTAAAATCCCATTTATATCAACTAACGGGGGTGGGGGGGCATTAGAACCCCTGTTCCCCCTATTTATACTTATTCAATGAACAACTAATAACAGTCACTGAATCGCCTCATCAGAATGATCCTAATCTAAATTTTGAACGAAAACTTAATTCTGCATGAAAATCCCATTTATATCAACTAACGGGGGGGGCATTAGAACCCCTGTTCCCCCTATTTATACTTATTCAATGAACAACTAATAACAGTCACTGAATCGCCTCATCAGAATGATCCTAATCTAAATTTTGAACGAAAACTTAATTCTGCATGAAAATCCCATTTATATCAACTAACGGGGGTGGGGGGGGGGCATTAGAACCCCTGTTCCCCCTATTTATACTTATTCAATGAACAACTAATAACAGTCATTGAATCGCCTCATCAGAATGATCCTAATCTAAATTTTGAACGAAAACTTAATTCTGCATGAAAATCCCATTTATATCAACTAACGGGGGGGGGGGGCATTAGAACCCCTGTTCCCCCTACTTATACTTATTCAATGAACACCTAATAACAGTCACGGAATCGCCTCATCAGAATGATCCTAATCTAAATTTTGAAAACTTAATTCTGCATGAAAATCCCATTTATATCAACTAACAGGGGGGGGGGGATTAGAACCCCTGTTCCCCCTATTTATACTTAATCAATGAACACCTAATAACAGTCACGGAATCGCCTCATCAGAATGATCCTAATCTAAATTTTGAAAACTTAATTCTGCATGAAAATCCCATCTATATCAACTAACGGGGGGCATGAGCCCCCCGTTCCCCCTCTTATACATATCGAATGAACTCCAAAAACTAATCAGGGAAGCGCCTTGTCAGGATATACCTACATACAAAATTTCAAGTGGATCGGATATTTTTATCATGAGTTATCGCGTTACGTACATACGAACATACATACAGAACGGACGGGCACATAAGCTCTCAGGCTATGATAGCCTGTGAGCTAAAAAGTAATGAATTACTTCTCGAAGTCGGTGCCAAATAGTCACAATTGATAATGATCATCACCATTTTCGTTATGGTATTAGACACAATATATTTACAATTCTTATTATATTTAAGACAGTTTGGCTATTCACAAAAATAACAATTTTTGTCGTTTCAAAACAACACAGCTATTCAGCAGTTCTGAAAGGGAATGTTCTACACGGAATAACTGTGAATTATGGCACATTTTGACTCAAACAAGAATGAAACTAGTCGTTGGGGGCCACCGTAATACTTACCCATCATGGATATGTATATGGAAATAAAACATGTGAAAACTATTTATACAATGCACTGCAATTCATAAACAAAATTTAAATATTGTTAATATACATAGTAACGCTATGTTAAAGAACTGCTGATTACCAATTTCGACAAATTATATAAAATTCCAAACTACTCAAGTAGTACCGAACTGCGTTAAAGAAACATCCTTATAACTCCAAAAATAATAATTCTATTAACTAACTATTGACTGCGTCGGATTAAGCGTCTCATTTTCAATTAAAATATACTTCTGAATTGAAATTTGAATGAAATACAGGGTCATGGAAAATCGAAGAATGTGGAAAACAGGATTACAAATTTCTCGGCAACTAGTAATCCGATCGACTTCGTTCTATATGCAAAATGTGTGTTATTTTATTGCCTTTTACGTCCATTCCTTAGAACAAAAAAATTCGAAAAATTTTATATACCTTTCATCAGAACGAATTTTTCGAGAGTCCGAAAAAAATAGTTCCGGATAATCGAGGTTGCTGATATTAAATAGGCTTGTCCCATTCTTACATACTAACTACATACAAAATTTCAAGTCTCTATCTCAATTTGTTCGGGAGATAGAGCGTTTACAGACTGACAGACGGACGGACGGCACATTTTTTTTTTCTAAAAATATGTTTTTCGGAATCTCTAGTATCCGGAACGTGTAAATCCGTCAAAAAATTTTTTTTCGATTTTCAAAACGATTGCAAGACTTACCCTATACTACGTATGATGGGTAAGTAAAAACTTGCAAATGATGTCGATTTTTTTTTTTTTTTTTTTTTTTTTTTCAGGTCTTTTAACAGAATTTTTAACCTTTTGTCACCGGTATTTCAAAACAGAAATTTTGGCCTAATAGAATAATGGAACATTGGGATCAGGTTGACAGACTATAGAAGTAAGTTGTGTTGCTATAAGGCGTTAGGGAGCCATTAAAAGAAAAATTGTTTAAATGCGGCTGGTAGCCACCAAATTAAAAAAATATCTGATAATAAAAAAAAAAAGCTTGAAAAGTAATTAATTTAATTTAAATGCTTTAAGTGATAAATTAAAATAACGTAAAAATGTTCACGTGATTTGTGTTTTTTCTGTTTATTTCGGGAAATTCCTTTTTTATCATTTTATTTGCTTTTGAAAATGTTGCCGTAAGAGCAATGAAACATGTCAAGCTATAATCTTTTTATGTTATTTTAATTTATCACTTAAAGCATTTAAATTAAATTGATATTTTAAAGTGATGTTTATATTATAAGTAATTAATTATTAAGAACATGTTCAATACATGTAGTTTAACAAAATGAATGAGAAAAATAAAAGAAATGAGAAAAGAAAAATTCCATTAGATCCAAAATGGCCAGGCGAAAAAGCTATCGCGGAATGTCCCAACTGTAATAAAAAAAACTCTTCACAGAGACCATACATTTTAAGTTAATAAAAATAATTGCTAATATTAGCAGATTAACTTCTAACATTTTTTTTTTTTTTAAATACAATAAAAAAAATAATGTTGCCCGTATGACATAAGAGCAAAACAAAGAAGCGGTTAATGAGTTGAAACAGTGTGTGAAATAATGTGTTTTAACCATATGTAAGCAACGCATAACACATTTGAGCATAAAAACATTGATAGTTATTTGATTATTAAAGAAACATTTGGTTGTTAAAGAATTTTGCGTAATGGTAGAAAAAAAATCAAAAATCTTAAACTCAACTTTTCTTTGCAATTAAATTGATTAAAATTCAATAATTTTTATAAAATGCAAGAAATCCATCAAATAAGATTAAAAAAAAAAGTTACTTTGTAATAATGAAAAAACATATCTGGTTATAATAAAATAAAATAAAAAATATTTTCATTTTATCATAAAATTTGTTATTTTAGTATCAGTATAAAGTTAATAAATGACTAAATTAACGAAGTTTATAAACGTGTTGTTGAAAACTATTAAAAAATGGACTATCCAATTTTACTCGCAAACAACTGTAACATAGAGATGTGCTAAAAATGCAATTTAGCAAAAAAAAAAAAAAAAAAAAAAAAAAAAACCTTTGCTAAATTATATGTGAATAACGCAAAACAATGTAAATTATATCAAACCAAATCCTGCTTTAATTGTAAAAATCATTGTAACGCTCCTTAGATTATTAGGAGAAATTTAGAAGAAAACTTGAACTTTTTTTAGTATTCGAGGTATTTTTTCAAAATTTTCGATAATTTTGAAATTTTTTTTTTATATTTTCTACATCAAATTTTTCATTTTTCTTGTAAAGTTTATATAGTATCTAATTTTACCTATGATAAAAATTTTAATTGTGATGAAATTAAACAAAATTTGTATTTATTTAAATAAAAAATGTAACATAGGAAAAATACCGGGTGTCCCAAAAATGACTGATGGATTTTAAAATTCAGTAAAATTCAGTAACTTGCAAACGGTGACAGCTATTTAAAAAATTTTTGCAGAAAGGTTATGTATAATGTCAGAAGGTTTTTTTTTTTTTTTTTTTTTTTTTTTACCGTAATTATTTATTTTAGTACGAATTTCAAACAATAGGTGGCGCTGACGGCGATTGAAGCCCAATTCGACGCCGAAACTGACGTCACTCAGTACCTCTGAGCTCCATATATAATACGGATTGCTAACTCGCCGATCCTGCCAAACCACTTTCTGCCGAGACCGTATCACACTTTTCAATGCGCGCAAGTAATGAGTCCTCTATTTTTCTTAATATTGCAAGCATTTTTTGAACATTTTTCGCAAACTTTTTATTATTTTTGTTTATTTCTATGGGTTTTTGATATTTTTATGAGCAATATTTAACAATGTTTCTTTATTTTTTGTTGAGTTAAACTAAAATTTCCTTTTTAACTAATATCAAATTGAAAATTTGAAAATTTAAGTAAAATCAATAGATTTTTAATAAAAGAATATCAGCGAAAATTGTAGCAATTTCGTCTTATTTTTAAAAGAGAATTCAGTTTGAAAATATCTACCCCATACTATCCTATGGGAGGAAATCTATGTTTTGCCAAAGATTTTCGTCGAAAAATCTTTGGCATTATATTCATGGGCGGACCGCTGAATTCAATGTATCAGAATAGGGAGTTAGCTCTCCGTGTTATTATCGAGCTCAGTGCTCAGTACTGATCACCTGGCCTTCAATCGCCGACAGCGCCATCTATTGTTTGAAATTCGAACTAAAATAAAAAAAATACGGAAAAAAAACTCCTGACATTGTGCATAACCCTCCTGCAAAAATTTTTTAAATAGCTGTCACCGTTTGTAAGTTATTGAATTTTAAAATCCATCAGTCATTTTTGGGACACCCGGTAGGTGCATCTATGTCACATATAATAAAAGGAAAATCGAAGAATAATAAATAATAATAATAATAATAATAATAAAACCTTTCCAATATTATTTCCAATGCTACTTTCCAACAAACTTTCGGTCTGTAGGAAAAGATGTTGTTTCTTTGACCACTTTGCAAAAATTCCTTTTTACTTTCATCTATCTTCAATAGAAGCAATCAAATAGAAGGAATCGTATTGCAATCGAAATTTTTTCGACTTCCGGTTTTCGGTGGATTTACACGTTTTAGGGGTCAGAGATTCTAGAAAACATGTTTTTACAAAATGTTTGTCTGTCCGGGTGTCTGTATGTCTATGCGTGTGTCCGTATGTCACAATTCTACCATTAAAAAATGTATGAAGATATGCATAGAATTGAACAAAATTTTCTGTGAATGTTTTTGGCTGTGGCAATCAGGTTCTCCTTCAGTTTTGAAATATTCCGCGGGAAGGGGGCGCTGCAATAGCGATTTTTGAGCAATTTTCAATAATTTATAACAGAAAAGTGTATGAGGTTATGTGTTTGTCTATGGTCAGCAAAACTTCCCGGATTTTGAAAAAAAATTCCCCGGAAGGAGGCGCTATAATCGCGATGTCTGTGCCACTTTTATTATTTTACCATTAAAATGTGTTTGATATTATGCATAGAACTGAACAAAATTTTTGTGTATGATTTTTTTGGAGTATGGCGAATAGATCCTTCCTGAATTTGAAAAAAAATCTGACTATCGTCCTACAATTCATCGGCTCGTGCAGAGATGGAAACTCTTTTTTATGCCGATTAATTGACAGAAGCAGAAATTTATGATGCAAATCATAGCTGGTACTCGATCGCCCGAATCCGTGCTTTTTACGAAGCCGATCGACCATATTCGCGATAATTTCTTTCCCGATCGATGGAATTGTCAATTTTTGTTCGCCATATCAATGTAATTCTCGATTTTACTTACCCATCATACGTAGTATAGGGTAAGTCTTGCAATCGTTTTGAAAATCGAAAAAAATTTTTTGACCGATTTACACGTTTTAGATAATGGAGATTCAGAAAAACATATTTTTAGAAAAAAAAATTGCCGTCCGTCTGTCAGTCTGTCTGTCTGTAAACGCTCTATCTCCCGAACAAATTGAGATAGAGACTTGAAATTTTGTATGTAGTTAGTATGTAAGAATGGGACGAAGCCTATTGAATATCAGCAACCTCGATTATCCGGAACTATTTTTTTCGGACCCTCGAAAAATTCGTTCTGATGAAAGGCATGTCAAAATTTTCGAATTTTTTTGTTTTAAGGAATGGACGTAAAAGGCAATAAATTAACACACATTTTGCATATAGAACGAAGTCGATCGGATTATTAGTTGTCGATTCTTCGACATTTTTTCGATTTCATCTCTTCGGCATCGTTGACATTCTTCGATTTTTCATGACCCTGTATTTCATTCAAATTTCAATTCAGAGGTATATTTTAATTGGAAATGAGACGCTTAATCCGACACAGTTAATTGTTAGTTAATAGAATTATTATTTTGGAGTTATAAGGCTGTTTCTTTTACGCAGTTCGGTACTACTTGAGTAGTTTGGCGTTTTATATAATTTGTCGAAATTGGTACATCAGCAGTTCTTTAGTAAAGCATTACTATGTATATTAACAATATTTAAATTTTCTTTATGAACTGCAATGCATTGTATAAATAGTTTTCACATGTTTTATTTTCATATACATATCCATGATGGGTAAGTATTACGGTGGCCCCCAACGACTAGTTTTTCATGCCGATCGACTGTATTTGTGCTTTTTACGAAACTGATCGACCATATTTGCGACTTTTTCGTTCCCGATCGACAAAATTCGCACTTTTTCCGTGCCCTACCAAAAGCGATTTTGTTGTTCTTGATCGAATAAATTCGGGCTTTTTACGAAAGCCATCGTTCATATTCGGGATTTTTGCGTGCCCAATTGACGAGATTCGCGCCTTTATCCGTTCTTGGTCCCTGAAATACCGCACCGAACAATAAAATTCGCGATTCTTAACTGGCTGATGAAATCTGCATTTTTTCCCCGTCGTAAATTTATGAAATCTGTAATTTTTTTCTCGCGATAAACTGATAAAACTCGCTATTGTTCTGCAGCCGCTCAAAAATTTTTTCGATTTTTCCGCGCATCATCGACAAAATCTTCGATTTTTCTTTGCCCTATCAACGAAATTAGCGATTTTTTTTGTACCGATTCGACAAAATTCGCGGGTTTTTCGTACCCAATCGCCCGTATCGCTCTTTTTACGAAAACAATCGACTACATTCGCGATAATTTCTTTCCCGGTTCACGAAATCGGCAACTTTTGCGTTCCACATCAACTCGAAATTCGCAATTTTTTATTCCCAATCAACAAAATTTGCGATTTTTCCGTTCCCGATCGAATAAATTCGCGCTTTTTACGAAGCCGATCGACAAAATTGGGATTTTTTCGTGCCTTATTAAAGAAATTTGCGATTTTTTGTTCCAGATCGACAAAATTCGCGATTTTTCTGAGACATACAGACAAAATTCGAGATTTTTCGAAGGCCGATAGACAAAACTCGCGATTTTCCAATGTACAGTTGACGGTATTCGATTTTTTCGCGCTCGGTCAACGAAATTCGCGTTTTTTTCGCGCGGTAAACAGACAAAACAGGCGACTTTTCTGCAACCTATGAACAAAATTTGCAATTTTTTCAAGTATTATAAAAAAAATGTAGACTTTTTTTCCTTTCCCGATAAACGAAATCTGAGATTTTTCGCGTCCGATCGACAAAATTCGTGATTTTTCCGTGCGTAATCGACAAAATTCGCGATTTTTTCATGCCCGATCGGCGAAATTTGCTATTTTTTTATCGTAATTCCGTTTTCACAAGATTTACTGTATTTTAAAATTGCTTCATTAAATCATCTGCCAAAAGTTGTGACCCCCCCCCTGGTGGTTGGGCTGGATCCGCCCTTGGTTACATTACGGTCAATGGGGAAAAAGTTTCAAATGCATTTTACACGTTTGAAATTTAAAATACATAATTATTACATAATTTTCTCGAGTTATTTCAAATGTTTTGAAAATCGGATGCACAGATCAATAACAGGGACAATCAAAATTATTCCGTTACATTACGGTCAATGGGGAAAAATGTTCCAAATGCATTTTAAAAGCGATACACAAAGAATGTAGACTGGTACAAGAACCTCAGCTTCGAAAACACGTAACCACACCATCTGTTGGTACCTTTGTAATCCTGCGCTACCATGCATAGCAGGAAAGCAAACATTACAGGATGAAGCATGAAGCAGTGCGCTCGCCAAGGACGAAAGATAGTTTTGTTGATATGCGCGCGCAGACGCCTCGTTTTTCCTCCGATCAAGAACAACACTTGCTTGTTTTGTTTTGGGTAGCGTGGGTCAGCCATCTTGCTTTATGCTGGTACTCGCCGGCTCGTAAAAGCAATGGATTTATTAAGCATTTACAGCTTTTTAAAACAGGGTAAGTGACAGATGCTTATGTATATGTTATTTATTTAAATGTTCCCATAAGTTTCCATTTTAATTTAAAGAACATTATCGCACTATTGTGTAGTTAAAATATAATCTATGCCATATATTATTAATACATTATTATAATTTATTTTTATATTAGTGTGCTTTTATATTATTATCTTGATAGTATATTTATATTTTAATATTATGATTACATTGTATTTCACAAACTTCAGTCTCGCAAAAGTAGATACTACAAAATTTAAAACTTTTAATTCGACTTTTTTAATAAATTTATTAAGAAAGGGGAAATTTAAGTTTTAAGAATTGTGAAGAGTTCATTTTTCTGAAATCAGATCTGATCTTGTGAAAGATAGATCGCTGGTAATGTACAATAATGTAATACTATAACAACGCAATAGTATTATTATTCTTTAATTATTATAGTAGTAATATATAGAATAGTATTATATAGTATAGTATTATTTAGTATAGTAATATTGTATAGAGCATTATTGTTATTATTATTCTGATTTTTCTGATCTTGTGACAGATCGCTGATAATGTGTAATAATTTAATATAATATAACAACGCAATAGTATTATTATTCTTTAATTATTATAATATTATTATATAGAATAGTATTATATAGTACAGTATTATATAGTATAGTATTATACAGTATAATAGTATTGTATAGAATATCATTATATTCTTTTTTATTACAAATTAAAATAATGATTTTATCACAGTTTTTTTAATATAAATGGAAACTTGTGTTAATATTTAAATTACATATAAATGCATAAAAATCTGTCGCTTACATTTTAAAATGAAGAGGATGAAAAATCATATATTATTAACGTCCTCATAATTTGAGTGAAAATGATCAATTGCAAAGAATTCATTACTATCACGAATAAAATTTAAAAGAAAACAATAGTTTTCAATTGTTAAATATTTTTCTTTCCTTTAAGAGAATAGCATCAGTTCTTTCATATCTATACATACATTTCCCCTTAATGAAACAAAAAATAATAGACACTCATTAAATAATAATAATAATACAATATATACTATAAGATTGAAATGCGCGGGTCTCTCCCCTTCTTACCCCCATCACGTGCTCCTGGTTGTGCATCATCCCTGTAAAGTTTGTTTTCTAGCACTGCTCAAAGTAGCATAGGTTACGTAGCGGTGAAAGAAGTCTGCGTTTACATTGCGCCAATGAGAGCTTTCTATCTTTTTCCCTCTCTAAGACACTCATTCGAACATAATAAAATTGATATGCATCTATAAAGTACCTATTATAAGATACATTTTGCATAATCTGTGGTGCAAAGAACATTTGTTATTAATTAATGAAGGCCACACAAAAGTATTCCATTACAAAATGGTATAGGGAGAACATTGTTTGGTGCGCATTTTAATTGTAATTAACTATTTACAATTTTATGAGAGTGATATTTTTGAAACTTCGTTAGCGTACGAACGCATCTCATTTGCTACGCTTCACGTGCAATTTCCAACTTGTATTTGTAAAGGCTTCTCTCATCACAGAGGTAACCTTTACAGCGAGATAGGATTTTGACTTTATCAGATAACAATCGCTGAACAAAGTTATTTTTTTTATAAAAATAAACTTTTATATTTTTCTGATGTGAAAATTTTTAAAAGAATATTGTGTAAAACTTAAATTATTTATAAGCATACTTTTTTAAACATTTAAAACAACATGAAAAGACTTAAACAATTTTCATCCATAAATAACATCATAATGAGATTAATCAATTTATTTTTATAACATATTTATTTAAACATTTTTTTTTATTTTAGGGATGTGTGAACAGGCCCTTATTACCGCATGGGTAAATCGGGATTTTGTCCATGAGCCCCGTACCTTAAGCCCCCCCCCAAATCAATATATTGATTTACAAAATATTAACTTTTTTTCCCAATTCCACCTCTTCCATATGTTGAAGTTATTAAATTCATCATATTCATTAATATTCATCATATCAAATTTATTCATGTAATATAACAAATTGCTAAATTCATATAAAAATTATTTGTTCTGACCTAAGGGAAAAAAAGGGTGTACTTTTATTAATCAAGGTATTTAATTTAGAATTGAAGGAGATAAGAATTTTCTTCTATTAATACCTAAGGTGCAAAAATATGTTTATGCATTACACATACACATATGAATGACCATCAGTTTTATTTGAATAATGTTGCAATGATTGGAAAGGGGCCCCCCTAACTTATCTTTGCCCAGGGCCCCAATTAGTCATAATCGGGCCCTGTATGTGAGAAACATTTATTATAACTATTTTTTTTAAAAACTAGTCGTTGGGGGCCACCGTAATACTTACCCATCATGGATATGTATATGAAAATAAAACATGTGAAACTATTTATACAATGCATTACAATTCATAAACAGAATTTAAATATTGTTAATATACATAGTAATGCTCTATTAAAGAACTGCTGATGTACCAATTTCGACAAATTATATAAAACGACAAACTACTCAAGCAGTACCGAACTGCGTAAAAGAAACATCCTTATAACTCCAAAAATAATAATTCTATTAACTAACAATTAACTGCGTCGGATTAAGCGTCTCATTTCCAATTAAAATATACTTCTGAATTGAAATTTGAATGAAATACAGGGTCATGAAAAATCGAAGAATGTGGAAAACAAGATTGCAAATATCTCGGCAACTAATAATCCGATCGACTTCATTCTATATGCAAAATGTGTGTTATTTTATTGCCTTTTACGTCCATTCCTTAGAACAAAAAAATTCGAAAATTTTTATTTACCTTTCATCAGAACGAATTTTTCGAGAGTCCGAGAAAAATAGTTCCGGATAATCGAGGTTGCTGATATTAAATAGGGTTCGTCCCATTCTTACATTCTAACTACATACAAAATTTCAAGTCTCTATCTCAATTTATTCGGGAGATATAGCGTTTACAGACAGACAGACAGACAGACGGACGGCAAAAAATTTTTTCTAAAAATATGTTTTTCGGAATCTCCACTATCTAAAACGTGTAAATCCGTCAAAAAAAAATTTCGATTTTCAAAACGATTGCAAGACTTACCCTATACTACGTATGATGGGTAAGTAATAAATGATATGTACAAAATATGTACATATGAATACATTTTATCATGATATTGAAGAGAATACATTCAATGCAATGCAACAAAGAAAGAAATTTTTTGCACGTAGGTAAAAAATTTAAAACCGACATTTGTTCAACCACGGCCGAACTCAATGTCCTCCTCTTCCTCTCCTTATAGGAACGGAAGCGCTCATGGAGTTTGGCCGTGGTTCAACAAAGAGGGAGATTTTAATTAAAGACTTTATTTTCCCTCATATGTATTAAATTGTTCACATTTTTAAAGTATGACTTTTAATAACTTGTTATCGGAGTACTTTTAAGCTGTCAACTATCCTCTCAAAATGTTTGAAAAAAAAAATCCCCATTTTTAGATAAATTCTTCTTACGTTCATTTCAAAATTAATCTTTTAGAGGGGAAAAAAGGCGTTTAGTAAGGCAGGCTCCACCCCCTTTTTTAATCACCGATAGTCAGTTTGCTCAAAATATGGATAATTTTAGAATACAGTATTGTCATTACCCATTGACAGCATAATAATATATACAGGGTGTCCGAAAAGTCTGGAAACGGCCGAATAACTCGAGAAATACATATGAGATTGAAAAACGTAAATATACGTGTTAAATATTTTTAAATAAGCTACTCTGTGATACCAAATTTGACCTTCGAAACCGACCCCCTGGGGGTCAGAGGGGGTCCAACTTTGAAATCTTAAATTATAACCCCCATTTTTTGTTGCAGATTCGGATTCTACGGACAAAAATACGTAACTTTTGTATTTGATGTTTATTTCAAATCTTCGTTTATCACGGTGTAATCGAGCATATTAAATCGATACATATTCCCGCTTTTCCAACGGGATTTTCCCTAATCGAAACTGATTGGGCAGAATTTTTGACGTCAAATTCCTCGTCTTTTGTAGGAATAGCGTTTCCTGAAAATCACCCGTGGCGATTATTTCAATAATGCTACACTGTTAAAAATTTGACCCATTTGCTGCAGCGTCACTCCACAGCTATTATAGAATATCTCTTTTGTGACCAATGAGAATGCTCCATTACACAGTAAAGTAATCGTTTTCTATAAAAGCGGTGGAGTGACGATGCAGCAAAAGGGTTATTTTTTTTACAGTGTACTTTACTGTGTTATGGAACATTCTCATTGGTCATGAAAGAGATATTCTATAAAAGCTGTGGAGTGACGCTACAGCAAATGGATCAAATTTTTAACTGTGTAGCACTACCGAAATAATCGGCACGGGTGATTTTCAGGAAACGCTATTATTGCAAGAGACGAGGAATTTGATGTCATAAATTCTCCCCAATTAGTTTCGATTAGGGAAAATCCTGTTGGAAAAGCCGAAATATGTATCGATTTAATATGCTCAATTACACCGTGATAAACGAGGATTCGAAATAAACATCAAATACAAAAGTTACGTATTTTTGTCCGTAGAATCCGAATCTGCAATAAAACATGGGAGTTATAATTTAAGATTTCAAAGTTGGATCCCCTCTGACCCCCAGGGGATCGGTTACGAAGGTCAAATTTGGTATCACTGAGTAGCTTATTTAAAAATATTTAACACGTATATTTACGTTTTTCAATCTCATATGTATTTTTCGAGTTATTCGACCGTTTCCAGACTTTTCGGACACCCTGTATATGCTTATATATTATAATGTATAATAATATATAAGCATAATATATATATACATATGGGTGATTCTCAAAATAGGGGACAATTTATGTCTTTCGGCATACAAAAAAAATTGACAGGTTTTCTGTCTTGTTTTTATATTTAGATATGTTTGTCTTAATATTATTCATTATTTGCACTCAAGAATTACTTTATTTTTAGTTAAAAACATCTTAAAATAACAGAATAAATGTTCAAAATGTCATTAGCATGGATGTCCACAGCAGCTGTGCCTTGTATATACTAGCTTTTTCAAGAGTTAATATCATGTTTATAAAATAAAACAAATGTTATTCTTTCTTTAAATTAATCAAGGAGAGGATTGATCCAATAAATTTCTTTTTAAAAATAAAATTATAATATATAAAAAAAGAATTAAAGTTTGTCCTCGATATTCTATTTTCATAACAAGGTCATACTATAACAGCTGGTTATTAATCAAAATTTCATTTTCACATATGACAATAGTTTGAAAATATAAAGTTTCTCCATGGCAACAAGTAGCCATTTTATCCCAGCCTGAAAATAGAAGCATGTATTGTATTTTAAGAATAGAAGTTGAATATTAGGGGCGTACATCAATTGTATGTCATTAGAATGGTTAATAATTAAAATTTTTATTTTACTTATTTGCATAGGACTTTTGTGTTTTAAAAAGCCCCAGAAAGGACTATTGCATTGTGATTATATTATGGCTCATAATCTTATTTAAATTAAAATTTGTCATTAGCATGGACAAATATCAGTGTCATTAGCATGGTTTTTCTGTCCATGCTAAAGACTCCTATGTGCATAAAAGTCACCATTGCTTATATTGTATCTTTTATAAAGTTTAATTTTACATATAAATTTAGGTATTACATTTATTATCCCTAAAATATGCATTAAATCTGTCCAGTTTTGTGACACTACATCAGATAATGTAAATCTAAGTGACCTGCTAGGTGACGAAGCAGATACGTTGGAAGATTATACAAGGGGAGAAGTAAGTATTACTGAACAAAATATTGTTGATATACACTTTGTTATAGCGCAGTTTGCAAAAAAATAATCAGTTGTTCACTATGTAGGCCAAGTTAAAGGAA
Organism: Maratus speculifer; assembly: GCA_964019185.1. Classification (NCBI taxonomy): domain Eukaryota; kingdom Metazoa; phylum Arthropoda; class Arachnida; order Araneae; family Salticidae; genus Maratus; species Maratus speculifer. Next base: position 251,806,039 of record OZ025302.1, on the reverse strand, counting down.
AACCTGATGATGACGACCATCTCGCCCAGTTTTAAAAAAGAAAAACTAGTAATTTTCATTTTTTCTGCGAAAACAAGATCATACATGGTGGAGTTGAGGAGCAGAAACGACAAAATTGCCACAGTCAACAATTGTACAAGGATCAGGCAAAACATCAGGTCATTATACAGTTAATTTTGATTGCATTTTCCAGGGGCGTGCGAGAGAAAAATTGCGCCCGGGGCAAAGTTAAAATTTGGCGCCCCCAAAATTTCCGCACCCGGGGTGACCGCCCCCCCCCCTTTCGCACGGCGCAGGTTTTAACATTCCTTACAAATAAATTGTAGGTGATTGTGTGTGGGGGAAGGTTCTTCAAATAAATATAAAATGGTTTTCTGTCATATGTTCTATGCAAAATACGAAGTCAAACCATTAGGAATCCTGTTGTCACTTAAGGCCCTACATCAGTAACGCTCCGAGATAGAACGGCTAATGTTATTTCAATGGAAGAAATTTATCGCTTTCATTCCTTTGCATTTTGCTCGAATTTAATAATTTTTGTTGTTTTGAAAACCTGTAGGTTTAAAGTATGCACGTCATTCTGAAATTTTATTTCTTTTTTGAATTTTAAGGCGATACAAGTGCGTTATTTTATAGTCTTTAAAATTCACCTTTAATGTCTTATTACGAAAAATCTGTTTGACATTTTAAAATTTGGTAAAACAGCATGCAGAGTTTAATTATTTAGCTTTCAGAAAATGTTTTTTATTTTGATTTTAAAAAAAATTTAATCTATGCTATTTGTATAAAAAGTTGAAGCACTTTGATTTAAAAGAGTCGAAAATGGTGTTTAACTCCGCCTTTAAAAGGGAGACGCCTTAAGAGTAATTAGGGTGAAAGACGATATGGGTTTACCCTGTAGGGAGTCTTACAGGGACGAAGGTGTAAAATCTTGCCTGTGGCTATTAGTAAAATGTTGTTTGCTGCTTTAGGATGAAAAAATAAAAACATCCTTTTCTGAATGCATGATATCTCACGCAAGAAGTTCGATCAGAAATGAATTTCAGAAATGATGTAAATACATGTTGATTTCAAAAAGTTTGTTTAATTAGGCATCTATTCTCAAATGTACTTTAAAAGCATTATTGATTTCGAATAAAAACAGATTTACCATTTTTATTATTTTTTTTCCATATATTTGAAGTTTAATTTCTAAAAAAGATTCTTTAATTGCGTACAACATCAAAGTGATATATTCGTTAATTCATAAAACATAACAGAATTAACTTTTTGTCATCTGCAGTCGACAAAGGGAAAAGAAGAAAGGGCAGAAAGAAAATAACAATGGTTCTGACATTAAAAATGAATAGATATATTCGCGAATAAATACATTTGTATAAAATTTTTCTATATCTTTTTTTTTTTTTTTTTTTTTTTTTTTTTTGTATCATTCTTTTAGACAATTCTTAATGAATTAGTTTAAATGTTCCTTTTCATAAATATTTCATAAATATTTCTATTTTAATCAATAAAAGTTTGCAGTATACCCACTCTAAAATATAAAGTAATTATTATGCAATTCATGATTAAATTGGATAACACTAATTTAAAAGATAGAAATATATTTATTTTGACACTTCTATCGAAAATTATGACTAATTTACAATACTTTAGCAAATATATTCTGTTGCGGTAAAATTCACATCCGTAAATGATACATTTATGCTTTATTGTATATAAATTGTCTTTGCTTTCTTTTTCCCTTTCAGAAAGATAAACGAATGATTTTTAAAGTTCTTATACTATTTTAACTAAATAATACGTATATATTCCAAAGCCTGTCATAGTCTAACTGATCTAAATTTTAGAATAACGGTTTTTTCAGTCACGCGAAAAGACAAACTCAATTATACTAAAACTACGGAAGATTTTTATAAAGATGCCATATTTTCATTCCAATTTTTAATTATTTTTTTTTCTGCATAGTATAGGTGACGATGGTTAGTATAGAGGCCGCTTTTTACTTTTTTCGATACTGATTGTAGATTTTAAATATGAGGATAATATCACTTTTGAAAACGGTTCCGAAAATGAAACTGTCCTGTAAAGAAAATTAAAAAAGTAGAAAAAGACCTTTGAAGAGATCGCTCTGAACTATTAAAGGGGGAAAAAATATTAAAATGCAGACGAGATTTATTTATAAATTTCGACCGTTGAATTATCGTCAAAAGAATTATTATAAGCTAGTAAATTGTTTAACTTGATTAAAGTTTTTTTTTTTTTTTTTTTTTTAATACCCGTAAAATAAATCGAAAAATAGAAAATGGCCTTTGTGCAAATCGATATCAACTAGGCAAAGTAAGGAAAAAAAAATACTTAAAACTATTAAAACACAGACGATAAACTTTTATAAATTTCTTTAATAGCATTAGCTTTAAAGCGAAGACATTGTTTCGTTTAACTGCAGTAGCCTCTTTAAAATAAATGAAATCGTAAAGGCTATTCAATGTAAGAAAAAAAAAATATTTTTTTTAAATGTAGGCGAGATATTTTTATAAATTTCTACAATGGGATTTCGCTTGACTGAAGTAAGTCACTTTAAAATACTTGTATCGAAATCAAAAATTGTAATACGGTCTTTGTACAGAAAGATCTCAGCTGTTCAATATAAAAAAAATTATTAAAATATAGACGAGATATTTCCATAAATTTCTGTCATAGGATTTCACTTCATTGAAGTAAACACCTTTAAAATACCCGTAAAAAAATCGAAAAAAATATAAAGAGGTATTTGTACAGAAATATCTCAGAAATTCAATGCTAAAAAAATCATTTAAAAAATTAAAATGTTGACGAGATATCTTTATAAATTTCTATAATGGGATTTCTCTCTATTCAAGTAAGCCACTTTAAAATACCCGTAAAAAATCTAAAAAATGTAAAAAGAACTTTGTACAGAGAAATCTCCGATATCTAATGCCCCCCCCCCCCCCGAAAAAAAGTTTAAAGACAATTAAAATACAAACGAGATATCTTTAAAAATTTCTAAAATGTGATTTAGCTCTATTGAAGTAAGTAGTTATAAAATGCCCGTGACAAAGTCGAAAAGATATAAAACGTTCTTTGTAAAGAAAGATATCAGTTATATAATGAAACAAAAATTACAAGTATTAAAATGATCTTTAGAAATGACTTTTAAATGATCTTAAAGATATCTTTATAAATTTCTACCATGGGATTTTACTTGATTGAGGTAATCATCAGTTTATATTTACTTGTAGACGAGATATCTTTATAAATTTCTAACATTCAATGCTAAAAAAAACATTTAAAAATATTAAAATGTAGAAGAGAAAAATATATATTTATATGAACTTCAAAACTTCATAGGATTTCGCTTGATTGAAGTAAGCCCCTTTAAAACCCCCATAGCAAACTCGAAAAAATATAAAACGGTCTTTGTACCGCAAGCTCTCAGATATCCAATGCCAAAAAATCATTTAAAAAGATTTAAATGTAGAAAAGATACATTTATAAATTTCTACTACAGGATTTCGCTTGACTGAAGTAGCCTCTTTAAACACCTGTAAAAAACACCAAAAAAGTAGTAAACGGTCTTCACACAGAAAGATCTCAGCTATCCAATGAAAGAAAAATTATTTAAAAATATTAAAATGTAGAAGAGATATTTTTATAAATTTATGCAATTGAATTTCACTTGACTGAAATAGCTTTTTTAAAATTCCCCTAAACAAAGACGAAAAAGTACAAAATGGTCTTTGTACCGAAAGATCTGAGATATCGAATGCCAAAAAATAATTAAAAAATATTAAAATGTAGAAGAGATATTTTTATAAATTTCTACCATTGGATTTCACTTGACAGAAGTAGCTTTTTTAAAATGCCACTAATAAAAGTCTAAAAAGTAAAAAACGGTCTTTGTACCGAAAGATCTTTGCTATCCCATGACAAAAGAATCATATAAAAATATTAAAATGTAGACGAGATATTTTTATACATTTCTACCATTGGAATTCACTTGACTGAAGTAGCCTCTGTAAAACACCTGTAAACAAAGTCGAAAAATAACAAAACGGTCTTTGTACCGACAGATCTTAGCTATCCCATGACAACAGAATCATTTAAAAATATTAAAATGTAGACGAGATATTTTTATAAATTTCTACCATTGTAATTCACTTGACTGAAGTAGCTTTTTTAAAATTCCCCTAAACAATGTCGTAAAAGTACAAAACGGTCTTTGTAACGAAAGATCTTAGCTATCCAATGACAAAAAAATCATTTAAAAATATTAAAATGTAGAAGAGATATTTTAATAAATTTCTACCAATGGATTTAACTTGACTGAAGTAGCCTCTTTAAAACACCTGTAAACAAAATCGAAAAAAGTAGAAAACGGTCTTTGTACCGAAAGATCTCAACTATCAAATGAGAAAAAATCATTTAAAAATTTTAAAATGTAGAAGAGATATTTTTATAAATTTCTACCATTGGATTTCACTTGACTGAAGTAGCTTTTTTAAAATTCCCCTAAACAAAGTCACTAAAGTACAAAACGGTCTTTGTACCGAAAGATCTTAGCTATCCCATGACAGAAGAATCATTTAAAAATATTAAAATGTAGACGAGATATTTTTATAAATTTCTACCATTGGAATTCACTTGGCTTAAATAGCCTCTTTAAAACACCTGTAAATAAAATTAAAAAAAAAGTACAAAACGGTCTTTGTACCGAAAGATCTCAGCTATCCAATGACAACAGAATCATTTAAAAATATTAAAATGTAGACGAGATATTTTTATAAATATCTACTATTGGAATTCTCTTGACTGAAGTAGCTTTTTTAAAATTCCCCTAAACAAAGTCGTACAAGTACAAAACGGTCTTTGTACCGGAAGATCTTAGTTGTCCAATGACAAAACAATCAATTAAAAATATTAAAATGTAGAAGAGATATTTTTATAAATTTCTACCATTGGATTTCACTTGACAGAAGTAGCTTTTTTAAAATTCCCCTAATAAAAGTCTAAAAAGTACAAAACGGTCTTTGTACCGAAAGAACTCAGCTATCCCATGACAAAAAATATTTTAAAAATATTAAAATGTAGAAGAGATATTTTTATAAATTTCTACCATTGGATTTCACTTGACAGAAGTAGCTTTTTTAAAATTCCCCTAATAAAAGTCTAAAAAGTACAAAACGGTCTTTGTACCGAAAGATCTTAGCTATCCCATGACAAAAGAATCATTTAAAAATATTAAAATGTAGACGAGATATTTTTATAAATTTCTACCATTGGAATTCACTTGACTGAAGTAGCTTTTTTAAAATTCCCCTAAACAAAGTCACAAAAGTACAAAACGGTCTTTGTACCGAAACATCTCAGCTATCCAATGACAAAAAATCCCTTAAAAATATTAAAATATAGAAGAAAGAATTTTATAAATTTCTATCATTTGATTTCATATTACTGAAGTAGCTTTTTAAAAATTCTCATAAACAAAGTCAAAAAAGTACAAAACGGTCTTTGTACCGAAAGATCTCAAATATCAAATGAGAAAAAATCATTTAAAAATATTAAAATGTAGAAGAGATATTTTTATAAATTTCTACCATTGGATTTCACTGAAGTAGCTTTTTTAAAATTCCCCTAAACAAAGTCACAAAAGTACAAAACGGTCTTTGTACCGAAAGATCTTAGGTATCCCATGACAGAAGAATCATTTAAAAATATTAAAATGTAGACGAGATATTTTTATAAATTTCTACCATTGGAATTCACTTGACTGAAGTAGGCTCACTAAAACATCTGTAAACAAAACCAAAAAAGTACAAAACGGTCTTTGTACCGAAAGATCTCAGCTATCCAATGACAGAAAAATTATTTAAAAATATTAAAATATAGAAGAGATATTTTTATAAATTTATGCAATTGAATTTCACTTGACTGAAATAGCTTTTTTAAAATTCCCCTAAACAAAGACGAAAAAGTACAAAATGGTCTTTGTACCGAAAGATCTTAGTTGTCCAATGACAAAACAAGCATTTAAAAATATTAAAATGTAGAAGAGATATTTTTATAAATTTCTACCATTGGATTTCACTTGACAGAAGTAGCTTTTTTAAAATGCCCCTAAACAAAGACGAAAAAGTACAAAACGGTCTTTGTACTGAAAGATCTTAGCTATCCCATGACAAAAAAATCATATAAAAATATTAAAATGTAGACGAGATATTTTTATAAATTTATACCATTGGAATTCGCTTGACTGAAGTAGCCTCTTTAAAACACCTGTAAACAAAGTCAAAAAATTACAAAACGATCTTTGTACCGAAAGATCTTAGCTATACCATGACAAGAGAATCATTTAAAAATATTAAAATGTAGACAAGATATATTTATAAATTTCTACCATTGTAATTCACTTGACTGAAGTAGCTTTTTTAAAATTCCCCTAAACAATGTCGTAAAAGTACAAAACGGTCTTTGTAACGAAAGATCTTAGCTATACAATGACAAAAAAATCATTTAAAAATATTAAAATGTAGAAGAGATATTTTAATAAATTTCTACCAATGGATTTAACTTGACTGAAGTAGCCTCTTTAAAACACCTGTAAACAAAATCGAAAAAAGTAGAAAACGGTCTTTGTACCGAAAGATCTCAACTATCAAATGAGAAAAAATCATTTAAAAATATTAAAATGTAGAAGAGATATTTTTATAAATTTCTACCATTGGATTTCACTTGACTGAAGTAGCTTTTTTAAAATTCCCCTAAACAAAGTCACAAAAGTACAAAACGGTCTTTGTACCGAAAGATCTTAGCTATCCCATGACAGAAGAATCATTTAAAAATATTAAAATGTAGACGAGATATTTTTATAAATTTCTACCATTGGATTTCACTTGACAGAAGTAGCTTTTTTAAAATTCCCCTAATAAAAGTCTAAAAAGTACAAAACGGTCTTTGTACCGAAAGAACTCAGCTATCCCATGACAAAAAATATTTTAAAAATATTAAAATGTAGAAGAGATATTTTTATAAATTTCTACCATTGGATTTCACTTGACAGAAGTAGCTTTTTTAAAATTCCCCTAATAAAAGTCTAAAAAGTACAAAACGGTCATTGTACCGAAAGATCTTAGCTATCCCATGACAAAAGAATCATTTAAAAATATTAAAATGTAGACGAGATATTTTTATAAATTTCTACCATTGGAATTCACTTGACTGAAGTAGCTTTTTTAAAATTCCCCTAAACAAAGTCACAAAAGTACAAAACGGTCTTTGTACCGAAACATCTCAGCTATCCAATGACAAAAAATCCCTTAAAAATATTAAAATATAGAAGAAAGAATTTTATAAATTTCTATCATTTGATTTCATATTACTGAAGTAGCTTTTTAAAAATTCTCATAAACAAAGTCAAAAAAGTACAAAACGGTCTTTGTACCGAAAGATCTTAGCTATCCCATGACAGAAGAATAATTTAAAAATATTAAAATGTAGACGAGATATTTTTATAAATTTCTACCATTGGAATTCACTTGGCTTAAGTAGCCTCTTTAAAACACCTGTAAATAAAATTTAAAAAAAAGTACAAAACGGTCTTTGTACCGAAAGATCTCAGCTATCCAATGACAACAGAATCATTTAAAAATATTAAAATGTAGACGAGATATTTTTATAAATATCTACTATTGGAATTCTCTTGACTGAAGTAGCTTTTTTAAAATTCCCCTAAACAAAGTCGTACAAGTACAAAACGGTCTTTGTACCGGAAGATCTTAGTTGTCCAATGACAAAACAATCAATTAAAAATATTAAAATGTAGAAGAGATATTTTTATAAATTTCTACCATTGGATTTCACTTGACAGAAGTAGCTTTTTTAAAATTCCCCTAATAAAAGTCTAAAAAGTACAAAACGGTCTTTGTACCGAAAGAACTCAGCTATCCCATGACAAAAAATATTTTAAAAATATTAAAATGTAGAAGAGATATTTTTATAAATTTCTACCATTGGATTTCACTTGACAGAAGTAGCTTTTTTAAAATTCCCCTAATAAAAGTCTAAAAAGTACAAAACGGTCATTGTACCGAAAGATCTTAGCTATCCCATGACAAAAGAATCATTTAAAAATATTAAAATGTAGACGAGATATTTTTATAAATTTCTACCATTGGAATTCACTTGACTGAAGTAGCTTTTTTAAAATTCCCCTAAACAAAGTCACAAAAGTACAAAACGGTCTTTGTACCGAAACATCTCAGCTATCCAATGACAAAAAATCCCTTAAAAATATTAAAATATAGAAGAAAGAATTTTATAAATTTCTATCATTTGATTTCATATTACTGAAGTAGCTTTTTAAAAATTCTCATAAACAAAGTCAAAAAAGTACAAAACGGTCTTTGTACCGAAAGATCTTAGCTATCCCATGACAGAAGAATCATTTAAAAATATTAAAATGTAGACGAGATATTTTTATAAATTTCTACCATTGGAATTCACTTGGCTTAAGTAGCCTCTTTAAAACACCTGTAAATAAAATTTAAAAAAAAGTACAAAACGGTCTTTGTACCGAAAGATCTCAGCTATCCAATGACAACAGAATCATTTAAAAATATTAAAATGTAGACGAGATATTTTTATAAATATCTACTATTGGAATTCTCTTGACTGAAGTAGCTTTTTTAAAATTCCCCTAAACAAAGTCGTACAAGTACAAAACGGTCTTTGTACCGGAAGATCTTAGTTGTCCAATGACAAAACAATCAATTAAAAATATTAAAATGTAGAAGAGATATTTTTATAAATTTCTACCATTGGATTTCACTTGACAGAAGTAGCTTTTTTAAAATTCCCCTAATAAAAGTCTAAAAAGTACAAAACGGTCTTTGTACCGAAAGAACTCAGCATCCCATGAAAAAAAATATTTTAAAAATACTAAAATGTAGAAGAGATATTTTTATAAATTTCTACCATTGGATTTCACTTGACAGAAGTAGCTTTTTTAAAATTCCCCTAATAAAAGTCTAAAAAGTACAAAACGGTCTTTGTACCGAAAGATCTCAGCTATCCAATGACAAAAAATCCCTTAAAAATATTAAAATATAGAAGAAAGAATTTTATAAATTTCTATCATTTGATTTCATATTACTGAAGTAGCTTTTTAAAAATTCTCATAAACAAAGTCAAAAAAGTACAAAACGGTCTTTGTACCGAAAGATCTCAAATATCAAATGAGATGAAAACATTTAAAATTATTAAAATGTAGAAGAGATACTTTTATAAATTTCTACCATTGTATTTCACTTGACTGAAGTAGCTTTTTTAAAATTCCCCTAAACAAAGTCGAAAAAGTACAAAACGGTCTTTGAACCGAAGGATCTTAGCTATCCCATGACAAAAGAATCATTTAAAAATATTAAAATATAGACGAGATATTTTTATAAATTTCTACCATTGGAATTCACTTGACTGAAGTAGCCTCACTAAAACATCTGTAAACAAAACCAAAAAAGTACAAAACGGTCTTTGTACCGAAAGATCTCAGCTATCCAATGACAGAAAAATTATTTAAAAATATTAAAATATAGAAGAGATATTTTTATAAATTTATGCAATTGAATTTCCCTTGACTGAAATAGCTTTTTTAAAATTCCCCTAAACAAAGACGAAAAAGTACAAAATGGTCTTTGTACCGAAAGATCTTAGTTGTCCAATGACAAAACAAGCATTTAAAAATATTAAAATGTAGAAGAGATATTTTTATAAATTTCTACCATTGGATTTCACTTGACAGAAGTAGCTTTTTTAAAATGCCCCTAATAAAAGTCTAAAAAGTACAAAACGGTCTTTGTACCGAAAGATCTTAGCTATCCCATGACAAAAAAATCATATAAAAATATTAAAATGTAGACGAGATATTTTTATAAATTTATACCATTGGAATTCGCTTGACTGAAGTAGCCTCTTTAAAACACCTGTAAACAAAGTCAAAAAATTACAAAACGATCTTTGTACCGAAAGATCTTAGCTATACCATGACAAGAGAATCATTTAAAAATATTAAAATGTAGACAAGATATATTTATAAATTTCTACCATTGTAATTCACTTGACTGAAGTAGCTTTTTTAAAATTCCCTTAAACAATGTCGTAAAAGTACAAAACGGTCTTTGTAACGAAAGATCTTAGCTATACAATGACAAAAAAAAACCATTTAAAAATATTAAAATGTAGAAGAGATATTTTAATAAATTTCTACCAATGGATTTAACTTGACTGAAGTAGCCTCTTTAAAACACCTGTAAACAAAATCGAAAAAAGTAGAAAACGGTCTTTGTACTGAAAGATCTCAACTATCAAATGAGAAAAAATCATTTAAAAATATTAGTAGAAGAGATATATTTATAAATTTCTACCATTGGATTTCACTTGACAGAAGTAGCATTTTTAAAATTCCCTTAATAAAAGTCTAAAAAATACAAAACGGTCTTTTTACCGAAAGATCTTAGCTATCCCATGACAAAAGAGCCATTTTAAAATATTAAAATGTAGACGAGATACTTTTATAAATTTCTACCATTGGAATTCACTTGACTGAAGTAGCCTCACTAAAACATCTGTAAACAAAACCAAAAGAGTACAAGACGGTTTTTGTACCGAAAGATCTTAGCTATCCAATGACAAAAAAATCCTTTAAAATATTAAAATGTAGACGAGATATTTTTATAAATTTCTACCATTGGATTTTACTTGACAGAAGTAGCATTTTTAAAATTCCCCTAATAAAAGTCTAAAAAATACAAAACGGTCTTTGTACCGAAAGATCTTAGCTATCCCATGACAAAAAAATCATTTTAAAATATTAAAATGTAGACGAGATACTTTTAAAAATTTTCTACCTTTGGAATTTACTTGGCTGAAATAGCCTCTTTAAAACACCTGTAAACAAAATTTTTTTAAAAAAAGTGCAAAACGGTCTTTCTACCGAAAGATCTCAGCTATCCCATGACAACAGAATCATTTAAAAATATTAAAATGTAGACGAGATATTTTTATAAATTTCTACTATTGGAATTCACTATTGGAATTCACTATTGGAATTCACTATTGGAATTCACTGTTATTCACTATTTCTACTATTGGAATTCTGAAGTAACTTTTTTAAAATGCCCTTAAACAAAGTCGTAAAAGTACAAAACAGTCTTTGTACCGAAAGATTATAGCTAACCAATGACGAAAAAATCATTTAAAAATATTAAAATATAGAAGAGAGAATTTTATAAATTTCTACCATTGGATTTCACTTGACAGAAGTAGCTTTTTTAAAATTCCCCTAATAAAAGTCTAAAAAGTACAAAACAGTGTTTGTATCGAAAGAACTCAGCTATCCCATGACAAAAAAATCATTTAAAAATATTAAAATGTACAAGTGATACTTTTGTAAATTTCTACCATTGGAATTCACTTGACTGAAGTAGCCTCTTTAAAACACCTGTAAACAAAATCAAAAATGTAAAAACGGTCTTTGTACCGAAAGATCTCAGCTATCAAATGAGAAAAAATCATTTAAAAATATTAAAATGTAGAAGAGATATTTTTATAAATTTCTACCATTGGATTTCACTTGACTGAAGTAGCTTCTTTAAAATTCCCCTAAAAAAGTCTAAAAAGTACAGAACGTTCTTTGTACCGAAAGATCTCAGCTATCCAATGACAAAAGAATCATTTAAAAATATTAAAGTGTAGACGAGATATTTTTATAAATTTCTACCATTGGAATTCACTTGGCTGAAGTAGCCTCTTTAAAACACCCGTAAACAAAATAAAAAAAGTAAAAACATTCTTCGTACAGAAAGATCTCAACTATCAAATGAGAAAAAATCATTTAAAAATATTAAAATGTATACGAGATATTTTTATAAATTTCTACCATTGGAATTCATTTGGCTGAAGTAGCCTCTTTAAAACACCTGTAAACAAATAAAAAAAAATGTACAAAACGGTCTTTGTACCTAAAGATCTCAGCTATCCAATGACAAAAAAATCATTTAAAAATATTAAAATATAGAAGAGATATTTTTATAAATTTCTACCAATGGATTTCACTTGACTGAAGTAGCCTCTTTAAAACACCTGTAAACAAAGTCGAAAAAGTACAAAACGGCCTTTGTACCGAAATATCTTAGCTATCCCATGACAACAGAATCATTTAAAAATATTAAAATGTAGACGAGATATTTTTATAAATTTCTACTATTGGAATTCTCTTGACTGAAGTAGCTTTTTTAAAATTCCCCTAAACAAAGTCGTACAAGTACAAAACGGTCTTTGTACCGGAAGATCTTAGTTGTCCAATGACAAAACAATCATTTAAAAATATTAAAATGTAGAAGAGATATTTTTATAAATTTCTACCATTGGATTTCACTTGACAGAAGTAGCTTTTTTAAAATTCCCCTAATAAAAGTCTAAAAAGTACAAAACGGTCTTTGTACCGAAAGATCTTAGCTATCCCATGACAAGAGAATCATTTAAAACTATTAAAATGTAGATGAGATATTTTTATAAATTTCTACTATTGGAATTCACTTGACTGAAGTAGCTTTTTTAAAATTCCCCTAAACAAAGTTGTAAAAGTACAAAACGGTCTTTGTACCGAAAGATCTTAGCTATCCCATGACAAAAGAATCATTTAAAAATATTAAAATGTAGACGAGATATTTTTATAAATTTCTACCATTTTAATCCACTTGGCTGAAGTAGCCTCTTTAAACACCTGTAAAAAAAAAAAATAAAAAAAATAAAAAAAAATAAAAAAAGAAAAAAATTACAAAACGGTCTTTGTACCGAAAGATCACAGCTATCCAATGACAAAAAAAATCATTTAAAAATATTAAAATGTAGAAGAGATAATTTTATAAATTTCTTCCATTGGATTTCACTTGACTGAAGTAGCCTCTTTAAAACACCTGTAAACAAAATCATAAAAGTACAAAACGGTCTTTGCAGCGAAAGATTTCAGCTATCTAATAACAAAAAAAAAAAAAAAAAAAAAAAAAAAAAACAAAAAAAAATCATTTAAAAATATTAAAATGCTACTGAGATATCATAAATTTCTTCCATTGGATTTGCATGTGAAAGGGATTCTTCACATGATTGAAATGATTGAACATCTGAATATTCTACATGTATTGATTATAGCAACGTGTTGCCTTTGCACTTGTAAATTCTTTTGAAAAAAGATAGCCGATCGAATAATTATTTACCAAATCAATTAGCCATCTATACTGAACCACATACACACCTATCGCATGTGGTAAACAGATGTCAAGGCGGCTTGTCCTTTTTTTTTTCCCCCAATGTTCGAGGCATAAGTGTTATGTTCATATATATATATATATATATATATATATATATGTATATAACAAAACCAAAAGAAATTCCAAATCCCCAAAATACATGGAAGTCTTCATCAGGGAGGCCCCTCCATGTAGGGGTAAATAAAGAGAAGTTTCTGAAAGGATGTAGGCTCATAAGCTAAATTACATCCTTAGCCCCCAACTTCTCAGATTTCAGAAATCAAACTCAAACCTTCAAAAATATTATAAATATATACAAAATTTTTTTTTAAAAATACCAAAGGACAAGACCAAAAATTACACAAACAAAAAGGAAAATTACCTACAAAACTAAATATAAAAAATAAAATTGTAAAATACAAACCCCCAGGAATACAAAACCCTCTTCAGCTAGTGGGGCCATTCACTAGCGCTTCAATCTCGCCCTAAATTGAAATCAAGCATCCGTAAGTAAAGAAACACTGAGACTCAGAAACTTTCAGTTAACATATACGATGGATAACAGTTAACCATTAAAATCTTTTTTAAACCACTCATAGCCAATTCTAGATCTGTTTTGTTATTGCAAATCCTGCGGATCCTATTAACTTGTGAATACATAATATTTTTTAAAACTTTATTGCTAATACATGAAAACCAGTAAGTGAGGCTATTAACTTCAAAATTAAAATCTTTCCTTTTATCATAAAGTCCAATCAACCATTTTTCCTTGTTTTTCTTAATTTTAAGATCTAAGAAAGTAATTTGTTCACCATCATCGGTTCGGTTCAGGACGAGCTCTTTAGGGTAAATGTTAAAGCTTATTTCCTCAAAATTATTGCAGTTAAATACTATAAGATCGTCTACATATCTAAAGAAGGAAATATTATTGAAATGTTTTTCGTAAAAATATAAAAATAGATTAGAGAACGCACTTGAAAAACTTGTTCCCATTGGCACCCCCTTATTTTGTTTAAAATAATTAATCCCATTAAATAAAACATTTTCAAATAGGCAAAACTTAATTAAATCAATCCAAAACTTCTTATCTACTTTTAAAACATATTCAAATTCAACATAAATATTTTCAAATACCCCCACGATCAAATTGTGAGGAATGCTGCCAAACAGATTCTCAAAGTCAAAAGTGTTTACAGAAGTAATTTTCCATGAATTATCATTCAAAAAATCTAAAACTTTAAGGTTATTGCCAATGATTGTATTGCAATCAAAAGTTTCTATTTCCTTTAAAATCAAATTCAGCAAACCAAACAAAATTTTACCCGCTTTGCAATTATAACTATTAGTACCACAGGTAACGAAGCGAAATTTTACTGGTTTCTTATGAAATTTAACAGTCGCAAAAAGGTAAGGAAATACAAAGTAATTCCTACTAATTCCAAATTTTTTATCAAAATCCAAAATACGTTTTTTTATTTTAGAGGGGTTTTCAGTTAACGTTTTATAAGATTCATTACAGGTATATTCCTTCAAAAGAAGATTCCTATAGAAAACTTTACAAATTAAGGCAAAGTTACTACTTGCTTTATCAACAGTAGCAATAATAAACTGTTCTTTTAATTTAGCTATACTGGTTTTTAAATCGAAATTATAATGAAATTTTTTAGAACAACCCCTATTATAATAGTCTCTAAAAAACAAAAAATCTTTTTTAAATAATACCATAAACTTTAATTTCCATTCTCTAAAATCCTCAAAAGGCCAACTATATTTATATGAAACTTTTAAAATAAAGGCATCCAAATCCTTTTCCATAAATTCTATAATTTTAAGATTACTATAATTAAAGTTTAATCTAAATCCAGAACCCAAACTCATAATATTCCTTAACTGAACATCTTTTACAATATTTAAATCTCCTGAAACAATATGTCCAAAATCTGGATTAATATAATCTTTATAGCAGTCTAAATCACAGTAACAATCATCCCCTTTAATTAAATCAAGATTCTTACTATAATCATTATAGTTACAAATAAGATTTTTTAATGTCCTGTCATAACTATAAGTAATTCTAATTTTAAAGCTATTTTTAAGAGGGAAAAGGCTATTACAATCTTTCAGAATATTCTTAAATTTAATAGAATCAAAAATCTTATCTCTAAAACACAAAACAAAATTTTCAAGAGTTTCTTCACTTATAGATTTTATTTTATTTAAATCACTGAAACCAGTTTTATATTTAAATAAATCAATAACAATATCCTTTATATACTGATTTTTAAATTTATAACTATCAAACTTACTCCTCAAAAACCATTTAATAACTTTATTTTTTAATCTAAAAATTTTATTTTTTATTTCATTAATATCATAAAAATTAACATAATCTTTATTTACAGAATCAATAGTATCAAAAATATCTGCTTTAAATTTACTTTTTCCTTTTCCTCTACTCCCTCTCTTGTTAAATGTAAAAAATGAATCCTTTAATCTAAATTTACTGAAACCGCAAAAATCACTCCTATTAACAACATTAATACCATTAAATTCTGAATTCAGGCCATATGGATAAATTGTTTTAAGTCTGTACATAAACATATTTTCAACTTTTAATCTATCTTCCCTATTGGGAACTATATCCAAAATATAAATGCTAATACTTTTAAATTCATGTTTTTGAAAATGCTCAATCTCAATATCGTTACAATTTTTGTTATTTTTCTTTCTTATATCATTTCTATGCCCAGTAATCCTAATATTTAAACTACCAGAAGTCTGTCCAATATAACCAAATTTACAGATTCCACATTCTAAAAAATAAACAACATTATTAGTTTTACAAAAAATATCTTGATCATTTTCAATCTGTTCTTTGCCAGCATAAGGACAAGTAAGACATCGTTTATCACTACAAATACTAAATTTTTTTAACGATTTTCTAAATTTTAGATCAACTAAAAACATTTGGTACGGTAGCTTTTTTACCGGGGAAATTCCTGTACCAAAATAATCCCCAGGGCCCCTTGTTTGAGCACGCGACGGACCCGGTGCTATGCAAATTTTTTCTTTATTACTTTCCATGATAAGTTTTTAAAGTACCTGAAAGGGAATCAAAATAAGTAAACTTGAAAGTCAAAGCCGAACTCTAAAACCAAGAAGTATTTCAAAAATGGGGGAGGGGGGGGGAAACCTAATTAAAAAGGAACTATACTAAAAATAAACTTAAAAATAAACTTAAAAAAGGAGAAAACCAGCGCTAATAGCTACTTGGCCAAACCCCATTTTTAATATACACAATTTTATTAAAACCATTCAATTAATTTTTAAAAAAATGAAGAAACAAATAAACAGTTTTTTACAGACCAATGCGCAAAATGCTACAAAAAGAAATGTAAAAAATGTATATAACAAAACCAAAAGAAATTCCAAATCCCCAAAATACATGGAAGTCTTCATCAGGGAGGCCCCTCCATGTAGGGGTAAATAAAGAGAAGTTTCTGAAAGGATGTAGGCTCATAAGCTAAATTACATCCTTAGCCCCCAACTTCTCAGATTTCAGAAATCAAACTCAAACCTTCAAAAATATTATAAATATATACAAAATTTTGTTTATATACAAAATTTTGTTTATAAACTGTTTATTTGTTTCTTCATTTTTTTAAAAATTAATTGAATGGTTTTAATAAAATTGTGTATATATATATGTATATATATATATATATATAAACTTCCTTCATTCAATTAGGACTTTTTATTTTTATTGTTGTTTTTCATTTTTGAAAAAATTTACTTTTCCTATGAATTCTTATAATGACAAAAATAAATAAATAAGGAAATTTAAGGAAATTTAACTGAATTCAGCGAAATAACAATGATAGCTAAACATGACATTCTCCATTTTTCGTAATTTTGCACTAAATACTATTAAACATTTAAAAAAAAAAAAAAAGTACAAAACGGTCTTTGTACCGAAAGATCTGAGATATTAAATGCCAAAAAATAATTTAAAAATATTAAAATGTAGAAGAGATATTTTTATAAATTCCTACCATTCGATTTCACTTGCCTGAAGTATCTTTTTTAAAACATCTGTAAACAAAATTAAAAAAGTACAAAACGGTATTTGTACCGAAAAATCTAAACTATCCAATGACAAAAAAAAAAAAAAAAAAAAAAAAAAAAAAAAAAAAAAAAAAGTCATTTAAAAATATTAAAATGTAGAAGATATATTTTTATAAATTTCTACCATTGGATTTCACTTGACTGATGTAGCCTCTTTAAAATACCTGTAAACAAAATATAAAAAAATACAAAACGGTATTTGTACCTAAAGATCTCAGCTATCCCATCACAAAAAATCATTTAAAAATCTTTAAATGTCGAAAAGACATACTATAAAATTTTACTATAGGATTTCGGTTGACTGAAGTAGCCTCTTTAAAACAGCTGTAAACAAAAAAGTCTTTTTACCGAAAGATCTCAGCTATTCATTGACAAAAAAAACATTTAAAAATATTAAAATGTAGAAGAGATATTTTTATAAATTCTACCATTGGATTTCATTTGACTGAAGTAGCTTTTTTAAAATTCCCCTAGAGAAAGTCGAAAATATAAAAAACGGTCTTTGTACAGAAAGATCTCAGCCATCCCATGACATAAAAATCATTTAAAAATATTAAAATGTAGAAGACATATTTTTATAAATTCCTACCATTGGATTTCACTTGACTGAAATAGCTTTTTTAAAATTCCCCTAAACAAAGTCGAAAAAGTACAAAACGGTCTTTGTAGAGAAAGATCTAAGCTATCCAATGACAAAAAATCATTTAAAAATATTAAAATGTAGAAGACATATTTTTATAAATTTCTACCATTGGATTTCACTTGACTGAAATAGCTTTTTTAAAGTTCCCCTAAACAAAGTCGAAAAAGTACAAAACGGTCTTTGTACCGAAAGATCTGAGATATCGAATGCCAAAAAATAATTTAAAAATATTAAAATGCAGAAGAGATATTTTTATAAAATTCTACCACTGGATTTCACTTGACTGAAGTAGATTTTTTAAAATTTCCCCAAACAAAGTCGAAAAAGTACAAAACGATCTTTGTACCGAAAGATCTCAGCTATCCCATGACAAAAAATATTTTAAAAATATTAAAATGTAGAAGAGATATTTTTATAAATTTCTTCCATTGGATTTCATTTGACTGAAGTAGCTTTTTAAAATTCCCCTAAAGAAGGTCGAAAAAGTACAAAATGGTCTTTGTACCGAAATATCTGAGATATCGAATGCCAAAAAATAATTTAAAAATATAAAAATGTAGAAGAGATATTTTTATAAATTTCTTCCATTGGATTTCACTTGACTGAAGTAGCCTCTTTAAAACACCTGTAAACAAAATCAAAACAGTACAAAACGGTCTTTATACCGAAAAATCTCAGCTGTTCAATGCTAAAAAAATCATTTTAAAATATTAAAATACAAACGAGATATCTTAAAAATTTCTATCTTGGGATTTCGCTCTATTGATGTAAGCCACTATAAAATACTCGTAACAAAATCGAAAAAATATAAAACGGTCTTTGTACAGTTCAATGATCTCAGCTATTCAATGCTAAAAAAATCATTTAAAAATATTAAAATGTAGAGGAGATTCTTTGGAAAATGTTTAATGTGCAATCTCTGACATAATAATCACGATCTGTATGTTGTCTTTTAAAATTACATATAAATGATTCAATTTCACTTGAAACTATCTAACAAAAAAGGTCAATGTCGACTTGTTTTAAAACGGATCCGAGTGTTTTGGGCAGAAATTATCTCGAAGAAACTATCCAAATGCACATATCCCTCGGGCTATCAGTATTGAAAAGGTGCGAGAGTTTTTAGTATTTGCTAATGACTTTTTTCTTCCTGGGGTATCTTATCCCCTTTTTATCGCCTGGAGGTAAAGGGTGGCGTGAGATGACCATTTTCTTATTAATTACAAGCTTGGAAAATATCATTGGTCTTTTAAAGTGTCAATCTTTGGGTTCGGGATACGCCTTCCTGGTGGCAACACGCATAGGTTTGTGATAGGATTTTCAGTTTCGGTTTGACTGATGCAGGCTCTTAAACACTAGTATCGGCGATTTAGCCCCAAAGAAAGCTTCATTTTCTTTCGTTTAGTTTTCCGTTTTATTGTTGGTTAGAGATAATTGGAAAGTTGCTCATAAATTAGTTTAGTTTTCTACAAGCTTCTCTCATTCCTGAGGCAGCTTTTACGACAAGATTTCTCGAACTGTAATTACGCTAGAATAAATACAATTATTTAATTTATATCATTAAATTGTTATATTTTTCTGATGTGAAAATATTAAAAAAATATTTTGTAAAATTCAAACTACAATGAAACCTGCTAAAGTGCATCTTGGTCAAGTGCATTAACTGGCTAAAGTAAATGCTTTTTTCAAAACTTTACTCGTACTCATGTAAAATAACATAAGAATTAACAGGTAATGTAAGTTTAAAGATTCGCGCCATAATAGTCCAAGAGCTGACAGCTGAAAAACCTAAGATATCGAGCGCAAGGGAAAAAAAAACCCTTTGTTTTATGAAAGCATAGTAATAGGGGAATCTAATCATCCATGGCTGCCGGAAGTGAAGTGGTGCATAAGCCAAAAATTAATACCACAAGTGGTTGACTCACAGGCTCTTTATTGTGTTTACCGTACAATCATTTCATATCTTTGGTTGTACGGCAAACCCAATTTTAAGCCTACCAGTCAATTGCTAGTAGTATTTACACACCACTTCACTTCCGGCAGACATGGATCATTAGATACCCCTATTACAACTCTTCCATAAAATAAAGGTATTTTTTTTGTACTCCATACCTTAAGTTTTTGTGCTATCGGCTCTTGGACTATAATGGTAGGATTTAGAATAAAATGTGCGAATCTCGAACCTTTGGATTTATCCCTAAGGAGGGATATTTTCCTTTTTTAAATGCTGTATTGTGCTGCCATCTATTAAAAGATGATACTATTTAAGACTACTACTATATTGAATATTGTAGCATATAAAATTGAAAAAAAGTTGTCAATGGCATTTAAATTATTTATAAAGTTAACTTTATTCTTGATTCAAGTAATTCTTGGATTTATGTAATAATTATATTCTGATATTTACAAACTATAACCACACTTCCGTGTAAGATAAGCTGAACATGCTAATTTATTATTTTATAATTATCATTTAAATCATAATTTTAATATAATTTAAATTAGAATAATTAACATGAATAATTTCACCCCCCCCCCCTACCAACGAAAAAAAAAACAACATACAACACTTTCCAAAGAAGTAAACAGGCAAATATTTCCAGAAACGATTTTCTTACTAATTAATAAAAACTTTTACTTTAATTTAAGGCATTTAAATTATTTATAATACTAATAATGTTCTCTATTTAAGCAATTCTTAACATTATGTGGTAATTATAAAACTTCTTTTTCAAATCATAGCCGCACTTTTTTACAAGATAAGCTAAACAGGTTAATTTATTATTTCATATTTATCATATAAAACGTAATTTAGGTTTGAATAATTTGCATAAGTAGTTGGACAAAAGAAAATTATTTTATTGCAATGCATCCTAAAATTGTAAACAGCCAAGTATTTTCAGAAATTGTTATTTTAGTGATTGATGAAAACTCTTACTTTAAAGCATTTAAATTTTTTACAGAGATAATAGTGTTCTCTATTTAAGTAATTCTTGAAATTATGTTGTAATTAGATAGTGGCGTTTTCAAACCACAGCAACACTTTTATGACAAGATAAACTAAAGATGCTATTTATTATTGTATATTTATTATACATTAAATTGGAATAATTGACATAAACAGTTTGTCTAAATCTAAACAAACAAACAACAACAAAAAAAATCTTTCACAACACCTCATTTTAAGAGCGCAAACATGCAAATATCCCCAGAAATATTTTTTATAGTCGTTGATAAAAGTTCTCAAAAGTTCCAATTCGTGTAAATTAATATTAAGTAACTGATTTTATTTCAATAGCAATCGTAAACATAATATACTAACGAAAAGCTGGTTATCGGTTTTTCAATAAGCAGCTATTATCAAACCTCAAAACAATGTTTTACTTAACCCGTCAGTAGTCGCGTGTCGGTCTTTTCGCCGCCCGTATAACTTATCTTCTCCTAATTCATATCCCAATTACAAATACAAAAAAGATCTACCATGTAACTGACTTTAAAGATATATATATCACCTTAGTGAAGTAATAGGACATCTCTGTTTTTCCTTCATTTACATTTTTAGAAACAAAGTTGAAATTGACGAAAAATTCTACGGAACAATTCCCAATGGCAGTTCATTTTTACTTTTTCCCATTACTCCAAATCTCATGATTAAAATGCACAACTTAAAAAAAATGCATATTTATATCTTCATTGAAATGTTATATTTATATATTAAGTGAAAAATATTTCTTATTTTACGTTTTTTGTATCCGGGGGGCCAGCGGCGAAAAGACCGAGCGCGACTAATGACGTTGTGAAAAAAGTCGCGACTACTCGCGGGTTAAGAATTTGAAGAGAGTGGAATATCCCTCTATAGGGATAAATCCCAAGTTTCAAACTTTGCAAATTTTACTCTAAATCACACCATTAGGAATCCTGCTGTCACTAGACGCTAGTATTAGGGGTTTTGTCAAAAAAAGCTTCATCTTCTTTCATTTAGTTTTCCGTTTTACTGTTGGCTAGAGATAATTAAATTAAATGAGATGGAAAGAAAAATTGATTTAAATTATTTTTTAAAAGCTTCTCTCGTTCCTGAGGCAGCCTTTACGACAAGAATTCATGTGAGTTAATAACCTTGCTGTACAAATACGCTTATTTAATCTATATCATTGAATCGTTATATTTTTCTGATTTGAAAGCATTAAAACAATATTTTGTAAAATTCAAACTACAGTGAAACCTGCCAAAGTGATCACCTGGTAAAGTGTGTTAACTGGCTAAAGGGAATGCTTTTCATAGGCGTAACCAGCCTATTGAACGGGGGGGGGTGCCCAAATTTTTTAATCTGAACATGTTGGTACAAACAATATCATATGTAGTAAAACATAATAAAACGGAACCCCATAAAACCTATCAAATTTCCGTTTTAGACAGGTTTTTATTTGTTGAAAGTATAATTGTATGGTACTTCTTTTAAAAAGGACCCAAACGCAATTTTTCTTTGCGTGAAGAAGGATGAGAAGTTGCTCAAAACCAAATCTAATGGATAAGAAAAATATATATAAACATAGATAAAACATGATAGATATAAAACAAAGGTATCTGTAAACATAAATCTGTAATTAACACAAATTTTCATTTCAAAGAACAATGAAATACTAAAATAAATAAACACGACTTTAGTTCCAACCTTCATTTTGATCAAAGTAGCATTAAAATCACTTGTAAAAGGAGTAAATACGTAATTTAAAGTAGAAAAGGATTCTTTCAATCTTTTGTACACATGAATAAATAAAATTTTCCGGTTTTAAAAAAAATGAGCCCGTCACATCTCTATAACATGCTCTTTTTACGAATGTGAAA
Source organism: Maratus speculifer (assembly GCA_964019185.1). Lineage (NCBI taxonomy): Eukaryota > Metazoa > Arthropoda > Arachnida > Araneae > Salticidae > Maratus > Maratus speculifer. Next base: position 251,783,107 of record OZ025302.1, on the reverse strand, counting down.
ATATGGCCGCATAAGATAAATTTAACCAACCAACAGACCAATCTCCATATTAATTTGAATTTTGCGTAGTATTATTTCTCATTTTCCAAGAAAGCAGATTTGTGCAAACACCCCCCCCCCCCCGTTCTCCAGGCTAATCACTAAAGATGAGTCCGGGCTCTTTTTCCGGAGCCCGAGCCCGAAAGATTTTTTGTTACCAGAGCCCGAGCCCGATACCAAAAATATACAAAACAAAATTGTGTGGTATTTATGGTATTAAAAATTTATTATTATGCATGCGCGTAACCAGGGGGGTGTGTGCCCCGGGTGCCCGCTCACCGCCCCCCCCCCCCCCCCGCTCGCGCAGTCCTAAGCTCTATTATTTTTTAAAAATCGAAATTTATTAAAATAAAAAACGGTTTAAGGGGGAGGGGGTGTTCAAATTTAAAATAATTATAGAAAATGGAAAAATTTGTCGATTCGTTTGCGGTTTAAAATAAAACTATTCTTTAAGTCAGTATCTTCTTGAAAATAAATTTTAAAGATAAATTAAAAAAAATCCATTAGAGGGCGCTTTAAACTTGAGAGTAACCAACAATTAATTTTAACCATTATTTTTTGTTCTAATTAAATGCTTGCAAAAACTTATTAAATGTTTTCGGAAGCTTAGATTTAAACTTAAATTTTGAGCTCAAAATATTAATAATTAGGAGTAGTTAAGTAGAGCAAATTGAAGTGTCTTCAGGAGTTGAAATTTAACACTCCCCCCTACTCGAACACAATTCAATTTATCGCTACTTAAACACTCTCAACGATTCAGAATTTGAGCCTAAAATTTAAGTTTATGCATTTGAAAGCATTTAATGAGATTAAAAAAAAATAACAGTTAAAAATAGTTGTACGCTACTCCAAAGTCTAAGGCGCCCTCTCTATCGGCATTTTGTGAAGTTTATCTTTAAAATTTATTTTCTAAGAAAATGCTCATTTAAAAATTAGTTTTAGCAAAAGCCGCAAACGAATCGACCAATTTTTCCGTTTTTTATAATCATTTGAAATTTGAACCCTCTGAACACAGTTCAGTTTGTCTACTTAACTACTCCCAACTATTCAAATTTTGAGCTCAAAATTTAAGTTTAAGTCTAAGCTTACGAAAGCATTTAATAAGATGCAAAAAATAACGCCAAAAATGAGTTGTTCGTTACTCCCGCCCTCTATCGGCATTTTTTGAAAATTATCTTTATAATTTATTTTTAAGAAAATACCGACATAAAGAATAGATATTGTGAAACCGCAAATCAATGAACCAATTTTTCCGTTTTTTATAATCATTTGAAATTTGAACCCTCTGAACACAGTTCAGTTTGTGCTACTTAACCACTCCCACTTTCAGATTTTGTGCTCAAAATTTAAGTTTGAGTCTAAGCTTACGAAAACATTTAATGAGATGCAAAAAATACCGGCAAAAAATAGTTGTTCGTTACTGCAAAGTCTAAAGCGCCCTCTATCGGCATTTTTGAAATTTATCTTTATAATTTAATTTCTAGAAAATACCGACATAAAGAATAATTTTAGTGAAAACCGCAAATTAATCGACCGATTTTTCCGTTTTTTATGTTAACAAGGCAGAACCCGTCGAATTTCGACGAAAGAAAATGTTTAAAAAATAGCTGTTTCATTGATTTTATTAAACCAATAAAATTAATTACAATAAAAATACATCTTATATTGGTAAGTCTAACGCTTAAAAAATGATATTTAACCTAAAGTTAACAAAATACTATTTCTATAAAACTCAGTTGTAAAAATTGTTAAAATTAAACTTTAATCGTACATGTAAGCAGTAAATAATAATAATAATAACAAAGATCTGTTATTATGATAAAGTTATCAATTAAAGCTCTTATCTATTATTCCAAAATGAAACAAGTTGGAAATTGCACGTGAAGCGTAGCAAATTAGGTGCGTTCGTACGACAACGAAGTTTTAAAAATATTACTTTCATATATCAATCTCATAAAATTGTAAATAGTGAATTACAATTAAAACGCTCATCAAACAATGTTCTCCCTACACCATTACTTAATGGAATACTTTTGTGTGGCCTTGTAAATCAATAACAAATGCTCTTTGCACCACAAATTATGTAAGATGTATATTATAATATGTACTTTATAGTTACATATAAATTTTATTAAGTTCGCATGAGTGTAACACGATTAAAATGCATTTGAAACATTTTTACCCATTGACCGTAATGTAACGGAATACATTTGATTATCCCTGTAATTGATCTATGCATCCGATTTTCATAAAATTTGAAATAACTCGACAAAATTATGTAATAATTATGTATTTTAAATTTCAAACGTATAGAATATATTTGAAACTTTTTCCCCATTGACCATAATGTAATTGCATACTTTTGATTGCCCCTGTAATTGATCTATGCACACGATTATCAAAAAATTTGAAATAACTCGACAGAATTATGTAATAATTGCGTATTTTAAATCTCAAACGATTAAAATACATTTGAAACTTTTTTCCCCGTTGACCGTAATGTAATGGAATACTTTTGATTGCCCCTGTAATTGATCTATGCATCCGAGTTTCATAAAATTTGAAATGACTCGACAAAATTATGTAATAATTATGTATTTTAAATTTCAAACGATTCGGTTGGGTAGTTTTTGCGTTGTTATATGCGGACAGACAGACGGACGGACTGAACGACCACTATAGGTGCTGCGTATTATATAATTACGAACGCACCTAAAAAGCAGAATTTATTCGACTTTAACCCAATCATAGAATTTGTTTCCCGCGAAATTTTAACCCTACATTGTTTTCACCGTATCAAAATTTTAAAAATGCACCTTTCATATCTGTATTCATCTTTAAAAAAAAAATAAAACGGTATTTTAATTTGATCATTTTAATTCAAAACTTGAAGTTTCGATGCTATTAACTGAAACTGGTATAAAACTATTTATATTCTTTTAAGTATACATGAAATTTTGTAAATAAAACCAAAATTCACAGGGTTTTATAACAGACTCTGACACAGCACGTACTTTAATTTTTTTTTCACTTTTTTTTGAGAAAATAGCAACATAAAAATAAAGTAATCAGTTTTTTTTTTTTTTTTGGGGGGGGGGTGCTTTTTTTCCTCTGCTTTTAATAGACATGGAGTACTTCTGTTGCCACGCTTAGAAAAACAATATTAAAACTCCAAAAAAATTAATATCTCAGAAACGAATATGGATGCAGTTTTTAAACAAATTGCATTTAAAAGTGCATTCTTTTCCCCATACGACGGTGTAAAGATTGAAATTGTGCGATGTCTAGAAGTATAAAAAATAGCAGTAACGAAAATTGCAAAATGGAAATTTCATCGGAAAGTGTTGCCATTCATAAAATGATGTATGCGTTACGCACAGATACGTTTGGCCTTTATAATATAGATTTGAAATTTTGGTCCCTAAACTTTAATGGCGGCTATCTCCTTTGGAAAACGTTTGGGACCCTTGGTCTCCTATTTAATATTGTTTGTCTTGATGTGTGCTATCACACCTCTTTTATTGTAAAAAAATTTTGGAAACACCCTATATACAGGGTGATTTTCCAAAACTACCAAAAACTACCAAACGTAGAACCATGATAAATTGGGAGAGAATATGCTTTTTATGATGCAGGCGTGCACTAAGATGGGATTTTTGAAAATTCCCTTTCTAAGAGGGGAAAACGGCGAGTCGAAAATTGTGGAGCACCTTCCTACATCTCATCAGCCTGTTTAAGGTAGCGAAAAATTCTAGAAAAAAAATCTACAAAAAAAATAATTATACACATATTTCGGCCAATTTAGAAATCCCCCCCTGAGGGGGTTAAAAGGGGGGCGATAAATTTAGAACATTTGTACATCTCAGGAGTCGTTTTAAGTAGAAGCGTGAAACGGCAGAAAATAAATCTATTAAAAAAAGAAACTGCAGCGTTTTATAATTACGGATAGGATTTTTTTTACAGGGGGCCCCTCTGATAAATGTTAGTTATAATATTTTAAAATTTCAAAGAGAGGAGAAGGTTTTATACCGGGGAGATGTGATAATTCGAACTATGGGGGCGGGAGGGTAATTTTCTAAATTTAGTCTATGTGATATATCATTAGAGAGCTCTCTGACCATTATTTCAAGCATACCTTCAGCATCTCTGAGATATTTCGCCATATCTCAGCAGCAGGTTTAGGTAGAAGCGGAAAATTCAAGATAACACATCTACTAAAAAATAGCTAAACATAGGTACTTCACTCATTTTTGTGCTATTTTGTCTGCTATGTCGTCAACTTTGACTTTGAATAGGATAGTGTAAGATTATACGAATAAGACAACAATTGTGGATGCTTAATTAGAATTTTTTTTCTTTTAATCTTTATTAGATGTATTTCGTTTGATTAAAGATTCTTTTAGAGAAATCGACCAGCGTAGCGGGCGAAGACTGCTAGTATTGCCATATTGTACATTAATATTTAAACTGTCCTAGTTTATTTCCATGAACGTATCCTCTATTTTCCAAACAACTAAAAATGCATCAATTAAACATAATGCATCAAATGATAACTTTTTACTATTAGTTTGAAACCGTCAGATTTTCCATGACCCAGACTGTAACCTAAGTAACAAACAAATATCGGCCGATGCCCCGACCAATATTGGTTATTATTTCGAAAGTCGCTAAGACAGATATAATATATTTTGATATTCACAGATATAACTAAAATTTGTTTTTGTTTTTTTAAGAAAGCATTCAAATGAGTTTTTTGCATTATTTATAACATTATAAAGCAAAAATAGTATTCTAAACAAAGATATTTATCGAAAACTTGATTTTTTTAATGCCAATTTTTAATATTTGATTCACATTGGCCAATGTAAAAAATAATACCATTATTCCAATATTCAGAGATATCTATGGATATTCGTAAAAACAATATAATTTTTCAATCATTTCAAGATATCTTTTCGACATTCAGTACATCTAATGAAATTTTCTAATCTTGAACAAAGTGGATGGAAAATTCTAAAGGGATCGCCCATTTCTATAGTTTTCGCCAAAGAATATTTGATGAAGGAGTATCTGAGTATCTGACAAATTTTGCAATCTTGACCAAACTGAATGGAAAATTCTGATGGTCCGCCCATTTCTATAATTTTCGAGGAAAAGTATTTGATGAAGAAATGCGTAATGCAGTTTGTAATCTTGACCAAATTGAAAGGAAAGTCCTGAAAGACCGCCCATTTAAAGAGTTTTAGTGGAACAGTTTTTGATGAAAAAGAATCTGACAAATTCTATAATCTTGAACAAAGTGGATATAAAGCTCTAAAGAAGCACCCATTTCGATCATTTTCGTGGAAGAGTGTTTGATCAAAAAATATCTGACGAATTCTGTAATCTTGACCAAAGTGGATGGAAAATTCTGAAGAAGCGCCCATTTCTATATTTTTCGAGGAAGAGTATTGGATGAAGAAATATTTGACTAATTTTGTAATCTTGATCAAACTGAATGGAAAGTTCTGAGGGATCGCCCATTTCTATAATTTTCGTCATAGAGTATTTGATGAAGAAATAAATATCTGCCAAATTTTGCAATCTTAACCCCTCGGAGATTAGCGACACGTATACGTGCCGCAAAAAGGCTTAAGAATCCATGTTTACCTCCACTAGTAAAATTTGCCTAATTTAAGCGGAGCCATTTCTCGATTTAACCTCTTCGTGACGGGAGCTTTTTACGAAATTTTTAATGTTTTTTCACCGATTTTCGAAAACTGAAAAGTGCTCCGATTAAATAAGCCAAATTTTACAGTAAAATTTTCCTGGTGGAGATAAGCAATGATTCTAAAATCTTTTTGCGGCACATATACGTGCCGTTCGTCCTCAATAGATTAATAAGCCATACATTTCTGATTTTAAAACCGGTGACAAAACAGTAAAAATTTCGTAAAAAACTTTCGTTACAAAGGGGTTAACCGAATTGCAGGACAGTTCTGAAAGACTCTTCTGTAGCTTTCATCGAAGTGTAAAGAAATATCTGACGAAGACGCATATGTATGACGAATCTCAATGAAGACGTCTGCCGTAATATTTTCATTATATAAAAATATGTATAGAAATTCATAGAAACGTATAATAATGCAAGAGAAAGACTCATTTAATATTAAAATTTGTTGATAGTGCTAAAAAAAAACTGGCTTTAACCATTAACTAATCAGTATTTATGGAGAAAAAAAAAAACTTTCAAATAATGCCTATTTTTTATGTCTTTTACTGAATTTTTAATCTTTAAACACCGGATTTGCAAAATAGAAAATTTTGAGTAATTGAATCAGCAAAATGCTCGGATTAAAGAATGCAAAATTTACAATGATATTTTACTGGTAACACTAATAAATTATTTGAGAATCTGCGAGGCATTTTAGCTAGAGAAGTATGTAAATATCGCACACAAAAGAAAACAAGTTGGAAATTGCACGTGAACGTAGCAAATGAGGTGCGTTCGTACGATAACGAAGTTTAAAAAATATTCAGATCTTGCTGGTATAGTAGAGCGTACTCCGGATACAGTATAATAGTCGAAATCTTTACGTTTCTGTAAATATGCAGGAAGTAATTTTTATTACAGCTCAGCAACGTATATCTTATTCATAAAATGTGAAATAGTTGAATATAATTAAAACACGTACCAAACTATGTTTCCCCGTATAGCATTATATAGTGGAATACTTTTGTGTGGCCCTGTAATTTAATAATAAAAATTCTTTGCATCACAGATTGTACAGAATGCATATTTTAGTATATATTTCATAGATTCATGCCAATTCTATTATGTTCGAATGAGTGTAACATCATTAAAATGCATTTGAAACCCCATTGACCGTAATGTAACGGAATCCTTTTGATTGTCCCTGTAATTGATCTATGCATCCAATTTTCATAACATTTGAAATGACTCGACAAAATTACGCAATAATTATTGTTTTAAATTTCAAACGATTAAAATGCATTTAAAACTTTTTTCCCTATTGACCGTAATGTAACGGAATCCTTTTGAATGTCCCTGTAATTGATCTATCCATCCGATTTTCATAAAATTTGAAATGACTCGACAAAATTATGTTATAATTATGTATTTTAAATTTTAAACGATTCGGTTGGGTAGTTTTTGCGTTGTTTTACGCGGACAGACAGACAGACGGACGGACTGAGCGACAACAATAGGTGCTACGTATTTACATAATTACGAACGCACCTAAATACAGACAATTTGACATCATTTATTAATTGGCGTTAAAAAAAATCTAAATAAATTTTAATTGGAATTTTTTAGTCAATGATTGCACGATTAATAAGGGTCGTTAAAAATAAAAATGATTTTCTAGAATACTAATTTATTTCTAGAAATTTTCATTATGTTCTTCTAATTTTTTCCTTGTTTCACGCCATACATTTCTATTCATTTGTATTTCATAAATTTTATTGTAATTTAATTTCACATTAATGAATCCCTAATGTTTGCTAATTACGAGTAGTAAATAACGTGTGATTGTGTTTTCAGTTGATGATTACTTTAACACACATTACTCATTTTTCAACGTGTCTTTAAAATTTTTTCCATGGCTGTATATATGCAATAATTGCCACGTGTACTTCATTGTGCGTTCATAATTATGTAAATACGTAGCACCTATAGTTGTCGTTTAGTCCGTCTGTCTGTCCGCATATAACAACTCAAAAACTACCCAACCGAATCGTTTGAAATTTAAAATATATAATTGGATAATTTTGTCGAGTCATTTCAAATTTTATGAAAATCGGATGAATAGTGCAATTACAGGGACAATCAAAAGGATTCCGATACATTACGGTCAATGGGGAAAAAAGTTTCAAGTGCATTTTAATGGTCTTACACTCTTTCGAACATAATAAAGGTCATATGCATCTATGAAGTATATACTGTAATATACATTCTGTACAATCTGTGGACCAAATAATATTTCTTATTGATTTACAGGGACACTCAAAAGTATTCCATTGCATAGTTATATATTGAAACACTGTTTGGTATACATTTTAATTGTATTAAACTATTTAATATTTTATGAAATTTATATCCGTTACACAGGATTACACCAGATTATAGTCATCATTCAGTCTGTCCATCAGTCTGTCTTTCTCCACATATAATAAAGCAAAAACCACGCAACCAAATCGTTTGAGATTTAAATTATATAATTTTTGCATAATTTTGTCGAGTCAGTTAAAATTTTATGAAAGCTGGATGTATAGTTTAATTATAAGGACAATCAAAAGTATTCCATCACATTACAGTCAATAGGAAAAAATAGTTTCAAGTACATTTTAATGATGTTACACTCTTTCGAATATAATAGAATTGACAAGAATCTATGAAAAAGATACTAAAGTATACATTCTGTATAATTTATAATACAAAGAATATTTATTATTATTTTACAGGGCTACTCAAAAGTATAATACTGCATTATGATATACAGGGAAATATTGTTTAGGGCGTGTTTTAATTATATTAAACTATTCCATATCTTATTAAATTGATCTACTTCGCTATGTTTTACTATAAGTTACTTTCTGTATAATAGAAAGCAGATAGTATTCACAGGAACACACAAAAGATTTCGACCACTATACTGTATACTATATAACAGCAAGATCTGAATATTTTTTTAATTCGTTGAAGTACGAACGCACCTCATTTGCTACGCTTAGTGATGGGCTATTCTGGAAATTTTGAGAATCGATTAAAATCAACATCGTATAAAACAACATCGATCATAATAAGAATCGATTTCTCAGTTCTAGAATCGATACTAGAATCGATATTTCGATAATTCAGATTCACGCAGAGAAGATCCAAATTACTAATTCCAAAACTTGACAATCAGCAGGACCATAATTACCGCCTCCGACCCCCCATCCCCATTTAGGAAGGCATAGAATTAAGCTATTGCAGATTTTAGAGTCGGATAATAAGAATTTTAAATTTTAAAATGATTGTCACTTATGGTTGTCACTTACACAAAAACTTTGACAAATTTGAGAGACATAACTCAACTAATAAAAACACTGTGTAACTTCGCATTAAACCGAGGATAATGAGTGCCAAGAGCGTGTAACTAGGATGGGGAACAAGGAGTATAAACTTTTTTTTTTCTAATGCCAACCAAACGTTACACGAGATAGTTTGGAAGAACAAAAAACATGCCCCATACCCAGGGAGGGGCAGGTAAACCCCACTCTTGCCGGAAGGGCGACCATAGCCCGAATGTATCTTTTGTCGAAGTTTCAAAATGAGGATTTACAATAAAATAGAACGAGAATTGGACATTTTAAAAATTGCATGCATACTTTGAGCGGCCCATTGAGTAAAGATTGGCGAGGAAGGGGGGAGGGCGAGGGATTAAAACAGACGAACTTGAAAAAAAAAAAAAACATAATAAACTAATAACCCAAATAACTGAGCTTCTAAACAAAAATATAGTGTTTAACTTAGTGTTGAATTCATGGGGTGGCCGCGGGGAACATGTATTCTTTGAAACTATAAAAAGCCAAAGCATGTAACTAGGTGAAGAGAGGGGTAGTAACAGAAAAAAACGAGGCGATAAAAGCTTTATAACGATATGTTATATGAGATGGTATGGAAGAAACAAAAAATATGCCCCCCACTCAGGGGAGCTAGGTAAATCCCAAACGGACAGAAGGGCGACTCCGCCCAAATGTATCTTTTGTTGAGGTTTCAAAATGTGGATTTAAAACAAAATAGAACGAGGATTAGACTTTTTTAATATCGCAGTCATAATTTGAACGTTCCTGTAAGTTAAGATTGATGAGGAAGGGGGGGGGGGTTAGGACGGACGAACATGGGAAAAAAAATAGTGGCACTCCGAGAGTGCCGACAGAAGTGAAACCTTGAACAATTAGATGTGTATTTTTTGAATCGTTAGGATATATAGTTGAATCGTCAGAAAATACTTTTAAATGAATAAAAAAAAGGTTCTATAATATTAAAGAACATATCAATATGTATAAAAAAAACCGCGCGATACCATATGTCCAGCTATTGTAGTTAACTCACTATAACTACTTTCTTACATTTTAAAACGCGATAAATACACCAACCAAAATTAGACCATACAATCGATACCTTAATCCTTATCCAAATAAATTATTTTGTATTAATGCCTGTTACAATAGCTGAAGATTACTTTTGAATTATTCAAATCGGAGATTCCATTCAAAAGATATTACGAATTTAAAGACGACATTCTAAAGAAAAAATAGCGCTGCTGAGCACTCGGTGGCCAATAAACTTGGGGATTACGTGAGCAATCAAAAGATTGCGGGTTCGAACCCCAGTTTCGCTGATATGTATCAATGTTTTATTTGCTTATTTCGAAGAAGTTTGAAAAATTAAAATTTTAACCGATTATGGGTTCGTAACGTGACCTAAAATGATGGGAGAAAATTTCTTATGCTAGATTTGTAATGTATGAAGCACAAGCTTTCAATAGACATATTGTATCAAGAAATGAGAAAAACCCTCTCTGCCCCCCCCCCCTCCAAAACGTCCTATAGGGAAAACCGGGAAATTGGAATAGCAAAAAGAACAGCGAGAAATGGTTAGCTATACTAGAATTTTTCTCCCCACTGTAACTCCTATAGAAGCAAAGTTATAGCTTTTTAAAGATTGAAATGAAGTAAAGAAATAAGCAAAATTAGGTGAGTGATCGACAGGGGGTGATCCACAGCTCTGGGGGTGCCATATAGCTTAAACTTTTAAGTTAAAAATGGTAGAGAATTAAATGAGCGAAATTTTAAGGAGTATATTGGGGGAGGGTGCAAGTCCCCTCTCAACATTTTTTTTTTGTTTCTTTTGAAGAAACAAAAAAATACGCCCCCGGCGGGGCGCAGATAAACCCCAAACGGGCGGAAGGGCGACCTCTTATTTATCTTTTGTCAAGGATTTGAAATGTGGATCTAAAATAAAATAGACCAAGAATTAGACATTTTAAAAACTGTATGCATATTTGGAACGGCTCTGTAAGTTAAAACTGGCGCAGAAGGGGTTGATTAGAAGAGACGAGTGTGAAAAATAAAACATAATAAACTAATACTTCAAATTACTGGACTTCTAAACAAAAATATAACGATTTAACCTAGTGTCGAATTAATGGGGTGGCCCGCAGGGGATACCCCCCCCCCCCCCAGAAATTATGGGATTTTATACTTTTTAATGCACAAATTGCAATTCCCCCTCTTTTACAGAGCTGTAAAACATGATGCTTTCTTCCGGAGTCGCAGAACAAATACTTGCATTCAATAATGATTTAGCCTAGAAAAAAAAAAAATCCATTCTTATACGTAATTTTACACCAATACTACCATTAAAACAATAAAATTAGTACATTTTAGTAGATCAAAATGAAATCGATTCCAAAGATCGAAATCGAATCTAAAGATCGAAATCGAATCTAAAGATCGACATCGAATCTAAAGATCGAAATCGAATCTAAAGATCGAAATCGAATCTAAAGATCGACATCGAATCTAAAGATCGAAATCGAATCTAAAGATCGACATCGAATCTAAAGATCGACATCGAATCTAAAGACCGATCTTACGGGGAGAATCGATTTTACATTTTTACTTTCTTTTGTAACTTTACAAGAAGAGAGTATTAGATTCGTAAAAAATTTCGACTTCCCGTTTTTGATGGATTTATATATTTTAGAAGGTCTTTAACATGACTTCATGGTTTTTAAGAAATATCTGTTTGTGTGTGTGTCTGTCACTCTGTGAGTCTGTATATGACAAGAATTTCTGACTGTTCTATCTCACGAACAAATGTACGGAATTCCACAAAACTTTAGATTTAATTTAACCTTGATATAAACTGAATCTAATTAATTTTTGGTGTATATAGCCTAACAGGTGGCGCTGTTATGCTGCATTTTTTGCGATTTGCACAACAGCTATATCTGAATAACGAATGCACGGATTTTCATCAAATTTGAGATCCAGTTAGCCCTTGACATGAATTGATGTTTTTTGCATTTTGATGTATATCGCTTCTCAGATGGCGCTGCTATGCTGAATTTTTCACAATTTCCACTCAGAGCCATGTGAAAGGGGGCAGGCGAAAGGAGGCGGTCATCCCGAGCGCGGAAATTTAGGGGGCGCCAAATTTTTACTACTAACATCACTTATAGCCTATCACAAGAAAAAGTTAATAGGGTGGGGGGCTAAATTGGAGCTTTGAACCGGGCGCAGTTCTCTTTTCGCGCGCCCCTGTTTCCATTTTAGCTTTATCTCAAGAACTAATGCACGGACTTTCATAAAAATTTAGATTCAATTAGTCCTTGATATTATTTGATGCTAATTATATTTTGGTGGAAATCGCTTAACAGATGGCGCTGCTATACTGCATTATTCATGATTAACGCAATAGCGCTATCTCAAGAACGAATTTTCATCAAAATTCAGATTAAGTAAATCCCAGACATATATTAGTGTTGTTCAGTTCTTGGTGTAAATTGCCCTACAGGTGGCTCTGATATGCTGCATTTTTCAGGATTTCGCAATAGCTGTATCTCGCGCTTTCATGGATTTTCATCAAAAATTCAGATTCAGCTGGTACCTGATAAAAATTGATGCTGATAAATTTTTGATGTACATCACTCAACAAAAAACGCTATTTTACAGAGGGAGGGGGGGGTTGTTCTGAGGTTTCTTTAATTCTTCTATCTTAGAAACTAATACACTGAAATTTTGGAATTGGCACATCCGACTATTTTATTTTCGACATTTGAAGGAAAATGAAATTATATTACCTTCCAAGAAATCGATTAAAATTTTTAAAGTATCGATTAAATTGAGTTGGCCGTAGTATCGATTAAATCGATTTAAAAAATCGAAATCGCCCATCACTAGCTACGCTCCACGTGTTTTCACACACGTGTGTTCCACAATTTCCAACTTGTTTTTTATTGCAAATAAAATTTTGCCTATTTGGTAATATCATAAGAATGTTTAAAGTAGCCTAAAACTGTTACGCCAGTTGTTCATTTGTTTGGTCAACATTATTCAGAAAAAAATCATCGCTTTTTTTTTTTTTTTTTTCAGAATAAGTCGCTGAAAAGTAATTTAGTTCAAATAAACAACTTTTCTTAACTAATTCATGTAATATGCAATTTCACAATTTTAAGTAGAATTCTGTCTAACTTTTGAATTGGCCACCAAAAAACCTTGATTTAAACCCCATAGAGTAGGGGTGCACAACCTTTTCATGAGAAGGGCGACTTACAAATATGTCTGGGTGGTCGAGGGCCACAACACGAAGATAATTTGATTTCTAGGAGGTGATCTTTGGCTTATAAACGGATTAAAAATATGGTTCCAGAAGGGAGTGGGGGGGTTATCCTTTTAAATTCTCTTACCCAATCAAAAATATCCAATTCAGTTGGTAAGGATATATCAGCAGTTTTTACGTTTTCATGTATAGTAGACATAGCAAGGATTATTTTCAAGATGTAATAATATTCCTTGACTTTATTCAGGAGAGCAAATTTTGTTTCCTTAAAAATGCTAAAAAAAACAAACGTAAGTGGCTGGTGCCGAAGAAAATGTGAACTTTATGAATGAAGGAGAGAGAAGGAGCCAACCAACAAGATTTTTCTGTTCTTGTTCAATAAAATTCCTGATGTTTCTGTGCCCAATCAGCAAAATTTGCAATTTTTCCACACCTGATTGAAAAAATTTGCACTTTTTACGAAACTTATCGACAAAATTCGCAACTTTTCGAAACCTATCGATAAAATTCGCAATTTTTACGAAACCTATCAACAAAATTCGCAATTTTTACGAAACCGATTGAGAAAATTCACGATCTTTCCGCAACTGATTCACAAAATTCGCGATTCTTACGAAACCGATCGAGTAAATTCACGATTTTTCCGTCCCTGATCAACAAAAATCCCGATTTTTACGAAACCAATCGTCGAAAATCGCAATTTTTCCTCACACGATCGTCGAAATTCGCGATTTTTACGAAGCTGATCGTCGAAATTCGCGATTTTTATGAAACCGATCGATAAAACTCACGATTTTTACAAAACCGAACGACGAAATTCGCGATTTAATGCGAAACCGATCGGCAAAATTCGCGATTTTATACGAAACCGATCGGCAAAATTCGCGATTTTTACGAAGCCGATCGAAAGAATTCGGCGACTTTTCCAGGGTTGATCGACGAAATTCGCGATTTTTTATGAAGCCGAACGAGAAAATTCACTATCTTTCAGCGCGAATTTTACGAAGCCGATAGCTAAATTTTGCGATTTTTACAAAGTTGATCGACGAAATTCGCGATTTTTCCTTGCATGATTAATAAAATTTGCGATTCTTCCATGCCAGATCGACGACATTTGCAATTTTACCACGTGAGATCAACAAAATTCGCGATATTCCCGTGCACGACCAACGATATTTACGATTTTTCGGAACTCAATCATAAAATTCTCATTTTCCCGTGTCCAATCGACGAAATTTGCGCTTTTTCTGCCTTTAATTGACGAAATACGCATTTTTCTGCGCCTAATCAACGAAATTCTCGAATTTTAACTATTTTTGACGAAATCTGCATATTTTTTTTACAGCGGCAAGATGAAATTCGCGATTTTTTCGTTCCTAATCGACAAATTTGACGATTTTTTTCGTGCCCGATCAACGAAATTCGCGTTATTTTTTACTCGATACAACGAGAAAACATTTTTCCGCAGCCAATGAATTCTTTTTTTTTTTCGTACATCGTCAACAAAACTGGCGATTTTTACTTGTCGGATCAACGAAATGTGCGATTTTTCGCATACAAATGATAAAATTTGCGATTTTTCCGCACTCGATCAAAGAAATTCGCGATTTTTCCGTCCCCGGTCTACAAAATTTACGATCCTTAAGGGACTAGCGAAATTTTATATTTTACCGCAGTAAATTGACGAAATTTACGATTTTTTTCTGCATCCTACGCACAAAAATTGCGGGTTTTTTAATTGTAAATTTACAAAACTCGCAGGCCACACGTTAACCCATCGCGGGCCACAGGTTGTGCATCCCTACCATAGAGAATCTGTAAGCCTCGTTCACTCAGTAGTATAGTGGTCAGTATCCTCGCCTGCCACGCGGGAGACCGGGGTTTGATTCCCCACCGAGGAAGGCCTATTTTAGTGCCTAACCTAGTGGTCATAGCACCGAACTCCAGATTGAAAGGTCCCGGGTTCGATGCTTGATATCACCAAAGACCTGCAGCGGACTGCTACGCCAAAGTAGCGCTAAGCTACCAAGCCTAATAAACTTTCATCGCCATTGGCGATATTGACCTTTCCGGCAACCTCTCTCGAAGGAATGAACATTTTCGCCCAGACTCACCAGTCGAACTGTGCTCAGTTAGTGTGTGTGTGCGCCGATCTCCCTTGTCTTCACTTGTGTGTTGCAGCTGTGTCTGTCGCGATGCTAATTCTTTATTTCCCTTAATCTTGTAATCTTTTTTATTTGTTTTTGTTTTTATTAAATATGTTGATGTTTTACTTTTAGGCTAGCATTATTTAATCTTTCTGATGCATTATTTACTATTTCTTTAATTTAATAGTTAACTTTATGGCGCGCGTTAAACCACGCGCAAAAGACCCACCAAGTATATGCAGTGTGTACGCGCTCGTTAAATAGAGTGGTTCTAAAAGTCCTGTGGTCGGTTTTAGCAGTTACAATGGGTATTGATCTCTGGAGAAAACTTTCCCTTCAGAGACATATTGAAATTGAGCAGGTGACGATGTTTGGTGCTGCCCTCTATTAGCGCTTTGCCGAACATCCTCTTCTGCAGAACTCTGACTTCCTACTTCTTAAGTGCAGTCAATGGCGCAGCCAGAATTCGGTTCTAGGGGGGGGGGGGGAGGTTGAGTTTCTCATAAAGGCATTAGCCGGTTGTTTGAATCACCGGTAATTGAATCAGTACTAATTAGAATATTTACTGTTTATTACTTAAACTGAAAGAGCATCTGTGTGGCAGGAAATCATCATTCTTTCAGCATAATACGTCTCAGAAAAAATGACTCAGTTCAAATAACCAATTTTTACTTAACTATTCCACTTTCACAATTTTAAGTAGAATTTTCACCATTTAATTGAATCACTTTATTAAATGGAATCTGATTCAATAAACCGACGGATTCCGAAATACGCCAAAATGTTTAAATATAAAGTTTGGTTTTGATTCATATAAGCGGCAATTATAGCGATATTTCTTAGCTCTGGGAGGAGTTTTAACCCTGAAACCCCTCCCCTGGCTGCGCCACTGGGTGCAGTTCAAAAGAAGCTAAAGCACCCCTCTTACCCTTTGGGCACACGTCTACAACTATAACAACAGCGAATATGTACAATAGGCAAATATAGACAATTTGATATTTCTGTAATTAGCGTTGAAAAACATTTCAAAACAAATTTTAATTGAACTTTCTTAATCAATGACTGCAAGATTAATATGGTCGTTGAAAATAAAGATGATTTTGTAGAGTACCAATTTATTTTCAGAAATATTTTATTATGTCCTTAAAATTTTTTCCATGTTTCGCGTCATATATTTCTATTCATCTGTGTTTTATAAATTTTACTGTAATTGAATTTTACATTAATAGATCCCTAATGCTTGCTAATCACAAGTAGTAAATAATGTATGATTGTGTTTTAAGTTGAAGATTATTTTAACACATTTTACTCATTTTTCAAAGTGTCCTTATAATTTTTTACATGGGTGTATGCTAAAATGTACACTACAGTAGACTCCCTAAAATCTGCACATAATTTACAGATGTAAACAATGAAGATTTCAGTTCAGATAGAGGGGCAAAATTTTAATTTTTTAGCTTAATATGAATTCCACATATATTTTAATTTGTAATATTTTTTAAATTACTGAATTCATGTTTTTTCATGAAGGAAGAATAAATTTATTTCTGAAAATATTCAAGAGATTGCTGATATCTCTGATAATCACAATCTTTTTACCAAATATATTTATGCATTAAGTTTTTTTTATTATTAAGTCTGGTTGAACCTGAAATAAAACTTCCTTATCTTATGATTTTGATGTCAATTATTAATGTACTTTTATGAGGCAAGTTTCATTGAATAATTTAGGAAAAATACATTTCATCTTTCTAATGAATATTTAATCACACATTATTGATTATTAACTTACCTTTTAATATTTTAATCATATTAAAAATTATCTAAGTTTTTATTATTTTAGTTTATCACTTTTTTAATATTTTACTATACTATTGTAAGCATTCATTATAGTTTTGATTGCATTATGATTTACATTCAAATTACTGTTTAAAAAGTGTAAACCAAGCAATGACGAGAAATCCACAAAATTTTAAAACCTGTACAACCTCTGGTCCCAAGTTGTGTAGATTTGAGGGAGTCTACTGTATTGCAATTGCCAGTTGTAAGCATGGAAAAAGTGAATGGAAGTTACCTAAAAATCATTGCCATAGCTATTGTTAACACATTGAGTGCCACATCAGTCACCGATGACCGACATTGAATTTTCCGTTCAAGCAGCGTCAGTCGCCAGTGATTGACAGTATTGGGATTGTGTAGTGGGAATATTATTTCGCTGTTCAAATGGAAAGACAGACAAAATAGACTTGGCACACAATGTGTTAAACAGTGACGCCAACTTTTGAAAAAAATATTGGGTGGGCTCAAAAATATCTTGCTAAAATGATACGACCAATTTATTTTTCTTTGAAGGGTTAGAAGTGGTGAAAGATGAGAATTTTAAATCATCATGTTTTAATAAAGTTGGATAATATTTTAATAAATCAAATTTTCATGTATTTTTCCTTATAAAGGCACAAATATTTCTTGCAATATCATCATGTCATGAACATGATTACAAATTGAAATAGCAGAAAGTTAAACATAAACATTTCATTTCAATCATTTGAGATTTATGGGTGAATTAAAACACATGGTCATTGACAAAATAAATTTTGTTTTATAGAGAAATATTATAAAGAAATAAATAACTAAATAGAACAATGGAGATTGGGCATGCTAGGATTCAAAATTATTGGGTGTGCTCGAGCCCCATGGGCCCATATAAGTTGGCACCACTGGTGTTAAAGACGTCCAATTATCCAAAATTTCACTAACAGATTGGTTTCAGTCCCAACCGGTCCAGATAATCGGTGCTCTACTGTATATGAAAACTAGTCGTTGGGGGCCACCGTAATACTTACCCATCATGGATATGTATATGAAAATAAAACATGTGAAAACTATTTATACAATGCATTGCAATTCATAAACAAAATTTAAATATTGCTAATATACACAGTAATGCTACATTAAAGAACTGCTGATGTACCAATTTCGACAAATTATATAAAACGCCAAACTACTCAAGTAGTACCGAACTGCGTAAAAGAAACATCCTTATAACTCCAAAAAATAATAATTCTATTAACTAACAATTAACTGTGTCGGATTAAGCGTCTCATTTCCAATTAAAATATACCTCTGAATTGAAATTTGAATGAAATAAAGGGTCATTGTCGAAGAATGTGGAAAACAGGATTACAAATATCTCGGCAACTAATAATCCGATCGACTTCGTTCTATATGCAAAATGTGTGTTATTTTATTGCCTTTTACGTCCATTCCTTAAAACAAAAAAATTCGAAAATTTTCATATACCTTTCATCAGAACGAATTTTTCGAGGGTCCGAAAAAAATAGTTCCGGATAATCGAGGTTGCTGATATTAAATAGGCTTCGTCCCATTCTTACATACTAACTACATACAAAATTTCAAGTCTCTATCTCAATTTGTTCGGGAGATCGAGCGTTTACAGACAGACAGACGGACGGCAAATTTTTTTTTCTAAAAATGTGTTTTTCGGAATCTTCACTATCTAAAACGTGTAAATTCGTCAAAAAATTTTTTTCGATTTTCAAAACGATTGCAAGACTTACCCTATACTACGTATGATGGGTAAGTAATAAAGAACAGTCAGATATAAATGTCAGTGTTTTCATTATCATATTTAGTACAGTTAAGAGCCTACATGAGTCACTGAAAAAGACCTGGATGATAATGTTAAGTCTATGGAGACATTATTTTCAAATATCTCGCTGAAATTTTATTTATATTTATTTATTTATTTTTTTTTTTTTTTTTTGCATAGGATAGCTGATGACGGCTAGTTTTAAGGGCAAATGTTGTAATCTTTTTGAAAATCAGAAAACAAAAAGACATTAACACATTTTAAGACATTAGAGATTCCAAAAAATACATTTTTAGAAAAAAAAATTATCGTCTATCTGTCTGTAAACGATCTATCTCCTGAAGAAATTGAGATAGAAACTTGAAATTTCGTGTGTACTTAGTATACAATTATGGGAAGATGCCTCTGAATATCAGTAACCTCGATTATCCGGAACTCATTTTTTCGGACTCTCGAAATATTTGCTTTGATAAAAGGCATATAAAAGTTTTCGAAATTGTTTATTTCAATGTGTGAATATATAAGACAATAAAAAACATAAATTTTGCATAAATAAGGGTGTTAACTGAATAATTAGCTGCCGAGATATTTGTAATCCTATTTTCCACACACTTCTTTGATATTTCATGACCCTGTATTTCATTCAAATTTCAATTCAAAGATATTTTTTAATTGGAAATAAGATGCTAAATCTGAAGCAATAAATTGTTAATTAATAAGATTATCATTTATGGAGTTATAAAGATGTTTCCTTTATGCAATTCAGTACTACTTGATTTTCCCGTCGACCAAAAAATTACCACAAAACTATAAGATTAAAAGCCAATAATGGCTATGTCTTTTGTAGCCATTTTTTAACATTCATAAAAAGGTTAGTATTTTAACTCATTATAGTAATTTTTTTCTCTCTGAAAATTTTGATAAGATTTTTAGAATTTCTTTTTGTTTCACAGCCTTTTTTTTTTTTTTTTGACATTTTTAAAAGGAACCCGGGTCTAATTTTTTAGTCCAGTACTCTAAAAAGTGTGACGAAATTCGCAATTGTTTTCCCGTGATCGTTTCACGATATTCACAATTTTTTCTCACAATCTTAATTAACCTTTTTCTACCCCGATTCTTTGACCATCTACAAATATAAAATTTGTAGAGTCAGGTGGGGTAGTTATGACCAAGGGGCAATTATGACCATCTCTATATTGGAGAAAACTGTGTATGGTAAAATTTTGTTTCATGCTTAGATATTGATCTAAAATGTATTTTTCATTTCACGTATTCATTATCACTAGTCTGAAGTAATTCTGATATTTGAATAACAATTACAGGGTTGCCACTCTAATCTTGAAAAAAAAATTCTCTGTGTTTTCCCTGTACTACAATGCATTTATTCTATGCTGAGTGCGCAAAAATATATGCGTGTATGTATGCTAATTAGACATCTTATAATTTACCATTAGCCAATTAATTGAACAAATATAATACATTATATGATATGAGCAAATAAAAATATCCTTTAAAGTTGCTGCACTTATTATGGAATCCCACATTTTACATTAAGAATAAAAACTGATACTCAAACATTCTGGTAAAAAAAAACTTTGAAATATTTGTAAATGAAGGCTAAAGTATCTAAAAACTTTGTATCTAATAATTTAAAGAATATAAAAATTTTAAGAACCTTACCTAAAAATCAATTATCTTGAACATAATATCACAAAAAATGCAGAAACAAAAAAGAAAAGAGGAAAAGCTACTCACTTTATACATTCAAATTAATACTTATATCAAAATATAGGATAACTTTGATACACAACACTGGTTTATTTTTTATCTTAAAAAATATCATATGATAAATTCAGCTTTCAAAATAAAAGCCAAAAAACTATGTTTGGATATAGTAGAAATAAAAAATTCCCTGTGTTTTCCAGATTTTTTTTTAATTCCCTGGATTTTCCCTGTTTTGGGAGGGGATTTTAAAATTCCCTGTGTTTTCCCGGTTCTTCAGGTGGCGTGGCAACCCTGCAATTTGACACAAAGGTTACCAAAAATTTTTCATAAATGGATTTGTCAATTTGGAGATCTAATGGTCACAATTGCCTTAACCCTTTAAGCGGCCTAACCGGGTTTTTTTCATCAGATTGTTTTTGAATTCAAAGGCTTATTTAACTCAAAACTGATATTAATGTTAATTTTTTGAATTGCCTAAGATAAATAAATATTTAGAGGTTATAAAATTCAAATCCTCATATGAATACATTCCATAACTTTTATTTTATGAATCGTTAAACTTGCATGCAAAATTCTGCAGGACACTTAAAGGGTTAAACAAAAGTGTATAGCAAAGCATAAAGAAAAAATATAGTGCTCATAATTTCCCCATAAGTGGTAACCACCCCAAACTTTTGCGATGATGAGATTTTGATGGAGTAATTATAACCATCCTTTTAGCTTAAAGTTATTTCCTATGTACTAAAAATATCACTTTTCCAAACGGAAACAAGTTGGAAATTGCACGTGAAGCGTAGCAAATGAGGTGCGTTCGTACGATAATGAACTTTTAAAAATACCACTTTCCTATATCAATCTCATAAAATTGTAAATAATTTCAATTAAAATGCGCCCCAAACAATGTTTTCCCTATACCATTATGCAATGGAATACTTTTGTGGGGCCTTGTAAATCAATAACAAATGTTCTTTGCAACACAGATTATGCAAAATTTATATTATAATATGTACTTTATAGATGCATATCAATTTTATTACGTTCGAATGAATATAACACCATTAAAATGCATTTGAAACATTTTTCCCCATTAACCGTAATGTAACGGAATACTTTTGATTGTCCCTGTAATTGAACTATGCATTCAATTTTGATAAAATTTGAAATAACTCGATAAAATTATGTAATAATTATGTATTTAAAATTTCAAACGATTAAAATGCATTTTAAAATTCTTTCCCCATTGAACGTAATGTAATGATCCTTTTGATTGTCCCTGTAATTGATCTATCCATCCGATTTTCATAACATTTGAAATGACTCGACAAAATTATGTAATAATTATTTATTTTAAATTTCAAACGATTCAGTTGGGTAGTTTTTGCGTTATTATATGCGGACAGACAGACGGACAGACTGAACGACAACAATAGGTGCTACGTATTTACATAATTACGAATTTACCTAAAAAGTACAAAGTGATCATAATTACCCCTCCTGACCCTATGTATAGTTTTACTGAAAAATTTTTTAGCCCACTCGATATTTTTCAAAAGTGAGGCAGTACTGATTGCCATGCTACATGAAAGTTTAAACACACACAAAACTGAGACAATAAATAAAAAGCCAAAGATATGATGTGATGATACGCCATTTTAATGCAGGAAACCAGTTGAGCAAATTACAGAATCTATAAACCAATACCATAATAAAAATATGCTATAAATATTTTACAAAGTCTCCAAAGGTTGTACAAAAGCAGGTGTACAGTTCTCAGCACACATCATTTTAGTTCCACATTCTAGAGGAAGTAAAGATTTTTTTTCCTTTTTTTACACATTCTTTTTTTCTTTTTGACTCTGCAACTTTACTTTTTTTTTCTTTTTGCTCAGTCTAATCTCCTCTAGATTGTAGAAAAAATAAACAATGAAATAAAAAAACACCACATATGAACAGAAACACACACATGCATACAATCACACATGGAATATTTCGTTCTTTTTTTTCTTTTTTCTTTTTGGTACTTCCCTTTTATAGGAAGTCTTGGCAATTTTTTTTTTTTTTTTTTTTTTTTTTTTTTTAAATGGCACAATTTAAGTTTTTAAAAAAATGAGATTTGTCGTTAAAACAATAAAAACAGTCAGAAAGCAAAACTGATGAAGGGTTAATAATTTAGGTTAAACATTTTGCTTCTGATTACAGATGTTAGATAAAATTACTTTGATTTGTGTGCATAAAATAAATTGTGTAAATAATGAACAATTTTTTTCTGCATATGAAATAATGAATAGATTGCCAGTAAATGTTTATGAAAACCTTTCTTCTTTTACAAAGCCATTTACTGCCACCAAGACCCCTATATAAAAGAAATACCTTTTTTTTTTTAACCCCCTCAACTGATGAACATGATACAAAAACTATAAACAGCAATGAGATTGACCAGCTTCAGAGAGCTACGGCATCTTTACTTAATTATACAAACAACAATGAACTTTTTTTTTTCTTCCAAAAACATTAAAAATGCATGTAGTAAAATTATGCAATGTATACAAATATCACGGAAATGTACATATATACAAGAGGTAAAAAACAAAAATAGCAAAAAACTTGTCAAAAATTTAAAAATCCTAAATCAAAGATGCAAATTAACAAAATCACTTTAAAACTCCTAATTTCAGCATTAAATAAATCACAGCATTTCTGTTATAGAATTGAAACATTAGGAAGATGAAAGCAAATATATTTAACAAAGGCAGTAAGGGCATCAGTTATCAACACATATTAGGTAAGGGCATTAGTTGCCAACTCAAGATTGCTAAGGATGTCAGTTGCCAACACAAGACAGGTAAGGATATCATTGCCAACTAATATTAGGTAAGCACATTAATTACCAACAAAATGGGCAATAAACAAGGGCATTGGGTTGCATTTATGCAGTAGCTCTATGAAATCTGAAATTTACTTTGTAGAAAACTGGCTGTTGTGCCAGTAAAATAAAAAAAAAGAAAGCTAATTTAATCCAAGTATCTTTACAACACCATCTCAAATCACAGAACGAAATTTAAATTCAAGCGGTATTATAAACAGACTCAATGCAGTCTGGTGAAAAAACACCCAAGTGCATGATACAGCTGACATGGTGCTGCTTCCAACTTTGTTAGGAGGCTGTTTTCAAAGAGTAGCACCTCCATGTAATATAGAGAGATGGCTCAAAATAGAAATAGGCCACATTATAAATAAAACTCACAAGGAAACAGCAATGTACAAATGGGTTTAAAAAAAAAATATATCCATTAAAACTTCAGCAATTAACATACATATGACTTTTTTTTGTTACATTACTTTTTATAAGGGCCTTGGTGCTTTTGAAAATGGCAGTGGTGCAAGCAATTCAAGCTTTAAAAAAGGGGAGTTTTTTTGTCGAATGATATAAAAAGCCACAATACAAAATTGAAGAAATGTTATGCTAGCTTACGTATCAAAAGAGCATTTTATTACAAATATTACTTTTATCTGTATATAATCATCCATAAATGGCTTCCTCTGTATGTAAATATATCAGCCGGTGTTTTTTAAAATGGCACTGGTGCAAACAATAATTCAGTCTTAAAAAGGTGAGATTTTTTGTCAAATGACATAAAATATTGCAGAAACAAAATTGGTGAAATATTACGTTAGTTTATGTATCTTTTTAACTTCTGATTACAGAAGTTATTTCTATTAAACAGCTTCTGTGTATAAATATATAGATTTTTAGAAATATTTTAAGATTTATTTTTAGATATTAATTAGATATTATATAGATTATTAGATATTATTATTAGATATTATATTTAGATATTATATTATTAATTTTTAGATATATAGAAATTTTGAAAATACTCAAGAAATTGCTTGCATATGTGAAAAAGGAAAAATATTTCTAGAAACAATGTGAAAAAAAATTCTTTCTCTTGCCATTTTCATCTCATCAAGGCCCAAACAAAAAGGTATTTTTCTTTATCAGTTTTTAAACTCTGATATGCAGCCTTTTCCATATCTTGAACCATATTTTATAGGATATAGAATATGTACAATATGATACTTTTTTGTTTTTTTTATCAAAAAGAAAAAAGCGTGCATGGCATGCCCACAGTCTCATATGCACATGTACAAAGGGCTAGTGCACGCTTTGCAATATTAACAATATTTTACGATACACACAAAGATACAATATATGCATTCACAATTTGTTCCTTACATATAATTATGTTTGATTTTTTAAGTACATAAGTGATCTGGTTTTTACATATCTAGTTGTGCAGCAACACAACATATAGTTATATATATTTATAGATTTCTTATAATTGTATAAAAACTTTTTAAAACGTACCTAGCAATTATGGAAAATAGAAAAAATTTACATGCGCAAGATATTCTGTGTACACTTAAATTTGTTAAACCTAATGTTTCACAATAAATACTAATAAATTCATTAAAAAAAAACATGAGAAGTAAGTTAAAGTACAGTGTGGGTTGAAAGACCTTGGCACATTTTAAAATTCAATAAAAAAATTCAAGTAATGATTTGGACAAAAAATTCTTCTCATGAGCAAAAATTTTATTTAAGGGGCTACTTCAGTCAAATGAAAAGACCCATTCACTAATGCTAATCCTATGGAAGAAATTTATACAGATATCTCGGTTGCATTTCAATATTTTTAAATGATATTTTGGCTTTGGATATCTGAGATCGATCTGTATGCATGCCGTTAGTTACTTTTTTCATTTTGTTTACAGTTATTTTTTACGAGGACGCTTTCATTTTTGGAACCGGTTTGGAAAGCGAAAGCAACCGCATAAAAAATATCTGCAACCAAAATCGAAAAATTAAAAAACGACCTCCATTCAGATCAATCTGAGTTATCCAATGCAAAAAGAATCATCTAAAAATATTGAAATGCAACCGAGATATTTTTATAAATTTCTCCCATAGGATTAGCATTAGCGAATGGGTCTTTTCATTTGACTGAAGTAGCCTCTTAAGCAAATAATAAATAGTTTCACATATTGCTGACAGATGGTTTTACTTCAAAGCTACAAAAAATAATAAAATAAGGTAAGCAGTTATAGAACACTTATTATGTACAATATGCTATTACACTTAAATGTCTGTGCCCTTTTTAGATTGAACCATTATCCAAAACAGTACATTGAAGAATGTATCAATTTTTACAGCTGTTTATCTAGAGTTTTATGCTTTTTTGCAGCTTTGAAGGTATAGTGCCATCTATGAACAAATTCTGAACTAAAATTTCTTAGATTGCTTTAAAAAAAAAAAAACTTTTGAAAACAAGAAATACATTCATCGAATATGCATTATCAAATTCCAGTTAATCGAAATTTTTTTTATTGAATTTTAAAATGCATCAAGGATTTTTGCATCACTCCGTATAATTAAAATGTTCATGCTGAACAACTTTGAATCAGAATGCTTCAAGCATTTTGGCAGTTATTAAAGTATTAATACTGTTCAATTCTAAAAAGGGATTCTCATTAATATTTTAAGATATGCAAAAGGCTTAAAATAATGCAACGATGAAACTTTTGAGTTGGACGGGTATTAGGTGTTAGACAGTTCATGCAAAAATTAAAATACCATATGAATAAATGAAACGGATGTAAACAGATTAAAAGCAAGGTAATTTCATGTGCATAATTCAGATTTAAATCACTTTTTAAAAAAATGCTTCATTGCCTGGTTAAAAATATTGCCATTCAAGAAATATAAATAAATGCAGAAAAACTAGCAATTTTAACCAGGAATTGGACCAAAAGCCAGCTTTTGGTTTTTTAAGTTAAACGTGTGTTTTTGGATATCACATTTTGAAGAGATCTTTTCAAAATCAGCAATTGCTAAGTTATTAAAAAAAGGCATACTAAATATGAAGATAACAATTTAAAAACATTTCTATTAGATTACATTGAGTTTATAATGCATCATATTTTAATACCGATTTATTAAGCATATTTTTTTCTGTAATTAGAAGGGGAGTAGATTGAAAACATCTTTTTTAAATTGTGAACGATTTACTTTTCGAATTTAATACTTTTAATTTTTGCACCAATAGTATTTTTTAAATATATATGCCGATTCAAATTTTCAAAAACTAGAACATTTCACGATTTCAAATATTCTTTTACCCTTAAATTATAATATTACTAAAAATCCACAGAAATATGCTTTTAAACCATCACTGTTGAACCCTTTAAAACAATATCAAACTTCTCAATGATCGATGGAAGAAAATATTCCTACAAAAATTAAAGTTATCACAAAATAGATACATATTTTCAAGTTTATTATTATTATCCAGTTCATAACCCAATGTAAATGACAAAATCTACCAGTCTAAAAGATTTCATGGCTTAAAAAAAATCTAAAAGTGATTAAATCATTGCATACATGAAATTACATTAGGTGAAAATAAAAATAATGGACATGTTCTATTATTTCTGAACACTATAAAAGCATTAGATTACATATTTTTATATCAGATTCTATGCAAATGATATTCCTCAATAGATAGAATGATGCGTAAGTGTGTTACACCATTCATGCCGAATGCAAAAAATAGTATCTTTTCATTATCTCCAGTCACATTTCCTTAGCCATTTTTAGGTAATCAAACAGACATTCTAAATGATACACCACTTTTATCTAATTTTGCTTTTCCTCCTTTTGCTCTCCTATGAATTTACTTGTTTATTTTAGAATATATATATAAACTAATAATATTTTCAAGAAATTCCACATAATAAGATGCCTAGACTTTTCTCGTAAAGTCTTGCCTTTTTTTTTTTTTTTTTTTGTAAAAAAAGTTTTTTATATTTATGAAAAATCTAGAAGTAACTTTGTGAATTTGAAATTATCATTACATTAAGGTTCTTGTTTGTATATTTTTAAAAAGATATATGCATGTAAACAGATATATATATATATTTACTTATGTAAAAATTACTTTTTACATATGTTACAGATTACAGATTTTATTTCTAAATGTTTAAATTTGTGAAAGGTTCAGTTTGAAGATGGAAAAGTTTTGTGAAAGACTAATTTTTAACACAAAAATTTTATGAAGTATCCTGTTTCGAGATCAGAAATTTTGTGAAGGTCCATAATTTGAAATTAAAAATTTTGTAAAGGGTCCTTTAAACCCAACTTTTTCCTGTACAGATCCTTGTTTTATATCTATAAAAATTGTAGTTAAAATTTTCTGAATTTGAAATTATCATAATGAGATTCTTGTTTATATGATTTAAGTAAAATTCTTTATATGGTAGCTAGTAGCGTAAAATACAAATAAACAATCTGATAAAAGCACAAATTATGTTACAATGTTGATACCTATTTCTGTTTCAAAGTTTCTAACATTCAATCATCTGTACAAAAATATTAAAAGAACAAGTAGAGAATCTTATGGTCAAAAGCGAAATGGCATACTGCTAAATACATTGCTCTCTTCCACACTTTGATACTTCAATGTATGTGTTTTTAATTCATCTGCACTGATGATTGAATTCTAGAAACTTCAAAAAGACCATCTGATATCAACATTTTAACATAATTTATGCTTTTCATTGCTGCAGATATCTGACACTCCAAAGAGTTTATTTCACAATACAAAAAATTATGAAAAAAAGAAAAAAATGTGACTGAATATAATTGAAAAGTACTGAAATTTTTTTGAAAGTACAGTAAAATTTAAATGCACACTGCTTACCTTTGTAAATTTGAAATGCAAAATATATAGGAAAAAAAGGAATGAAGAACACTTTTACACTTTCAACAACTAGATTCTGAAACATGCACAAGCTCTTTAAAACTGCCAGAGCAATATAAGCTCTCATAGGAATTTTTTTTTTTAACTTTTATCCCTCCCCCTTTGTAATTATGTGTGGACAGAGTGCCTTCAAAAAATGTTTTTCACTGAGTTACACACAAAAAACACAGATGGGTTTGATTATCTATAATATAAAATATCGAACAAGAGTTGACGACCATTAAATTACAATAACATCTAGGTTCAAGCTGACGTTAGTGCATAGGTGCTGGCAGGAGGTGGGAGGAGGGGAGGACAATTGCCTCACATTGGAGTTTGAAACTTAACAAAATCTTTTTATTTCTGATGATTTAAATAGTTTTTCACACATGATTTAACATAATTAAACATTGAGAGGAAAAGAACTTTTCAGCTTCAAACAGAAAAAAAGCCCTCTGATGGAGAAAAAAAGGTTTCAATTCTACTTTATGAAAAATATAGATTAGAAACTTCTTTCTGAATATTTAATTTGCTAAATATCTGTAGTTTTTTTTTTTAATACATATTTTCAATTTTTGAGCTGCAGAGATGGCTGTGACAAAAAATTCCTAGTTCAGCTTATTTCACGTTTATATATATTTAAAACAGAGCCAAGACAGCATATTGCAGCCACACTAGTTCCAAACTCTTACCCCTCCCCAGATTTCCTTCTGCTGGCACCCATGCGTTAGTGTACACATTCCACTAATACTTTAGAGGTAGCTGTGTACAGCACCAGGCCAGCTTTTTGTATTATTCTTTTTTTGAAATATTTTATTTTGTACACTACAGAGAGTATCACAGTGCAGCAAGATTTTTCTCCTCTTTTTTTCTTGAAAATGTTAGTACAGATTGGCCACAGAAAACTACTTGTCGGCATTACACACAAGCTCATGCCAATCCATCTGCGAAGCCATGATTGTAAGGATCAGGTTTTTTTTTTTTTTAAATCTCGTCTCATACAACTATATCCAGCTGCATTTCAGTTTTTTTTTTCTTTTGCCAGAAACTCTGTCGTGTGTCTAAGAGAGACTCTTGTCCGGGAGTCTGTTTTATACAATAGTCCTGATTATCTACGGGTCGATGAAAAAAGTTGCAACTCCGCAGAAAAAAATAAAAAAAAAAATAAGAAAAAAGCTCAGCCAGGACACACATCACAGTCAAAAACTGAAGGAAGGAACTATGAAAGAAAAAATTTAAGGAAAAAGCAGAATTTTATTTTATTTTTTTCAGCTTGGAAGACAATAAAGAAGTGGCATCAGATGCTGAGACGAATGGCATTATACATATTTCACAGGTGGGATATCAAGGGAAATTCACGCAGGTTTTTTTTTTTTTTTTTCTGAACTTGTTTAGTTTTCTATGGACAATTTATGGTGAACAAAACATGTCACCAAATAATGTGATTTAATGCTAATAGTGGATAAGCATGATGTCAAATACTGCTGTCAACAGCGACACTGCATGTTACACGTGGCGTACGCATGCCAATTATTTACTTTGTAAATAAGATAGTTCTGTTTTTGGTTATGAAAACTATCTGTTAATTGCTATTTCTGTTTTTTCATCTCACATTTTGGAAAAAAAAAAAATTATAAAGATTTGGAAGCTTTTGCCTGAAGAGGATGTGGTCAAATATTTTCAAGATCACATTACATGTGATGTACACATGCTAGTTAGTTGTTTTATGGATAACCTAGTTAAGTTTTTCTTAATGAAACTAATTGTTAACTATTCAAAACGTTAATTGTTACTTCTCTGTTTTTTTAATCTTGCATTTTGAAAATATAAGGATTTAGAAGCTTCTGATTAAGAAACAAGATGTGGTCAAGTATTTTCAATATCACATTCATTTTCAATATATATATATATATATAGATAGATAGATAGATAGATTTAAAAGCTTCACCTAAAGATCAGGATGTAGTCAAGTACTTTCAAGATTACAGTTAAGTATTTGCAATTAAAAAGGGTAAAGAAAATTTGGATTTGAGCAAGAAGATGATAGCATATGTATGTCTATATGAAAACTACGAATTGGCTTATCTAAAACTAATACAGGTTATATAAAACCATGGAAAGATATATTAAGAGTATGTTCTTACATTCTTGTTCATTATTAGCATTAAGTAACATTGATTGGCAACATGTATTTGGTCAACAGAAAGAAGTCGACAGAAAATAAAACAAGTACTTTTTTTTTTCTTTTAACAATAGTAAAAGAAAATCTAAAGCAGGCTTATTTTTTGAAGTCAGGTGCCTGCAACTTGATTAGCCTGGGACGAAGCAATGCAAGGCACTGATAATGGCTGATATACATTTTTTTTACTTGATCTTTAACCTATGACAGAACTGGAGGATATCTTTTTTTTTTTAAAACAGCCATGCTAATATAGAGCAACTGAGAGGGGAAAAATTGAAAGCCATCACGTTAACAAAAAAACAACAAACTGAAAAACTTTATATTCTCTTCATCTATGAGCACCATTAGCTGCTTTTAAGACACCAATACTTTTTATTTTATTTTGTTTTTTTAGAAAATTTCATTTATTTCTAGTGAAATTGCACATGTCTGAAAAGTAGTAAAATTCTTAATTTCTTACATCTTTTATCTGAAGATAAAAATTTCATGGTAAAAGTACCTGTGTGCGAATGACGTCCCCAAGTTTTTAAACTGTTCAAGACAGAAAAAAGAGTTTTTCAACATCAATACTTAGAAGTTTTGACACTTATACAAATTCCTCGATAAATGAGGAAATATAATAACAGCAGTTTCAACCGCTGTTATTTTTAAAAAATCCCAGCAGTCCATGGATTTCCAGTTACTTGATGACACACACACACACACACGTGACACACAGTGTGAATATCCTGATCCACAAAATGGGAAATTTCACATGGAGAACAGTTGCTGAAGAAATGGAATGTTTTAAATGACTATCAGAGATGGCATTTGTCATGCGTCGGCCTCGCCACACATAATAGAGAGAGTCTGCGCAAGTTTCCACGGGAGTTTGTTTTTCGTTGAAAACTCATCCTCCTCTAGGGTTTGCATTAACTGAAATAGGAAAGTAAAAAAAAAAAGATTAAGAATACTGCATGACAAATAAAACTACATTTACGTAATCAGTTTAAAATTACAATATTTATGTTTTATTTTCTAAACAACAACTGAATATATGACACAATATTTTTTTTAATGTTTCTACTACTTTAACCTGGGAGAACTCGCTATGAGAGTTTCGCTCATGGTGCCCAATTCTTTTCTTTTACTTTACAGTCACTTAATATCAAATTTTTTGTTTGGCTTACAACTTTTATTCAAAAAAGAGATAAAGTAATCGAAATCACATTTTGAAATTTTATTAAAATAAAAAATAGTCTTAAAAAGGGTACGATGGAGAAAGAAAATCTCATGCGCGAGTTCTCATCGCGATCATCTCGCAGGTTAACATAATTGAGAGTCTGAAAATAAGTTTCCCCTGGCATGTGTGGACAGAGGTGTGTATGAAAGTCTAACAATACAATGAAACCTGGAAGATACAAAAACTTTATTTGCCAAGCACATTGAGACATTTGTCATACCAGGGGTTCAGAAAATGTTTCTACTCCCAATGTTTATCAACAATCCACATGAAAATTTCCCCACAGTTTTTACGCTATGTTATAGGTAAATGCTATATTACCGTAGGTATAGAGAATTTATTTGTGCAAATTTTCTCAACTTATACACAAGTATATATAGCAGGAATGATTCAGGGGGGAAAAAAATCTTAAAACACAGGAAATCGTCTGAAAAGTTAGAGCAGAGTGGGCTAATCCACCCCCAATTCAATGGGGTTTTTTTTTTCCCGCTGCTTTTTGACAAAATTCGCTCTTTTTTTGCAGTTTTTTAATGAATTGTGCATTTTTTACCGATCTTTTGGTAAAATTTGCGGTTTTTTGGTGGCATTATTATTATTTATAATATTCAGGAATCGATTTTGTCAAGGTCCTGATACGGATCTTTTTATTTTTTGAGAAATTTTTCTATCTCAGGGAATTATGGAATTCTTTGTTAAAATCAAAATCAATTGTTTTCTGCTTCTGCAAAATTTCCCCTGATCCTAGATCGCCGGATCGGACATATTCTGCACCCCTGTGTCATACCGATTCATAAGCTGCAAAAAGCCCTCCAGCAAAACATCAGGGCTTTGCATAAGGACAAGCCATTAAATGCTTTTACTGTGTAAGCAAAGCCCTGACAATGTTGAATTCAGACACTTATTTCCGGGAGGGACTTCTGTAAATCTGAGGGGGACATGATAGAGTTCCAGGGAGAAATTGCATTTTTTTACCATTGAAAACACAAAATTTCCAGGAGGGACACTTCATTGCTCTTGGGTGAATGTTTCTTTTGGGCAACCCCCTGAACTCAACATTGCCTGACATTTTCCTGGAGAGATTTTTTAAACTCATCAATCGGTATGATAAATGTCTCAATGCACTTGGAAATTATGTGGAATAATAAAGATCTGTCTTATCTTTAATGTCTCATTCTATTTTTTAGACTTTCATACACAACTCTGACCACAGTTGACAGGGAAAACTTATTTCCAGACTGTCACTCATAGCTATTTTTTTTTCTTTTTAAATTAGTAGCTATTTATTTGATAATTAAAATTAAACCTACTTTTTTTTTTTTTTTTTGGATTTATGAATGTTTTGTTAATGAAACTTTATCTAAGAATACAGCATGACATAATAAAAGGTACCAATTACGCAGGCATGAAAGTGGGAAATGAGAAAAAAGGAAAATATTTTCCATCTAAAAAGTGGCACCAAACTCTTATAATTTAAGTGTTATTTTAGCAGCTACTGATACAATAAAATTAAATGCAAATGCATGTATGATGAAATACAGTCATTATTTTTCCAAAACAAATAGGATTCGAAATGATTTAGCTGTTAAATCCCTCCCCCTCCTTTTTTTTGCAAAAGAAAACAAACAATCTCACTGCTAAATTGATCTTTGCTTCAGAAAAACATCTTGAAAAAGGTCCGAAAAGGCTCGAAAAAGGATAGAAATTATCCAAAAGGATTGTATATATAGTACATAATATTTTATTACAAAAGAAATTTTCTTTCACTTTAAATTTTTAAAGTCTAAAAAAAAGAAAAATAAATAAAATCATTCTTGAAAGACACTTTGCAGAACTTCATTTACATGGCTTTCAGATGCTTACACAATATAAGCTCATCTCTCATTTTATGTTTCTTTTACACAACAATTCAAGAACAAACTCCAAGGGTTTGAGAAGACAAAATGTCTGATTACTAAATTTTCCAAGCACCTCCTCCTCCCCCCACAATCTTTCCAAATTTTTCTTTGCATTTTTGTACCAATCCAGAAAATGTCCAAAATTGCTTTAAAAAGGGTGGAATTTTTTTCATGCCTGAATTACATAATCAATGTAAAACAATAATATTTATGTTCTATTTTCTAACATATAATAATAACAACTATTTTCTAATGTATGACACAATATTTTTTTAATGTTTCTACTACTGTAATTAGCTATTTCTTTCTTTTCAAATTAGTAGCTGTTTATTTGCTAATTAAAACTAAACCTATATTTTTGAAGTCATTTTTTATAAATTAGTGTAATTATTGCATTTTTTTTATGTGATCGCTCAGCTTACCGATTAATTTTTGCCAAATTTATAATAATAAAATTTAAAAATGTAAATCACTCAGTTGTTCTTGGGACACAACAAAGTACAGCTACAAGCTACATAATTGAAGAAAACCAGGCAATATTTGTCTTCCATATTCTAAGCAACTGCTGAATATACTACAATATTTTTTTTAATGCTTTTACTACTGTAATCGGCTATGTTTTGATCTGTCTCATTTTTAATACAGTTGCTGATTATTTGGCAATTAAAACTAAACCTAGACTTTTGTTGTTATTTATAAATTTGTGTAATTAGTTTTCTTTTCTTTTGGATAAATCAATGCATTGATTAGTTATTGTCAAATTAATAATGACAAAACAAAAAAATTAAAATCACTCTTGAGGCACAACAAGGACAATTACATAATCAATGAAAGTCAGGCAATATTTACATTCTATTATCTGAGCAACTGCTGAATATAGTAGAATATTATTTTACTATTTTTACAGCTATAATTACTATGTTTTGTTTAGTTATTAATTTTTTGATTTATAGTTAAAACTAAACCTAGATTTTTCTTATTATTTATAAATTTGTGTAATTATTATTTTTTTCTTTTTAGACAAATCAATCAACTTATTGATATTTTATTGAAAAATTTATAGTAATAAAATTAAAAAATTAAAATTGCTTCAGTTTATCTTGAGATATAAGAGTTATGTAATTGATGAAAAACAAGCAATATTTGTGTTCTATTTACTAAGAAGCTTTTGGATATATAACACAATATATTTTTAATGATTTTAGCAATTATACTTAATGATTAGTAATGATACATTAATAATGATTTTACTATTACATTTATCTTTAATTACTGATTACTTGGTAATTAAATATATATATATATATATATGGGGATATGGAATTTCTTTTGGTTTTGTTATATATATATATATATATATATATATGTATTTTTTTTCTATAATTACAAATTTTTATGCTTATTACTTTAAGATGATAAATCAACTAATTGATTAGTTATTGCCAAATATATATTAATAAAATTATCATCACTTCAGTTGCTCTTGAGAAATGTAAGAACATGAAACAAAGAAAAGGGTTAGTAAAACTTAAGAATCAGCTAAATCTAAAAAGCTTATCAAGGAATCCTCTCTAAAAAGCACATATCTAAATATCTGTATCTGAGAGCCAAACTATTATAAGCCCAAAAATGACGAATTTGTTAACAGCTTTTTATATTAAAGGACAATTTTCTTTGGAGCCAGACAATCAATATATTTGTGACTATATAATTATGAGTTATATAATTTGTAAAAATAGCAATGTCTTGCAAGATGATTATCTTCTAATTCTCCTGAAAAATAAAAGAAATGCAACTTATGATAGTTTGACTCTCAGGTACAAATATAAAACTTTGTAATACAATGAAAAAAAGGGGTGAAAAAATGTCAAATTTATTTGCTTTAAGCTTTTTCTTTAGAAAATAAAAGTAATGGGAAAAACAACAACAACAAAATAAAAAAACACTGTTGTTATAAAGAAAGCATCAAATGAAAAAAAAAAGTTTATTTAAACAAATATATATATATAATAAACATATTTTTAAAAATTTATAAATACAGCACTGTAAAAAAAAAAAAATCTATGTGGCTTAAAATATATTATATATCAGATTATTATTAAGTGGTTAATATTGTTAACTATCTACATTTTAAAATAAAATAATTCTTAATCGAATACAAGAATATTAAAAAAAACAAATGTACAACAGCAAAAGTAAACTTACCTGATCGTTATATTTTACAGCATACGCGTACAGATCATACAATGCCACGTTAGTATTAAATTCATGAGCATGAAGCTAAAAAAGAATTAAAAAAAATTCATAATTTTAAGTCATCAATAGTTAAAAGTTTAACAATATAACTTAAAAATAAATGTCAGACATCAGAAAGAAAAAGGGGCATTCCAAAAGAAGAAGGCAAAATGTCTCATCCATGACACTTACATAAATACCTATACTTATTAATTTATAAGTTGCTGAATTATAAACTATATATTAAAAAAACTATATTTTCATATTAACATAGTTGTTTTCACGTATAAAAACATTTCATATTTATTTACTTAGAAGGTGTCACAAATAAAAATTAAATTAAAGAGTTGACATGTTTCGGTTCATTAATAAGAACCGTATTCATAACATATAAAATCAGTAGAAAATTAAATGACACTGGATATAAATATAATTTTATCCAGTGTCCAGTAAAATTATATTTATATCCAGTGTCATTTAATTTTCTACTGATTTTATATGTTATGAATACAATTCTTATTAATGAACCGAAACATGTCAACTCTTTAATTTAATTTTTATTTGTGACACCTTCTAAGTAAATAAATATGAAATGTTTTTATACGTGAATGAAAAAAAGGTGAAGTGATTTTGTTTTAGTTTTTGAAAAAAGAAAGCTAACAACAGTTTTAACATAGTTGTTTTCATTTTAGAATGCAGCTGAACCCCATTATAGTGAACTTGGTATATAACGAACGAAAATTTTATTCCCGCTGTTTTCCTAATGTATTTAATGCTAATTTATCCTTTTATAGCAATCTTCCGAAATCTTAAGAATTGGTTATGATGAACACTTTGATCCAATCAAATATACAGTAGACTCCCTCAAATCCGCACAACTTGGGACCAGAGGTTGTGCGGATTTTAGAATTTTGCAGATTTCTGGTCATTTTTTTAAACAGTAATTTGAGTGCAGTTAATAGTGCATTCGAAACTATAATGAATGCTTACAATGTAATAAAATATTAAAATAAGTAATAAACTAAAATAATAAAAATTTAGATAATTTTAAAAATGATTAAAGTACTAATAGCAAAGGTCAAGCTAATAATTAATAGTGTATGGTTAAAGATTCATTATAAAGATTAAACGTAGTTTTCCAAAATTATTCAACAAAACTTGCCTCATAAAAGTACATTCCTAATTCACATAAAAATCATAAAATAAGAAAGTTTTATTTCAGGTTTAGCCAGGCTTAATAACCAAAAAATCTTGATTAATTTTAAATAATTAGGTAAGAAGATGTAATTACCAGTAATATCAGCAATATCTTGAATTTCCCCCCAAAAAATTATTCTTAATTCATGAAAAAAACATGAATAGAGTATTATTAAGAACATTACAAATTAAAAAATATATGGAGTTTATACAAAACTAAAAAAATCAAATTTTGTAGCAATATTCGAATTGAAAGTTTCATTATTTACATCCATAAAATGTGTGCGGATTTTAGAGAGTTGCAGATTTGAGGGAGTCTACTGTATATATACTTTTTCATCAGTTGAGAAAACAGGACTTCAATTCTAATTTTATAAAGAAATTGTATGCCAGCTAGGTAAACATTGTGCAAATTAGCAATAAGTCTTTTTAATAAAGGCTAAAAATAACTGCATTCTTTCTTTTTTATGTTAGACATTCTGCAAGTGTGATTATGTACACTCGTCAATCATTCTCCATTACTCCTATCACAGTTATTTAGTAACACTTTAAGAATAATTCGAGATATGGCAAAGAAAAGACATTGAAAAGAGAACAATAACAGAACAATGCTCCTTTGAAACAAGCAATAATCCAGAATTTTTGCTTAAGTTATAATCTCTAAAGTTCAGAAAATGATTTATAAAAAAATTAAATTATAAAAAAGTAAACAAAAAAAGATTTTTAAACATGCTAGCAATCCTAAGCATAGATAAAGTGTAAAAATTTTCATATAATCAGGAACATCACATAAATTGTCTGCTCATTTATCTGAAATTTTGTTGATCTGAACAAGGATCGGTCCTGACTCGTTCATATATTTGGCGCTGTACTCAGGACTGCCACAGGGGACTATTTTTTAATTCTAATAGTACCACTTTCTCTAAACAGAAATCCTTAACTCACACCTTGCCAATATTTGTAAGAGAAATACATTTCAAATTTTACATTAGAAAAATACTGGTGTGAACAGAATATAAATTAAATATAGTCTCATGTAGCAGCCTTATGTACTGTATTTTTATTCGTCTTTATTTTTAGTTAATTTATTTAGTATTGTATCAGTTTAATGTAATCGGTTTTAGTCAATTTTAATTCATTAATGATCATATTAGATTTTAAATTTTTTTCTTAAGACATCATTATTGAATATTCAGGTAGCAGCTAATGATATACACATTTTGTGAACTTTAAAAATTTTTTTTAACGGTTCAGTTATAGACAACAAAAGTTTCAGTCCCTTGAAGTTCGTTATAGCAGGGTTCGACTACAATAACATTGTTAAAACAAATATTGCATGTAGAAAAGCTGCTCTACATGTGATATGAAATGGCAATTTAATACGCTTAAAATTCTCTACATTTAAAATCCTATATTTTAGTAAACTGTTCATTTTTAAAAATAATAATAAAAATAATGGATAATAAAAATCTCCACACTTTAAATCCTAGATGTAAATAATCTATCCGTTTCATAGCCATTCCATGAAACACTGACAAAATGTCCGGTGTGCAACACTTACTTAAATACTTATATTTATTAATTTTATTAAAGCATAAACTATACATTTAAAATAACAAAGAGCTCTAGATTTTTATATTAGCATTTTTTTTTTTTTTTAACTGAGGATATAATAACATTGTTAAAATAGCAGAAATCTCATTGAGTTCATGGCTTAAATTCCAAAATTAGATAAAATCCAATTTACATATTAAAATGCAATCAGTCTACCAAGTCATATCTTAACGGAAAACACCTGAAAGTCCGGTGTTAGCATTTGACTCATAAATTTAACATTGTATTTTCCTGCACCCTAAGATATGAAAACATGGAGAACTGGAAGCAGGAAAGCATAATAGAAAATCTATGTGTCAACAAATAAAATTGAGTTATCAAGATATGCCTTGACAGACCGATTGCGTTTGAACATGCAAAGCAACTTTTAACTAATTCTGGAATTTCAGCCGCACACTCAATACTATGTGACAGTCACTTGGAGGGTTAAAGTACATAACAATATATATATCAATTAAAACTTCACTTACCCTAGATTCTTCAGCTAACATAGCATTCATATCTTGATCGCTAATTGCAGCCATATTTTTAATATCTCTGTAATATCTGAAAGGAAATATACAGCGAGTTTAAATAATTTCATTTAAAAAAAAATAATGATAATGCATAACAAAAAATGAAAAATAAATATCTCAATAGTATTTCCCTAATATTTGTACTGCTTTTATAATAATGGGATTTTTCTTATCAATAAATATTTTCATAGCCATATCACTGCTGATATTTAGCCAGTTTTTTTTTCTTCTTTTTTTGTGTCTGTAGAAAGTTATTTTTTAAAAAGGAATTAATTTGCCTTTAAAATAGATTCAAATAATAGGAACATAAGAATTCAATGCAATAAAATTTCAATTTGACTTTTTATACTTTATTCACAGTTTATCTTTTAAATAGATTATTTTTTTTCCCTTTCTTTCTTTTCTTTTCTTTTTTTTTCTTTTCCTAGAAATGTGTATAGTTGACAGAAAATAATTATTGAAATTTTTTACTTTATACCTGCCAACTTTGGAGGTGGGGGAAAAAAAATTCTAGTAACATTTTTTGAATTAGTAAGTGTTAATAATAGAATTTAGAAGAGTTAATAAATAAATAAATAAAAATACAGATAAACATAAAAATTATAAAGAAAAATATGCACAAATACAAAGATATTTTTAAAAAAGGACAGGAATTAACTTTCTGGATACAAAATATATTTTTTATAGATATTTTGGCATATTAAATACCTATAGAATCATTTTGCTTAATGATATTCATTTAACTATAAGCACTAATTACTATGGTCATTCTAAATTAAATATTTTTTAGAAAAATAAGTTTGGTTTAATTACACACATAGGGAAAAAAGTAAAATAAATAAGTTAAAAGTTACTTATCAGCGTAAAAAACAATTTATTAAATATTAAAAATTCCTAACGTTTAGAACTCAATCTAATGAGTCATCTTCAGAGGTATATTTTTAAAGGAGAAATAATTTACATTAAAAACAGATTGGCATACTATAAATTGACAAAAATTATACTAAATAAACATTAAAGGTCAAGATTCAAAAATAAAAACATGTACCAGTTGCCATCACTCAGTAGACAATATAACAATGACAAAAACATGGAGGAAACTTACAAAAGTATTTCATTTAAAATATTAAACCAGATATTAGGTATTTGAAAGAACATATTGTCATTGCAGACTTCTTTCTTCCTGAAACCAATTTCTATAGATTCCCTTATGAGTGCTTTTTGCGGATTTGAACAATGAGAAATAATCTTTACTTTATCAAAACAAACATCTCTTAAAGTCCCCTTCATCGATAACCTGGACAGAGCTGTTGATGGTCTATTAAATTTTAAATCGGCTTTATGCTCCTTGATCCTCTCAAATAACCACCTCATAGTTTTGCCTACATATGACGTCACTGTACCATTATTCAGTTCTATAGGTATTTCATACACGCCTGACTGTAAAATAAATATTTTGACGCACTGTGAAGGAAATACATTAACACTATATATCTGCAATTTTTTTTTAAATTTTAGTACAGCATCAAAAATGTTTAAACATGTACCAGTTTTCCAAGAAACAATTTTTAATAACAAATCACAAAGAATTGCTATAGTAGTTTAAAATGCTAGATAAAAATGAAAACATGGAAAAGGCGTTTTCACTGTCTTAGTTAACAAATCATTAAAATATATGTTATTGATATTTGTCTCATGTATTGTTTCTTTTGGTATATTTCTCTTTTTCATGTCCAGCAGTATCCACTAACACATTTCAATTCCTTTTTGCCACTGTATCTTTGCTTATGTTTATATACATTTATTTATGGGTTATTTACTAATTCAATTTAATTTATAACAGTTGATGGATATCAATTGTTAAATTTTTGTTTATTCAATTTCCACTTATGTTTTAGCAAGATAAATTATCTTAATTTTAAAAACAAGCGAAGCAACTGCACCTAAAAAATAGAGTGTGATACAATATTTTGATTTAGTGAGCTAATATTTAAAAGGATCAACCATTATAATAGTTAGGATTTTGGTGCTGATCAGTGTGTCAATTTTTGTACTGTAACAACCGATTTAAGTTTCAAAAAGCTTTTCTCAAATTCATGATTTTGTTATGTCTGAAATTTTTAATATGTATTGCACTAAAACCTCCATAACAGATACTCCCAAATTGTGGACACCTCTATTTAGCAGACGCTTTTCCTATCTCCAATATCTATCTATTTGTATATTTTTATCCATCAATAGTGAACACCTCTGAATAGTGGACAAATTCACTGCTCTTGAGGTGTCTGTTTTTTAGAAGTTTTACTGTGTATATAAAAAAAGTACAGAAGATAATAAATAATGTCAAAATAAGGGAATAATAATAAGACTTGAGAAATGATGTTTTAATATTCTGAAAACATTTTAAT
Source organism: Maratus speculifer (assembly GCA_964019185.1). Lineage (NCBI taxonomy): Eukaryota > Metazoa > Arthropoda > Arachnida > Araneae > Salticidae > Maratus > Maratus speculifer. Next base: position 251,741,183 of record OZ025302.1, on the reverse strand, counting down.
TTTATTAATTGTCTCAAAGAACTTAGAAATAACATAAACAAATGAAATCAAGAAACCAAGATTATACTGAAAACTTTTTTTAAATTGACGGACTTACCTTTCTACCCAATCTTTGTAAACAGGAATATCCTTGGCATATAAAAGTTTGCTACTTGGGGAATCCTTCCCGAGCCTGTGGTCGGACGTCGAACAAGCGTCCATGAAGGTCTGTGCTACTACCGAAAGACAAGAATCTACTATGTTGCTCTTGTGGATGTCAAACACAAAATTAGGATTCTTTATTAGATTGACCCAGAATCGAAGAGGAAGACTGAAAAGTATAAGAAAAAAAAAGTGTCACAAAAATGCAATGTACAATAATAATTTTATTATGGTACAGTCGACTCTTGTTAATTTGAAATCGGATAATTCGAATCTTCGCTTAATTCGAACTAAACATGAAGTCCCGAAGTTTTCAATGGAAGAATAACATTAAACTTTTCATTAATTCAAAACGCATTTTCTCTTGACATCGTTTAATTAGAACTAACGAGAATTCAGATTTTACATTCTTCCTTTCTTTCTCACAGAATTCGGATCATTTTAATAACTTTCTTTCTTTGATTTTTGTGAAAATTGTTCCGAACGAGTATACATATAATCCCATGCATTTGATATCCACTTTCTAAGTGCCTCATCTGTCGATCAGTGATGCTTCAGATTTTTCTTCCATTGTGCTTGTTTCTAATCTTCTAATTATTTTATGTATTTATGCATTCTAATTCAATATTAAGTCATATTCTGATGATAACAGACACAATAACTTAAACCAATTAAACCAGTTAATAATAAAAAAACTTACCTCTGCCACAACTCTCATTTAAATAGAAACCAAAACATGTACTTATTATGTTCAAATAACGTCACACAAATGTAAAAAACTATTTGTGGTATATATCATCACATAAAGCCAATTTTCTGCTTCTCATCCTTAAAATTTTCAGAATGCATACATATTAAAAGAAACAATGGCACATCCAACTGTTAATATGAATCTCTTACCTATTTGACTTCCATGTGTGCACCACCTCTGGATCTGTAATCCCATGATTCAGTGCCTGATCATCTAAAAAGTCAAACATATACTTGATAGCTAAGGGCAAGGCACTCCCACGATGGGCTGTAGAAAAGATCGTTTCAAACAAGTCGTCGACGAACTTTTGCAGTGTACCCTGGGATAAAAAAAACATTTTTATCAGGCATGATACTAGATAAATACCTTTTTTAGGGTTTAATTTTCAGTCAAACAAAAATTTATTCACATCTGTATCTTTTAATTTTTGCTAGCAGACAAATTTAAAATAACCCTAACAAGGAAGGTTTCCATACAGGCATACCCTGAAAAATCTGAAAAAATTACAGAATGTTCTTCTCATGAGGATAAAAAGTCAAACTTCATTAACATGAACATGCTTAATGTAAATTACTTTTAACATGAATTATTTTCACAGTCCTCTATAAAGATGAAAACAAAGATTTGTTATTGATAACATGAATTACTGTTAACATGAACAACAATTTGATTTCTCTTGAGGTTCATGTTAACCAGGCTCAGATATATACATTTAAAAAAGAAATTTTGGTGCATTTAAAGTATAATTAAAATTTTATTTTAAAAAGTTTTGTAATTTATTTTTAATTTTTATAGTTTAATCCAAAACATATAAAAAATACACTGAATTTAATGTGCTGAAATAGTGATTATAACAGGAATTTATGACAATATCTATATATTTGAGTATGTGTATATTCATCAATATTTCCATGTGAAAAATTTTGAATCCAGCAATTAAGTTTTGTCGCCTTTTTTTGAATCTGCCACATTTTATGTAGAGTAAAAGCAGTAGAGAGTAGGGAGCAAGAGTAGGAAGAGGGAAGAATAGAAATGGCTTCAAGTGACATTATTTTAACTCTTTCCATTCTTAGCTTCATGGTTTAGATTGATGATATTTAATACTCTTCCAAATTAATTAGCTATTTATTAAAGAGAATACACAATTTCTTTGTTCAACATTTTAAATAATAAATAAATAAATAAATTATAATATGTATGTATATATTTAATCTCAAATTTTAAAATATTTAAAAATTTTTGTACTTATCTTAAAAAACAATTGACATAGAACCTTATACATTAAATCATAACTTAGATAAATATTCTGGAATCAGTTTAATATAACCCATTAGGATAAAAAAATGCTTTTCTTATCAAGATAGAAAATTTAAATGTTTTTCATTACCTAATTAAAACAATTGCTTGACATTATAAAATAATATTTACAAAAATACTAATAAAAAGATTAGATATTTGAAAGCAGAAAACATTAAGGTCAGAAATTTTTTATTTAACTTTTTTCAAAAAGGAACTTACTCAGAAATCTTCATACTAAATCATTATTTTAACAAATTTTTCAGGATTAGTTTCTTAAATATCTACTAAATATCTACATTGGAAAATCTTTGTTTAAAAGACAGAAATTAAAGGACATTTAATTTTTTTTTAATTTTAAAAGAATGACAGATTAAAATGACAATTTTCCACAAATATTATTTAAAAGAATGCTTTACTTCTATATTAAAAATAAATTCAATCCATCAGAAAGCAAAAATGTTAGATTTTTTTTAACATTATGTAATTTATAAATAGACATTGGTAATTGATAAACAAAACAAATACAGTCGAGTCTCTCTATAACAAAACTCTATATATCTAATTTCTCTATATAACGAATTTTTAGCAGGAACGGTTCCCTTTTTGCATGGTTACATTAAAAACAGTCTCTATATAGCGAAATATCGATCTCCATATAACGAATTTTTTCATAAATTGGTCTTAATTTACTCAGTTTCAAAAGGCTACGAAATCATACGGAATCAATTTTCCATCACTTATTTTTGATTTATCGTCAGTGCTAAGTTTTTTTTTTTTTCCTTCCTCCTTGTTCTTTAAATCCAACGAATTTATCCAATCTCCCACACACTTTTCCACATCCTTCTCAAAACAGAGTCAATTGGATTGATGCTCATGTAAGAAAGGAATCAATGAAAGGCACAAAGAGAGGCTTTCAAATGGAGGAAAATGTTAACTACAATTTTTTATTCCTTGCTAAAATTTGAGCATTTTTTTTAAAGCGTAACAATTTTAAAATCAAAACAACAAAAAATCACAGATTTCTTCGTCTGAAATTAATGCAAGTCTTCTTTATTTGATTTTCACTAAGCTTTCAAATAAATGTCTGTTCTCTTTTTTGAAACAGCTTAAATAATTAAGAAATAAAATGTTAAGTTAATATTTACATTTAAACATTTCAAATTATCAATTCAAAAGATCAAAAATAATATTTGTTCAAATTTCACACATTAAATACGATTTTTAACATCATTCTCTATACATTGAATTTCTCTATATAATGAATTTTTTACTGCAACGGTGGATTTCGTTATATAGAGACTCGACGGTATATCAATTTCTTTAGTAGGTACCTTTGTGGCTAATAGTCGTGTCAGATAAATTTCAGACACCATTTTGTTTCCTCTTTCTCCTTCTTTCTGTTCAGCATCATGATGCCTCACCTAGAAATGAAAAGAATCAATTTTTTAGAACAGCAATTGACAATTTTTTGGGCCTCACAGATCACTTAATTCATAATTTAAAATATTGCTGACCACTGATATAAACTTTTTAAGCATATAAATGCATTTATAAAATATTGATATAAAAAATTTCTTTTTATTAATCCCTTAACTATTTTGTGATGAATGTCATTTATAGAATTTTTAATCATTTACCCCAGATTTTTCAAAGCAGAAAATTTTGCCTAATTGAATGAGAATATAGATATAATATAGATAATCGTCACAAAATTTTGTCAAGTCATTTCAAAATTTTATTAAAATTGAATCAAAACTTTGAAAAGATATTAATACAAGTTTCTTCATTCTATTAAATCCTATCATATGTGATTAACTAACTCAATGATATCTCACAATAGGTAATATTTCCAGATTGTCATAGTGATGAAGTCACTTTTTAGTCCTATTATTTGTGTATTACTAAATTTTATATATATATATATATATATATATATACTAGCGGACCCGACAGATGTTGTCCTTCCTGGCACCGACTCCAGAAAATCAAATAAATGTATGTAAATAAAGTAATATGCATGATAAACATTAAGATCTTAATTAAATTTCTTATTATAATTATGTAAGGAAATTATTTTTCACTCTTCAGTATTTTTTGAAGTCGGTTCAATTTTTGATAGAAAAGTTTATTTTTCTCTTTTTAGTTAAAAGTAAACGATTTTCTGAAGTCGGTTAATCAAAGTTATAATACAGGCAATATTATTGTAAAGCATACACGTTTCTCAGGAGTGGTGTTCGAACACGCAATCTCTTTCTTCAAGAAGCAAAGTTTAAATCAGGTGCCTTAGACCGCTCGGTCATTCCGTCCGCACTCTATTCATCGAACTTATTCAAGACTTTTAATTAGCAAAAAATCACTAACTATTAGTTTTTTCCTGATTACTAAAAAAGTACTGAATCAATTTCGATGAAATGTGAATCTAAACCATTCTCGAATCCACTGGAGCACACACACAAAATTGCATTAAAATCGGTCCAGTCGTTTAGGAGGAGTTCAGTGACATACACACGCACAGAAGATTTTTATATATAAAGATATGAATGATATATATAAATAATTGTAATAAATTTTGTATTCATGAAATTTTTAAGAGTATAACAGCTATTGCACCAAGATCGGGATATTTAAAGAACTAGTTATAACAAAATTGCTCATTTGTCACATTTGACATACAATTTCCAACTTGTTTATTTCAAGCCAAAACTGGAATTGAGTTTTAATTATTGTGATAGGTAAAAATGTCCTTTTTTGAACAAATATTTTTATAACTAACTTTGTCTTAAAGTGCATAAACAGAAAATAAACAAATACTTACAAGATGCCAATATTTATAACCACCTTCTGGATCATGATTCATCGGGGATGTGGCTCTACTGAGAGGGGGACTAGTTTTTAATGAGAAATTTAAAGTTTCTGAAAAGAAAGAAAGAAAAAAAAATATTGATATAACCCAAAATCAATACATAGAAATACAATACAATATTATATAGTTTTAATTTTAAAATATTAGCTAATTTTTTTTTAAACTTCTAAAAATTTATTTTATTAGTATCTGGCTTATTATAAGTAAAATGTTTAAAATTTTTACCACTGAGAAAACTCATAATCATATTAAAAAATTTCCAAAATATTTTATTAATGCCATATATACTCTATATTACTTTTAAATTCTCTTTTACAAAGCAACAAAAAACAACAAACTTTAAGTTTCTTACAGGTTAAAATTTTAAAACATATGTTGAATAAATTTTTAAAGTAATTATATTAAAAAAATGTTTTAACTATGCATTTTTTTTAATAAGAAAAATTAAGTAAAAACAATGTTCATATACAGTCTGTAACATCCACATCCAAGGGTTTTGCGGATTATGGATTTTTGTAGATTATAGATCATCTATTTGTTTATATTTTATTTTTTTATAAGTTTTGATCTGTTGGCAATATTTTTTTTTTTTTTCCTAGAGTCTATGAACACTCACAACTTCTTGTTCCTAGATAAAATTTTATTGTTCAAAGAAATTTGAATATTTATATTTCATTTACATTTGAATATTTATTCCTGATTTTGAATTGTTTTCAGTATGATTTTTTAATTTTTTTATGTCATAAATAATTTTTGGACTTATACTGAAATTTTTTTGCAAGAAAATTAATTCACCGATTATTTCAGCATCTGATTTTTGATCACTTGCACTTAAAACAAAAAAATAAATAAAGAATGTTACATGGATCATGATTACTTGTTTTCTGAATATAATTAAGAAAAATTGTATGTGGAATAAAAAGGTAGGTACAAATACACATTTTATTGAAGAAAAAATTCATGTGTTTTGTAAAATTAAACAAAATCAATTTCAAAATAAAGTCATCTATCATTATAGTTTCATTGTCGCTTAAGCAGTCCATACATTTCATGTGTTTTGTAAAATAAATAAAATCAATGCCACGATAAAGTCATCTATCATTATAGTTCCATTGTTGCTTAAGCAGAGCATACATTTGCATTACATATAATCAACAAACCAAATATGGTTGCTTATTTAAAATAATTTCTATTTTGATTTGATTGTCTTTTTTACTTTAGTGCAAATTTTCATTTTTGAATGCAGAGTGCAAAATATGATAATTTTCTTAAATCATTATTTATTTCATTGCAAAATCAATAATTTACGAAAAACATCAGATTTTACTTTATCTGTGAGCTTAAGTGATAATGGCAATTTTCATTCTTTATATTCTAGTGTGTAGTGCAGATAATAGGCATTGGTGGAATGTACATTGGTGGATTTTACATTTTATCGAATGTATCATAATGATATAAACTCAACAACTCAAAGAAACACAAATAATTAATAGTTCTAGTAGAGGAATATTAAAATTGACCAAGTCCTGATATCTACTCACCATACTTATGAGATTTTTCTAATTTATCTGTCATTATAGTTATATTGTACATGGATGATTGCTTTGGCACGAGAGTTAATAATGCACCATCAGGGACCTAAAAAGCAAAAATAATATCTAAATTAAAAATGTCAATTTTATAAATGATTCAATAAGAAAAAAAAAATACAAATTTGTAATACGAAGTACCATGGGAAAAAAAAAATCCCCCACTAATCAAACAAGTATTTCACAAAAATATAGGCACAGATATCTTACATGTATTGGGTTAGGTGCTATTTCTTTTAATGCCAATTTGGCGAAAATCTCATTCATAAATGACAGTTACAGATAGCATGCTATAATAGCACATTATTATTTTTTTCTATATGAAAATAAAATAAAGTGATAAACATTTTCTATAAATAGCTTAGGAATAAAACAAATTATGTAACTTTAAAAAAATATAAATAAATAAACAATTATTTTATTTAAAAGTTAGTTGAATATTCTGCATTCAGCTAAATCACTGATTATCCCAATTCTTAATTAAAATTATTACCTTATAATGAGCTAAAGTATTCAGTCTTCTCCATTCACCTTCAGTTTTTGTTGTCGAATCTTCATCTGACAAAGTAAGTCTGCCTGAATTGCCAGCTCTCCATTCTGTTTTAAAGAAATTTTGAAATTAATTTAAAAATGTGAAAACATTTATAGCATACTTCTTATTCCAACTGAAGCAGTTAAAAAACATGAAAAATATCTCCCTAACTCATTAATTGCTTAAATAATTAAAAATCTATGCTAGTAATTCAAAGACATTCATAAGCTAATGTTAAACCAATGGTAGTATTCTATTCAAATTTCTCTTTGCATTTTAATATTTATCTATTTTGCATAGGAAATCCGAGGTATCAAAAACTAGCCCAGTACTTTCACAGATTTTTTTTTTCTTTTGAGAACACTTTCATTTTTGAAACCGTTTGTGAGAGTTAAAGTGCCTGCAGAAAAAAAAAAATGCTACTAAACTCGAAAAAGTGAAAAAGTACCCCAGTTAGATATCAATCTCAGACATCCTATGCAAAAAACATTTAAAAGCAAACAAGAAATTTAAAAAGAATGCTGCCATTGTTTAACATTAGCTTGGAAGTGTCTTTTCATTATTAGCATAGATTCTTAATAACAATTTTCAATTAGACAACTTAGATAGGTTATAGACAAAAATATTAGTAAGAGAAGTATTTCATAAGAAGAAATGAAGCTCTCGGTTACATAGAAGGTTTTAAAAACTCTTTTTAAATAACCTGAATCTAAAATAATTAATTTAAAATTTTGCTTTAATTAGGCAAGTTTCTTTTAAATATGGAGTTTTTATTTAAGTTCCAATAAAATCTAAAATACTGAATTTGAATTATCTTTTATGATATATATTAAATGGAAGAAAAGCCTACATTACAAATTAATAAATATATATAGAAATCAGGAAAAAATATTTATATCATTGATCAGCAATGCCCTGAGATAGAAGCTAGTGCAATCTATTCAAAATTAATCTTAGATTTTAATACTTTTATGTCATTTTAAACATTTATAAAAATTTGGTTTATTTAAATCACAATTTAATCACTGATTTAAATCAATTGATTAAAATCGCTGACAGTCTAATTTAATGTAAATTTCCATATTATAAAATTGCAATTTTAAACATTGGCTAATCATCCACCATTCTATATAGACCCTTTTCCAACAAAAAACCCAACTTTCTAAAATTTGTAACACAAAACAGACATCCATTTAAATGTATAAAAAATTTCACAAAAAATTATTTATTGTATGCATGCCAAAAAAAAAAAAATTAATTTTTTATCAAACCAATTTTTAGTATTCAGCATAAAAACAAAACTAAAACAGTTAAAATTGCTTCAATAAGCTATTAAAAATGAAATAACTATTTCAAATGCTAATAAATTGTACAATATAAAAATGGCAAAGACTTTCTTCTAAAATTATACCTAATAGTCTCAATGCCCTACATGAATGTAAATTTCAATTCAAGAAAATACACAATTACAATAAATTATTAAAACACATTTAACCTCACTGCTATGAACTGATATATTTATTCACAAATCTGCAAGTTTCACTGCAATAGGAGCATAATTTAAATTAATATAATTCTAGACATAGAATACAGTTTTAATACGATGAGTAAGGATTAATAATCTCAAGGATTATATTCATATATGAAATCAAGTTTTTAATATGTTGAAAAAATAATTTTTTGTAGGCATTTTTTTTTTTTTAATTTTTTAGAGAAAAAAAATTACAATTTTGTCCTTTTGTTCGACAATCAGGGAGTTAATTCATTAGCATATACTTAACTAAGAAAAGATAAGCAATATTTCAGATGTAAAATTTCATACAAACCTAAATCTAAGCCTTCTTTGAGAGGTCTTTGAGAAAACTGTGTATTTCTGTAGATAGCATCGAGTGCCTTTTCTTTTACTTGAGATATGGTGTCACAGTCCAAAACTTTTACCGGGGTTTCTATGTTTTCTCCATGAGGCTCTAAACCTTGGACATATACTGTCTGAGAAGACATAGAAACATATACCGTCTAAAAGAGAGAAAATAACATATTACACATTGTTATACACTATCATATGTTTACATTAAATGTCAGCACATTGTAATATTTTTCAAAGTTTTTATGCCCATGGTTATTAAAGTTTGAATTTATTACTTTTTGAATGATTAACTGATAAGGCAGATTTAACAATTTTATTGAGCACTTAGCATTTTATTATTATTTTTTTAAATTATTATCGGAATATTTTAATACTCCTAAAGTGAAAATTATTCCTTTCATTATTGCAAGCAAGGCCTGACAAACGCAGAAACATGTATGTTTTAAAAATAAATTTTGCCACAGATGTCACATATGCACCCCATTGGTGAGTTTTTTTTTTTTTTTTTTCTGATGCCAATTTGGCAAAAAGCTTGTTTTTAATTACTAGTTACATAATATATTTAAAAAAAAAAATAATAATAATAATAAAATAAAAAATAATAACTGTAGAAAAAAACAATTTATATAATTTTTAAAAATAAAATAAAAGTAAAAAAACCAATTTATTAATAAATAAACAATATCCAGGTTACAATATTAAGCAAAATAATGACACTTTGGAGCCAGTTAAGTACCCTGGTGTACATATGATATTGGCTCTTAAATTTTTTAATTGGTGTTTTCCTCGTAATTAAGCAAGTTAAAACTATTAATTATGACCAAATGAAAACATTTTACCATTATTCTACTAATATTTTTTCTTAAAATTGTAACCATCTTTTTTGTGATACCCTGTACATAGATGTGAACAGGATTTGATGTAAAATTTATGCATACATACAATAGGTATGAAGTTTAGTACTAGCCACTTATTCACAAGAAATTTCTATGAATAGGATAAAAGGGAGACCCCCCAGAATGATGCTGGCTCTGGGATCCTAGATAGCCTAAGTTAGGCCATGACTGCAAAGGCATAAATGACTAACCAAGTAATAATATTTAGTGATAAAAATATTAAAGTGTTCTAAAAGGAAAAAAAAACTAGTTGGATGTGTCAATCCCGAAACTTTCTTCAATCTAATAAATACATTTTAATATTTAAAAAAAAAAAAAAAAAAAAAAAAAAAAAAAAAAAAAAAAAACGTGGTGAAGCCAAAGTTACCCACTATCGAATTTCCTCGAATATTTGACCTAGCCTAATGAGATTCTATTATCCGAAAAGCCTAAAACGCAAAATTTAATCAATATTCTGAGAAAATGAGCTTAGTACTGCCTCATGTTGGGTAATTTATACTTAAACCTAATAAGCATCTATTGATGTCAAGACCTAACAGAATCTGAAATTTGATGGAATTTCGTCCATTAGTTCTTGAGATATAGTTAGAACAAAAAATTTGCAAAACGTAGCACAGCAACACCATATATTGGACAATTTATGCCAAAACGTAAAAAAGCGTCCAATTATGTCATGTTGTAAAAGAATCTGGAGTTTGATGAAATTCTGTGCATTAGTTCTTGAGATATAGCTAGATTAAAAAAAAAGAGTAAAATATAGCACAGCAGCACCATCAGTTGAAGGATTTATAACAAAACGTAATCACCGTGTCGTTATGTTATATGTCATTTTGTAACAAAATCTGAAGTTTGATGAAATTCTGTGCGTTGGTTGTTGAGATATAGCTATCGGAAAAATTGTGCAAAATGCAGCATAGCTGCACCACCTGTTGCAAGGTTAATACCAAAATGTAATCAGTGTCTAATTATGTTATATATTCTAGTGTAACAGAATCTAAAATTTGATGAAGTTCTCTGCATTAGTTCTTGAGATATAGCTATCGCAAAAATCGTGCAAAATATAGCATAGCAGCGCCACCTATAGGGCAGTTCACACCAAAACCATATAAGCGGCTATGTATCTCAATGTATAGCAGAATCTAAAGTTTGGTGAAATTCTGTGCATTAGTTCTTGAGATATAGCTATTATGAAAATCATGAAAAACGTGGTATAGCAGCGCCACCTGCTGGCCAATTTGCACCAAAACGTAATCAGCATCTATGTACATCAAGGGATCACAGAATCTGAAGTTTGGTGAAGTTCTGTGCATAAGTTCTTGAGATATAGCAAACATGAAAATCATGAAAAACGTAGTATAGCAGCGCCACCTGCAGGCCAATTTTCACCAAAAACCAATAGGCACTAATTCATATCAAGGTCTAACAGAATATAAAATTTTATTAAATTTCGAGCATTAGTTCTTGAGATAGAGCGCCCACAATTTTTTTGTCACATACAGACAGACAGACTCACAGACAGACACACAGACAGACGGACAGACTCACAGACAGACATTTTCTAAAAATAGTCAAAACGTGTTCAGGACCTTCTAAAATGCATAAATCCGTCGAAAACGGGAAGTCGAAAATTTTCATGAATCCAATACTTTCTTCTTGTAAAGATAGAAGAAAGTAATAATGGACAGATACTGAAGAAAAATATATGTTAAATTTATGTTTTAAAAATTAACTAATTTTAAAATCTCCTTATACATTTTTAATATTTAAAAAAGTATTTTGTACAGTAAAATATTTTTTAACTATGTGAATCAACATTTTTACAAGTTATGAAAAAAAATTAACATTTGGCGGTAAAAGGATTTTTCTGAAATACTATAAATATCAATTATAATTTGAAGATTATTTTTAAAAAACTTATTTTAAGTATGCATTTAATTTTTCAGCTTTCATATACCTGAAATTTCAATTTGTTATATTTTCAGTTTTCTATATAATATTTGGAAACGTAAGAATTAAGCTTAAAAAAACTATTTTTAAATCTGCTACCTAACTTTGAATAATTATATTTTTAAAGAAAATAAGATTTTTCAAAAGACCTAGTGCATTTAAGAATTTTTTTATGGTGTTTTAAAAAGTTTTTTCTGTTCACATTATATTTTTATAACATAGCTGGATGATTTTATGCGCTGAAAACAACTATGATTAACTCTTTGCATTTAAGAGGTGACTGTTACTCACCACTCAATATATTGTGACAACTTGAGATGTCACTTATAAGTAAAGGTACCAGAGTGCTTGGAAGGGAATATAAATTTTTATAACTCATTCAATTCATCTTATTGAGCTTAGTAATTCAATACCTCACATATCTGCTACTAACTTTTAATAATGACAGGGAATTGGGTCTATTAAAAAATTTGTTGTGTTGCTGGTTTCCCTATACAAAAAAAAAAAAAAAAAAAAAAAAAAAAGCCTTGAGTGCAAAGGATTAAGGTATAACAAGAAAAAATTACATTATATTTAAAAAAAAAAAATTATTAAACATATTTTATGTACATATAAAGTTGGTTTGTAAGAAATAAGTTTCCCATTTCAGAGGGCTCTCAAATCTGTTCTACTGGTGCAAATGAGTTAAAATTTTAACTGCAGATAATTCAAATGATGCACTTGAAATTTATTAAATTAAAAAAAAAACTCATTATAAAAATGTGGCTATTGTGGTCCTTAAAGCTAGCAATCAGTCTTCACATGGTAGTGCAAGTGCACCAATTGTTTCACAAATATTGGCTATGCTGTATACCACAGTGGGGAAAATTTTGCAGTGGATTTTGCATTTTTACTAAGCACTTGCACTTTTTTATACTATTTATTATTTATAAAGCATATTAAATGCTTTAATGTGTATTAAAATGAATTTTATCAGCAAATTTTTGTATTTTATTTTATTTTAAATTATCTGTATTTCAAATTTTATCTCATTTGGTCCAATAGAACACATTCTAGAGCACTCTCAAGTAAGAAACTTATTTTATTGACATCCCTATACATAAGCAAGACAAAAAAGAAATCTGTACTCACCATGCTTTTGTACTCTATGGACTGACGAATGAGCTTCTCTTCAGAGAGTGAGTACCGAGCCTCGCTTGAAACTGCATCGACTGGACCTTTATCAACTTGTTGTTTAATGGCCCGATACAGCATGAAAAGAGGCTCACCAGCACACTCCTGTTTGGAAGATAGAAAAAAACAAAAAATTTAGAAAGAACAACAACACCTCAATTTTTAAAAAAATCAGAGATTTTCATGAAAATGTACAAAATTTTTATGCTTGATTTCAGCACAATAAAGATAGGGCTTTTTTCCAATAATTACAATGACACTTAGTAATTTTGGTGTAAAGTTTTGAAATTATTGTTTATAAAAACCTCGAGAAACTTTATTTTAAAAGATGGTTTTAATATATCAATTCATAGCTCTTATTTGATGAATAACAAAAATATAAAATATTATTATTTAAGTTTGGGATTAGGTTTAAGCTTTTTCAGATGTTAAAAAAAGTACAAATACTTAAAGCAATGTCATTATCCAAACTCAATTTTTTTTAAACTTTTCAATCCTTTAAAACAAGAAAATTTATCCACTTGCTACAGTACTTAACAAAAATGAATTAAAACTACATCAAATATTATTAATAAAAACTAGAGACCAGTTATTATTAATAGGAACTGGACTCATAAATAGTTCACATATGAATTATGTTAATGTTTTCGTGGATAAAATACTTCTGTTGCTTAAGACCCCTGTCCCTGGCCAAAGAAGCACTCATGAGCTAATGCTATTCTTATGGGGAGGTTATTTTCTAAGATCTGGCTTGCATTTTAAAATTTTTAAATAATTTTGTTTGCATTGCATAAACAAGGTGCATGCCAACATCATTCTTTATTTTTTCGATTTTGAATTGAGATAATTCTTGTAAAATTAACTTCATTTTCAAAAGAAACAGTAACTTTAAAAAAAATATTTTCAACCAAAATCGAAAAAGTAAAAAAGATGCGAATCGGCATGCACCTCAGCTATGCAATGCAAACAAAATTATTTAAGAATGTCGAAATGCAAGCCAGGTATTAGAAAATAACCTCCTTATAGGAATAGCATGGGCTTGTGAGCGCTTTGTGAGACAAGGACAGGAGCCTTAAGTGTTGAAATCATTGAATGTTTTCAGCATTTTCAAACAAATCTATTTGAAAGCGAGTAAAAGCACAGTACTCCATGTGCTTTATAAATGAAAAAATTATTATAAAATATTGGTGCAGTTACAGCATTTGGGGTCTAAAACTATGTGATATAAGAAAATAACATTGCCCTTCAAAGAATTAATTTAAATCTAAGAATTTTCAAAAACAACCCAAAACTAATAAATTTAGTGAATATGTTTTATAGGATGGGAGGTAGCTGCACATACCAACACTTTATTGAGTTAAAAGTTAAAATCAAGGATTAGTTGAAATTCAATTTGCATATTAAAATCCAACTGATCCGTCAAGTGATATCTTGGTGGAAACCACCAGAAGACTCCAGTTTAATTGTTGACTGGTAGGTTTACCATTGTTTTTTCTGCTCCCAGTCATGCATGTTTTAATACCTTTAGGTGCAAGAAAACAAAATGGTAAACCTACTAGTCAAACACTAAAATTGGGTTTGCATGTGTTCTCCACCAAAATAGGACTTGACAGACCAACTGCATTTTAATATGCTAATTGAGTTTTGTCTAATCCTAGAATTTTAGATACCAACTTGATGAAGTAATTGTCTGTACAGTTATTCCCTAGTCTATTAGTAAAATTACTATTGGAAAACTTTCAGTTGCTCTTATACATTATGTTAAGTACAAAAGTCATACAATGGCATATAAAAAAAAAAGAATTTTCATACCCTAAGGAACTTGTAGAGGAGGAATGTAAACCAAGCAGATAGCATTTTTTCTGCAACTGATTCAGTTCTATAATGAGAAAGTAAAAATAAATAAATTTTCAATTCAAATGTCAAAGATTAATATATCACTATAAATTATCAATACTTTAAAATGTAGGTTCTTGCAAACTACATAACAGCTTACCTTCTTAATAGTAACTTTGGATGACTTTTACCTTCCATACATTTTTCAATAAGCTCTGCTAATAGTGTCTTTAATATACTGTAAACAAGTAAGAATCATGTTTAGTTATAAGTATCGTAAATAAACAAATAAAAAAAGGATGGGTTAAAAACAATTTTTAAAATAGAAGAAAATTATCTTAAAAAAAGGCATTTAGGGAACAAATCTTTGTAAAAAAAAAAAAAAAAAAAAAAAAAAAGATTAACTTTTTTTATTTTTAGAAAAGGCAGCAGAAATTTTCTTTTGGATTTTTAATATTTCTAATTCATTTTATTTCTTTATTTTTTATGTTTGCATACTTAAAAATTGTCTTATCTGGACTGTTCTTACAAAATGTTCTTATTTTATCTTACTATATATATTTAAATAAGTATATATACTTTGTTTTAAAAATGAGGTCTTGACAGCATACTGCAGTACAATTCTATTACAAAATGTAAAATTCTTGAATTTTGTTTTGTGGGTGCCTATACTAATTAACACTTTATTTCGACAGCTATTAAAGATATTTACTGCCATAATTTCAAACTCAAGCTAAGCTCAATGTTTTTTTTTTTTTTTTTACTTCCCTCAGAAACAGGGAAATTACTTCGATATACTTTTGCAACTATAAAGGGCTTCCAAGTCTTAGTCAGAAATTTAACACAAGACTACTTAAAATAAATAAACATTAATTTGAACTTACTCTGTACAATATTCCATCTTTCCTTGTAAAGTTACCATGATGAGAGATGCAACATTGACTCTAAAAACATCATAGAAAATTAGTTTACACATGCATTTAAATTCAATTAGAGAAAATAATTTTAATAATAATCTCTTTCAGTTTAAAATATTTAATAATATGATGCAACTGACCTGTCTCTCATAGAGAAATATCTGTTGGATTCCAGTGTCCTTATGAAAAGCAGCAGGAATGTCTTGTTCATTATTAGTTGGCCAAACAGACGTAACCCTTTTTCTATATAAGGTTTCTTAATGGGATCAATCTGAAAAGTTAAAAGAATTTTATAAGAAACCAAAAGCAAACACATCATCATTTATTTAATTTTTTTTTTTTTTTTAATGTAGGAAAAAAGAAAAAACAAACAAACAAAATAGACCTAAACATGACTGCAGGTATTTTCTTCTGGTAAGGTGTGCAAAATTTAAACTATCACAAATGACTATTTAATAACTCTAAATAATAATTTTTTAATGTTTGTAAAGTTTAAGTATGAGATTATTTTTACAATTTTGTGATCAATGAAAGATTACGAAAAAATCATCTTTTGTTCTTATCTATTTTAAAGCTATTTTAAGCATAAAAAATGTTTCATCAATTTAAAAATAAAATTTGTATAAAAAGGTTATCACTTCAAATATACAAAGTACATAATTATCTTTGCAAGACAAGAAAATAAATCAATCAATCTAGACCACTGATTCTCAAACTTTTATGAATTAAGTACAACATCTTTTACGCTATTGTATCACTGAACGTTCATTTGTATACAAGCTAATAAGATGAAACTGGTTTAATCAATTGAAGTGAAAAAACTTCTTTAAAAGAAGTTATACAAGCTTTGTATACAAGTTGTTTCTTTCTCTTAAATAACCATGGAGAGAAAACAGTAAAAAAAGGATTATAATAAATGAATACTGGTGCAGTGAAAACAGGGTATTTTGGGATTAACCTCCCCCCCACAACCCCCCCCCCCAAAAAAAAAAAAACATTTAAAACCCACTAAAATGCACATAAAATCCCTTGTGTTAGGATAAGAATATGATGTATAAAAATTAAAGTCAGAAAGGCATAAACAGCATACAATTTTTAGCATTCAACTGTTTTGAGGCTTCACAATAGAAACCTCTATTTTAACACAAAATTAGAAAACGAAAAAGTTAGAAGCAATAACAACTAAGTAGAACATATGTTATTTTTCTTCTATTTTTCTTCTATATCTATAAATAGGAGGAAATAATCTTTTGTGAAACTTTCAAGCATATAAATGCCAAATCTATTATGGTTATCAGTACTTCTCATAATGTCCATTTTCTAAGTGTCACATAATTATTAAACAGTGCCTTATGAACATGTAACACAACAAAATGGTTCTTTTAATTAGTAACAATGTCTTAAAATCCTTCAAGTGAAAATTCAGACTGCACTAATGGATACTTATTTTAAATTTAAGTAAACGATAAAATTAGAAGCTTTTTTTTTTGAGAGAAATGTGTGTTTATTTATCCTTGTTTATTAATGTTTCAGGTTAGTTTCCGTATTTAACTACTCATAATCTTGTTGCATAAATTTTGGAGATATGCAAGCCCTATTTTCGGGAACACTGATCTAAACAATAATAACTAGAAAAAATTCCTGAGAATTTATTAATGCAGGGATTTGGAGTGACTTAACATCTTTGATTCTCAAATATAGAATTATATGATTATATCTAAGGAAATGGAAAAGCCATTTTAAATAATACGGTGACAATTGAAAGAAATTTTAACTACATAATTTTTACATATTCCATAATTTCACTTTTGCAACTAGCCTGGGGCAGGAACTTACCTGCATTTCTTGTAGAACTGAATGCTCGTCATTATTAGGCAATAAGACTTTCATAGCATAAGTTCTGTAGTCCAAGAATGGGATTCCACCAGTTGTAAGGTCACTTGTTAAATCTGTCATCTCAGTCTGTAGTTCAGCAAAAGCTAAAAAAGATACAGATAGTAAAATACTTTAAGAAACACCTAATTGGAAAGACATTTCACACTTAAAAAAAAAAAAAATTCAAAATTAAATTTAATAACAATAAGAAAGAAATTGAGTTTGTATGACTATGTCTCAATAAAACTGTATAAAAGTTGATCTCCCTCCACCTCTAATTATATAAGGTGTTTCAAAACAAGATGATAAAGTATATTTTTTCATTTAAGATTTTTGCTCTATATCCAATAGTTTGTTTGGTACTATTACAAAAATAAAAAATATCGATTGAAAACGTGAGCAACAGGATGGTACTGCAAAAGTGCTATTTTGAAGAAACTGGGCAGAAGGCAAGGTGTCCTCTATCTCTTTCATCAAAGCAATAATTAGAATTTTGAGAATGTATCAGTAATCATAAGTCAAAAACATAAATTGCACAAAAGCTAAGATGCAAAATTTATCTAAAACAAAAACAATAGTGCCAAATAAATGCTTAAAGCATAAGAATGAATTATTATAAATATGTATTGATTCAATACATTGATTGAATACATTGATTCAATGCTTTGCTACTGCAACATTCTCAAAGTGAGATTGGGGCCTTGCTTAAATTATTAACAACTTAAAAGTATCATTTAGAATGTAACAATAGGAAGCTGTGAAGTTTATTTAAAATAAATGGCTTTGCAATAAATAAACAATACTTTAAAGACAGCTCAAATAAAGTGTAAGTAAAAGAAATATTTATCAGAGTAAAATGCTTAACTTGAGTTTAAAATTTATCTTAACACTAACATCAACATAATACTATTGATAATAGTATAATTTACTATGTAAAGCAAATTGACAATTACAAGAAACCTTTTTCTTTAACAATCAAATAAAAATTACAAAAGAGAATAGGTCTTTCAAATAAAAAAATATTTTTGTCAAAGCAACATAAAAAAAGCATTCAATTAATTACATAAAACATATCAAAAATGACATTAAAAAAAAAAAAAAAAAAGTCACAGTACTGTAGATGATTGACTCACCTTCTTTACATTCACTGGCTACTCTAAGCTCTAATACATCCATTTGCTCCTGCATACTTTTCAGGACTCTGCTGCTTTCTGTAGATTTTCGGCGATATGCTATGAGAATTATAATAACTATGATGACTAAAATGCAAGCTCCTGTGATTACTCCGATGATGACAGGCTTAGTTAGTGTGCTATCTTGGTTTGAAGGAAGTTCGTAACTTAGGCGACCAATCGAAAACTTCAGATGATCACCCACTTCAACCTGAATTAAAGAGCAATTAAGAATGAATCAAAAAAAAAGAGTCAGCATAACCTTAGAAATTAATCATAAAACAGTTTTCATTCTTTCAAAATTTTAAATTCAAGATTCAAAACAAATTTTTATTTTCTGATTTAATGCAGTGAAGAAATATTATGTTAAGTCATATTGTAAGGGAGAGGAAGGATGCTTTTTAAAAAACTTTAAGAGCCTACACTAGTTACTCAAAAAGACCTGGATAATAATGTTAAGTCTATGGGGTTGTTATTTTCAAATATCTTGCTCAAATTTTATTATTATTATTATTATTTACATAAAATAGCTGAGAATGATCTAAAACTGGGCTAGTTTTTACTTTTTAAATTTTGGTTTCAGATTTTTCCTTTTTTTAAATTATTTTAATTTTTAAAACCAACTGGAATTGGTTCTGATATTGAAAGTATCATACTATAAAAAAAATGTATATATCTGGATCTTTTTGTGTGACTCAAGTGGCTTCTTAATTAAACAGAATTTAGTTTATAAACTCATTTATTTAATTTTTTATGGAATGTAAATATAGAAAACTTAATATGAGTATAGTTCACTCATATTTTATAGAATCAAACAGAGATTATGATTACAAAACTTTAAAAAGAAAACATGTTAAACACGAAACTGGTAGACCTTAATTTTTGAATGATAGTGAAAAATAATAATCCTGACAATTATTTTTTAGGAATAGTAATTTCTTGTAAAATGGTTAAACAATTTAAAAGGTGAAATGAAATCTTTTTTTAAGTTTATTAGTAAATAGTTAGAATATTGTATTCATAGCATTACAATTTTTTTGTTATTTATTTCAATACAATATTTTTATGTTTAACTGTGATTGATTATTTAAGCTAGCTTTATAGCTCTCTTCCATGTCCGCTACCTTGTGATCGGCTTTTCAAAATCTGTTTAAATTGTTGTACTTCTTGTAAATATATAACTCAATATACTCAATTTCAACCCAACTATGCCTTTTTGTCTCTTTATTGTTCAACATAAATAATAAAATTTTAAGTTGTTCAAAGTGACAAGATACAAAATATTTTTAAGATTGATATTAAAAAGATATTAAGAATTGAACAAACATACATTAAGAATAAGACATCCATTAAAAAACAGAATTTTTTGAAAAAAAGAAAAATGAAAAATGCATTTTGTTTCTTAACATCATTTTAGTAAATCCTACTGATGCATTAGTTAACATTAGTTAATGAATAAAGAATAATAAAGAATGAAAAAATTAATTTGTTTTCTTAATATTTGCTTAACACTTAAAGTTTCTCACATAAATAATAATCTAATAAATTATTGTAACTAAAAATTAAGAGGCAATAAATTTAGTACAATAGAGCCCTGCTAATTCGGACCCTGTTAATCCGGATCGGTTTAGTAATTTTTTTTTTTTTCCCAAGTTTGAGAAGCAATTGGTTAATTTCCATAACATTAACTTGTTTCATCATCGTATTTTTTCTGAATTCTTTCCAGAAGAATGCTTTAAGCTTTCTTATTAAAACTCTTTGATGTTATCTATCAAAGAAACAACAATGTATCACTAAGTTTGGCAATTCGAATTTTCTCAATTTTCTATTTAAATTACTTAGAAATGTCATAAAAATCACTGCACAGTAATTTTTTATTTAGAGCATTGCAAGAAAGCAAGGTAAAATAGTCTCCATAAGACCCATTGTCTGATAATGATTGCTTTCTGATGCGTGACCGTACGGCTCGCAAAAGGTATAGAAAACTGATACAGCAGAAAATTACAAACTTTCTTATTACAAAATAAACATTTCTACTGTCTGTAAATATTCAATAAGTTTAACATTAACATAAAAGTGATTTTCTTCTGTTTTATTTTATTTAATGTTTTTTCTAATTCTCCGGATAATCCAGATTTTCGATAATATAGATTGGGGTCTGGTCCCAATCAATCTGAATTATCAGAGTTTTACTGTACTGAATCTTTGTGGCTTAAAAAGAAATGCAAGACAAAATGGAATTGAAAAAATAAATTCAGACAATTTTGCAATTATTTTATGAAGTGTTCACAAAGTGTGAATAAACAAATTTGTATTATTTAAAAGGTTTTTTTAATTTGTATTATTTTGTATTATTTGTATTATTAGAAATTATCAATCGTTACAAAAAAGACTGGAGGAAATTAACAGGAGAATGCTTACCACAACTTGAGGAATTTTGTTAGGATCTGGTTTTCCATTTGCATCTCTGGCTGGCGGTTGAGTGGTTGGTGGACGACATGTCAACTGTGATCGAGATAATGATGTTACATTACAAAAGCTACTACCAATACGAACAATGACATCAGTTTCTTGTGATGCTCGGTCCAAATTCATTCCCTAAAATTATAAAATGTAAATGACAAAGTTTTATTAATAATGGATTATTAACAAATGCATAAAAAATGAATGCTGTTATATACTTAAAAAGCCTATTATTATAAACAACTCTTAATTATTTTTAATAGTAAATGTGTTAAACTTCGTTTTAAAAGAGATTTTACAAAGAGAAAAATCTTTCCATGCCACACAAGCATTAATCAGAATGTCAAATAATTAAATAAAATAAGAGCATAATATATATGAAAAAAATTTGTAAGAATAAAAGGAATACATTTAAAATATATATATAAGAATTCATCCAGTAGAAAATACTCTTATATTTTGATTTTTTTTTTTTTAAATATAAATAAAACTACAAGCTTTTTATAAGATGCAAAACCATATTTTAGCTCAAAGCATAAAAGAACATTTAAAAAATATTTAAAGAGCTATGACATTAAATAAAAATGATAGTAACAGATATTAAACTATTTTATAGCATTTCATTTTTTTAGAATATTTCTAACATGTAAAATAACATGCTAAATAAGAAAAACTTTTTCTCCCCTCTTGGACATTTCTTAGCGATATAGAGTTAAAATCCTTTTATTCTTTTAGTACGTTTTTCATAATTTAGTTTTATTGACACTTCTATAAAAATAGTAACACTAAATTAGTTGAAAACATATTTTCATTTATCTGAATTCAAAATATGTATCTCCATTTAACAAACCTTTGTTTTGAAATCTATTTTACAAACTTCTGTTTGCAGAAACAATGCTTTACAAATTTCCTTGCAAAATAACCTCCAGTCAGCAAAATGCTTACTTATTTAATGAACTTTTTGATTAGAATTTTATCTTAAATTAAAAATACAATACGTTTCAGAACAGTAATGTTTCTTTCTTTCCTTTTTTAAATGTATTACTAATTATTAAAATAACTAAAAAAAATAAAATGGCTAGATTTTATAAGGTGTGTATTTTTTGTCGTCCGATTATCTACACTAGGGATATAGGACCAGGGGGAGTGCCCTTAGTGGGGGTCTTTCTAAGGGAACCTAACCCGTATTTACGCACGGTTCAAAGAAAACCACGAAAACTCCGAATGGTTAGGCCGACAGCCGCGATTGGGTTTAGATTTTATAAGGAAATGTAATTAATTGCTCTCTTTTACATTACATTTAATGCATTATTACATATGTTTTTAAAATTTGTACATTTTAAAAGATTAATCTCAAGTTAATGAATTTTCCATATAACAAAAGTTGTTAGATTCAGCAACTACATTAAATAAAGGTTTGACTATATTTGAGGACATCAGTTTCAAAACTGCCTAATCCAAAATTAAAATAATAGAGTTTTCTCTATCTATTGGTGAACCAGCATAGAAAAAAACACTACAATCAGCATAAAGTTTAATAGTGTATTTCTGGTTTCATAATATCTTCATTTATAAAGAAAACAAATGGGTGCTGTCAGAGGTTTTTCCCAAAATTTAATTTTATGTATAAGATGAGTTTTCAAACTTACTTCCTCATTCATTTATGAGAGACAGCAGGGTTCTCACTGTCACTCGCCATTGCACCAAATTGCGACTAAATTCTTCATTTGGCGAGTAAACAAGCGATTAGATTCGCCAAATTGCTAGTGCTCAATTTTTGCTTTTTCTTTCTTTTCTTTTTCGTTTTTCATACACATGCATATATACATGTTTTCAATAAATACATATTTTTAATATATTTGCAGCAGATAGTTGAAATTACATTAATAACAATCGTTGTCGCTGTTATAAAACTTAGATTATTTTAGAACATATTGAAAAAAGAGGGTACATAAAGGATTAAAGATCATTTTTTTAGTGCCACACGGCGAATCTATTTTGCTAATACTTTTCATTCGGCGAATATTTTTCATTTTTAATTAGCCAAATTACTAACGTTGGTCAAATGTCATCGAGAACAATGAGAGACAGTAATAACATTATTATGAATTTTAAAAATAATATTTTCCAACTTACATTTATTGTCAGATAATCACTCTTGTAATACTTGATTCCTCCTTTTTCAATGAAAGGATAGTAAATGGGATCGGGATACATCATGAATTTTGAGTAGCGACTGCTAAGATTCTGCACCTGCTCAACATGGTCCATTTTAAAGCCATATTCCAGCTCAATAGGGTGGGCTTCATTGTCATCACTGGAGAAATCCAGTTTCTCGGCAGGAACTCTGGGACTTTTGCATTTCATTTCAGTGGGTGATTCCACTACACAGCTCTGCAATAAATTACATTAAAGATTAAGAATCTATATCATTTTCCCAAGCATTTCAGTTTATTAATATATTACTAGGCAAAGTACAACTGAATGAATCATTTCAAAAACTGTTATTGGCACAGTTTGTTTCATAATACATTTTTTTTATTGTAAATGTGTTCTTGAAAGTAGACTCCACATAGATGGAGAAATATTTAGATAGATTTATCAATCAAAATTAAAGTTTTAAATGACTATTTAAATGTAAATATTAAATTTTTATTTTAACAAATATTTTTATAGAAATAACAAACTTGCAAAGCTAAAAAATTTAATGATACTACAACATAAAATATCATGTTTTATTATGGAATAAACATAATTTATATAGATTGTTAATTATTATTCATGGAAATTTTTCTTCAGGCTCAATTTATATACTTCAGTTATACTTTGAAAACATTTAATTTGAGAAACAACTTGATTAAACAATGTGCCATTTTGCGACACATAAGGGGGTGGGAGAGGAATTGTGATGGGGATAAATTTACTCAATCTTCACACCTCTTGTATATCTTGATTCTTAAAAATTGAATGTTTTTACAGTTGCATGCTGAACTGAAACTATAATTTTACAATGCAATGAAAAAAATTCAAAATTATTTGCTTCTCCTGTCAAAATATAGTATTTTTGTATTTTTATTTTCTTGTGGGTGAGCTACATATACAGTAAAACCTCCCTTAAGCAACCATGATCCATTACAATAAAAATTGGGTGACTCTGATAGGTGGTTCGTCAATGGAGTTCATGTTTAAATCTAAATTTTGTTTGTTTAAAAAAGGTAAAAATTAATGGTACTAAAATTCATTTTTCACATTAAGTATAAAAACAAAAGTTAATTACTGCAGAGTTTAAGAAACAAATACATTCATGTTCGCTATTATTTTATGTTTTTATCTTTTATAACTTTTATTTCCAAGTCCTTTCGAAATACAGTAAATAAATGCATTTTTTTTTCTTTGGATGAGAACAATTAATGATGATTTCATTGATTTATCTATTTATTTGAGAGTTCCTTGTGCGCACTCCAGAATTGTTTTTCTGATAAAACTGTCTTCAAACGATCAGAAAAATACAGAAATTGCTTAATTTTCTTCAAAGAAATTGGTTGCTCATGAAGAGAGTTCAACTGGGATGGTCTCTGAATAGGGATAAAACTATTATTTTGCCTATGAGAATGAATTTAATTCCATGAAAAAAATGATCATTCAGGGACTCACAGGGAGGTTACACTGTACTTGCAATTTGTATCACAAAAGAATGAAATATAAAAGCAAAACTATAAACACAATAATCAAAAATTAATAATTTATGATAGTAGGCACAGTCATACATATACTTACACTATTAAATTCCTGGTTATCGACAATTGTGTACATGTATGGATGTTGGACAGCATTTAAATTGGTTCCTCTGACACTAATTGTTATTCCTCCACTAGAATAGAAATAGTTTAATAAGTAAATCAATTCCATAAACACTCAATAAATATATACAGATGTAAAGATGTTAATTCACGTTATATGCATATATTTTAGTTTAATTCAGCTGATGTATATTTTCACTTACAGCATTCAAAATCCTTGGTAGTCAGCTGGTCCAAAAATTCAATTGGACCACTAATTTGAAAAATTTAGTGGTCCACACGACCAGTAACATTTTTCTCTTTCTGACAGACATAGGTAAATTTTGTTGTCCTTTAGAAATCCATAATCAAACACAAACCACACAATTTTATTTTATTAAATAATAATAATTGCATTAAATTTTACTATTAATTGAAATAAATTATCATAGATAAAATACCTAATTAATAATTCTATAGTTTTTGTTTATGTACTGCTTATTCAATTTTTAGCAAATTATAATTTTACATTTAATTATACCGAAATTTCTGAGTAATTTCAAAGGATGTTTAGTTTATATTCAAGGAGGAGGGAGTGGACATAACTCAAAGGGTTAAAGGTATTTAATAGAATTTTATGTAGCGGGTCAATAATAATGTTTGCGGACCAATAAACTCTCATCCTTACTGGTCCTTGGGACGTGACTTATTTTTATCAATTCTACTGCTGATTTAGATAAATATTATCAAGAGTTTTGAATTTAATGTATATACAGAGTTATTTACAGCATCATATCTTGTAGCTGACAACCAAGAAATGTAGAAATTTAAAGCTTAAGAATTTTCCCCGATTTAAAACATATTGTTTCAGAAGCTATATTTTAATACATCTATATTTTTTAAGAACATTTATCTTTAAAAAAAAAAAAAATATTTTCATAGTTAATGAAAGTCAAACCTCTTCAATAATTTAAACAGCAATTTTCATAATGTTTTAAAGACTAATGCAGTAGAATTTTTATTTGAACTGGGGGGGGGGGGGAAATTGGAGATTAAAAATATATAAATACTCTGTAACTCCTTGGGGACTATCAACATACATACAAGCCACAAAAAGGCTTCAGAATCTTTGTTTATTCCCACCTGTAAAATTCGCCTAATTTAATTGGAGCATTTTCTCTATTTAATAAAGCACAAATTTCTGTTTTTAAAAACCAGTGACAAAAATTAAAAATTTCGTAAAATGTTCCTATCGTAAAGGGATTAAGAACATAATTTATGGATGGAAAATGTGAAGTTTTAGGACACTTAACAGCTAATCAAATTGTATTATTCTGAAGATAATTATTTGTACATGAATGAGTACAGAAATTATTGAATAGGTTGAGAAACAAAGGTTGCCATACCTAGGAATTCCCTTGGGAATGCCTCTTTGTCCAGTAGAACCAGATTCAACAAAGGTGATAGTAGGATCTTCCACGTAAAGGAACTTGTAATCCTCAAAGACTCTCAGGCCATTGTCAAATTTAATCCTAACAGTTTGGGTGGTGGTTTCTTTAGAGGCAGAAGTGATACACAGGACACGGTTGGAATCTCGACTGTGGAATCAATATAGCACAATTGCATATAAGCAGATAGATTGATTGTTTAAACATGTCAGCATTTGATCCAAAAATATAAGACAAAATTGCATATGATTTTAAAAGATTATAGCGTTGCAAAGAAAATAATCCACTGAATTCAATTAGAAAATAAAAGAATATAATTTTTTTAACTTTCTTTTATAAATATTCAATGCTTATCTTAAAATTTTTGCATACTTTCATAATTGTAATTATTGCATTAAAAAAAGAAATTATATTACCACAAGTTAATTTGACAAGGGTCATGGTTATCGAAAATTTACTGCTTTACTTTACACTAGATAAAAAGGAGTAATAGTGAATTTATTTTAAAAAAATTATAATTTTTGCTCTGTCATTTTAAGATATGCAACAAGAAAAAAATATCTATTCAAAATTTTTACATTTATTTCTCAAAGTATCATAAAAATGCTAATATAAACTATTATTTGTAAAAAGCCATTAAAATAATATATTATTCATTATTTTAATTTTTTTCTGCTTTTTAGCATTTAAAATATTTTATTGTTGCAATTTTACAGCCATTTGGCATATTTTAGAGAGGCATTGGAAAATAAATTCAAAGATTACAGCATAAAAGCCTCGTTCAGATCTACTGGTTACTTATTAAAGTGCAATTAAAATTTATAAATTATGACAATCATTCAAATTACTCACTTTGTAACATTACAAGGCAAAGCACCCACAAAAGCCTCTGCTTTACTGCCAGCATCCATATGGAGACCCCAAATCTCTAAGAGTGTCCCACCAGATTTAGGGCCTTTACCAGGTTTAATTGATGTAATCCTCGGATTCTAGAAAAATTAATAAAAAAAAAATTAATGTTGAAGCAGAAAAATATTTTTTGATACAGTACATTCCCTCTAACCCACACAGGTTGGAACCAAAGGTTTTATGAATTGTAGAATTCTACAAATTATAAGTTATTTCTTTATTTATTCTAATATTTGGAATTTATCCATAAATACAGTAATCACACTGTAAATAAATAACACAGAAAAAAAATTGCTTTAATATATATATATATATATATATATATATATATATATAAACATATAAACTATATTCAATATAAGAAATAATTTCAATTATATAATAATACAGAATTAATAAAAATAATTTCTGCTTATTTTAAAATCAATCAAACATTTCAGTGACAGTGGTTTACTTTATCGCTTTAATTTATGTTCGGCAATTTTATCTTGAACCTTAGTTTTTTAAGAGTCAAAATGTTTTGATCAGTAACAAAAGGTTTTTTTTTTTTTTTTTTCCCCTCTAAAAAACTAAGATATTTATACTCAAGAACTACCCCACCTTCAAAAGCAATTTTATCTTTTATATAGCCAACAAATGCATTCTAAATACAGTAGTATAATAGTTATTTACAAAATATACTGACTATTTTCTTCTAATAAAAACAAAAATGCTATACAAGTTTGTTAAAATTCATCAGATCAGTCAACTTTTATTATGGTTAAAGTGTACATTATCTACTTAATTTTTTTTTAACTGTTTGTTTACATCTGAAACATAGATAATAAGTCAAGATAATAAGTTATTTTTATGGTGTTTTAAAGAAGTTTATACACTTCAATCTGAAGCATAGTGAGGATTATAGAGAGAGGACTGCATATAAAAAATCAGTCAAAACAGAAAAAAGTTTAAAATTTATCTATATTAATTGATTTAATATCCAGCAATAAACAATAACTTAAAAAATGAAACCTGTTTTTTAACCTATTGTACTTTGCAGGATTAAATGAACACACACACAGCTTAACTTATACAGCTAAAAAATGCAAAAGTGAGTAAATAGTCCTAAAACAACATTTTAAAATGTCATGGGTAAAAAAAGTTATGTTATTAAATTTTTATTTCATTTAATTGTATTTAATAAATAACATTTATTAATTAATAATTAGTTTTATTTATATTAAATGATTTCTCCCTCATTGGCATTAGAAGTTAAATAATAATAAAATGTTCGGAAGTATTACTCCCATTTAGATAACTTATACAGCTATTTAAACCATGGACTAAATTAAAATGAACAAATGTAAATGTAGACACATTATTTTATTTATAAAGTGAAATTTAAACCTAAATTAAAGGGTAATAAAAGAAACTTTAAATACTCTTTACAGTAAGAACAAAATTTAAAAGCATAGTTTATATACCTCAAAAGATTTTATTTCTTTCACAGCCGTACTTTATATTTGATATGTAAAATTTTCAAAATCTACAAAGATAACCATGATCATCATTTTAAGATTATAAAAGTGAACAACATTAGAAACACCAATCGTATTAAATCAGAAGCAAACCGGTTTCGGTAGCATACAGCTTACCGTCGTCAGTGCTAAAGGAGGTGGAAATTTGCTCATTTATATATATATATATATTATATATATAGGAGAGATGGAGAACATTGTTTGTTCACTTTTAACTCTTATTATATTGCAGCAAGCTCCATCTCATTAATTAATGATCATTATTTGTTTGCATGGACAGATAGGTACATATATATATTTTTAAATTATCAATTTAAGTCAAAAAACAGTGCAAGCCTTAATTTAGGAAGGAAGAAAAAAGATTTACAATATAAAAATATGGCAGGAATTTTAACTACTCACAACAAAAGAGTAATGCTCCCTGGATATTGCAGTATAATCATTCAAGACACGAACTTCAATCAAGCCAGTCATGGGGCCAGCAATTAGACCTGTTGTTAGATTTGGTGGCTTCTCCACATGGCAAACAATCCTGTAAGCAGAAAATACGTAGAATTAGAACCTCATGCCAACATTTTCAGTGCATTATCATCAACTGCACAAAAAGTTAACATATTTTTAAAAAAAGAAATAACAATAAATATTTAAGTTAGGGACCATCCACAAATGATGTCACGCTTGGAAGGGAGGAGGGCGGTTCATGAAATTGTGACAAGAGGATGGAGGGGGTAAGAAATGTAACGTCACACATTTTGTTTAAAATAAAATTATTAAAAATTAGCAGATTAAATTTTGAAGTTATTTTAAAATTAAAGTACTTTGTGTTCATAAAGTGAAGAGGAGATTTAAAAAGCACAATATATTAAATCATATTTAAAATTCCAAAATACTACTGCTTTCAATTGCTCTTTTATATCAATATTTTATTTCTATTCTATATTATATATGTTTTTGTTGTAAATCTTAACATTATTTCATACAAAATAAGTAAATGAATCATTTTTACTGCTATGTTCACAAATGCCATTAAAACACATAGTTAAAGTTTAAAAATAAAGTTTGAAAATACTTTTTTTCTGAACAGCAAGTATATGTTTATGTAACATAGCATAACATGTGACAAGAGAGGGGGAGGAAACAAGGTGAAGCATGACACTTTGAGACAAAGGGGAAAAGGAAAGGGATAAAAAATATTGAAAAAAACCTGTGGCATCATTTATGGACAGCCTCTTAAATTAATATATTTTTATTTTAAAACATGTTGAAATACCTCTTTCCTTAAATGTACTATATTCTTGTGATATAAATAGAGTGGTGTACATATTTTGCTTACAATTAATATTTTCAAAGCATTTCTATTGTTTCTGCCAGTCTTGCTATTGCAATAATACAATCAGAACACAAGTAATGCTATCAATTATCACTGTATCAAATTGTGAGAAAAAAATGCCTTTTGGCAAGAAAACAAAATTAAAAACAACATTTTGTTTATTTCTTTTGGAGATACTCTTAATCATGCTAGTGAATGACTCAAATGTATGTTGTTTTTATGAAACTTAATATTTGTATTATTATTATTTTACTTTACAATGTATCTAGAATATACATATTTCAGTTCTTTTCATAGCTGATAGTTAATTTAGATCAATTGATCTACACAGTTGCAAAAAGCTGGGGAAAAAAATGAATTAGTGTTGCATGACAAATTAACAGCAAGTACTTTAACTGTAATTTATCTTTACTGAATAGTCCAAATTGCTAAGAAAAGTAAAAAACTAATACGAGCACAGACTCGGAAACAAAGGTAACCAAAATGAATTTTTTTAAATTAAAATTAGCTTAATGAGTAACTTTGAAAGAATGAAAAAAAAAAAAAAAAAAAAAATAATAGAAAAAAAAAAAAAAGGAAAAGTTTTATGAAACATTAAAAACGAATGCTGAAAATATCAATGCTAAGACATTGAATTCCAATAAAATACAGAATTTATTGATTTATTTAAACACTTGATACTGTATTCTTTATTATCTTTATTATTATAACATCCTTTATTTTCAAAATTATTTTAACTTACATAAAGATAAAAATAGTCACAATAAGTGATAAAATTGAAGCTTTCTTGTACTAGTTTAATCTAATTCGAGAATAAACATAAATTGCACAGAAAAGAAAAAAGAAAAATGTTTAAAAAAGCACACAACATTACACTATATTTATCATAAATAAACAATAAGTTAGACTCACCAGTGTATACAATATATTTTTAAATCTATCATTAAAATCCCATACTACTTATACCGATACTATAAAGTTCAATTATATTTCAACAATTTCGGGCAATAAAACTTGTCCATCATCAGGGAAATATTAAGAATAAAACATTACAATATTACACACACACAAAAAGTGCAATGTAGATATTGTAATGTGTTGGATTTTTCCTAATGTTTCCTTGATGATGGACAAGTTTTACAGTCTGAAACGGTTCGAATATAATTGTACTTTGTTATTCTAAATAGTGTGGAATTTTTATAGATTTTAATATTTTATTATATATTTTACATATTATATACACTGATGAGCCAAACTATTCATTTCAACAGTAATTATTAACTGTTCATAGTATTTTTTTCAAAACAGCTGATTTTCTTTATAACAAACAAGATCAAAAAACAGGAGACTGGTATTTCAGAAAAAGAACAAAGAAACTTACTGAGTTGTTTTCACATATAATTCCTCTTGGGGGTCACACTCAGCTATTACTTTCCGATCTTCATGAATGACTCTTACTCCTCCTTTGATATCCTTAAACACCCGTCCTAAATTGATACCTCGGATAGTGATGTTTGTTCCACCTTCCCATGGTCCAGATTTAGGATCAAACTGAAATTAAAAAACATTATACATTGTTTTAAATTAAACTAACAGCAAATTTATTATGACAAATGAATGTTATATTTCTTGTTAAAGTTTAAAAACAATAAAAACTAGTCGTTGGGGGCCACTGTAATACTTACCCATCATGGATATGTATATGAAGATAAAACATGTGAAAACTATTTATACAATGCATTGCAATTCATAAACAAAATTTAAATATTGTTAATATACATAGTAATGCTATATTAAAGAACTGCTGATGTACCAATTTCGACAAATTATATAAAACGCCAAACTACTCAAGTAGTACCGAACTGCGTAAAAGAAACATCCTTATAACTCCAAAAATAATAATTTTATTAACTAACAATTTACTGCATCGGATTAAGCGTCTCATTTCCAATTAAAACATACCTCTGAATTGAAATTTGAATGAAATACAGGGTTATGAAAAATCAAAGAATGTGGAAAACAGGATTACAAATATCTCAGCAACTAATAATCCGATCGACTTCGTTCTATATGCAAAATGTGTGTTATTTTATTGCCTTTTACGTCCATTCCTTAGAACAAAAAAATTCGAAAATGTTTATATACCTTTCATCAGAACGAATTTTTCGAGAGTCCGAAAAAAATAGTTCCGGATAATCGAGGTTGCTGATATTAAATAGGCTTCGTCCCATTCCTACATACGAACTACATACAAAATTTCAAGTCTCTATCTCAATTTGTTCGGGAGATAGAGCATTTACAGACAGACAGACAGACAGACGGACGGCAAAAAATTTTTTCTAAAAATAAGTTTTTCGGAATCTCCACTATCTAAAACGTGTAAATCCGTTAAAAAAAAATTTTCGATTTCCAAAACGATTGCAAGACTTACCCTATACTACGTATTATGGGTAAGTAATAATAAGTGAATATAAAAGTTACTGAATAAATTTGTAAAAAGGCAATGCATGAAAAATCTGCACAAAGTGAAACTGAGCAAGAAAATGTGCATTTGATGTCCTCAAGCAGGGGTTGGAAATTTGTAATTTTTAAATGAGCATTATATCTACAACAGTTCATCTTGGCTGTCATAAACTACAAAGAACTATAGAGAAAATCAAAATCTTTCATCAATATTGAAATTTGTATGATTTGTTTAAACATTTGTAGTAACCCACTCTAAAATTAATTGCAAGATAGTGTATTGTTT
Source organism: Maratus speculifer (assembly GCA_964019185.1). Taxonomy (NCBI): domain Eukaryota; kingdom Metazoa; phylum Arthropoda; class Arachnida; order Araneae; family Salticidae; genus Maratus; species Maratus speculifer. The sequence continues at coordinate 251,708,130 of OZ025302.1, read as the reverse complement.
AATAAGGGGCCATTTCCATAACAAAGATGGAAAGTTATTTGTAAATTGTATTATGTGAAAAAAGTTTTAAAAGTATTAGCACACCTACACCCATGTTAACTATTAAGGCCTCCAGGAAAAATAAATGAAAGCATAACATCCTAAAAATACAGCAATGACAATAATAGAGCTCTCTGCATTTGCACTCATAAATGGTTAAAATGACAATTCGAAATTATGTTATTTTCATGCAATTTCATAGTAAATCCTTCAGCTTTAACCAAAATGTTATGTGCATAAAGTACTCAAACCTACACATACACACACACACACAAACACACATATATATATATAACCATTAATTGTATTACAAATATGTATGCAAAACCATTAATCGTATTACAATATATGAACCATTGAATTTAATAACTTATAGAACTTTGGACATAGAGGGAAAAAATAATTAAAATGAAAACAAATAGAATTTGCAGAACCAAAGCAGAATCTTCAGATCATATACAGTCGAGTCTTTCTATAACGAAACTCCATACATCGAATTTCTCTATATAACAAATTTTTTGTAGAAACGGTCCCCTTTTCGCACGATTACATTAAAAACAGTCTCTATATAGCGAAATATCTTCTATTTCCATATAACGAATTTTTTCATAAATTGGTCTTTCAGTTTTAAAACAGCTTCGAACTCATATGGAATCAATTTTCCATTACTTATTTTTGATTACTCGTTCAATGCTGAGTTATATATATATATATAACTACTCTAATTGTTCTTTAAATTCAACGAATTCATCCCACCTCCCACACACCTTTCAACATCCTATTCAAAGCAGAGTCAATTAGATTGTTACATACATAAGAGAGGAATCAATGAGAGGCACATAAGAAAAGCCTTCAAATGGAGGAAAATGTTAATTACATTTTTTCATTTCTTGCTAAAATTTGTGCATTTTTCCTTTTGAGAGCGTAACAATTATAAAATCAAAACAACAAAAATTACAGATTTCGTTGTTTGAAATTAATGCAAGTCTTCCTTATTTGATTTTCATTAAGCTTTCAAATAAATGTCTGTTCTGTTTTTTGAAACTGTTTAAATAATTCAGAAATAAAATGTTAGGTTAATATTTACTTTTAAACATTTCAAATTCTTAATTAAAAACATCGAAAATAATATTTGTGCAGAATTTACACATTAAATGCGATTTTTAACTCATTTTCTATACATCGAATTTCTCCATATAATGAATTTTTTACTGGAACGATGGATTTCGTTATATAGAGACTCGACTGTATATGTGTGTGTGTGTTTACACTATGCAATACTTACTGATATTATTTGAGGATTAGGGCAAGTTTGTTTTCTATCCAACCAAAGTGTAGGTAGCCTGTTGCAATGATCATAAACTTGACAAGATTTTTCAGTCTCTTGGCACCATCCACAGCTATACTTTTCTGGCAATTCTAAACAAATACCACAACTCTGTGCCATTCCAGAACATCTATAGATAAGTACTAAAAGAAAAGAATAAAAGTATTTTTAAAAACAAAGCTTGGTCAGGAATAAAGTTATACTATAAGAATTTTAATTAAAGAAGTATTTCAAGGGATAATTTCAAGAAATTAACATTTTAAATAAAACATAGTTTACCATGAATGTTTTCTGGATTATCAAATGGCTTGTTGACATCCCAAATAACTGCAAAAGCTGCTGTGATGTTAGGAGCTTGGGTACTATAGGAAAACTGTAAAGAATGAAGAACATGTGTTATGTGATCAATAATAATAACTTTTTTCATATAACAAATGGAAACAAACATAGTTCGGCACTGCTGAAATATGGTATTTGTGTACATATTTCTGGTGAAATCATTTAAAGAAAAAAGTCCATAACTGAACTTATTTTAATTCCATAATAGAGGAAAAAATTAAAGTCATTGCTGATTGTGTAATTTAAATACATGGCAATTGTATAAAATAATTGATATCATTAACTTTTTCTAAATGTATCTTAGTAAAATAGTAGTCCATGTAAATAGATATTCAAAATTTATATGTTAAACACAGAAAATTACATATTTCAAATAAAATTATATGATGTAATCAAAAATTCATAACAATAAAAAACATTACACATCTTTTATTATTATGCGCTATTTTCATGGAAATGTTCCTTTATTTTGTAAAATATTTTTTAAATAAACAATTGCATGTTTAAGATAATAATTAAAGCAATATAGAGCATAAAGAGTTAAATAAAATTAAATTGAGAAAATCTCTCTAAGATTTGAAAAGTATTCTTGCTAAGAAAAAATAAATATATATATATATTTTTTTTTTTTTTTGCTTTTGAAAATGTTGCCGTAAGAGCAATGAAACATGTCAAGCTATAATCTTTTTATGTTATTTTAATTTATCACTTAAAGCATTTAAATTAAATTGATATTTTAAAGTGATGCTTATATTAGATGTAAAAATAAAGCTTTTCATCATGTAAAATATATCAATATATTATTAGAGCTAATATTAAGGTTGCTGGCCATTCACTTTCTGAATTCCCCTTATTAATGTAAAGTTTATGGGCATTTGATGCATTCTTATATTTAAAATATCTCCCCAGGAAATCAATATTTTTAACTTCTTCATTTGATGATCTGTTCTTAAAGGATGTCATTTTTTTTCTTAGTTCTCAAAATCTCTCTAAAATCTATGTTTAATTAAAAATTGATGAAATGGAAGTAAAATTTTAACACTCCATACAAAAATAAGCATAGATTTTAGAAATATTTTGAGAACTAAGAAAAAAGGTGACACCCTTTAAGATGAGATCAATGAAAGAAGAAGTTAAAAATGTTAATTTCCTGAAGAGATATTTTAAATATAAGAATGCATCAAATGCCCATAGACTTTACATTAGTAAGGAGAATTCAGAAAGTGAATGATCAGCAGCCTTAAGGGGGCTCAGGGGTTGAAAACGTTTCAAAAAATCATTTTTTTTAAATGATCTAGTTTTATTATTCAATTAATTCTGAACCCAATGCAAAAAATCGCATAAAAATATTTGCATTTTTAACAGAGTTATAAGCATTTATGTATCAACACTTTCATAGCCGCACCCATTATAATTTCAACTTTAAGTCCTGTTTTCTCAAAACTTGATTTTTAACGACTAACACCAAGATTAAAAAAACTATTTGATGGAATGGCTTAATTTTTTTTTTTTTTTTTTTTGCATGCCTATATCATCATTATCTATAGAATGAATTAATATAGTTTAGAAAGTTTAATATTTTGAGTATTTTTAATGAAAAAAAGTTGTATTTTTTAGGAGTTTTTAAATTTTCATCTTTGAGAGTTTTCTTTATAATGTTGTTTTTGAGTGATAGTTATATCCTTAATTCATTCTATAGAGTAAATTTTCCAGATTATTTTAAAGCAAAAATTAAGTTCTTATGTCAATTCAACTTTAAGATATCTTGGTGTTGGTGATATAACACATATAATTTTTTTCCGAAAATTGTGTTACATAAATTTTGGTATATTTCTTATTATATTACATTGAAGTACTTCATTTTACAATTTTATAAGACTACAAACATACCTTTAAAACATCAGAAAGTTTAAATTAATTACATTGAATACTTCTGTTTTTATATAGACTCGAAGCGAGAGCTCTGTTTTCATGTTTATACGTATCGATCAACCCCTGAGCCCCCTTAAGAGGGTTCATATAAATGAGACTTCACAAGAATACTTACAAGCATTTCTTCACAGTACATCACTTCACCAATAAGCTGTGCATTCACCTGTCTGACACGTCCTTCGATGTTAAACTGGCACAAGAACCTCATCCTGGCAATGTGTTGCTGAAAAGAAAAATCAAATTGGAGTACATATAAAATGTCATTGATAACAGGCAAAAAATATAATACTAGTTTAATGTTTTATAGATCATTTACAGTTAAGAAAAACTGGCAATAAACAATGTCATTTAATGCAAATGATCGATAAATATCATGTTTGGGGTTTAAGAGGTTACTTCAGTTACATGAAAACCCACATTCAATAATGTTAATCCAATGGAGAATTTTTTAAAGATATATTTGCATTTACATATTTTTAAATGATATTTATTTATTTATTTTTCTGAGTGAACAGTTGAGGTAGATTTATAAAAAGAGCATTTTGCACTGATTTTCTTTGTTTATTAATATTTTTTAATTATTACATTTCCTTTCTTGGAACCAGTTTCAAAAATAAAAGAGTAAAAAAATTATTTTTTCAGAGATCGACCTCCTCTGCTATCCAATGCAAAGAAAATTATAATATTTAAAAATATTCAAATGCAAACACATTGGATTAACATTAAAGAACATGTGTTTTCATGGGACTGGAGTAGCTCTTCAATAATATACACAAACAGATACATATTGCGATATGTATTATGATATATAAACTGATTTTTTTTTCATAGTATCATATTTTTTATTTTCATAGATTGGTTATTTATTTTTAAAATAGATTGTGCATGATTATTTTTGGACAAAACAAGTGTGATTGAAATTTAAAACTGCTATTCATTGTGTTGTTTTGAAGAAAAAGAACTTTAGTATTTGGCAGTGTCTTTTTTTTTTTTTTTTTTTCTTACATCTATCTAAATTTTACATTGAGAGTTGAATTTTTAAAAGTGGAACTAAAAACTATGTTGGACATCATTAACTAAGAACAGATATTGACTCAGTAGTAGGAAACTCCCCACGTATCTGTGACAGATACTTCAGACAAAAGAATAACCTGCAGGTAAAGTATTTATAGAATTGCAGCATTAATTCATCAAAGAATCACTTACCTGCAAAGTTTTTAGGAATTTTATAAATTTCTATTTATAATAATCTTAACTTTTTGTATTACCTAATAAAGAGCTAAACACAATATGAAGCAAAATAAAAGTTCAATGAAAAAGAACCTGCAAAGTTGAAAAGAAAACCTGCGACACCCATCTCCAATCTTGAACTTTCTGCTACTGGGGATATTGAAAGATAAACTATTTAATTTAGGTAACTGTTGTTTCAGCTACATTGGAGAAAATCTTTTTTAGATTTTAAGTTAGTTCAGTTTAAAATATACATAAGATTAAGAAATAAATGTAAACTTGTCTGTTCTTTCAATAATAATTTAAAAAAATGTATTTAAAATTTTGTTGCATAGAATATAAATTTTCATAATGATTGATACTGAATCTTACAGTTTTTTCAGGGTGGTGTAAAAAACAAATGTGTTAGCCTATCAGAGAATTGTTTAGTTTTTCGATCTGGTTGGTCTTCAGTTTTGTTGCAAATGGAAAAACAAAAAAAAAGATATTTAGAATATTGTTTTATTAAAGTTGTAATGTTAAGTGTATTTTGCTTTATTTAATTTATAATAACTTTGAAAATATTTATAGTCAACAATAAGTTGACTATTTTAAAAATATTGAATAAATCTAGAAAGTATCTGGTGTACATCAAAATATATTTTTTGAAATATCATGATATTTACAAACTTTGGCCATATTCATTGTTCTTAACTAAAGAAACTACAGCAAATGTAATGTACATATTAAATTTTTATTTATTTTGTGAATAAACCAGTTTAGTTTTAGATAAAAATATTTTTTTTTTTTTTAAATTCTTGATGTATTTTGAAAACAAATGATAAAGACTTGGAGCCTTTCATTTACAAAATATTATAATGGTGAAATATTTTTAATCAATTAGTGAAAATTAATAGAGATATTGAAAATTTATAGAAGTTACATAAAACTAAAGAAAGATAAGCATGTTCATACGTCAAATGGATTAAGTAACACCAACTGGTCATATGTATATTGATGACAAAAACGAGGTTGCTGGGAAAGTAAATAAATATGGAAAATAATTTTAGGTTGATAACAATAATTTATTGGTGTTCTTTTTTCAATTTTAAAAATGCATGCAATAAGAAATCAGTTAGCAAAATGTTTTATGTTATTGAAAGAATTTTTTTACTTTGATATTGTAATTTTATTGATTGTTGTGTATTTTTAGATCATTTAAAGTGAATGGTAAGTGAATAAAACAGAGAATTTTCAATTTCATTTGTATTTTTTTATCATTAAAAGTGAATAGTACGTGAATAAAACACGTAAATAATGAGACATGTAAAAATATTAAAATTTGAGCGAGATGTTTGAAAAGAACACTCCCATAGACTTTACATTATCATCCGGATCTTTTCCAGTGACTATTGTGGGGGCCTCAACTGCTCTGCCCAAAACATTTTGACACATTTACAAGTTCATTTTTTAACAAAATGTTATAAAACTGGAATGCCTGACAATGGGAGCGATTTCGAATTTGAACTGAATTTTCCATTTTATGATAATTAAATTACCTATCCAGTTCAAAGCTATTTCTATCAAACGATCACCCGTTTTTCTCCTGCTTTTCGACCGGTTTTTCTGCTTTCGTTGGGAAATGTGCTCAAAAGTGTCAACTTTGAAGGCTTGTTATAAAAAATCTATTGTGTTTTAGAAAAAACAGAAAATTGAGTGCAATTACAGTTTCTGAATAACAACCCCTGCTATTTTCATGCATTTCCGAACAAAAATAAATTAATGCATGTGTCACAAAGTGGCTCTTTTTGATTTAAGAACACCCTTAAGCGATGTAATTTGGTCTTCAGAGCATTAATAAGAAAACGAGAAATGTGAAATTTTTCCACAAACTTTAGTATACCATTATTTTTATTACACTTGTTTTTTATATACATAAAAAACAAAGGCAATCTTACTGTGAGGTTCCCTATCAATTATTATAAGCTGTTTTTAAAATTTAACTGCATACATTATAATCAAATAATAGTAATAGTATTAAAAAGATACTCTACATCTTTTACTATTAACCACTTAACCGTCTGCCCCGAGATAAGTTGGGGGTAAAAGCACTGTTTCCCCATACCTGTGGCCGGTTAAGTGGTTAACTGTCTTTTTCAGGAAAATATTTCTAGATTTTGTGAAATACTTTTTGATTAAGTAATTCCACCCTTAAGATAATAATTAAAGAAATATATAGCATGAAAAGTTCAAAAATGTTTGGAAAACATCTTTTCTAATTAAAAGAAAAATATTGCAGTAATGCTTCTAACAAATAAAAGCTATCAAAAAATAAATTTAACAAAAATTTCATCATTTAAATGCAGATTATTATCAATGCTTTATCAGAGTTAATCTTAAGAGGAACTTCAGAAAAATTTATGCTGCAGTTACAGACAAGTTAATCTTGTAGTGTAAAATTTAATTTAAGCATCATCAGATAATAAATTTAATTATTTGTTGTAGCATATCTGATTTTTAAATTTTGCTTGAAACCTTGGATGTTTGATGGAGTTATCTAAATACATTTTGAATACTGAAAAAAGTTTACTAATATTATTCTACATTACAAAATTTTCGACACTTGAATAATTTTGAATAAGAAAATTGTCACATTGCTGGCACAATTTATATAAAGAGCAATACCCAATTTTAATGGCATACCAGTCTGCTGATAGAAAACTATAAATTAAAAGTTAATGAAACTTTTTCTACTATCTATCTACATCTAATAAAAAAATAACAATAATAAAAAAAAAAACTCAGCATCATTTCTTCTTGTAGTATAATATACATATTTATTAAAAATATATACATTCAAACTTCATCATTATTATTAAGTTGTTACTTGATAGGCTTTTGCATAATAAGCAATTATTTTTAAAAGCATAAAACAAAATTCAATTAATATTTTTCCCATTAAAAAAAAAAATAATGTCTTTATATAAAATTTGGATACTTTTCGGTTACTCTGGTAAAACTGTTACATATACATATATATATCTATACATATACGTTCATATCTATACATATATGTATAGATATATACATGTATTATGACGTGTATATTGTAAGGCGCCAACTGAAATGTTGGCGCCTTACAACTGAAAAGTACCAAAAGTTGAATTTGTAATTTTCAATTCCGATTGCTGTTTTATATTTTAGCACAATTACAGTATCATCATAGGTACTTTTTATGGAAATATCCCTACTTATTTTTTATGATGCAAATATTTATTAAATTATAAATCCTTATATTAGTTAAGTAACTTATGCAAATGACAGACTTCGCACAGCAATTAAAAGGACGCGTTTTCAAAAATTAATTTATAGCTAAGTTAAATATTTTGTTTTAATTAACAGATACGTCAAAAAGTAGGTATTTGCTCTTCATATATATTAAAACCAATATGTAACTAAATCAAAATAAGCAAAGCAAAATTAAAAAATAACTATTTAAAATAAATTAAAAGAAGTAAAAAAAATCGCTACATACATTACTTACTTGAATATTGTCCACCTTGACTGAAATTCTACGACTGACACCAGTGGGAACTAAGATTTCAGTAGAACCTTCAGAAGTTTTGTTGATTCGTGGACAAAAACCAGGACCAGATCGAATACTTGGACCAATACTCTGAAAAATATTTAAATAAAAATTAGGCATATATTTTAAAGTTCTTATCATTGGATTTAATACACTCATAAAATAAGAATCTAATACAAAATTTAAACCATTTATCATTGAATTAATCGTTGATTCAATGAAAAAAGAAAAGGTTATGGGATCAATTATATATATATAATGTTATCAGTTTAACTGTGTATGTGTGTGTGTGTGTGGTAGGGGGGGGGCAATATTGTTATAATTTTTAATCAAATCACACTTTCTTCTTTTTATAACTTTTTAACTACATCAAAATAATTTGTTTTAAATTTTCCTTTTTAATCTTATCTGTTTTCACAAAAATACAAAGTTATAACTAAAACCAGTAAATGGGTTATAAAAGAATTTCATTTTAAAATAATGATTAGTCCAGTGTTCGGCATTTTGTACTTTTTATGAATAATCTTGGAGGAAATTTTAAGTGTAATATTGATTTTATCGCATTTAAACCAGTAAAGTATGCAACTAATAGATCTATAATGATTTCTGTATATTCTTGCCAGCATAGTAAGAAAAGTAAAAGGCATTGTTAATGATATTATTTAAGGAATGATAACACATAATAATATAAAGGAAAGGAAGAGAGAAGTTGTCTAAAATTACCAAAAATATGATATGAGTAAAAGTTGGTATAATATAGAAATAGGAATATTTTGCTATGAATGACACCTCGTTCAATGCTTAATAGGAGAAAACTGCTCTATAGGTCAAACAAATACTTCTTTTCTAGAAAGTAAAAATTCATTTTTGTCAAAATAATGTTTTGTAAACTAATGGGCATGGTGAAAAAATAATTAAGCTATGAAGTTCAAATTAGGAAGTTGATCAGAACACACAAGATATTTACTTGTCTGGTAAACCCTTAAATTTGTTACTTCTAATTTCTTGTGGAAAACATGGCTTCTATGAAAATCGTTTGTGTTTCATCACCAAAACATGCACTTTAAAGTTAAAAATTATAAATTGTTTATATATACAATTCAGAATAACATTTAAAATTGTCATATAGTTAATAATATGATTTGTGATGAAATATTACTTACAGAAACTCCAGTGACAAGGACGTCATTTCGACAATTTTCACCCGTATCATGGGTACATCTATGACCTGTCACACACCAGTCACAAGGAAAATCACTTGAAACACACTGTGTGCATCTAATGCAAAAGAAATAGCCATATTAATTAACAATAAAAAAACAGTCTTGTGTAAAGTATAAAGTTTTATAGTTTAAGTATAATAGTTTAAGCAATCAAATAGATAAAAGTTTTAGTGTGAAGACTATTTTCAATGTACATAGGTTGGGGCATCCTATATATATATAAAACCATTAATTGTATTACAATATATGAACCATTGAATTTAATAACTTATACCACATTGAACATGAAGAAAAAATATAAATAATCAAAATGAATACAAATGGAATTTGTAGAACCAAAGCAGAATCTTCGGACCTCAAATACTTTGGAACTACAAATGAAGTGTGTGGTTTCATCTTCATATTTGCCATGAAAAAGCAAAATAATATGAATTTGGGGCTACCAACATACATAAAACCAGAAACAGTATCAATAATTACAATAATAATGAAGGCTGCTGTGACTCCTATAAATACAAAAGTGATAGAATGCTTTCTAATATAAATTTTCAACAAATATATATCATGGCTACAGAATTTTTAATGAATCAATTTTTGACCTCCAGGTTTAATTTTAGGCTGATGGCTATATACCAGGCAGAGCTGCCAACTACTATGCCTATTTAAATAATACAAACATGTTTGAACCACAATTTTATTTTAGTAAAATGTATGCTAAATATATAATGTTATGTATTACATAATATAATGTCAATAATTTATTAAAATTTCGTTTCTAACATGTTTATTTGACTTTAAATAGACGTAGTAGTAGGCAGTCATGTACCAGGCCATGTGGTGTAAAATGTTTGTCATAAAACTCATCTTTCACCAGTGTCCTGTTATATCAGTTGCAAATCACAGACCAATCTGGTTCAAATATGTAACTATTACTGTGCAGTCAATGACATACAGGCAGGGCCGAAACTGGAGGGGGGCAGAGGGGGCACGTGCCCCAGGGGCCAACAAAACAGAAGGTGAAGGACACACCAAAGATTTTCTTTGGTGTGTTTGTTATAAAGAATGCATATATGTAGAGGGTGGGAGGGCACCAAAATCCATGTTTGCCCCGGGCACAAAAAAGGCTAGTTACGGCGCTGCATACAGGATGTACTTCATGGTCTTTGATTACGGAAATGAGAGGATGATTGTAGCATACACCATAGAAGTTGAGGGGTTAGTGACAGGGTCATAGCCAAGGGGGTGCTATGGATGGCTCAGCTCCCCTAAAACATTTTGAGCCTCCCATGGGAAAGATTCCAAAGTCACTAAATGAATTTTATGTTAAAAAAATTCAAAAGAAATTATGTTCAAAAATTTAATTTAGTTTTTAAGTATTTTCACAGTTTTGCAGAAATACAACATTGTAGCTAAAATAAGTATTTCAACACTCCCTCATCGTATTTGCACATGTGAAACTAACATGTTTAATATTGTCCAGTTATAAACTCGAATTTTTCATCATCATGTTTTTTCCTTATCATAAAATGAAGTTAATACAACAGTTTAATAAGAACATAGTACCTACAGTGTGAATATGTACTAATTTATTTTTCTGAATTAAAGAGAGAGAGAGAAATATGAGCCCTCCCCCTCCCTCCCTTACATTTTCTTGAACACCTCCCCTCCCCCCCCCCATTTTAATCACTACTAGCTACAGCCATGGTTGAGATCAAATTAGAGAGGATATATTATTCCCATTTGCTAAATTAAAAGATTTTCAATCAACAATTTAACCTTGCTCATATAAGTCTGACCAATGTTATTTGGAGAAGAATCTGTATTCCAAAAAAGGGTTCTGTAAAATCTACATTTTGAATGTAACATAGTTTTTTTTAAATAAATACGATACATTTTCTGATAAGCATAACATTACTTTCATCACAACATCTTACGTAAAATATTGTGAACAAGATATGTCACAATATATCATTAACCCTTAGCGCTTCAAATGTTTTTGTATTTTATGATGGACGATTCCGTAGCAGAGCCAACAGAGTGATAAAAGTTAATAATAATAGCAACACATATAGTTAATATAAAAATAAACTTACGATGTATATGTGCTGCAGTCATAAAATGTAAAATTTGTCGCAACAAAATCTGGCCCAATACTTTTTCTGACTGAGAGTTTGGAGGTAAAATGATCTGTAAAAAGAAAAAGGCGATATCATAAGAAAACATAAAAATCAATATGAAATAGTTTGATTTAAAAAATAAGATAAAAGACAATGTATACATATATATATAAATAAGAAATTTAATTCAGTACATAGCTATTATGTTTAAAAATGATATAATATTATACCTTAGAAAGAAAGTTCTGCAACATGTATTTTAAGTGTGTAATCATACTTAAAAAATTAACTTCAATTCCAATTTATTTACTTACACAGTATTACAAAGACAAATTTTATGCAAGATAAAAAAATTATTATTTTGAAGTAGCAGAAATATTTGAGAAGTTATAAAAGAAAAAATATCTAGAAAAAGCACATTTAACCAAAAATAAACTCAAATTGGTAACTGTCAATAAGATTTATTAATTAAAGGAACAACAACAGTTGCAAAATCACATGTAAACCAGTTGCTGATATTGATATAATTTTTCTTGATAAATACTAAAGGAATTTTATTTGTTAATAACTCAATTATATGATCAAGACGGTTTGGCAAGAAATAAAAATAAAAAGTACAATAATTATTTAATTGTACAAACAAGCAAAATCTATATATATATATATATATATATATATATATATATATATATATATATATATATATATATATATATATTTAAGCAACATAATTATAAGTTTTTTTTATTTTTATTCCTTGTTAAACACTCAATTTATAGTACAATTACTGCCAAAATATTTTTTAAAAGTACTGAATCCTGAGTAAAAGGAAAATCAATGTCAGCTGTTTCATATGTGATTTTGAAGATATTGTAGTCGTCTTAAAGATAAATATTTAATATTTTGTAATTTTACTTAATTATTTTTGGGCTTACATTAGTTTTCTATTTCTTTATACACAAAATTTACAATATTGTTGCTATTTATTTATTTTTTCCTATAAAATTTCGTTTTGCAGATTATTGACTTTAGTTTCAAAACGGTTAGATATACAAGATATATGGATAAAATAAGCATTAACCTTTTTGGGTCAGGTGTAGTATTAACAGTACATATCTTTTAATGGAGTATTATTTTGTTTTAAGAAATACGTTTGCTACTACTTACATTTAGTAATGTTAATATATGGCTATGCATTTACTATCCAACTTTAGGCATTTAGTAATAATAACAACTATTATTATTATTTGCTTAATTCTCTTTGTGTTGTTTGTGATTTATTTTAAACCTATATTTCAAATTTTAAATTTAAAATAAAAGTTACTTTCTTGAAGAAATCATGTATAATAATGCACAAAAATATTAGAAAGTTGTAATATAAGTTAAATCTTATTGTAATACAATATTTTCTAAACTATGCCAAAAATTATTCCTTGGCCTGTTGTCATTTGAATATTAATTGAATAGTATGCAAAAGAAAAACATTGATAAATTATCAATTTGATAAATTAACTCGTATTTGTATATGAATCTAATAAGTTAAAGCAAAAAGAAATAGGAAAAAAAAAAAAAAAAAAACTTACGTTCTCCTGGTGGTATTGGTGGCAGTGAATCTGTATGAGGAGTGGGGCAATTCACTCCATTAGATGAACGTGTAGCATTCGTTATCAGTGTCTTTCCAAAAGCAGTGAATGCACAAAAGAACTCACCGCCAACAGTCGGCAAGTTATCAATAAACAAACTCAACTGAAATAGAAAAATAAAAAGGCTATCTCAACTAATATTCTACACAAAAACAGAAAAACATCTGAATTAAGGTTTTTTTTTTTTCTACACTCACAAATAATAAATTTCATATGGATTTGGTGTGTGAGAAAAATTAACAGATTGAGATCTAAGTCTGAATGTCACTTGGGTTGGAGTTTTCACAGAGCTTGATAAACATCAGAAGCTATTATAAAGTAGAGTGTCATTTTGCGACCCAGTTTCATTCGAGAAGATCTTCATAAATTAAACATACCCAGAAATCCACCATACGAGTATTATTCAAATTACAAATATATTTCATTATTGGATTTTCTTGATTATCACTGGTTGTACAATAACACTGCCTAATATACTGATACCTTTGCAGGGCTCACTTAAGACTTAGAAGTAGGGGAAGCCCTGTGTCATACAGAGACACCTTCCTATAACACTTGCTTTTTTATTTGCTAAATTCATTTTTCGTGCACTTAAATAATTTGAGATTTGACAATCAAAGTTTCAAGCATATAACACTTTTAATATTATACTAAAACTAAACGAAAAAGTATTTTCTATACTCATAAATAACCAATTAATTTTGTAAATGACAAATAAGGAGCTACAGCTGAGAATATCTGAATTCTAAAATATATTTTGTGATTTACAAATTGCTACATAATAAAAAAGTTTCATAAAAATTATGATGTATTTTTTACCGGGCTTAAATTCCCCTCCCCCCCCCAAAAAAAAGTTTTTAAAAAGTTAATTTGGAGATCCCTTTTTATTTCACTAGACCTTGTGGGTTTATTCCACAAACATGCCCTGTACCTTTGCTTGATTGGACAAACTGAAAAATTGTGATCAAAACTGACCTATTGTATGACTAATTTGTTATGAAATGTATTTTTATTAAACACACATTTTACATAATTTAATTTGAAAACAAATTTGAATCTTGGAGTGGAATTCATAAAATTTTGGGTCCCTTCAAAATTTTCTAAGAGAAGCACCTGCTTCTCGTGCCTATTTGTTAATCAGGGGACAATTTTCAATGAAGTAAACTAAGTCTGAGAGTCTCTCGGGATCAATTTCTAGCTCAGTGAGCTATAAAAGTACCTACAATTACATTCACGGTCCTTTCAAATCTATGACCTTTCATTTTGAAAAAAAAAATAAAAGTAAATAATAATTTCCCAACTTGAAACAAATTGTTCTATTTTTCACAAGTGAAATTACATATGCAATGTGCGATATATAGTTATCATAATGTAGTCAATTAAATAATAAAAAATGTAAACAACAGTTAACAATAAAATATTTTTTTACTATTTTAAACACGAAGAAGTTTTCCAAAAATCTAGAATTTTCCAAGTTGATATATTTGGGGAGGGAGTCTCCTCCCCCTATAACCCAATATAGTAAAACCCTGATTTATCGTTCTCGCATTGATAATTTTATTTCTATAGTCCCTGCACAAATTAAACTTAAATAATGTTAACGAAACCCACAAGTATCGTTCTTTAAAAATTGTTTTCCCACATTCATTGTTGTAAAATTTATTCTCCTCACTGAAATGAAATTGAAAGTCATGCGAATCCATATGTCAAACAAACTGAAATTACTTCTTTTATCCTAAAATAGCTAATTTATGCTGTTTGTGTTAATGATTGGGACAATAATGCAGATGAAGAGTAGTTGTACATAGCAGAGGTTATGTGCGCTAATGCAAAAATGAAAATAATGGTGAAGAAGCAGAGGATAACGCTCATGCCGATGAAGCAGAGCCTCCATTGCCAAATCTATCTAATACAATTACGGCTTTGAATCTGTATGAACTTTTACATATGCATATGAAATTACAGAAAATGACCAGAAAAATGTTGTATACATCGAAAATTTATTTTTTTCATTAAAACAAAGGAACAGAAAACCAAACACAATTATTGTTTTTTTAAAAATAAATATCAATTTAACTTCGATTTATTTCCTTTATAGTTTAGTAAGCAATAAATAAGTATTTATTAGTATACTGTATGCATTGCATGCATTAAAATTGTGTTTTTTCATGTTTTGAAGTTAATTCGCATTCATTGTTTCTTTTCCCATACCCCTTGAAAACAATGGATCGAGGTTCTACTGTATCGCCTTTATTTCATACAATAAAATAAAAGAAACTGAACTAATATACTACGAATTTCTACAAAATTTTAAACACTTATTCAAATTTTCCCCCAAGAAATCAAGGTAATAAAACTCATTAGACAGAAACAAAAAATTCACAGCCTTCTCATTTTTAAGGATTAAAGCAAAAGCACTTACTATCCGCGCAGTTGTGCGCTGTATCTGAGGTGGATGAACATCTGTTATGGTTGTACATCGGCCGCTTTTGTAGGATAACCAATACAAAGGATCCTGAGCTGCTTGTGCACAGGCACCTCTTAAGCTACACCTAAAATGAAAAAAATTGAAAATAAATTAATAATAGTTAAATAAGTATTATTATATGAATTTATAATCTTCATGTGCAATGGTTCTTAACCTGGGACACATAGTGGGTCTGCTGTACAAGTATAACATTATCAACTTTCTGGTAATTTTGAACCCCCCCCCCCTACCCTCCAATAATGCTATCGTTATCAAAGTGTAAAAAAATTTTTATTTCAAAATTTTATTTCTTTTGTTTGAAATGATATACAAAAATGCTTACATTTATTTTTCACATACTTTATTGATTCAAATGTAGAGAGGTTAATAAATACACTTTGCATATGAAAAAACACTTAAAAGAAATAGTTACAATTTAAAAACATTTTATAATAGCTTTTTGTTACACAATGCATTCAACAATAATAAAGTCCTATTGGATTTCCCCTGGACAGAAGAGGGATTGGGGGGGGATAGAAATTCTTATCAACAGAATAAGTGGACAACATTCCTTCTTTTTCCCTTTTATTTATTAGTAAACACAAGCTTCATTTCAAATGTACTTTACATATATCTTCTCGAGTTGTGATTATGAATGAATACACATATGAAGATGGATAGGAAGATCAAACATTAGGGTATTCCACATTTTAGAATTAAATAATTTAACTATTTTAATAACAACTTTGTAGTTTCATAAAAAATATAACAGGCTTAAAAAAGATAATATATTATTTTGTACCAAAAACCCTGTCGAAAATAAAAAAGAGAAAATTTTGATAGGATCAAAAATGATATCAAAAGACAAACTCCCCTCCCCCCTACTGATATCTTACAATATCATATGCCAGACCCTCCCCTCCCCTCATAAAATGATAATGGTATATTGGCACAGCCTCTAATAGCAGTAATCGCAAAAATTGTTTAACTAAAAACACATAAAGAAAATTGTTAGTTTTAGATTACAAAGTTACTCTCATGTCTTAATCCAATATATTATACTCAAAATAGGAGAAAAGGCTCACTATACCTAATAATTCATTGATAATGCAATGTTAGCAGTTCCGACTGCTGCTAAGCATATTGCATGAATATTTATATATTTTTCTCTATCCTTCCCAAAAACTTCAATTAATCCTTATGCAATATTCTTTTCTCACAACCTTAATTTTTATTATACCATTTTTTAATAATAATTGCAGAATCAGGGTCTGCCCAGACTTTTCTCACAGGGCTCTGTTTTTGTGAAATTGTGAATTTTTTTCTCATATTTGTGAAAATTCAAGTCAGAATTTTGTCAATTTTAAATTATCGATGGATTCATGTTCTATTTTTCATATATAAAAAGCCAAGTAATATGCTCTTTGGTGAGTTCAAGTGCTTATTTACAAGCCAGATTTTATTATTAAATGATTAAATTTGTGAAAAGTTCAGTTTGAAGGTAAAAAAAATCTGCTAAAAGTCTAAGAGACAAATAGTTTTGTGAAGAATCCTGTTTTAGGATAAAATGCTTTGTGAAGGGTCCTGTTTGAGAATAAAAATTTTTGTGAAAGGTCCTTTAAAGGACCTAAACTTTTCCTAAACATATCCCTGAGAATGAGAATGTTCCAGATAACTTGGGGAAAAAAAAAAAAAAAAAAAACATGTTTGTGTTACCCAGTTGCATGGATTTGAGGGAATAATGTTTATATCAGAAATGGGGCTACTCTGAAATGAATAGTATAAAAAAGGGATACATGAAAAATATAAGGTTGAGAAGCACTGATCTAGTGAACATAGAAAAAGTAAGATGAAACTGATTTGGTTATAATATCACATTACAGCTTCATTTTCTTTGGTGAATGTGCTCAACAAAACCTTTTTCACCAAAAGTAAAAGAACCAAATGTCCACAAGTTGCAAACTTTCTCAAAAAAAATCTTAGTTTGATTTATAAAATTACTTTACTTTACAAACATAACTAGTCAAAATCATTAGTTTCAGTATCTTTAAGCCTACTCTTACAATTGAAATAGTTTATCAGAAAAGTAATCAATGAAACTTACTTGTTTTCTAATGAACACCAACCACAGTAAGGGTCATTAGCTCCAAGGCAATCCATACAAGATCGAAACACATGGCATTCTTGAACTTTCACCATAGTTACCTACAAAAGCAATTAAAAGCATTGTAATCATTATGACAATAATAGTAAACTTCTAATCAAAATGTTTAAGAAAACACTAAATTTTGATTTTTAACAAATTCATTCAAAAAAATTATGTTTATGTCACACTCACTTTATAATATTAATTAGTCTGATAGAAATAAATGTGTCATTTAAGTTAATGGGATATCAGTTGGATCGTTTTGCACCAAATATTGTAAATAAATAAATAAAATAAAAAAAAGGTACCCATGTTAAAAAAATTTTAAAGTGAAAAAAAAAAAAAACTTTGTAACTCCTTTAAGATTTATTACTGTTAGGCAGAGGAATTAATATCCACGAAAAAGTGTGAAGAACAATTATATGTTAAAAATATGAAATTTCATGAATAGTATTGTAAAAAAGTATTATAAAAAAAAAATTGCGTCACAAAATTAAAAAATTGTTATTCTTGTGAAGCATTGTAAGAAATTGTTATGAGACATTGTAACAGATTGTTATTAACCCCTTGGACAGGGTTCGTAAATATCATGATATTTTCGAAAATATCGAAAATATCCGATATTTTGATATATATCTGATATTTTCGATATATATCCGATATTTTCAAAATTTTCAGCTTATTGATTACAAACATTTTTTGATTTAATATAAATTAAAATTTTAATCATATTACAGTTAACATGAAAACATAAACCAATATTCTAAATCTTTTTTTTTTCCTTTGTAAATTTGATGATTAAATAAATGAAGACAAACAATTTTTTGTGATGTTCAACAAATTACCTTTTCACTCATCAAAACACAAAATACAGAATTCAGTTTCAAGTTTTAAAAAAATTTATTTTTAAAGAACAAGTTTCAAGATACAAAATAATAATAATAATAATAATAATAATAATAATAATAATAAATAAAAAATAAATTATTTTTTTCTATTGAAGAATTTAAACATGAATGTAAGCTTGTCAGCTTTTTCATTCCCTAACCTATTCCGGAGTTTAGACTGAACTAAACCGAAACTGGAAAAGATTCTTTCTAATCCAGCTGTTGAAGGAGAAGCTGTAAACAACTGATTAGTTAAGTTGGACATTTTTTCTTTTATGGGCTGCTCCAATTTAATATTGTCCCACCAAATTATTGGTTCAACCTTTATATATTCAGTTTCAAACATAAAACTTGGAAAAGGAGATTTCTTTGCTAAAAATGTCATTGCCAGGGGCAAAAGTTCTTTGTCTACTGAACGCAAGAAATTAAAAGCACTATGCTTTTGATCTTCAGTTAATTTTTTCCCACAGTATCTGTGGGTTTATTCTTGGCATAGTGATTGCAATAAAAACTTTAATAAAATTTTTAAGCTTTATATCATTTAAATATAATATCAACAAGAACAAAATAATGACAGCACAGCAAAGACTTGCAACATATGTAAAATTTTGTTCTTAAAACATGTCTATTCTATGCCTACACATTACACTGCCTGATTGACTATTGAGCAATTCAGATTAGCCAATCATCACCCCTTTTTCCAATTCTAGCAGGTGCAATCTAAAAATAGTTTTTGGAGGTGGGGGATATTTTGTAAGCATGTTTTTAATATTTTAGTTATTTACAGATGGGTTAATTTTTAATAACAATTGAAGAGCTCATTTAGACTTTTGTTGACTAAAAATATTTTGAAAATAAAAATTAAATATATGAAAATATCAAGAATCATGATATTTTGAAAATAAATATCAAATATGAAAATATCGAAAATATCAAAAAGCTTGATATTTTGAAAATAAATATCGGATATATATCATGATATATATCATGATATATATCCATTGATATATATCACCGAACCCTGCTTGGGGACGAGCGACACATATACGTGCCGCAAATAGGCTTACGAATCTGTGTGTATTGCCACCAGTAAAATTATACTGTAAATTTTGGCTTATTTATCGGAGCAATTTCTCGATTTAATAAGCCACAAATTTCTAGTTTTTAAAGCCGGTGACAAAACATTAAAAATTTCATAAAAGGCTTCCGTCGCGAAGGGGTTAACATCAAAGATTATATATATTATTTAATGCAATGGTATTTATTTTTGTCTCCTTTATGCAAAATGTCTGTGTTTCAAGATATTGGCTAAATTAATTGCAACTTGGCATAATTACAATTGTGGAGTCAGTTATGACAAAGTATGGCATATCAGTTCAGTCATGATTCATTCAAATAAAGCAACTACTCCAATTTTCAGAAGTAAAGTTCCTTGACTACATAATTGACTTTAATTTCAATGGTCCCTATTACATACACATTGTACATTGATGTAGTCAAGGGATTATTGAATTTTTTTTTATTTTATACCTAGAAATTCCAATTTAATGCCTGCTGAAATTAAACAGTGACTTTAAACAACCAGAATCTATAATACATCAAGTTCAACCCAGACTTATGTGACAATTTGTCAACTCCTATCAACTTCTTTGATATGATCACTTTTTTATGATGCAACAACAAAATTCAATTCAGCATTAGAACTACCAGAAATCTGAGTCCAGCTTTATAAAAATATTTCACATCAGAATTTTGATTTAAAAAATTTAACTTTATTATTTAACATTTTTCTTCTTGGTATCTTTTAAACTTATCTCAATCTAATTTCTGGTTTTAACCAAAACATATTCATAGAGTAGCCATAAAAATGACAGCTCATGGTGGTTCTAGTGATAGTAGAGGAAGATATGGCACATGTTTAATCATCTTCTCTGGTTCAAATTTAATTTGTTAATTTTGTGCACATTGCTTGAAAACCTTTAAAAAGCAATAAAAATGATTTTAACTGACCACAAAGTTTTTTGAAAAAGGTCTAAAGAATTAATGTTTGACTTTTGCTATATTATTTGATCAGTCATATATATTGAGCAATCTCACTATTCTGTGGATTCCATGCCAAATTTGATGATGAGTATACCAAGTACCAAAATATGTTATTCGATGCTTCCTTTGCTTTAACAATGACAGAATCAAAAAATCATGAACTTGAAGCAAAACTTGATATTTCAAAATGTTTTTTTAAGAATTAAAACCCTTAAATCATTAGTCATCAGCTGTTAATTCATTATAATAATATGTTCAATATTTATAGGAAAAAAATTAAAAAAGTAATAATTAATATAAAAAAAAGGATAAATAAAATATAGATTATTTAAGAATCTGGATTAAAATACCTGAAATTTTCAAGCATATAATGATAAAAATGATTTTGTAATTGAATATAATTGTATATTTAAAATTATGTTACTAAAGATGAGAAACTGAAATACATGAAAACAGTTTTAATAAATCAAGGGTGTAATTTGGGAAAAGCCAGGTGGAACGGTTGTCTCCCCCCCCCCCCCTCCCAAGTAATTTGTATTTCTGAAAAATTATCATTTACCATACATCAGACTTGGAAAAAAAAAAAAAAAAAAAAAAAAAAAAAAATCAGGAATGGTTTAAAAGATAAACAAATCGATCTAAAATAAAAACATTAAAATTAAATTTATCAATAATTTTTTACTAACACTTTGCTACATTGCTACTACAACATTCAATAGCGAGACAGTGTTTACTGTTAACGAGTACGTTAATTTAAAAAATACATGCAAGAAGAAAAATATCAATTGCTTCTCAATGATGTACAACAAGATCAAAAGAAAAAATGCCTCTTCTCCACCTAATGGAATCCTCTATCTAATAAATCATCTTGAAATTGTATCTCTGTAATAAATATAATTAATTTCAGTTGAGATAAAATTACCTATTTATGAAGTCAACTAAAATTTAATTAGTAATAAAATTTAACGCCTGAAAGCTTATACATTAGAAAACTGGTGTCTAAGTAAATTTTTTATTTGTTATTTTACAAAAAAAGAAAATTGAAGTCTTATTTAAAACTTACTTCTATGAAACATTTTCAGCAGATTTCTAAATATTTGGAATACAGGCATACGCCATATCATGATGAAAGAGATATTTTCAGTTAGTTCGAGGAAAAAATATCTAATATGGAATGGAAACAGTTCCAGGTCGTAATTTTTTCTCTAGCCATTGATAGAATTATACTTCTTATCATTAAATTGCCTTCAAAGCTACTTCATTTCTTTTTAACATCTATTTTTTAAGTTTAAATATTTAATTTTACAAAAATCGGGAATGTTTGTTTACATTTATTTGGTTGGTTGATTGATTGGATGTTGAAGAGGTAAATATGTGGTTGATTTACAAGAACTCTTTCATGATTCAAAGAGCATACAGAGGGCGCTGGCAGTAGACCAGTTTCAGCTGACGTCACACCCTAGCAACCACCAGATGTATTTTTTGTGAACCTTCCAAATTTCGCTGATTGTGATTGGTTGGCTCAAAATACAGGCTATAAATTGTCGATTATGATTGGTTGGATAAAAATGGGGGGGGGGGGGGAGGTTAGCTGATTATGTGGTTGAAATGGATCTATTTATAAACAAGACACCTCCGATTATAGTACTTGAATACACTATATGGTGGAGAAAACGTGTAAGCTCTCACTTCAGGAAAATTACCTGGAGGCACATTGCGTTTCGTATTTTTACTTAAACTTGTCAATACATTTTTTTTTCTGCATAATTTCACATTTTATGTGACAGTTTCTCTGTTATATGTGACGAGGTAAAAAATATTAAAATTTAAATATCTAAAACGTTCAAAACAAGTTTATAAAAAATGATGAGTTCAATTAGTATTTTATCATTAAAAGGTAAAATTTCTTGTACCGGCAGATCCGATAAGTGTCCACTATAGGTCGTTTTAAGTAGCAAAAAATCCTTCAGATCGCGTCACTTCGCTGGATAGCCATAATTCTTTCACAAATGAAAAATAAAGGCATTTTTAGAAGAGATTGTTTTAAAACTGAATCCTTTTGCTATGACTTCATCAATATTAAGTCAGTTTTATTGACTCTTTAAACCATCATTACTGTAATTAAGATTTTAAATATGACTTCATAGAAACAAAAACATACATGCTCTGAAACCAGACTTATGCAATAGTTTTACTTTAAAAGATTATAAGTATAAATAGTTATATTGCAATTGCAACTACTGCAAAAATATAAAATATTGTGCATAATAAAACGCTATAGAAATAAATTCGTAGTCTAAACGCGTCCTAATGAAGTATACCAAGAGTATTTAGAATCAAGCCTTAAGGGAAAATTAAAACAAACCGTTCATACTGGCTAACACTAAACAATATGCAAAGAATGGAATTGTGTCGTTTTGTTAATAACAAAATACACTTAAGTATTCTGTGAAATGAGCCCATCAAAATCTTATACATGTTTTATGGAACAAACACCATTTTATACATAGGGGCGAGCAAAATATCTCTAATCATTTTATTATTGATGCAAAGGCAACAAAAATATCCGAGAGAAACACTTATTTAGAAGAAGAGGTTACTGATTTATTCACTGGCTTTCCCTACGTGTTAAACTTCCATCAGAGGCAAGCAATTCCAATAAGCAATACTCCCAAAGGTGCAACAACTCACGTTCATCTACAAGTACACATTCTACATATTTGATGATTCGACTTTCTATTGATTTGAGAGGTTTTCCACCGATAAACTTGTTGCACTAAATAATAAAATCGTCTGCTTAAAAAATATGAAAAAGAAAAATAAAGGGGGGAGGAAATGGTAAATAACGAAGGAAGAAACAAAAAAAAGTGAGAGAATAAAAACATGAAATTATTTTATTTTCCCCTCCCCGCATTTCTTTACAAGCCATGATCACGAAATTTCGCAAAAGAAGCTACATATTAATGTGTTTCTAATTAACTAAATGGTTCCTCCTCTGAACCCTCTCCAAGTTGTTGAGGCGTGATAATTTAGATAATGATGATAAATCATGAAACGCCTGTGGGGAGAATGAGCGGGTGGGAGAAAAAAAAATATCTGTTTCTTGCGCTGTTTTCGATCCCAATATAGCACTGATATTTAAATTACCGATTGATAAAAATGCATTGCGAAAATAATGAGTCATTTTTGAAGATCCTTTTATGTCTTATTTGGAAAAGATTGATTTCCTCTATGTCCGCTAGGCATATATTAAAAATAGAAATATAATTACTTTTCGAATGCATTTTTTCGTCGATTATTTAAAGCGAACGACATGCACTTGAAATCAAATTATTTTATGTACAATGCTACTACTTCTGTTAATAATCTTTAATTTATATTTAAGTTGAAACTAGCAAGGGAATGTTTAAGAGGGGCCTTTCTAATAAATCGAACAGCATAGCGTTTTTGAGGGGGAAAAATGGGGGAGGTTATTTTTAGAATTGTTGAAAATGCAGTATGCCTGTTACTGAATTTGCGTGTTCATACAAGCGTATTTATTAGTGGATCATTTCTTCTTTTAAATTTTGATCTTTATTTTATGGTGGTAGAAAATTTAAGGTTATGGAAGTTCAATTATATATATATATATATATATATATATATTTATTTATATAGTAATTACTTTGTTCTTTTTTTTTTTTTCTTTTTATCTAGATTCTGTGTAAAAACGAAAAAAAAACTTGAAGAATAATTAACTAATAATTATTGAATTGTTCTAATTGGTGAATTCTCTTCATTTTTATTTATATATTTTTAAAAGTATGCATTACATATCTTTCTAGAAATTAAAAAATGGATTTTTAAAATTCCAAACAGCTGTAGTAATTTGTTAAATTATTTTTCTTCTATATTTTAATTTATAATTTGTTAAATGTATGTCTTATATATCTCGTCAGATATTTAAATTTTTTTTTTTTTTAAATAATTGTGGCTACGAATGATAAAAATCGAATTAAAATCCTATTAAAACTACCAATCTTAAAAGTTAAATACACACAATTTGTTTTTATGTTCTACTATTTACTTTATTACTTTTTAATTATTAAATGAAATACATTAAAACATTTTTCAAAAATAAAGGTATTCTTTCAAATGGAGGGACTGTTTTCTATGTTCAAAAGATTTGGGTTAATGTTATGAAAATTATTTAAAAAATCCAACTCTGTAATTAAGTATTTGAAAAAAAAATTAATTAAAAAAATTCCGTTAATGATCAACATTCAAAACAAAAGCGAGTGTCATAGCTGCCAAACATTTAGCATTTTCAGTACATAAGTATTCGCTTCATTTAATGGCAAACTAGTTAGATGTGCCAATCCCAAAATTTTCTTCTATCTTATACGTAAATTTAATATTTCTAAAAGTAGCAACAACTGTTAATATTTCATTATTATTATTAGTTCAATATTATACTAACTTTGTCTTTCATCTTAAATATTTGCTTCAATCAATTTATCGAAATAAAAACGAGTTAATATCGATCACGATATTGATTAAAATTAATAGCTTTTCGTTATTATGTTGAAGTTGTATATCAGCTATTTGCGAATAGCAGGCTTAGAAGGATGCAAAGTTGTCATCATTGAACAATAGGGTGGGCCGAAAAAAACTTTTTTTCGATTTTCGATTATGGCGGGTGCAGAAAAGTGGCCACTGGTGGCACTGAGTTCACACAAAAAATTTGAGATTTTTCGGACTGTTCCTTACCCTGACGCAAACGGCTTGAAAATTTGCAAAAAGGCTGATTTTTGAACTTTTTTAACTAAAAAGTTAAAAATGTTAAATTAAATTTATTTCGGTTATTATTTACTTGAAAAGGCAGTTTTAACATACCAAGTGCTTAAATAAGTTCTCATAATGCATTATTTAATTGCTAAGGGTATTTTTAATAAGCTGATTTTCATAGCTTTTTCACCGTATAATAGGCAAAATATGTATTGCTTTGAATCGTTCGTTAATTTCTCTCTTATTTATGTTCCTTGCTCTTTAAATTTTTTCTATGGGTCAAAGGTCATATATTTGGGCAGCGGACAGCAGTATAACTCAAAAACAAAGCTAGAAGGTGAGAAGGGGTGAAAGCAGGACTCAAAGAGTACGCAATGCCTCATCGTAATGTTGAGGGAGTTAAGGAGAAAATAAAAGCGAAGAGAAATTTGCTATAAGGATTGTTATTATATTACCATGCTCAAAATCTGCGAAATAGGTTCAGTGTGGATGTGAAACCTTTTTGCTAGAGAGATCCAGTACTTTTTGGATCGTTTGAGGTACCATTACGGTGTTTTGTGCGCTTTATTACGACGAGCTTAGAAATGGCTATTATGAAGGTTCATGGCAATGTAAAAGACATTCGACAGAATGAAAAGTATCCTTTTTGGGCAACATGCTTATTGAAAGACTTGCAATTGTCAGTTAATACTGATATCATACGCCACTACTACTGGTTGCGAAGCGATATGGCAGAAAATCGAAAACTTCAATATTAGTCAATAGATGATGTTATTACAATGGTAGATGAAAAAGTTACCGAAATGTGAATAAAAGCCAGTGTTTTCTCAACGATCAATTTACAAAAAGATTAAAAACTATTAAAAGAAGCGTAGATCATTGGAGAAATCTTGAAATCGTATGGGCTTCAAAGTAAAGACAACCCACGAAGAATTCGTACGAAATAGTGAAACCTTTTAGTAGTTTTTAATCTTTTTGTAAATTGATCGATGGGAAAACACAGATATGGAATCTTTTTTCAGATTTCGATAGCTTTTTCACTTACCATTAAATTATTATTCTAAACTATCACTATTAAAAAAAAGTGTGGATCATTGGGGGAAATTCTGTAATCGTATGGGCTTGAAAGTAAAGACAACACGCGAAGAATTCGTACGATATGGTGAAACCTTTTAGTAGTTTTTAATCTTTTTTGTAAATTGAAAGTTGGGAAAACACTGGTATGGAAGCTTTTTTTCAAATTGTTTCCAGAAACTTTTTTTCAATGGTAACTTTTTCACTTACCGTTTTAATAACATCATCTATTGACTAATATTGGATTTCTCGATTTGCTGCCATATCGCTTCGCAACCAGTAGTAGTGGCGCATGATATCAGTATAAGTTGGCAATTGCAATTCTTTCAATAGGCATGGTGCCCAAAAAGAATACTTTTCATGCTGTCACGTGTCTTTTACATTGCCATGGACCTTCACACTAGACATTCCTAAGCTCGTCGTAATAAAACGCACAAAACATTGTAATGGTACGTCAAATGATCCAAAAATTACCGAATCTCTCTAAGAAAAGGTTTCACTGAACATATGTCGCAGGTTTTGGACATAGTAGAATAAAAACAATCTCTTATCGCAATTTTCTCTAATCTTTTATTTCCTCCTCAACTCCCTCAACATTACGATGAGGCATTGCGTACTCTTTAAGTCCTGCTTCACCCCTTCTCACCTTTCAGCTTTGTTTTTGAGTTATACTGCTGTCCACTGCCCAAATATATGACCTTTGACCCATAGAAAAAATTTAAAGAGCAAGGAACATAAATAAGAGAGAAATTAACGAACGATTCAAAGCAATACATATTTTGCCTATTATACGTGAAAAAGCTATGAAAATCGGCTTATTTAAAATACACTTAGCAATTAAATAATGCATTATGAGAACTTATTTAAGCACTTGGTGCGTTAAAGCTGCTTTTTCCAGCAAATACAACCAAAATAAATTTAATTTTACATTTTTAACTTTTTTAGCTAAAAAAGTTCAAAAATCAGCATTTTCGCAAATTTTCAAGCCATTTGCGGCAGGGTAAGGAAAAGTCCAAAAAATCTCAAATTTTTTGTGCGAACTGAGTGCCACCAGTGGCCACTTTTCCGCACCCGCCATAATCGAAAATCGAAAAAAAGTTTTTTTCGGCCCACCCTATTGAACAAGGCACCGATGGACAATAAAATTGTAAAAATTCCAGAATATTATACAAAAATCGCTATTACAGTGCCGCCTTCCGGTAGAATATTTATAAATTCAAGGATAACCTACTTGTCATAGCCAAAAATTTAGTTCAATTCTAAGCATAACACATAACAATTATCGATTGTGCAATAATGAAAAGGGCACAAAAATCGCTATTACAGCGTCCTCTTCCAGTGGAATATTTTCAAATTGCAGGAGGACCTGCTTGCTATAGCCAAAAACATACACAAAATTTGGGTTCAATTCTATGCATAACTTCATATATTTTTCGATGGTACAATGCCGACACGTTTTGTATACACTTGTTTCTGGGGATCATTGACCTTTAAAACATATAAATTCATCGAAAACAGGAAGTCAAGAAAATTTCGATAATAATACTTTCTTCTATTACGATAGAAGGAAAAAAAAAGATGATTAAATAAGACGAATATTGCTATGTAGAAACAGTACTAGTAAAAGAAAATTGGAAGATTTAGTAGCTATGAAGTATGCGCTCTTATGTAGCAATTGATTGTGATTGTAAGTCTATTGACATCATTGAAATTTTATCCAATTTTCCACCCCAATCACTGAAAAGAAAATAAATATATGTACACAATGCGAATAAGATGGTGGTGTATCGTTTTCTTCCGAACTTGTGTTTTAATAGGATCTCAACAAATGCCTTATTATGCGTAAATTCTTGCTTATGTGGTCATTTTCTTTCATGATCACGCATTTATGTACGCCAAGAAAAGAATAATTTTTGTACAAATAAAATACGAAAGTATTGACACAGCCAAGCTCAAAACCTGTCTTCCAACATACTTCTAGAAACAGAATATCGCCATTTCAAATACCACCACATCACGAAAATGCACATACGAAATTTAACTTTAAACCTGAAAAGGAACTGAAAAACAGCTAAACTCAATAAATTCTACAGATATGTAAACATTAGTTTCCGCATTGTCCTGGGACTCAATCACAAATGCATGGGGTTTAGTCGAAAGCCAGCTTTTCCTCTCCCCATTGTGAATTCCACGCACAAAAGGATACAACATGCAATTGAATAGCAAGCACGTGGAAAAGCGTATCGAATGTCATGCATTTGCCGTCAGCTTAGGTGGTTGCCAGTTTTAGTATCTTCACATATAGTAGAAAATCGTATGGATGAGGGAGGGAGTGGAGGTGGTGGAGGGAATTTTGCCTGCACTTGATATTAATGACATGGAACAGGGAAAAGCCGGGCACGTGTCGTAATATAAGACCCATCAAATAAGATGGCGGCCCTCTTCCCGAAGAATTTCCTCAGGTATCAGGGGAGATGCAAGGAGAATCTCCCCTTACATTCTCTCATCACCCTATCGCAAAGCAACTAGTGGATACATTGAGTAGGGGGGTTGTGAAGTTTCAATGGGGAACTTTGAGAACTAATAGTACATCGAAGAAAAAGAGGAGTTAGATTCTTGGGTGGGGGATACAAAAAAAAAGTAGGAAAAAAATCGATATCAAACAGATGAACATCAACACGTGCCTTGTTGATTAGGTAACTTTCGAAGAACGGTATTGTTTTTTCGTTTTGTCTGTCTTTTCTTAATTATTGTTCACGAGACTTTTTTTTTTTAAGACTGCGAAGAAAAAACAAGAAAGAAGAATCATGCATGAAGCACGGCTTATTAAACATTTTTCAACACTTTTAGAATATTTTAATAAATTATCGACGTTTATAAAGTAAAGAAGATATCTATAAGTAAAATTTTAGAAGACATGTAACACATTTGAAAAACAGATTTCAATAATTACTGCAAACAGTTGGAAAGGTACCTTTCGTGAAATCCTTTTGTGCAGCTCTGTAGATTATCTACAGATTCTATAGAATGTTACAATTTCGTTTAATTGGAAAACGCATAACACAATTGAAATTTTATCTTTAGCAATTTTTACCAATAGACAGAGGCGACTAAAATTATGTAACTCAAAATACAGCTTAAAATTATTTTTTCGAATAGATCATGCCATCACAAACTTCAATAATGCACATCAATTACATTCCAGTCTATTTCTGCGATTAGAGCAGGCACAGACTTGCAAGCCAAAATCAAACACTTTTCAACAATGTTGGAAAGCTTTAGAAAGAGATTAAGGAGTAATTTCTTAAAACTTCAAAGTTGTTCCTAGTAACTATGGGTTTTTTTTATTGCCTGTTTTAATCTGTGAAATTCTACGTTTGAGGATTGCACGGGCAAGCCTGAGCAAAAGCTATCTATGCCTGGCCTACTTGTATTTTCCTGGCTCACGACCCAGCCCGTGTTAAGCATCTCCACGTTCAGCGCCGTGCGAATGGCCGGGGTGAAGGGGGCGGCCACCCCGGGTTCGGAAATTTAGGGGGCGCTAAATGTATACTACCAACAGGGGCGGATTTAAGGGGTCGCGATGGTCGCAATCGCGAGGGGCCCCGCATCCCAAGGGCCCCCAAATCTTCTTTTGAGTTCAAAGAAAAATGTGACGTTTTTAAAAAAAGGATTTTCCTTTTTAATTTTTCAGTTAATATTACACCATTTTCACGTAATAAATGAAAAATTTTCTTCTATCATTTGCTACTAACAGAGAAGGGTTATAGTTTTTTCCATTATGAATTATCAGAACTGTGATCGGCCATGGAAGGAAGGGTTGGGATTCAAAGGAAACTTAGGTTTGAGCCGAAAGAAACCATGTTAAAGATTTTCTATGACGATTTCATTCTAAAGATAGAGGAAGATGATTAAACCATAACCGTAACAAGTGTGGGACCCCTGACTTTTAGGGGCCTCACACTTGGAATGCAGTTTTCATGAAACTGTTATTTTAAATGGTTTTTTAATTTATTACTGATTATCTATGCTAATAAAAGGAACTTTCGTTCTGTGTGTCTGTGTGCGATGGCTAGCAAAATCTACCACATGTCGAAGTCTGAAAATTTCGGTTAGGATAGTCTAAGCCAGGTCCTGATGCACCTTGGGATCAGATTTTTAATTTGTTTATATCCGGGCCCCCTAGACATTTCAAGATTTTATGTCTTAAATTTTCAATAACTTGCCTTCTTTTTATCCGATCTTCTTGGTTTTGGAGGCATTTTTTTCATTTCGTTATCCCTCTTTGTATATTTCAGATAAGATCTTGGCCCGGTACACTGCCAATGGAGATTTTGTGTCCTAAATCTGCATTAATAAAGCAATGTTTCCCTCTATTTATGTGCAATGGCTACCGCAATATACATACAATAAAAATCTGAAAAGTTAAATGAGGATAGTTCAAAACAGATCCTGATGCACACTAGGCTCAGATTTTTAATATTTTAAGGGTCGGAGCCCCTTTAAAATTTTATACACTAAATTATTAATAACTTGACCCTTTTTATCTTTGTTTTGAGGAATTTTTCTTCATTTAGTTATTTTGCCTTTTAAACCTTTAGTAAATACCCTTGCTCCTTGGGGCCCGATACAGGGCCCCTTGAAGCTTTTTGGCAAATAAATTTTTAATAAATTGTTTAATTTTAATCCTATCTTCATTTTTGGGGTTCTTTTTCCATTTAGTTATTCTCACGTTTGTACATTCCAGTTTAGATACTGGTTTCCCCTAGGGTACCCAGTCAAGGGCTCTTTGAACATTTTTTACTTCAAGCATTTTTCACCCCTTAATTTCCTCACCTTCACAGTACATAATTTTAAAATTGATTTTTTGGGCTCTTCTTCCAAACCAACACTTCCGTATTTTAAATAGGGCCATATGGCCCTTTTTTCAACATTTACTCATTTTTTGTGTATTTCTTTAATATATTATTTGAACCAATAATTTACACCAAGAGTTAATTTTGACTAATTAAAGATCTAACTTGCTAAATAATAACATTATTTAACATATATTCATGTTAGGTGCCTAATTTTTAACTATCAGTTAGCCTTTTTCGGGCCCACTATTATAATATTCTTCCTGACTTCTTAGGTCTTACAGCTACCCATGAACAATAAAAAAATTTCAGTCTTTAACTACCACAAATTTTGAATAGTAATTGCTTTCTTGGGGTCCTTGTTGCAACTTCGTTGAAAAGGATCCGATTTGCATGCAATTTTTTTAAACAAAGTTTTAACGTTCTCCGATTAATATAATTTTGATTAATTGTAGATCTAAAGCATTAAGTACAAAGACTTTTTAATATGTTTTCATGTTAGGGCCCTACTTTTAATTATCAGATTGCCACTTTGTGCCTCCTATTATAGCTCACTTAAAATTGGTCCAATTCACAAGCTTTTTTTTAACAACTTCTTAGGTCCTCCAGCTACTTCATACAGCTACGCATGAACAATAAAAAAATTTCAGACTTTAACTACCACAAATTTTGAAAAGTAATTGCTTTCTTGGGGTCCTTGTTGCAACTTCGTTGAAAATGATCCGAATTGCATGCAATTTTTTAAACAAAGTTTTAACGTTCTCAGATTAATATAATTTTATAAACATATACTAGACAATTGCACCATAAAATTTAATTACTAAGAATGTATTTATTAAAAATACAAAACATTGCTCAATGGTGCACAAAACAAGAACTTTAATATGAAGTTGTACAGTTAAAATAAAATAAAATATCAATGTTTCGCGCCGTCTTCAGGAAAATATGATATTGAAATGACAATTTGTCATTTCAATATGATAATATGTCATATTGAAATGACAAATTTTAATATGTCAAATTGAAACGACAAAAAATATTGTTCAATGACAATGTGTCATTTCAATATCATATTTTCCTGAAGACGGTGCGAAACATTGATATTTTATTTTATTTTAATTGTACAAGTTCATATTAAAGTTCTTGTTTTGTGCAACATTGGGCAATGTTTTTGTATTTTTAATAAATACATTCTTAGTAGTTAATATAATTTTGATTAATTGTAGATCTAAAGTGCAAAGACTTGTAAATATGTTGTCATGTTAGGGTCCTACTTTTAATTATCAGATTGCCACTTTGTGCCCCCTATTATAGCTCACTTAAAATTGGTCCAATTCACTAGCTTTTTTTAAAAAACAACTTCTTAGAACCTCCAACTACTTCATAAATGACAAAAAAAAAAAAAAAAAAAAAAAAAAAAAACTTTAGTTAACATTAAATTTGAATATCAATCGCCTTCTTGGAATCCTTGGTGCAGGTTTTTAAAAAAGGATCCAAATTGCATGCAATTACCTTTTACAAAGTTCTAGCATGCTCCGATTTATTTAAAGTCTACTATAAACACCTTTATATAAAACCAGTTAAGTCTCAATAACTGCGATTGATTTGTACGCAGACCGTTTTTTTACTTTTTTTTTTATTTTGTTTATAGCTATTTTTTTATGAGGACGATTTCATTTTCGGAACCGGTTTGGAAATCGAAAGCACCCTCATAAAAAATATCTGCAACCAAAATCGAAAAAGTAAAAAAATGGACTGCATTCAAATCAATCTCAGCTATCCAATGCAAAAAAATAATTTAAAACTATTGAAATGTAACCAAGGTATCTTTATAAATTTCTTTCATTGGATTAGCAATAGCGAATGGGCTTTTCATTTGACTGAAGTAGTCCCTTAAAATCCTGGGCATCCTAGGATCATGAAGGGTACGATTTAGGGCCTCTAATTTTCTCGCATTCTCAATGTAAAATTTTAAAGTTGAGTCTTTTACTCCTCTCTCAGGACCAACACCCTCATATTTTAACTCGTACCATAGGAGCCTGTCTTAACCATTCCCTCCCCCCTTTTTTTTTGTCAATTTCTTCAAAATTTTATTGTAATGATTAATTCCTACCCGTGCTTAATTTTGACAAATTGAAGACCTAAAATGAAGAACTAAAGACCATTAAACAAGCTATCATGCTCTTAACTGTCAGTTTCCCCATTTGGGTCCTCTCTTATAGTTCTCTTCCGATTCTCAGACTTTAGCTACCACCCATTTCGAACATTAATTGGTTTCTTGGTATCCTTAATGCAGTTTTTTTTTTTTTAATGATCCGAATTGCATAATTTTCTTTAATATAATTCTAGCATCCTCCACTACTAAAAAATCTTTTTATACAAAGCTACATGCCAGATGAAATCCCAGCCAATTTGGATCCCCGTTGAATTTTTTACAGCATAAATTGATAATAATTTGCTTATTGAATGTTTAATATGTGAATTATCTAAGCGTAGAACCAACATTGTAAAAAGTGTCGATCTCTGAACCCTAGGAATAGCGCTCCAATGCGCAGCTTGGCATTTCTCACTCTTATATGTTAGTAAGGTTGCACTGCAGCACCAGATGGAATGAGCACACAATCTTGAGGCGTAACATGAAACACAAATAAACCCAGCACCGGTGAAATTAATTTTTAACAGTGAAATTACGCTTGAAATTATTGAATTATCACTTGCTATCTAAGCGTAGAACCAAAAGAGTAAAAATTTCCAAGCCGGGGAAATATCCCTGGCTCACCAGAATCGCTACCACCATTTTTAAATATTAATCTTATTTTCGGCATCAATTTACGTTTACTCACTACAGTTGTAAATTAAAAATAACGCTACTGTTTAAGGTAAGTCCTTAACTTTATAGGGGGAGTCATTCATAAAATACGTATTGTATTAATGTTATAAGTAATTCAGCAAATTTATTGGGGAAAGGGCACCTTCCACAGCTTTTTTACAGACTATAGGGCTCTTTTTTAAGATTTTGCCACTATTTTTTAAACATTTCTTTAAAATTTTATTCTTTTCATTAATTTCTATACTCTATGCTTAATTTCGACTAACTGAAGATCTAAAGAGCTAAATACTAGGACCCTTTAAGATGTTTTCATGTTACGAGACCTTATCTTAACTATCAGTTGACATCTTTTGTCCCCGTATTATAGTTTCCATAAAAATAGTCGGATTCACTAATTTTTTATTTTCTAACAACTTCTTATGTCCTTCAATTACCACATGAGCAACAAAAAAAATTCTAAGACTTCAGCTACCATCAATTTTGAATATTAATCGTCTTGTTGGTGCAGCTCTTTTATAATGATCCTATTCTCTTACAATTTACTTTAAAATGGTTCTATCAACTTACGTTTACTCACTACAGCCGTGAATAAAAAATGTTAAAGGTAAGTCATTAACTTTAAAAGAGGAGATTTCATCCATAAAATAAGTATTTGGTTAACGTTATTGGGGAGGATCGATTGGGAGCGCATTCTTTCCTAGAGTTCTATCATAGATTTCAACGGGACTTGGCTCCTTCAACTTTGAATACGATTCAGCTGTTTTCTGCATTATGAAAATTTATTTTGAGCTTATTTACTACCATTTTTGAAGACTAATAACGCATTCTTTTCTCAGTTTATAGGTTCGATTTCAACGGAAATTGGCTCATTCAATTTTGCTTACAATTGTTTTATAGATTTTAGTTTAATTTTTTACATCCAGGGAAGCATTTTTATTTCAGGAGGTCCTATTACTGGCTCGTGTAATTCAATTTGGTTGTCAATTGTCGTCGGCGTATGCGAAAAGCAGAGAAAAGAGTTTTTGAGTTACAGTTCAGCAGATACTAAAATATTGTCTCCTTAGTTTCTGATTTGAATTATACTTTTATGTTTTTAAACAAGAAAGAAAAAAAATCATGCGTCAAACATAGATTATGAAGCACTTTCCATTACATTCAGAATAATGTAACAAAACTGCATCGTTTAAAAAATTAAAATACTATGTTTCATTTCCCTATATGGCGCATGCGATTACACTTCGAAACCGAATTTCAGCTATTCTCATATACAATCGGAAAATTATCCGAATTTTTTAGCAGCCCTGTTAATCATATAGACATTTGTATCAATTAACAACATGTATTCAAAAATTAATTCACTGAAGAAATGCGTATACTTCAGTTGAAAATTCCCTTTCAACAATTTCCTCAAATAAGGAGACTGGTTCGTGAATACTTTTGTACACCCTGTAAATGAGGCACAGAATTTATATAAAACGAATAATATGCAAAAAAATGATTACATTTAAAAGCGCATACCGAATTTTAAAACATACTCTCCAACAACTGCATTACGCAAAGACAATACTATAACCAATTTCTTTTGTGTATTACTGTAAATGAATAAAAAATGCCACGAATGCTCTATAATAATGTGATTGTAATGAAATTTAGTGATTTATATCAGTTTCAATACATCTGAAATAGCGTAATGTCATTAAGATACTCTGCTAACAACTTTTTCTTACATACCATAATGCAATCGAATTCTTTTGAGTAAACCTATAAATGAAACATCAATCGTATATACTTCATATGCAATACCAAACATGCTTTAATGACAATAAATAAGATTTGTCAATTGCATGAAAATCCGAGTATATTTACGGGAGTAAGGTGTGAGACGGCCAGGACGGACAGACAAGCCGAATGCATAATCTCTTCTCAACTTTGTTCGAAAGCGATAAAAATAAATGCAAAATAAGATACATAATTTTAGCACATTTATCCACCACAGTATCTAAATTCATGTAAAATTTTGTTGTAATCTGAAGATGAAATAAATTTTGTGCATCTAATACTTAATGATTTGAGTACATTTTAATTAATTTGTAAGTAATTATTGTAATTAAGTTTTGAATATCTGTTAGTTTTAGATTATAATGTATAGATTTTTCAAGATGGAAGGGCCCCGAAATGTTTCAGTGAGAGGGGCCCCTTACTTCGTAAATCCGCCCCTGACTACCAACATCATTTCATGGCCTGTCACAAGAAAAAGTTGGGGGCGGGGCGCCAAACAAACTTTGTCCCGGGCGCAGTTTTGTTTTCGCACGCCATTGTCCATATCTTATTATAATGAATGGATTACAATTGATTCGCGAATAAAATGACCTAAAGATGGCGCTGGCAATGGTAAAGTAGTAGTTGAATTATAACCTCGCTTCAAAGTTCTAAACATTTAAATTTCAGTCATTCGCGGTTTGACATCTAACACATGATTCACTATTGATACATGAAAGATAAAATTATACAAAATACAATCATTATAATTAACTTAAAGCTATGGCTCTCGATATTATGTTCCGACAGCAACAAGCTTAAACATTGCTCGCTTGATGGCGAATTCAAGAGGCAGAATCGCGAACAGACAGTAAATAAAAATAAATTGCTTTTTTGTTATCACAATCTGTCATTTTTTCCAACCCAACACTCATTCAGGGCGACAAAAATTAGGGCAATGGCTTTTACAATGGCAACATTATATGACAGGTTCTACGAAATTTCGAACAACAATCAAATGACAAATTCGATAGGTACCTAATCTGATGAATCCTTGCATTATTCTAACGGATTACAATAGCTTACATTTTTTATACGCTTTTTTTTATGTTGAATTTAAAATGTTCTTAATGAAAGTGCTTGTTTCCTGGTTTTATATTTTGGGTTTAAATGTGACTGAAGCCCTACTCATGTCTAATGCACTTTCAAAAATTCTTTGTTCGAAGAACGTACGTCGAAAAGAGAAAAAAAAGGGGAACCAACAATAGCTTTTTATTTTATTTTTTAACTTTAACAATTAAAGGTCCAGAGTTACTTTTATTATTTTTTTATAAAAAGAAAAAAAATGGAAGTCCAGTGAATCACCTTTTACGTGACTAGATGTTATAGTGATTCCTCCTTTTTTTTTTCGTTTCAAATACACAACCGCAATATTTTTTATTTGAGCATGTGGTGTAACTCACGGCTATGTCAGGGAAAAAAAAACAATGGGATTAAGAGGATTAAATTCGATTTGTAAGATTAGGATTTTACACATGGGGACATCTGCTAGAGAGAATGTTTAAGAGAATTTAGCATGCCTTCTTCTTGGCTAAAGAAAACTTCTTAAAAGCTTGATTAGAAAGGTAAAGCCCAGGAAACATTCTCCTGTTTGTAAACCTTATTAATGTAGATGAAAATTTCAATGGACAATATATTCAAGCCAAACTACAAAGGCGCATTTACACTGTACTTTTATTTGCATAAGTAATTGACAATGCAAGATATTTTACTTAACCAAAGGGTAATTCCATGAGCACATGTCGTGTAAGTCACATACTACGATTTTGGATACCGGTATTTTAGAACGGAAAAATACGACTTATTTTATGAGATATTTCATTAATTGAATAAGGCCATGCAAACCTTTCGAAAATAACGGTGGCCAAGAATTCAGCAGTTGTTAGAAATGTGACTTACACGACAAGTGCTCATAGAAATATCCCAAAAGAAAAAAATATTTACATTAATGCAGAACAACAATTATCATCAATAATTGTCGTGAGAATAGAACAAAATCGCTGCCAAACTTCATCAGTTGCAAGATTTCATCTTATATTTTTACGAAAATAATGGGTGTTAAAAGTGCACTAACATCTCATCTATGGTCCTTATGCACGTGACGTCATGTTTCAGAGTTGGCGGTATTCTAACCCCTGTGCCGCGAGAATGTCATTATGAGCAGAAGCAAGCACAGCTTGTAGACGACATTTAACTATGACCCAGATTGACTGCATAAATTTTAATCGAAGTTTTGAAAATTTTGCGAATGTTCTTGCATACAGATCAACATTTTGAATTATATAACAATATATGAAATATTTACAGCTACAACAAAGAATTTTTTGCTGCATTTTTAACAAACAAGCAATAATAATTCCCATTTCATAGACTTATATGCTAATATCGAATAATAAATACCGCCAGCAGACGAATTTTAGCCTCAATCTCAGGTTGTGTGCATACGATCCATTATATTGAAAGTGTTGTAAAATTTCCGCCAAACTTCGTGCGCTGTGAGATATCGTCTTATATTTTTATGCAAATAAGAATATTGCGTGTAAAAGTACACTAATAACATCTCATTAAATGGGCTAAGGAAATCTTATTTTTAAAAAAATAACCAATCCGATTTAGATAAGTAAGACTTTGCTATAAATGCTATATAAGGATTAATCAATACGATATCAACCATACATGAAGATAATAAAAAAATTATTGCCACACTGTACAACAGTGCTAAGCAGCTGTATAAAATAATTATGAAACACTACTGTATTATCATTTTGCCTACCAATAATTGTTTTTTTCTACATTTTTTTCTGGAAATTTGCATTTTAATACAACTTAAATGATTTAAAAGCATAAAAAAAATTGTAAAATTTATCGCAAACGTTCGATGGTGCATTTATAGAAATACCCATTATTAAACCTGCTTAAAATTAAGCTTTTTTTCTGTGACACAAATGTGATCAAAATTATATTTTTTTCAAGTTGGTATAATTTTTCCATATTAACTTTTTTTTAAATCATTTAGAGGTCAAAGCCCCGGACACGAGCCTTAATAACTCTTGCATTAAAGCGGAACATCGTGGTTTTGAAATCCTGACAAAATAAACCAGGCTTTGTCATTCAAGTCTGCCTATTCCATTTCCATATTCATCTTTAAGCACAGAGAAGAGATTCAAGTTACCCGAACAACTCTTTATCTAAAATTGCAACAAGAGCATCTGATCATTCCAGAATATTTCAAATATTCCAACTTTCACTCTTTTCAGGTAGGAGCTTTAATGACGACAGAAAATGCCAGAGATGCGCGTCGTTGATTTAGGTGACGTACGGCAAGTGAAAGTTCTCATATGTCGAGGAGTTTCAAATGTCTTCCAAATCATTCCGGGAGGCACACTTTTTCCTACCCCCTACTTTCTCTTGCAGCCCCCTTAGCATAACATATTAGGCTGTGGCTGATGAAACGAAGTCCCTGATATCGTGTTACCAGTAGCAGAGACGGTATTGTCCTGCGTGTTTGATGAAGCCAGCTGCCCAAGTCTTGTAAATACTGGTGAGGGGGGTTCAAATGAACCAGAAAAGATCACAAAAGGTTTTTGATGATAGGTGAACTGAAGTAAAAATTAATGTAATATTTTATGTATTGCTCTGTTGCCAGAGGGAAAATGTGAAGGGAAACATTTGCAAGGGAACAAAGAACAGCCGACTTTTTAAAATACTTTTAGATCGCCGCAAGAATAACTTCATCATCCATATTTGTTATACATAACCAAAGATTTTTATATCGGACAGAAAAACACAAGATTATTGTGAAAAAAAGTGTAATTATTATTATTTTTCAACAATTGAAATATGAATAAAAAGCAACTGACATATCTTTAATGACTTGAAGGCAAGCCTCACATATGCGTGAGTACCGTATGAGATAAGGTGCTTAAGGTTTTTATTTTTGAATACCATTATTTAACAATAATAATCTCCACTTTCTTAATCACAATTTTTTTGATTAAATATACTGAAGATTCGGAAAAAAATGATAAGTGCTAATAAAATATGAAAACACATGTAGGACGCTCGTCCAGGAACGGCTTATATTAGGAGCTAATGAATCAACTGAGGTTACAATTTACCACATTGCGATTATAAAGCAATTGAAGCATGTCATATCGACATGCCATTTTATTCGGATATAGAATGCTTATCGAAGAGCAAAAGTATAATATGAATTGAGGGTATTCTATTTACGTCACCATCAGATGGTCAAGGCAAAGAACTTCTAGTGTAAAGAAGGGAGGGCTCAGTAGACGAGATCCTCGCCAGTAAGCGAAAAAAGTTCATGGTAAAGCAGGAGTACATCCCCTTCTTATCAGTTGGAAATCTTTTGGGTAAGTTACTAGTAACACATGATTTCATTCAGCCTCGAACCCCGATCTAAAATATAGTCCATTTAGAATTTGCGACAGATGATAAAAAACAAAATAAACAAACGGAGTTTTAACTTGATAAAAAACAAGAAACTTGAGTTCGTAAATTGCCTACCAAATGAAACTTCAGAATATGCAAATCTTTTAACGTACATTCATTCCTAATTACAATAAATAATTTAAAATAGAACAGGATTACTAACACTTTTAGTCTAAAATTTTATCAACATTTTAAGTTAAGTTATAGGAGTAATTCAGCGATGAATTAGAATACAATTAATAATAAGAATGTATTTATAAAAATACAACACATTGCACAGTGGTGCACAAAACAAGAATTTTAATATACATTTGTACAATTAAAATAAAATAAAACTATCAACGTATCTTAAAATTTTTATTTCGTTGCAATATTTTAATTTTTACTCACGTGTAAGTGGCAACATTTTAAAACTTTTAATTCATTTAGATTTTAATTTAGTAGAAATATTATCTCTCGATCAAGATGCAAACTTAGTCCTTCCGTTATCATATTTTCCTGAAGACGCCCGCAGAAGACGGCGCGAAACGTTGATGGTTTTATTTTATTTTAATTGTACAAATGTATATTAAAATTCTTGTTTTGTGCACCACTGAGCAATGTGTTGTATTTTAATAAATACATTCTTATTAGTTAAATTTTATGGTGCAACAGTCCTGTATATATTTATAGAATACAATTATTTAAGTTTTAATTAAACAATTTAGCAATTTTAAACAGTAAATTTTGAGCAATCAATATTAAAATGGAAAATATTAATTAGCAAATCGTTCTAATGCTAAATTAAAAATATTCCCAAACAGAAAATCAAAAAATGGAATATTTTTCAAAATCTATTTTCCGTCTACCGGTTTTTTAAAAGCAAAAATATTTTTCATTATGTAAAAGTAAAGTTATGTAATTACTTAACCAAACTTGTAGTTTTTGTGCATTTTAAAAACTCGAAAACTACTTCTGTTAGCTCAATTTAAATTTGGTGTTTTAACATGAGATTAAAAAAGAAATGTTTAACAATGCATCACTTAAATAAACTCCAAATAAAAATAAAATTTACAAAACAGTTAAACATCGAAAGATATAATAATATACAGAATCAATTTGAAAATTCTAATAATTTGATTAGTCGTTAAAAATATGATGTAATTTTGAAAAAAGATTCCAGGATAATTATTTCTATGATAAGCAAGAAGATAAAAAATTCACATCACGCACAAAAGCAATTTCTCCATAGAGATTTTCAAAATCAAAGCGTGGAATAAATTATTAATTATAATACTGAACTGCTGCATATCCAATAATTAATAAAACACATTAAATATTTTCCTATCCTTAATTATTCTCGAGTTATTCACTCTTATATGAGCGCATATTTATTTCATCTGCAAATTTGATTTTAACGAGAATTTCGGTTCGCTCATTTAATTATCCTAAGGTAATTTGAACGGCAATTGCCAGATGCATCAGATAAATGTATGCATACAATTCAAGAAAAACAGAATTTTGAAAGACGGGAATATCAATTCTTTTCTGAACGCAGACGATATTTTTTAAGAGATAATGGGAGAATTTGCTAGTGTGCCAAGGAGGAAAGAATTCTTTCAGTATAGTAAGAAGATAGGTTTATACAGCGGGCACCAATCTTCTCCGCTATTGGCCCTCGGGCCAAAACAGGGCCGCGTCATTTCCAATCAGATTCAGTCAAGCAGTATCTGCTCTGCCAAGCTGGAACCTAAATGAAGAACTTGTTGAATCTTCGACAAGATGACACGTTGCCATGGTGACTGCAAGATGGCGGACGCAAACGAGTCCAATCTACGCGTTTTCAATGGCGAGACTGGCCTGCAGGCCACGTCGAAATGCAAGAAAACTGTTGACGCCGAAAAGAACTAAAAA
Source organism: Maratus speculifer (assembly GCA_964019185.1). Taxonomy (NCBI): domain Eukaryota; kingdom Metazoa; phylum Arthropoda; class Arachnida; order Araneae; family Salticidae; genus Maratus; species Maratus speculifer. The sequence goes on along the minus strand of OZ025302.1, from coordinate 251,665,482 downwards.
ATTTAATTTTAAAGGGTTCCGAGGCGGATTTTCAAAAGCGATGTAATATAAGCCGTTTCAAAATCTACATTACAGCGGACTTCAGCTTTTAGCTTTTGGTTGAGGAAAGGGGAAAAAAAATGTCCATTAGAATTCTACGAGATTAAATTAGAATAAAATTGCCTAAAGATAAAAACTATACTTTTAGATGCAAAGTTTAATATGATCAACATATATGTTTGTAGTTTGAAGATTTTATAAGATTAAATTTATTAAATATCGAACATTTAAAAATATTTTGATTAAAAATAAAGTTATCCAGGACAGATAAAAATACTTTGCAGAAACGTTAGTACAGCTAATATCAGAGTAAAAGTAAATATTTTACAGATATATTTAATTCGATCAATATTTAATTCAAACAGTGAAGCTAAATTTGAGTTGAAATACATGGGATTTTTGTTAAGTCTTTTGAAAATGAGTTCTGTATAAATTTTACGTGTATCTGCATATGAGAAAAGAAATCGGTATTATGTAAGTTTAGGATTTTAAAAAAAGTATAAGATTATTTGGTAGAATTCAATACAACTAATTTTTAGCGTCACTTGAATGATATATAGATTATAATCAAGGAAAAAATATTAAAAGAATAAAAGAAAACGTTATTATAATTATTTTAGTTATTTCCCAATGAAATTTAATTATTTTGCCGTCTGATGTGTTTATGCATGGAGTCAGTGGTCTTGGTGTTGTATTGGCAAATGAGTCAATGAGGGGAAAATGGCAAGAATTTCTCCTTGGCTACGCTACTATCTAAAAAGAAACAAAAAAACCCAAGTCAACTAAGCTGACTATAAAAATAAATAAAAGAATTGTATCGATGTGTATCATAAACAAAGTTCGTACACAGACAAAAAAATGAAACTATCTAAACAGACGCAGAAAAAAGAACTGTTTTCATTTTGCTACTCGCTTACTGATAACTAACAAAAGTCATAAATTATAACTCAACGTCTAAACTATCAACAAAAATCTATTTAGATCTATCCAGAAGAGAAAACCCCATTTGGTTCGGACTGCGCCGCTACTTGCATCCCAATTATGCGCCCAAACAGTTCTTTTTTATTCAAACGGCATTTTTCTTATCGTATAAAAGTTGAGCACAGCTTTATTTCTTCGGGGCCAGCAAGAGAATGGAAACCAGATAAGCTCCAAATAGCGGAAATTGCTTTTGTAGGAGACACACTGGTGGAAATTTCCGCTGCAGATAAAAAGGTTTTTACAGGGAATGCTTGCCAAAGATAATAATACTTCGACACACATTCGAATTGTAACAGTGTTTCGGAATTCGTGATTCATATATAGAGTAATTAAATATTAACGAGTAATTGTTTTTCTTTTTTTTAAATATGCATCTGAAATTTCTTTGCTCAAACCCATATCACCTGGGGTTACGAACCGGGACGATTTATATAAAAAATCATGAAGCTGATTATCCAAAAAGTACATCAAGCGGGAGCTGCTTTTCTAAAATTTAAGTCTCCCCCTAAAATGTCTGTGAAATGGGCCCTCTATTTCCCCCCCCTTTTTTATATGCATTTTCAATTTTTTTTATAGGAAAAGTTTCTTTAATTTACGAGGAAATCCACATACTGTTTCAAGAAACTAATTTAAGCAGGAAATATGTATGTGATCAATAAAATATTAATTAATGTTATTGTACCCTAACATTGACTAGATTAAATGAGCACACAATAACTATATGAAGTATAATTATCTATATATAGATACATGTAGAATAAAGTCTAGTGCATATAGAGAACAGATAAAAATTGTTTAGTGAAATGTATGTGAACTCGTTTTGAGAATCCTAAGAATTATATTAGTAGCATAAATGAGCTCTTCATGAACTGTAGAATTCAAAAAACTTTTACCAAATGAAATGACCCTCCCAAAATGATACTAATTATCCTTAGATTTAGAGGTTAAGGGTGTATTTCGAAAAAAATCTTTTCCACGTTCAACAGCTCGAAATTTTCTGATACAATTTCAGACGTATTTTTAAAAGTAGAAACATGAAACTTGCTGGGGTGATTTTTGAAGAGATGTATGAGATGCCGTATGATGTCATTTTGTGCTCAATTCATTAGAATTTGATTTATAAACAACTAGCGGCCTTCGCCCGCTACGCTGGTCGGTTTATCTAAAGAAATCTTGAAGAAGTAGTTAGATAAGGTTCAGACATACATTAAAAAAAAAAAAAAAAAAGCAAGTCGATCATTCAAAAAACGTTGGGAAATATCAAATATTTACTGTAATTTTTTAAGAAAAACAAAGTTTCGAAAAAAAAAAAAATTAAATCGAAAAAAAAATTACACTGACATATTAATGCAAGGAAATTTTCCCAGAGAGAAAATTCGCCTTGAATACAATATTTCAAATTCTTTTAATTGCTTATAGGCGTTAATGCCAACATAGTGAAAAAAAATTCCATGCTGGGAATCGAACCCGGGCCATCAGTATGGCGCACTGACGTTCTACCGACTAAACCACATGGAACGACAGCCAGCTTGAAACTTTCTCATACTTAAGTAGACTGGCGAAAACATAACGATAGCGCGTTTTAAAATCGCACAGTGACATCTATTGGATTTTATATGTACTAAAAAACGTTATGTACTAAAAAACGTGAGCAGCGCACCTAATAGTTTCTTTTGTTTCTTTTTGTTACTTTTTTGTCTGTTGTCCGATTTTGATGAAACAAAGCCTATACACTGCCCGGGAGTGTGCATTCTTCATTAGTGAAAACCGCATAAAAATCCATTCAGTAGTTACGAAGATAACCTCGAACAAACAGACAGACAGACAGACAGACAAAAAATTCAAAAAATTTTTTTTTGTGTTTCATTGGTTTTCTTTTATCGCCCTGACTCCATTTTTGTCAATTATCTTCAATGTACAGACACACCGGGTCCTACTGTTTTATTATATGTATAGATTACCTTCTTACTATGACCCATTTTTTCGTTCCAAGATCGCCTGCGTTAGAAAATTCGGATCAAAAGGCTAACTTTGCATTTTTTGTAATATTTTCTGCATTTATCAAAAAGTTGACAGATACGGCACCTTGAGTAGTTTCTAAATAAGATAATCTGCAAGTTTGATGCATTTGAGGGCAAAAGATAATTCAAAAATAAATCGGAAAATAAGCAGTTTGAATCGAAATACACCCTTAAGCGGATCCTGAAATTAGCTGTCTAGCGTGAGACATGTAAATTTAGTCAATCAAAATTCGGGATGCATGCCAATCATGAATATACACTGCTATTGCATGTCTACCACATGCCTACTGTGATCTTTCAAGAGTTGATGATTGGAAGGTTAACCTTAAATAAGTATATTACTCAGATGAATGTGACATATTATATGAGAGCTACTGCAATGAATCGACATTAAACATTAAATTTAGAATATTAGGAAAATATAAAAAGAACGAAATCTCTTCTTAATCCAAATTGAGATTCCACTCTTTCTAAAAAGCACTAAGCCAAACCATTTGGCAATCGGCGACAATATACCAACCATCTGTCTAAATATCGAAAAGTAATTCCAATGTCAGCGACTAGGCCTAATTAGACAATTTCTTCGTGAAAAGAAAAAAAAAAGATCCCTAAAAAGAAAATACACAATGGCGTCCTAATATTTGCACTATGAACATTTCTCTCTCTAGGGAAAAACGTTATATTCGCCGAGGATTTAGCATGAACAATGAACGAAAAAGAACTGCCTCCGCTGTCTTTGTAAAAAGGATTTAGCAAATGCCCCCGGGGGCTTCACAAAGTGAGATAGTTATAGCGACGATTCAATTATAAAAGATGGTAGTGGAGTTTTGTGTATTTTGTGGCGGTAACATATCAAACATTCCTTATTTTTGCCTAAAGGTAGGAAATTAATACGGAACATTTCGGCGGTAGAAAACATCAGGGATATTTTTCTTATTATGTTATGGTATTTACTCTAGTGTTGCAGAAGTTAGTATCGGAAAAAAGGTAATGCAGTTTGAGTTAAAATTAGTTTAACTGAATGCAGGTAAATTACAATGTCAGTAGCAGGCCAATATTGGATTTATTGATTTCATATTCGAACTATGCGATCAATAAACCCAATGTTATAACTATATTATCGAATTATTATTAAAAAAAAAAGAAAAAAAATCTTAAAAAATGTTTTTAATTTATATGACTAGGAGGTGAATGCAAAAAATTTTGCATCATCGAGCCCGAGCACCTTCATTATTTGTCGCTTATTCCAATTTCTTTCAATGTCGTGTAGATTACTAAATAGCAGATCTGGCAAAGTGCAAGATTGTGGGATATTAGGCAGACAGACTCGAATATCAGTACTTGACATCATTAATTAGAACATATTTCATACAGGGGTGATTCTGGATGATTTTTTTTTTTTTTTCGGAAATTCGCATCGCATTTTCGGAAATCGGCGGGGGAGGGGGATGAGTCCCCTCCATCCAGCGATCTTCGGACAAAATCGGCGTTTTCCCGTTATCTTCAGACGAAATCAGCAATATTTTAGCAAAATCGGCGATTTATTGCGATTTTTGCCGAAATCGGCGTTTTTCCGCGATCTTTTGACGAAATTAGTATTTTTACGCGATTTTTTCTCGAAAACGGCGTTTTATTTCCGCGATCTTTTGACGAAATCGGCGTTTTTTCTGTGATCTTTTGATGGGATCGGCGTATCTTTTCAAATATTCTTTCGACAAAATATTTTTAAGTGATCTTTTATAGAAAACGGCGTTTTTTCCCGCGGTCTTTTAACGAAATTGGCGTTATATCCGCAGTCTTTAGACGAAATCGGCGCTTTCCTGCGGTCTTCAGAAGAAATCAGCGTTTTATCTGCGATATTTGGTGAAATTGCCGTTTTTTCCGCGATCCGCATAGGAAATTTGCGTTTTTTATTGATCTTTTGACAAAGTTTGTTTACAAAAACATTAACGAAATCGTCGTTTTTTCACGAAATATTGACGAAATGTATGCTATTTCGGCGATCCTTTCACAAAATTTGCATTTCTACGTAATTGTTTTTCCCGCGCGCAAAACCGTACAAGTTGGCAACTATGCGGAACTGATAACCCAATTTCAAATTTTCGGAAGAGGATGCCTTAAATTTTCGGAAATTTCGGACGAGATTCACCCTTGATTTCATACCTTATAGACCTGAAAGCGGCTGCACAAACCACTATCTTATCGAATTAATGATTGAAATTCTAGAATTAGATAATATTCGATTCGCACATTTAAATGCAATTGGTCTCCCAGGTCATTTCTTGGTGGAAAACATCCGAAAACTCGATTTTAGTGGTTAACTGGTACATTTACAATTGTGTTTTCTTGCTCTCAGTCCTCCATGTTTTCATACCTTTGGGAGCAGGAAAACACAATGAGAAACTTACCGGTCAACCACTAAAAATCCGGTCTGCAGGTAACTTCCACCATGTGAGACTTCGCAGACCAATTGCATTTTAATATGTGAATCGAATTTTGTTTCTTGCAATTTCAGTCTTCAGCTCGATGAAGTAATGGTCTGCCTATTACATATACCCATAAAGTTAATTCTGAGGCTGGGCCGTAGTTAAGAGGGCGCTATGGGCGGCTCAGCCCCCCCTAAAATATTTTGAGCCCCCCCTGGAAAAGATTCCAAGGTCACTTAACGAATTTCTGTTCCGAAAATTTAAATGAAATTCTGTTCAAAAATCTAATTTAGTTTTGAGAACCTTTCACAGTTTTGCAAAATTACTAAATTGTATCTAAAATATGTGTTTCAACACTCCCTCGTCTTATTTGTGCATATGAAGCTAACATGATGTTTAAGTTTGACCAGCTATACTCTCAAAATTTTCATCATCATATAATTTTTTTAGCATAAAATGAAGTTATTAGAACACTTTTTAATAAGAAACATAGTACCTACAATGTGAATATGCATTACTTTATCTTTCTGTGTCAAAGAGAGAGAAAAAAAATTATGAGCCCCTCTTAGATTATCTTGAGCCCCCCCTGCATTCTCTTGAGCCTCCCCTATTGTTCACTTCTAGCTACGGCCCTGCTCTGAGGTCATTTTTATAGACAACTTATTTTACTTTAACGTTGTAGTTCTAATAAATTCAATAATTAAGACAAAATTAATCTGAAATTGAAGGAATATTCCTTTTATGATTCAGATCCATTCTATTGCAAATATTTGTATTGTTTCAGCAGTAGATTAAAAAATAACTAAATTCTTTAAGTGCACAATGTTTTCAAATGTAGCGATTATTTAACGTTTTCTCAAACAGCTGTTTTTATATAGTTTCGAACCTGAAGCAAGAACTGTGTCTGCTATATAACAGACAAATAGTGAATTCATGTGACACTTAAAATATAAAAAAATAGGACATTAACATTAAATTCTTTACACCCATTTTTTGTTACATTCAGCAATTTTTAAAACTTATATTTTTTATTTTTCTAAAAATGCTTTTAATGTAGTTTAATGAGTAAAATTTGCAATTCTGTGTTGATATATAATTGTTATGTACACAAATGTAAATACTTCATAGTATATCAGTGGTATAACAATTTTTGCTTTTCTATTTAATAAAAAATGCAAACTATATTTTTTATAGCCATTTTAATGCTTTGACAATTGCATGACGGGAATAAAAAATTGTGTAAGCTCACGCTACCATAAGAAGAGAGAGAGAGAGAGAAAAAAAAGCAGAAATAAATCGAACTACGCTAATGCTTTCCGTCAATATTCACGTCACATTAATTTCTATTTGCCAGAATAACTTTACTTCCATAAAACGATAAATCTCACCTAAAAACAGAACGCAAGCTTTATCGACAATCGTATATTATCCTCAGACACAAAATGCAACCAAGCTTCTTTCTCGAAAGAGAATACTGTACCATTTTAGAACACTAGTCGATAATAACGTTTTCCTTTAAACACTATCTCTCTGTCTCACTAGCTCGAAAAAGAAGTTTCCAGTTCTAAAAAAAAAGGGAACGATGAATTTTTACTTTTTCACGCTCAAAAAGAAATAAAAAGAAAAAACAAAATCTGCAACAGTTTTTCCCAAAATAAATGGCAACATAAGAAGATATACAGTAGTAAAATGGCGCAAAACGTAACTTAATCTACTTTGAGACAAAACTAAATGAAGAAAAAAAAAAAAAAAGAAAAGAAAAGAAAAGAAAAAGATATAAGCAGAAAATGGTTGATTTTGAAGTTGAAGGGACAAATCGTTCCGAGATCAGATTAAATAAAAATAAATAAAAACGAACCTGGCAACTGGTACCAAGCATTAACCGATTCCCCGCACCCTTATAAAGAACAACTTTGCTGTTCTACCATCAACAATAAAGCATCTAAGAGAGTAGAAAAAAAAATGGCGAAAAAACTAAAAAAGATCCTGGGTAAGAGGAGACATGGCTTTGCTCTTAACACCCTCTGGGAGCTAGAGAGGTGGTAAACCCCAGGGACTTCCTTTAGAAGTGTCAAGTGGGTAATGACCATGGAGATGTGGTCATTTTCAAAGAAAGATTCTTCCAAGTTTTCAGGATAAAATGCAGAATTGTGTGGGTTGCCAATCAGAATTTAACTTGTCTTTTCCCTTTCTGGATGGAATGTGCTCTGCGAGTTCATGGCTTCTAAACGAAGTCAAAGGAAAAGATACGCGTATGTTTCCCGAATCGGCAAGTAAGTCTGATACGGTCAAGTGAAAGGAAATAACTCTGACAAGCTTGAAGAAGTGTCGAAGATTTAGCTTTTAAAAGAAAAGGGGAAGAAACGCCACTCTTCATTTAAAAATCTTTAGATCTGAAGACAGTTTCAACAGTATCCCGGGAAAGGTGAAGTTTGACAAAAGGTACATGGCAAAAAATAGAGCGAGAAATATAAATTGAAAAAGAGTGATATTCATTCAACCCAACGTCATCTAGGAATAACAATGCAACAAGTCGTAAATTGTATATCAAACGTGGTAAATGAGGTGCGTTCGTGCTATAACTAGTTTTATAAATATCCATATCTTGATGCAATAGCTATTGCACTCTTATGCAAAAATGAACGAATTACAAAATTTATACATTTTTACATATTAAATTCTGTAATGTGGAAATAATAAAATATATATAATCGAAAAATAATTAAGATTTCATTGATTGAAGACAATAAAGTAGCGACTTTGTAAGGCAGCAGCAGCAGCAAATTTTCTGAAAAACAACAGTTGGAAAAGTGCAACACTTTCTGTATTTTCTCCGTCGATAGAGGAGGCTTGCAATAAAAGTGTTTTTACAGGAAATTTGCTGACTTACGCAGCTAGTACTATACTGTCTTCAACCGATGACACCTTAGTTAGTGTTAGATACTATATAACACTTTCCAACATAGTTGAGAAGTGATTATTAATTCGATTTGTCAGACTATCTATCTGCCCACTCTCTAACTCGCGTAAATAGAGTCCGATTCTTATGCAATGGATATATGATAAATGATGTTTACTATGGCATGTTTGAATTCAATATGAAGTGTGTAGCTGGGCTCGAAAAATATACTGCCTGGCATGCCCGGTGCATGTAAAATTTCTAATCGAGCATGTATTACTCTTATCAATATGCATGAACGGCATGTATATGTCACTTTTTTTTATTTGTCAAAATATTTTTGAAATTTATGCTCAATTTAATATTTATGTTTAAAAACTGAGGAACCAAAAGTAAAAACTTTAACACTTCATACAAAATTAAGTATGTATATTTTAGAAATATTTTGACAACTAAGAAAAAAAAAAGAGGCATCATGTAACCCTTTCCGGCACGAGCAAATTCTACTCGTAACATGAGTAATTATAGAACGACACCGGAATTTGCAAATGATTTTATTACAAATTAAGAATCCCTTATTTTAGACTTTCATTGTAAAAGCAAAATTTTATTAAAAAGCTGAGTGATCAGTGGTCAGCAAATAAAGCACTGAGCTCATTCCATGGTAACTTACGTTACATTTAGAACAATTTACTGCAGTAATTTTAGTAATATAACTCTAAAAAATATTCAAATGTAAAATTAACATTTTTTCTCAATCAAATCTATCTAAGTATTAAATTTGGATGAAAATTACCTAAAAAATGATAATGAAATTCACACTTCGTATTATAACTTACATTCATTTTTCAGTAATGGCAGTTATTTAGTACATTACATGTAACTACTAAAATTTAGAAATAACATTAAAATTAGGTGATTTTCATCTAAATTGGTCTTTGAATAAGTTTAATGAGCAAACCATGTCAAATTTGCATTTTTAATAACTTTTTTTTCATGTGTTATGTTACTAAAATTACAGAAAATAGTTCAAAATGTGGCGTAAGTTAGTATGGAATGACCCATTGATAGTCTTGACCTAATTTACCTTAATTAACACTTGTACTGATCTTTCACACTGGCAATCGGCTACCAAATATACACGACACTATTAGTGCACATTCTGTACAATAGCAATCGAATGAAGAGACTGTAACTTATAACAAAACAATATATGATTATATGATTATTTTTTATTTATTAAATTGAAATCATTAATTTAAAAAAATTGAATCATAAGAATTTCATATATCTTTAAATAAAAAAAAGTATTCTGTGTATTCTTTATTGTTCTATAGATTATATAAAAATTACAGCCAAAAAATTTAGAAATGCAAAAAAAGTTTGTCTAGCCTGGTGTGTAGAAGTAATACTTTACAGGGACAATCAAAAACAACTTCGTTACATTATGGTTTATGGTAAAAATTTGTTTGCAGAGAATTTTAATGACACGTTGACAAACATTATTATACAAACAAAATAACCATACGACCAGGCAAGCTACTATTTTTTTAGTGTGACTTAGGTGGTGGTGTATTTATGTCGGCCGATTATCTACGCTATGGGATATTGGACCTATGGGGTGGGATGCCCTCCGTGGGGGTCTTTCTAAGGGAACCTAACCCGTATTTACGCAAGGTTCGAAGAAAACCACAGAAAACTCTTACCGGTTAGGCCGACGGTCGCGATTGGGTTCGAACCCAGCACCTACCGTCTACCAGATTGGTTGGTTGGTTGGTTGGTTGGTTGATTTTTGTCGTCCGATTATCTACGCTAATGGGATATAGGACCAGGGGGAGTGCCCTCCGTGGGGGTCTTTCTAAGGGAACCTAACCCGTATTTACGCAAGGTTCGAAGAAAACCACGGAAAACTCCGAACGGTTAGGCCGACAGCCGCGATTGGGTTCGAACCCAGCACCTGCCATCTACCAGTTGAGAGGTCCGAACCTCTCGGCCACTGGTGGGGCCACTACCAGATTGGAGGTCAGAACCTCGCGGCCACTGTAGTGTGACTTAGGGGCTACTCTATTTTTCTCAAGTGATATTTCGATACAGTTACCAAAAAGACCAATTAGATCGACTTTGTTAACCCTTTCCGGCACGGGCAAATTCTGTTAGTAAAATGAGAAATTATCGACTGTCACTGGAATTTACAAACGATTTTTTTAGAAATTAAGAATCCTGCAAATTCAGCTTTTATTGTAAAGGCAAAATTTCATTAAAATATTATTGGTGCCGTTTGCAAGTTTGGAATTAAAATTAGGTATTAACAAAAACAAAAACAATTTCACACAACAATTTCACAGTAAAAACAATTTCCGTACTGAGCACAGTGTGCCGGAAAGGGTTAAAACAATTTTCCACTTAAAAAAAAAAAAAAAAAAATAATAATAATAATAATAAAATAAAATTACCTTAAAATTATTGCCAGATTATGAATACAACTATTTGCAGAGAAAGAGTAATACAATGCATTTTTGAATTTTAAGACGATTTTACTTTGTTTGGAAGCAGTATAAAGATTTTTTCCTGATGAAGATATCAAACGAAGATCAAAATGTTGAATTTATTAAATTTACTTTAATTTTTGAATAGTTTTTAAATTTTGTATAACATTTTGTAAATCATTTAGTAATCATATTATTTTTTGTTTTAAGTATATTTTATAACTATTTGCGTAAACATTTTCAGCGTCCTAAAATATCACATTACACTAAGACTTTGTACAAACATAAAATTTAAGAAAAAAAGGAAAAAAAAAGAGTCAAGGACATTACCCAAAAAGATTTTCAACACTATTTTTACTAAAAAGAAAAAGCCAAAGAAAATCTTTATACAACTTATTTTGATAGGAGAAAAAAGAAAAAAAAGTTTTCAAAATATTTATCCTCTCTACAAACCCAATACTGAAAGAAGTATATATCGGGCTTTTAGTAAAGGAAGATGGTGTTCTGCGTTACTGTAAAATTGTTTTCTTCGCTCCAATGCTTACTATGCAAAAAAGCTTACTTTTCGAACGCGATAGGGAATAAAAATGTTCAGAAGGGAAAAAACTTCGGTTCTCGAAGGGAGAAAAAGGAAGCTTTTTGAATCCACAATTTTTATCAAAAGTATTTGCCAATTTTATATGAGGGGAGTAAAGTTTGGTTTACAGTATGTTCGTTCTTGAAACAGCTTAGAATTGATATTTTAGCAGCCGAGAAAGATAAAGGGAGATAATTACTTCCAGTACTACAGTTGCAACTACATCGATTGATACTACTTAATTACCCGTCGATCAGTTTCGTCAAATTATACAAATCGCAAAACTAATAGCTAAATTACGCAAATCGACATAATTTTTATTTTAAATAACTAAATAAATAATAAAATTAGTAAAATATTAATAAAAATACAAATAAAAATTCGAAATAAAAATTACTTGATGACATTTTAAACACGTATTTCGTGTCTAAAGTCATTGAATATGACATTCACAATCATACATTACTGGCTTTAATATTGTAGTTTGGCGATAGTTTTTTGGTCGAGGGGATAACCAAGTAGTACCCATCGATTTTGTTAAAACAATTTACCGCTTAAAAAAGCAGAAATTTTAATACCTTAGAAGTATCGACAGTGATTATGGATATAACTATTTGCATAAACATTTTCAATACCAAAAAAATTACATTACACTTAGAATTTGTACAGATATAAAATTTAAGGGAAAAAAAAAAGAGTCGAGGATATACCAAAAAAGATTTTCGAACACTATTTTACTAAAAAGGAAAAAGCGAAAGTTATACAAGTTATTTTGACTGAAAGAAAAAAAAGTTTTCAAAATATTTATCCTCTCTACAAACTCAACACTGAAAGAAGTATATATCGGGATTTTAGTAAAGGAAGATGGTGTTCAGTGTTACTGTAAAATTGTTTTCTAGGCTCTGATGCTTACTATGCAAGAAAGCTTACTCTAGAATGCGATAGGGGATAAAATTGTTCAGAAGGGAAGAAAAAAAAAAAAAAAAAAAAAAAAAAACTTTGGTTCCCGAAGAGAGAAAAAGGAAGCTTTTTCAATCCACAATCTTTATCAAAAGTATTCAACCAATTTTACATGAAAGGAGTAAAGTTAGGTTTAGAGTATGCTCGTTCTTTAGAATTGATATTTTAGCAGTCGAGAAAGACAGGTACAGTAGACTCTCGTTAATTTGAAATAGGATAATTCGAATCTTCGCTTAATTCGAACTAAACATGAAGGCCCGAAATTTTCAATGGCAAAATAACGTTAAAAACTCTCCCTAATTCGAACTCATTTTCTCTTGACTTCGTTTAATTCGAACTAACCAGAATTCCGATTTTTCTTTTTTATATTCTTTCTCACGGATTTCAGATAATTTGAATAAATTTTGTTCTTTGATTTTTGTGAAAATTGTTCCGACCGAGTATACATATAATCCACTGCATTTGATATCCACTTTCTTAGCGCCCCGTCTGTCCGTCAGTGACACCTCAAATTTTTCTTCCATTGTGCTTGTTTCTAATCATTTAATTAGTTATGTATTTATACGTTCTAATTTATTATTAATTCATATTCTAATGATAACAGACGAAGTAAATTAAAAAAACACTATAACATTAATTCCTTTATAATAGTACCATATTAAGCATGTTTTTATTTCATTTTCCATAATTCGAACTTCGGATAATTCGAACATTTCTTGTGGTCCCGACGAGTTCGAATTAACGAGAGTCGACTGTAGATCATTTCTCCCCTTTTAGGTGCGTACGTAAATACGAATACGTAATTATTATATAAAATACGTAGCATCTATAGTCGTTATCTGGTTCGTCCGTCAACCCGCATATAAGAGCGCAAAAAATACAGAACCGAATAGTTTGAAAATCAATATATATATATAACCGCTACAGATTTTTGTCAAGAAATTTCAAGAATATTTCATTTGTTTGGAATGAATCATAATTTTTGTAAAATTTCAGATGCTAAATGATATTTTGTTCCGAATTATATAGCAAATAAGAATTAATCCTAATTTGAACATTTAATACTTTCAATCGCATTTACAATAAAGAATTGTTATTTCAATGCCACTTCAGCATTGGTTAAAAAGACAATTTGTCTGTACTAGGCTACAATCAACGCCTCTATTGGCCGTTTTAAGTCAGATATGCTAGAAGTTCTCTATCCAAAATCACGCAATAAAGCATCACGTCAACACCTGTGCGTCTGAGACAACTGTGCCAATATTTTATCAGTTATTTCACGTTTATGTGAAAATCACGATTTTTACCCACTGTCGTAGGACGGGCATTTACACTGGTTCATTACATAAATTACATTACAATGAGAAGCGTTTAAAAACAAAAAGGATTTACTAGAATAAATAAGTAAATAACTTTAATAATAATACAACAAAAACAATAATAAAAAAATCCCTTGGCCATTTTATTTTCTTTTACCGTGCCAGAAATCGAACATTCTTGCATAGTACTTGCCGAAGCATCGATAATAAACTTTTAATAAATAAAAAGAAAGAAACAGACACTGCCTCTTTTATTTAAAATAACGACTCTAACATCAAATTATTGCCTTTAAAGGAAATTAAAGGTTTTGATACAACGTATGCTGCAGAAATTTATAAATTTCTGAGCATATTCCAAAAAGGAAAACCAAATAAATTTTGTTAAAAAAAAATCTCAGCTTAAAAACACTGCAAACTTCAATATCCTAAAAGCATCGACCGTGATTACAGACACAACAACTTGCGTAAACGTTTGCAAGGAGCTAAAATATTACATTTTAGTAAGCTTTACACAAACATGAACTTGAAAGATAAAAACTTCAAGCAAAAGCAATACCAAAAAGAGATTTTGAAGAGTATTTTGCTATGTAAGAAACTAAAGAAAATATTTATACAAGTTATTTTGAGCGGGAAAAAAAAACAGTTTTCAAAATTTTTATCATCTTTACCAACCGAACTTAAAAAAAAGAAGTATATCGGACTTTTACTAAAAGAAGATGGTGTTCTGTGTTACCGTGAAATTGTTCTCCAGGCACCGATGCTTATTGTGCAAGAAGTTCGCCCTGGAAAGCGATAGAGAATAATAATAATAATAATAATAATAATAATTAAAAAAATTGCTCAAAAAGAGGTAAATTAAGTTTTTTGAATAAATACTTATTTTAAAAAAATCTATTTTACATGAGAGAAGTAAAAACTATACTTGAACTCTAATTTGGGAAAAATGTATTTTAAAATATCTAGAAATGAATTTTCCCTCTCTTTTAACACTTTGTGCTCCGACGGTACTTTAACCATTATAAGTACCGTTAAAATTACTTATTATAAAATTCTTTTTATACGTCTATTAGTTGTAATACTGTTTAGAATGAGTTACAGATACATTGCTTTATTTTGCTCCTAAAGCATTATTGGTTACACGAAACAAAAATATTTTTAAAAGGATGATTTCTTTTGCCTTTGTATCTTTTCCAGCTTTCTTAGCACCGAGGGAAGGGGTAGGGGTTTTTCATTTCGAAAACATTTCTATATTTATGGTGTAAGAACATCATATTTGTACATTTTATAATTCTACAAAATACTAAGAAAACAATTTAAAATAAAAGATTTGAGAAACGCGATAAATATCGCAAAAAATCCCAATTTAGTTTAAACAATTTATGCAAAATTCTTCAGAATATAAAATTTTCGTGTATTCATAATTCGGTAGATAAAGGGTTAAAGTACCATTATAATCATTTGTAATAAAATTCATTTAAAACAGTCTGAAACAGAAAAATCTTCAAATTTTCGAAAAAAAAAAAAAAAAAAAAAAAAAAAAAAAAGGATTAAAAACTTTTCTGTTTTTTAATGCTTATAATGACGCTCAAATCATGTTTCTATTTAAATTAGAAGAAAAAAAAATATTTTTATGTTTTTTGATTATTCTTTTTGGTTTTGTTTCAAAATCTAACTTTCAAGTAATGAATGACTTCTTGGAAAATTGAGTTTTTCTTCATGATGGGTAATTTTACAATTTCTCAGTTTTAAAATGTTATAGCTCAAGAACCGTTAAAGATAAATGTTTTAAACTTGTAAAATGCTTCTTTTTTTATTTTACTTTAATTTTGATACAACACATTTGAAAAAAAAAATTCCTTTTGAAAATATGGATTTATTTTAAAGTTATAAAATTTTATTTGTTTTTTTTTCTTTTAAAAAATTAATATTTTTAAACATTAATGCTTAAAAAAAAAAGAAGAAATTTGATAAATAATATTTTGAGTTGATAATTTTAAATTGCCCCACTTTTTCGATAAATTTTATTTTATTTTTTTAAATTATGAGAAATTTATGTGATTTTATTTACAAATAATACGGCAAATCATCACACACACACAAGAAAAAAAAAAGAAAAAAAAATCGAAATTTTTTATGTGTACCGGACCATCATAATGTATAGCCTATCAGTAATACAGTTTAGAATAAGTCATAGGTACTTTACTATCTTGTTCCAAAAGCATTATTGGTAGCACTAAACAAATTTTTAAAAGAATGGTTATATTTGCTTTGGCATCTTCTCAGTTTTTTTGGCGTTGAAAGATCAGGAGGGGGTGAGGGGTTCGGTATTTCCTTTGTAAGAATATTCTATTTATACATTTCCTAATTCTACAAAAGATTAAAAAATATTTTAAATAAAATATTGCATTATAAATATTGCGAGTGGAGTTATAATTATTACACAACATCCCAATAAATTCATATTTAATTCATTAATTAATTTAACCGGTAAAATCCTTATAAAATTTATTAAATGATTGTGTAAAAATTCTAAAGTAGTTTGAAAAATTGCTTTAGAAGATTTAGTTTTCGTGAATTCATAATTTGGTAATTGAAGGGTTAAACGGTTTTTACTTTTTAAAAAGCAAGAATAATTATTAGCCTAAAAGTATCAACCAAAATTATAGACACAACTAATTGTGTAAATATTTGCAATGAGCTAGAATATCATATTTTAGAAAACTTTGCACAAACAAACATAATTTAGAAAGCAGAAAAAGCCCCAAGGAAAAATATATCCAAAAAGATTTCTAAGAGTATTTCACCATTAAAAAACAAAAGAAATTTTTTATACAAGTTATTTTAAAGAAAAAAAAAGTTTTCAAAATATTTATCTTCTCTAGAAACCCAACACTGATAGAAATGTATCAAGGTTTTAGTAAAGGAAGATGGTGTTCGATATTACTGTAAAATTGTTTTCTTCGCTCAGGTGCTTACTATGCAAGAAAGCTCACTCTCGAACGCGATAGGGAATAAAATTGTTCAGAAAGGGGAAAAATTTCGGTTTTATAGAGAACAAGGAGTTTTTGGAATCCACGATGTTTAAAAGTTTTTACTAATTTTCACATGGAAAGATTCGCTCGCTAAAGCTAATCCTACGGAAGATTTTTTTTAAGATATAACGTTTGCATTTTATTTATTTATTTATTTATTTATTTATTTTATTTATTTATTTATTTATTTATTTATTTTTTTTTTTTTTTGCTGCACTGGATAGCTGAGATTGATCACAACATCTGCTCTTTTTTACCTTTTTTTCGATTTTATTTGCAGATATTTTTCAAAAAGATGCTTTCGCTTTCAAAACCGGTTTCGAAAATGAAACGTGTTCTAATTAAACATTTCTGTAATTAATATCGAAAAAGAAAAAAAAAAAAAAAAAAAAAAAAAAAAAAAAAAAAAAAAAAGCAGACAAATATATAAGGCAGAAATTTCTACACTTATTCAATATATTTCACGAGTCGTTGCAAATTCCAAAAAAAGATATGTAATTTTTTCTGCGTATATTCCAAAAAGGAAAACTACATCGATTTTGTTAAACAGTTTTCGGATTACAGAAACAGCAAACTTTAATACCCTGAAAGTATCGACCGTGATTTTGGATAAAACTATTTGCGCAAACATTTTCATTTTCAACGACCTAAAATATTACATTTTATTAAGCTTTGCACAAACATGAGCTTTGAAGACGAAAAAAAAGTTTTGAGCAAAAGAAATATTAAAAAAGATTTCAAGTAGTATTTAATTACTTAAAAACCTACAAAAAAGCTTTATAAAAGTTTTTTTTTTTTTTTTTTTTCAAAACAAGTTTTCAAAATATTTATTTCTTTATTTATTTTATTTTATTTTTATTTATTTATTTATTTTTTTTTTTTTTTTTTGCAAATCCAACATTGAAAAAAGTACATCGAGGTTTTGGTAAAGAAAGATTGCGTTCGGTATTACTGTAAAATTGTTTTCTACGCTCCGGTGCTTGCTGTATGTGTGTGTGTGTGTATTTTTGTCGGCCGATTATCTACGCTATGGGATATAGGCCCTATGGGGTGGGTTGCCCTCCGTGGGGGTCTTTCTAAGGGAACCTAACCCGTATTTACGCAAGGTTCGAAGAGGTGCTTGCTGTATAAAGAAAGCTTACTCTCGAACGCGATAGGGAATAAAATTGTTCAGAAGGGGGAAAACTCCGGGAGGACAAAGGGGTTTTGGAATCCACGATTTTTATCAAAAGCTTTCACCAATTTTACATGAGAGCAGCGGGAGAATATTAGAATAGAAACTTACGGAATTATGGCATGGAGAAATATTAACAAAGTACACTTTTTCCAATTTTTTATTTATCAATTATAAATTACGTTTTAAGGGTGTATTCCAATCCAAACTGCTTATTTTCTGATTTATTTTTAAATAATTTTTGCATTCAAACGCTTCAAACTGGCATAATTCTTTGATTTAGAAAGTGCGCAATGTGTCGTACTTGCCGATATTTTAATAAATGCAGAAAATGTTGCAAACAAATGCTGTCAAACTTGGCGTTTTGAATCAAATTTTCTGAAGCGGGAAATCTGGGAGCGAAAAAAATTCTCATACTGAGACAGTAACTGTTTATAAATCAAATTCTGAAGAATTGAGCGGAAAATGAAATCGCACGGCGTCTTACAGATTTCCTCAAAAATCTCCTCAGCAAGTTTCCTGTTTTTACTTTAAAAAATGAGTTTGAAAATGTTTCAGAAAAATTTCGAGCCGTTGAGGGTGGAAAATTATTTTTTCGAATACACCCTTAATTAAAAGCATTTATTATTAAAAAGATTTAAACCTTTAAATAAATCGAATAATTATATAATTAAAAATATAGCTAATATACTTGTATAATTTATGTAATTAAATATATTTATAATAAAAATAAATCGAATAATAATTAATGTGAATAATTTGACCCGATGGCGGTATGAACAAATGGAAATCTGCCTCTGGCTTTTTTATGGGGCCCACAAAGAGAGTAATTAAACATCAAAATATGACTACATAAGAATTAAGGGGACCTTCAAGTGAGTGTTTGTCTCCGGGTTCCAAATAATTGTCAATTAGAATAAAAAATACATAAAAATATTAATTATAAAATGTGTAATGATAACGTGAATTTTATTTTCCCTCTGACACATGTTTATTCGCTGTCGGACATGAAAATGATGTTTTCGGCATAGTACACATAAAATACAAGATAATATTTTAGAAACAACGAAAACGACCTGTTTTATTAAAAATCCTGACGTAATTCTCACAACGTTGCTACAAGAAATAAACAAATAAACAGGAGTGAATGTGACTCAGAGTGAAAAACTTTGAAAATTAATTGATACAAAGTAAAAAAAGCCTGAAAATCATCGATTCAAAATATACCAATTCCAAGTGTCAGATTCACCCAAAAAGATTTGGAATAGCAAAAATCCATTTTGGAGCAGAAAAAGGTATTTTAGAAAGCAAAGGATTTAAAAAAAAAAAAAAAAAAAAAAAAAAAAAATTACGAACAAAATCAGTTTTTAAAGAAACAAAAACAGTTTTTGGAACAGAAAGTTCCACTCCAACAATAATTTTTTCGCGATTTTTTGACGAAATTTGCTGTTTTTTTCGCGATTTTTTTTTATAATGATAATGTGAACATTATGTCCCCTTACATTTTTCTCTATGAGGATTTAAAGTGGTATTCTTGAGTAATATATACCAAATCAAAAATAACTGTCCCGTAACATAAAAAACTGTATATTTTACTAAAATTCCTAATGTAATTCTCGTATCATTGTTTTTAAAAATAATAACTGTTTTTAAAAATATTATGCATCAAATTTTTATAAAGTAAAGAAAAAAAAAAAAAAAGAGAGACACGAGAGAGAAAATTTACCCTAATTCAATATATTTCGCGAGTTTGTATATATTCCGCTAAAGGATGTGTAATTTTTTCGCGTACATCATAAAAAGGAAAATTAAATCGATTTTACTAAAGTTTTCGACTTACAAAAACAGCAAACTTTAATGCTCTAAACATTTTGACCGCGATTACGGATACAACTATCTGCGTAAACATTTTCAACGTCCTAAAATATTACATTTTACTAAGCTTTACACAAACATGAACTTGAAAGAGAAAAAAAAAAAAAAAAATTCAAGCAAGAGATTTTCCAAAAAATATTTCGAAAAATATTTTGCTATTAAAAAGGAAAACTGCAGAAAATCTTTATAAAAGTTATTTTGATGGAGAAAAAAAAAAAAAAAAGTTTTCAAAATATTTATCCTCTCTACAAACCCAAAACTGAAAGAAGTACATCGAGGTTTTAGTAAAGAAAGATGGTGTTCCGTATTACTCTAAAAAATTTTCTACGCTCCCATGTCTCTGGGTATAAGGAAGCTTACTATCGAACGCGATAGGGAATAAAAGTGTTCAGAAGGGAAAAAACTGGGTTCCCGAAAGGAGAAAAAGAAAACTCTTTGAATCCACAATTTTTATGAAGAGTTTTTACAAATTTTAAACGAGAACAGTAAAGTTTCGCTTAAAACATTTTCGAAAAAAGTTAGAATTAAAGTCTAGAGTTGGCAAAATCGTACAGCCCAGAAAAATTAACAGAGTGTACTTTTTGCCTACTTTCCTTTTATTAATTAAGCTGAATGAATTTTTTAATTAATTGAATAAAGCTCTAATGAAAAGCATTTACCTCTAAACAAGACGTAATATTTTAAATCTATGAATAAGTAGGGACCAATCATCGCTGGAGCCTTATTTTTTATTCCCGTGTCCCGAATAATTGTGAATTATAATAATAAATACACAAAAATATAAAAGGGAAAAGGGATAATGTGAACTTTATCTCCCGTTTGACGCCCGTTTTCCTCTATTGGACCTGAAAGTTATCTTTCTTAAGTAGTACTCACCAAGTCAAAAGGTAATATTTTAGCAATATCGAAAATTATCTGTTTTAATAGAATTGCTCATATAATTATGATCAGACATATTTAAAAAAATAATAATAGCTATTTTTAAAATATTTTACAATTTTGATGAAAGGTAAAAGAACACATTAATGTCAACAAAAACACGAGACATAAAATTTATACTGATTAAATATATATTTCTACAAATCGCTGCAAAATCCAATATTCAATTTTTTGTGTGTATATTCCGAAAAGGAGAACTATATCGATTTTGTTAAGCAGTTTTCGGCTTACAGAAACAGCAAACTTTAATACCCTGAAAGTATCGACCGTGACTTTGGATAAAACTATTTGCGTAAACATTTTCAATGACCTAAAATATTATGTTTTTAGTTTTTATTAAGCTTTGCACAAACATGAGCTTAAAAGAAAAGAAAAGCTTCGAGCAAAAGAAATAACAAAAAAGATTTCAAACCATATTTTATTACTTATAAACCTACAGAAAATCTTTACAAAAGTTATTTTGAAAGAAAAAAAAAAAGTTTTCAAAATATTTATCCTCTCTACAAAACCAACACTGATAGAAGTATATCGGAGTTTTAGTAAAGGAAGATGGTGTTCTGTGTTACTGTAAAATTGTTTTCTTCACTCCGGTGCTTCCTATACAAGTAAGTTCACTCTCGAATGCGATAGGGAATAAAATTGTTTAAAAAGGAAAAACTTGGGTTCCCGAAGGGAGAAAAAGGAAGCTTTTTGAATTCACCATTTTTATCCACATTTTTTTACCAATTTTACATGAGAGCAGTAAAATTCGTTTAAAGTATAATCGGGAAAAGCTGGAATTAAAATCCAGTCTGCAGAAAAACACAGCTGAGATACATCAACAGGGTGCAGTTTTTGCCTGTCTTTTTATCAGTTATAAATTACGCTATAATAAAATACAGTTGCCAATAAACAAGATATAATAGTACTTTAAATAAAGAGACAATATGAATAATTAGTATCTGAGCACAACAGGGATAAACGGGTCATCATTCTTGGTCCTCTTAAAGGGCCCTTTAAGGGGCTACTTCAATCACCTGGAAAGAATCGCTCTCTAAAGATAATCCTATGGAAGAAAATTTAAGATATCTCGTTTGCATTTTATTTTATTTTTTTGCATTGGATAACTGAGATTGATCACAAAATCTGCCCTTTTTTAATTTCTAGTTTTTGTTTGCAGATACTTTTCAAAAAGATGCTCTCGCTTTCAAAATCGGTTCCGAAAATTAAAGTTTCCAAATTAAACATTTCTGTAATTAATATCGAAAAAGAAAAAAAACAAAAAAACAGACAAATATATAAGAAAATTAATACACTTATTCAATATATTTCACGAGTCTCTCCAAAATTTAAAAAGATTGTTATTTTTTCTGTGTATATTCCAAAAAGAAAAACTACATCGATTTTGTTAAGCAGTTTTCGGCTTTACAGAAACAGCAAACTTTAATACCCTGAAAGTATCGACCGTGATTTTGGATACGACTATTTGCGCAAACATTTTTATTTTCAACCACCTAAAATATTACATTTTATTAAGCTTGCACAAACATGAGCTTGAAAGAAAAATAAGCTTCGAGCAAAAGAAATAACAAAAAACATTTCAAACAGTATTTTATTACTTAAAAACCCACAGAAAATCTTTACAAAAGTTATTTTGAAAGAAAAAAAAAGTTTTCAAAATATTTATCCTTTCTTCAAAACCAACACTGATAGAAGTATTATCGGAGTTTTAGTAAAGGAAGATGGTGTTCGGTATTACTGTAAAATTGTTTTCTTCGCTCCGGTGCTTCCTATACAAGTAAGTTCACTCTCGAACGCGATAGGGAATAAAAGTGTTCAAAAGGGGGAAAACTTTGATTTTGGAAAGGGGAAAAATAAGTTTAATATACAATTTTTATGGAAAAATTTCTTCAATTTTACATGAAAGCAGTAAAGCTGGGTTTAAAATACGTTTGGGAAAAAGCTTAAAATTCAGATATGCGCCTCCAAGATACAGTAAAAAAAAAAAAATTAATAAATAACAAATTTTTATCCACGAAACGATTTAGGCCTGTTCGTAATAATGTAAATACGTAGTACTTATAGCTGCCGTCAGTCCATCCGTCCGTCTGTCTGTCTGTCCGCATATAACAGAGCAAAAACTACCCAATCGAATCGATTGAAATTTAAAATATATAATTGTTGCATAATTTTGTCGAAACACTTCAAATTTTCTGGAAATCGGATGTATAGTTTAATTACAGGGACAATCAAAAGTATTCCATTACATGACGGCCAATGGGAAAAAAGCAATTTCATGTGCATTTTAATGGTGTTACACTCTTGAATATAATAAAATTGATATGCTTTATGAAGTATGTGCCAAAATATATAGTCTGTAAAATCTGTGTAGCAAAGAATTTTTGTATTAATTTACAGGGCCGCACAAACATAGTCCTTTATATAATGGTATAGGGGGAACATTGTTTGTGGAGCATTTTAATTACATTAAATTATTTCACATTTTATGAAATTTATATAGGTTGCTCAGGTTTACTACAAGTTACTTTTTGTATAATAGAAAGCAGGTAGTATTTACAGGGACACGCAATTGATTTGGAGTACTATACTGTAATCTGAAGTACTGTATACTAATACACCAAAATTTGAATATTTTTAAAACTTGCCGCACCAGTGGCCGAGAGGTTCTGCGCCTCCGAAACTGGTAAACGATTGGTGCTGGGTTCGAAGCCAATCGCGGCCGTTGGTCTAACCGTTCAGCGTTTTCCGTGGTATTCCTCAAACCTTGGATTTCCTTGCGTAAATGCGGGTTAGGTTCCCTTAGAAAGACCCCCCACAGAGGGCACATCCCTCCCCTTTAGGGCCTATACCCCACGTGTAGATAATTGGCCGACATAAATACAAACAAACAAATTTTTAACACTTCGTTATATTGAACGAACGTTTGCTACGCTTGACATACAATTTCCGATTTATTTTCCTTGTCAAAATAAATTTTGTAAGTGTTATTCAAAAATTTCCCCATAAAAATGAACATTTTCTATAACTTTTTTTTTTTTTCAAAAGCTTTTCTTTCTTTGTTCTTTGACTTGTAATTTCGGAGCTGGTGGAAATGACGTCATTTGGATGAACTTTATAAAAAAGCCTATTTTGTTTTGACGAATTTATTCTAAACCATTTAATTTATCGATTATTGTTTTTTATCCATTTTTCAAAGATAAACTGATTAATGGAGCTTAAATACACAAAAATAAGTATTTATTTCTTCAAATTTTACTGAAAACTTAATTTAATCACTTATTGGTTTTACTATATGCTGAAATTAAATGTTATTTATAAACTTTACAGGCAAAATAACATCAATAAATAATAATCCCTATTATTTTCTTTTCCGTATTTTTGGACGAATTTATACAAAATATTTCCAGTTTGTGAATTAGAATAAATGCAAAATTATGTTTCTTGAAATTGGATTTGAAAGCAATTTTTTTTTCTCTATACGAAGTTGTAAAAATTGAAAATGTCAGATGTTTCGAAGTTTTGAAAACTTGGTGGTGAAAATTGAAAAGCCGAAATTTAGTAGCCAAGCATTGGCAACCTCAAAATGACGCCATAATTACGGACGGACACGTCTGTCTTTTATAATACAAATAGTAGAGAGATTTTTCATATTTTAATCCGACTATAATTCATTATTTTCACTGTTTCGGCGATTCAACAATTATGTAGCCGACATTTACGATTTTATTTTAACTTTTCCCTCCCTTAAAATTCCCTTTGAGCAATTTTTTTTTCTCTCTCCATCATGGCTGAATGTGAACTTTCTTGCATAGTACGCGCTGAAGCAGATAGAATAATTTTGTAGTAACGGAGAAAGAATACCATCTGTTTCACTCAAAATTCCCGATATAGTTTCTTTTCAATGTTGACACATGGAATAAATATTTCGAAAAACTTTTTCTTGCAAAAACAATTTTTATACATAAAGATTTTCATTTCTTATTTTTGTTGCCTTAAAAAGAATTTTTTTGCGTGATATTTAAGTATAATCTTTCTCTCCAAATTTCTATTTCTTTGCTGTCAAGTGCATGTTCGCGTTAAGCCGTATGTAAATGTCAGAACTTTTTTTCTTTTTTTTCGCTCGCAGAAAATGTTAACACAAATGGTTGCATTTGTAATAGCGTTCAACAATCATAAGGTATTAAAATTTCTACTTTTATATTATTATTCGGAAAAATCTTTGACAAAGAGATCCCTTTCTTTTCAAGCATCCTTTACAACTTAATGCAACTCTTTTTTTGTTGTTTTGCTACTTCTTAGGGATTTCCTTTTTTCTAACAGTTTTCAGAATAGTTGAAAAGTATTTATGAATTCTGTTTGCTTGTCTGTCTGTCCGCGCTCTAACTTTCGTAAATATTATAGCATTAGTTATTTTCGTAAAATTTAGAAAAAAATATTTTATTTATTTATTTCTGTTTACATCTAAAATGTACTTTGGGTAACGCCAAGCGACATTTAAACCAGACACATTCAATCTGCGACCCGAGGGCCGCATATGGCCGGAAACATTTTATGCGCGTCCTGGGACACAGAAATTCTATATGACTGTGTATAAATTGAAAATGTTCGATGTTTAGAAGTTTAAAAAACTTGGTGGCGAAAATTGAAAAGCCGAAATTTAGTCGCCAAGCATTGGCAACCTCAAAATGACGCCATAATTACGGACGGACACGTCTGTTTTTTATGATACAGATAGTAGAGAGATTTTTCATAATTTAATCCGACTATAATTCATTATTTTCACTGTTTCGGTGATTCAACAATAATGTCGCCGACATTTACGATTTTATTTTAACTTTTCCCTCTCTTAAAATCCCCTTTGAGCATTTTTTTTTCTCTCTCCATCATGGCTGAATGTGAACTTTCTTGCATAGTACGCGCTGAGGCAGATAGAATAATTTTGTAGTAACGGAGAAAGAATACCATCTGTTTCACTCAAAATTCCCGATATAGTTTCTTTTCAATGTTGACACATGGAATAAATATTTCGAAAAACTTTTTCTTGCAAAAATAATTTTTATACATAAAGATTTTCATTTCTTATTTTTGTTGTCTTAAAAAGAATTTTTTTTTTTTTTTTTTTTTTTTTTTTTGCGCGATATTTAAGTATAATCTTTCTCTCCAAATTTCTATTTCTTTGCTGTCAAGTGCATGTTCGCGTTAAGCCGCATGTAAATGTTAGAACTTTTTTTTTTCTTTCGCTCGCAGAAAATGTTAACACAAATGGTTGCATTTGTAATAGCGTTCAACACTCATAAGGTATTAAAATTTCTACTTTTTTTTTATTATTATTATTTGGGGAAACCTTTGACAAAGAGATTCCTTTTCTTTTCAAACGTCCTTTACAACTTAATGCAACTTTTTGTTGTTGTTGTTTTGCTACTTCTTAGGGATTTCCTTTTTTCTAACATCTTCCAAAATAGTTGAAAAATATTTATGAATTCTGTTTGCTTGTCTGTCTATCCGCACTTTAACTTGTGTAAATATTATATGATTAGTTATTTTCATATAATTTAGAATAAAATAATTCGTTTGTTTATTTCTATTTCAGAGTTGCCAACCTCCGGCTTTTGTTAATACATGAAAACGTACTTTGAACCAGAAAATTTATTTAATTAGAAGTGTCTAGTAATAACTCAGAGGATCATTTGAAATTTACTTAATTTTGATGACTCAATAAATTTCTGATTAGAAGTATAATTGTTTGATTTTTAAAAAAGCCGGAGGTTGGCATGTCTGCTATTTGCATTTAAAATGTAATTTGAGGACCGCCAAGCGATCATTTAGGCGAAATAAGACCGGGCAGTTAGTTATAAATGAAATAGGAACAAAATTTTGCGTAATTTTTGTCAAAAAATTGCAATTATTATTAAAAATACTATATGACAAATATATCAAATACTTGTTATACTAATTTATCAGTGTTATATGTAAAATTTTGCAATATTATCAAACAATTTTAGTTTCATTATTAAATTATATATTTTCGGTCATATTTATACTTCGTATTACTGGTAATGTTTTTATAATCGTTTGAGTGCTGTTTACACGTGAGGTTGCTAAGAGCAGCTTATTTTGTTATAATATGAATAAATACAAGTTTGCTGAAGTATTTTATTAAATATTAGGTTTTTTGGGCTTTTAACAATGTATTCCACCAGATTTTAAAATCTTTACAAGTAATCTCTTATGTTACAAGTAAAATATGAAAATATCAAACTTAAATACACTGAATGCACAACATAAATGAAAATTATTTTAGTCCATTGCATGTTTTCAGCAATTAAAATAAAAAGTCTGTTTAAATTCTAAAAATATAAAATGTGATTAAGTCACAACTGTAACATTTTTAATACCCAAAAAATATAATTTTTAGTTAAACTTTATGCAAGCATCTACTTGACTCTAAAAAGACGGGGAAAAAAAAAAAAGATATTTTATTACTTTAAAAATATAATTTTAGAAAAGACAACAAAAGGGAAAAAAAATCTTAGTATACGAAACTTTAGTATAGTCATTTACTATAGTAAATCTTAGTATATCTTAGTATATGAAGGAGTATAAAACTATTAAAATGCACTTGAAGTTATTTTTCCCATTGACCGTAATGAAATGAGGTGCTTTCGATTGTCCCTATAATTGAACTATGCATCCGGTTTTCATAAAATTTGAAATGACTACACAAAATTATGCAAAAATTATATATCTTAAATTTCAAACGATCGTGTTCGGTAATTTTTACTCTGTTATATGCTGACGGACGGACGGACTGAACGACGACCACAGCTGCTACGTATGTTTATAATTTCGAAAGTACTTTAAAATCGTAAAATTACCTATTTAGATTAAATTGTGAAAATATCATACTTAAACAAGCAAATCTAACAAACATGATTAAAAAAATTTGTTTCGCTTCGTTAAATGTTTTTATGTAAAAAAAAAGGGGCAACAATTTTAATCCTCAAAAAATATCGAACGTGATTATAGATGTAACCATCTGCCTGTGGCGTAGCTAAGGGGGGGCGTCCGCCCCGGGCGCCGAGGCCTAGGGGCGCCAAATTGAGAGAAATTGTTATATATCTATATTGGGGTGGGGGCGCAAAATTTCTTGCTGGCCCCGGGCGCCAAAAAACATAGCTACGCTACTGCCATCTGCGTAACACTTTTAAACATTCTAAAAATATGACGTTTTGCTAAGCCTTATGCAAGCATGTACTCGACAACAGAGTCAGGTAAAAAAGAAAAAAAAAGTTTAGAGGAAAAGATACCTTAAGACTTCAAAAAGAGAATATGATAAAAGACAACTAAAATAAAAAAATTCTTTACAGAAGATATTTTGAGAAGTAAAAAAAAAAAAAGGGTTTTCAAAATATTTATCTTTTACGAATGCAGTTGCACACAACACAAAAAAGTACAGCACGATACGTAACGCAAATGATGTTTTCTGCAATTGTTAAATTATTTTTCCACTTCGATGGTTATAGACCGGCAGGCGGTGGGCCAGACAATCACCTACCTCATACAGTTCACCGAGGATGAAAATCTAGGATTAGTTAAAATCCCGATTCGCATATTTTAACCTAATCGGTTTGCCAAATGAACCCCCCCCCCTCCCTTAGGCCTATATTCCTTGTGTAGATAACTGGTCGTCATAAACACAACCAACCAATCCAAATTTAACAAGTTGGAAATTGCACGTAAAGCGTAGCAAATGAGGTGTGTTCGTATGATAACAAAGTTTTAAAAAATCACTCTCATATATCAATCTCATAAAATTATAAATAGTTAATTACAATTAAAATGCGCACCAAATAATGTTCTCCCTATACCATTATGTAATGGAATACTTGTGCGTGGCCTTGCAAATCAATAACAAATGTTCTTTGCATCACAGATTGTGCAAAATGTATATATAATATGTACTTTATAGATACATATGCATTTTATTATGTTCGAATGAGTGTAACACCATTAAAATGCATTTGAAACATTTTCCCCCATTGACCGTAATGTAACGGAATACTTTTGATTGCACCTGTAATTGAACTACGCATCCGATTTTGATAAAATTTGAAATAACTCGACAAAATTAAGTAATAATTATGTATTTTAAATTTGAAACGATTAGAATGCATTTGAAACTTTTTTTCCCCCATTGACCGTAATGTAACGATGTACTTTTGATTGTCCCTGTAATTAATCTATGCATCCGATTTTCATAAAATTTTAAATGACGCGACAAAATTATGTAATAAGTATATATTTTAAATTTCAAACGATCTGGTTGGGTAGTTTTTGCGTTGTTATATGCGGACAGACTGAACGACAACTATAGGTGCTACGTATTTACATGATTACGAACGCACCTAAAAATTGTAAAATTAGCATTTATAAAATATCATACTTAAATAAACAAATATTACACATCGTACTGATTAAAAAATGTATTTAGCTTCGTTACATGTGTTCAATGAAAAAGGGCAGCAATTTTAATCTTCAAAAAAATATCGAATGTGATTATAGATATAACTATTTGCGTAACATTTCTAAACATCCGAAAAATATGACGTTTTGCTAATCCTTACGCAAACATGTACTTGACAGCAGAGTAAGAGGGGGGGGGGGGGGAGAATGGAAAACAAGAAAAGATATCTTAAGACTTCAACAAGAAAATTTTGTAAAAGACAACTAAAATAAAAATTTAAAAAAATCTTTACACAAGATATTTTGAAGAGAGAAAAAAAGGTTTTAAAATATTTATCTTTTAAAAATGCAGTTACACAGAAAAAAAAGTGCATCAAGGTTTAACTAAAGCAGATTATGTTTTCTGTTATTCTTAAATTGTTTTCTCAGCTGAAATTGTTATGCAGTAAAATTATCTGTTCATTTCTAGGCGAAAAAAGGTTATAATGTGATTGAAAGAAAGGAAAATTCTGGTTCATAAACGGTAAAGATTTTTTTTTTTTTTTTTTTTCCAAGCATTTTGATAGATTTTCTTTATTTTATTTCAGCCTAAAGTATTAAATATTGCGTCAATACTACAACTAACTCAAGTAACAACATTTCCAAAAATCTAAAAATATATTTTGCTAACCTTTATGCAAGCATGTATGACACCAGAAAAAAAAAAAAAAAAAAACAGATAAAAAAGTTTTTTTTTTTCTTAATTAACTTTCGAAACCGGTTTTGAAATTGCAACTAGCATACTCAATATCATAATATTAAAAAAATTAACATAAATTTAATATCATAATATTAAAAAATTATAACCAAAATCGATTTGTAAAAACTAGCCCGGTTGTAGATAATTTCCCGGCTATCCTACGCAAAAATCGCTTAAAAATATTAACATTTGAGCAAGAAGTATGAAAATAACGCCCCCATGACTTAACATTATCATCCGGGTCTATTTTAGCAAGTCGAGTGATCTCTAAAGGGAAAAAAAAATCTTGTGATTTCAAAAGGGGAATTTCAACAAAAGAAAGACAAAACAAAATAGGAAAAAAATCAACACTTTATACAAGATATTTTCAAAAGGGAAAAACAAAATAGTTTTTAAAATATTTATGCATATTAATATACAATTATAAACAGGGTTGCCACTCTAATCTTGAAAAAATATTCCCTGTGTTTTCCCTGTACTGCAACGCGTTTATTTTATGCTGAGTGTGCAAAAATATATGCGTATATGTATGCTAATTAGACATCTTATATTTTACCATTACCCAATTAATTGAACAAATATAATACATTATATGATATGTACAAATGAAAAAACCCTTTAAAGTTGTCACACTTATTATTAAATTCCACATTTTACATTAATAATAATAATAACAGTAAAGATATACTCAAACATTCTGCTAAAAAATAGTTTGAAATATTTGTAAAAGAATGTTAAAATATCTAAAAACTTTGTATCTAATAATTTCAGGAGTACAAAATTTTAAAGAAATTTACCTAAAATCAATTATCTTTAACATATCACAAAAAATGCAGAAAAAAAAAAAGAAAAGAGGAAAAACTACTTACTTTATGCATTCAATTTAATATTTAAAATGTAGGTTAACTTTGATTCACAACACTGGTTTATTTTTTATCTTAAAAAAAATCATAAGATAATATTCGGCTTTCAAAATGACAGCCGAAAAAAAACAAAAAGTTTGGATATAGTAGGAAAAAAAATTCCCTGTGTTTTCCAGATTTTGAAGGATTTTTTCAAAATTCCCTGGATTTTCCCTGTTTTGGAAGGGGTTTTTAAAATTCCCTGTGTTTTCCCGGTTTTCCAGGTTCTCCAGGTGGCGTGGCAACCCTGATAAAGTATTTATAACATTTGTATCGCATTTATATATGTAGAATTGCGGAAACCCAAACTCAAAAATCAAATTAACATTTGATTAAATTGTGAAAAGTCACATTTAATTAAACAAATTTCACATACCGCATTAATTAAGAAATGTATTTAGTTTCGTTAAATATTATCATAAAAAAGGCGAATCCTCAAAAATTATCGAATGTGATTATAGATATAACTATTTCCGTAACATTTCTAACCATCCGAAAAATATGATGTTTCGCTAAGCCTTACGCAAACATGTACTTGACAGCACGGAAAGAAAAATAAAAAGTTTAGAGAAAAGATATCTCAAGACTTCAAAAAGAGAATTTCATAAAAGACAACTATAATAAAAATAAAAACTACACTACATATTTTGAAGAGCGATTTTTTTTTTCAAAATATTTATCCTTTACAAATGCAGCAACACACAAAAAGAGTACATCGAGGTTTTAGCAAAAAGCAGATGATGTTTTCTGTTACTGTTAAATTGTTTTTTCCGCTTCGATGGTTACTGTGCAAGAGAGCTTACTAACAGGCGCAATAGGTTAAAATGCGATTCAACGAAAGAAAAACTCCAGTTCATAAACAGGGGTAACCAATCGATGGCTTTGTAAAAGGTTTTCTAGTATTTTGTTAGCCTTTCTTAATTTTATTTTAAACCTAACTTCAAACCATTTTCAGCAGTGCTGTTATGGGTACAATAATTATTTTAAATATATAGGATGTCCGCATGCATTTTCCCTTTTTTTTTTTTTTTCCTTTTTTTTTTTTTTTTTTTTTTTTTTTTGTATTAATAAGAAAAAATCGTCTGCATAGAAAAATTATTTTTCACAGACATGTTTTAAAAAGATTAAATTGTCGTCTGCTAAATGTTTTTATTTTTTATTCTATATAGAAAATGGCGTTTTTAAAGAATAGATTAATAAAAGGAACTTTAGGGTCAGAACTATTCGTATTCTGTCTGATATATTGTCGAACGTAGGCGATGATTAATTTTTTTTTTATCAGAAATATTTATTCGAAGAAAAATATTGTTGTAATGAATGAAGTTTGGGTCTATTTAAATGAAAATAATAAAAAGAGCTCCAATTATTATCATCAAAGAGGAGAAAATAAAAATCTTAAAACATGGTTGAACGTATCTAGAAAAAGTTTTAGTAACGGATTTGTGATTGTTCTTGGCTTTCCATATGATGGCAAATTAAAAATAAAGAGAATGCAGAAAATCATTACGATCAACTCTGCAGACTATCAAAATCAAGTTCTACTTTCAATCTTCAAATATAAAATACCATCTATTCAGCCTCAGTATTACCAAACTGCTGAGCGGCATCAAGATAAGAGAAGCAGCTACACATCACAATCCATTGTTAATTTCCTGGAAAAAATGGAGCCAGAAAGGGATATCGGTACTATAACCTTCACTGACATATCTGCTAAATCTTTTCATGTATCATCTATAGATTTTTACGCTTCTGGATTTATAAAAACCGCGTTATCCTAACATTGAGCTATAACTCTTTATAAAAGGGTGTTCAACTGGAATAGGCCTAAACATAACTTCCAAAATTAGTACTTAAACCTCCAAAACCTCATATATGCCTTCATTTTAAAAGAGTTTTACGCTTTTTTGCACGCTTTTACTTCGGTAGATAATAAGTGCTATTATTTCATGTCACGGTAAAATTATGCAATTTTTTTTTTCATCTCTTGTGATATGTCACTTTTTTTTCCAGATAAACGAAATCATGGATGCACTGGTAACATTTTTCGATATCGATACATGTATAAATATTTCTGACCTATTGACATTTTTTTTCTCCCTTCCATTTCTTGCAAGAAATACTATTTACGTGATGGGAATGAAAAAAAAAATGGGAAAAATTCAAGATTTTAAAGTTTCATCCCCCCCCCCTCAAAAAAACGTAATTTAACAAATTACAACGACTATTTGGAAAATGATATTTTCAAAGACTACAATTTTAAAAGACTTATAGTAAATAAATTTTATATTTAAATTAATAATAAACATCGTTTTTAGGATGATCATAAAGAGTCTTATATATTACGTACGCCATGCATTAAACATTAATATTCTTAGACCAATGATAAAAAACAGTAGTTTATAGATATACAAATTTAACTATTTGAAATGTGCATTTTTAATGGATAGAGTTAATTAGACTGATTTCCGAACGCGTCATATTACGTACGACATGGATTCAACATTCATATTCCTCGACCCATCATGAAGAAATTTTAAATGAAATTTTAATTTTTGGAACTACAATTTTTTAAACTTCTAAAAATCGCAGATTTTAAATGAAATTTGTGTGAAACCTGCATCTAAATTTGTTTTTAAGTTATTAATTTGT
The DNA here is from genome assembly GCA_964019185.1 of Maratus speculifer. NCBI lineage: Eukaryota > Metazoa > Arthropoda > Arachnida > Araneae > Salticidae > Maratus > Maratus speculifer. The sequence continues at coordinate 251,632,001 of OZ025302.1, read as the reverse complement.
TAGTTTTTAATACTTCTTTGATCATTGCCGCAACATAAGTAATCCATTTTTGGACATTAAACTTGGACCAATCAGAGAACGGATAAAATAAGTTGCTGAATTCAACCAATAAAGACATTTAGATATACTTCAGATTTCCCAGTTCTTAACCGTGGACAACTATTTTCCATATAGTTAAAAAAAAGGGGGGTCAAACATAAAAAAAAAAAAAAAAAAAAAAAAAAAAAAAAAAAAATCGATAATTTTTTTTCCAAGCAATGAAAAAAGGGAATTTCAAAACTTATTTTTACAAATCTAGTGTAGAAAGAAATATGTCAGGATTTAGGTAAAACAAGACCGTGCTCTATTTTACTGTAAAATTATTCTTTCTGCATAGGTGCCTTACTAAAGAAGGAAGCAAACTTGCGGGTGTGGTGGGGAATAAAAACATACAAGAGAGAAAACTTCAAATTTTTCAAGATATCTTTTCTCTTCTTATTTTAGATAGATTAGAACAGGGCATGAAATTTCAGTTTAAAAGGTCCTCGCCAGACTAAAATTTTTACTCGCCACTATTTTACATTCATTCAAACAACAACGTCAGTCCCCACACCTGCAAAGAAAATGAAATATTTATGACAAATTTAATTTAAATTGACGGTTGTTAGAAGGAACTGGCGATGAAGGAAAGACGAAGAAATAGGCGACGAGCATTTTTACTTCTTTTGGAAAATAAATACCATCGCTTCATTTTGAAATACTTCCGCGTATCGCTGTGCATAGTTTGATTTGAAGCACAACATTTTAAGGGTGTATTCGAAAAAGTACTTTTTCATTTTCAAGAGCTCGAAATTTTCCAATATATTTTCACAGCATTTTTAAAGGTAGACATGAAACTTGCTGAGATGATTTTTAAAGAGACGTATAAGATGCTGTGTGATTTCCTTTTTCGCTCAATTCATTAGATTTTGATCATGCCTCAGTATGAGCCTTTTTTAAGTCCCTCAGATCTCGCGCTTTGAAAATTCGGTTTTGATGCCGCTTTTGACATTTTTTTTTGCAATATTTGCTGCATTTACCAAACAATCCACAAACATGGTACCTTGAGTAGTTTCTAAATAAGAGAATTTGTCAGTTTAGTGCGTTTAAAAGCAAAAATTAATTTTAAAATAAATCAGAAAATAAGCAGTTTGGATTAGAATACACCCTTAAAACACGAAACTTACTCGCCAACGGTAAATATTTATTCGCCAATGGCGAGCTGGCGAGTGGAAATTTCGCGCCCTGGATTAGAAGTACCATAATACTAAAGTATCGCAGAAATACTATCATTATTGCCAAAATTACCGAAAATGATATACTATTTATTTATTTTGTACAAGATAAAAATTAACAAACCATCGATATACCTGTAATACAGTGAAACCCCGATCTATCGTTTCCGCATTGATTGTTTTATTTCTAAGGTCCTTGCACAAATTATACTAAAATAATGTTAACGAAACCCGCGAGCATTGTTCTTCAAAAAGTGGTTTTTCCGCATTAATCGTTGTACCTGTAAAATTCTTCTCCTCTCCGGAATGAAATTGAAAGTCACGCGAATACATCTGACATACGAACTGAAACTATTTCTTTTCAGGGCCGTAGCTAAGAAGGCGCTATGGGCGGCTCAGCCCCCCCTAAAATATTTTGAGCCCCCCCCTGGAAAAGATTCCAAGGTCACTCAATGAATTTCTGTTCCGAAGATTCAAATGAAATTCTATTCAAAAATCTAATTTAGCTTGGAGACTCTTTCACAGTTTTGCAGAGTTACTAAATTGTATCTAGAATAAGTAATTCAACACTCCCTCATCCTATTTGTACATATGAAGCTAAAATGATGTTTAATTTTGCACCAGTTATACACTCAAAATTTTCATCATCCTATACTTTTCTTAGTATAAAATGAAGTTATTACAACAGTTTAATAAGAAACAGAGTACCTGCAATGTGAATAAGCACTAATTTATCTTTCTGCGTCAGAGAGAGAGAAAAAAAATATGAGCCCCCCCCCCCCCTAGAATCTCTTGAGCCCCCCCCCCCCCCCCTATTGATCACTTCTAGTTACGGCCCTGCTTCTTTTATCCTAAAATAACTCATTTGTGCTGTTTGGGTTGATGATTGTGACAATAATGTAGCTGAAAAGTTGTTGTATATAGCAAAGAATGCGAGTATGTTTCAATTGATCAAGCTGTTGCAACATGTGTTGTAATAAACATAAGAGAAATGACTGATAATGCCAAAAATTAAAGTAATGGCGAAGAAGCAAATGATAACACTCATACCGATGAATCTGAGACACCAGTGCCAACTCTATAGGTTGCAACTACGGCATTTTAAACTGTATGAACTTTTATATATGCATATGAAATTACAGAAAAATGTTGCATATCTTGGAAATTCGTTTTTTATTTTAAAAAAAAGAAAGAAGTTCAGTAAGCAACAAATTAGTATTTATTCATATACTGTATACATTGCATACATTAGTACTGTTTACATTGCATGCATAAACATTGTGTCTTTTCGTATTTTGAAGTTAATCCGTATTCATCGTTTCCCCGCGCCCCTTGAAAAACGATGGATCGAGGTTCTACAGTATAGTATATCGATATCGATACACGTGTCAATATTTCTAACCTATTAATATCGTTTTACCTCCCACTTCTTTCAAAATATATCATTTACATGAAAAACCAAAAAAAAAGACTAGATTAAATATGTAACAGATATAATTTTTGTCTTTTTCGTTAGATAGAAAAACAAACAAAGAAAGAATTTTTTTTTTTTTTTTTTTTTTTTTCCCCAAGCAATGGAAAAAGGTGAATTTCAAAACATACTTTTTACAAATCCAGCGTAGAGAGAAATATGTTAGGATTTAAGTAAAACAAAACAGTGTTCTATCTTTCTGTAAAAAAAAAAAAAAAATTCTGCTTCGGTGCCTTACTAAAGAAGAAAGATGACTTGCGGCCGCGATGGGGAATAAAAGCATACAAGAGGGAAAACTTCAGGTTCTTCAAAGTACCTTTTCCCTCCTTATTTTGAATAGGTACACTCATGAGTAATTTGAAGATTTTTTTTCAAGATGGATAAAATTTGCTTCAAATAAGTTGAAAAAAGGGTAAGAAATTTTAAGGTTGAGAAGGTACATTACAATTTTCTTTAGCTATTAAGTTTAAATAAGATAAGTATACAAAAGCACCGCCTCAAAAAATGTTTACGATATGCACTAGATCTGACTAAAACCTTATAAATGTATAACTATTTTTTATTTAATGCTTTGTCGATATTTTTATTATACGTAGCACCTATAGCTGCCGTTTGGTCCGCCCGTCTATCCATATATAACAGCGCAAAAACTACGAATGGTTTAAAATTCAATATACAAAATCCTTGAAGAATTTTGTCGAGTCATTTCAAAATTTTATGAAAATTGAATCAAAACTAAAAAAAGTATATTAATAAAAGTTTTCTTCATTCTATTAAATTCTATCATGCGTTAATTAATTGAATGCTATCCCACGATAGGTAATGATCTCAGGTTGTCATGATGATGACATACTATTATTTCTAAATGACTGAATTTAATATATAGAATCGTAATGAATTTTGTATTCACACTGTCGGACGTTCCTCTCAGCCCGCACAACTTTGAAGAAAGTCCGTGGTAGTTATAGCTGCCACCACCGATATTATAAGGTGATATCGGTCACCCACTGTGAGGATTGTGTAAATGAACACTGACGCTGTCAATTAACTGAATTAACAGTTTATTTATACTATAAGTACACAAGAAATACACTATTTACAATTATATACAATTACAACTCTGATATAGGTGATCCGGTTCAACATTAAATTAAATACCGTAAAAGTTGGCTGTGTACTGTTCAGATTACACCTTCTCCCTCACACTTAAACGCACGTTAGATTCACTTTACTGGAGATCACTTTCGAATCTCCCAACATATGGATACTCGGCCTATGCTATCCGGCCCAGAGCACAACACACCAGGACGTCTGTGTCCCTTGCTCTCCAGATACGAATTCAGCCTACGCACTCTGCACTAGGACCCCTGTCCTACACACCTCTAGGTACGAACCCCAGATACGAACTACTAAATCTCAGACAAGACTTGACGTTCTCAAAATCACTGCATTTCCCCCCAATGTCAACCCCCTGTGGAGCTTCTTCATTGGGCGCATTCCATATTGCTTTCTTGATTCGTGACATGTTCCTTGTTTGCTCATGATTCACCTACATCGCTGATGGATGAACACGCCTCTCGGTAATCTCCTCTTTCTCACATCACCACCTGCACATGACACCTGTCAATTCTCACTTTAACAAAGAAAGAACGTCACCTTGAAAATTCCAGTACATAGCCAGTACAATACACACAATATTAAGATAGAGAAATAACGGAAATTCCAATCTGTAGCAGGTGCTGTCTCAGAACCTGACACACACATTTTTGTATAAGAGTGCAATAGCTATTGCACCAAGATCCGAATATTTGCGAAACTAGTCATGGTACGAACGCACCTCATTTGACACATTTTACGTACAATTTTGCGGCTTGTTTTTAAAACATATATTTAACCCTTTCCGGCACGGGCAGAATCTATTAGTGAAATAAGAAATTCTCGACTGACACCGTGAATTCACAAACGAATTTTTTAGATATTTTAAAATCCTGAATTTAAACTTTTGTTGTAAAAGCAAAATTTTACTAAAACATTATTGGTGCCGTTTGCAAGTTTGGATTTAAAATTAGGTATCCCAGGCCGGGCACAGTATGCCAGAAAGGGTTAAATAAATTTAGCACTGTAATAGATATAAATTCATGATTCTAATAAAATACGATTTGCCCCTTACATAATGACTTTTATTTTTACTTTCTACAAAAGAAATTTATTTTTTTAATTTATTTAAAAAAAGCGGATTCAAAATAGTATTTTCCTAAAAATTTAGCAAAGAAAGTCCAATATTTTAGTAAAACAAGATCACTATGTGACTATAAAATTATTTTCTCTGCATCAGTGCCTTTAGTTTACAAGAAAGCTAACTTACCGGTCGGATGGGGGGAAAAAAGCATTCAATGGGGAAAAGTAAAGGTTTTTGAAGGAAATATTTTTCCCTTTTATTTTGAATAGGTGTACTCATCAGTAGTTTGGAAAATTTTTTGAAGATGGATAAAGTTTGCTTCGCATAAGTTGAAATACGATTTTAAAAGGAATCTTGAGTTTGAGAAGATGCGATATAGTAATTTTTTCTCACTTTTAAGCTTAAATGAGGTGAATATGCAAAAGTATCTCAAAAAAGATTTTTTACGAGTGCACCAGATGCGATTTCTTTGAAGTACTTAGAAGTGAAAGAAAAAGGGGGGGGGGTACTTTTATGCTGGCCGGACGGTAAATCTCGCCAAAATCAGATTTTATTTTTTGTCTTTGTTAAGAATGCTCTGATGTTGAAATAAAATGTTTTGATTCATTTTATTTATTTATTTATTTATTTTAAAGAAATGGTGTATAAGACATGTATTTTAAAGGTATAAGTATATAAATATATTATTTAAAAGAACGAAAGTTCAAAGTTATGCATGGAATCATTATATATAAGGTATCAATGAAATGAAAGCAATACTAATGATGGCGATGAGAACAATATTTGGCGATTTATACATCTGCATTCGGAAAACATAAATATACCAAGAAAAAGTACAAAATTGCATAATTATCCTTTGTTTAAAATTTCATTATCAATTTGCGAATTCGAAAACATGGATTTAAGTAAAAATAATAAAATATATTTGTAACTTATATCTATATAAATTTTTTTTTCTCTCCTCAATGAAGAACAAGTTAGAAAAAAGAAAGAAAAGTTTAACATTTTTTAAGCAATAAGAAAAAGCGAATTTCAAAATATCTTTTTCCTGCAAATCTGGCAAAGAAAGAAATATGGCAGGATTTTAGTAAAACAAGATACGGTACTTACGTATTAACGCCGCCGCAGCAGAAGTAACTCTATATCGGCCCATTTTCCACCGAAATCCGATTGATTGCTTTGTTTTTAAATAAAGTGTTTTGAATTTTGAAAGTGTTTTGATTTTAAATAAAGTGTTTTATTTTATGATTTGTCGCAAAAATTGGTAAGTATCCAAGATTGTATTTTAACTCTAAATATAATTTTCTCTGCATCAGTATCTTAAGTTGCAAGAAAACTTAACTTTTATCTTATGGGGAATAGAAGCTTTCAATATGGGAAACTATAGGTTCTTCATGGAAATATTCCCCCTTCTTATTTAGAATAAGTGCACTCGTCAGTAATTTGAAAAATTTTTTTAGAAGATGGATAAAGTTTGCTTCACGTAAGTTAAAATACGATTTTAAAGAAGTATCTTGAGTCTGAAAAGATGTTGAACAATAATTGTTTCTCGTTTTTAAGTTTACATGCGAGGTAAGTATGCAAAAGTACAATAGCAAAAGAGTTATTTTACGACGTGAGTAGAGGAAAAGTGGGGGTCTGGCCTCAGGAGGCGGAAGCGTGGAGCCGGTGCAAGGTGCAGCACCTCCTCCTCAGCTCCACCTCCAATGCACCTCCTCAAATGCACCACTTCTGGTGCTCCTCCTCTCAAGATCGTCTTATAAGATAAACGTGTTGATAAGGATTTTTTTTTAGGAAATTTCAGGGAGATAGATTTTTTTGGTGTGTTATAGTACGAGGTTTTTTTTAAATTTTAATGAGGGGACTTTAAAATTTTCGGTGTACTCTAGTTTAAGGATTTTTTTTATTTTTTATTTTAAGCGGAAATTTTAAGGAGATTGATTTTTTTTTTCACCGTGTTTTTAAATGAGGGGTTTAATTTTAAGCGGGAATTTCAGGAAGAATAATTCTTTCTCGTTTTTAAGTTTAAATGCGAGGTAAGGATGCAAAAGTACAATAGTAAAAGAGTTATTTTACAACGCGCACCAGGGGCGACAAAAAAAAAAGCGATTTCTTTCGAATTTTGCGTCATTTTCATTATTGTACCATCAAAAGTGTATGAAGTTATGCACAGAATTTACAAAATTTCATATATGTAAATATTTTTGGATATGGCAAGCATCCTTCTTGAATTTGGAAATATCACGAAAGAAGTGGATTGCTGCAATAGAGTAATTTTCTCTTCTTAATGGTCGCATTAAATTACGGTTCAAAAATTCAAATTCATTATTGCCACCACTTTTTTGAAAAAAAAATATTTATCTTATTTAATGACAAGTAAAATGATACCAGAATAAAACCAATTACACTGTTTTATAAAACTGGTGGGAATCAAACAATTCTGAATAAAAGTCGTGAAACTTGCAGTCCGTGAATGTCTCGGGCGCGACGATTAAGTGGTTAAAAATAATTAAGACTCTTAAAAAATTCTATTAGCGGGTATTAAAACTGTTACGATTTGACAGATAAAAAAATCTTTCATAACTTCTCATTTTTACAATAATCGAGCACCTTTATTCTTTTCAAAACAAAAACTAAAACTTTGAGCTGTTGCCAACACAGGTAAACAAACTTAATAAATTTAAGCCACAACCAATGACCTAAGATATCTAGACGACACAATGGCAACCTTTCCTTACGCCGACATCTTTGCCTTCCGTCACGTGACGGAGGGCAGATTTAGAGCGCCAAACCGGTTTTTCTCCTGCTAAAATCTCCTCGGAATGGAATCTTTTCACGGCATTCCCGTTCGAAACTCACTGGAGAATGAAATCTGAAAGTTGCCAATAAAGCGATCACCGCCAAAAAACAGCATCTTTTCGCCAAAGATGTTGGATTCGAAACCATGCCGAGATAACAATGGGATGTGGTGTCTACGTATATTAGAAAGTCAATGGCCACAACAGTCTAATGATTGTAAACTACTTTGAAAAATACATTTTATTATTTTTTTCAAAATCATCCGAGAAAAATAAAATTTGATTGATGAAATTTCAAAACCCAGGGAGGAAGATAATTGCTCTTCCCTTTCAGGTCCCCATGGTAGTTTCCTTCAAAAGTGTTAAAAATCATGGCAATTTAATCCGGAGATCTATTTGTCCTCATTCTGGCTAACTATCACACACCATTTTCTTTGTTCCTTCTCCTTCCACAATAAATATAGCTTTAAAACGTTCTTGTGAAAAGACCTCCCAAGAATGAATAGCATGCCGCATTAATGTCAAGTCAACTAATCCATTCCTCTTTCTCTCTTCTTGAATACTGATTGAATTTTAACGCTCTTTTTGAGCTTAAATTAATAAACCTACAGACAGAATACACTCTTGTTTTTCTTCCGCAGTAAATAATCAACTCAACTCCTCGTTTTCCCTAAAATCAGCAGCATATACCCACAATTCCTTGCTGTTTTGCATTTCGACTTCATTAAACACGCGACGAGCTAATAAAGCTTCATTGAAATTCTCAGTTTCGATATGTCACCAATAAATTAAGGGGAAAAGATCCGAAATCGCCGTCTCTCCATTTACCCCGCCTGTCTTTTCTAAGGAAATGCGAGAGGGGGTGGGTAGAGCGGGGTAGGTACATTGAGAATGAAAGTCATAATGGCGTCAGATTACTGCCAAACTGCCCGGGCAATTACGGTGGGTCCGGTAATTGATTCATTTGTCGTTTGGGAGCTGCTCATCTTTATTAGCCAAACTGTCTGCGAAAAGCCCAAGAAATACGGAGTGTGACGTACCGCCATTAACTCGCTTTCTCGATTATTTACCGAAAACTGTCCGAATTACAGTTATTTGACCCTTTCTTGCAATTAGAACTGCATAATAAAAGAGAGGTGATTCAGTGTTTATGTGCGGATGCTTAACTTTTATCTGACAGCATATTTCTGTAGCTTTTATACTTGTTTTGAGAGAAGCAATATTTCAGTGTGTTTAGAATTCAACAGTGAATATGATTTTTCTCAACAGGTGCTTTTGATTTGTTGCAATCAGAACTGCATAATAAAGGAGATCATTCTGCGTTTATCTGCACTGGAGAACTTTTATTGATCGCATATTTCTGTAATTTGTTCTAAAAGCAATAAATATTTCAGTGCGTCAAAAATTAAAAAATAGATATGATTTTTTCAACATTTGTTGCCAGGAATAATTTATAACTTGTTTGATTTATTGCAATTAGAGCTGCATATAAAAAGGCATGATTAAGTGTTTATGTGGGTTTCTAGGGATGCTTAACATTTATTGACACTGACAGCCATTTTCTGTAGCTTAATTGTTTTGAGAGCAATATTTCGGGATGTTTGGAATACAACAGTTATGATTTTTCGCAACAGGTGTCGATGTGAGTCATTTATCACTCTTTTAACTTATTGCAAGTAGAGTTGCTTAACGATAGAGAGGTCATTTAATGTTTGTGTAAGTTGGTGCAAATACTTAACTTTATTGACAGTTTTTTTTTTTTTTTTTTGAACAATATTTTAATGAATTTAGAATTTAACAATGATTTTTCTCAACAGGTGTCGTTAGGAGTCAATTATTATTATTTGGATTGTGTTTATATGCGGATGCTTAGTTTTTGTTGACATTGACAGTATTTTCCTGCAGCTTGCTTGTTTTGACAGCAATATTTTAGGATGTTCACAATTCTACAGCAGATAAGATTTTTTTTTTTTCCCCCCAACAGGTGTCACTAAACGTAATTCGTTATTCTTTTGATTTGTTGCAAATAGAAATGTGTAATAAAAGGCATTCGTGATACAGTGTATATGTGGGCTGGAGCGAATGATTAACAATTCAGAACAATTTTTAGCTTACTTGTTTGAGAGTAATATTTTAGGGTTTTTAGAATTCAACATTAAATACAAATTTTCTCAACAGGTGTCGCTGAGAGTCATTTGTTATTCTTTTGATCTGCTAATCGTTATATACTCAATTAGGAAATAAATATATAAAAAATTCGTTGCTCAGAATGAAAAACTCTGAAAATTATTTGATACAAAGTGAAAAACCCTGAAAAATATTGATGCAAAATATATCGATTCCAAAGGTCACATCCAATCAAAAAGCGAAAAGTTTTTTTTTTTTCGAAAGCAAAGGATTAAAAAAAATGTAGCAACATAATCAGATTGAAAGCAGCAAAAACAGTTTTTGGAACAGAAAGTTTCACTCCCGCAATAACTTTTTTCCGCCATCTTTTGACAAAATTTCTCGTTTTTTTACGATTTTTGTTAAAATGTGCTTTTTTTCGCGATTTTTTGATGAAATCTGCTGTTTTTTTCGGGCTTGACGAAATCTGTTGTTTTTTCACGATCTTTTAATGATATTTGCCGTTTTTTCAAGATCTTTTGACGAAATTTACCTTTATCTTTACTAAATTTGCGTATTTTTCTGCGATTCTTTAAAGAAATTCTTGTTTTTTTTTCGTTATTTTTTGACGAAATTTGTGTTTTTCTTGCTATTTTTCAAAATTCGCGTTATTTTTTAATGTCCAAATTTTCCACTAAACGTAGCAATATCATAAACCCGGGAGTATCGATCGAAAAACCCGGAAATCCGGGGTAAACCCCGAACACAATCACCCCTGCATTAATCAACGTGTCCATAAAGTGTTCAGTTAAAACTAAATTAAGTAAGGATCAGATTTTTTTTGATTAGTCATTTTATGCAATACAAAAACTGCTATAAATCTGCCAGATTAATTTTAATAAAAATTATTTATTAAATGCTCTCTTTCCTTTTATCGGAATAAATCTGCTGAATAACAACACTTATATTTCAAATCCCACGACGATACACTTCTTCCAGATTTTTAACGCATATCAGTTTTCCTTTTCTCTCGCATATCTTTCAATTATTTCGTTATTTAAAAGACTCTTTAAATCATTCCGGAAATGCAAGACAAATAAATTTTCTGACGCGCATCTTCGCTGCCTTTTGAAAAGCATTGTCCCTGGAGGAAGAACACCTACCACCCAACCCCTTATAATGCTTTTATGTCTTATTTCGCATGGGCTTTTCCCTTTGAACATGAATACTTTTACGAAAACCGGAACGACTTTCTTGGTAAAAGTTTTAATTCATTCCCAGAGGATATCTGAAACACAGTGACAATTATTTGTTTGTTTGTTGTTCCGCGGCGTTTCTCCTTTTGAATTCGAAGTGTGTGTGCCCCCTCACGCGCCGCGGTGTGTATGCCCTGGCATAGGGGAAGGAAGTCGCGTATTATACACCGGTGACATAACAGGGGTAGGGAAATTCATTGTGAGGTAGGTACTTGTTTACCTTGTATATAAACTTTGCTTACAGACAGCGGAAAGAGAGTAGATAAGTGCATTGCTCTCTTGCCATTATTTGTCTTGGGAGTGGACTAATTATCAACCTCACTTTATATCTATTTTAATGTAAATTGCTAAAAGTTATTAAAATAGTTTAAATTTTGTTGTTGTTGTTGTTGTCCTGTGATAGAAAATGCTTTACAGGGTTTTCCCCGTTACATACAACGTCACATATTTATTTACTACAGTTCCTTGATTAGTATCAGATATCACCGATAGATGGTGCTGCTTTATATCAAATCACAATTTCAAAATACATTTTTTTTTAATATATTATTGTTTTAACACCTAAATAGAATAAAGGTTAAAAACTGAGTGAAATTTTATCTATGTATATGTACATTAGTTCGAGACAGTGCAGCATCAGCTTTTGGTAATATTTGGAGAGAAAATACAGAAATTTAGTTTCCTCAATTCGCATATCGCTTTCGTTCAAGAATAACTACAACAGCTGCCATCGCTTACTTGTTATAGAAATTAAAAAATCTAACATTTCGCCCATTTTACTACAGACTGCAAATTATTGTGCTATTTATGCGGAATTTTTTTCAACCTTACTATTTTTTCTTTTTTTACATCTGCGTTTTTAAGTATAAACTATTTAAAATTTAAGGCTGGAATAAAGGAAGCAGCCCCTTCACCTTTAAATACACTCACACAAACCCATCAAAGAACCTTCGTTTTCGAAAGACATCGCAAAGGCACTATGTAAGATTAAACTAACACAACTTAAATTTAATGGTTACTTAAATTATAATTAAATTTCTCATGTAGAAATCAATATCAGCTATAACAATCAGTGTTTGTTGAAAAGTATTAATGACAGAAATATCGCAATATCGCCAAATTTGGCGACAAAAATGAATTGCAATATATGAAACCAAGCTAATGATGGCTAATTTGGCGAAACTCCCATTTAAATAAATTCATCCATATTTCTACAATTTTGTGAATTTTAACAAAATATGTTTGAAAAAAATTACATTTATAATTATCTGTTAACGCTTTTTTGGCTTTTCTGGCACAATTAATATAGGATTTATGTAATTTTCAAATCTATTGCTGAAATAAAGTTCATTCACAATTTTTTGTTTTACACTGTTTGTCACTGTATTTACTCAAACGGTATACCTTTTAAATTATTATTAAAAGAAAAAAAACTATTGAAGGAGTATAAAAAATCAAGCTCGAATCAGTTTCCGGCTCAGATTCACATACTCGGGCTGATCCCATCTTTTCTCTAACACACGTATTAAAAATAATTTTAAAAAAATGTTTGCCCACTTATATTCTTCTATCTTCTTCAAACAAATTTTCTTACATCACACCTGGTCCGTGGCATAAAACCCCTTTTAAAACGAATTCTTTTGCATATTTTTCTTATTTAGATTTAAGGAGGAGGAGAAAACTATTATATCGCATCTTTTCAACCTTAAGATTCCTTCTTTAAACCATATCTCAACTTACGTGAAGGAAACTTTTATCTTGCTTCAAAAAGAAAAAAATTCTCCAAACTACTCTTGAGAGAACCTATTCAAAATAAGAGAGGGGGAAAAAGATTCTCTTGAAGATCCCGTAGTTTTCCTTTTTTAATGCTTTTTATTCCCCATCCTGTGCCGGCAAGTTAGAGCTGCTTTGCATAAGTAAGTAGTCATGCAGTAGAAACAATTTTACAGTAACGTTCACTAGTACTAGTTTTATACCAGTATTAGAGCTGGGTTGAAAGCGGAAATTTTAGTTATTTATTATTAACAAGTTTGAAATGGTACGTCAAACGTGGCAGATGAGGTGCGTTCGTACCATAACTAATTTTATAAATATTCAGATCTCTGTGCAATAGCAATTGCACTTTTATTCAAAAATGGATGAACATAAAATTTATTAAGATTAATTAAATTAATTATATATCTATATTCTAATTCAATACTACGGATAATAGAAATCAGTCTTTAAATCCCATGGCAACCTAGAGTCATTACCTGTCACGGGATATCATTGAATTAATGACGTACGATAGGATTTTATAGAATGAAGAAAACGTTTATTTATACATTTTTAAGCTTTGATTAAATTTCCATATAATTTGAAATGGCTGGACAAAAATTTGCAACAGTTTTATATATTAAATTTCAAACCATTCTGTTGGATATTTTTTTCGCTGTGATATGCGGACAGAGAGACGGAAAGAACCAGACGAATATAAGTGCTACGTATTTATATAATTTCGAATGCACCTAAAAGATGGGGGGGGGGGGGTGATTTCATACACAAAAATGTAGTCCAATTTTCTTAAAGTCAGGGTTCTTAAACATCAATAATCCAACATTTTTAAATATATACGATATTTTTAAAATATTGAATGTTACATACGTGGATTTTCATACAGCTAACTAAGCATATAACCAAAGTAATGAAAAAAGGCCCAATCCGGAAATAAAAACCAGGAAATTACTCTAAAAATAACTCTCAAATGCTCTACGAGAAATTTTTCATCTTGTGCAGCGGCTGCAGCCTTATCGACGTATGCGAGTGAGAGATGCCAAGCTGGAGTATAAGCAGGGGCGTAAACCACCCTAGTCGCGTAGGGGGGTGTAGGCTCATAAATTTCCGACTCCAAGAAGGAAAATTTCCGAGTACTATGGCCAACATGAGGACTAATATACAGGGTGATTAAAAAAAAAACGTGGACAAATTGATATGACAAGGGTAAAAATCACATAGGAACATAGCGCCGCAAACCACTTATTGAGTCACAAATACAGGGTGTTTCATCCTAACTCAATTTCGGTTAACAGTAATAAATTTTAGAAAACTGAAATATATTGTAATAAAACATTTAACAGACATTCTCACCTTTGTTTTAAATGTGATAACAACAAACAAAAGTGGTAGAAGTTTGCATTATGCGCGCCAGCAATATTCACTTGACACCTCACATTGTGAACTGTGATAATCAGTTTATACGGTATCATCGATTGCTTGAGCAACATGTTTTTCCAGATCTTTTCGTAACGTTATCACATTTCACACAAAATTAGGTACATATCATTGCATTTTCATTACAATACTTTTATTTTCCTCGAAAGTATTACTTTCAAACCGGGTGTAACTAGTCTGAAACACCCTGTATTTGTGACTCAATAAGTAGTTTGCGACCCTATGTTCCTATGTGATTTTTTATCCTTGTTATATGCTTGATTTGTCATATCTTTTTGTCCACGTTTTTTTGTATCACCCTGTATGTATACAGTCGGCTCTCGTTAATTTGAATTCGTCGGGACCACAAGAAATGTTCGAATTATCCAGCGTTCGAAATATGGAAAGTATAAGAGAGGAAAACATGTTTAAAGGGATACTATTTAAAAAGAATTAATGTTATAATATTTTAAAAATCTATTTCGGTTGTTATCATTAAAATATGATTTAATATTAAATTAAAATATATAAATACATAAACTGATTAAAGTATTAGGAATAAGCAGAAACGAAGATAGGGTGGAGGTGTTATTGATGGACACACAGGGCACTAAAAAAGAGGATAGCAAATGCATAGGACTATATGTATACTTGTTCAGAAAATTCTGACAAAAACAAAAGAAAGAAAATTATTTCAAAGATCTGAATTCCGGGAGAAAATAAAGAAAAAGGAAAAAAAATAGTTAGAATTAAACAAAGTCAAGGGAAAATGAGTTCGAATAAATGAAAATTTTTAACGTTATTCTGCTATTGAAAATCGGGACTTCATGTTTAGTTCGAATTAAGCGTAAATTCAACTTATCCGATTTCGAATTAACGAGAACCGACTGTATATATATGTATATTCATATGCAATTCTCAAGATAATCATGACTTAGTGTATCGAGTTTGTCAAATAATCTTATGTTATTATTAGTCTTATATAACAATAATTTTTCCCATAATTAGAAGGTCTCCTAATGGGATACAATAATCGTACCACCCGAGAGGGCCACGGGTAGTGCTTAGTACGAATAAGCAGTCACAGGGCTTTCCAAGGATATATCACATGAAAGGTGCCGGCTAAATTTAGAAAAGTGGTCGCCCGTGATATATCACAAGAGAGATGTAGACCTTATTTAGGAAATTGTCCTCCCGACCAGAATAGACCCTTCCCCTAACTGATTTTCATATATTATAAATAATATTTATCGGAGGTTCCCGTAAAAAAACCCGAACTAAAATGATAAAACGCTACAATTTTGAAAAAGATCGAAAATTGTCCCCGGTAGGGAAATAGGAGGGGGTCAGTTGGAAGAAAGAAACATTTATAATATGAAAGAATGATCTGAGGGTTTTTCTATGATAGGTCACATGATGGGTCCGAAAAAGTATGGAATTTTTCCACCCCAATTTAACATCCTCGGGGAGTGGAAATTTTAAAATATCGCTGAAACACATATTTAATTAGTTTTTAATAATTTTATTTTCTGCCGTTTCACGCTCTTACGCTCACGCTAAATTTAAAATTTAAGTAAAAAAATAGAAGTTTCTTAACTTTAATCAGTATATCTTAAAATTTCGACACTAAACTAAAAGCTTTCCGACAGTAAATCAATACAGGTGGATTTCGATATCTCGAAGCCGAAAGGCACAGGAAAAAAAAAAAAAAAAAAAAAAAAAAATCGGAATATCAAGGTTTTATTAAAAATATTACGGTTAAAATTAAGATTAACATTGCTAGAATATGTACATAAACTTTTTTTTTGTCATTTCGAGGTTTCCGAGTACACAATGTTTGTCAAATCAAAATTTTTCTGAATAGTTTTATCAGAAAAATAAAACCCTATATATTAATAAATTGTATTAATTAATTAGTAAATTAAAGTACTTAGTAAATTACCAGTTATTTAAATTAATTAATACTAGTTCCGGCTAAGAATAAATTTGTTTTTTTCGTTTCTAAATTGTTTATTTTTCTAATTAGAAACTGCAAGTGGAAATAAATTCGATTACGAATAAAATTTTATAGGTTTTCTTCGATCTAATTTGTTTTTCTTATTTAATTAAAAACTATAAAAATATTTCTCCAATTCATAAATATTTATAGATTAATACTTTTTTTCGGCTAAATTTATTTTTTTTTTTTCTGATCGAACAAGAATTTTTTCGACTGACTTTCCGTTCTTCCAATTTATAATTTTTTATAGGTTAATATGTAATGTAATACTATTTTTTCCGACTAAACATGCCTTTTCCGATAGAATGGAAAACTTTCCGAAAGATATTTTCGTTTTTTCAATTTATAAGTTTTTATAGGTTAATACCATTTTTTCCGATCGAACAAGAATTTTTCCGACTGACTTCTTCGTTTTTCCAATTTATAAATTTTTATAGGTTAATAAGTAATACTATTTTTTCCGACTAAGCATGCCTTTTCCGATGGAAACGGAAAATTTTCCGAATAATATCATCGTTTTTCCAATTTATAAATTTTTATGGATTAATGCCATTTTTTCCGATCGAACAAGAATTTTTCTGACTGATTTTTCCGTTTTTCCAATTTATAAGTTTTTATAGGACAATACGTAATACTATTTTTTCCGACTAAAAACGCCTTTTCCGATGTAACATGAGATTTTCCGAATGATATTTCGATTTTTCCAGTTTAAAAGTTTTCACTTCCGACTAAACTTTTTCCGATCGATCTGGGAATTTTCTGACCGATTTCTTCTTGGGGGGGGGGGGGGGGGGGTCATACATATGTATATATTATTTTCGACTAAACGTACATTTTTCCGATCAAACGGGAATTTTTCCGAGTAACTTTTTCATTTTTCCAATTTGTAAGTCTTTATGGGTAAATACCTTTTTCCCGACTAAACATACATTTTCCCTAACGAACCGGAATTTTTCCGACTGATTTTTTCGTTTTTCCAATTTGTAAGTCATTATAGTAAATAACTTTTTTCCGACTAAACGAACATTGTTCAAATTTGTAAGTCCTTATAGGTAATTACCATTTTTAAGACTAAACGTACATTTTCCTTATCGAACGGGAATTTTTCCGACTGATATTTTCGTTTTTCCAATTTCTAAGTCTTTGTAAATAACATTTTTCTGATTTAACGGACGTTTTTCCCGACTGATTTTTTTCATTTATCCAATTTATAAGTTTATATAGATAAATACAATTTTTTCCCGACTAAGTTTATAGTTTTACCGATAAACACAAAATTTTCCGACTGATTTACTCGAGGGGAGGGGGTGCTGCACCCCCCCATACCCCCCCCCCGGGATTTACGCCCCTGAGTATAAGTCCTGGCAGCTCAAAGGTACAGCATTAGAGCATTATGTTATTCCAAGGATCCGAGTTCGATTCCCGCATTGGACATTTTGCACTCTGTTGATTATATGCATAGTTAGCAATGTGAAAATGCACGTATTTACTTTTCAGTAATTAGATTGCTGAAAATTAATTGAAAAATATATTTTCAGGCTTAATTTAATTTTAAAACTAAAATATGCTGCACTTAGCGAGAAAACTTAATAAAACAGTTCTCTAAATGTCTTTTCACTTATATAACAAAACTGACGTTCAATTAATAGTATGGACGCAATTTGGCCAGCTATCAATTCGTTCACCATAAGAACAGATATTTGAGAATCTCTAAATCAACAATTTATGTTGTTCCAATAATACCAAAGAGCTTCAAATGAAGTCACTTCGCTTCCAAAACCTCAGAAGGGGAAGGGGAACTATCTACCTTTACAACACCTTTTCTCCCTTCCAATCAAATTAAAAGCCGTACGATGATTCACACTTTAACTTTAGAATGACATTACCTTTAAGTAACATCCTACAAGATGGATAATAAATACACTGTCTCTTATTTCATTAAAGCTTCACCAATTAGAGCTGTTTCTCAAATCCAAACTGGCAGGAAATCTTATCAAGAAACTGACACAAAATCCTGTGACAGTTGGTATTTTGAATGGAATTTCCAAATATCGACAGCGCACCAAGAAAAAAAAAAAAAACCCTGCCAACTCGGCCAATAGGCGGAGGTATATTTTGAAGTTAGGTACAAATTTCACTAACAAAAATTAAATCAAGATTAGGAATAAACCCAGTTTCATCATTAAAAGTGAGCTCAAGGGACCTAAACCGTATGTGAAAATTTTTAAAAAAATGGCGAAAACAACATAAGAAAAAAAACAATATGTTAAAATATGTTAATATTTCCATAGTCTTTTTTATCATGTTTCAATACGTTTTTGGCGGCATGCACATGGCGTTATATATTCACCGGCTCTTCGGCCATTATATGTCCAATATAATGTAACATTTGCTTAAAAAAAAAAAAAAAAAAAAAAAAAAAAAACCGTCAAGCTATTTCTTTTACTTTTCACTTTCTTGTGGAAATCTTGCTACAGAAAAGTTCTGACATAAAATTAAATTTTTCTTAAATTCATCACACTATTTTTTCTTTCTTGTGCAAATCTTGCAGTAGTAAAGTAATTGTTATAATTTTATTTTTATTTTTTTGTTTAATTGTTGGCAACTGCTATTTATAGTTTCGTTATAACGAAAAACGTTTATTTTTTCTTCTCACTGTTCTGTAAGAGCTGCTTTTGTCAAAGCCATGTTAAGATGGTATTCAAAGTTTTGAACCCTTCCTATTTTCATCCCTTTGGGCCAATTTTGTTCATTTGCAATCCCCGCCGAGATATTAACCATCTCAATGTATTTTGGCGAGTTTGAAGACGATTTGTGCATAATTGCGACTTTTAACGTATGGACAAAATTTAGTACGTACACACACACACACCTAAGTTTTTAGATGGGGATGTTTTGGGGTTTCTGGGGACATAACGAAAAGTTATGAAGAAATTTTTTCAAAAGTCGTACCATGGTAACGACTACAATATGTAGTATTTCTGACGAAATAGATTGGCAGATTAAATTTAATTTTTAAAATTTTAGATATGGTGGGTTTTTAAAAGCACGTCTTCAATTGTATTATGAAACTAATTTTGCACCTAAACATCGAGAAAAATATGAAATAAAACAAAAATAAAAAAGACAGAAATCATGGATAATTTTCAGATTATCACAAAAAATTGAGAGTTTAAATATTAAAAACAGTCAAAACAATGGAATACTCATTTAGCAAATCTTAATTCCACTATAACGGATAAATAACAGAAAAATACAACTCCGAAACGACTTCAAATCAAGCGTTCATTACATTTCCTTTTCCCAACACGGAGGCGTCCAAATCAAGTCACTTCAGTTCACTTCCTAAAATCCCAGAAGAGAAGAGCAAAGGGGGGCAGCGGGGAGGGATGAAGGACAGTCCACCTTTACGACCCCTTCCCTCCCTTCCAATCAAATTAGAAGCAGAGAGGTGACTCACATCCTAGTTTCCTTATAATGACATTAACTTCCAGGTAACACCGCACACAACAAGATGGCGGACTGCCCTGTCTCTATTTCATTAAGATCCTTCAAGACGACGAACAAAAAGGGGGGGGGGGTGGGGGGGTTCGACTATTTCCGCTATCCACTTCCGACATCCGAATGCAATCCCGGTTTATTCGACAACTCTCTCGGGAAAACCGGGAGACAAATTTCGTTAGGATGGAAGAAAAGGGTGGAATTTTCGAATGTTTGTTGGTAATGCCAGTATCCAAACCGCTCAACTCCTCACCCCTCCACCACCTCTTATACGTTTCGAAGATAAGATCTACAAGGAATTGTTTAAATTTTTAAAGAGACGAACCAAGCAAGAGAGAGAATGTCGGAAACTTTTGCAGATTTTCAGGAAAATGTTGGAATAAAGGGATACAGGAGTTTTGGACGTCTTTTAAAAGATGCTCGCGGACTCTCTTCCCTTTATCCTTGAAGCTTTGAAATATTCAGAAGCGCTCTATTACGAGGAAATGCGAGCGTTTGTTATCCATGCTTAGGAAGCGCCATCTTTTTCCTCGGCTAATTCTTAGGTAATTGAATGATCTTGCATTCATTCATACCACTAGCAGCAAACACTCCTTTCATGAAAGTCGACCGAGAGAAGAGACATATTGTTGCTTGGTAATGAGGTTCACTGAACTTTTAAAAGATTTTTTTTCTTCTTTTTTAAATTCAGGGCCGGGTTTAGAGGAAAACAAGAGAAGTTGAAATTCCGAGCTCCCCATAATTTTTCATATTTCTTAAAAAAGTTATTTAACAAACTACAACCATTTCGAAAATGATTTTTTCAAAGACTAAAATTTAAGGCTTGTAAATAAATTCTGTAATGGGGGGAAAAAATGGTATTTTACAATTAATCAGTTCATCATTAGATTTTTCATTTTCGTGATCATCGCACATTTCGTAATCTGTGAATTCGATAATCAGATCTCGATTTTTTTGCTTTAAAAGACGATATTTCATACGATGTCTTTTTTTGGATTCGGTTTTTTCTATAACTGATAACTGGCGTCTGTCCATTTTGTAACTTTTTTACTTACTTCTTTATTAACAACGACCTTTCGATTTCCCATTCAAATAAAAATTCGTCTAAATATAAAGAATTTCGCAAAATAAATGAATAAAATGCAGACATTTATTGCTCAAACAAAATGTTAATGTTTCTCATTGAATTAATAAAAATCAGTAAAAACATTTTTATGATGATTAAAATATGGCTACATAATAACAAAGTCATATATTACGTACGCGATGGATTAAACATTAATATTCCTGATCCAATCATAAAAATAAATATAAATAAGATTCGGACACCAAAAGGTCCATTCTCGGCCAATGACAACAACCATTTTCAAAATAGTAAAATCTCCTCTTATTGAAATAAGATTAATGTTTACAAGCATTTCTCTTTAGATTCAAAATCATATTTTAATTTTGAGAATTATTCACAAATTCACATTTTAAAATTTATGAATCATTAATTTTATATAAAACAGATCAAAATTGTCAAAAAAGTTATGCAAGTAGTAAATTGGAAACATAGGTTTTCATGAAGTTTTTTTGCAACGGTTTTCTGTGGTTCTCTCTCTGTTTTGAAGATGAGAAAACAAAATTTTCGCATCTTCAAAATGCTACTTTGACAGCTTTAATTTTATCTGCAATACATGAAATTTATAACTTACATTCATTTTAGAATGTCTTCCTATTTGTAGTAAAATTTAGAATGTATTTTAGTATTCGAATTCATAAAGTTCATTAACAACTCAACTCGTTTCAATTAAAGTGTTCCGTTAAAATTATTTCAGAAATTCATTATAAAGTATAAAATTCTGAGGAAAATTTAGGTTAGTTGTATTAAAGTTTCTCAGAAATTAATTTTTCAAGATGTTCAAAAATTAATACCCGCACTTTAGTAATCTATTTTAAAACTGCTATAATATGGCCTTAAGAGAAAAATGCAATAATGTGGGGGGTGCTCTTCGCTTCAAATATTATTCACAGGTTAAACAGTTACATTTTAATAATGACACATTATTTTCAATACAATATACATTTTCGGTTAAGCGCGTAACACAATAAATTGAAGATTCATAAATCTTGTTACAACACATAAAAAAAATCCTCTGGGCGAGACACATTCCGAACACACACCGAAAGTCTATTAAACCGCACCAAATTACTTCACTTCACTTCATGCTCGGCAAAATATTTCAGGACATTTTGCCGAAAGCGGTAACAGCGCCATCTATATATTATGCAAATTTAGGCCCAAAAAAATCTTTGCCGAATTTAATTCAAAAATACTTTACTGGTGATAAATGAACGTTTCTTAGCGCTTATTGCGTCAAGTATACAGGTAAAGCTTATCGCCAGAGGATTAATAAATACTTTTTATATTATCCTCCTTCTTTGTACATTATAATGTATTTAAATTGAGGATGCATGGAATATTCAATATTTATCCCATATTCGGCCATACTACCGAATATTCAGTTAAGGCTTCTACTTTTAACTGTCAATTTATAAAGGTATTCAAGATAATTAGAAGCAAAATAATATTTAAAAAAAAAGATAATGCTGTTATCTTATTTTTGTTGTTTTCATAACTATCACTTAAGAAAATTAACCATTAATGATGACTTTCATAGATAAAAAAATTGATGTACAAATGTATGTTACTAAACAATATCTTGTAAATAATCTGTATGCTTCCCCCCCCCCAAAAAAAAAGTTTTTCTAAAGAAAATTAAAAGTGATAATAGACGTCAAGACAGGCAATTTCTGTCCAAGAAACCAGTATAGCAATCCATTTATTCTACCCCCCCCCCCCCCCCCACAAAAAATAGTGTGTCACATTTTATTTCAAGTCAAACTTAGATTTTCCTTTGTTACTTTAAGAATAATGAAGAAATCGTAATTAATAAACAGAGTTACTTTCTGTGCCCGTGTGTGTATATTTCTGTAAAATATGATATTATGAGAAATAGTGCCGGAAATTATGTCAGTAAAGATAAATTATAAAAAGGACAGGGACTGACTAAGGCAGGGGCATACTGGGCAATTGCCCCTCCCCCCAGCTTAAGGGGGGAGCTTCAAAGACATACAAGTTTTTCGTTAAAAGAGTGTCAAATAATAAAAAATGGTCAAACATGACCTTCCCCTCCCCCCTTCCCAATTTTAAGGGTCTTTCTTCTATTACCGCCTGTATTTCCGTACCCAGTGCCTCCTTAAGGCCTCATATTTATTTCCATATTCCTGTAATCGAAAAAAGATCCTGTATTTTATAATTTCTTAAAGTTTTCTTTCTTCTGCTATCAGTGGCGCAGCCAAGGGGGTGGTTTTGGGGTTAAAATCCCTCCCACAGCTAAGAAAGATGGCTATAATTGCCGCTTATATGAATCAAAACCAAACTTTAGATTTAAATGTTTTGGCTCATTTCGGAATCCGCCGCTTTATTGAGTCAGATTTTATTTAATAAAGTAATTCAATAAATGCCAAAAATTCTACTTAAAATTGTGAACGTGCATATTACATGGATTAGTTCAGTAAAAATTGGTTTTTGAACTAAATCACTTTTCTCAGACGCTTTATGCTAAAAAAAATGATTTCTTGCCACACAGATGGTCTTTGAATTTAAGTATTATACAGTGAATATTCGAATTATTACTGATTTTATTAACCGGCGATTCAAATAACCGAATATCCCCTTTATCAGAAACTCAAAACCTCCCCTAGAACCGAATTCTGGCTGCGCCACTGTCTGCTATTATGTACATAGATGTGAATAGTACTTGGTACGATATTTATGTACACATACAATAGGTATGAATTTCAGTTTTAGTCACTTTAGTATAATTTACGAAAAAATTTAAGATAGAAGGGGGCCTCCCCTAATAATGTTTGCCCTAGGGCTCTCCATTGTTTGAGTCGGTAACGGAACCAAAAAACGGAACCATCATCCAACGGAACCAAACCATCAAAACGGAAGTAACTGTGTTAAATATTATGCCAAAATTGTTTTAAAATTTAACTTTTTAATATCTTCAAACTTTGATTTTGGCCAACTGAATTTTCGGTATTCGACCTAACAGTCAAAATGTTAAAGAAAAAGCTCACTCATTATCCATTCAAAGTATTAAAATAAATAAATAAATAACAATGCAATAAATGACCAGCATCAAAATGTCGTCTCTTTTACCAGCTTCGCGGTTCAAAGTCAAAGTTAACGAAGTTAAAGTTGTAGTAAACAAACTATCGTGCTATTAATTTAATATATACCGTAACCTGTAGTTCTATTAAGCGCACAGGAGAAAATTTGAATAGCTTAGTGAGGACAGTAATTTTCTTAACAATTTTTCCAAAGGAAAAAGAAGCCGACGTTTAAGAACCCGAGTCAATATATTCCGTGTATTTTCAATTCCGTGAAAGATTCGCCGACTTCTCAATTCATTCCGGGCTAATCGGCAAGGGAATTACGAGTGAAGGATTCCGAAGAGTTGAATTTTATCATTTAAAATATGAGTAAAATATTCATCAGGGTTGCAAATATACATATGGATGAGATGGGGAAAAAAATCAATTAGCTTGTGTATATACGAAGCTCAAAAAAGGAGTATTCCCTCTCCTTTTTTTATTATTTTTTAGCAAGGGAAAATGATTAATGTCTTTGAAGTTATATCTGGTAATCAGATATCTAAGAGCGGACCAATTTTAGAAAGTTTAATAAAGCGCACGTTTCCAGCAGGAGGCGCTGTCGTAGTTACGTTTCAAGTAAGGAGAGGGCGGAAATTGGCTTATGCAAGTATTTGAAGAACGAGTAATGAGCAGAAGTTTAGAAAATTAGCTTTAATTTTAATGAATTTCAAATAAGAAAATTAGATACGGTCTCGGATAAAGTAACGCATTATTATAGGTTTTATATTAGATTCTTTTTTTTTTTTTTTTTATTAAAAATTTTAATTTGTAAATACAGAGATCGACTCTTACTTGGAATTTTGAACTAATACGATTGTCTAGAACAAATACTGTCCATTTAAAGAGTACATCAAGTTTATTTATTTTATTTTATTAAAATTTTCATCATTTTTAAAGGGACTCAGTACTTTTCATTCAGTAAAAATGAAGAAAATATAGATTTTCTATTTTTTTTTCCTTAATTTTTTCTTTACTATCCCTCCAGCATTCTAGTGAAGTTTAGTAAAGATCCGAGTATAAAAGCAGTTTAAAGCGATTTTATTACATCGCTGTCCCTTTAAATGATACAATCTACTTCACTTAAAAGTGATTTTTCTGAGCTTGCGTTTTTTCAACGAATAGGCATGTTCAAACTGATAAAAAATTTTATGTATATTTTTCAATTGACTCATTTTTTAATTTACACCAGGGTTTAGTTTCTAAGAAAAATTAAAAAAACAACAACACGAATTTCGTTAAAAGATTGCAAAAGAAAAGCTAATTTTATCACGTGATCGCGAAAAACGCCGCGACTTTCATCAACGAATGGCAGAAAAACGAGATTTTCGTCGAATGATAGCAGAAAAAACGCGATTTTGGTTAGAGAAATTTCTAAACAACACGTGATTTTCGTCAGAGGATCGCTAAAAAATGAGAGGTTCTGGTCACAGGATTGCGGGAAAATGGAATTTTCGTCAAATGATAGCGAGAAATAAAACGCAAAATTCGCCGAAGGATGGCGATTTAGATGCCGAAAATTAGTCGCCAAGTCGAAACATTTAGTGGCCACGTGGCAACTGGCGACCGTAAATCTGCACCTAATCTATGTTTGAACCGTACATTTGACCGACAGAGCTCATTAGAAGACTAAAGTGTTAAAAAAAGGAAACTTACCTTCTTTTCAGTCATGACGTACAAGTGGTTTTTGGCTTTATCAAACAACATATCGGCATTGACAGGGCTGCCTTCTTCAATTACGATATCGCTGTATTCCGATGCCTTCGTTACAGTCTCCACGACAGCCTGAAATGCAAAGAAAAAACATGAAATACACTCGCATTCAAACCATAAAACATATGTAGCACAGAAATAAATCATGATACAATTTGACTGCAAGTTTGTAGTTAATTTTAACAAATTTCAATGTCGACTTGGCAAAGCAACAAACATCTCACATTTATGTCTGATTTCCTGCATTCGCTTTTTCTTCACAACTGTATGAGTATGGTAAATGTTTTTACTCAAAAATTATAAAATCAGATGTGTTTTTGGAATTTTCTTAAAAAAGGCAAAAGATCTTCCATAAAATGTGGCTAAAGTTGACGTTTAAATGAAAAAATTAGCCACAGAAGAAGACCAATCGATAGGGTTGCCACGAGACAACAACTACTTATAACTCACGATACAATTTGTTAATCCAAAAATGAAAAAAAATAATAATTCGATTTCAAATCATTTCAATAATAATTCCTACAAAAGTCGCTCTTTTATGCTTAAGAATCAGTCCATTTACAATTTTTTCTGGGAAAACTAGTTTTTGAGAACACTCTAAAAAAAAGGAGGGGGGGGGGGATTGACAGTCTATCCATAATCCTTTAAAAATCTACGTATGCGTTTTTATCGCCATGAAATGACAGACGCTTATAATCCGAAATGTCATCAAATTTATAAACAATTACTTGATTTCAAATCATTTCCATATTAATGACTGCATTTATCATGCTTTTACATTTAAAAATGAATGTACGGATTTGCAAAAAACGTTCACTGGGAAAAATATTTTTTGAAAACACCCTTTAAAACCCTTTCCGGCACGGGCAAAATCTGTTAGTAAAATGAGAAATTATCGACTGACACCGGAATTCACAAACTATTTTTTTTTAGATAATTTAAATCCTATAATTTAAGCTTTTATTAAGAAAGCAAAATTTCACTAAAATATTATTGGTGCCGTTTTCAAGTTTGGAATTAAAATTAGGTATCCCAGACCGGGCACAGTGTGCCGGAAAGGGTTAAGTTGTTCTGAACTTCTTTGCACAACAAGCATAAAACGTTTTGACATGTCTACAAATTTGTTTTTTAAAGGAAAGATACATAATAGGAAGGCCAGACGATTTGGAATCGAACTGTGTTTTCATTTTTTGATCAATAAATTATGTATTAGAGTGGTTATTCTCCTTTCGCACGAAAATTCGGTCCAAAACGCCTACTTTGACACTATTTTCGAAAAAACTACTGCGTTTGTCCCTCACGCCCCCAAAAAGGGAAAAACAGTTTAATTAGATACTTTCTGAACAACAATATCGGCTAGTTTCATGCATTTTAGAACAAAAATAAATTAAAACTTTATGTCATAAAGTTGCCCTTTCTGATTTGAGAACTGCCTTAACCCCTTGGGGACGAGTGGCCTAAGAATCTTTGTTGCAAAATTTTACTGCAAAATTTGCCTTATTTAATCGGAGTTTTTTCTCGATTTAATAAGGCACAAATTTCTGTTTTTAAAATCCGGTGACAAAACATTAAACATTTCCTAAAAGATTCCAGTCGCGAAGGGGTTAAAGAAAGGGAAAAAAATTACCAGTCTCTTCACAACCCTTTTTAAAATCAACACATAATATATGCGTTTTTACCCCCATAACACCAACTATACCAACTCTGTCGCTTTAGCTGCTACTGCGTAAAGCGTGCTTGTGTTCTTAAAAAGCCGTAATACGATCCCACAGGCATCCCTCAGGATTAATAACAACTGCCATATTGAATTATGCAGAACCCGGAAACCCTTCTTGTTCCACCAATATGTCGTTTCAACCCTTTTACCCCCCACACACCCCGGTCTTCGCTTTTATGTACATAACAGAAAGCAGAAATCAAGAAGGGATTTTCGGACTAATTCAGATGACGACTACTCCAATAGTCTTTTGTGCACCCCCTACAAACCAGCTTAATCCACCCGATCCCAAAATCAAACAATAGAACAATAGGATGACGCCCTTTCGCTTTGCCAAATCTCGCTTGAACATTGGACACCAGTAGATGTAAAGTAAAATAAATTTAAAATTTTAAATGTGAGGGGCGAAAATAATGCAAGATTAGCATAAAAAAATTACAGTATTTGTTATTATTATTTAAACTATTACACATATTATAATAAGTGATATATTTCTAAATAAATAAATAAATAAATAAAAAAGAAATATTCTGAGTTATTTTTGCAGTCGCTCAACACTGTATTGGATGTGTATATAACGATGATCTACCATTATTTGCACGGCCACCAAGATCATCAGATCATAAGTCATATTTCTTTTTATGGAGTTAAATGAAAGATCCTGTTTATGAATCACCACTGCCATAAAATCTCAAGAATTTAAAAAAAAAAAAAAATTCATTGGTGGGTCATTCCACGTCAAATGAGCAAAAATTTAAAAAAAGTCGTGGCCCCATGGTAACCGATTTCAATAAAATTTGATACACGGGTTTTATTCATATTCAAATAGAGCTCTGCAAAATATCTTGACAAAAAATAAATTATTTTAGCAGTTTTGGACTTTTAAAAAACTTGTGATGTAGAACGGCATGTGTGCAATCGTCCAATGTGTTAAATTTAAAGCTCTGCATCTTGAAAAATATTTAACATAAATGAATTTGGCTTGCAATTTAATAACCTCTGAATAATTATCTTTTTACTTATTTAGCAATAGCAATCTGGTAACAACGTAATTAATTTTAAATGAGTTGTCAAAATTGAAAATTTGTAAATTTTGGAAAAATTCGAAGCATTATAAAATTTTTATAAAATGATAAAACAAGTGAGAAATTGGTGCATAATACAGTATTATATATGAAGATTGAATTCCCCAAGTTTGATAATTATCATTTAATTCCTTCATCTTCAAAAAAACTTAGAAACTTTAAAAAAAATTACAAAATCGTATTTTTTCCTATTATTTAGTACCAAATAATGAATAAAGGACAGGTTCGTCACTAACAATATTGCACAGACATAAAGATTAATGAGTTCATAATATGCTCGAAAAATTTTAATAGTGCCTTTTCATTCCTAACATTGAAAAAAAAAATGATTCCAAAATGTATTTTTGTTACATTTTATGCAATTTTCCCTTTGAATTAGCGCGCTTTTTTAAAAATGTTGTACGATTTCAGTTTAGAATAGTGCTGCCATCTGTTGGATTTTAACAATACTAGGTAATTAATTCTTCATTTCTCATCGCTTTTAATATAAGTCTGAAAGAAAAAAAGAAAAAGAAAAGAAAAGAAGAAAAGGCGAGAATAAGCGCTTGAATATTTAAAATAGACGCTTTTATCTTTGATATCAAGTAATTTGAAATGCTATAAGAGATTTCCTTCATGACTAAAAGAACAATAGAAATATTGCCTTTTCCCGTCCTTTTTTTACCTTTTTTTTTTTTTTTTTCTTTCACATTAAGGAATAAAAAAGGCATATATGAAACTTCTTGTGTTCAAAATATATACTTTTATCTAAAATGTCAAACAGTTTTGAAGTCATAACGCTTGTCCTAATTTTTTTATAAGCAAAAGAAATATTGAATTTTTTTCTTAAAAATTTTCTTTTTCTTATTTTTCTCTCAGTAAGGAATAAAAATTCAAATCCCAAATTACGCCAATCTCTTACTTAGTATCCATTCTTATCTGAAAATAATTTATGATACAGTTCTTTCATTCCTAACGCGAATAATACAGATTGAAATTTAAAGCATGTAAACAAGAACTCGATTTTGTATCAATTTTTAAAGTGAGTTTACATGCTTAAACAATCTGCCCTGTAATCTCTTATTTTGCATTTCTTCATAAATAAACATGTTGTACTTATATGCCAATTTTCATTCAAATCCGTGACATGGCAGCCACAGCTAATTTGCCTATTTTGCCTGGAATGACCCTGGTGCTGTATTAAGAAACATCGACGGTGTAAAATTGCAAAATGTGTGGAACGATCTTTTTCACAGATTATATGAAACGGAAGATTTTGTTGATGTCTGATCATAATCTGAATATACAACTTATTATTTCTTATTGTGTAAATATAAAAGTTTGATAGCAGGCTTAATACATAGTATGTTGTTACTGTATTTATCCGCAAAGTAATCAAGTAGAACGAATAAATTTTCTTTTCGTTATGACGTCATTTTGTGCATCCCTGTATAAGGCAGCTTAATCCACTTCACCCCAAAATCAAAGAATACAAGATTGAAAGACCCCCATTACTCTTTGCAAATCCAGTTTGGACAGTCCTGTACTTTTATTTGATACAATAAAAAGATACAGGCGCGTTGCCCAAAATATTCGAAATCCACTGCTGGGGTCAGCCAATAGGCAGGAACAAGGGGCGTGGAAAATACGAATTTTCGATGGCTTTTGTTGTCTTGGTCTGGTCTTTACAGAAAATCCTAGCAGATTTGAGACCCATCTTTTTTAACGCTGAGCGTACGATTTTATTATTTCTCTCCCCCCCACGCGTTTATCAGAAAAGATGGATTTTTTATTGAAAAAAGTCGAATAAAATGAAAAAAGATCACTTGGCAAGACGGTTTTAGACATCAAAAAAGAGGGTTTTACAATATAGCCTCATACGCCGAATCTTGATTCCTCAATATCGGTTTTCTTTTTTTTTTTCATTTTTATTTTATAAATAATACCGAGTTTTATGTGCATCATCTGATGGCAAATCTATAAGACTGTAGAAAAGACTATAAGCTTGAAGTAGAAACGTGCTGTTCCATTATAAGTGAAAACGGCGTTTTATTAAGGCTCCTGTCCCTGCCGGCAAAGACACTCACGAGCTAATGTTAAGCCTATGGGGAGGGATTTTTCTAATATCGTTTGCACATTTATTTATTTTTTTTTATTTTATTACTTATTATTATTATTATTATTATTATTATTGCATTGGATAGCCGATGTCCGTCTCTACAAAACACTTTGTTTTTTTTACTTTTTTTGATTTCGCATCGAACTTAGTTTTCCATTTTATGATAATTAAATTACCTATCCAGTTCTAAGCTATTTCGATCACGTGATCGCCCGTTTTTCTCCTGCTTTTCGACCGGTTTTTCTGCTTTCGTCGGCAAATGTGCTCAAAAACATCAACTTTGAAGGCTTGTTATAAAAGATCTATTGTGATAAAAAAACAGAAAACTGAGTGCGATTAGACAGTTTCTGAATAACAACATCTGCTATTTTCATGCATTTCCCAACAAAAACAAAGTAAAGCATATGTCACAAAGTTGCCTTTTTTGATTTAAGAACACCCTTAAGGGTGTTCTTAAATCAAAAAGGGCAACTTTGTGACATATGCATTAATTTATTTTTGTTCGGAAATGCATGAAAATAGCAGGTCTTGTTGTTCAGAAACTGTCTAATTGCACTCATTCTTCTGTTTTCTGAAAAACACAATAGATTTTTCATAACAAGCCTTCAAAGTTGACACTTTTGAGCATCTTTCCCGACGAAAGCAGAAAAACCGGTCGAAAAGAAGGGGAAAAACGAGTGATCGATTGGTCGAAATAGCTTATAACTCGATAGGTAATTTAATTATCATAAAAAGGAAAAATAAGTTCAATTCGAAATCGCTTCCATAGTCAGGCATTCCAATTTTATATATTTCCGTTAAAAAATGAATTTGTAAATGTGTCAAAACGTTTTTCGCTTGTTGAGCGGATCAGTTAAGAACACCCTTAAGTGAGAGAAAAAGAGAGAGATAGAAAAGAAGAAAAAGGCAAAAATCCAAAGCATTATAACAAAACTCAACAACTTTAATCTCCTATTTTGCATATTTATATGTATGCGAAAGGATTAAAACAAAAACACACGTAGGTTTCACCATCTTCAAATCAAACAACTATCGGCAACATGAGATCAGAAAACGATCTTTAAGCATGTGTAAACACAACCAACGTACACGAAATTCCACAATAACCAGAGAGAGAGAAAAAAAAAGAAATATAAGAAAAATAACTCATTTTTATCCGTAATCCATCGCATTGGAAAGACTTCCTCAACGCGTAGCTATGTAAATACATGAGCGAAGCCCTTCAAAACCAACTGACAAAAGCTAAAGTCCCTGTGTCAGCACAATTCTTTTGACACCAACCTATCTGTCCTCCCCCCCTCCCTTTTGCTACGAGTTCGACAGCCCTGGCGTAACTCCCGAGGCGTATTAACGATTAGATGGATATCAAAAGGGGAGGCAAGAAAGGACAAATTCCTCAATTTCAGAAAGTTTCCGGTGCGACCTGTCAATGCAATCACCTTTTCAGGTGACTGCGCCCGTAGAATATGTGCCGGGGCTGAATTAACAATTGTATTTGCGGGAATAAGATAGCGTGCGTACACAAATGAAACGAATAGTAATGGATTCTTGATTTCATTCAGACGGATGGAGATGAGATGTATTTTTAAGTTTCGAGAGGTATTCTTTCTATTCATAAGTGATTTTTCTTTCTTCTAGTATTTAGCGAATAAAGGAGAAACATAGGATGATTCTGCTTATTTGTATTTTCTGTAATATTGAAAGAAAGTCGAACCAAAAATCCGGTAATAGACAATTTTCTAGCAAAAGAATATTGCGTGAGTGCACAATACATTAACAATAAATAAAAGGCTAAAATAAATGATATTTTTATCATACATACATACATAATTCTGTTTATAGTTACTAAAAAAATAGTTTAAAGTTTTCGTCAACAGATGGCGCTGCACACCAAGACTGAATTAATAATTGTAGTTGGGAATAAGAGAGCGTGCATACACAAATGAAACAAATAGTAATGGATTCTTGATTTCATTTCAGATAGATTGGAGATGAGATGTATTTTTAAGTTTTGACTTTTGAGAGGTATTCTCTCTGCTCATAAGTGATTTTTCTTTCTTTTTGTAATCAGCGAATAAAGCAGAAACATAGGGTGATTCTACTTCAAGCTTATTTCCTGAAAAATTTAACCGAAAATAGGGCGATAGACAAATTTCTAATAAAGTGTGCACAGTATGAATAAAATTCTTTAACAATAATAAATAAAAGGATTAAATTTGTAACACTTTTATCAGATAGCTCATTAATTTTGTTGAGGTAATTAAAAAAATAGTTAATGTTTTCATCAATAGGTGACGCTGCGCAGGCTCAAAAAATGAAGTAACGACGAACAAAACTATAAAAAGTCTTCCAATTTTTCAGGTGACTGCATCCGTAGAATATGCCGGGGTTGACTTAGCAATTGTGTATTTGCGGGAATAATATTGCGTGGATACACAAATGAAACGAATAGTAATGGATTCTTGATTCCGTTCAGACAGATGGAGATGAGATGTACTTTTAAGTTTCGAGAGCTATTCTCCTTCCTCATAAGTGATTTTTCTTTCTTTTTGTATTTAGCGAATAAAACAAACATATGACGATTCTACTTCGTTATACTTTCAATAATATTGAAAGGAAGTCGAACCAAAAATCCCGTAATGGACAATTTTCTAGCAAAAGAACATTGGGTATGTGCACAATATGTAAAGTGTTTCACAAAATTCATTAACAATAAATAAGAGGATAAAATAAGTGATTTTTTATCCAGTGGCGCAGCGAGGGGGGGGGGGGGGGGTTTGGGGGTTAACCCCCCCCCCCCCAGAGCCATGACAAAACTACAGAAATTTCCATTTTTATGAACTGTATCATAAAAAAACAAAACTAAAGTTATAATTTTATTTGTTTTGTTCTCGAAATCTGCCGCTTTATTGAATCAAATTTTATTTAAAAATTTGACTCTTTTAAGCGGCAGTAATGTATTTTCTTTTAAAAATGGGGAAAGTACATGGTAACGGTATCAGTATCGAAAACTGGTCACTCATTTCGGAAAAGGCCGGCATTCATTTATACTATTGGAAATCAGCCGAAGGCTAAAAGTAATGGTCATTTCCTGTCACTGCCAATGCCATCTCGGGTTTTTCAATACTGCACCATTGGGGGGGGGGGGGTCTTAATTAGTTACATCTGTTTCTTGCTTTTTTTTTGGAAACGGGACTGGAGACTCCAATTCCAGGAAAAACACAAAAACGCATGCTTTGAAGGATAGGCTTAATTTCACAAACATTCTGTTGTTAGTTGCTGTAATGCTAAGGTTTCCTTTATTGAGCGTTTCGCTATGGATATTGTCATGCAACCATGCTCCTCCCAATCTCTTTTATTAAAAGAATTAAAAACGAAGTGAAGAGACTAGCGCCCTCACCTAGAATTGAAGAGAGGTGAAGAGAGGAGCGCGGGTAAGTGTGTTGGAGTGTTTAGATGTTGGTAGGGTGTGTGAAACACCCGAGTGAAGTTTTCTTCAGAAAGCTAAAGAATAATTTGGTAATGATTAATTATGTACATATTCATCTCCTGTATATAGCTTGTGTATAAATCCTGTATATAACTCAGCATATTAAAAAAATAGTTATAATCAAGCATCTATAGTTCTGCTGTCGGTCACCCAGACATTACAGATATTAAATCCTATTCAGAGAAAAAATTATGAAAAAGATGGATATAAGAGATCATTTTTTAAAATCTTTCGAATTCCTTCAAGCATTCTTAAAATCCAGGTATGTTTGGAAAGTATATAATTCGTTTATATTTATGTCTCTGGAAAGATATTAACAGCGCCGTGCGAAAGGTGGTTTGGGGGGGGGGGGGGTAGAGGGCGGTTGCAGGGATTTAGGGGGTGCCAAATTTCTAACTACTTTCTACTTACTACTATTTTAAAGGGACTACTTTCAGACAATTTTTTTAATTAATATTAATTCATATTTAAAAAACGCCCGAAATAGGCAAGTAGGTAAACGGAAAAAAAGTTACCGGAAAAACAGTTATCGGAAAAAAAGTGATATAAACTACAAAAGCGGAAAAAAGTTACCGAAAAAAAAAGGGACAAGGAATTGATTTTGGGAATTCATTATTGATTTTGAGGATTCATTGGTTAAGTATTTAGGGGGTATCAGGGGGAGGTTCTTAATTTAAGCAAAAGGGTTTTTCGTGCTGAATTAACTGTTTTGGTTCAGTTTTTGGACATATGATACCCCCCCCCCCCTTCCATAACTTCTCAAATTAAATTAATAGTTTTTTTACGCAGATTTATCCGATTCGGTTGGAATTTCGGACATAAGATCATTATGATAAGACGTATCTCTGATTAGTTGTAGAGTTCTTTTGCTTATTATAAAGGGAGGATGGTCAAATACTTCCCCCCCCCCCCCCCCACAAATTAGATAGATCGGTTTTTAAGATCGGATCAAAATTATCCGATGTATTTCAAATTTAAGATATAGATTCTTTCTAAGGTCAATCCCTGAATAGTTTTAAAAGTTTAATGACTAAGTATAAAGGGGAGGGGGATGGGGGATAATCCCTCTTAAATTAAATAAAATGGCTTTTTACGCAGAATTATCCGATTTGCTTCGAATTTTGGACATAAGTTCATTGTGATAAAACGTATCTCTGATTGGTTACGGGGTTCTTTTCCTTATTATAAAGGGGGGGACAAGCAATTATTTCCCCCTCAAATTAGATAAATCGGTTTTTATGCAGAATTATCTGATGTATTTCAAATTTTAAATATAGGTTCTATCTGAAAAGGTGAATCCCTGAATAGTTTTAAGGGTTTAGTGGCTAAGTAAAAAGGCAAAAACAGAGGAAACCCCCCCCCCCCCTTTAAATTAAATAAATAAATAGCTTTTTATGCAGAATTATCCGATTTAAAGAATTACTATTCAAATTTTGGATGTAGGTTCTTTATGATAAGGTGTATCCCGGATTAGTTATGAGGCTCTTCTGATAAGTATAAATAGGGAAACGGACGATTATCCCCCCTCCCCTTAAATTAGATAAATTGTTTATGCATACTTATCCGATGTATTTCAAATTTTTGATATAGGTTTTTTCTCATAAAGTGGATCTCTAAATAATTTTAAGGGCTTAATGGCTAAGTATAAAGGGGGAACTGGGGATAACCCCACTTAAATTACATAAATGGCTTTTTACGCAGAATTATCCGATTTGCTTCAAATTTTAGATGTAGTTTCATTATAGTAAGACGTATAAGCTAATGAATATAGTTAAAATAGGGAGGGATGCAGCAGTCCATTCAGGAAACCTTTTCGAGGAAAGAAGCTTGCTTTCCCCATTCGACGGAGGGGGATGTCCGGTAGATATCGCAGGCGGCTAGTTTCTTAGGAAATTTGTCGATCAGGGGATTTCCCGGTAAAGGTTTGCCGCAAAAATACGCAAGTAACATAAAAAAACGAGTTGAATGCAACTGAACGCAAATAACAAATAAAAACAATTTTTCTTTATTTTTTAATTTAATGATTGAAAACTATTATGTCAGAAAACATTATAACACATTTTACCTTTTTTCTGATAATGATTAATTTCCATTCATTTTGCATTTAAAACTGGTTTATTTAATTTTTTTTTATTTGTGAAAAAAGTAATATACTAAATTATTTGTTGTAATTGTCATTTTAATTTACACCAAATATTTATCATTTACTGGATTTTTACTAATTAATGTCCCATATTACACATCACAAAATATAGTATAAAACATTTTAAAAATATATGTTAGAAAATTTTAATGTACAAACTATGTTGTTTTTTATTACTAGCTTATGTTAGTAATTAGAAAGTTAATTGTTTAAAAACCTGTAGTTCTTGATAGATCTTCAGGTTTGAACGCTTAAAAAAATAAACGGATTTAAATAAAAAAAAAAAACGATTAAAAAAAAACAGGATATTTTTTTCTTTGTTACGATGTTTATAGAATACTGAAAAATGCTATGCAGAAACATAACTCACAGTTTTCAATTCAAACAGCTATTGAGGATATATAAACAAATCCTTAAAACTATTCAGGGATTCACTTTATGAAAAAGAAACTATAGCCAAAATTGGAAATACATCAGATAATTGTGCATAAAAACAATTTATCTAATTTAAGGAGGGAATAATCGCGGCCCTCTTTTTATTAGCAAAAGAACCCTATAACTAATCAGGGATACCCTTTATCTTAATGAGCCTACATTCAAAATTTGAAGCAAATCGGATAATTCTGCGTAAAAAGCAATTTATTTAATTTAAGAGAGGTTATCCCCCCACTCACCCTCTATACTTAACCATTAAACTCCCAAAATTCTTCAGGCATTATATACTCTGACGACTAACTGACAACATTAATCGTGGCAGACGATAGATAGCGAAGTCTTATTGTGAAAAGGGATGCAGGGGTGAAAATATCTTCATTCAAAAGCTGAAAAGAATAGGTGCTATTAACCTCAAGGGACACACCTAGAAAATAATTGCACTGGTCTAGTGGCAATGAGCTGAGGAGGACACTGGAATTATTGAGCACCGAGAGGGAAGGAAGGTAGTTGGAAGAGAGACATGTGCTGGTAATGTACAAGAAAATATACTGATGTAAGATGGCTTAGACGTGCTACGCGAAATGTAATATTTGAGTGTGGCTCCTATGTAGTTGTAATGTCGTTTTTTTATTTTTTTAATAATTGATCTATGGTTCTAATAAAGAACTTGAGGAATTAAAAATGTGTTATTGATGAACTTAACAAATAAAGCAACTTAGTAAAGAGAAACTCAGGGCGCGACACCACAGTACTATATATAAGCCTTATCAGAAAGAACCTATATCCAAAATTTGATACACGTTGGATAATTCTACTTAAAAAACCATTCATCTTATTTAGGGTGGAGGATCGTCCATTCCCAAAACTAATCAGGCAAGCGTCTTTTCAGTATGAACGTATATCCAAAAATTGAACCAAAACAGTTAATTCAGCATGAAAAAATCATTCACTTAAATTAAGAGCCGACCCCCGACTCCCCCCCCCCTTTCATGCTTTGCCAATAAATCTCCAAAATAAATCCCCAAAATCAATTCCTTGTCACTTTTTCCCCAGTAACATGTTTATCTTGTCCCTTTTTTCCGGTAACTTTTTTTCCGTGTCATTTTTTCCCACTTTTGTAGTTTGTCACTTTTTTCCGATAACACTTTTTCCTAGATTCAGGCAAGTAGATATCATGATTAAAAAGCTATGTAACTGAGAAATGTTCTTCATTCTTTGATAAGATCTTTCAGAAGACGATTCTCACAGTGGATGATATGAAACGCATTTACGACACAGTAGCAACAAAAAGGAGAAAAAATGGTTGCCATGCGATCAAAATTGCTTATAACTCGTTAACTAATATACTTATTATAAAAAAGAAAAAAAAATGGCGTATTTATTTTGTCAATGTTTTTGTCAACGAACTTTGTCAAAAGATCGCCAAAAAACGCGAATGTCCTGTGCGGATCGCGGAGAAAACGACAATTTCGCCAAATATCGCAGATAAAATGCTGATTTCGTCTGAAGACCGCGGGAAAACGTCGATTTCGTCTAAAGATTTCTGATATAATGCCACTTTCGTTAAAATATCGGGAAAAAAACGCCGTTTTCGATAAAAGATTGCTTAAAAATATTTTGTCGAAAGATCATTGAAAGAAAAGGTCGCTTTCATCATAAGATCACGGAAAAAACGCCGATTTCGTCGAAAAACCGTGAGGATAAAGCGCCGTTTTCAAGAAAAGATCGCGTAAAATTGCAAAATTTGTCTAAAGATCGTCGAAAAAAACGCCGATTTCATAAAAAAAACACCGATTTCGTCAAAAGATCGCGGAAAAACCGCCGATTTCGACAAAAGATCGCAATAAATCACCGATTTTGCTAAAATATCGCAGATAAATTGCTGATTTCGTTTAGAGGTCGCGGAAAAATGCCGATTTCGTCAAAAGATCGCGAAAAACGCCGATTTCGTCAAAAGATCGCGGAAAAAACCGCCGATTTTGCTAAAATATCGCAAATAAATCGCTGATTTCGTCTGAAAATTGCAGGAAAACGCCCATTTCGTCTGAAAATCGCGGATAAACCTCCCTCGCCGGGGGGAGGGGGTAACTCGCTGCCCCCCCCCCCGCCGATTTCCGAAAAATAATTTTAACCAGAATCATCCTTGAAGCAACTCTATCCCCCCCCCCCCCCCATAGCCGAATTCTGGCTGCGCCACTGTTTTATCACATGTGTATATATAATTTTGTTTATAGTTACTAAACAGATAGTTTAAAGCTTTCATCAATAGATGGCGTTGGGCACCGGGACTGAATAATTGTATTGGGGAATAAGATAGCGTGCATACACAAATGAAACGAATAGTAATGGATTCTTGATTCCATTCAGACGGATGGAGATGAGATGCAATTTTAAGTTTTGGGAGGCATTCCCTCTCCACATATGGGATTTTTCTTTCTTCAAGTATTTAAGCGAATAAAGCAGGAACATAGGGCGATTCTACTTCGTAAAATGGAAAGAAAATTGAACCAAAAATCCGGTAATAGACAATTTTTTCATAAAGAACATTCGGTATGTGCCCAATATATAAAGCGTTTCACAAAATTCATTAACAATAAATAAAAGGTAAAAATAAGTGTTATTTTTATCATATACATATAATTTTATTTATAGTTTAAAGTTTTCGTCAATAGATGGCGCTGCGCCGGCTCAAAAAATGAAGTAATGACGAATAAAACTGTATAAAAAGTCTCTCATTTTTTCAGGTGACTGCACAGGTAGAATACGCCGGGATTGAATAATTGTATTTGGGGATGAGATAGCGTAGTACACAATAAAACGTATAATTGAATCAATGTTTTGGGATAAGATGGCATGATATACAAATGAAATGGATAATAATGAATTCCTGATTTCAGTCCGTCGGATTGAAACACATTTTTAAGTTTCAAGAGAAATCCTCCGTAAGTGATGTATCTTTCTTTTTGTATTTAGCATAGAGAGCAGAAAATGCGGCGGCTCTACTTCAGCTTTTCGTCTTTTTAAAAAGAAATATATTCCAGCATTTACTACTTTTTCTTTTTTGTATGCAGTTGGTCAAACATCAATTGCAATTAATTAAAAATATAATTAAAATTTCCGTTAACAGATGGCATTGAGCTTTCTTAAATTTTAAATACTACAAAAATTATCAGTGAAACTGCATAAAGTTTTTTTGTTATTATTTATTCTAATTATCTAATAAAACGCGAAAAAGTATGTATTTTAAACTTAATAATTAATTAATTATTTAATTGTTGGGGTTAATTTGAGAAGTCTTACAGTTTAAAACAGTGCAGCCATCTAAAACTTTAGCTTCTTTAAAAACTACTACATAAAAAATTTACGAGCTACCTTATCAACATGCGATTATTTGGATTTTTTGTTTTTTCTTTACTTTAACGGATATCAAACGACTACTATATTCCTCTTCCACTAGAGGATTACTGTAGACGAATTTTGCACAATATCGTCTTTAAGTATTTTGAAGATTTCCGATATCTCGTTTTCGAAATGTTTAAAGTATTTCATTTCTGGAATTTTCTTAACAGGAATTCGACGTTAAATTTGATTTTTAAGTTTATTGTCTTTGTCGTGCTTGCCATTGTGAATAGTGAAAAAACCCTTTAGTAAACTAAAAATAAATCTGTAAAACTACTTTCTTAATATTAAAAGATTCCATAAGAATAAAATTTCTATTGTTTTATAGCAGTGTATGTTCATTGTTATATCGATAAAAATTTCGTAAATCAAAAAGCACTTTAAACTTGAAATGAACCTGTAAAGCTACTTTTCTAATATTAAAAAGTCTGTTTAGGATAAGGTTTCTATTGTTTTATAACAGAGTATATTTTCATTGTTACTTCGATAAAAATTTGTAAAATCATAGAGAAAATTCGAATTTGAAGTCATTAAAATCGTACAAAATAAGTTCATTTGTTTGAGGCAGTATAGTATTACATAAAGCATAAATTCAATGCAAGTTTTATTCATTCAGAAATATAATAACTTTAAAACATAACTGATTTTTCCCCAGAAGGAAAAAAAAAATTCTTACTAGCAAAATTTTTAATAATTTCCTGTGTGAATATTCTATACCTTAACATCTAAAACTACAGGCCCAGAATAATAAAGATGATTTTACAAAGCAGCAAATACTATTACTTTTATTTAAGCGAAATAGTATTGGAGAATGGATAACAATCCGAGATATCAAGAATAAAATGTAACCAAACAAAGCGGGAGAAGAAGGAAAATTCAGCAAGAGTGCGCGGGAGAGGGGGGTACTGATCTTTCGCTTACCTGCAGGCAGTGAGCAGAAAGAACATCTCTTATCCTCGAACCCAAACCTTCTCCACAGAAGATTCGAAGAAAAAAAAAAGAGAGAGCGAAGATGGAAAAATCTTTTCACTTCACTTCGATGGACAAGAAGAACCGGAAGGCTACTCTCCTTCTTTTAGCAGACGATCAATGTGGACGCAGACGAAAACAACAACCATTCCAAGTTCTGTTTATGGGGCTATATGCATAAATATTTAAACTACAATGCAAAAATATGTTGTGTTATCGTGTTTTTCTCGATAAATTTATATCAAAACTGAAGAGTTTAAGGAATATTTGATTTGGAAAAATTATCGTTTTATTGAAATCCAGTACCTAGTATAAATAAATAGCATTTGGAAAATGCTTAAGTTGTTTAACAGAGCAGAAATGCAATTCAGATATTGCACATTTATAGTTAAAAATAGAGTCTATATAGCAAAAAATAGGGAATTGAATTTTTTTTTTATTTTTTATTTAAAGCAGAGAAGATAGCGTTGCTGAATTGTTCCCATCGCTATTATTTTAGAGTAATATTGGCTTTATTTAATCACAGAAATTATAAGGCGAATGTATTATGAAATAAAAATAGCAAAAGTACAGCCACACTTGTTCTAACAATTTATCTTCAAACCATATTTCATTAAGGAATAAGCCAAACAATTTGAAAGACTGTGGTGTGCAAGTATTAATTTTGCATATTACATGAGAACTATTTTATATAAATCTATTTATATGAAAATTAGTTTATTATTTATTATGTTAGGTCTGATTTATTATTATTTTGTTATGTACCAATTCGAAAGAGTAAATACTATATTCAACCTTAACAATGTATTTAAATTTCTAAGTTGTACGGATATTTTTGCGACATGACAGTTAGAACGTTGGTTTATAAAATGGAACGCATGAGGAAAGGCTAGCATATGGACAGAATGAAAAAATAAGCAGACCTACAGGTATGTAAGGTACATCACTATAAGTACACGTTTGAAATTAAAAATTTTTAAATTTCGTATCCCATTGCAGCAGCTAGTTTAGACCTTCATTAATCTCGTATTAAGTACACATAACTCATCTTCCTGTTTTATGTCACAGAGATTTGAAAAGAATCAAACTTCACCGCAATCGTGGTCCAGAAATGATGATGTATCAATGTATTATTATAAATATTATTTAATGCAGTACATACTTATCTATAATTTTGTATTCAGTGTTTGATTACTGGAACATTTGGTTTACAAATCTAACACAAAATTCATCAGCATTTTTTTTTTTTTAATTTATTTATTTCTTCACATTTCATTAATTTGTATGAATTGTTATTTTAATTTTTATGACAAAAATTTTCTGAATAGCTATAGTCGAATCGAGAGCAATGCGAACCAAGTAGTCGAAAAAGGAACGTTTAAAATAATAACTAAAAATATATTTAAAAAAAAACTAAAATCAATTCACTCTTAATACAAGCAGTTCAAATCGATAGCTTTATAGCTCACAGGCAATCAAAACCTGGCAGCTAATATGACCACAGATTCTGTATGCACGTATGCATGTATATATGTATCTACATAACGTCATAACTCGTGATAGAAATTTCAGATTTGCTTTAAATTTTGGATATAGATTCATTCTGATAAAACGTTTCCCTACGGGGGTTCATTGGTTAAGTATAAAAGGTGGGGAAGATAGGGGTTACTTTCTTTTAATTTAGATAAGTGGGAATTTTAATAGTGTAATATAATCCGATTTGATTCGAATTCGGTATACCGTATTAATCTGATAAGGTATTCCCCTGATTAGATTTGAAGGTTTATTTGTTAAATATAAAGGAGGGAAATGGGGGAGTTAATCTTTCAACCCTTAATTTAGCTAAATGGGTTTTTTCGTCAATTTTTTTATTTTTATTTTTTGAAATAAGAGTATAATATACAATTAGTATAAACAGTCCATGAGCTCAGTGCTATCAATTTAACTGGCATTTTTCTTTATCTTTTTTTTTTTTTTTACATTTGCACGAAAGAAACCATTTTTAAAATTGATATTGTTTAGAACTGCGTAACCTCTTCAAGGAGGTATTTCCATTTTAAAAAGAAACATATTTGACAATCTGTCGGTTATAAATTGGTTTAGATAATGAAAACCACAGTGTACCTATACACAATAATCCCCATAAGCACACACGTGAATACACCCTTTTTTTATGTAGTCATTTCAGGGAAATGAAGTGAATACAAACTCTTCTTTAATAACCATCGAAACTCTTAAAAAAGAAATAGGGGGAAAAATATCTTCCTTCGACCAAACGATTTCAGCTAGCTACCTCCAATTATACGTAAAAAAAGAAATTATATGGTAAGAAGACAAAAAGAGGAAAAAATATATTGCCATAAAAAATAATAAGTAAAAAATAGCTAGTTTTTTTTTTTTTTTTTTTTTTTTTTCCTAAGAGAAAAAAAAATATATAAAAAGCATATTAGTACAGATGGTAAAAAAATAGAAGATAGAAGAACGTTAGAAAAATGAATTTAACGACAGAGCATTCAAATTTTCTTCGCTATTAGAAAAGAAACAGACAAGGTGGTTTTCGATTGAATTCATTTCCCTAAAAAAGGGATTATTAAAGGTTAAAAGAGAGAGAATGAAATATTTAAAACAACGCGAAACTATTCTATGTACGTCATTTGAAAAGATAATACGCCTCTTCTACCCTTTATTCTGTATGTGTAATGCCACATAACATTATTTTTGTTTCAAAATTTTACATGAAATTTGTATAAAAAATATTTTTTTATAAGTGATGTTGATAGAAGTTATTTTGCACTCAAATAATTCGTTTTTGTAAATTAATTAATTTTTTTAAGAATCTGAAATGCATTACTTTCCTTTTTCCTAGTTTTATAAGGAATAAATCCATTGTGTTTATTAAAAAAAAAAAAAAAAAAAAAAAAAAAAAAAAAACTAAGTTTTTGACAAGACATTTTAAATGAAGATTTACAATTAAATAGATTTATATCCCGAGAATTTTAGAAAAAAAAAATAAAAATAATAATAAACAAGCAGGAAGCAGAAATAAGGCCTTGTCAGAATTAAGTATCTTAAGCTCTTTATAAGTGAAAAAAAAAAAAAAAAAAAAAGAATAAAACATAAGCAGAGAATAATTTTTTATCGACCAAACGATCTTTAGCTACCTCCAATTATACGTAATAATAATAATTATTATTATTATAACAGGAGAAAAAAATATGCTGTTATATATATATATATAAAGATAGATTTTTTAAAAACTACTTGGAAAATTGTTGTTGTCGGTAGAGAATTAAGAAATCTGAAGTATATCTGAATGTTTTCATTGGTTGAATTCGGCAATTTATTATATTTTATTCTATTTCTAATTGGACTATGCTTATTGTCCAAAAATGGAATACTTCTGTTTTTTATTTAATTCATTTTCTGATTGGTGCATGGTTAGTGTCTAGAAATGGAATACTTTTGTTGCCACGATGACAAAAAAAGTATTAAAAAGTACAAAAAAATTAATAACTCAATAACAAATTTAGATACAGGTTTCAAACAAGTAGCATTTAAAAAAATTTTTTTTTCTATATACGATGGTGTAAAAATTGAAAAGTGCGATATTTAGACCATAAAAATGTACAGTACCGAAAACTGTTAAACTAAAATTTCATTTAATATATGTTTATGATTGGTCCAGGAATATTAACGTGACTCTAAATGTACAGGCATATTGATATGACTCTTAATATGTAAGCTACGTTTTGATCATCATAAAAATGATTTGTTATTGATTTTTTAAAATATAGAAATCATTTATAAGTCTAAAATTATAGTTCTTTGAAAATATTATTTTC
Organism: Maratus speculifer; assembly: GCA_964019185.1. Classification (NCBI taxonomy): domain Eukaryota; kingdom Metazoa; phylum Arthropoda; class Arachnida; order Araneae; family Salticidae; genus Maratus; species Maratus speculifer. The sequence continues at coordinate 251,587,152 of OZ025302.1, read as the reverse complement.
GAAATAATCTTAATTTGTTAATTTACAACTTTTTTTTTTTAACATTTTCCACAAAAAGTTAAGAAATATAAAATTTTGTTCAAAATTTTTGAAGCGAATCTCAGAGAATCGAAAGACAGAGAAGCGAAAGACAGAGAATATATCAAAGTGTATTTAACTACAGAACACTGAAATTTTCGTTGCTGTTAAAAAACATACACAAGGTGCTTTTCGAAAGAATTTATTTCCCTAAAAAATGGATAATAATCCCTTTTAAGGTTAAAAAGGGAAAGAGAGAAATATTTGAAACAATATGGATTCATATAAAATTCATTAAATTCATATAAAAAATAATTACTTTTTATATATAATGCAGATAGATTGGAATTACTTTACAGTCATTAAATATTTCGTCGAAAAAAATGTTTAAAAAAAATCTGAAATCTATTATATTTTTTTGCAGTATTAAGAAATAATTAATGATCCATTGTGTTTTATGAAATCTATTTAATTTTAGGTTTTCGACGAGAAGACATTAAAATTAAACAGATTCGCTTTGGAAGAATTTTTTTGAGAGAAAAAAAAATGACATCAAGGAATGTCTTGACAACTTACGTCAATTTTATGTGAGCATGGAGAAAAAAATAAATAAATAAATAAAATAAAGGATAAGGAAGATAATATGGACATGGACATTAGGGTGGAGTGAAAAAGACCAAAAAAATTTTTTTTCGGAATTTTTTCTTTGGATAGGTCTAAAAAGTTGCCTTTTGGCACACTGAATATAAGGTTAAAATTTCATTTCGTTTGGAATTCATCTTTAGTCCCCTACCAGCTCTTAAAGATTATGCTCTTTATATGTGAAAATCAAGATTTCACTATGTAGTGTAAATGACCAAAAAAAAATTTTTTTTAGAATTTTTTTCTTTGGATAGATCTAAAATGTTGCTTTTTGGCACACTGAGTATATTGTTAAAATTTCATTTCATTTGGAATTCATTTTAGTTCTCTACCAGCTCTTAAAGATTATGCTTTTTTATGTGAAAATCAAGATTTCACAATGTAATGTAAATTAATCAACTTTTTTTTAAAACTAAATTTCTGATTTCAGTAAAATAACCCCCAAAAATGACTTCTTAAAGTATTACTTGTGAACGACCTAAGTATAGTTGCGTTTTAACTCTTCGAATTGCTAAAAAACCCTAAAATGTGAATCGTATTGTCGCAGAGAAGAGAAAACACAATAATTAGACATGCTTTCACTTTTATTTTTCGAATGTAGATGAAAGATAGTTCTCTAAATATAAAGGAAATGCAGTTTTCTGAATATATAGTAATTAAAGGAAAAGAATATATACAATGTATTGTAAAACGATCTTTCATTTCATTCTAATTTATATTGGTCTTTGTTGTCAAAATTAGGTATTACCTTTCGTGATTTGATTTTGCTCATATATATCCGGCTCTTGCTTTTACTACTACAGCCGCTAATGGCGCTTCAACAACTAAGTTTACCCATCTTTCGAATACTTGAATCTAACAGGGAAATTTTTCAATTGAAAAGGTGTGACTTTCGATTATTTTCTGAGAATTTCCAGTTTCTCTCTTGGTACTCTTTTAAGAATGTGGGGTGATTTCACATTCTTGCCAGTTAATAATGGCTATATGATTAGCAACACTGAATTTCAATATTGGAATATGAAACTGTCTTATTGTAGAACATGTAATATCCTTCATCTTCAATATTCTTCGGAATCCAAATTCTCCAACATGATTTTTTTAATAGTTATCGTTCTTGTAAATTTTCATCTCAATGATATAAGTATACGTTTTGTTGAATAACGGGATTGAAAATTTTCTTTAAATATTCCCTCAAATAACAAAACAACTTAATTGTTTATAAAAAAAAACATTTTGAGCTCTATTGTTGCAAGAAGAATCTTTCTTGAAGTGAAACAACATAGACAAATGTACTTTCATTACAAATTCAGCCATAATCTTCAGATTTTGGGATGAATTCTGACTTCCAATCTGCAAACCAAGTAATCAATTGGCAGTTGTCAATAATTTATAGTGCGACATTCTTGCTGGATTACGATTTACTAGATTTGAGGAATATTAACCAGATGCAAATGTTTGACACATGTCATAAAGATAATTTTGGTCTACACTTAACTCTCCAGAGCTCATTTCTGCGTGATAGGAGCAGATATTTTTTAATTTCCATAACTATCTATTCTTCACATTGATCCAACGACTTAGCAATTAAAACAGGAAAAGCTCGTGAGCCTTTATTTTGTTTATCAAGTTCAATGACGTGATAAACAATCGGTAGCGGCAGTTCGTTTTCAGAGAGCCGACATATTAACCACTAAAACGGACGACTAAATCTTAGTTTCAAAAATCTATTAGCATGATTCTTTATCTTACTTTTTACAGTTGTTCCGTCACAACTTATTGCCATAAATTTATCAAGGTTTAAATGTTTTTCAGTGCAATATTTTAATATCTCTTGCAATAATCTTTCCTGGTCCAAAAGATGGTGTAATGCGTCCCATATACAATTCATTTGACTGTTAAAATCAGAGATTATGTTTGTAACTTATAGTTCTTCCATATATCTCCAATGTTAAATAATTTCCTTTGATTTTGGGGAATTGGGGAATTGGCTTCTGATATTCAGAAAAATTGTTGTCTATCATTTGATCAATAAGTCTTTGGGAAACTACAATTATTGATGCCTTCGATGATTTCTCTCAGGATTTTTTTTTTTTTTTTTTTTTTTTACCTCTGGTTTTGACAAATCTTTACAATTACTGATGTGTTTTATTTATTGTTTTGTATAGTAATAATATTTTATAGCATTCTGCTATTGTTGTCAAAACAGCTTTATTTAGTTTTGAAGAATCACCAACTTCTAGTAATGGTAAACTTCGATTTGCTTACACACGTACTCATTTTGACTGTAAAAATGACAACATAAAATTTTTAAAACTCAATAAACCGTTTCAAATATTTAAAATTAAAGACTTAAAGTTTGAAAATGATGAAAGGACTTACAGAATACATTTTAAATATAAAAATATCAGACGATATTACCAAAAAATCCTGTTAATGTACAATTTACGGTAAAAATCTATCGTATAAATCAATGAAAATATAAATGGCGTGGTAGGGGACTCAAGAAGTTTTTCAAAATTCATGAAATTTTGCACGTGTATTAGAGGTTCTAAAAGGCAACTTTTGGCTGCTATCCAAAACCAAAATTCCAACTTTCGATTTTTCACTCCACCCTAATGGACATACCTATCAGATGTAGAGAATAAAAATTAGGAAAAATGGCGAATTATATATAGCGCAGCAATAAATGCTTTCACACGATTAAATTAAAGCGAGATAGTGCGCAAAAGTAAGTTTTGTATTCAATTATATATATACACATACAGACACAATAAAAATACAAAAAGTTAAAATAAATATTAAACAATTTTTATGGAGTATTTTACGAAATGAACATGTCTTTAATCTTCTAAACGTCTTAGGGCTTTTCTACATTTTCGTAAAATTCTCAAAGTTTATTAATCGTAAAAGCGTATTGTTCCATATATTGTACGTACTGTAGTTAGTTTATATTAAAAGCCGTGTTGTTAATAGCAATATGACAGCATGTATCATTCAAGATACACGCATGGATATACGTATAAATCTATACATGGATGTATATGAAGATCTACAGATAAGAATGGACGTATGTATCATGAATGTATGTTATGTTACAGAGGGCATTCAAACATTTTTGCGTTGATCGTGGTAAAATAAACAAATAAAATGCATAAGAATATTATTTTCTAATATGTTCGATCTGATAGTCCTTATATCGAGCTGTCATATTACATCTTCATTTCAAAAGGTAAAAGAACTTTTCTTAGAATATCAATGTTAATTTTGTTCCACTCCTTAATCTCAATCTTCCAGAGTCCATTCTATGTTTTGCGACGTGGCTTATAACGAGCTTGTTTTAAAAGTCAAATGCACAGTGATCCATTAGAGATACGTCGGTGAATTTAAATGGAATAGCCTTAATTCCGGTTTCATTTCAATCTTTCTTTATACAGTCGAACCACTATATAACGAAACTCCATACATCGAATTTCTCCATATAACGAATTTTTAGTAAGAACGGTCCCCTTTTCGCATGATTACATTAAAAACAGACTCTATATAGCGAAATATCTATCTCCATATAACGAATTTTTTCATAAATTGATCTTAATTTATTCAGTTTTAAAAAAGCTTCGAAATCATGTGGAATCAATTTTCCATCCCTTATTTTTGATTTATCGTTCAGTGGAGAGGTTTTTTTTTTTTTTTTTACAAATATTACTTCTCTCCTTATTCTTTAAATCTAACAAGTTCATCCCACCTCCCACACACCTTTCAACATCCTTCTCAAAACACAGTCAATTGAATTGTTACACATATAAGAGAGGAATCAATGAGAGTACATAAGAGAGACCTTCAAATGGAGGAAAATATCAACTACAATTTTTCATTCCTTGCTAAAATTTGAGAATTTTTTTTGAGAGCGTAACAATTGTAATTTTAAAATCAAAACAACAAAAAACTACAGATTTCTTCCTCTGAAATTTATGTAAGTCTTCCTCATTTGATTTTCATTAAGCTTTCAAATAAATGTCTTTTCTCTTTTTTGAAACTGCTTAAATAAGTTAGAAATAAAATGTTAGGTTAATATATACTTTTAAACATTTCAAATTCTTAATTAAAAAGATCAAAAATAATATTTGTTCAAAATTTACACATTAAATACTATTTTAACATCATTCTCTATACATCGAATTTCTCTATATAACGAATTTTTTACTGGAACCGATGGATTTCGTTATATAGAGGCTCGACTGTATATATATATATATAATATATTGTAATACAATTAAGGGTTATATGTGAACTTAAGACAATCAATGTTGTTTGGGTAAAGCGATGGAAAGTCTTCTTTGAAGAAGGTGTTAAAACATGCATTTGTGATATAGTCCAAGAGCCGACCGCACAAAACCCTAAGTCATCGAGCACAAGAAAAAAAAATCTTTCTATTATGGAAGAGTAGTCATGGAAGAATCTAATGATCCATGTCTGCCGGAAGTGAAGGGGTATATAAGTCAAAAATGAATACCACTAGTGGTGGACTCGCGCACTTAACTTAACATCATGTTTTCCTGCACCCAGTTTTCCGGGTTTTTATACTTTTGATTGTACGTCTAACACAATGTTAAACGTACGAGTGAGACACTAGTGGTATCAATTTTTGCCTTATGCACCACTTCCCTTCCGGCAGACATGGATCATTAGATTCCCCCTATTACTACTCTTCCATACTCCAAAGGATTTTTTTTTGTGCCCGATCACTTAAGGTATTGTGTGGTGGGGTCTTGGACTAATAATAATCTGATAGCAGACAGTAAGTCCAGCTTTCTTTATTTTAACCTCTTCAGACCTGAGCATAAAATAACTCTACCAATGTATATTTATTGCTTTTATATAATCGAAATGACACCATAGATGACAGAAAGAGTCATTTTTTTTAAATCAGTGCTTTAGGGGGCTGGTAATTTAGGTTTATAAATATGGATACAAAAGTACTAATCCTCTTAAAACACCAGTTTAACTATCAGTAATATAAATTTACGCAATAACAAAATTAAGGTCTTTAAACAAGTAAATGATCAGCAAAATTTCAAATTTTTTTATTGTAAAGCATTTAAGTTAAATAATCATGAATATTTCTTATTTTTTGGCCACAATGTTTTGAAGGTATTTTCAAAATTCCGATGAAAATAAAATTTATTTTATGAAGCTATATTCATCAGTGTTGACATTTCTTGAATTTGTTTTAAAGCAAAAAACATTCAGCTGTATAGAAGTAAAGTAGAAATGCAAAAATTTCGAACAATTTAGTTTTTATGAGGAAAAGAATGGAGGTACACATTTGTGTACCTCAGGTCTGAAGAGGTTAAGTTTTCCCTTATAAGATAATCTAGCAATAACCATAAATCTTTTAGAAAAACTTCAATAGTTGCCTTTGAAGTCTTTTTCTTCTCTTTTTCGGTAGTAAATCGATTTTTTTTCAATCAGATAAATATATTCAAGCTTAATCATCATAACTTCATATTTCTTTTTTTTTTACCTGTCAAATAATTTCCACTAAAATAATTTGCATATAGTCTTAAACTAAGCAACATGTTTGCACTAGGAGGTAAACTTAGAGGGGGGGGAGGGGGTTGTTGTTTTGTTTTGAATAGCCAGCCCCTGTAAAGCTATATAAAGATTTTTTAATAGCTCTTTGTGGGGTTGGATTTTCGTTTAAAACATGACGTGCGATTTTAGCATATGCGCATTTAAGCGATAAGCAGCATATGCATTTTTTTTTTTTTTTTTTTTTTTTTTTTTTTTTTTTTTTACTTTTTTTCCTAGCCAAATGTAAATTCTTTCCTTTTTACTAATTATACCATTTATTTAACGTGTAAGGAGAAAATTGCTTTTCATGCCTTATTTTAATAGGCAAATAAGAGTATCTCTACTGATTGCGTAATCGAATCTCTTAGTAAACCGCAAATGCAAACACATAGTCTTCGATCCATTTTTTATTTTCAAGTGATATTTTAAAGCAAAGAGTATGTATTTTTAATAATGCAGGCGACAATTAAAACAAATTCGGAATTGATGCCAAACAGCTTCCCCCCCCCCTTCTTCCTCCCTTTAAATTTAAATCACAGAGAAAGTCAAAATCGATACAAAAATTTGCGTACATGCTTCATAGTATGAAAGAAAGCCTTTATATAATAAATGGGTCATTCCATGTCAAATCAACACAGCCCACAACCCGACCCTCTCTGAATTGGATGAAATTTTTTTTATTTCTTGCACTAATAGAGAAATGAATAAATCTGGAGTTTTTAGTTCATATTGCAATTAGTTTTTTAAATATTTAAATTTAAATTTGGTCAAATTTATCAAATTTTAGCAATTCTTACAACACAAAATAGGCTCTAACTTCTTTTCTAATTAACGTAGAGTTTTGATTTTGATGTTGTTGGAAAGCATATGAATTGTACTTTCATATGATATACTACATGACTAAATTTAAGAAAAATTTAATTTCAAGGTCATCAAGTTTAAAATTTAAATTTTAAAATTTTAAAGTTGTAATTTTTAAAATTCTCTAAAAAAATTATATATTATTTTTCAACTTATTGTAAACATCATCTGAAAGTTTTAGCCTGGGACCGCAATGGGTTCATGAGTTATAAATTCTAGAAAATTGGTAGTATCATGTTTCAACCATAACAAAAAAAAAAAAAAGAAAAAAAAAGCCACCACTTCATATATATATATATATATGTGTGTATAAAGCTGCATATTGAGCACCAGGAAGAAGATCTTATAGTTGATTAACTGTTTTCTAAAATGTCTTTACTATGTGTGTGGGTAAAAAAGATTGGTATTTACACCCCCCCCCCCCAATTTCTTTTTTAAGAATTAATATTTTCATAATTTTGAAAAAAGGTATATTTAAAATTGAATAAAGATCTGGAGAAGCAAGTTGCTTTTAAAATTTTAAAGTTGTAGTTTTTAAAATGCTCTAAAAATTATATATTATTTTTCAACTTATTTTAAACATAATCTGAAAGTTTTAGCCTGGGACCGCAACGGGTTCATGAAAAATAAATTTTAAGAAAACTACTTGCATCTAAATTTGCTCATAACAAGTGACAAATTTTGCTACTTTTTTAAACTAAAATTTCATACTGAATATACTGAAAATAAACTTTTAACCATCAAAAAACAATATTAAAATAATACCATAATAGTTTATCCCAATTTCTATATTCTGGGAAATACCTGATTTTTTTTTTAAATGTTTTAGGAAAGTTGATACACATATAAAAGACAAAAGATTTTATAGAGGATAAGAAAAATAGATTTAAAAAACCATTTAATAAATATCTAACAATGCATTTCAAAATAAACTTTTAAAATTTAAATACTAATGATATACAAGGATGCATACTTGAAATCCAAAAAATGAATATGCATGACTTATAAATTATGTTAATTATATTAATTGAAAATACTAATCAGTTGTTGTGCACTTTTTTCTTAATTTTATTGATGCAGAATGCATTTCTTCTTCAGATAGCTTATATGTTCTACTATTGACAGTTCTAGGATCAACTTTTGTTAATATTGTGTTTACTGTCACTTGTAAAATATCAGGATGTTCTGGAAAATAAAATGATGATGATGGGCCGTGTGGATGCAGGAAGTTGATTTTAATTTCTTCTCTGTCATAATTTACGCTAAGTACGCAAGCTAACCACCATTTTTGATCATAAATGCATGTTACATAACCATTTATTTCTTCCAGTTCAATTTCCCCTTCTTTCTTTGTTATTTTTGCAATTTTTCCAGTATCAGAATTAGAATATATTTTGCATAAAAGAGTGTTATTGTTCTGGGGTATAAATGCATGTAACTTTTGTGTTCCTGGTATTGCACAAGAAGAAGAAAAACGTTCCTGTAAAAAAATATTTTCATTTTCATAATCCTGAGAAGTTACATAACAAAATTCTATGCCAGAAATATGAGTTGAAGCCCATTCATATAATGCTCGTGGCGTCATAATTTGATCTGTATATACCTGTTGCAAACTTGCACGAGCAGCTAATCTTTTGACTGTACCCCCTACGCCATCTGATACTCCTTTCCCGTGGGCAGTGGCAAAGAAGTGCCATTCAGCAGGTATGCCAAAGTCCTTTTTGTGACAGCATAAATTTAAAAAGTTCTTGCGGTTTTTATAGTGAGCCGCTGCACCATCAGAAAAGTATGTAAATTTTAGGGGAGACTCATCAAATTTTTCTTTTAAAAACTTAACTAGTTTTTTCTGAAATGCATATACAGCTGTGGTATCATGCGAAAGACAGTCAGAAATAACAACAAAACTAATATTTTCTATGTGGTTGTCTCTATTATAGTATATTACAAATGGGTGGATTGTTGCCTGCGCGTTATTCCAATGAAACCCTTGAGCTTCGTCTTGAAGAATGAATGAGTAATTTTCTGAAAAATCAGACACTATAGCATACTCCCCAAATTTAAGATTACTTTTTGTAACCTTAAAGAATGAGGATTGTTGTTGGGCTATAAATGAATGTCGAATAAGCACAGAAAGTTTATCAATAAATGATTCAATGAATTCCTCATATGAATTTGTTAAAGTTTGTAGAATGGAACGATCCACATTTAACCATTGTTTGTATTCAATTGTTTTAATACTGTTTTCACAAAATAGTTTGTCCAGATAAATTTTAAATTCTTCAAATTTGGGACAGTTTTTGCATTCATTGAGATAACAAGTAGGATGTGCTGGATTGCATAGAAGCAAAGCTATACAAGTTTTATAAGACGAAATTGGAATGTTTTCTTCTGAAGTTAGCTCCTTCAAATTACTTCCAATAATCATTAATTTTACATTCTGATGAATATGGCAAACACAAACTGTATGTGTCCCACTTGCACCAGCTAAAATACAGTTTTTCGGTCTTAGTTCAGCGAATTTTGAAAATCCAATTTTTAAGTGTGGATATCCATCTTTAAATTTTTTAAAAGCCTCATTTAAATTGCATAACACCAGTCTTTTTTGGACTTGAATCTTTTTACCTTGACTAACCATGGATACAAAGTCTTTTTTGCCAGGCATAACTCTGCTTATTTGGTCACTATTATAAAAATCTCTCACACTATTTACTATATCCTGACTTAGATTTTTGCCAGGTTTGGGGTTTGGAGTTGAAAGAATTCCCTTTTCTTTCACCAATTTTTTGGCTTTTCTAACCATGTAATTAGGGAAGCAGAGAAAAATGTTGAAAGAAAAAAAATTGCTTGTTGATTAAAAAAATAAAATATATAACACAAAATGTTTTTTCAGAAAACACACAAAATTTTTAAGCAACTTGCTTCTGCAGATCTTTATTCAATTTTAAATATACCTTTTTTCAAAATTATGAAAATATTAATTCTTAAAAAAGAAATTGGGGGGGGGGGGGTGTAAATACCAATCTTTTTTACCCACACACATAGTAAAGACATTTTAGAAAACAGTTAATCAACTATAAGACCTTCTTCCTGGTGCTCAATATGCAGCTTTATATATATATATATATATATATATATATATATATATATATATATATATATATATATATGAAGTGGTGGCTTTTTTTTTTTTTTTTTTTTTTTTGTAATGGTTGAAACATGATACTACCAATTTTCTAGAATTTATAACTCATGAACCCATTGCGGTCCCAGGCTAAAACTTTCAGATTATGTTTACAATAAATTGAAAAATAACATATAATTTTTTTAGAGAATTTTAAAGATTACAACTTTAAAATTTTAAAATTTAAATTTTAAACTTGATGACCTTGAAATTAAATTTTTCTTAAATCTAGTCATGTAGTATATCATATGAAAGTACAATTTATATACTTTCCAACGATATCAAAATCAAAACTCTACGTTAATTAGGAAAGAAGTTAGAGCCTATTTTGTGTTGTAAGAATTGCTAAAATTTGATAAATTTGACCAAATTTAAATTTAAATATTTAAAAAACTAATTGCAATATGAACTAAAAACTCCGGATTTATTCATTTCTCTATTAGTGCAACAAATAAAAAAAATTTCATCCAATTCAGAGAGGGTCGGGTTGAAAATGACCCTTTTTTGTGTTGATTTGACATGGAATGACCCAAATATAGAAGCAATTTACAAATTTAACAGTAGTTGTTAAAATTTACCACTTTGGAGCGTGAATAAAATTTATCAATGAAAATTTATTTTTATACAATTATTTAAAAACAAACGTTATATACTAAAAGTAATTTTCTCAAAAAAAGTAAGAAATGGTTAAACATTAACCAAAGAATGTACAAAAGTGACCAAATTTATTGACAAAAATGTACTTCAACACAGAAAACGTCTTCGCTTCTTACAAAACCAATATTTGATTCGTACAAAAGGTATAGTTGAAAAAAAAAAAAAAAAAAAAAAAAGGTGGGTAAAAAGGGTTTTATTTGTTATTTTTTTGACAATTTTTCTTTTGCGCACATTTGTTTTTCTCCCAAGCTGAGGGATTTTTCTAAACTCTTTGAAGTTAGTGGTGGAAGCAAGAAGCTATTACTCAATTGGAAATCCGCCAAGAACAAGACAGAAACGGTATTTGATTGAAATTAAGTTTTTTATTTCGAGGGGGAATTTTATATGACAGATCCTAAAAGGGCTGGTCACTAAAAATAAATACAGCTAATATTTTTCGATATATATTTCTCAAGCCTGGTGGTATTTTTTTTTTTTTTTAAGTCAGAGTTAAAAATAGAGTCATTAATTTCGAGATTGAAAACAGATTTTTCTTCGAGCAAAGCTTATAGAGTTCAGTCATTATATAAATTACACAATAAAATTATTTGTAAAATTTTAAATTATTAAAAAAGTGGAGTAATTTAAAATCGTTACAACTCAAAACATTGTTTGCAGAATTTAAATTATTTTACATTCAAAGAAACAGAAATACATAAATTTTAATTTTGATTCAGTATTTTAAAAAACACTTTTTAATTAAAAATATTTAAAGTAAAAATTGAAAAAAAAAAATGCAAGTTTTTTTTTTAATCGCATTTTTAAAAGTAAGTTTTTTTTTTTTTTTTTTTTCAAATTTGTTCAAATGAAAGTAAAACAACATTCAAACGAAAGTAAAACAATAAAAAAAGACATATTTCAAGTTAGAAGCATTTATCTTTAACGGTTCTGAGTCATAACAATTTAAATCTGAGGAATTGTGAAAAACCCATCAGGAAGAAAAACTCATTTTCACAAGAAATCATTTCCATGACGACCATTGCTTCTGGGTAAGGCTTGAAAGTACTAAGATATTTATCAATTAAAGTATTTTTTATATATATATATACAAAAACAATTATTTAAAAAAAAAAAGACATGTACTAAAAATAATTTTTATATAAAAATTAAAAATGGCAAAATTTCGCCAAAGAATCTACAAAAGTGACGAAATTTATTGACATCTGCAAAAATGTACTTTAACACAGAAAACGTCTTCGCTTCTTACAAAACCAATATTTGGTTCGCACAAAAAGTATAGTGAAAAATAAATAAATAAATAAATAAATAAATAGGTGGGTAAAAAGGGTTTTATTTTTTTGACAATTTTTCTTTTGCGCACATTTGTTTTCTGCCAAGCTGAGGGATTTTTATAAACTCTTTGAAGTTACTGGTGGAAGCAAGAAGCTATTACTCAATTGGAAATCCGCCAAGAACAAGACAGAAACGATATTTGATTGAAAATTAAGTTTTTTATTTCGAAGGGGAATTTTATATGACAGATCTTAAATAGTGCTGGTCACTAAAAATAAATATAGCTAATGTTTTTTGATATATATTTATCAAGCCTGGTGGTCTTTTTTTTTTAATAGTCAGAGTTAAAAATAGAGTTAATTTCGAGATTAAAAATAGGTCTTTCTTCGAGAAAAGCTTATAGAGTTCAGTTTTCATATTACAGAATAGAATGATTGCTGTCAAATTTTAATTGAACAGTGTAAATTAGTATTTTAATAAATTTGGATCAAAAATTCAATTTTCTGATTTTTAAAAGAGTGAAAATTTTCGATTTTGTGTTTCGAGCTTTTTCAACATATATATTTTTTGCAAACTTTAAGGGAGTCTTGGACACATTTTGAAATAATTTTTATTAATTGAATTAAAATTTTGATTTTTTTTTTTTTTTTTTTTTTTTTTTTTTTTTTTTTTTGTGATGATTAAATATATTATTTGTAAACAAAATTACCAATCCAAATACAATGATAGAATTTCTCATACTTTTTTAATATGAAAATTTTAAATTAATTGAAAAAGGTAGAATAATTTAAAATCGTTATACAGTAGACTCCCTCAAATCCGCAAAGCTTGGGACCAGAGGTTGTGCGGATTTTAGAATTTTGCAGATTTCTGGTCATTGCTTTGTTTATATTTTTTTAAAGTAATTTCAATGTAATTAATTATGAAATCAAAAGTATAATGAATGCTTACAATATGCTAAAATATTAAAATAAGTAATAAACTAAAATAATAAAAATTTAGATAATTTTTAAAATGATTAAAATACTAAAAACAAAAGTCAAGATAATACGCAATAATGTACAATTAAATATTCATTATAAAGATTAAATGTGTTTTTCCTAAATTATTCAATAAAACTTGCCTCATAAAGATACATTACTAATTCACATCAGGATCATTAAAAAAAAAACAAAGCTTTATTTCAGGTTTAGCCAGACTTAATAACTAAAAAAGCTTGTTCAATGCATAAATATATTTGGTAAGATTGTGATTACCAATGATATCAGCAATATCTTAATTTTTTTTTTTTCAGGAATAAATTATTCTTTCTTCATAAAAAAACATGAATTCAATAACTTTAAGAAAAATTACAAATTAAAAAATGTATGGAATTGATATAAAAGTGAAAAAGTCAAATTTTGCACCTACATCTAAACTGAATGTTTCATTGTTTACATCTGTAAATTATGTGCAGATTTTAGAGAGTTGCGGATTTTAGGAGTGCGGATTTAAGGGAGTCTACTGTAACTTTTTTTTTTTTTTTTTTTTTTTTTTTTTTTTTTTTTTTTTTTTTTTTTTTTTACATTTAAAGAATTTGCATATTACAATGTGATTGGTCTGCCATGTCATAAGTTGGTGTGAAACACCCGCAGACCCAATTTCAGTAGTTGACTAGTAAGTTTACCAATGTATTTTCATACTCCCAGTCCTTCATGTTTTCATATCTTTCGGTGCTAGAAATACAATTATAAATGACCTACCAAAATATAATTTGTCAGACCAGTTGCATTTTAATATGCAAATCAAATTCTGCTTAATACTGGAATTTCAGCGTCAACTCGATAAGGTGATGGTCATTTTTTTTTTTTTTTTTTTTTTTTAAACATTTATTATCTTCTAAAACATAACTAAAACCTAACGATAAGACAGTTTTCGATTAAAAAATATATATATATTTGTTTTCGAATTCTAATTGTAACAACTTTCTCTCATACAGTCGAGTCTCTCTACAGCGAAACTCCATACATCGAATTTCTCTATATAACGAATTTTTTAGTAGGAACGGCCCCCTTTTCGCATGATTACATTAAAAACAGTCTCTATATAGCGAAATATAAATCTCCATATAACGAATTTTTTTTCATAAATTGGTCATAAAAAACAGTTTTAAAAAGCTTCGATATCATATGGAATCAATTTTCCATAGCTTATTTTTAATTTATCGTCAGTGCTGAGTTTATTTTTTTTTTTATTATTATTATTATTACTTCTCTCAATGTTCTTTAAATCCAACGAAGTCATCCCACCTCCCACACACCTTTCCACATCTTTCTCAAAACAGTGTCAACTGGATTAATACACATGTAAGAGAGGAATCAATGAGAGGCACATAAGAGAGGCCTTCAAATGGAGGAAAATGTTAACTACAATTTTTCATTCCTTGCTAAAATTGAACATTTTTTTGAGAGTGTAACAAATTAAAAAAAAAAAAAAATAAAAAAAATAAAAAAAAAAATAAAAAACCAAAAATTACAGATTTCTTCATCTGAAATTAACGCAAGTCTTCCTTATTTGATTTTCATAAGGCTTTCAAATAAATGTCTGTTCTCTTTTTTGAAACAGCTTAAATAATTAAGAAATAAAATGCTAGGTTAATATTTACTTTTAAACATTTCAAATTCTTAATTAAAAACATCAAAAATAATATTTGTTCGAAATTTACACATTAAATGCGATTTTTAACATCATTCTCTATACATCGAATTTCTCTATAAAACGAATTTTTTACTGGAACGATGGATTTTGTTATATAGAGACTCGACTGTATATAGATTTCACTGTTCTAAAATCGCCTAAAACAGAGCTTCCTTGTACAAATATCCGCATTTTCTCCCAATGGCAAAAAAAGCAATTTTATATTCTTTGAGCTAACACTAGAAAAACCGACCCGCAAAATTCGAAAGCAAATATAACTCGAGCATATAAAAATACCACAAAAATTTTTAGACAAACGCCCTACAGTATACATTTACATACACAAACTCACACATTTTTCTTATCTTTTTTCAAATATCGCGTAAAAAATGGAGGGAAAAGGAAAAATTCCCAAATCCACTTTTCTCTCTTAATAATAATAATAATAATAATAGAGAAAAAGGAGGATAAAAAAATTCACTTAATGAAGATACTAAATTAAAAATCAGTCATGACGTTAAAACTAATTAAGGGGATTAAGTTTCGGTACATTAGCGTAACACAGGCAGTGGATCAGGCTCTAGTACATTACATTAAGTGCATTTAAATTGGCTAGAAAGAAACTGAAGTGAAGAGAGGGGCTTTGGATAATTCAGGAAGTTGGAGTCAATTATCCGGCAATCAAACTGCATTTAGCAATTCTTCCTATGAGCGTTGATTGGAGTTGATTGCCCGCTTGATCTTCAGACCGCCCCCACCCCCCTCCTCTCAATGGTCTACGTCTTGGAATTCTTTCAAACTTTTTTTTTTTTCTTTTTTGGCTCTCGCGTAGATATATAATTCGTGTGTCACTATTTAAGAGTTTCGGAGAAGAAAAAAAAACTTCTATAAATTTTTTTAATAATAGAATTAGAGATTTAAAAAAGCTAAAGCTGAGACGGAGCGAGTTCAAGCTGAGATTATAAAAGAGAAATATTCAAGTTAAGAATTAAAATAGTTAAATGAGTTTTGGTATTATAGTTACCACGCTTGAATTCAGATTTAAATTATTTCTAAAGCAATAAAAATACACACAAATATATGCATATATTTAAAATTACACTGAAATATCACTCCTATGCGCATAAAACTTTCGGGCGATGTGTAAAGATTCAATAAAACCTATGTCGTTCAGGCCTGTTTTTTGACTTGTCAAAACTAATTTTAACCGGGACAGTATTTTTTTATCATTTTAAAGCTTGGTTTCATTCAGGCGTCAGAAAGTTAAATTTGTTGCCAAAATATATAATTAGCTATGAAAACAAGCCAGATGAATATTTTTACTTGTTATATATATATATATATATATATATAAATATTTTATTTACACATATTATTGTTGATTTTCGGATACTCTACAGTATCCAAAGTACTATTACACAAAGATCTGATATTTTAAAAACTTCGTTATGGTACGAAAGCACCTCATTTGCTACCGTTGACGTGCAATTTCCGAGTTGTTTAAACTTTTTACTTACCCATCATACGTAGTATAGGGTAAGTCTTGCAATCGTTTTGAAAATTGAAATTTTTTTTGACGGATTTACACGTTTTAAACACTGGAGATTTCGAAAAACATATTTTTAGAAAAAAAAAAAAAAATTGCCGTCCGTCTGTCTGTCTGTAAACGCTCTATCTCACGAACAAATTGCGATAGAGACTTGACTTTTTGTATGTACTTAGTATGTAAGAATGGGACGAAGCCTATTGAATATCAGCAACCTCGATTATCCGGAACTATTTTTTCCGGATTCTTGAAAAATTCGTTCTGATGAAAGGTATATAAAAATTTTCGAATTTTTTTTATTTTAAGGAATGCATGTGAAAGGCAATAAAAAAACACAAATTTTGCATAAAGAACGAAGTCGATCGGATAATTAGTTGTCGAGATATTTGTAATCCTATTTTCCACATTCTTCGATTTTTCATGATCCTGTATTTCATTCAAATTTCAATTCAGAGGTATATTTTAATTGAAAATGAGAAGCTTAATCCGACGCAGCAAACTGTTAGTTAATATGATTATTATTTTTGGAGTTATAAGGATGTTTCTTTTACGTAGTTTGGTACTTCTTGAATAGCTTGACTTTTTATATAAAATTATGTTGAAATTGGTGCATCAGCAATTCATTAATAGAGTATTACTATGTGTATTAACAACATTTAAATTTAGTTTTGGAATTGAAATACATTGTATAAATAGTTTTCACATATTTTATTTTCATATGCATATAAATGATGGGTAAGTATTACGGTGGCCTCCAACGACTAGTTTTTCTCTTCCGATCACATTATTCAGCCTAAATTTCCCCGTCGGCAAATTAAAAAATGATTTCTATGCAATACCAAAATGAGAAACTAAAGAAAAGAAAAATATATAATATTTTTCTCTTTCCTTAGACATATCAGTTAGATTTCGTAATATATTTCGAACACTATCAGACACATAAAAAGTAGTGTCAATTTGATGGATTTTTAATATTGGAGTTCTGACTTTATTGCCCGCAATTTAATTTTGGCGGTAACTGAAAGCTAGACATATTTAAAAAAATTCAAAACTATTGCTTTTACAAATAAAGAAAGAAAGTAAAAACCCGGAAAAATCGTATGGGAAAATGAACTGAAGAATTTGCACATGTTTAATTATCTTACACAGTTGGAAAAAACATAATTCTGAAATACTTTTTTTTCCTCTTCGATTTAGATGAAAATTTAACCAATGGTCACGTGTCAATATCAGTTTTATTGCAAAATTAAATTTGTCGTACATCATTAAAAAACTTTTATTAATGTTTTTAACAATTTAACATTTTTTCCCCTGTAAAGCATAAATAAATACAAAAAAAAGGTGATCAATTAATTAATTAGGGCTCTTAATCCACAGTAACTAAAAACAAGTTGGAAATTGCACGTGAAGCGTAGCAAATGAGGTGCGTTCGTACTAACTAAGTTTCAAAAATATTCCGATCTTGCTTTTATAGTAGACAGTACTTCAGATATAATATAGAGGTCGAAATCTTGTTTGTGTTCCTGTAAATATATACAGGAAGAAACTTTTTTTTTTCTACACCTCAGCAACGTATATCATATTCATAAAATGTGAAATAGTTTAATATAATTAACGCACGCCCCAAGCAATGTTTTCCCATATAACATTACGTAGTGGAATACTTTTGTGTGACCCTGTAATTTAATAATAAATATTCTTTGCATCACAGATTATACAGAATGTACATTTTAATATATATATACTTCATAGGTTCATGTATTTTATTATATTTAAATGAGTGTAACACCTTTAAAATAGATTTGAAACATTTTCTCCCATTGACCTTAATGAAACGGAATACTTTTGATTGTCTCTGTAATTGATCTATGTATTCAATTTTCATAAAATTTGAAATGACTTTGCAGGTGTTTGAAATAGCAGGTGTCATTGTTCAGAAACTATCTTATTGCACTCAATTTTCTCTTTTTTTAAAAACACAATAGATTTTTCATAACAAGCCTACAAAAGTTGAAAGTTTTGAGCACATTTCCCGACGAAAGCAGAAAAACCGGTCGAAAAGCTGGCGAAAAACGGGTGATCAGGTGATCGAAATAGCTTAGAACAGGATAGGTAATTTAATTATCTTGAAATGGAAAAATAAGTTCGATTCGAAATCGCTTCCATAGTCAGGCATTCCAATTTTATATATTTCTGTTAAAAAATGAATTTGTAAATGTGTCAAAACGTTTTTCGCTTGTTGAGCGGAGCAGTTAAGAACACCCTAGTACCCCCTTTTCCAACCTCTTAATAGCTGTCAAAACATATAATATATGGATTTCTATTAGTTAAAATATTCTGACAGTCGTATTCAACTAAAAACTTCATTGCTAGTATATTAGAATTTTTTTTATGCCACTGCAAGGAGAAGAAATTAAAAACAGAATATTTTTTATCTCCCTTGATATATTACTTGGATTCCTTATATATTTTTAAATCTAACATAAGAAAAAATAAACGTGTCAGTTTGATAGATTTTTAATATTCTGACTGTGACTTTATTGTCCGTGGTTCAATTTTAGCGAAGACTGAAAGACAGATATATTAAAGTTTACAGCACTTTCCGTCTTCATTTTTTTTTTTTCAAACAATTACTAAGGCGAAAATGGAAAAAAAAAAAAAAAAAATCTTATTATAAAAACTGCATATATGAATGAACCAAGGAGTTTGCGAATGTTTAATCATGATGCACTGTTTAGCGTAAAAAAAAAAATAAAAAAAAGCTTAGAGTTTTTTTTTTTCCACAACTTGGATGAACTTTTAATAAATTGGATTGGCGATATAAATTTCATTAAAATTCTAATTATTAAAATAGGTCAAAAAATATTTATTTACATGCGAAGTTAAAATCCAATAATGAAGAATAAAAAAAGCCAAGCGTAATGAATGAAAAAAAATTACAAAATAAGGACAGTTATGAGAGACAAGTTGAGGAAACAACTTTTTGATTAGTCTAATATATTTGACTCTTTCGGAGAGGAAAAAAAAATGTGCTTTTTTCTAACGCAAAAATGTTCTTTTAATTGCATATACTGAAAATCCACGAACTCAAATTTTCTTTCAAAAAAGGCATTTAAAAATAAAATAAAATCTGTAATCTTTCAATGTCGAGAGGGGTTGAACAGTAACTTATTGATTTAATAGCAGGTTTAGGTCAATAAAAACCTACTTTAGTAAATGGAATATTTCATCTATTTTCAATTCAAGAATTTGTCACAGTGAAGCTTTTAATTCCTCCCCCCTCTATTTCACTCTCTCTCTCTCTCACTTTTTTTTAAATAAGAAGTTGTCTTTTTTCATGCCAAAAGGAATTTTTAGTTGAAAGGGAAGAAGGAGTGGGGTGGAGGCGGAATTGAAGGTTGAAAATGAAGAAACTGATTGTATCATTGCAAGTAGTGGAAGTTGTAGTGTGGGATTGATGTTGAAATGTAGGAAATACAAAACTACGTGCTGTTGTCCCCCCCCCCCCTTCTTTCTTCACTTTCAAGTTAAAATTAAATCCCTGTGTCACCTTTTTTTTTTTCAGTTTTAAGTCAATTTCGGTGCGACCCCCCCCCCCCCGTTCCATTTTCCTTACATTCAATTTCCCCAGCGTGAAAAACGTAGGTGGAGACTTCTTTTTCTTTTTAATTTCTTTTTTTAGGAGGGGGATTTTAGAATGGAATTGGAACGGGGTGTATGTATAATTGACAACTTATGCGCTTTTTATTAAACGAAGATACTAGGATTTTAGGGACAGAGAATAAAAAAAGAAGAGGGAACAAGTCGAATTTATTTTGGATGAAAATGGCTAGAAGGTATGTAATAGGTAAGCGCCGATTTGAATTTCTTTTATAGCTTTATTATTTTTTTTAATGGAATAATTGTTTAAACATTTGCCCCAATAAACTGACCTTTCAGCGCCGAGAGGAGTTGAGTAGTAGCTTACTGATTTAATACTTTAATATAAGTTTAGGTCAATAAAAACTGCTTTAGTAAATGGAATATTTCATTTTTTCACTTGAAATTGTCTCAGTGAAGTGCACCCCTCTTTCGCCTTTTTCACACCAAAGGGCTTTAAGTTGTATAGAAAGTGTTTGTGTGTATAATGTAGGGGGAGGGGGGACATAAATGTTGGAAATGAAAAAAGTTTATGCTGAAGCGCAGTAAATGCAAAAATACGCGCCATTTTTTCTTTCTGTCTTTAACTGAAACCTAAAATTAAATCCCCGTGTCACTATTTTTTCTTTCTTTCTTTTTTTCATCCAAGTCAATTTCGGGGGGATTTTTTCAACTTTTAAATCCAGTTTCCCCAGCGTAAAAACACAGTCTCAAACATTTAGCTTTTTTTTTTAATGGAATTTAAACTGGATGTATGTATAATTGACACCTTTTGCACTTTTTTATTGAACAAAGAGACCAATTTTTTTTTCTGGGGGGGGGAGGGGGAGGAGAAGATAGAAAGAAATCAAATGCACTTTCTGACAAAAAAGACTTGAAGATATGTAATAAGCAAGAAGAGATTCGAGCTTCGTTCTTGGCTTTATTTTGTAAGAAATAACTGTTTAAATCTGCAGAAATAAATAAATAAATAAATAAATAATTAATATGATTAAAGATCGCACAATGGGTTTTGTTTAACATTCCTTTTAAGACACTTTATACTTTTATTAATAAATCAAAATCATTAATTTATAATTATTGAATCCTTACATTGATATTAGTACAATTAATTCTTAACCGACTAGAAAAGTAGACCTTAAAAAATCAAATTATTTAAATAAAATTCAATATTAAGAAATTCAACAACTTTAGCGGAGGTTTAAATAAAATTTTAAAATCCCCCTGCCCCCCCCCCCCCCCAAAAAAAAAAAAAACTTATTTTTAGATTTCAAATTACTTCAATGGTCAAATCTTGCAGGCTCGTACAGAGATTTTTTTAAAATAAAAAATTACTAAATACATTAATTGTATTTTTTTTAGTGTGTGTGTGTGTGTGTGGGGGGGGGGTAAATATATTAAAAATGTGATTATTACCTCACTACACAATAGCTTTTAATTGCTTGATTCACTAAACACGATATTCAGATGAGTAAACTAATCGTAAAAAATGTAACTAACAAAGCAATCCAATCCAATAACTCTGTTTTAAAAAATATCTCACAGACATATTTTATTCAACTCTATTATTTCAAAAGATGAAATTTGATTCATTTAATCATACATTTAAATTACTGGAACTTAATCAAATTACTAATACCTACGAAGTTTAATTGATGGATTTATTCAACCTTTTGCTTTGAAATATTGCCTCCGAAAATTCCTAAATTAATTAGGGATTCAAGTGATTATGATTTTCTTAATTGACTTTATAAAATTTCGAAAACAGCATTTCAAAGTAAATGATATTTGAATAATTTATGCCATGCAATTTAATAATGTCTTTTGGGTGATTCGGTAATTCCTTTCGTTACATTTATTACTGTTTTTAGGCAAGAGTAAAATAAAAAATTTTAAAGATTTAAAATTTCATTTTTCGATCAATTCATTAGAATTTGATTTATAAACAATTATTTTATTATTAATATTACAAACAATTATTCAGTGTGACCCCCTTTTTTTTTCGTTCGCAGATATCCCGGTTCAGGAAATTCGGTTCAAAACGACGTTTTAGGCAGCATTTTTTTACAATATTTTCTACATTTATCAAAAAATCGACAAGCACGACACACTGTGTAATTTCTAAATAAAATAATTTGTCAGCTGATGCATTTGAGAGCTAAAATGAATTTAAAAATAAATCAGAAAATAAGCAGCTTGGGTTAAAATTTATAGTTTATGCAATAAGTATTTATCGACAGAACCACCCTAACACATTTTATCAATCTTAGTTATCTAGAAATTCCATGCCAAGTCCACTGTTTCCTTTTGACTCCCTTTGGCCGAACCCCTTCTGACATGAAACATTCCCTCTCGACCATTATACAACCGCAATTACTCTGCGGCGTTGCCAAACAAATCCCCCCCCCCCTCCCACCACCAAACCCCTTATGCATTTCAATTGTAACTCGGACCGTGCCCTTTGTTTCGGCAACCACGTGCCGATGACAAACAGGTCAGCGTGGTTATACGCCGTATGCGCGACTTAACGTGCACAAAAGCCATGCACAGACTCGCGATTAATTGCTTGGCAGCTGTTTCGATTGGGTCCTATATATTTTCTGTATGTATTTTAGCTTCAGACTCCTCTGCCTTTTGTGCGACTGCAAATGGGTTCCGAAAATTGCACGTGACTTTTGGGGTGTTTTCGGTGTGCTTTTTTTCGCAATACATCAGAAAGGGCAGTAGAAAGTTTATTTTAGGGAGGGGGAGGGATAAGGGGAGGAGAGGGGATAATTTGTCGAATTTATCTTTTAGTTCTGTATTATAGTTTGTCGAATGATGTACTGTAATTAAGTCTTAACCAGCCAAAGTCAAAGGGGTGGGGGTAAAGTAATCTAAATACTCATTAAATTAAACTATTGTCTGTTAGTACTTTTAATTAATATTAAATTAATAATAATTTAGGTAAATATCGTAACTTTACATTTCGACAGCTCTGACATAGTGCATAGGATAATTATAATTTACTTCAAAGTAATAAAATGTAATCTTAAGTTAAAATTGTAATAAACATGTCCAACTTAACCCCCTTCTCTTTTTTTTTCCTTTTTGGACTGCTGCTGCATATAAGCTGCGGCCTGCACGAGCTACCGGACCCGCTCCAACGGGACAGCCTATAGAGCCAATTTTTTACCCGATGAGATGAGATAGAAGGTGGAGTCTCATCACTCCAGCAACTTGTGAGCTTGCTTTGCATCTCGGTCTCACAATTTCCTATGATTATACTTGTCTTTCTGCGGCACCGATTTTTTAGGTGCTTTCATAATTATGTAAATACGTAGCACCTGTAGTTGGCGTTCATTCCGTCCGTCTGTCCGCATATAAAAAACGCAAAAACTATCCAACTGAATCGTTTGAAATTTAAGATATATAATTATTACCCAATTTTCTCGAGTCAATTCAAATTTTATGAAAATCGGATACATAGATCAATTACAGGGACAATCAAAAATATTTCATTACATTACGGTCAATGGGGAAAAAAAGTTTCAAATGCATTTTAATGATCATTCGAATGTAATAGAATACATGATCCTATGAAGTATATATTTATTAAAATATACATTCTTTACAATCTGTGATGCAAAGAATATTTATTAAATTACAGGGCCACAAAAAAGTATTCCACTACATAAGGCTATACGGGAAAACATTGTTTGGAGCGGGTTTTAATTATATTAATCTATTTCCATTTTATGAATATGATATACGTTGCTGAGGTGTAATAAAAGTTACTTCCTGTATATTTACAGGAACACAAAAAAGATTTCGACCACTATACTGTATTGGAAGTACTGTCTACTATAACAGCAAGATCTGAATATTTTTAAAACTTCGTTAACGTACGAACGCACCTCATTTGCTACGCTTCACGTGCAATTTCCACCTTATTCTCTCTTTTTTCATCTAAATTAGTTCAAGAAACATTTTCCACGATGAGTACCCGCCATCGATTAGATATCTAAAATCAAAGTTTCCCTACTTCCCCAGGCCAGATTTAGGTGTGTAATGTGCAAAAGCCAAATCAGCACGTTTGTTCTATGACTGATCTAAAGTTTTGGTTAAAATAAAAGCATTAAAAATCAGAAGAAGGAATTTTGAAGCTAAAGTATTTTGTGTTGCTAAATTAAAGCCAAAGATATTAAATTCCGTTTCAAAATATTACTGTTTCCACTTGTTCTTTCAGAATAAATAAGAATAATATTTATTACTATTGTATATTAATTATGTTTTTTGTCGTAAAACTTAATCTTATTTCGTGCAAAATAAGTACATGGATAATTTTTATTGTTATGCTCACAAAATGTCATTAAAATACATAAAGTTAAAAAAAATAAAATTTGAAACATGACCTATAACGTTTCTGAACTACAAATATATGTTTATGTAATATAGCGTGACATGGAAAAGGTGGGTGGGGTGGGGGATATACCGAAGTGTGACACTTTGTGACAAAGGCGGAAAGGGGCGGGGAGAGGGTCAAAAATATTGAAAAAAAAAGGTGATATAATTTATATATTGTAATTTAAAAATATGGACAAAAATAAATAAATAAGTAAATGTTGAATGGGAAAAACACCTTTTAGAAAAATATTTTACAACAAATGTACTTCCGCACCCATGTATTAACCGTTTAAACGCCAATGTTCCCAAATGGGAACATAGCATTTGTAATACAAAACATGTATTTTCCAACATAATAACGATTCTTTATTTTACCTATAAAGGTTGATTTCAACTTTTGAAAAAAAAAAAAAAAAAAAAAAAAAAAAAAAAAATATATATATATATATATATATATATATATATATATATATATATATATATATATATATTTAAGCATTTATTACATGTGTAAGGAAAATGTAACTTCATTAATTTGCATAAAAATATATAATTTATTTTTATTGTTTTCTCTATATTACTTACATTTTACCGCTAAGAATCTTTTTTTTTTTTTTTTTTTTTTTTTTTTTTTTTGAATTTGAAAAAATACTCAAGAGCAATGTATAATAACATATAGCGGAAAATAATTTGTTATATTATTTGCATAGGCTGTCTGTCAATCAATAATTATGATCCAAAATGCAAACACTTAAATAAAAACAACTAAAAAAAAAATAATAAAAAAAAAATTAAATTTATATGCATAAATTAAAATATTTGAAGCTGTAATATAGGAAAAACAGAATTATAAATACATTGCGATATTAATTCGGAGTGTAAACGGTTAATTATGGCTAATGCTGAAAATTAATGCCTTGTAATTATTGTCTGTTGTTGTAGCTAGAATCAATATATAGATAGGGCAAAATATCTGGACTCATCTCCCATAATCGTAATAACGGTCATCAAAGTAGGGTCAGTCGCTATTGGCCGACTGAACGCCAATAAGAAGAAATGGAGAAATCGTAGCTCCATTTAAGGGAGAAGTAAAGGGGGTTGAGGGGTGGTACCAAAACTGTTTGGTTAGGCGAAAGAAAAATGTTTCATGTTCTGACAATTTGATTTAGAGATAGAGAAGCAAAGATAGATTGAGGATGACAAATAATGCCTTATATGTTTTAAGAAAGGGTATTCTGTTTTGTTACAAATTACAGAATGATGGTAGCAGAAGGAAGGCTGTGTTAATGTTTAGCAAAGAAAAGGAAAAATTAATTTTTTTCTTGTAGGTTATGGAAAAGTTTCAATTTCGTGCAGTTGTGATATTAAAGGGCGGGCATAAAATTTTTGAGGAACACGAAAATTGATGAAGTTATTTATTAATACTAAAAATTAAATGGTATGCCTTCTAACAAAAGATATTTAATATTTTTTTGTAGTTTCAGAAGAAAACAAAATTTGAAGTTGTTTTAATATCTTAAGAAATTTTGTTGGTACCTATTTTTTATCAGTTAATATCAATAAAATCATTCAGAAAGGAAAAATTGTTCTTTTTCTCATAGGTTATGGAAAAGTCTCAATTTCATGCAGTTGTGGTATTACAAGGCGGAGACGAAAATTCTGAAAAACACGAAAATTGATGAAGTTATTTATTAATGCTAAAAATTAAATTATACACCTTCTAGAAAAATATATTTATTATTATTTTGTAGTTTCAAAAGAAAACAAAAATAGAATTTTTTTAAAAAAATTTCAGAACATTTTGTTTGTACTGCGTATAAATTTGTTTTTATCACTTTATATCAATAAAATCATTAATAAGTGGTCTTCTTATCATTTTTTAGCAATCGATTTACTGTTTTTATCAAGTCACGTGATGTTATCACATAGTACGTTTTTTAAAAGAAAAAAAAAATGTGTTATTTGAGACATTAATACAATGAACTGACAAAAATACTTCTCATTTATAGTTAAAAACATACTTCAATAAATAATAGAAAAAAAAAATGTTTTTATTCCTGAAACTGGTTTTTAAATGCCTGAAAAGATAATCTTTTGAGTTGACAAATTTCGAATATGAGTGAGTATTAAAAAAAAAATTAGTCTTTGTGAATCAAAAAAGTCTAAAGAAGCACAAAAAATTTATAATGCACTGTGCACCAAAATTTTCTAGTCGGGCCCAGGGTATTTAAATCACATCGCTCTTAATTGTTTTTTCTAAAAAATTTGTAACAATAACTTGCTAAAATATTATTTAACCACTCTAAGGGTATGTATAAGGTTTCAATGAAGTCTGTAAAACAGTTTGATCGAGAGACTTCGACTCTATACTAAACTTTGGATAATGATTATAAAGTTCAGCTATTCAGAAGACTGTTACTATAGTACTAGATTTCGAAATTAATCGAAATTTCACTAGTGTTTGTAAAAAAAAAAAAAAAAAAAAAAAAAAAAAAAAAAAAATACAAGTTAAGCTATTTAACTGAAAAAAAAAAGGATAGCAAAAAAAATTATGATTATATAAATGCATACATAAATATATCTTCAATAAAATAAATGGAGAAAAATCAAAGAAATACATAAAAAATAGGGAATTATTTCAGCAAAACCCTTAGTTAATTTCACGTAAATTTTTCATCAAGCAGCGCAGAAACAAATAAGGCATGGAATATAATATAAATATATACGCAATGCTTCTATTACAAACTCGCCTTCCTATGCACTTGGCATCACTGCATCATTTATGGCTAATGTAGGAAATTAATTCCCTGCAACTTTTTCTATTGCTGGAACCAAAATATAGTGGGGCATATAAATATCTGGTACCCTTTCCATAACCCATAATATCACGGTCATCAAAGTGGGGTAAGTCTCTTCAATTGGCTTACTGAATGCCAGTAAGGGAAAATCGTAGCTCACTCTTGCAAAGGAGATAGAGGGGGGGGGGGGGGGTATACTGTCGAAATCGTTTGGTTAGGGAGAAAGAAAAATGTTGTGTGTTCGGACAATTTCATTTAGAGATAGAAAAGCAAATATACATTGGGGATGACAAATATTACACTCTATGTCTTGAGAAAGGTTATTTCTTTGGCTATAGCTAAAAACTTTTCGTTAACAATACTCGAAGTAACTCGGTGGGGTAGTAAAATACACTAAAAAAATGCATGATGTGGGTTGAAGAACCCCTAATATGAGGGGGAAATTCTCTAATCTTTAAAAACTTTGGAGATTTTTTTTTCTTTTCTTTTTACTGATGTACGTTAATTTATTATATGCGCATATTATTAATGTTAATATGATTTAAAAAAAAAACCGATTTTAACAAAAGAAAAAAATAAATCAGTTTTGGAGTAAAAACACGTTTTTTTTATTTCATTTATTTTTTAATTTTAAAAGTTTTACAGTTTGCTTTTATACATATATGTTACAGTGTTTAAAATACCAAAACTTCTACAAATATTTGTCTCATCACGTCATCATTTTTTTGTATATCAATGTAGTGTACGTAATAAAATCAGGAATCTATTTACATTTAATGAAAAAAAAAAAATAAATAAATAAAGACCAAAATTTATTCAGAAACTTACATATTTTCTCATAAACAAACTCAATAATTGTAAAAGTCATGCTTAATTTTATTAAGTATAGTATACCGAGAATACAAATAATAATAATAATAATAATGGAGTGATTTGACAAGTATTTGTAGAAGTTTTACTTTTTAAAATTCAGCAAAATATCAATAAGCAGCAAATTTTAAAATTCTTTAAATTTAAAAGAAAAAATTTAAATTCTCAATTTTTACACACAAAATGTGTTTTTCTTGTCAAAATCAATTTTTCTAATTTAATATAAATATATAAATGTACGCAATGCTTCTATTACCAAACGCGCCTTCACAAGCCCTTAGCATCACAGAATCATTTATGGCTAATGTAGGAAATTATTTCCCTGCAACTTTTTCTATTGCTGGAACAAAAATAAAGTGGGGCATATAAATATCTGATACCCTTCCCATAACCCATAATATCAAGGTCATCAAAGTGGGGTAAGTCTCTTCAATTGGTCTACTGAACGCCAGTAAGGGAAAATCGTAGTTCACTTGCAAGGGAGATAGAGGGGGGAGTAAGTGCCGAAATCGTTTGGTTAGGGAGAAAGAAAAATGTTGTGTGTTCCGACAATTTGATTTAGAGATAGAAAAGCAAATATACATTGCAAATGACAAATATTACACTGCATGTCTCGAAAAAAGGATATTTATTTCGATATCGCTGAAAACTTTTCGTTAATAATAGCCGAAATAACTCGGTGGGCCACTAAAATACACTAAAAAATTCTTGATGTGGGTTGAAGATCCCTTAATATGCGGGGGAGGGGGGGGGGGGAGGAGATGTCGGATTTTTAAGAACTTTTTTTTTCCCGCCGCTGTACGTTAATTTATTATATGCACATATCATTAATGGTAATAAATAGTTAAAAAAAAAAAACTGATTTTGACACACACACACACAAAAAAAAAAAAAGATAAATTATTTCTTGGGTAAAAATAGATTTTTTTCTTTAAAGTTTTACAGTTTGCTGTTTTTTGATAAATTACTGTGTTTAAAACACCAAACTTCTACAAATATTTGTTTCGGTTTTGATACATTTGAAATAGCGTAATGTCATTTAAATACTCTCCAAACAATTTTTCTCCTTATACCATAATGTAATTGAATTTTTTTTTTAGTGTCCCTGCAAATGAACCATTTAATCGTACATATTTCATATGCAATATCAAACATGTTTTGATAACCGTAAATAAGCTTTATCAGTTGCATGAAAATCCGAGAATATTTAAGGCAGTTAGGACATTGACAGACAGCCAGACAAACCGAATGCATAAGTACTTTTAAATTTTGTTGGAAAATGCTAAAAAAATGAGAAATTATTTTAGTAGAACACTTAGTTAATTTCATACATAAACTTTTCACCAAGCTCCACAAAAACAAATAAGGCATGGAATATAATATAACTATACGTAATGCTTCTATACAAACGCACCTTCCTATGTCCTTAGCATCACAGCAGGGTCAATCCATTTCAAGTGGTCCAGCACTGGTCGCTCGACTATTTTTAAAAAATCTGAAATTTTTTGTACAACAACCCTAACATGATGGAAGTTCAAAATGACCGTTATTTTAATTCTACTATTTTTTGTTTGCGCATGGCGGCCATCTTTGTTTCATCGTGTGCAGCGATTTTCTCAGATACTAGGATACACAAAATTGTAAATATCTCGTCTTCTATTTTCCCAATTGAAATGGGATTTGCAGCATTTTGTTCAGAATACAATAGGCTAAATATACAGTGAAAGAAAAATTTTGAAAAATAAATTTTTACAGATGAAATTTTAGCACAAAATTTACGATTTTTTCCAAAATCTATCCGTTTGCAAGAGGAAAATTTTCATGCAAGGGAAACTGTCAACCTTACACAATTTTTTCTACAAATAAATCAAAAGTGCGTGTACTCATACACCAAGTCCCAGATCTGGGAGTTAATTTCTCTTTGCGAAAAAAATTCCGAAATTCGTCAAAAATTTCAAAAATCGCACTTTTTAGGCTTTGATATCTCTGGTGGGGCACGAGATAAAAATCTGAAATTTTGGCCTATGATTGTATCGTGTAGTAGCGTTATGTACAAAAAATTTCAAGAAGGAGATTTGACTACAAGCTGAGATATGACATGGAAAATATGTGAAAACAATACTGCCAAACTATTGTAAACCTACTATGTAATTGTTCAACAAGACTGTCAACCTTGCACAATTTTTTCTACAAATAGGTCAAAAGTGCGTGTACTCATACACCAAGTCCCAGATCTGGGAAATGATTTCTCCTTGCGAAAAAAATTCCGAAATTCGTCGAAAATTTCAAAAATCGCACTTTTTAGGCTTTGAAATCTCTGGTAGAGCACGAGATAAAAATCTGAAATTCTGGCCTTTGATAGTATTGTGTAATAGTGTTATGTACAAAAAATTTCAATAAGGAGATTTGACTACAAGCTGAGATATGACATGGACAATATGTGAAAACAATACTGCCAAACTATTGTAACCTCCTATTTAATTGTTCATACCTCCAAAATTTTAAATTATGTATGGTACAAAGTTAAATGTTAATTACAAATATCTTTTTCAAATGCTTCTGTGTGATTTAAACAGTTCAGAATGTATGCTAAGCCAATACACTATTTGTACAGATGAACAAATCTACTAGAAATGCTATTGCAACATTTTTACTCGGAACACATTTCAGGAAAAATAAATTATGGACAATGGATTGCAACTGATCGAGTTGACATGGCTTCAATTATTAAACCTAAAGAATTTCATTCAACTTAACAAGGGATGACAAGACTTGGGGGGGGGGGGGGCTTCAAATAAAATTTTTGTAAAGAACAGCCTGATGGACTGACAACAGTAAGTGGTCGAACTCATAACATCTCTCGTAAATATTGTTAAACTCTTTGTTGAGCATACATAGTATTTTGTAAATTAAATGTTTATTATTTAACTGTTTTCAACAAACGATATTTTCTGTGTAAATATTGTAATAAAAGAGACAAATCTCCTTTCTCCTAATGTACTCGTAATAGCATTTCTTAACATTTTTTTAAATCACCGTATCTCAGCTTGTAGTCAAATCTCCTTCTTGAAATTTTTTGTACATAACACTACTGTACAATACTATCAAAGGCCAGAATTTCAGATTTTTAACTCGCGCTCCACCATAGATATCAAAGCCTAAAAAGTGCGATTTTTGAAATTTTCGACGAATTTCGGAATTTTTTTTGGATAGAGAAATCATTTCCCAGATATGGGATTTGGTGTATGAGTACACACACTTCTGACCTATTTGTAGAAAAAATTGTGCAAGGTTGACAGTCTTTTTGAACAATTACATAGCAGGTTTACAATAGTTTGACAGTATTGTTTTCACATATTTCCCATGTCATATCTCAGCTTGTAGTCAAATCTCCTTCTTGAAATCTTTTGTACAAAACGCTACTACACAATACTATCATAGGCCAAAATTTCAGATTTTTATCTCGTGCCCCACCAGAGATATCAAAGCCTAAAAAGTGCGATTTTTGAAATTTTTGACGAATTTCGGAATTTTTTTCGCAAAGAGAAATTAACTCCCAGATCTAAGACTTGGTGTATGGGTACACGTACTTTTGACCTATATGTAGAAAAAATTGTGTAAGGTTGACAATTTCCCTTGCATGAAAATTTTCCTCTTGCAAACGGATAGATTTTAGAAAAAATCGCACATTTTGGGCTAAAATTTAACCTGTAAAAATTTATTTTTCAAAAATTATCTATCACTGTATATTTAGCCTATTTTATTCTGAACAAAATGCTGCAAACCCCATTTCAATTGAGAAAATAGAAGACGAGATATTTACAATTTTGTGTATCCTAGTATCTGAGAAAATCGCTGCACACGATGAAACAAAGATGGCCGCCATGCACAAACAAAAAATAGTAAAATTAAAAGAACGGTGGTTTTGAACTTCCGTCATGTTAGGGTTGTTGTGCAAAAAATTTCAGATTTTTTAAAAATGGTCGAGCGACCATTTTTATATTTCCTGGACCACTTGAAATGGATTGACCCAGCATCATTTATGGCTAATGTAGGAAATGAATTCGCTGCAACTTTTTCTATTGCCGGAACCAAAATATAGTGGGGCATATAAATATCTGGTACCCTACCCTTCTCATCTCCCATAACTGTAATATCACGGTCATCAAAGTAGGGTAAGTCTCTTCGATTGGCCTACTGAACGCCAGTAAGGGAAAATCGTAGCTCACTTGCAAGGGAGATAGAGGGAGGGAGTAAGCGCCGAAATCGTTTGGTTAGGGGAAAGAAAAATGTTATGTGTTCGGACAATTTGATTTAGAGATAGAAAAGCAAATATACATTGGGGATGACAAATATTACACTCTATGTCTTGAGAAAGGATATTTCTTTGGCTATAGCTAAAAACTTTTCGTTAACAATACTCGAAATAACTCGGTGGGGTAGTAAAATCAGGATTCGCCGAAGTGGGCCCAGGCCGAAAAAACCCGCCCGGGTTTTTTCGGGCGGGCCCACTTGAAAAAACCCATCAAAAACCATTTGTGGGTTTTTTCAAATTTTCTCGTGTTTTCACAACTGTATCATTATTTAATCTAAGATATGAGGATAGAAAGATAAATGCCAATTTAAATATATTTCCAACTAACCATATTTAAAAGAATTTCTAAGTATTAATAAAATGACCATAAAAAAAATTAGTTTGTAAATAAGGAAGATTTTCATGGCTATATATTTTAAAATGCACCCAAGTGCTTTAAATCTTAATGTATACCTAATGATGGCGCTTGAAATGTGATCCCCATCCTGATTGCTTGTATTGTTATAGCTTTTAAGATTAATCGCAACATTTATTATCCTGCTTCAATGTTCAATGAAAGTTTATACAGTAGTTTTCAACACAAAAATAGTGACAGATTATACAGGGTTCCCAGCATCATGGAAAGTCAGGAAAATCTCAAAATATACAGGAAAAGTCAGGGAATTTACAAATAATTTCTAAAAAAGTCATGGAAAACATTTGAGTGAAAAAATGAAAAATGACACAAAATTCATTAAACAGTTGGGAAAAAAAAAAGACTGAAGTATGATTGCAGAAAAAAATTGCTAATTTTGGCAAAAGATTGTGAAAATAAGTATCAAATTTTGATGTATGTTCGTTTGGTCAGAGAATTTTTCTAGATTTGGTTTGGGAAAGTCAGGGAATTTTTTGAGATTTGGTCATGGAATGTCAAGGAATTTGCCAGTAATGTTTTGCTAAAAATCCTGTTATAACCAAAAAAAAAAAAAAAAAAAAAAAAAAAAAAAAAAAAAAAAAAAAAGTTTTAGTATAGTACTTTAATAATTTCATTGTTAAAATTATTACTAATAATTAATTTTTGTAAAAGCAAATTATAATGTTTATTATTGTCATAACATTTTAACCTTTAACCTCATAAACTTTTTGTAATCAGTTATTTTAAATTGTATTTAGTAGTATAAGTACCTTGTTTTCAAACATTCTGAACCATATTTCTTTAACATAAATAACCTTGATAATATCCAAAAAACCCTAATAAAATCTAATCTAAAATGTATCCAGATACTTTAAAAGATTGCTTACAGATGGCATACAAAAGCAAAACTAAACTAGTAAAAGTGTATTGCCATTTATGATCTAACTTTATAGATATGACTGACATTGACTTTTAGATAATCCAATTTAATACTATTGCAATATAAATGTTGCTTAAATTGTAGTATGTATGTATGTATGTATATACAGGGTGTTTCGCTACCAGACCGACAAACTTTGAGGGATGATAGTAGACATGAAAGCAAACATTATTAAATAGGGAACCATGGGGCGCAAACGTCTTCTGTAGAAACTAGCGGCCATTAAAGTTTGAGGTCCAAAATTTCAAACGATGATAAAAAACGGAAAAAAGGGTCGATTCGTTTGCGGTTTTCACTAAAACATTCTTTATATCACGTTTTTCTTAGAAAAAAATTTCAAAGGTTATGTTCAAAAATTGTCGATAGAGGGCGCTTTAGACTTTAGAGTAACGAACAGTTACTTTTTACCGCTATTTTGTGTATGGGGTTGAAATTATTCTAAAGTTTAGATTTTAACTTAAATTTTAAGCCCAAAATCGGAAACATTGGGATCGGGTAACTAGCAAATATTAAACTGTGAACAGAGGGGGAAATTTTAAACGCTCATAAATATTGGACAAACAAATCGATTTTGTTGCAGTTTGCGTGTAAGTCATTAACGTGGTAATTATTTTATTCAAAATGATGTACAGCTTTGGTGGCTTCATTTTTTGATAGCGGGCGCTTCCGACACATATCTGGCATTTCAAAGGCATTATTCCTGGATGTTTTACTACCAGACCATCATACTTCCAGGAAGTGTTAGAGATACAAAGATGACTTGGAATCGCAAAGAAATGTAACGTTGGAAATGCATTTTTTGCAAGCTACGGTTAAAGGAAGCAGAGAAAAAAGTAACAGAAACAGAGAGACACGTTAGTGCGAGAAGAGCGACACGTTAATGTCACAGAAACCAGTTTATTTAAAGGTTTTACTAGAAAAGGTGTTTGAAATTACAACCAGAAGTAGTCCGGCAAGTTTGACAGCGACGGTAGATGGTGCTAAACGGTAATGCGCCTGCGCAAAGATCACTTTGAAGTGATCATTCGCGAACCGGTTCCAAAGGTAGCAGAATGAAGTATTTGAACGATGAACAGCACGATAGGGCTCCTCCACATTTTACCAATGACTTTTACCGACAGTTCAAAGTAACATATGGACAGTGGTGGATAGGTCGTGGTAGCCCGGTTCATTGGCCTGCCAGATCACCGGATCTATCATGTATGGACTTCTTTTGCTAAAGTCAAATAGAAAATTGGGTGTATGAGACTCCCGTACCATCAGTTGAAGACCTCTCAGCTGGTATTTCTGTAGCTGCCAGAAAACTATCAGAGATGCCAGGAAACTTTCAAACCGTGAGGAATTCCACGTGACGCCGCTGTCAAGCATACCGGACTACTTCTGATTGTAATTTTGAACACCATTTCTCGTAAAATCTTTAAATAAACTGTTTTCTGTCACATTAACGTGTTGTTCTTTCTCTGCTGTTTCTGTTACTTTTTTCTCTGCTTCCTTTAACCGTAACTTGCAAAAAATGCATTTCCAACGTTACATTCCTATGTGATTCCAAGTCGTCTTTGTATCCCTAACACTTCTTGGAAGTATGATGGTCTGGTAGTAAAACACGCAGGAGTAATGCCACTGAAATGTCAGAGATGTGTCGGAAGCGCCCTCTATTAAAATATGAGGGCAACAAAGCTGTACATCATTTTGAATAAAATAATTACCAAGGGAATGACTTACACGCAAACTGCAACAAAATCGATTTGTTTGTCCAATATTTATGAGCGTTAAAAATTTCCCCCTCTGTTCACAGTTAAATTTTCGCTAGTTACCTAATTCTAGTGTTTCCGATTTTGGACTTAAAATTTAAGTTAAAGTCTAAACTTTAGATTAATTTCAACCCCTTACACAAAATAGCGGTAAAAAGTAACTGTTCGTTACTCTAAAGTCTAAAGCGCCCTCTATCGACAATTTTTGAACATAACCTTTGAAATTTTTTTCTAAGAAAAACGTGATATAAAGAATGTTTTAGTGAAAACCGCAAACGAATCGACCCTTTTTTCCGTTTTTTATCATCGTTTAAAACTTTGGACCTCAAACTTTAATGGCCGCTAGCTCCTACAGAATACGTTTGCGCCCCATGGTTCCCTATTTAATAATGTTTGTTTTCATGTCTACTATCATCCCTCAAAGTTTGTCGGTCTGGTAGCGAAACACCCTGTATATATGTGTGTGTGTGTGTGTGTGTGTGTGTGTGTGTGTGTGAATTATATTTTTTTCTTCACAAAAATAAAAATATTTACATAAATGTTACTACTTTAAACTGATTTCTATTGAAGTAAATGAAAGAAAATGCATAAATTAGTCTGTTTAACTTAAGATTTATATGAAGAAATTCAGTTGCACTTGATTTAATACATCATTCTTCCAGTAATCTAGTTCTATGAGATACAAAATAATCTTTTTAAATATATTAATATTTTCCTTTTATATATTTATTTTTATTGTTAATCTATACTTAATGCAAAATTATATTTTTGTTTCACTGATAAATGAAAAATTTAGGCACTATGCATGTGAAAATTAGAAATGTGAAGAGTTCTCTAAAATATTTTGATAAAACCCGAAAAAACCTGGGTTTTTTCAAAAAAGACCGAAAAAACCCGGGTTTTAGACTA
Source organism: Maratus speculifer (assembly GCA_964019185.1). NCBI lineage: Eukaryota > Metazoa > Arthropoda > Arachnida > Araneae > Salticidae > Maratus > Maratus speculifer. Next base: position 251,550,726 of record OZ025302.1, on the reverse strand, counting down.
CTGGGCCCAGTGGGTTGGGCTTTTTCAAAAAAACCCGGGTTTTTTCAAACCCTGAGTAAAATACACTAAAAAAATGCATGATGTGGGTTGAAGACCCCCTAATATGCGGGGGAAATTCTCTAATCTTTAAAAACTTTGGAGATTTTTTTTTCTTTTACTGATGTACGTAAATTTATTATACGCACATTTTATTAATGCTAATATGATTTTTTTTTTTTTTTTTTTTTTTTTTAACGATTTTAACAAAGAAAAAAAATAAATCAGTTTTGGAGTAAAAATACGTTTTTTATTTTATTTTATTTATTTTTTAATTTTAAAAATTTTACAGTTTGCTTTTATACATATATGTTACTGTGTTTAAAATACCAAAACTTCTACAAATATTTGTCTCATCACTTCATCATTTTTTTTGTATATCAATGTAGTGTACGTAATAAAATCAGGAATCTATTTACATTTAATGAAAAAATAAAATAAAATAAAATAAAGACCAAAATTTATTCATAAACTTACATATTTTCTCATAAACAGACTCAATAATTGTAAAAGTCATGCTTAATTTTATTAAGTATAGTATACTGAGAATACAAATAATAATAATAATGGAGCTATTTGACAAGTATTTGTAGAAGTTTTACTTTTTAAAATTCAGCAAATATCAATAAGCAGCAAATTTTAAAATTCTTTAAATTTAAAAGAAAAAATTAAAAATCTTCAATTTTTACACACAAAATGTTTTTTTTTCATGTCAAAATCAATTTTTCTAGTTTAATATAAATATATAAATGTACGCAATGCTTCTATTACCAAACGCGCCTTCACAAGCCCTTAGCATCACAGAATCATTTATGGCTAATGTAGGAAATTATTTCCCTGCAACTTTTTCTATTGCCGGAACGAAAATATAGTGGGGCATATAAATATCTGATACCCTACCCATAACCCATAATATCACGGTCATCAAAGTAGGGTAAGTCTCTTCGATTGGCCTACTGAACGCCAGTAAGGAAAAATCGTAGCTCACTCTTGCAAGGGAGATAGAGGTAGGGGGGGGGGGAGTTTAGTGCCGAAATCGTTTGGTTAGAGGAAAGAAAAATGTTGTGTGTTCGGACAATTTGATTTAGAGATAGAAAAGCAAATATACATTGGGGATGACAAATATTACACTCTATGTCTTGAGAAAGGATATTTCTTTGGCTATAGCTAAAAACTTTTCGTTAACAATACTCGAAATAACTCGGTGGGGTAGTAAAATACACTAAAAAAATGCATGATGTGGGTTGAAGAACCCCTAATATGAGGGGGAAATTCTCAAATCTTTAAAAACTTTGGAGATTTTTTTTTTTTTACTGATGTACGTTAATTTATTATATGCACATATTATTAATGTTAATATGATTAAAAAAAAAAAAAAAAAAAAAAAAAAAAACGATTTTAACAAAGAAAAAAAATAAATCAGTTTTGGAGTAAAAATAATTTTTTTTTATTTCATTTATTTTTTAATTTTAAAAGTTTTACAGTTTGCTTTTATACATATATGGTACAGTGTTTAAAATACCAAAACTTCTACAAATATTTGTCTCATCACTTCATCATTTTTTTGTATATCAATGTAGTGTACGTAATAAAATCAGGAATCTATTTACATTTAATGAAAAAAAAAATAATAAATAAATAAATAAATAAAGACCAAAATTTATTCATAAACTTACATATTTTTTCATAAACAAACTCAATAATTGTAAAAGTCATGCTTAATTTTATTAAGTATAGTATACCGAGAATACAAATAATAATAATAATAATGGAGTGATTTGACAAGTATTTGTAGAAGTTTTACTTTTTAAAATTCAGCAAAATATCAATAAGAGCAAAATTTAAAATTCTTTAAATTTAAAAGAAAAAATTTAAATTCTCAATTTTTACACACAAAATGTTTTTTTTTTTTTTCTTGTCAAAATCAATTTTTCTAATTTAATATAAATATATAAATGTACGCAATGCTTCTATTACCAAACGCGCCTTCACAAGCCCTTAGCATCACAGAATCATTTATGGCTAATGTAGGAAATTAATTCCCTGCAACTTTTTCTATTGCTGGAACGAAAATAAAGTGGGGCATATAAATATCTGATACCCTACCCATAACCCATAATATCAAGATCATCAAAGTGGGGTAAGTCTCTCCAATTGGCCTACTGAACGCCAGTAAGGAAAAATCGTAGCTCACTCTTGCAAGGGAGATAGAGGGGGGAGTTTAGTGCCGAAATCGTTTGGTTAGGGAGAAAGAAAAATGTTGTGTGTTCGGACAATTTGATTTAGAGATAGAAAAGCAAATATACATTGGGGATGACAAATATTACACTGTATGTCTCGAGAAAGGATATTTCTTTGGATATCGTTGAAAACTTTTCGTTAATAATAGCCGAAATAACTCGGTGAGCCACTAAAGTACACTAAAAAATTCTTGATGTGGGTTGAAGACCCCTTAATATACGGGGGAAGGGGAGGGAGGAGTTGTCGGATTTTTAAGATTTTTTTTCCGCCGCTGTACGTTAATTTATTATATGCACATATCATTAATGATACTACTTAAACTGATTTTGACGAGGGAAAAATATCCTTGCTTGTGTAAAAATTGATTATACAGTCGAACCTCGATTTAACGAATTGATTGGGACCCACAAATCTGTTCGTTAAATCGAAGCAATTCGTTAAATCGAATATCAATTTTTGTAAAGAGTATGGTATAAAAATATCAATACAAAATACCCTTAGATATACAGATTTAAAAAAAGAATGATAATTGTTTACTACGAGCTTAAAAATTATAAGTTAGGAGATCGACTTTTAAATTATCTAAATTCATTAATGTTATTTGCTTTTGAAATTTAATACATCAAACATACATACTCATTGGTACTTTGGAAAGAAATTCTTGATAGTACTTTGTTTCGACTTTATAAAGTTTTTTGTCGATATTTTCTAACTCCGTAAGAACAACACTATTAACCTCGTGAGACAAAAATAATTTTTTAAAGTGTTCAAGCTGCAAATTGATTCTTGGAATATCACCTTTTTTAATTGAATTTCCGTTTCTTCATGATTTTGACTACTTTTAGAATTTTCATTCTCTTTCTGTTCAATATCGCAGGTACTTAGCTATTTGTCTGCATCTTTGTCATGTTTCTAGTTGAAAAAGGGAAAAGACTGTCTTTTGAATCCACCCAGAAATGAGAAAAAAGATGTAACATTTGGATTTAGATATGAAAGATTCAAAGTTTTATGTGCAAAAGATTCAAAGTTTTAATTTTATCAGCGAATGCGAATTTTTTTCTTTCAGCGATTGTTGTTCGTTAAATAAAAGCTAAAAATTTGTTAAATCAGAGCATTTTAGCATCCTTTTTGTCGGGACAGAAAAAATATTCGTTGAATCGGAGAATTCGATAAATCAAAGTACGTTAAATCGAGGCTCGACTGTATATATATATATATTATTTTATAAATATATTATTGTGTTTAATGCTTTCAGGGACAGAAGATTTCTGTTTATAAACAGAATAATTGACTGACACCAGAATACCCAAGCGAATTTCTTAGAAGATAAAAATTCGCTATTTTGCACTCTCATTACAATGGCAAAATCTTATTAAAATACTCCGAGAGCCATTCGTCAGTTTTGGAATTAAAATTAGGTGGCTAGACCCTCTAGCCACCGCCCTGGAAAGGGTTAAGACACCAAAGCTTTTACAAATATTAGTCAAATCACTCCATTTATATACTCAATGTTGTATACTTGGTAAAATTAGGAATCTATTTACATTTAATGAAAAAAAAAAATAATAATGAAGAGGACGTCGAGGATTAATAAATAAACGTCGAGGAAATTATGTCTTTTGCTGCGTTTTTGAATATGTTTGCATATATATGCAATAATAAAAAAAAAAAAAATCGCCATTTTGCCCGCCCTGAGTAACGTTTTATGGGAAATACTTTTATTCTCAGTTTCTGTAATGTATTAATATTTTTAACGGCTAAAATTCTTTTTATTTTATTTTATTTAACTTAACATAATCTATTGATTATTTTCTTTAAAAAGAGCTAGAATGTTTCTTGAATGTCAATATCTTATTGCGAAATCTTAAATTCATTACATAAATCCATTTTCCTTTTTAGAATTAAAAAACATTTATCGAAACTTTAATTTTGTTTTATTATTTAATTAATCGTCTGCTAGGAATTCATACGCTTTTCGCGTGGGCAAATTACTCTATTAAGCGGTTCGTTAACGAATCCGTGCCTCTAGTCACGCCTATCGGCCAATGGTAGAGAGCGGGTTGGATTATCTTTACGTTGAAAACGATCCAAATGGATCTTTTAAAAGCCTTACGTAAAAAGGGGAGGGACTAGGTTAGCTTAGAGAAAGAGATTTTGAGAAAGTCATTTTGGCTTTGAGGAGCGTTAGAATGCATTTGACCTTTCAAGTGCCGGGATTCCCGTGTCATCTTCGGAATAATTTGGAATGTTTTGTGGTGATGCAGGCTTATAACAAGTTGTCTATTATGAATTTGTGGAGACTGGAGAGATGTGGAATAACTGCTGAAAGTGCTCAAAAAGAATAAAGGACTAAAAACTGATTTCTTGCATTTTTTTTTTTTTTTCTTCTGGAGAAACTCCCATAGATCACATCTCCATTGCTTTTTACTACGGCCGCTAAATCAACATTGATAAAAAGACAGGTGTTATTCCACGATAACCGATTTATTATTACATACATATGAATTTTCTCATACACTAATCATTAATTGTAAAAGCCATACTTAAGTATAGCATATTCAGGATACAAAATAGCAGTAATAATAATGACAATAGAGTGGTTTGACAAGTATTTGTAGAAGTTTCACTGTTTTAAGTACAGTAATATATCAAAAAGCAGCAAACTGTTGTTAGCTTTCGTTTTTTCAAAAACTAAAACAAAATCACTTCACCTTTTTTCATTCACGTATAAAAACATTTCATATTTATTTACTTAGAAGGTGTCACAAATAAAAATTAAATTAAAGAGTTGACATGTTTCGGTTCATTAATAAGAACCGTATTCATATATGAATTACATATGAATACGGTTCTTATTAATGAACCGAAACATGTCAACTCTTTAATTTAATTTTTATTTGTGACACCTTCTAAGTAAATAAATATGAAATGTTTTTATACGTGAAGCAGCAAACTTACAAATTATTTAAATTTAAAAAAAATTAAATTCTCGATTTTTACTCAAATTAATTTTATTTTTCCCTTCAAATAAGTTTTTTTAAGTTATTATCTATAATAGTAATATTTGTGTATAATAAGTAAATGTATGTCAGAAAGCAAAAAATTTTAAAGTTCTTCAAAGGGTACAGAGTCTCCTAAAGGCAGTCCGCGACATATTTTAAAATAATTCTTATTTATTGAGTTAAAAATTTGAATTTTTTTTTTTTTTTTTTTTGGGGGGGGGGGGGGGCGGTGGTTAACTATATTATTAGTAAACAAAATCACATGATAAAAAATTCCTATTTATGTATTTTTACATATTTTTTAAATCCCAAATTTAAAAAAAAATAAATTTAAAATTTATTAAATAGGTGGGGTAAATTAACCCTTTATTTACTGAATTATTTATCAAGAAATTGGTCCACCTCAATAATTATCTTATTCAATATCTATCTGAACATATGCTGGAATTTTTAGATAATACTATTGTGGAATTTAGATATGTTTTTTCATTAAAACTGATTAAATATATCGGTTTTTTTCCCGAAATATTTACCAAAAATCAGATTAATTAATTAAAATTACTCTTTTGAAAATATCACAATTCTTAAACTAGTCGTTGGTTGCCACCGTAATACTTACCCATCATCGATATGCATAATATAAAATATGAAAATAAAACATGTGTAAAATATTTATAAAATGCACTGCAATTCCAAAATAAAATTTAAACGCAAATTTAAATAGTTTTAATATACATAGTCATGCTTTATTAATGAATTGCTGATCAGCCAAATTCGACAAATTATATAAAACGCCAAAATACCCAAGTAATACCGGATTGCGTAAAAGAAACATCCTTATAACTCTAAAAATAATAATCATATTAACTAACAATTTACTGCGTCGGATGAAGCGTCTCATTTCCAATTAAAATATATCTTTGAATTGAAATTTGATTGAAATACAGGGTCATGAAAAATCAAAGAATGCGGAAAACAGGATTACACAAATCTCGGCAACTAATAATTCGATCGACTTCGTTCTTTATGCAAAATTTGTGTCATTTTATTGCCTTTTACATCCACTCTTTAAAATAAAAAAAATTCGAAAATTTTTATATACCTTTCATCAGAATGAATTTTTCGAGAGTCCGAAAAAAATAGTTCCGGATAATCGAGGTTACTGATATTAAATAGGCTTCGTCCCATTCTTACATACTAAGTACATACAAAATTTCAAGTCTCTATCTCAATTTGTTCGTGAGATAGAGCGTTTAGAGACAGACAGACAAACAGACGGACGGCAAAAAAAAATTTTTAAATTTTTTTCCAGTATCTAAAACGTGTAAATCCGCCAAAATTTTTTTTTCGATTTTCAAAACGATTGCAAGATTTACCCTATACTACGTATGATGGGTAAGTAAAAAGCAATGAGTTTAAATGCATAATGATCCTCTCTATAAATGGAAATACTTTTGCAGTTGAACATGTTTTATATAATTTTATTTATTGAAAGAAAAGAAATACCTAAAAAAATGAATAATAAAACTACCACTTTTTGAAAATATTTAGCTTCGACTGTTTCTCTATTCTATATAAATTTGATCGAGAAGAGTGTTTTGTGTGGAAAGAAGAAAAAAAACTTTCATTAATAGACAGAGTAAATAAGTTTTATATAAAGTTTTCTTCAATGGTACTCTAAAGTACTATCGGTGCATAAAGGTTTAAAATCATTATAACTCCAAATATTATTCGTAGATTTTTATTTTTTTCATATAAATAAACAAAAATATATAATCTTTAATTTTGATTCAGCATTTAAAAGATATCAATTTAAATAAAATTAAAAACAAATATGTAACTTAAAATAAAAAATCCTATTTTAAAAAGAAAATACTTTTTTTTTCAAATTTTCTGAATCAAAATTAAAGTAAAATAATTGAAAAAGACATGTTCAAAGTTTGAACCATTTATCTTAAACGGTTTTTAAGTTACAAAAATTTAAATAGGGTAAAATGGTGAAAAAAAAAATCATCATGAAGGAAAAACGCATTTTCAAAAAAGTCGTTTCCTTAACAACCAGCTACCTTAAAGTCGTATGATAAAATTTCTTTTTGAGTACCACATTTTGTGCGTAAACAAAAAATGTCATGCCTCTATATCCCCCCCCCCTGTAAATATAAATTGAATGTACAGTTTGAAAATAATGAAAGTAACAACGTCTACTGTTCCGGTAAAAGCTGCAAGTTGCCTGTAAAATCACTTTTACAACAAGCCTTATTTATCGACTAAGGAAACAGACAAAACTACTGCTCAGAAACATTTATGAGAAGGTCTTCTCTCTATTCTTATCTGTACTCTAATTTAAGTACTACAGTAAAAATGACATAATTACATGAAAATGGCATTTTCACTATCAAAACTGAAACATATTACGATAATAGCATTGAGAATATTTTCAGGAGCATCAATTTTAGAATAATAATAGTAACAACAGAAATATTTTTTCCTGCATTTTCTTTAATTTTTTTTAACGGAAAGAAAGAAAGAAAAAAAAATCTCACAAATTTTAGAGAATGAAAAATGCTTTATGTTAGTGAAAAAGTCACTTCACGTTTCCTATACCAAATATTTCTATAAACTCGTTCTTCCATAAACTGTCATATTTTCACATTCTACATTTTCGCCCCCCACCCCTCTCTACCCCTCAAGAAAAATGGACAGAAAAGTAAAGTAAACACATAAACTTTCCTGCCAGCAGTATAATATAATGGAACCCAAAAAACATCTTGAATAAAAATGTTGCCAAACTGAAGCGGACAAATAACAAAAACTAAAAGGAAAAATAAACGGATAAGATCGTCTGCATTTCAAACCTCGATATTCACGCTTACGTTGTCTTTGAAATCGCTTGAAGGAAGAGCTTCAGCAAAGAATAAGGATATATTATCTATGCATATATATATTTATATTCTAAACTTGCTGCGCTAGCAAATCAGGAGTCGTGGAATCAATAGAAAATATATATATATATTTTTTCTATAAATATATATATATTTTTTCTTTGTGCATGCTCCTATTTTTTTTTTTTTTTTTTTTTTTTTTTTTTTTTTTTTTTTCCGTGTAAGAAATATTATATCGTATGTTTTTAAGCTACCTGCAACCAAATAATATGTGCCCTTGAAACGATCGGTTGATTCTTTCTTTGGTTGTCTTGGTAACGCATCAACTGTGTAATATACCCTCCCCTTTCTATCTATCATAACTTTCAGTAGGGTTGCTATAAATTCAGTGCAAATGATGTTAGTTGATGTTTGTTAGGATAGGTTTTTGCGACAATGTTGATTCACACTCATAAATATTTATTGTAATATTTTTGTCTGGAGTTTTCCTGACAGTTATCTCTATTTGTTTGCAGAGTTGAGTTGTTTCTGTCTGCCTTTCCTTCTTTATAATTTGCTGAATTTAAAACTATCTTATTGGGAGATCAAACAGGATAGAATGGAAGAATTTTTTTTTTTCTAAATTTCACCAGAGAAAGTAATAAATATTAAAAAACATGAAATCTTATAATTCAATTCAGAATATATAAAAATTTTTAAAGCGAAAAAAAAAAAAAAAAAAAAAAAAAAAAACATGTTTATAAATGAAAATATTAAAAAACAACAAATCAAGTCACATATAATGTAAATAAATAAACTCCTAACTGATCTTTAAAAATAAGAAAATCTACATCAATTCGGGTTTATTGCATTTTATTAATACTAGAAAACACAATTTAATTTTTTATTTGTTTCATTTTTCTATTTTTATATTCTGCTATTCAAAATTTTACTAAAAGAAACTGTTAAATTCATCTTTATCTGTTTTAGACAGTTAATATATTTCTTAAATTCATATTTATCATTTTGGCATGTTTTTCATTTTTTATTTATTTTAAAGGTCTGTGTGTGCTTATGGAACATATTTGACCTGTCGGGAGAAGTGCTTCTATTAATAGATATTTTAAGAATTTTTTTTATTTATAATTTTTTTAAACTGAGGGAGTTTTCACAAAAAAATATTTTTATTTTGTATCTATTAAAAAAAAAAAAATACAATTAACACATTTGCTGTATTATTTAAGCATTATACCATTCTTTAACACTAAATCGGTCAAGCGGTGATTTTACCATTTAAATATATTTCGATTCGAACCAGAAATCATGTAATAAAATTAAATATACGCCAGATAGAAATAAGTTAAATACTATCAAATTAAAATTAGTTACTAATTTTTCAATTCAGTGAGTTATACATTATTTTGAATAACTTGTATATCACTAATTATTTTAAAGCATACCTTTTTTTTTTCATATTAGCATAAAAAGCTGTTTTTTAACATTTCCAATTATCAAATATTATATATATATATATATATATATATATATATATATATATATATATATATATATATATATTTCGTTAAAACATGGTGGCATAAAAAATATAACCAATCAAACAGAAAACAAGCTTTTGAAATTGTTATTAACAAGTTGAGTGTCGCGGTGGCTGAACGAAAGATAAAAAAAAAAAATATGTTTTAAGTAATCATTAAGGTGCAACACTAATCGCAGAAAAATACCTGGATGATAATGTTAAATCTATGGGGGCGTTCTTTTCAAATATCTCGCTCAAATTTTAATATTTTTAGATGATTTGTTTTCATAAGATAGCTGAGGATGATCTACAACCGAGCTAGTTTCTACCTTTACGATTATACTTATCCCTACTATCCTATGCAAAAAATCATGTAGAAATATTAAATTTTCAGCGAGATATTTGAAAAGAATGCTCCCTTAGATTTTACATTATCATACGGGTCCTTTTCAGTGACTAGTGTGGCGCCTTAAGGAAGTATAATGCTGCAATGAATATAAGTCAAATAAATTTTAAATAATTTTTAGTAATTACTTAAAACAGTATATGCAATACATATTTAGTTCTATATCATATTTTAGACTGCCAGTCATCAGTGAAAAACGCGGTCTAAAAAGAAAGTTCAGTGTCAGTCACCGATGACTGACGTGGCGCTCAACGTGTTTATGGCCGCTTCGCACATTAAAATAATGTACTATATAGAAAAATGAATAACTAACTGAATACACTTTTAATCTAAATTGCTACAAAACTTCAATTTATTTATATTTTCCCTCTACGTCGTCATTGTTTATGTGGTTAATATACGCTATAGCTACACTTCACACTTATGAGTACACAAATGCCTACTTCTTAGCTGTGTATTATAGGGATGCGTTTGATCAACTTATACAAGTGGTTCCCTCTATTGAGAAAAAAGGGCAAGAAGCAATTTCATACATTCGTTATTTTATTAATACGCAACAAGTAAAGTAAAAAAAAGGGAGATTTTTACATGTATTTTTCTAACTATTATTATTAGTAATGAACACTAATTAACTAATGTTTGTATAAATCATACATTCTTATGCATCATAAACTAGGTCATTTTTCATTCTGCCATTTTAAAAAATATATCTTTCTTTTACAGGGTTTTAATTAAAGGTCTTTGCTCATTGATTTATTTTCAGCATTTATAAGTAACAAACTAATGTTTTTCTGCAGTTTCATAGCACCATAAACAATCAAAGAGAAAAACAAGATTCGAAATCCTTATTAATGACAGCTTTATTCAACAAAATAAACTTTCACTTTGGAAGAAGAGGAAAAAAACGACAAAATTGCACTTACAGTGGATTAATATTACAGGAGCTATCTTCTAACTGAAAATACATTTTATCCAATTTACTACAAATCCTCATCCATTAAATTTTATTATTATTATTATTTTTTTTTTTTCATAATTCGCCAATTCAGACGATAACCTTTCATCTCTAGTAACCCCGCCCTCCCATCTGGATAGTGTCGCATTCGAGGAGGTATCTGGATGGTGTGCACAAAGAGAGCTCCGCGGGGCTCACCTTCTCGTTGCCATGGATACGTATGTATAAAAGGATGCTCGGTTGCCCCTAGCAACGCGGGAGGCAAAAGGGGGGTAGAGATGATGTAGCTGCCGCTAAATCGGCTCACTTGTTCGGGTTCCAAATAGCTCTGGACGGACTATCGCTTGCGCTAGTGGAGAGCTTGCATCTGGGATGCGTCTCATTTATTTCCATTTTGGGCAAACCTAGTCATCTAGAAAGTGCACTTTACCGCCAAAATACCCGAGCGGACATTTTTTCTCCCCCTTCTGTCCCTATACCTTTTTTTTACCCCTTGTCTCTATCAATTATAATTGAAGAAGTTTGATTGGAAATTCACTCATGGACTCCAGTCTGTGGTGGGGGGAGGGGGATTTTTTAATCGATTTTTGCGTATCGATTCATATCAGTTTTAATAAGTGAGTGAAAAGGCATTTCGTTTTCTAATGGAATTGTATTTTATAAAAGTGGGAGATAGTTAATGGGTGCATCTTCAGGAAATAGGGTTCAAAAGCGTGTTGAAAAGAAATTCGGGGTTGATTTTTTTTCTTAATTTTTTATTTGGTGTTGTCAGAAAAGCATAAAGATTATTCCATCAAAATTATTTTCATTCGTTCACACAAAACTGAATTCTACTGTTACTTTTAATTTTCTCAAAAAGTTTCTTTTCTTGAAATAATGTATCTCTTTAGCTGTTAGATTTTATTTGAGGCACATTTATCTTTTTTTTTTTTTTTTTTTTTTCTTTAACTTGAGGTAAATTAAGGCTTTGAGGTTTTAAAAGCATGCATTTAGATTTATATAAATACGTGTGAAAATTAAAATCGGTGTAGTAAACAAATTTAAATATATACATTAAGTATATACTAAGATTATAAATAAGTAGCGTTGATGTAAATTTGGGATGATTTTTTAGATTCTTTATTTAATATTGTCAGAGCAGCATAAAGGTTATTCCAAAGGAGTTATTTTCGTTCGTTTACATAAAACTGAATTCTACTATTACTTTCAATTTTCTAAAAAAGTATTTCTTCTTGAAATAATGTATCTCTTTAGCAGTTAGATTTGTTGGTGTACGTTTAGCAATTTTTAATTCGAGGTAAATTAGGATTATGAGGTTTTAAAAGATTTATATAAATACGTGTAATAAACATATCTATATTATAAAGGCCAAACGTATCTGTGCGTAACGCATACGTCATTTAGCGAATGGAAACATTTTGAAAAATTTGAAATGTAACTTCGTTATTTTTTTTTTTCCTACTACAAATTTTTAAACTTTTAAATATGCACATTTTCACTTTTTAGACCGTCGTAAAGAGAAAAAAAAAATGAACTTTTAAATGCAATTTGTTTGAAGATTGCATCTTAATTTGTTTTTGAGAATTTTTTTTTTTTTTTTTTTTTTTTTTTTTTTAGTTTTTAATACCATTTTCGTGATTGTGGCAAAAGAAGTGTACACCATTTCTATTAAAAGTAAAAGTAAAAAAACTCGGAGATTATTGTACCTTTCTTTGCCGTTTTATCATAAAAAGTGAAAACTTTTGAAATTAAAATACGTGCTCTTTTAAAAATGTACGTAAATTTTGAAATGACAAAAATAATGTCGGATTTAGATTCCATGGGGGGAAAAAATCCATGATTGAGTCAAAGTGGAATAAATTTTGCTGTTTTTTCTTTCCAAGCATACGGGCCTTAATTGATAACAGCATTATAATAACTGACCTTTATCATATTTTTCTGCTTACATATATGATTAAAAATTAATTTTATTCATTTCTACAATTGAGTTTTATTAGAGAAATAGTATTTTGTTAATTTTAGGTTAAATAGCATTTGTTTAAGAGTTAGGCTTACCAATATTAGGTGCATTTTTTATTGTAAGTAATTTCGGTGATTTATTATAAATCAATGAAACAGCTCCTACTTAAACATTTTCTTTCGTCGAAATTCGACGAGTTCTACCTTGTTTAAATATATATGTATATATTAATAAACAAGGAGCGTTTATGTGTTTGTAGGGGCAATTTATGGAACTACCGTTTGTAAGAAGATAATTTTAAAAGAGAAAATGATCCTGAAACAAGTTTTAAATATAAAATTTACAAAATAAAATAAAAAAAACCCGCTGGTTTATTTAAAAGGCGACTAAAATAATAGATATGTTACAAATTAAAAATGTAAAATTAATTAAACATACAATAGTAGCGTTTCGTATAGCATTTCTTATACTGATATAGAATTTCATAATATATGTCTAAATTAATTTACAAAAGTAAATTAATTTCCGAATTTCGATTAAAATCCCGGCCAAAAACATTCTATATCGTAGTCTGTTTTCTTTGTCGAAAAAGAAGGTTTGTTGTAAAAGTGATTTTACAGGCAACTTGACGCATTCAAAGGTCGGGCAACCCGATTTCAGCCGAACTGAATCCGATGCACAATTTTGGTATTAGTATTCTACAACAGATGCCAAAGTAATTAAATTCTATATAGCAAAATATTTCGAGTAAAAACTCGTACAGAAGTCTTCTTAATCGCAATCTGTTTTCTTTGTCGACAAAGTAAGTTTGTTGTAAAAGTGATTTTACAGACAACATGACACATTCAAAAATTAGGTAACATATTTTAGCTGAGCACAAATCGACACACGTTTTCTGATTTTACATTCCACAATAGATGTCCAAATTAATTTTATATAGCATAATGTTTCGAATAAAATCCCGCCCCGAAATCTTCTAAATCGCAATCAATTTTCTTTGTTAGTAACGTAGATTTTTTGTGTAAAGAGTCGGGTAACCCGATTTTAGCCAAATTCAATCCGACGCACATTTCGGATATTAGTATTTTACGATAGATGCAAAATTAATTAATTTATTGTTTCGAGTAAAACCCGGCGCTGAAATATTTTAAACCGTAAAGTTTTTTTTCTTTTCTTTAACGATAAAGTAGGATGTTGTAAAAGTTATTTTACAGGGTTCATACAGAGTTGGGGAGAAAAAATCCAAGGAGTACATAAAAAATCCAAGGAGTCCAAAAAATTTTAAGGACTTGCCACTTTTGTTGTTATTTATGTGGCATGCACTTGCACAGCCCCAATTCTACAGGGGTTCCGCGAGTTATCCCCCCCCCCCCTGAGAGAGAGAGAGGGTGGGGGGTGGGGGGGTTATCTGCGATCTTCAGACAAAATCGGTGCTTTCCTGTGATCTTCAGACGAAATCAGCGATTTATCTGCAATATTTTAACAAAATCGGCAATTTATTGCGATCTTTTGTCAAAATCAGCAGTTTTTCTGCAATCTTTTGACAAAATCGGCGTTTTCCCCCTTTTTTTTTTTTTAATGAAATCGTCAATTTTTAGACAAAATTTGCATTTTTACACGATCTTTTCTTGAAAACGGCACTTTATGCCCGCAATCTTTTGATGAATTCGACATTTTTCCCGTGATCTTTTGATGAAATCTGCGTTTTTTTTTTTTTTTTTTCTCAATGATCTTTTGACAAAATATTTGTAAGCGATTTTTTATCGAAAACAGCATTTTTTTTCTAGCGATCTTTTAACGAAATTGGCGTTATATCCACAATCTTTAGACAGACGAAATCAACGTTTTCCCGCGGTTTCTGCAGAAGAAATTAGCGTTTTATCTGTGATATTTCATGAAATTGCTGTTTTAACTGCGATATTTTGACAAAGTTCGTTGGCAAAAACATTGATGAAATGTGTGCTTGTTCGGCAATCCTTTCATGAAATTTGCATTTCTCTGGGATTGTTTTTCCCGCGCACAAAACCGTACAAATTGGCAACTATGCGGAACTGATAACCCAATTTCAAATTTTCGGAAGAGGATGCCTTAAATTTTTGGACGAGAATCATCCCTGAATCCACCGCTATCAGCAAAATTGAGAATGATGAATAATATTATGAAGAAGAAATCAAAGTTGTATATCTAGCTGTGAAGGAATTACACTGTGCAATCACTTTTTTGAAATTAGAAGCTTAGAGGTGTGTCTGGATTATTCTTTTCACTTTTCTTTCCCTTATGGCTGTAAAAAGTAAATCAGTTTGGTGGCTATTAGTACAATCCCAACTAATCACTGCTGTGCTTCTGATGAATGACACGTATAAAGTTCATAAAACTTCAGGTTTACCATGCGTTTTACAATCACATTTTTTTTTTTGGGGGGGGGGGGGAGGAGCAATATTGTTTGCATGCAAAACCACAATACAATTTAAGGAGTTTCTAAGGAGAATTTTGTTTATCTAAGTAGTTCTAAGTACTACTTGGGAACGTTTTCATTTCTAAGTAGTTTCTAAGGAGTCCCAGGAGTCTGTACGAACCCTGATTTTACAGACAACTTGACACATTAAAAGGGTCGGGTAACCCGATTTCAGGCGAACTCATTCCGCACTCTTTTTTGACTCAACTTATCTTTTAAATATAAAGATGAAATTCTGTAATGGATATTTTACTGATTTTCTCAAATTCTATAATTTAACAAAATTATGTCTGCAGGTGTATTTCCAACGCTAATACAATATTTTAAATATTTTTAAAATTTAATTATAAATAAATTAATACATTATAAACCGACAGGAGGTAGCACTGACAATCGCCTTATCAAGCTCAGGGGTGAAATTCTACGATTAGTTATATCTCAATCAGCATATTAAAACGCAATCGGTCTGCCAAGTCATAGCTTTGTAGGAAATACCTGAAAAACCGAATTTAGCGGTTGACTCATAGGTTTACTATTATGTTTCTTGCTCCGAATCCTCATGTTTTCATACTTTTGGGTTGCAGGAAAACACAATCATAAACCTACGATCGACTGCTAAATTCGGATTCTCATGTCTTTTCTACCAAGGTGCGACTTGGTAGAACGATTGAACGATTTTTAATATGTGAATCGAGATATAAATAGTTTTAGAATTTCATAGCGCGAACACGATGATAATTTTAATTTTCAAGATAAAATCGAATGCTTATAAAACAAATCAAACTTTAAAAAAAAAAAAAAAAAAAAAAAAAAAAAAAAAATTCATGGCTGCCGATTTTTACCCCTATTTATGGTCAAATAAACATATCTGAATCAGAAATTTTATTTAATAATTGACAATATATACTATTTTGCATGACACTAAATAAATTTCCCATTTATTTTACCAAAAATATTTTGTGGTGAAAAACATGTTTACATGATTAAAAAAGGCGTAGATGTTGGCAGCTCAGAAAATTCAAAACTCTCATGTTAACTTTTGATCTGAGAGCCTAAAACAAATGCCAAAGAGAATCATTTAAATATACTGTATTTGTTAGGAACATTGCCATTGTTTTAACTTTAGCTTGTGAGATGCAGGCAAATATAGGCTCTTAAAACAATAAATTGTTTATTCTTTAATCCAGGGATAAAGCGATTGTAAAACTAAGCATTTAACAATTTAAAAAGATTACAACTGAATAACATGTTACCAAAACAAAATTGCTTTGTTTGTATTAAATAAAAGATGTCGCCAATTAGTGTGGCTATAGAACTCCCAGTCTGTGATATTAACTTCTCCTCCAAGGTTTGAACACATTGTAATAATTCACAAGCTCGCAAAATACTAGACGCCAAATTACATAACACCTCTTAATATTTGATAAGAAACTAATGAACGTCGAAGTAATTAAAAATAGAAAACCTCTTTGTTCTAAACTCGGTAACAACAATGCCATTAATTTAAAACAAAACATATTCCAAAAATCGCCAGATATTGCATCACTAAAATAATGAAACATCATCAACACTAAAGCCTTTTCATTACGCTACAAATATGTTATTCCAAAACAAATTAATACGAGTATTTCGAGATCCAAAACGCGAATTTACGATAATCCCATTTAAAAAGCGTGCAAAATGTTTATAATTATCAAAATGGCGCGGATAAGCCCATTACTTCAATAGTTCCAAAACGTATTTCAATAATTAAGGAGTCGGCAAACATCCATTTTGAGCATTAACAGAAGATTCAAATAGCTAAAACGAATTAGTCAACGACATTCACATGTCATACATTTCCGAACAGAAACTATCAGTAAAACGACTTGGAAAGCATTATTAACTTTTTAACAAGATTAATATGGAACATATGTTTTCCAAATCCGGATTTTAAAATAACAAAAGACGACTTAATATATTTTTTTAAAAATCGTCTGCTTTTTAAAAGAGACATCAATTTTGAGAGATAAAAGATAAAGAAAGAAAAATATAAAATAGTTCTCATGAGAGTGTAAAATGGGATATTTTGTCATTTGCACATTTTTAGTTATGGAAAAAAAATTTAAAATATAAGAATTTGTTGTTTATTATAAAATTATATGATAAATGTTATAAATGTGCAAAATAGCATGGAAGAAGGAGAAAGTTGGAAAAGAGGCCAGAAATTAAAATTCGTCATACAATAAAGAACAGGGGGAGGGGGGGGGGAACACACACAAATAAATTAAAATGCTAAAAAAAAGCAAATTGAAGAGGAATCATGATTCCGAAGAAAAGGATTTCTAATTTAAAAGTTTTTTAAAAATCGAATTAAAAAATGCTGAAACTACAAGTAATTGCAAAATACATTAAACGAAAGTTATATTTATGAATACATCTACAAACCTATTTTTGGCTTATTTTAATTTACTTGATCTCCAACTGAGCGAGGAATAGTACAATTATGCAATTTCTATATAAAGTCTGCTTTGTATAGTTCAATTGAATGACATGATTGAATGAAATGTTATGAATGTATTATGTTTGAAAGAAAGAAGAAAAAAAGAAAGAAAATATTTAATTTTTTAAATAATAATAAAGGAAAAGCCAAAAACGGTTCCACTAGAATAAAGAATGACTCATGCGTATAAATTACACAAACCTTCAATCACTACTAGAAGATATCGTCTGCTATGGAAGTTTTCATTCCTACCTTGTTTTTATGCCGATGAGGTTACTGAATAATCTATATTAATAAAACAAAGAGTTGGTCAGTCAGTCTGTCTGTGTATGCATACAGATTGTGGTGGATAAGACCAGCGGTATTGAGAACGATGACATTGAGAAGGGAGACGTTCCAATAAGGAGGTTTTTTGAAAATTAGATTTAAATTAAAGATAAAAAAGTTTAAAAGAATTTTCTTACTGGATTTTTGCAACAAGTATTTTCTTTCGTCTTTCGCATTTCCGTTTCAAAATATCGCATAATTTTATTCTTTATCGCAAACTGAGAATAAAATATGTTCTTTCAAATAAGGTTTTATCTCAAAACTAACGTAATTTAAGAATTTCTTTTTTTCTACCAGTCTCACATTTTATAGAAAATAAAAAATAAAAACAAAATCCCTTAAAAAATTCATATATGGAAAATACAAGGTAAGATTATTATAAATATAAATACCGAACAACACGTCTTCTTAATTCTGCTTTACTCAACAGTGATTAATTAAAATTAATTAAAGAAAGTTAGCTTTTATTATTCTCCCATTAATTTTCTAAATTAGTTCATCTTATTCTATATATACTTTATCATTAGTGTTTCTGTGCTGCAAGTTCGAAACTTTCTGTTATCAGGCATTGAGAGAAAAAAAGAAAGACATATTTCGTAATAGACGTTACCAATCAATAGCTAAACAAGCAAACAAAAATCTGCCATTAACTAATTTATTTATTTCAGTGGTAACAAAAGCAAATTATATCATCAGGCATAAAAATGAAAAGAGAAACAATTACTATAGCATAATATTAATGCACTAGTGATTTGGCGAAATTTCAAAACACTGCCAAAAAAGGGGGGGAAATGGCGCAGTTTCAGAAACTGATAATTCCATCTCTACGAAACAGCGGATTAAATTCATTGATGACTAATACCACTAATGCAGGACACTTAACTAACAACGAAAGCATTTTACCAATGCAACAAATTGGAACGAAAGTGGTGCAAGTCGAGAAAGTGAGCGACATATTTTCGACCAGAGGAAGACGAGAATTTATGGCAAACCTTGCAAACTAAAACCTTCAGCGCGCCGACAAGCTTTCATTCTATTATCTAGTAGCAGATTTCTGGAGTATTTCGTAATCAAGGAATATCAAAATGTTTCCGGAAAAACAACGCATGGACCTTACTTTAACATTCGCAAAATAGTCTTATTTTCTTCATGCATCTATTTGGATAGCAATTTCTAATGTTTATTTTTGAAGGCACATTATCTGTAAACGAGTTGGAAAAAGAAACAAAATGGATTTACGTCCTGAGAGTTTTGGAATTCCGTTCCCTTTTTAAAAATCGTCTGCTTTCAGAAATCTCTTTTTAAAAGCAAGAGAGAAGAGAGACAAATAAATAAATGATGATTTTCATTCGCGATTTACTTAGAAAACGAAGAAGAATTAGAAAATATATGTTCCATGAAATTGCCAGGATTAAGGCTTAGAAAATTTTTAGCATGACGGAAAGGAAGATGGTTTGGGATTAAAAATATGAGTTTTAAATGTTCCAGGAAAAATAGTTTCAAAGATGCTTTAACTTTTGAAAGATGCAACTCGTTATCGCATAACTTGAAGTATATAGTTTTGCTTGAAATATAAATCATAAATGAAACTTATTTTAATGACTTCTTCTATTCTGAGATATTCGGAAAGCTATGCCTTTTAAACATGTAAATTAATGAGAACGTTTCGGAAAAACTTGAAACTTGGTTAGGGAACAATAAAACGAAAAGACATTATAAAAGCGTCCGTTAGTACTATTCATAAAAATAAGAGAAGTTAAGGAAATTCACAAATTATGGTGACTTTAGTAAATTAATTTTGAATAAGCAAAGCATTTTAATACCTTTCTTTTCTTAGATATACTAACAAGGAAGGTCTCCATGTGGGCATACTCTGAAAAAACCGAAAAAAATTACAAAACATTCTTCTCAAGTGGATATATATATAAAGTTATGTGTACCTAGGACAGGAAATATCATCGGATAATGGTATCATGAATGAAATCAATAGAAGAATAAGAAATGGGTGGAGTGCTTTTGGGAAGAGCAATATTATCCTGAAGAGTAATATGCCTCTTTTCTTGAAAAGAAAAGTGTTTAATCAACGTATTTTACCTGCATTAACTTACGGAGCAGAAACATGGACACTAACAAAACGGATGATACAAAGACTACAAACAACACAGAGAAGTATGGAAAGATGTATGCTAGGCATAACTAGAAGAGACAGAAAGAGGATAACCTGGATAAGAAATAAGACAAAAGTTTTTGACATCCTTGAAAGAATCAAACAGCTAAAATGGAAATGGGCTGGGCACATTGCAAGAAGACAAGACAATAGATGGAGCACAAATATACTACAGTGGTATCCCAGAGATGTAAAATGACCAAGAAGACGACCACAAGTAAGATGGGGTGACGAAATTAGAAAAGTGGCTGGTGTAATTTGGATGACGAAAGCACTAGACAGAAAACATTGAAAAAATCTGGGGGAGACCTCATCCAGCAGTGGATCGAAAACGGTTGATGATGATGATGATGATATATATAACATATAAATTAGGCGGAACCTCGATAGAGCGTCTGTAAAAAAATAATAATAACCGACCGAAATTTACAGTGTTTAAGCTGTATTATGATGTTTAAAAAAAAGTCTGCTTCAATTAAAAAAGAAAGCAGGAAAATTCAAAATTATAGTAGCACGAGTATACCGATTTTAGATAACAAATGCTTTTTAAAAAACCCATCTTTCACAATTGTGATAAACTTATTAAGAAGCATAAAATATTAAAATTAAAATGTTTCATTACAAATACAGATAATGCATACATCATACATACACCTTCAAACAATTCTTTGAAAACAAATTGCTGTAGTTAAAGAAACTGTCACGGGAATAACTATAGTGTTAACAGCATAATTTGTATGAGAAAATGCGATGCAATATTCAGTTTATGCATAAATATCTACAAACTGTAAAGTGATAACAAACGCATTTATAAAACTGCCTTTCTAATGATACGTTGTAACGTTAACAATATCATCTTTATAACAACAGGCGTGACAGCAGCGTTCAAGTGAGATTCAAAATACAGCTATTACATGTTGCGATATATAATAATAATTTTTAAAGGAATATTAATGTTTCTTGTTTCTCTTAAGCCTTTAAAAATATGTCCGTTAGTATACTCATTCAAAAGACCTGGATCAAATTCTATGCAAACATAACTTGCTATCGAATGTTACACACCTTTTTTAAAAAAGTACAAAATTATTGCCAGCACGCCATCTCTCAAAAAACTACTTTATTTACATAAGAAATTCGATAGTACTCCATTACTGGAAAAAAAGCGTGAAATTTTTATGGGGCCATTTTCCATTTTGCACACAAGAAGTCTTTTTCCCCACCGGCGTAATAAGAAAGAACGACCACATCTTCGCTATTTTCTTTAAAAAAACAAACACAATATAGCTTTTTCTGACCAGAAGAAAAAAAAAAGTGAGAAGGAACAACACATAGATCCATAACGCATATTTCCCACCAACTGTGTTCTTATTGATTTAGCTTATATGTGCTTTTCGTGTATCCTTTGCCTTAGTGTATTTCAATATTTTTTTTTTTCTCCGAAGGTAAGGCACAAGGGGAAAAAAAAAGATGAAAAAAAATTTCCTGTGGTTTGGTATTCTATTACGGCGCCCTTACGCCACAATTTTCTCTGTTTTAAGCCGGCAGTGATAGTATAGGCGCTGAATACTAAGTGAAGTAGTGTGTGTTTACCTTAGGTGTTATTGGATGTAGTGTGGGAAAAGGCGTCGCTTTTTAGGCGCCTTGAATTTGAGATGTCTGGTTTTCTTCTGCAGGGCTTACCCTTGTTGGAAGGTTCGCTTCGAAACATTGTTATATTGTTCTTTTAGATTTTAAAATTGTCTTTTGTGTGGTTTGTATTATGTGCTATAGGTATAAAGCAACAGGATATACTGGGTGTTACGTGTTAAACTTGGTTTGTACGGAGACTGCACTTTTAGGGAAGAAATGAAAAATTTTATCCCTTTTTCAGTTAATAATAAATAATTACTTTTTATTAACGAAACGGTAACAACGCTAATTCGAATTCCAGAATTGTTTAAGAGATAATATAATACGGATAAAAATATTTGATGTGTGCACTTGCGTGAGAAAATTATAGTGCTGCTCGTTATTCTACGAATTCATGGCACTAATATAGTCTGTGAGTAAACTGTGTTAAGGAGTTGAAATTTGAATCCCCCCCCCCTTCTTCCCGAACACATTTCAATTTGCGCTAATTAAGCATTCCTAATTTTCAGATTTTGAGCTCAACATTTAAGTTTAAGAATTTGAAAGCATTTAATGAGATAAAAAAATAAAATAAAGGTAAAATATACTTGTTCGCTACTCAGAAGTCACCCCTTCTAACGGCATTTTTTGAACTTCATCTACAAACTTTATATTCAAGAAAATACTGACATAAAGAATAGTTTGAGCGAAAATTGCAAACGAATCGACTAATTTTTCCATTTTTTTTTAAACGCTTGAAATTTTGGAACATAAACTTTAATAGCGCATATCTTCTTCAGAAGACATATGAGACCCTTAGTTTCCTATTTAATAGTATTTGTCTTGATGTGTACTATCACTCTTTCTTTAAAATTTGCCCCGATCCCTCCTGTATTTCTATAGAAAAAAGTAGTGCATTCTTTTTCAAAGCTTTGACCATTTTTCTTGTGATACCTTGTATACAAAGGTGAAAATATACTTTCCGATAATATAGTTATAAATCAGAGGAAAGGAGGCTGAAATAGAACAGAGTGACTGATGTATAGTTAAAAAGAAAGCTAGTTAGTTCACTTGAAATTTTCATATCAACCTACTGATTTATTTTATTATAACAGTCTAAATCAAGTAATTTAGTCAAACTACTTATTACAAGAATTATAAAACTGTTAATTCTTTGCACATGAGCCAATATGTGATGTATGTGTGGCAAAGAGGAAAACAATCTTTTTATTGATTCGACTTTTTCCGCAGACGATAATTGAGACGAACTGAAACAACTCTTCTCAGATGATTTTGTTGATCGACGCTTGATTTCGTGTACATTCGAATGTTGTCGGTGATTCCCCCCCCCCCCCCCCCACCTAGTATTTTGTAAATAATTTTATCGTATTTGTTTTTTTTACCATGTCCAGCGCATCCTTCTTCAATATATATGTTAAAAAAATGAAGGAATATCGCATTTTTCATAAATGTTACTTCTCTATGGCACAAAACTAAACAACAAGCGCAACTTCGTCGCCATTACAATTATCCACCTTATTTCATATTCCAATCACAAAAAATGATGACACGGATGTACTTTTGAGATGTCGGACCAATCATTTCTTGATCAAAAAAAGGAGAAAGAGATGCTAGTATACTTTCCGATGATATATATATATATCAGAGGAAAGAAGGCTTAAATAGAATCGAGTGACTGATGTAGCAGATGACAGATGACCAAAAGTGATACTCCAGATACGTGAAAGGATGGTGATGCAGTGGAAAAGTGGAAAGATAAGAAAAGAAGAGGAGAGGAAAAAAACTAGTCTTGAAGAAGATAAATGGCAGAACGACTTGAAAATTTGGAAGAGAACTAGACGAGATTTATATTTGAAGATATTTTTGAGGATGGCTATAGTTTGAGAGTGAATGCAGGCGAGTGATTTTTCTAAGTTTTAGAGGGTTTTTCTTTTTCTTTTAAGGGAAGTGAATAGTCTATTCTATCACGAGAGTGGCGGAGGGTAATTTAGCACGTCTACTGCCATTGATGGATTTATTCTGAATGATTGTTATTAATTTTCTCAAAAATAAAAAGTCGGTGACTGGTTTGAAAGAAAGTGAGTAAGTAAAGTTTGAATTTTGGTTCTACGAGGGCCACTTTTTAAAAAATATTTTCTTAGATGTTTTGATTTTTTTTAAACCCATGAACTTCACATATTTCAGTGCGAATCCGTACCAACAAAAAATTCAAATGTCCGTGTTTTTGCACTCAAATTTCGTTTCACTACGTAAAAATGAAGATGAATACTTTTGATTGTCCCTGCAAATGAACTATACATCCGATTTTTATAAAATTTGAAATGACTCGCCAAAATTATGCAAAAAATTATAGATTTTAATTTTCAAATGATTCGGTTGGGCATTTTTGCTCTGTTATATGCGGACGGAAGGTCGGACAGACAGACAGAGAGAACGACGACTATAGGTGCTTCGTATTTGCAAAATTACGAATGCACCTAATAACAAGAGAAAAAAATAGCAATATTTATCAAATTTTAACGAACGAACTAACAGAACCGGTCATTTCTAATACAAATATTTCTCTAATACCACATTTCCAAACAACACGCAACGTAACTCATAACTGAAAGAAAATATAACAGAATAAACGGTATTTAATAGGCCATAACGAGAAAAATTTGTGAAATGAACCCCGAATTTTTATACCACGGTGGCATTTTTATGACATCACACAAAACAATGAATTAAAAAGACCGCCATCTAAATACTAATATCTGCGTAAAAATGCACCAGACAGACATTACAAAAGCAGCTTTTATTATTACACGAAAATGGCAACGAATGTATATTTAAAGAAAACAGTGTATAATAATGTAAACATGCTTGGCCTGTCTTGGGTAAAATATCGTAACTGAAACCGTTTTTTTTCCCAAGCAAATTGAATAGCCCTGCAGAATTACAAACGGCCTGTCACAGGGGCGCATAAAACAGGGCGCAGAGAGAACCAGAGCTGGCCATTTACGCGGAGCAAGCCCCAGTTATAAAAATTTAAACGCTTGCGTATATGGAGCGCTAAGTGCATAGCCAGCTATAAAGGACCATCTTCTAAATATGCGAATCAAAGACGCCGCGGCCATATTGGTGTTCGTTGCTATGGCAACAGTTTATCGTTGCCAAGATTAGAGAGTAAATTCTGAGAATTTTCCTCCGAGATCATCGAATTTTTTACCCTAGTTGTTTAATTTATTTTAATGGAGAAATTAACTCAAAACTGAATAAAATGTAATTCACAAATAAATTAAATATCAAGATCATAATTAGATTTCGCAAAAATAAATTCTCTTCTTCTAAATCTAAAAAAAGAAATACTTTTTTTGTAAAATAAAAATGAACAGGTAGGTAAGTGCAACTAAAAATAATGTAATAATAACATACCCGCTTGAAAGATGAATTTAGTATGTGTGCAAGATTAGAAAAAACAACGACAAAACCCCCCAAACAATAGAAATAAATGTAATACAATTTACCCAATTTTGAAAATTTTTCGTTTTGATGTGTAAAAAAAGAAAAGAAACCAAACATTTGTATTACAGCAAGCTGCAAATTTAATTTCGTAACATAGTTGCAAAGGATGACTTGAAAGCTTGATATAGTTTCGTATCATTGTTAAAATTTTTACAGCGTTGCATAATACAATTTGCAAAACGTAAGCTAATGTTTATGCAAGTAATTCAATTTTTCTTTTTCTTTAAAATTTTGTTATCTGCAAAAACAATATTTTTGAGTTTATAAGATTAAACTAACGGAATTATAGCCCGTTTATTAAAATGGGATAAAAAATATTGTTTTGATTTAATAACAGAAAAGGATATGTAAATAATGCTCAGAAAGAGAAATATTAAATTAATCAAAGTTGTAAATTTTATCTAATCAATTATGAGAAAGAATGGAGTAGCAAAAAATTAAAATAAATTACAAATCAAATGGAAAAGTATATCAAGATTGAAAATTTTGACTGTTTACCTTTCAAACATTTCCTCAGCAATGTGTTTGTTTGCGACACAACTATACTAGAAAAAAAACAACTCTTACGTTTGTTAATTATAATTATTCATAGTCCAAGAGCTGACAGCATAAAAACCTAAGGTATCGAGTACAAGAAGAAAAATTATTTTATGGAAGAGCAGTAATAGGGGAATCTAATGATCCATGTCTGCCAGAAGTGAAGTGGTGCATAAGTCAAAAATTAGTATCACTAATGGTTTACTCGCAGGTTTAGCATTGTGTTTGCCGTACAATCAAAAGTATAAAATAATTGTACGGCAAACACAATGATGCTGCAGTCTCGCGGTCTATTAACAAAAGTTTAGTATGCAATGTCATGAGGGCATAAAACCCTATCCTATAATGATCCCTCATTTATCGCTGAATGCCATTTTACTTGAGAAAAAGGAGAGTTGAAAACAGAAATAACAAACGATCACAAATGTGCAGTTTTTCAACAGCGAGAATAATAACAACGATAAAACAGACTGGAATTAAAAGAAGAAACGAAATATTTTAATTAAGTCTTAAATGTTTAACCCTTTGCGGCGCAGGACAAATTTATTGCTTAAACTGACCTCGGAATTTGAAAACAACTTTATTTATAAATATGGAAAAGCTCTATTTCACGCATTCAATAAACCGTAATTTTTTTAAACAAAATTCCGGTGCCAATGTGGCGTTTGGGAATTAAAATTAAGTGGTATATCTATGAAACCAGCGCGCCGCAAAGGGTTAAACAACTAAATCTGCACTTTCTCCCCCTCTTCTGTTCTATGATTCATTAAAAGTTTATAACATCACAAATTTCTACAGTATTTTAATAATGCAATGTTGGAGCATAAGCATTATAGAATGGCGCAATCTTTAAGATCTTTCCCTTAGAAAACACTACATATACCATCTCCGAAGCAAGAAATAAGTATAGGTTACCGAAAAAAATTGGCAGTTTTTGCACAGAGAGGATAAGAAGACAGCAATAAAACAGAGCAAAATAAAAGAAAAAGAAATATTTAAAGTAAGCCTTAAGGGTGTTCTTAAATCAAAAAGGGCAACTTTGTGACATATGCTTTAATTTATTTTTGTTCGGAAATGCATGAAAATAACAGGTGTTATTATTCAGAAACTGCCTAATTGCACTCAATCTTCTGTTTTTTTAAAAAAACACAATAGATTTTTTATAACAAGCCTTCAAAGTTGACACTTTTGAGCAAATTTCCCGACGAAAGCAGAAAAAGCAGGAGAAAAACGGGTGATCGAGTGGTCGAAATAGCTTAGAACTGGATAGGTAATTTAATTATCGTAAAATGGAAAAATAAGTTCAATTCGAAATCTCTTTCATAGTCAGGCCTTCCAATTTCATAACTTTCTGTTAAAAAAATGAATTTGTAAATGTGTCAAAACGTTTTGCGCTTGTTGAGCGGAGCAGTTAAGAACACCCTTAAATGATGATTAAATAACAAAACCTGTACTTTCCTCTCTCCCCCCACGAACAGTTTATAACATATCATCATCATCATCCTCCTAAATTTTAGCAGTATTTTTATAATCTAATGTCAGAGCATAAGCATTTTAGAATGCTGCAATCTTTTAAATAAATTATCTTAGAAAACACTACATATACCATCTCCGAAGCCAGAAATTAGAGTAGACGGAGCTTTTATTACTGAAGAGAAAAACAGTAATTATACATTTAAATACACCTAACAATAACCTGAAAAATATGTCTGCTTTTGTTTTCTGTACAATATCTTAGTTGAAAGGGGGAGGGGAGAGACTTTTTGTTCAGCGAAATTAAACAGGACAGTTAAAAAGGCGAACAAAGATAATTTGGCCAAATTATTCTTGCTCATTGCAGACGATATTTCTAAAACTTAAATAGTGTATTTAGAACAAATGGTTTCATTGTACAAAGAGAATTTTCTATGTATTGCGCTATAAGATGACAGTAAATGTTATTGCTTTAGCAGGTTTATCTTTTAAACACATCTTTTTTCTTCGTAATTATTGAACATTTTTAAACTTTGTGCAATCATTTATTTTTTTAAGACGTTCAGTTTAAACTTTTAAAAAATTCATGCGATCATTGTTACATTTGCTTGAATTATTATTATTATTATTATATTCCTTTTCATTTCTCCAGCAAAAATCTATATATTTAAAACACCTGGCTGTTTTTTTGGTCATCAGCCCTGAGCCTTCTACTGGGCCGATTTTGATAATTATTTTTTTAAATGAAAGCTTTTTATGTGTAGATGTGCCCATTCTGGCTAATTTTTAATTTATTTCAATTTTTATATTTTATTTTTAATTTTAAAAGCTTTTTCATGACATTTCTTCAAAACAGTGGCAACAGGTTAAGCTGTTCTCAAAATTTATTTTGTTTCATTATTTTCCACCAATCAGCAGTTTGATCTCATCGGTGAATGTATAATCGCATTTCAAACAAACAAACAAACAAAAAAAAAATCAATGAAGGTTTTCGTTAAATTTAATCATAATAAAATGATTGCACATTTATCCCCTGCAATACACAGATTATTTACTGAGTAATATTATTAAGTATTATGTAAGTAAAATAACAGAAGATAAACTTCAATAAAATATAATATCTAAAGTGAAATTTTGTCGATAGAGAAAATGTCGTCATACAGAAACCAGATAAATTTATTCCATGAATATAATATACATTGTTATAGCTGTGTCAGTGATGATGTCATATTCACTGACTTTAATTCCTGCATCTAAATAAAGTGAACTTCTATTAATTTCAAGGTCTGTGGTGTGCACAAATGAAAATATTTCTATAAACTACGCCATTTCTATTTAATTATATTGAATATTTTATGAAACTAAAGAATTCTTAAATAGCTGCATAAATCACGCTTTTATTTAAGAAAAGATAAGTATTTCTGAAGGTGTAAATGATGTCACATTAGAGAAAAAAAAGAATAAAACCTGTGATATGGCGGTATTACTATATTTCTATCTTACATAATATCAAAAAATAATTAAAATCATTTCATTGTATTAAGTTATTGTTTAAAATAGAAAAAAAAATCTGCATTTCAGCAACAAATACAAAAATTTTATTCTTTTTAATAACAGAGATATCTTTTTTTTCCGTTGCCATAGCAATAAAATTAATTTTTACAAGTTCATGGAGGATACAAACCGATAAATAAATTAAATTTATTGCAAGTGCTGTAAATGTGTACTGGGTTGGTTAGACAGTTTAGTAAGTCCCTGTTTCTATTATAATTAAAATGTTTCATTGATATTATAATTATTGTACAGTTATCAAGCGATCTTTAAATGGAGAAAAAATAAACTATGCAGATATTTTTGAATTCGTCTTCCGGGGTATAATATTAACTTCCTAAATAGTTTGGCATTTAAATAATATTTAAGGTTTAGAAACCGCATTAAAAAAAGATTTGTAGCTGAAGTCCAACATAATAATTTATGAGTTTTTTAATGTTGTTTGTTATGTGTTTTGAGTTGTGCATTTGTTTATTTCGCTCAGTATTTTACTGTCTATATAAGATTGATATATATCATACCTAATATATATTCTTTTCCGTCGAGTTTCGACGGGTGCAGCTAGTTGTGTTATAAATAACTATTTTTTGACAAAAAAAAAAAAAAAAAAAAAAAAAAAGAATAATTTTTAGGTATATAAAATAAAAAAGATAATGAAAATTTTGTTAATAAATACAGGCAAAAATAAACAATAAATTTAAATGTAAAATTTCGTGTGGAATCAA
Organism: Maratus speculifer; assembly: GCA_964019185.1. Lineage (NCBI taxonomy): Eukaryota > Metazoa > Arthropoda > Arachnida > Araneae > Salticidae > Maratus > Maratus speculifer. Next base: position 251,520,875 of record OZ025302.1, on the reverse strand, counting down.
AGTTATATTAATTTCAATGTAAAATTGCGTGTCACTGATTTACACTGTTGACTATTTTTGGATATTTACGGAACAGCTACATTGCGCAATACTTAAAGACTCCGCGGTTCACTGTTTTCGTAACTAAAAGAACAATTTTCCGTTGCCAATATTTAAAACACTTATATCTATCTTGTAATCACCCAGTATTTTAAAAGAATAAAACAACGTTTTTAAAACATTTACGTTTGAATAACGAAACTTGTACACTTTTTTCCCCCTCTCTTCTTATGTCCTATAATCCATTAGAAGTTCATAACATAACATTATCGTAAATTTCAAAATCCAACGGTATTTTTGTAACTGCATCTCAGAGCATAAACGTTTTAAAATGCAGTTAATATTTAAATAAATTATCACACAGAACGCTGCATACAGAAATTAGAAAAGACAGAGCTTTTATTACCCAAGAAGAAAATTACAGAACAGTAATTATACATTTGAATACATTGAACAGTAACATGAAAATACGTTTGTTTTATTTTCTACACAATAGCTCAGTTGAAATAAAAAGAAGGGGAAACAATCCTTTTTGAATAGCTCAGCTAAATTAGTTAAAATGGCGAACAAAGATAATATGGGCAAATCATATTTCGTTCTACGCAGACAATGTTTGTAAAATTTTAAACAGTTGATTTAAAACAAAAGATTTTCTTGTAGAAAGAGATTTTTCTAACTATTGCACGTTAAGATGCCAGTAGTTTTCGTTGCTATAGCAACAATTTATTATCGTTGCCAGCATTTTGATGATAATTTTTCTTTTTGGTGATGATCCAATATTTTTTTGAGTTTATGCATTTATTTTGAAAGAGAAGTCAACTAAATAAAATAAATTTTTTGATATCACAATTTTCTTTTCTTTTTTTAATGTCATATTTAAAGCAAATTTAGAATTTTGAATGCTTCTTTTTTTTATTCTCCCCCTCCCTTACCCCCTTATAACATTATTTTTATTTTTTTATTAAGTTTGTGGTAAATATATTAGTAAGTTTCAATTTTTTCCACAAGAATAAAAACAAGTTGGAAATTGCACGTGAAGCGTAGCAAACGAGGTGCGTTCGTACGGTAACGAAGTTTTAAAAATATTACTGTTATATCTCAATCTCATAAAATTGTAAATAGTGAATTACAATTAAAACGCTCATCAAGCAATGTTCTCCCTATACCATTATGTAATGGAATACTTTTGTTTGGCCTTGTAAATCAATAACAAATGTTCTTTGCATCAGAAATTATGTAAAATGTATATTATAATATATACTTTATAGTTGCATATAAATTTTATTAAGTTCGAATGAGTGCAACACCATTAAAATGCATTTGAAACATTTTCCCCCATTGACCGTAATGTAACGGAATACTTCTGATTGTCCCTGTAATTGATCTATGCATCCGATTTTCATAAAATTTGAAATAACTCGACAAAATTATGTAATAACTATGTATTTTAAATTTCAAACGTATAAAATAGAGTTGAAACTTTTTCCCCGTTGACTATAATGTAATTGAATACTTTTGATTGCCCCTGTAATTAATCTATGCACCCGATTATCAAAAAATTTGAAATAACTCGACAAAATTATGTAATAACTATGTATTTTAAATTTCAAACGATTAAAATGCATCTGAAACTTTTTTCCCCATTGACCGTAATGTAACGGAATACTTTTGATTGTCCCTGTAATTGATCTATGCATCCGATTTTCATAAAATTTGGAATAACTCGACAAAATTATGTAATAACTATGTATTTTAAATTTCAAACGTATAAAATACATTTGAAACTTTTTCCCCATTGACTATAATGTAATTGAATACTTTTGATTGCCCCTGTAATTGATCTATGCACCCGATTATCAAAAAATTTGAAATAACTCGACAAAATTATGTAATAAGTATGTATTTTAAATTTCAAACGATTAAAATGCATTTGAAACTTTTTTCCCCATTGACCGTAATGTAACGGAATACTTTTGATTGCCCCTGTAATTGATCTATGCATCCGATTTTCATAAAATTTGAAATGACTCGACAAAATTATGTAATAATTATGTATTTTAAATTTCAAACGATTCGGTTGGGTAGTTTTTGCGTTGTTATATGCGGATGGACAGACAGACAGACAGACGGACAGACAGACAGACAGACGGACAGAGCGACAACAATAGGTGCTACGTATTTACATAATTACGAACGCACCTAAAAAAATACTATTTATATAAAAGGCTGTAAAACGAACGTAACGTAATTTCAAACATATATATGTTATATTATCTTTTTCTAAAAATTAATAATTAACTGTAACTGTCTTGATTTGTTCTAATGTTTGTCATACAATGAATAATTATTTGTACTGATGAGGCCTTGCGAGTCGTGAAGTGTTCGAGTTAGCGAGACGTTTACTTTTTCTATATATATTATAAAGGCCAAGGTGTATTATAAGGGGGTATCTGCGCGTAACGCATACGTCATTATACGAATGTCAATACTTTCCCCTGCAATTTCAGTTTTGCAATTTTCGTTACTGCAAATTTTACCCTTCTAATAATCGCACATTCAAAAATTTTACACCGTCACATACAGAAAAAATGTACTTTTAAATGCAATTTGTTTCAAAGCTATATCTCAATTTATTTTTGAGATATTAATTTTTTTTTATAATTTTTAGTACCAATTTTGTAATTGTGACAACAGAATCGCTTCATTTTCTCTTAAAATTGAAAATAAATAAATAAATAAACAAAATGCGTTTGCTATTTTAAAGATATCGTTTAGTTATAAAATCAGGTGAATTTCGGTTTTATTTCGTTTAATAATTTGGATAATAAGTTTTATCGTATTTTGTTAATTTTAGCTCAAAATAACATTTGTTTGAGAGTTAGACTGACCAATATAAGATTTATTTCTTACTGTAACTAATTTTATAGATTTATTAAAAACCAATGAAACAGTTCTTTCGTCGAATTTCGACGGATCCCACCTCGTTTTTAAAATTTTTTTTTGTGTTTTAATTTTTTGTATATAAATTTTATTTATTTTTAAAAATGCATTCAAGTCTTTCTAAGTTTATTTTATCCAATTGTTTAATAGCTTTTTAAATTCAGACGTTAAATGAATGTGTATTGCAAATATGCTGCCATTTATTTAACAGTTTAATAAAGTATAAATTAACAATTTTGATTTATTAATTAAGGATAAAGTACTTTAAAATATATATTAAATGAAATCCTCTGTGCGATTTGCGATCACGCTTATCCACTTGTTTTCTTGTTGAAGATCGCATATGTTTTGAGTTCGTACTTTTAGTTTAACAAGTTGGAAATTGCACGTCAAACGTAGCAAATGAGGTACGTTTGTACAATAACGAAGTTTTAAAAGTATTCAGATCTTGGTGTAATATTATACAGTACTTCGGATACAGCAGAGTATTCGAAATCTTTTGTGTGTCCCTGTAAATAATATCTGCTCTCTATTACACAGGAAATAACTTGTAGTAAACCTCAGCAATATGTATAAATTTCATAAAATATGAAATAAGTTTAATGCAATTAAAACGCGCCCCAAACAATGTTTCTCCGTATACCATTATGTAATGGAATGCATATTTTAGTATGCACTTCATAGATGCATATCAATTTTATTATGTTCGAAAGAGTAGCACCATCGAAATGCACTTGAAAACCATTTTTCCTATTGGACGTAACGTAAAAAAAAATACTTTACGACCATTGAACGCCATACATTTTGATTGTCCCTGTAATTAAACTATAAATCCGATTTTCAATTCATTTGCAAAGACGCGATGAAATTAGTATGCATGTATTAGTATGACATTGTTGGTCTTCACAACACGAGTTTAACTTTTCTTCAGCTACCATTATCCATAAGTGTCCTCCTATTTTTGATCTTAATTTTTGGGAAGCTTACCACATCATTAAAAATTCTCACTCCTTAGTCAATGACTTATCAAGTACTCCTTATTTTCCAAGCATTTGGAAAACTTTAAAACTTTTTTTTTTTCTCTCGCCTATTTAGTTTTTATTTTGTTCGTTCTCCGGCAGATGTCGCTACTTGTCCACCCAGTTGTTCTGACAAATTTCTTCTCATTGGTTGCTTTTCTTTAAAGTGGGATCTTTCCCGTAGCGGGTATATAAGCCTGCGTTTCTTTGTCTCTTTGCTCAGTTTTGCTTTTTCTAGCTCGCTGAGTCTTGCACTAATGAAGAATCTCGATAGTAGATTCGAAACAGCTGTTTGCTAAATTTTCATACTTTATTTGTGCATTTATATTCGTTGGTTTTCTATCTTTAAACAATTTTGCACAAAGGCTTTATTTGCTATTTTCATTTGCTCTGTTATGCAATTTTTGTTCTGATACATGCAGACAGACACGGACAGACTGAACGACGACTGTAGGTGCTACGTGTTTACATAATTACGAACGCAGCTAAAAAATGGAAAAGCCAACTTAAAACTAAGTAAAATAAAATAAAATTTACAAACATAAAATTCAATTGTAAGAGCACAATTGAATTCAAAAAGTACTTTTTTTTTTTTTTTTTTTGCAAACTAAGATCATGTTCAAAATAAACAGTTTTTTAAAAAAGAATAATACTAAAGTAAATAAAATAACAATAATAAAAACTAAGTTTGAAAACACAAAAGAAAAAAAAAAAAATGGAGAGAAATAATTCGACTCTTAAAAACAATACTTTTATTTCAAAAATTTCCCTCATTTCGTACCAATTTAAAATCCTGATTTTTAAAAAAAGTAAATTTAATTTTGCTATTCAATAACGAAATAACACTTTTTTAGCTCAAGCGCCGCTGAAACAATCTGTTAAAATAAAATTGCTGCTTAAGCTAAAATTGCATTTAGCAGATTAGGAAACACTAATGTTTTTTTTTATTATTATTATTTAACACGAATGTTTGTTTATTTAGGATTGGAGGGGGGAAGTAAATTTAATAAAAGAAGTGTAAATGGATTTAGTAATTCACACACACACAAAAAAAATGCAATTTACGGGGCAGTGCATATATAACGTTATCATTTTAGGGGGGGAGGGAGGGGGGGGGTCTGGCACGTGATATCGGAATGTATCGCTAGGGGGAGGGGGATTTGTTTTTTGATATAATTTTTTATCCAATCAAAATTTCTCTTTTTATTTGTAAGATGGTCTTTAGTTCAAAATAGCAAATTATTATTACTGTTGTTATTTTTTTTACTCGATTATCTATTTTTATGAAAAACAGAATTAGAATTAAAAATCACAAAATTTTAAAATTATTTAATTCTAAAATGTAGAATACCCCAACGCTTGACCTTTCTATTCTTCTTCATATGTGTATGCATATATAATCACAGTTCGAAAAACCTTATGTGAAATATATTTCAAATGAAACTTGTGTTTACTAAAAAAATAAAAGAAAAAGAGAAAGAATGTTGTCGACTTGCTTTGTAGATAAAAATTTCTATATAATCCTCCTCCATTCGGTGCAAGTGCAACAAGTCTTTATTAATGTTGAGTGCAATATGAAACATAAAGCTTTGATAAATTACTTTTAATTAACTATTTTTTTAAGTGTTTTTTTATATAAAGCGATACTTGATTGACTTCTCTGCATTCGGATTAATAAAATATGGGAAAAATAAATGTAACCCATTTTGTATATTCATAAAAAATAAATTCATAAAAAACCCCCACCATGATAACGATATTTTTACCGGGGGGAGGGGGGGAGGGAGGGTTCGAGGATGATAACGTATGATATCGGAAGGGGGGGGAGGGGGTCCAAAATTACTAACAAGTTGGTAATTGCATGTGAAGTGTAGCAAATGAGGTGCGTTCGTACGATAACGAAGTTTTAAAAACATCACTCTCATAAAATTGTAAATAGTTAATTACAATTAAAATGCGCAGCAAACAACGTTCTCCCTATACCATTATGCAATGGAATACTTTTGTGTGGCCTTGTAAATCAATAGCAAATATTCTTTGCACGACAGATTATGCAAAATGTATATTATAATATGTACTTTATATTTGCATATCAATTTTATTACGTTCGAATGAGTGTAACACCATTAAAATGCATTTGAAACATTTTTCCTCGATAACCATAATGTAACGGAATTCTTTTGATTGTCCCTGTAATTGAACTAATGCATCCGATTTTGATAAAATTTGAAATAACTCGACAAAATTATCTAATAATTATGTATTTTAAATTTCAAACGATTAAATGCATTTGAAACTTTTTTCCCCATTGACCGTAATGTAACGGAATCTTTTTGATTGTCCCTGTAATTGATCTATGCGTCCGATTTTCATAAAATCTGAAATGACTCGACAAAATTATGTAATAATTATGTATTTTAAATTTCAAACGATTCGGTTGGGTAGTTTTTGCGTTGTTATATGCAGACGGACGGACTGAACGACAACAATAGGTGCTACGTATTTACATAATTACGAACGCACCTAAAAAGTTGATAACGTTATATATGCACAGCCCCTTATGAATGCAGATCCAACAGATACTTAAATGTTTTGGAACAGCGTAATTTTATGATTAACATAAGGGCAAAACAAGAAGTAAATTGAATGTCTTAATAGCTCAAATTGACAATATAAGATTCAAAAAATATTTCGAGCTTTAAAAAGCATAAGTTAGTGACGAAATATTTTACATAATATAAATCATTAAAAAAAATATTTTCACACAAGAAAATAATATCACAAGAAAATATTTTTTCATTATTTTAGGTTTAAAAATTTATTTTAAAATTCTACAGAAAAGTTACCGAAGAGGTTACTTCAGTCAAGCGAAAAGACCCGTTCGTTAATGCTAATCCTATGGAAGACATTTATAAAGATATCTCGTTGGAATGTAAATATTTTTAATTAAATTTTTTTCATGAGATGTTTGAGATCTATCTGTACAAAAGATCATTTTTTCTTTTTCGATTTTGTTTACAGGTGTTTTTATTGAGGATATTTTCACTTTCGGAACCGGTTTCGAAAATGAAAGCATTCTCAAAAAATTGTCACGCACATGTACCCCACAAAAATGGAGCAGAAATGGAACCCTCGCAATTTGGCGAATATTATTGTTCTTTTACTCGCCAAATGGAGCATTCTGTCGCGATTTGGCGCAATGGCGAGCGGTTTTGAGAAACCTGGTAATGAGTTTGCGATACATATACATATAAAAGAAATGTTTACAAATGATAATACAGTAAAACCTCTAAATAACGGACACCTCGGGAACGCCGAAATTGTCCGCTATTCGGAGGTGTCCGCTATTGAGAAAACCTCAGAGATTCAAAAATCACTAAGAAATGCTTAAAATTCAATAATTGACTTTTATATTCCTAAAACCTACATTTTATGATTAATCAGAAATTAAAATTATTTTTTAAGCAATAAAACTGAAATAAAATTGTGCACACCTTTATCTACTGTTTATTACATTCTTAAGAAAAAATCAGCTACAAAAGTTTACTTTTGCTTGCAATTACATCTAATTTGTTTTTCAATGTGACGTTATTGGACTCTATAGAATTTCGGGAGGGGAGGAGAAATTGCACTTTTTGTCTATTAAAATCATAAAATCTTAAAAATTTCCAGGGAGACATTGCAATGTTGAAGAAGATATCCCTTCCGGGCAACCTTTTCACACTAAATGTAGAGGGGGGGGGGGGAGATTTTCTCTAGATCATCCTTTACATTTATCTGTGATCACAAAATTGGTGGCACATTGCTCCGATAAATTTAGAAGCATCCTTTTTCCTCTTTTTTCGCTTTTTTTTTTTTTTTTTTTTTTTTTTTTTTCCTGGATAAAAATTTTTTTTTCATCCTTTATCGCCAAAAATAGTGTCCGCTATTCGGAATGTCCGTTATTCGGAGGTTAAACATACAAAAATGTAAGTTTTGGGCGTGGGGATTGGAAAACTGTCCGTTAAATAGAGGCGTCCGCTATTCGGGAGTGTCCGTTATGGAGGTTTTACTGTATTAGGTTATTTAAACATTAAACGAAAGGAAGTTAGCAACATATATTTTTTAAGTTTTGAACTAAGAGCCCAAAAAGAGAAGTGGAAAACGCTGTAAGTATCAGAAGAAGAAGTTTTTCTTTTTTTCTGCTTTCTTGAAAAAATTCCTTTTTTGGACTTTCAGCGTTTTACATTTTTAGTCCTCAAATGAACTCAACAAGTCCAGATTTATACTAGGTGCGTCCACCCATGCACATATAATATCCTTCTTCTTACACTTTATGTAAATTTCACTGGGCTGCAAAATTGTCGCGATGTCCACCCCTTTTCTGGACAAGAATCGGTAGCGCACATTTACACACCCATCACCATTTTTGGTCCTTTCCCGGGAGACATCGCAATCTAGCGAACACAAAACTCTCACAACGACAAACAAGGCGACTAATGAAAATAAATCTGGAAGGCGATCGTCATGGCAACAGAGTCGTAAATGCGCGCGGCAGATGCAAGGGACATAAAATCTCGGACCAGAAGCTGACAATGACCATAGCGGCGCCGTTTGACCAGGGACAAGCCTGACGAGATTACGCGAACAGGTTATGAATGTAGAAAAGAGATAGGGCTCACAAGATATTATGGTATACACCCGGTCATTTAAATAAGAAATGATTCTCAAAAACATGTCAAAGATAGCGCGTAGATCTTTCCTAGATTTTTCCATATTAGTAATTCTTTGTCCACAAATACCAATAAGCATATTTAAGAATTTACGGAGCAATTAAAAGTAGTTTTCTAAAACACATTCTTTTATAAACATTTAATTCTTATCTTTGAAGTACCGCAAAGTTTTCTGTTACTCAAATTTTTCATGGAAAGTTCCCGTTGTAATACATTAATTAGGCCAACTCAATTAGAAGCTGTGCATATATAACATTATAAATTTTTCTGGTAATTTTGGATCTCCCTGTGATGTAGAATCACACAGCTTTCTTAAATTATACATTTTTCTAAATTACAGTTAAAACTAATCTTTAATTACATATCTATTTTATCTTAACATTTATTTCGATCCCACAATATCTTTTCTTCAAAGACATATTTAACATTTGCTCTGTAACGGCTGTCAGATACAAAGAATTTATTAAGATGTTTATTTCACTCTCGCTAGAAATAAATAACAAAAGAATAAAGATTGACTTTGCTCGCGGTCAGTGAAAATATTTTTTCCCTTTTTCTCTGGTTAATTTTTATGTTTTAGTTCTTCGTTAGATCATAATCTTTCAATGTATATGCGGCATGTTGTGTCTTTCACAATATTTTCTCAAAATATGCTGCTAACGTACGAATTGGCAATCGAATTCTTTTGGTTTATATTTTAGGACTGCTATTTCTGCTTACCCTGCCATGAAATTCAAAATCATTTTAATTATTAAGGTGTAACAGAAAAATTTGCGTAGATGATGTCATTCATTTTTCATTGCTCTTTGTCGCCAATGTGTGAATTACAGAATGAGGAATTATTGCCTCACCCTCGCTTCACGAACACAGTCATGTGAAGATTGTCTTTTAAAAAAATGCTCGCAAGCACCATCCCTAACTATTTCTGTAAGAAATGATTTCAATTTTATAGTTCTATTAAAAATAAATAAATAAAAAGCATTTATTTACTTATAACGTATCACAGCCTATATCTTTAGCGAATGCATTTTAAAAAGAACCTCGTCAACAAATAGTTAAAGTTCAGGACAACAATAGTATACCCATCCCCTTTTTAAGATATGCTTTCTCTCAAACCTCACATCGGTAATATCATTATCAAAATATAAAAATTCTTTAGATTTTTGGAATTTTTTTTTTTTTTTTTTTTTTTTTTTTTTTTTGAGTGATATACAACTATGGTTAAATTTATTTTTCGCATAACTTTATTGATTCAAACGAATAAAAGACAGTAAAATATCACTTTATCCATGAAAAAACTTTATATCAAATGACATTTAAAAGAAATAGTTACTATTTAAAGGTATTTAATAATATATACAGTCAAGTCTAACGAAATCCATCGTTCCAGTAAAAAAATCGTTATATAGAGAAATTCGTTGAATAGAGAAAGCCGTTAAAAGTTCAGTTTAATGTGCAAATTTTGAGCAAATATTATTTTTTATACGTTTAATTAAAAATTTGAAGTGTTTAACTATAAATATTAACGTAATATCCTATTTCTTAATTATTTGAACAGTTTCAAAAAAGAGAATAGACATTTATTTAAAAGCTGAATAAAAATCACACACACAAAAAAAAGTAGGTTAATTTTTTTGCCATTGAAAACACAATTTTCTCAAATTTTCAAGGGGGGGGGGGGGACGATCTCATTGCTCCGGGAATGAATGTCCCCCCAAGCCACCATCTGAAATCAACACTGACTTCAATTACCACATTGATACAGGTTTTATATGCGTAACAATTACATTGACACTGTTCTCGAAGGATGTTAAAAGATGTGCGGGAGGGGGGCTGGTGGAATGAATTCGTTGGACTTAAAGATCAAGGAGATTCAAGGTAGAGAAGCAATATAAAACTCAGCCTTGAACGATAAATCAAAAATAAGTCATGGAAATTTGATTCCATGTGATTTTGGAAGCTTTTTTAAAACTGAATAAATAAAGAACATTTTATAAAAAAATTCGTTACATGGAGATAGATATTTCGCTATATAGAGAATGTTTTTAATAAATTTCAAGAGAAAAGGGGACCGTCCCTGCTAAAATTTCGTTGTATAGAGAAATTAGATGTATGGAGTTTCGTTATAGAGAGACCCGACTGTGTGTGTATATATATATATATATATATATATATATTTTTTTTTTTTTTTTGGTTATACAATGCATTTAACAGCAATGTTTTCTTGCACTCTTCTCCACACGAAATGGAGCAGACAGACCTTATCAACAAAACAAATGGATAAAATTCTTAGTAAACAAAAACGTCACTTTAAACATACAGTCGGCTCTCGTTAATTCGAACTCGCCGGGGTCACAAGAAATGTTCGAATTATCCGAAGTTTGAATTATGGAAAATATAAAAAGCATGCTTAATATGGTACTATTACAAAGGAATTAATGTTATAGTGTCTTTTAAATTTATTTCGTCTGATATCATTAGAATATGACTTAATATTAAATTAGAATGCATAAATACATAAACTAAGTAAAAGTTTACAAACGAGCACAATGGACGAAAAATTTAAAGCGTCGCTGATGGACAGACGGGACACTAAGAAAGTGGATATCAAATGCATTGGATTATATGTATACTCGTTCGGAACAATTTTCACAAAATCAAAGAAAGAAAGTTATTCAAATGATCTGAAATCCGTGAGAAAGAAAAGAAAAATGACAAGTTGAATGTAGATACTGCCATTGCAGTATTCAGTTTCGCCTCCAATTAGAAGGGAAAAAAAATCGATAGAGGTTTTTTAGAAGGGCGACCCCGCTTAGAATGCAATTAACTAACTTCATTTTTCTTGTGTTTATCAATATAATAGCAAACAGAACTGCGTGAAATACCCAGTTGATTAGCAATTTCTCTCTGAGACTTTGGAATTGCGGAATAATAAAGAGATACAATTTGACGTGCTACTTCTTCATTGACTAGATTCATCAAAAACGGATTTTTTCTTTAGTTTAAACGCTTTTTTATAGACTCTGGGAAAAAGGAAATGCATTTTAACAATAAAACGAGTGGAATCCCGTCGAATTCGACGAATGAAATGTTTAAAAGACCCGATCGATTTGGCTTAAAAAAAACAAAAGTAATTACATTATTGAATCAATATACAATAAATATATTTCCAAACTTAATGTCAAGTTTTCCAGTTACAATTTTGCATGCAAATATTTGCACATCTTCAGTTAAATTGTAATCTGAGTGCCGGCGAAATCCAGAAATTTTATTTTATATGCACTACAGAAAAATAGATTTATTTAAAAAAAGACTAATTTCATTTTTACTATGACATTATTTTCACTAACTGAAGTCATCTGAAAGTAAAATCTCAATCTCAGTTTCCATAATGAAAAGAAATATTGAAATGTAATATCGTTATGAGTAAAAATGCGATGTTTTAAATAGTGACGTCATTTTCTCTTCAAATGTTTTTTAAAAGTTACTGTTTTTAGTAATATGAAAAAGGCGTCCGTAATAATATTGTAAATCCATTTTATCTGGTTGCTGAATGCCATCATTTTCCTCATTTGAAATATTTATTACGTTGCTTTAGACATTAATTTTTATCATAAATTATTTTCTGATTTTTTATTTACATTATTAATATTATTTCTCAGTAAATATATTTTTTTTTTACCTCAATTAGTGCATAATTATATGCAATCATTTTATTGTAGTTAAATTTTACGAAAACAATTAGCTTTTTTCTTTTAAATGCGAGGACATGTTCACTGATGAAATAAAGTTTCTGACTTGTGGAAAGTAATAATGGAAAATAAATTTTTATTATCGAGAGAAAACCTAAACTAAGTTGCCACCATTTTGAAGAAATATCGTAAAAAAGCATTTAAAATTAAAAATAAAATATAAAAATGGAAATAAATTAAAAAATAGCTAAAATGGGCACAACTACAAATAAATAGCTTTCATTTAAAAAAATAATTATCAAAATCGGTTCAGTAGAAAATTCAGGGCTGATGACACGACATTTTTAGCTTGTCTGAAAGAAATAGCATTGGATGCTAAAAAATCGGAATTCCCGTTAGTTCGAATTAAACGAAGTCAAGAGAAAATGAGTTCGAATTAAGGAAAATTTTTAACGTTATTCTGCCATTGAAAGTTTCGGAACTTCATGTTTACTTCGAATTAAGCGAAGATTCAAATAATCCGATTTCGAATTAAAGAGAGTCGACTGTACTTCGCGTATGATTTATCGACCAGGGGATTAAATACACATACAGAGGAATAGGAATGGCTAAAGGCCGTTTTTTACTTTTTCGATTTTGTTTACAGATATTTTTAAGTAAGAAATTGAAAGAATTCAGAAAGGAAGAAATACTATCACTTTTTTATAATATCTATTTAAATAATAAATACTTTAACCTTCCCACTGCCGCGACCGGATATATCCGTTCACTAGGCTGCAGGTTTCACAACAATTGAAGCTTTATTTAAATTAATATAATTCTACAAATATAATCCAGTTTTAAGAAATTAAGTTATGATTGATACTTTCAAGGCTTATAAGCATATACCTAACAAAAAAATTATACCATGATAGAAAATCCCTCTTTTATTAACATTTAAAATAAATTAAGGAGAAAACAACATTACATTTTTGCCCTTTTTCACGGCGGTCAGGTGGTTAAGAGGAAAATTATTGTATAAAATGATAATCTCTTCGAGATGTTTCACTTTCATTTAACTTTAACTGTAAAATAAAGATGTATTGTTTATAAAAAATGAGAAAAAAAAATATATTTTTTTAAATACAAAATTTATTTATTAGGTTTTAAATTTTAGTCTTTGAAAAAATTATTTTCCAAATGGCTGTTGTAATTTGTTAATTATTATTATTATTTGAAAATTATTCTGACATCTCTCAAAACATTTTATTGGGATGAAAATTTAAGGGTGTATTTCGATTCAAACTGCTTATTTTCCGATTTATTTTTGAATGCACTTTTGCTCTCAAACGCATCAAACTTGCAGATTCTCTTATTTAGAAAGTGCACAAGGTGCCGTGATTGTCGATTCTTTGATAAATGTAAAAAACATTGTAAAAAAAAGCGATCAAAAACGGCATTTTGAATAGATTTTCCCGAAGCGAGAGATCTGAGAACGAAAAAAAGGGTCATGCCGAGAAGTTAAATGTTTATAAATCAAATTCTAATGAATTGAGCGTAAAAAAAAAAATCACACGGCACCTTCTACGCCTCTTCAAGAATCCCCTCAGCAATTTTCATGTTTCTACTTTTAAAAATGTGTCTGAAATTGTATCGGAAAGTATCGAGCTGTTGGAGGTGAAAAAGCGTTTTTTCGAATACACTCCTAATAACGTAGAATTTCAGCAGTTTATTTAAGGTGCCTGCCTACCTTCAGAAGGGATTTTTTTTTTTTTTTTTTTTGAAAAATTGCCTAATTCTGTGCATTATATTATAGAATATAGCTAAAAATTATGAATCTCTATAAATAAAAGGAATTCTGAGGATAATTAATTAATTAATTGAGGCACAGGGGAAAGCAAATCTTGGCAATGCGCCAACTCGGTCCAGAGGAAGCAAATCTTGGCAATGCGCCAACTCGGTCCAGAGGAAGCAAATCTTGGCAATGCGCCAACTCGGTCCAGAGGTATAAAAGCAAGATAGAAAAAAACGCGCAGGTCTGTGCATTCAAGTACAACCACCCATATGTATATGCTGAAAGTTTGTTCTGACGCTCACCCGACGCACGTGGAGTGCCGATGGTCCGGGGAGAGTCACCGGGGGATCCGTCGCCAGCTGAGAGAGAAGCGTAGAGTCACCGGGGGATCCGTCGCCAGCTGAGAGAGAAGCGTACCATACACATAAATTATTAAATAAACTTTCAAATTAAGCCCGGCGAAGCGGGCTGCGTATGCTAGTAACATGTAAAAAATATTTATATTATTAAATATTTTGATTTTTAGGCTCAAAACATACATAAAAATTACTATAAAATGGCACTTTTACAAAACATCAAAACTCAAGTTTAAATGAAGATATTTTTATTCTGTAAATTTTATTATGATTAATGAAACTTTCTTGAAGTACTGAAGCATTTTCATAATTATAACTATGTTATTTAAAAAATTATAGAAGTTGAAGTTTTTACACACAGAAAAAATCAAGAAAATATGACAATTCATAACTTGTATCAACTAAAATATGAAAAAATAATTAACTATCATAATAGTAGAAGCACAAAACCTAAATAAACTCCTTAAGAGTATTTTTGCAAAGTTTCATAATGTTACAATCATGATTTTTCGAGTTATGATGTTTTGCGATAAAGCAAAATGTGCAAAATCTCATTTTGAGAAAAAGCACAAAATATAATTAAAAACCAGATTTTACCTATTAAATGACTAATATTAAAATGCCTGTAACTCGAGTTCTAAACAAGATAGAAACACAATTCAAACTGATTTAAAAAGCTAAAATATCAGGGTTTAATATTAAACCAAATATAGAAAACCGGATTTTTGACCGAAAATTGCATTTTAAAAGGTAGGCAGGTACCTTAACATTAGATCAGCACTTCAAAACCCTCTTTTTGTTAAATTAAAGTAATAACAGTGCAATAAAGGTTCATGCGTTACGTACAGATATATTTGTCCTTTATAATATAGATATACAGGGTACATTTAATTATATAAGAAACTGAATGAATTCAGAAAGGAAAAAACATTATCACTTCTTTATTTCGTCTAAAAAAATAATAAATCATTAATAAATCATTAATAAATACTTTAGGAGGAAAATTACTGTATAATATCATCTCTTCGAGATATTTCACTTTTATTTAACTTTAACTGTAAAATAAGCATGAATTGTTTGGAAAAAAAAAAAAAAAAAAGTGTTTACTATAAAATTTATCTATAAGTCTTAAATTTTATTTAACTGTAAAATAAACATATATTGTTTGAAAAAAGTGTTTAAAATAAAATTTATCTATAAGTCTTAAATTTTAGTCTTTGAAAAAATCATTTTTCAAATAGTTGTTGTAATTTATCATTATTTTATTTTTTCTTTTTTTAAAAAAATCATTCTGAAATCTCTCAAAATATTTTCTTTGGGTTGAAGTTTAATAACACAGAATTTCAGCAGTTTATTTAACAATACATCAGCACTTCAAAACCCTCTTTTTGTTAAATTAAAGTAATAACAGTGCAATAAAGGTTCTCTATAAACTTCTCAACTGTACTCTAACGAAATTCTCCAAATCCCAAAGGGGCAAGAACAAGCAGAACAATTAACGATATGCACAGAACTCCCCCGAGACAAAAGCAAAGCAGCACAAATAAATCCGAAAAGCAAAAGGGGGTCACCCTGGTAACGTCGTCGTAAACGCTGGCCGTAATTGCTGACCATAAAACCGGGGCTATGCAGTGACAATGACCGCTTTGCAACTGACCAAAAACGACGCAACATTCTGAAAGGTCCAAAGGCCTTGATTCAGGAGGGCCTTAAGGATTCCTTTTACTTGAAGTAGTCTTGAAATATGGGCAGAATACCTCCAGCAGAAATAGCTTTTAAGGAGAGAGCGGGAACGTAAAGTATAAAAGCGGTGAAACAAGTGCTAAGAGTTTGAGAGAATAGGCAGGGATAGAATGAGATTAGGATGGTCAAATGGGAGGACGTTAGGAGGGAAAACCGCTTTTAAAAGACGGTGGAAGGAGTTCGGGCTAAGCACTATGCATGGTGATAAATTAGGACGAAAGCCAGATGCACTGTTGTTTAAGGCTTATATTGCAGCTGTAGACCTTCTTTACAGAAACGTTTTAGGAAAATTTCCTTGCCCTTTTGATGTAAGCCTAATTTATGTTGTTTTACTGGGAAATAATAGTGAGCATTGAAAAATAAATAATAAACAGCAAAAGTTAAAAGGGAATAAATATATATTAAAACAATAAAGAAAAGTTGTGTTTAAAAAGAAATTTTTACATGAAAATATAGTGTGTGAAAAGATACTTATCTTTTCACACACACATATAAAGAAAAAAAAAAGGTACTACTTTGTTATCCCGTCGACCAATTTCGCCAAATTATACAAATCGCCAAACTAATAGCCAAATTTTGTATATTGACACAATTTTTATTTTAAATAACGAAAGAACAAATAAATTAGTAGAATTTTAATAAAAATACAAATAAAAAGACGAAATAAAAATCACTTGATGACGTTTTAAAAACTTATTTCGTCTCTAATATCATTGAATGTGATATTCAAGGTCAACCATTATTGGCATTTAATCTTGTAATTTGGCGATAGTTCTTTTGGCCGACGGTATAACCATGTAGTACCAAAAAAAATTTAAATTACATTTGTTTAGAGTGCAGAAAGATTTAAAATTTGTACTTATAACAAAAACAAATGAATAAATAAGTAAATAAATGATGAATTTTGATAATTCAATATTAAACTTTTTTAATTTAAATTTTAATTTCTCAAAACTACCTTTCAGATATGGAAAAGAAACTCTTAAAATTTTTAGAATCACCCCCTTTATTGAATCTTTCAGTTACAACAATATCCAGGGTTAACTGAAAGATTCAATAAAGGGGGTGATTCTAAAAATTTTAAAAGAGTTTCTTTTCCATATCTGAAAGGCAGTTTTGAGAATTTTGATAATTGAAAATAAATTCGGACCCAAAAGGGTTAAGAGTTTATGTGATTTTGACAAATTTTCTAAAACACCTATTCTTATTTTATATGTACTTGTAGCTCAAGATCTACGGAAGGAAAAATGACCACAAATGTAGAACAGCATTTAAACTTACAAACCCAAAAACTGCATTTTAACAAACGGTTACACAAAAAGGTCAAAAACTATAAAATTTACACGCCTTCAGCAATGCTACTTTTGAAAAAAACAATAATGAACATTTCCTCTCCAGACAAACCACGAAGAAGAGGCAGAAAAAAACTGTGTCCTACTTTTATGCTTCAGGCTTTAGGTACTCTCAACTCGTTACACAGTACAATAATAATAAAAAGAAGATGGGGAAAAAAAAAACCGAAATATAATATATATATATATACATATAAAGAAAGGGAACGTAAAAATCGAATGGCCCCCAGAAAAGCTGGAATATTTCTTCCCTAGATATCCAATATAGGTAGGGAAAAGTGATAGATGGAGAGAAAGAAAAAAAAATCATAAAGGCGCAATGGGTTCCTTGGATCAATGTACTAGGTATTGTACTAGGTCGATTTAAAGATAGAGAACCAAGGAAATGCAGACGATTTCAAAGATCACATAGGTTAGATGAAAAAGTGGGCAAAAAGAAACTAGAACTTTTGAACTAAAAATAATGTTTGGATTAAGTTACTGATAATAACACAGTTTTTACCTGTATTGTGTTAATGATAATTACAATGAATTATTATGAATATGTTAAACTTATGATTTATTTATTTATTACTAAAATTTTAATTTTGTTATGGAATACCAGTCGGAAACAAATGCTCAACTATTTACAAATCATAAAAACTTACAAAAAAAAAAGGAGGTACAGTTTTTAAGAATATTGCATTTAAAAGTAATTTTTTCCCTGTTCTATCTTATGAAAACTAAAATCGTGAGGTATTTCGGAATTATTCATCTTGCGGAAAAAAAAAAAAAAAAAAGAAAAGAAAAGAAAAGAAACTGATTGCTCAGGGCGATATCGTCTAACGTCGATATGACCGCAGCATTACTTACGGACATGCAATGAAACTTCCATTTAGCGAACTTTTTATCGTTACACTTAAAACATTACGTTATGAAGAAAACTCTTTAAATAAAAATTATCTCAAATTCATAAAATTTGTATTATGAAGTACACTTGCATAAAATGGAAATATTGAAAACAATTATTTTATTCCAGCAGTAACTTTTTTTAATATAATGTGAGGAAAATTTAACCTCTTTAGTTTTGAGGCAATAATTACGAGGGACCATAAAATCTATCTTCATATAATTTGAAAACAAAGTCACATAATAAAACTTCTCGGATTTTTTTTTTTCATAACAATTTAAAATGCAAAATTTATGAAAAAAGTGGTGTAATTTAAAATCCTTATAACTTAAAATATTATTTGTAGAATTTCAAATCACATTTTTAAAAGTAAATATTTTTTTCAAATTTACTGAATGAAAATTCGAGTAAAACAATTGAAAAAGAGGTCGAAGTTTGAAATCTTTATCTTCAACGGTTATGGTAAATTAACTAATCTTAAAAAAAGTTTTTTTAAGAAGTCAATTTTATGACAACCATTGCTTTTAAGCTAAATTTTGAAACCGAATCAAAACGAAATATATATATATATATATATAAATATATATATATATAAATATATATATATATATATATATAAATATTCCCGTTAAGATAGAAACATGATTTAAACGTGATTTAAAAAAAAAAAAATTGCATTATTATTATTATTATTATTATTATTGTTATTATTATTTTTTTTTAAAGATTTTTTGTTTTGAAACCCCTAAATATAGATTTATGATTTTATTGCATTAAACATCCGAAAAGTGTACTTAAAAATTGCGAAATTTATGTACAAACAAACACACACACACACATCTTACACTAAGTGTGATCAAAGATCCTCTTAAATCAATTGTGCTAAAATTTCTCAAAACGAAATCGCAGAAACGAAAAATAATAATAATAAAAATGAATAAAAGAATTTGTTCTCCAATTTACGAGATTGTCAGAGTAAAATAACACATCCTTCTAAAAATATTACGAACGAAACCTAATACAGCTGAAGCCATCTTCATCATTTTATTTCATAGAGTGCAGTTAAGTAAATAAATAAATAAAATATAATACGTTGGCAACAACGGCCAACAGTCACGTGAGATCACCGGACAACATCCATTTTCAAAATTAAAACTTCCAACAGGAGATAGAGAAAAAAAACTCCACTCTATTTTCCTATCTTATTTCCAAAAGCAATTGTGCAAAAGTCGGAAACAAAAGTAGAAAACAATCAACAGAGATTCTAGTAGACGATTGTCCCCTGAAGTGCAGTAGGAAAAAAAAAAATAAAAAGGAAGCAAATATGTGCGTTCTAAATCTCTCGGTCCAGTAGGGATGCAGGAAAGGGAGGGGGCTCATGGAGCTCAAGCCCCCTCCACTTAACTTTTTTTTTTATATTGTCACATGAGCATAGTTCCAAAAGTCTATTTCCTGTTTTGATGTTTGATATGTCATATCTGAAAAAAAAAAAAAAAAAAAAAAAAAAAAAAAAAGTACTTAATTCTTTATATTTTGAATTATGAATAAAAAAAATTGCTTTGAGTGAATAATTATTTACGTCAATGTCTAAGCTAGGATACCTCAGTCTATCTACAAATTTAAAATGCCTATTTTGTAATGTACTTTATAGTTATTTTTTATTAATTACTCTAATAGATATTTTATTAATTTTCAATCATCCTAATTATTTTATTTAATTAAAAATAACTGCTTGAGTCTTCTCTCGTTATTTTTCTATTGATGTTCCATTGCTATCAGACGATTATCTCCAGAATTGCAGCAGTGAAAAAGAGAAGAAAATATGTCAATTCTAAATCTAGGATCCCCTACAGTAGCAAAAATAATCAAAATGTTGATTTTGTAATGTCTTTAATAGTTATTTTTTAACATTTAATTACTATCACAGATATTTTATTAATTATCAATCCTCCTAATTGTTTGACTTAACTGAAAATAATTATTTGTGTCCTCTCTAGTTATTTTCGAATTGTTGTTCCATTGCTAGCAGACGATTATCTCCAGAAATGAAGCAATGAAAAAGAGAAGAAAATATGCCAATTCCAAATCTAGGATCCCCTACTCTATCTAATTAAAACGTCGATTTTGTAATGTCCTTAATAGTTATTTTTTAATAATTAATTATCAATCATCCTAATTGTTTGACTTAATTGAAAATAATTACTTGTGTCCTCTCTCGTTATTTCTGAATTGCTGTTCCATTGGTAGCAGACGATTATTCCCAGAAATGAAGTAGTGAAAAAGAGAAAAGAAAATACGCCAGTTCTAAATCTTTGGTCAACTGTCGTAGTTCGAGAGTAGAGTGTACGTTGGCCTTTTCCGATTGATCCACCCGTCCAGTTCCATTTATCAATTCACAATACCCATCTTCTATATCGGATATCCAAAAGAAGATGAAGAATGGAATATATCCGCTCGCTTCAGACATTGGGTCATCGCATCCGATTTATGAAGGGAACTTTTTATTTATTTATTTCCCCAGCCCCCTTTTTTTTCACTATGTCACAAGTACTTCAAGAATATCGCAGTATCTTCCGGTAAATGTTTCTTTTTAAAAAGATGCTGACGTAGTGAGTTTTTTTTAGGAATGACCTTGTAAACCTTTTGAGGTTTGATTAATTGAAGGAGAGGGTCAGCGTGTCGTAGATATATATATGAAAGTGGAAAGTCAACTTTTGTTGGTGGTTTTTTCACTTATTTATTTTAAAAATGAAAGTTTTTGATTGATGTTAGGGAAATTAAGTTTAAGTATAAAAGTCCATTAGATTTTAGTTGTGGAAAATAAATCATCGTTTATAACAAAAATAAAGCAGACGGAGGATTCATTAAAAGAATTTAATACATTGAAAGTGAAGGTACTGTGATAAAAAAAAATGAATATATGTTTTTTTTTTAACATTTCGGAGATTTTTTCTCAGTAAGAGTTATCTGCATTCTTCGGGCTTTTGCTAACAGAAGGTGCCGTTTTAAGCTAGAGAAAATGCTTAGCAATAGTTTTAATATAGTCTAGAGTCTTTTTAAAATGATGCTGATGCTTTTTTTTTTTTTTAAATAAATTAATCAATAAATGAAAGATTTTGATTGATGGCGAGAAAGTTAAGTAAAGCACAAAAGTTCCATTACGTGTTAGTTTTGGAAAATTAATCGCTGTTTGGGATAAAAATAAAGCAGGCGACGGTTTTATTAAAAGTAATCGGTATTTTAAAAAGTAAAAATAGTATAGTATGAAAATGAGTATGTAAATGTCTTTTAAAGTATTTCGGTATGTCTTACTAGTCGGGAACCGAACATCAAAGGAATCTGTTTTAATCTAGATACAAAAATTAATTTTCCCCTCTCTTAAGGTTGTTTGTTCTCAAACGCTGTGCTCAAGAAGCGCAAAACGTTTTGACACATTTACAAATTCATTTTTTTTAACAAAAAGATGCAAAATTGGAAGGCCTGACTATGGAAGCGATATCGAATCAAACTTAGTTTTCCATTTTATGATAGTTAAATTACCTAGCGAGTTATAAGCAATTTCGATCACATGATCACGCATTTTTGTTCCTTAAAATGACTGTTTTTTCTGCTTTCGTCGGGAAATGCAGTTTAAAACGCCAACTTTGGCGGCTTGTTCTGATTGTTCATTAAAAAAAAAAAAAAAAAAAAAAAAAAAAAAGAAAGAAAGAAAAAAAAAAAAAACTGGAAAAATGAGAACGATTAGTTAGTTTCTGAACAACAACATCTGCTAGTTTCATGGATTTCCGAACAAAAATAAATTAAAACTTGTGTCACCAAGTTGCCCTTTTTGATTTAAGAACAAATACCCTTTAAAAAAGATAACTTTTTTTTTTTTTTTTTTTTAGAATAATCTTTTGAGGTTTTGATATTAATTGAAGGAGAAGGTCAAAGAGTCGTAGATATGAAAGTGAAAAATCAATTTTTGTTGTCATTTTTTTTCCTTTGTGTAAATAAAAAAAAAATAAATAAATAAATAAAAGGATTCTGATTGATGATGGAGAAATTAAGTAAAGTATAAAATTCCATTAGATTCTAGTTTTGGAAAAATTAATCATTGTGTATAATAAAAATAAAGCAGTCGGAGGATTTATTAAAAAATATTAGTACATTAACCCTTTATCTACTGAATTATGAATTCATGAAAATTCACATTCTAAAGCATTTTACGTAAACTGTTTTAACTAAATTAAAAAATTTCCATAATCATTTAATAAATTTTTGAAGAATTTTAGAAGGATTAATGAAATTTGAATTTACAGGGATTTTGTATAATTTTTATAACCCCACTCAAATCGTTTATTCTAAATTGTTTTCTTAGTATTTTATAGAACTATAAAATGTACAAAAATGATGTTCTTACAATATAAATATAGAAATATTTCCGAATTGAAAACTCCCCATCCCCTTTTGTTAGCGCCAAGTAAGCTGAAAATATACAAAAGCAAAAGAAATCATCCTTTTAAAAATATTTTTGTTTTGTATAGTCAATAATGCTTTAGGAACAAGATAAAGTAATGTATCTGTAACTCATTTCAAATACTACTACAACTAATCGACGTATTAAAAATTTTTTGTAATAAGTAATTTTAATGGTAGTCGATGGATAAAGAGTTAAAAAATAAAATTAATATAGTTAGAAAATAAGTATTCCGGTGTGTCTTACGTAGTCAGAAATCGTGGCTAATACTTTTCTCTAGCTTTGTTCTCGCCTCGAATATGAAAGGATTCTATTTTAATAGAGATAAAATGCTTATCTTTATATATATGTAAATCTTCTGTGCGTGTGTATGTGACTGAACTCCTCCTAAACAACTGGACCGATTTTAATGAAATTTTTTGTGTGTGTTCCAGTGGATTCGAGAATGGTTTAGATTTACATTTCATCGAAATTGATTCAGTACTTTTTTAGTAATTAGGCAAAATCTAATAAAGTTAGTGATTTTTCGCTAATTAAAAGTGTTGAATAAGTTCGCTGAATAGAGTGCGGATGGAATGGCTGAGTGGTCTAAGGCGCCAGATTTAAGCTCAGATTCTCGAAGAAAGAGATCGTGTGTTCGAACCGGACTCCTGACATACGTGTATGATTTACAATAATCTTTGCCGTATTATAATTTTAATTAACCGACTTCAGAAAATCGTTAATTTTTAACAAAAAAGAGAAAAATGAACTTTTCTGACAAAAATTGAACAGACTTCAAAAATTACTGCAAAGTGAAAAATAATTTCCTTACATAATTGTAATAAGAAATTAAATTAAGAGCGTAGTATTTATCGTGCGTATAATTATATTTATGTACATTTATTTGATTTTTTGGAGTCGGTGCCAGGACAACGTCTGTCGGGTCCGCTAGTTAATAGTGTAAATCTAGATTCTAGAGAATAAAAAATAATGTTTTTCCTCCCTTAAAAAAGATGTTGAAGTAGTGGATTTTCTAAAAAGTGACCTTTTCAGATTTTGATTAATTGAAGGAGGGGATCAACGTGTTGTAGATATGAAATTGAAAAGACAACTTTTTTTTTTTTTTTTTTTTTTTTTTTAAATAAAAGATTTTTATTTATGCTAGAGAAATTAAGTAAATATTTGAAACGTTTTTTGATTTAACTTAGAATCCCCACCCACTATGCGAAATATGTATGTATATATGCATACACTTTCTAAAAATAAATCCAATGTAACACAGATATTTACCAAAATTTAAAATTCAGTGAAAACAAAATATAAAACTGTGTATGTATAATGAACATGAAAAAATGAACTCCTATTAAAACTAGTCGTTGGGGGCCACCGTAATACTTACCCATCATGGATATGTATATGAAAATAAAACATGTGAAAACTATTTATACAATGCATTGCAATTCATAAACAAAATTTAAATATTGTTAATATACATAGTAATGCTATATTAAAGAACTGCTGATGTACCAATTTATACAAATTATATAAAACGCCAAATTACTTAAGTAGTACCGAACTGCGTAAAAGAAACATCCTTATAACTCCAAAAATAATACTTTTATTAACTAACAATTAACTGCGTCGGATTAAACGTCTCATTTCCAATTAAAATATACTTCTGAAATGAAATTTGAATGAAATACAGGGTCATGAAAAATCGAAGAATGTGGAAAACAGGATTACAAATATCTCGGCAACTAATAATCCGATCGACTTCGTTCTATATGCAAAATGTGTGTTATTTTATTGCCTTTTACGTCCATTCCTTAGAACAAAAAAATTCGAAAATTTTTATGTACCTTTCATCAGAACGAATTTTTCGAGAGTCCGAAAAAAATAGTTCCGGATAATCGAGGTTGCTGATATTAAATAGGGTTCGTCCCATTTTTACATACTAACTACATACAAAATTTCAAGTCTCTATCTCAATTTGTTCGGGAGATAGAGCGTTTACAAACAGACAGACAGACGGACGGCAAAATTTTTTTTTCTAAAAATATGTTTTTCGGAATCTCCACTATCTAAAACGTTGTAAATCCGTCAAAAAAAATTTTTCGATTTTCAAAACGATTGCAAGACTTACCCTATACTACGTATGATGGGTAAGTAATAAACAAAACACTATTTGAAGTATGAAGTTCGATGAATATAAGATGATGGTGAATATGAAAAACAGATGGATGAAAAAACAATAGAAAAGCTTATATTGTAAACCACTCTTCAGGGGTACATAATTTACGGATATAAGCAATAATCCAGTCAGTTTCTGTAATAGGTCGAGCTATAATATAAACGAAAACTTGGTATTAAAGCAGCATTAAAATTTTATCGTGTTAATAAAAAAAATATATATATAAGTCTGTGTATGTTGCGTGCTACGTGACTAGAATCAACTGCCACTGCGAGTAGTAAGCTGTTTTCCGCGACGACTGAGTGCATGTGTGGTAAAACTAGTTTTACAGGAACTCAACGTACTACCGCTTCATCTAGAAGACGGAGTTAAGGCCAAAACAGATCTGATCTCTCTGAAGTTGAACTGAATTTCTGGAACTCCCTTTTTTTTCTCCCCATTGCGGTTTACTGACAATAGGAAACGAGGGCGATACAATTGTCAGGAAGATCACTATCTTAACCCTACTTAAGGGTGTTCTTAACTGCTCCGCTCAATAAGCGCAAAACGTTTTGACACATTTACAAATTCATTTTTTTAACAGACAGTTATAAAATTGGAAGGCCTGACTATGGAAGAGATTTCAAATCGAACTTATTTTTTCCATTTTACGATAATTAAATTACCTATCCAGTTCTAAGCTATTTCGACCACTCGATCACCCATTTTTCTCCTGCTTTTTCTGCTTTCGTCGGGAAATGTGCTCAAAAGTGTCAACTTTGAAGGCCTGTTATGAAAAATCTATTGTGTTTTTTAAAAAACAGATGATTGAGTGCAATTAGGCAGTTTCTGAATAACAACACCTGCTATTTTCATGCATTTCCGAACAAAAATAAATTAAAGCATGTGTCACAAAGTTGCCCTTTGTGATTTAAGAATACCCTTAAGGGAAAGATTCCTGTCCTACACTTGGATTGAAGTTGAACCACAAAAATCATTAACACCAAACGCGCCGTGTGGGGACATAAAACGCGCCGCCTTAGTTGAACTGAAAGTACTGCAGTCTGAATGCAGCCTTAGCTATCAAGAGAACCGTTCGAAATTTCCCCCTTTTTTTCTCGAAATTTTTCCATCTTGATTTCAACTCAATAAATAAATTAATTATAAATTTGGCAATGTAAGAATTATCTGACTGTATCTATTTAAAAAGTTTTATCCACATCAAACCCAAATATACCCCTCCCCCCCCCTCAGAAAAAAACCCTTTATTTTTTTTAATAGCGGAAAACACCGAAATTTCATAAATTTAAAAAATATATTTTTTGAATACTTGTTCTCAGTTATTCTAATATTTTGAGTATGAGCTGTATATATTTCTATTGTAAGAGCATTATATTTGCGCATTTCCTAATTCTATGACATGCTAAAAAAAAAAAAAAAAAAAAAAAAAAAAAAAATTAAAAGTTTGAGTGGAGTTATAAACATTGCGCGAAATCCTTACAAATTCAAATTTATTTAATTTTAACTAGCAAACTCCTAAAATTTACTAAATGATTGTGTAACTCTTCAAATGGAGTTACAAAAATTCACGAAAACTGCTTTAAAAGGGGAAAAAAAAAAAAAAAAAAAAAAAAACCTGAATTTAAAATTTGGGATGTAAAGGGATTAGTATATTACGATCTTGATCCACTTTCGTTCTAAGCTTCTTCCTTCGCTACACTTGCTAACTAGCTTCACTAAAACGTCATTATGTCAGCTGTGAAACACAGCTACCGGCTTCATTACCCACAGGCACTTATCTCGTCAAACATAATTTATAGACCCTTATTAAAAACCAACCTACACACATAAAGCTGCAAATTGAGAGAGTCCATTATATCATTTCAAACTTAAAAGCACGCATAAACAGGTTGGATAGAGACGGTTACATAGCTATCCAAATCAGTGAACGCCTCGCGAAGAGGTTGGGAGGGGGGGGGGGGTAGCAGAAGCGATTTATAACTGCTATATATAATTCCGACAGTATATCAAAGCTGACTTTCCTTCAACTCATCTCGGCTGTTTGAAATCGTCTCTCTCAGTTAAAAGAAGGTAATAGACTGCCAGAGGAGGCAGAGAGGGGGCTTGGAGAAAAATGTCGGGGGATGTTCTACCATTTCTCAAGTTTTATGAGACCCCCGAGGGGGAAGGGGTGGAGTAAATAGACTTGAAGCACGATTTTAAGAGAAGGAATAGGAATGTCGTTTTTATGCAAATGCCTTGGTTTTAGCATTTGATAGGTCTATTTCGGGAAGGAACAGTTTGAAAGATGGAAGTGCCAAGAAGTATATTTGAGAAAGGAGGTTGGGGGGAGGGGAAGAACAGCGAGAGCGCAGGATGGAAGTAAGTTCTTATAATATATATTGTGCCGTATTTCTTTGTTGAGGAGAAGATGCTTAGTATATAGCTACAAGAGCTATCGAGAGGATCTCATGTAACTTTTTCCCCCTTATTCCACGAGAAATTTCAGTTAAAATTGCTAGTTAAGATTTTTGAATTGAAGAAGTTTTATTTTGTTTCTTTATATCCCTTTCATATTCTTCACTTTTTTAAAGAGGGATAATCAATATTCTTAGATACGAAAAATGTGAAGAGATATGGTAATATTTCAAGATATTAATATTTTGTTGCTATTCTTAAATGAATGTTTCTCCAATTAATGTAACAGTGTTAATGTAAATTGGAATTTATTTTAGAAGGGCATTTCTCACTTTAGTTCAAATTTAAGAAGGGATTTTCCTCATAAAATTAAGGGAAAATTTTTAATTAAGCCTTTTAGGATAAGTAGGAATTTTTTTAATTGGGTCTTATGGGGTCAAAGTACATTTGTTACTAAAATGTTAACATGAATTAATGACATCAAAACAATTTATTTCAAAATAAAAACTTTTTTTTTTAAATTTTAATTAAAAATTAGGAATTTTATTGGAAAATTCTGGCGTCATGCAACATTTGGAAAAAAGTTAAGTTGCATACTTAATACCTCATCACCCTTCAAAGAGTTGAAGTTCTTTAATTATATCTTTTCTTTTATTTTTTTCTATTTTTTGCGTCATTACAGTTTTATTATATTTACTACAATCATTACAATGCAGCCAAATCATGTGCTTTATTAAATCGTATTACTTACAGTTTTCGCCCAAGAATATCAAAATAATAATTGTAATAAAAACAAAAAAATAAACAGTTTATTACAAGAAGCCATTTAATAATAATCTAGAGTTTGAACGCATTTGCTACATTAGTTTTAACAGAGTTATCCAAAATAAATTCGTTTTATTGGAACTTGTTGACGGGGTTCCCCTATGGGGTTTCGGGGAAAAAAAAATCTTCGCGGAAATGTATGACCTGTACTATTTATTATGTTTACATACTTCCAGTTTCAGGATAATTTCTCGTGTATTTTTCTAGATATCTAACAAAATGTCTAAAATCGGAAGTGGACGGTCATCTTTGGCCATATAGTGTATGAAAGAAAAAAATAAACACTGCATTTATAAAAAGTACTTAGCATCAAGGTTCTTATCTCCGTGAAACTCATAAACTTATATTTTAAATCTATACTGAATAAAAAATACTTTTCGGTGCACAAATTCCTTGTCGAATAACGAAAAAGATACTTCAACAAGAGTGAGGAGAGGGGAAAAAAATCGATATTAGCTGTTATTATAAAATTTGAAGGGCGTGGAAATTTATAATATGACGTTATTACGAAAGAAAACAAACTTTCTGCCTTTCTTTACAGATTAAAAAAAAAAAAAAAAAAAAAAAAAAAAGGAGGAGCTAATAATGAAATTCCATCCATGCAGAAAACACATTCAACTAGTTTTCTTTTTTAATGCTTCGATTTGTTAATAAAGTTTTCAAAACGTTTAATATTCGAGTTTTAAAAATAGAAAAGTGTGCAACGATATTTTAGATAATGATGGTGGAAAAATGATATAAAAATACGGCATACAGGTATGGGAAAAAAACGCTTATTGTTGACAAATTTTACTAATTTTATGGTAGATAAACATTATATTGTAAATACAACTGAGGTTTATTTGCAACAATCCAAAAATAGATTAATTAAGCACTGATGCTAGGATTTTACAATACTTTAAATATATACAGCATTAAATGATTAATTAAACATGAGTTTACAAACAAATTCACTTGAAAATGAATAAAAGCAAAGCTCTTTATAAAAAAAATCTATCATTACACAAATTTTGATGCCAATGTGTCATTAACGAATTAAAAATAAGTGGTCCCCCTCCCCTCCCCCCCCCAAAAAAGAACTACAGCCTTTAAAGGTGTTAACGAGACTTTAAAAATACTTTAAATTTATCCTGCATTAAATGTTTAATTGATACATGAATTTACAAACACATTTATTTGAAAATAAAACTTTCTTCACGTATTTGAAGAAAAATTTTCATCCCAAAAATCTGGTGCCAATGTGTTATTTCTAGAAAAAAGAACTATCTCCTTTCACAAGGAGTTAAAGTCCCGTTAACTATATTTCAAACCTATGTTGTGTAAAATGATTGATTGGAACATGAATTTACAAGCAAATTTATTTCAAATAAATAAAAGCTTTTCTCCCAACTGTTATATAAACTTCTTCAACACACCATAAAAGCATATATTAAAAAGCGCGAGGCCTTTCGAAAGAACTAAGCCTTTCTTCATCAGACGCAAAAAAGACGTCGGACTATCATGAATGCAGCGGCACGACTGCTACTATGAATTCGAAGCATAGTGCATTCTGACTTTTCTTCACTTAATTAAAAAACTCCTTACACAAATTCTAATGTCAGTGTGGCATTAAGGGATTAAAATCAAGCTGTCCAAAATAAATTTATCTCCTTTTAAGGAGTTAAACACCCTTTAACAATACTTTAAATTTATATTGCATTAAATAATTGATTGAAACATGATTTTACAAAAAAAGTTATTTGAAAATAAATAAAGGTTTTTTTTTTCCACATACTAAAAAAGAGTGCAAAAATCTAGGGCCAAAAGATATTTATAAATTAAAATTAAAAGATTAAAAAAACTTACTATCGCCTTTTAAAAGGTTAAAGACCCCTTAACTATATTTTAAATATATACTGTATTGAATGATTGACTGACACATGCGTTTACAAGCAAATTTATTACAAAATAAGTGAAAGCTTTGCTTGACCCCCCAAAATTTCATTCCAAAATTTTGTTGTTAATGCGGAATTTAGGGATTAGAATTAAGCAAGCCAAAAAAGAACTATCTCCTTTGAAGGCGTTAAAACCTCCTTAACTATCTTTAAAACTAAATGATTAATGATACATGAATTTACAAACAACTTTATGTCAAAATGAGCGATTCTTTTTCGTTTTACATAATAAAAAATTGTCTTTTGAAAATTCAGGTGACAATTTAGGGGTTAAAATTAAGCTGTTCAATAAAGAACAATGGCCTTTTAAGGGATTAAAGATCTTTAACTACTTTAAACCTACACCGTAATAAAAATATGCGTAGTATAGTTAAAGATCCTTTAACTGTATTTTAAACCTATACTGTTTTAAAAGTATCTTTTAACTTATAAATTTATCGATCAATACAATGAAGTACAATAAGACAACAACAAAATCAATATTAGACCGTTATTATAAAATTTGAAGGGTGTGAAAATTTATCATATGACGTTGTTACGAAAGAAAACAAAAATTTCCGTTCTCTTTCTTCAGCCGAGGAAGAAGAAAATAATGAAATTCCATCCAAGCAAAAAATGTATAGAAAAACACATTCAGCTAAAGCTTTTATTTTATTTTTAAGAAACAGGAAAAAGAAAAGGAGTCCTTCAAATTTTTTTTTTTTTTTTTTCCCCAGGTAGAAAAGAATATTGACGTAAAAAAATAACAGCAGAAAAAAAAAGTTTTTTCGTATTTAATAAACAATTTTTATTCAAACATTCTGGGGCTATTGTGGGATTTAGGGATTAAAATGAAGATGTCTCAGAAAGAACTATCACATTTCAAGGGATTTAAGACCTCTTAACTATACTTTAAATCTATACTACATTAATTGATTTAAATAAATGATTGATTGACACATAAATTTACTCCCCCCCCCCCCCAAAAAAAAGATAAGTTGAAACATTTCTGCACGTAGTTAATAAGAAAATATGCATTCCGAATTTCTGTTGCCAATGTGGCACTTAGGAACTAAAGTTCAGTCTACTTAACAGAACTACCGTTTTTCAAGGAGTTAAAGATCTCTTAACTATACTTTAAACTTGTACTGCGTTAAATGATAGGTTAACTCATGAATTTACGAACAAATTTATTTAAAAACAAGTAAAATCTTTTCTTCAAGTATTTGATGAAAATTTTTCATTCCACAAACTCCGGTGCCAGTATGACATTTAGGGATTAGCATTAAACCAAAACTGTATAAAAATTATCTTTCAGTTGACATATTTATCTAACAATAGAGTAAAGTACAATGAAAATACAAGCATAAAATCAATATTAGTCTGTTATTAAAAAATTTGAAGGGCATGAAAATTTATAATATGACGTTGTTACGAAAGAAAACAAAATTTCCTGTTCTCCTTTTCAGCCGAAGAAGAAGAGAATAATGAAATTCCACCCAAGCAGAAAATGTACAGAAAAACACATTCAGCTAAAGTTTTTTAACAGGAAGAAGAAAAGAAGTCCTCTAAAATGTTCAATCTTTTTTGAGGTAGAAAAGTTTATATTGACGTAAAAAAATAATGGTAGAAAAAAAAAAAAAAAAAACATATAAAAGCCTGACATGCAATATAAAGAAAGCTTACCACCGTCAAATTTCAATTCAGACAAGAGATCATATGTTACTCAGTTAACATACCTGGAAAAATAAAATAAAAAGTAATTAGGAATTGCACGCTAGGGTGAAAGAAAGAAATCTCTATAAATAAAAGGAATTCCGAGGATAATTAATTGAATAATTAATTGAGGCACAGGTGAAAGCAAATCTTGGCAATGCGCCAACTCGGTCCAGAGGAAGCAAATCTTGGCAATGCGCCAACTCGGTCCAGAGGTATAAAAGCAAGATAGAAAAAAACGCGCAGGTCTGTGCATTCAAGTACAACCACCCATATGTATATGCTGAAAGTTTGTTCTGACGCTCACCCGACGCACGTGGAGTGCCGATGGTCCGGGGAGAGTCACCGGGGGATTCAAATTAAGCCCGGCGAAGCGGGCTGGGTATGCTAG
Organism: Maratus speculifer; assembly: GCA_964019185.1. Lineage (NCBI taxonomy): Eukaryota > Metazoa > Arthropoda > Arachnida > Araneae > Salticidae > Maratus > Maratus speculifer. Next base: position 251,488,485 of record OZ025302.1, on the reverse strand, counting down.
TTTGAATAAAAACAGTTTCAATAAGATTTCAGTTTTTATTAAAAATACAATTAAAATCACATAAAAGTATTAAAAAAAAATCGATGTTATAAAATGCAGGTCAGTATTTATAAAAATAATGTGAATATTGGGCTAATCTTCGATTTCTTTGTTTTTTAAGTTGCAATTAAATATACATTGGTTTTTAAATGTGTAATTAAATATACTTTCGTTTTTAAAGTGTAATTAAATATACTTTCGTTTTTAAAGTGTAATTAAATATACTTTCGTTTTTAAAGTGTAATTAAATATACTTTCGTTTTTAAAGTGTAATTAAATATACTTTCTTTTTTAAAGTGTAATTAAATATACTTTCGTTTTTAAGGTAAAATTAAATATACTTTCTTTTGTTTCTAAGGTATAATTAAATATACTTTCATTGTTAAGGTATAATCAAATATACTCTTGTTTTTAAGGCGTGGTTAAATATATTTTCGTTTTTGAGCTGTAATTAAATATACTTTGTTTTTTAAGATGTAATTGAGGGTCTATTTCAGTCGCTGAGATATACCCTTTTTCGATTTTGTTAACATATTTTTTTTTTCTTTAA